>OY856409.1:536773747-538156247 GCA_963693085.1 Alisma plantago-aquatica | reverse complement strand
CTCAATAATGCATATGAAATGCCAGCCATTTTCCTTAAAAATTTACACTCACCATCAAAACCTCCTACATCCTCCTTCCACCTCCATATTGACCTTTTTTAGACTCGCCTACTAGACATTAGAGTTTTAATCTCCTCTTCTTAGATAACCTACCCCTCAATTCCCTCCCTTTATCGCTCATTGACAACAAGTATGGTTTTCTAAAGCAATGCCGCCATCGGCGCTTCATTTAGGAACCCATTTCACTGTTGTGTAACTCCTTTGAAGTGACTTGACAATGGTCAAAGTCGCTTCCCTTCCCATCCTCTTTTGAAATCACTCACCACATGTTTTAGTTATCATCAGAGATGTGTTCCATGCCATTTCAACATATGTTGTCACTTGAGCTAAACTCTATATTGCATTCCAACATAGCAATTCTAACTACCTTGCTAATCTAGTAAAATCACCTTGCTACATGCCATCGTTGTCCCAACATCCAAAATCTTATGAATTATTCCTTGCAAGCCATGGTAGGTTCAATGTGCCAATCAACTGCCTTCTATTGATTTCATTTAAAACCCTTTTTGACACCCATATGATTCAAGTGATGTTCCCTTCCTGTTATCCACCACCATCAAATTGATATTGTTAATATATATATATATATATATATATATATATATATATATATCTTGCTTTATATATTCTGTTATTAGTTTTGTTATTTCTACATTATATGTGGACCTCTCTGTAATTGTTCCTTTATTATATATACAAGGGTGCACACATTGTGCAACCCTACGCTTCCCAAAATTACTGACTTTTCACATGGTATCAGAGCAGTAAGATCCAACCGCTACCCTCCCCCCCTTCCCTCTCTCTCTCTCCTTCCTCCCCCCCCGGCCGCCAGCCCTCCGCCTCCTGCCGCCAGCCCGTCGCCCCTCCTCCCCGCGCGACAGCACCTGCACGCCGGCAAGCCAGTAGCTGGTCAGCAGCGCCGCCAGGGCCTCCGGGCAGCCGGGGCCCCGCGCCCACCCAGCCGCAAGGGCCGACGTGCCTCCGCGGTTGAACGTCGCCGGATCGTTGGCTCTGTGAAGCTTCGTAACCGTCCGGTGGCCTGAGTTTGTCGTGACGTAGACCAATCTTTCAATTTTTTGCCTGCCTGCCCGTGTAGGTCGTTGTGCCACCGGGTTCTCTACTGCGTTTCGGTGTAGGTTATATGTAAGAGGTTCCATCATTGGTTGATCTGTGCCTGCTTCTGCCTGCCTGACGACGTAGTCCGTCTTCTGTTTGCTCGTGCCTACCTGTGCCTGTACGTCTGTGCTCCGGACTCCACTGCCTGCTTGTGGTTGTTGCTATCATGGCGTCCTCGGGAGATGACTTTCGCCGTCAAGTTATGACTGTGAAACTTGATGGGCGCAACTACCAGCATTGGGTATGCTCCATGGTGATTTATGCAAAATCCCAGGGAAAGTACTCGCACCTGATCCGTGTCGGTCCGGCACAACCTGCAGAGGATGCCGATTCCAAAGATGTGAAGGCATATGATGATTGGGTCCGGGATGACTCGACAGTGATGACATGGATTCTCAACAGCAGCATTGAGAAGATCAGTGTCACCCTGCTTCACCTGCCTACGGCAAAACAGATGTGGGATCAGCTCGCCGACACATACTCGTATAGCCAGAACCCCAAGAAGGTTTTTGACATCACCAAGCAGCTAGGACGTCTACAATTTACGAGGTCGGACATTGCGGATTACTTTTCTGCCTTTACTGGATTGTGGGGGGGAGCTGGAGTCCTATCACCCCCTATCCGCAGACCTGGCCATCATGCAGCGTCAACGCCAGGAGCTACAGTTAGTCTAGTTCATGTGTGGACTGCCAAAGTCCTATGTTGGTGTAGTGGATCGGATCTTGGCGAGTGACCCTCTTCCGTCACTGCAGACTGCCTACAAGTGCCTTCGGCGCCTGCCTTCTTCGTCACCATCATTGTCTACTGATGTTGGGGAATCCACTTCCCTTGCTGCCATGTCGGATCGTGGCCGCGGTCGTGGTCGTTCTACTGATAGTCACCCTCCCCTGGGTGCAGGACGAGGACGTGCTACTTCAGGTTGTGGGGCCCCTTTTGCTGCTCCTACTGCTGCTGCGCGTCCTCAGACAGGACAGCGCGTCTGTACTTTCTGTGGCCGGTCCAACCATATCGAAGAAAAATGCTGGGAGAAATATGGTAAACTGGCGTGGGCCAATGCGGCCGCTGACTCTACTACGGTTGCATCTGAGGGAGCGACTCAACCTACTGAGGCTGAATCATCGAGTGCGACTGCGGACTTCATCCATGCTGAGGTGGAGCGCTTGTTACTTGCACGCTCTGGCTCGTCGTCTACTGCATCGACTAGTGGCGTTCATGCTGCCACTTATTCTGGTTATGACACTGCCTTCCTGAGTACATCTTCATCTAGTACTGGTAATACTAAATGGGTTATAGACTCGGGTGCTTCTTCTCATATTTCTGGCATTAGAGCTTTATTCAGACATTTATCTAAACTTGTTTGTAATTCATCTGTTATGCTTGTTGATAGCTCCAAGTATGATGTTTCTGGAGTTGGTGATATTATTTCTGATTTTCTGCTGAAATCTGCCTTATATGTGCCTCGGTTTCCTCTTAATTTATTATCGGTCAGCAAGATACTGCGGAGTTTGCAATGTAGCCTGACCTTTATACCTGGTTCATGTGTTTTTCAGGTCCTTCGCACGAGGATGAAGATTGGTGGGGGGTATGAAGGGCCTGATGGACTTTTTTATCTGGATCATTTGCCGAAAGCGGACAAAGCAGTTGTGGTTTCTGCACTATCTACATTAGTTTCAGCTCTACAGTGGCACTACCGGCTTGGGCATCCGTCGTCTGAAAATCTCCGACATGTAGTTTCTGATGTTGGCACTCATAGTTTTCAGTGCGAGTCTTGTCAGTTGGGAAAGCAGACTAGATATGTTTATCCTAAACACACTCATATTAGCAGTAAAAACATTTTTGATTTAGTACATTCTGATGTATGGGGCCAGTGTCATGTGCCAAGTCTGTCTGGTCATAAATATTTTATTCTATTTGTTGATGATTTTTCTCAGAACACTTGGTTGTTTATGATGAAAAGTAGGTCTGAAGTTATGTCGACTATAAAATTCTATTTTGCTGAGGTGAAAACCCAATATGGTCTGTCTGTGAAAGTTTTTCGTACTGATAATGCACTTGAGTTTGTTCAAAAAGAGGTAGCTGTTTTTTGCAAATCTGTTGGTACTTTGCATCAGACCTCATGTGCGTATACACCTCAACAAAATGGAGTAGCTAAATGGAAAAATAGACATTTGTTAGAGGTTGCCATAACTATTATGATGCATACTCATGTTCCTAGGTTGTTTTGGCCTAAGGCTATTCTGACTGCTTGTTTTCTGATAAATAGAACGTCGTCCTCTGTGATTGGGAACAAAATACCTGTCCAAGTTCTGCAACCTGACATTACTTTATTTACTGTGCCTCCTCGGATTTTTTGTTGTACTTGTTTTGTGCGCTTACTTGGATCAGCTTATGATAAATTGTCGCCTCGTGCTGAGAAATGCATTTTTCTGGGTTATTCTCGTACTCAAAAAGGATATAAATGCTACATCCCTACTGCGAAAAAATGGTTTACCAGCAGTGATGTTGTGTTTTTTGAGGATACGCCCTACTATTCTACTAGAGGGGATAGTCTGCAGCCTGATGTTATTGCTACTCCCCTGCCTGTTACTACTGAATGTGTGCCTGATAATTTTGTTACTACGACTCCACCTCTTCTTGTCTATCAGCGCAGGAACCGGGCACCTCCAGTGCAAGAACCCCCCCAAACAAACCAATATTCACCTCTAGAAGGTTCTGCTACACCTGAGGTAACCTCTGATCTTGATATACCCATTGCTCTTAGAAAGGGTACTCGCTCCTGCACATCTCACAGCATTGCTCACTTTGTTTCTACTGATCATTTGACCGTCCATGCTAGCAATTTTGTATCTGCCTTGTCTGTTGTAGTTGTTCCAAAGAATATTCAAGATGCCTTAAAAAGTATTGCGTGGACGTCTGCTATGAAAAAGGAGATGCTTGCCCTTGCTGACAAAAACACTTGGGAGTTGGTGGATCCACCTCCTCAGTGTAAGCTTGTAGGCTGCAGATGGGTGTATGCTGTGAAATACCTTCCTGATGGCACTGTAGAACGACTGAAGGCACACTTAGTTGCTAAAGGGTATACGCAAACTTATGGTATTGATTATTTTGAGACTTTCTCTCCAATTGCCCGTCTTAATTCTGTCAGCATTCTCCTTTCTGTTGTTGTTAATCTTGATTGGCCACTACTGCAGTTAGATGTGAAAAATGCCTTCTTATATGGTGATTTACAAGAGGAAGTCTATATGGAGCAACCTCCTGGGTTTGTTGCTCAGGGGGAGTCACACAAGGTGTACAGGATGAAGAAGTCTATTTATGGACTCAAGCAGAATCCCCATGCCTAGTTTGACAAACTAAGTAACATTCTGACTGATTTTGGATTTCTGAGATCTTAGGTGGATCATTTTGTCTTCACTAAGAAGACCTCTGTTGGTATTGTTATTCTGATCGTTTATGTTGATGATATTATTATATCTGGCAGTGACACTCTTGGTATTCAGGCGACTAAATCCCACCTTCGTAAACATTTTGCTACCAAAGATTTGGGCAAGCTTCGGTATTTTCTGGGCATAGAGGTATCTAGAAACTCTAATGCTCTTGTACTGTCTCAGAGGAAGTATGTCTTAGATATTCTACAGGAGACCGGTATGCTTGGGGCTAGACCGGCTGATACCCCTCTAGATCCTAATGTCAATTGGGATGATGAATCGTCTCCAGTTTTTTCTGATAATAAAAAGTACAGGATGTTGATTGGTAAACTGATTTACTCTACTGTGACTAGAGCTGATATTTCTACTGCAGTGGGCCTTCTTAGCAGGTACCTTGATAAACCCAGACAGTGTCACTGGGATGCACTTTGTCACATTCTGAGATATTTGAAGAAGTCACCTGGCAAGGGACTTTATTACAGGAAAAATGGACATTGTTCTCTTGAAGGGTACTCTAACTCTAACTATGTAGGAAGCAAAGTTGACAAGAAATCTACTTCTGGGTACTGTACTTATGTTGGAGGCAATCTTGTCACCTGGAGGAGCAAGAAGCAAAATGTGGTTGCCAGATCTAGTGTTGAAGCTGAATACAGGGTCATGGCCCATACTGCCTGTGAGCTTCTGTGGGTGTGCTCTCTCTTAAAAGAATTTGGGGTTGATTCTTCTTCTGTTATACCCATGCATTGTGATAATAAAGTTGCTATCTTCATCGCCAACAACCCGGTTTATCATGAGCGCACCAAACATATTGAGGTGGACTGTCATTTTATTCGGGAATCTATTCTTACTGGCAAGATCTGCACTCCTTTCACGCGTTCTGAAGACCAAGTTGCTGATATCTTCACCAAGCTGCTGGCGAAGAAGCAATTCTGCACTCTTATGGACAAGTTGGGCATGATTCACATCTATGCTCCAACTTGAGGGGGAGTGTTAATATATATATACATCTTGTTTTATATATTTTGTTATTAGTTTTGTTATTTTTACATTATATGTGGACCTCTCTGTAATTGTTCCTTTATTATATATACAAGGGTGCACACATTGTGCAACCCTACGCTTCCCAAAATTACTGACTCTTCACAGATATAAATGCTCTTAGTGGAAGAAATGAGAATGTTAAGATGAAAGTGTGGGAAGGCAAGGGAAGATCGTTCGAAAAATAACTATAAAAGGAGTAAAGTTGGGGTGGCAAGTCGAGGACAAGCTTCCTGAGGGATCACATCAGATAGTATGGACATGTATAACGTAGACCAAAAAGTGCTACAATTTGAAGAAATTACATACAATTAATCATTAGTAGATGAAGAGGCGACACTAAATTAACTTGGGGAAAGCTTATAAGGAGAGATTTAATCTTTACACTTTAATGAGAATATGACCCATACCAAAACAAGACTGAAAATCGCCTCAACATGGTATGGAATGAGGCTTTGATGATAATGACTGAGTAAGTATATGGGTCCTTTTCACTTACCTAACTAACAAATAGTTGGCTTAGCTATTCGACATAAAAAGGCATTAAAGGCAATGTTTTTGAAGATAAAGCAGATATCTTGTCAGCATTGCTTAGGAAAGATAAATCTTAGACAGGTGCCTCATAGATAATTGCTCAAAATCACTTTTATATTATACAATTCTAGAGTAAAAACTATAAAAAGACATAAGTTTCTTCACAAATCAAGCAAAATGTCATTTTTATTACCATAAGAAAGCAACTATGTAGCCTAAGCCCTCATCACAAAAATAGGAAAATAGGCATCCAACGTCAAAAGATAGAGTACAGGTAATAAACATACCAGTAAAACTTCATCCCCAGTGGCATATTTCCCTTCTTGTCCTTTCAAAAGCTTCTCAAGAGCTGCAATCCAATATAAACAATCAAAAGTAGACAAATCTAATTACTTAGGTTGAATTTTAATAACACTACATGCTCCTTTGATAAGCATGGAAAATATCTAGCACTTAGAAAAGAAATTGGATAAGAATTTATCAACGGATAAATGACAGATAATACCATCTAAGCACGACTCTCTCTCACATACACAGATGCACATGTACATGAACATAGCACAAATGCACACAGATAGATGTTAGATTGTATTCTTTTTTAGGGTTAAAATCAAATTGAATAAGCTTTAAAAGTATACTATTGGGAAGCACCTAGGAAGCACATACACTTTTTTTAGGTTTTCGTGTTCATGTCTGACACGTGTCCAACATGGACACACCTTCGGCACGCATGGGCACACAACATACACACCTTCAGCATGTCCGCTTTGAAATTTTATTTAGTGCGGTGTTAGACACGGCCTGGACAAGTCTTGGACACATCCAAGACACACCAGCCCAACCCACTTAAGCCTTAGCACGTGAAAGTAAACTCAAGCCTTATCCAAGTTCCCGCCTCCTCTCCTCCACCACTCCTTGCCCTACTAACATCTGATGGTTAAGTTGTCAACACTCTTCTTTAGCAACTGTAGCAGCCATCATCAGCAATATATTCTACACCAATTGTTGCGGCATAAAAAAACTGCCACATCAACCATGAGGAGAAAACTAGTTGGATTCGCCGCCTTCTCTCGCAATTAGTTCCATGTAACTATTCCTCCTTTGCTTCTTCCCCCTCTTTTTCCTCTTTCTTCTTCTTCTTCTTGTCTCATCTCACTCTTTTTTTTCCTACTTCAAATCTTAAGTACTTGCAACAATGTGCCTTCATCTCTTTTTCTTGATCCTCTATGTCTAATTCTCCTTCATCTACTTTTCCTTCTCCCCTCATGTTCCTCTTCTAATCCATGTGCCTCCTCTTTTTCCTATTTGAATGTGGCAGCAATCACAAATGTTAGAAATAACTTCTTATTTCTGTACTTAAGCATTTATGTACTTTTGTCTTATTCCCCCTATTTGTTTGGTCTAGTATATAAATATACCTCCTCTATATAATAAAGAGGAACCCGTCACAGTCGGGTATCGTTCTGGCCCAATATCTTTCACATGGTATCAGAGCAAACTTTGGGTTATAAACCCTAGTCATCGCCCCCTCCTTCCTCTCTTTCTTTCTCTCCCACGTCACCAGAAGGCACTACAGCCGCCACCAGTTTCATCGCCCACCGCCGCAGTTCCTGGTTCCCGCCGCCGCCGTTGATTCTGCTTTCTCCCACTCGCATCATCGTGGACGCTTGAAGGAGAAGGGGAGGATTATTCTATCTATCTAGTAGAAGAGAAGGAAGGTCTTCCTTCTCTGTCTCTCTCCTCTCCATGTAATCCCCATACGTGCATGAGTGCCTAAAGGTCTTCGGGGTTGTTGATGCGTCAGTTTCACATCATCCGTTGACAACGGTGACGATGCTAATTCCTGTCTCCCTTTCCAAGCGTCTTCCCGGGTATTCTTTATCTCGACGATTCCCCGATGCGTCTTCCCAGAGAATTCCCTCAGATTGACGGCACAAATTCATGTCAATTTACTCATCCCGACACTTGACACGACGTGTCAACATCAACTGGATCTTACACCTCCGACAAACACGATGTGTCACTTCCCTACACGACGTAGTGCACAACGTCTGTGATTTTTCAGCCAATGACCCCACACGTCGTGTTACTGTGCCACACGGCTTGTAGGTTGTCTGACCTTTTCGTCTTCTTAAAGTTACACAACATGGACACTCTTCTGCACAGCGTGTTGTCTTCCTACACGACGCGGCCCTCCTCTACACAACGTGTTGTAGGTAGTCTGTGTCGTCCTATCAACTCTCTTCTTTTTTTTTATCAATCATGGGGGACGAAAAGCCCGCTATGCCAACTACAATTGTATACAATGATCAGTCTTAGATTATTTCTGTGAAGCTCAACTCGGAGAAACTATCTCCTTTGGATGAATGTTGTCTATACGGTTCTCGAATCTCGGGAGAAGGTGGACTTTCTTGAGAAAGAACCTCCTGATCAAACTAGTAAAGACTATTCTACATGGAGAAAACATAATGGGTTGGTGAAGTCCTAGCTGTGGAATAGCATGGAACCATTTTTTTTTTAGAAGAAAGGTTATAAGAATAGCATGGAACCATAGATTGCGTATAGGTTCATGTTTTATCCTACAACAAAACAAGTATGGGATGATATGAAGAAACACTTCTCCCATGAGAAGAATGCTCTCCGTCTATATACAATATATGACCATCTCTTTGCAGAAAGGCAAGAAGTCGTTCTCTAGAGGATTATTTCAGCGCTATACAGTCCGTATCTCAGGAACTCAAC
Source organism: Alisma plantago-aquatica (assembly GCA_963693085.1). Classification (NCBI taxonomy): domain Eukaryota; kingdom Viridiplantae; phylum Streptophyta; class Magnoliopsida; order Alismatales; family Alismataceae; genus Alisma; species Alisma plantago-aquatica. Next base: position 538,147,332 of record OY856409.1, on the reverse strand, counting down.
TTCTATCATCCATTGAAATCTGATGACCAAATGAAAGATAGGGATGACTTGGTGACAACAAGATTCCTATCTGGATCAAATCCGGTATATGCTCCTGCTAGAAGTGTCATTCTCTCCATAGATAAACTGCCAAGTCTTGAAGAAGCTTTTGTGAGAATCCAACAATCCTCCTTCTATTCCATATCTACTACCATAGGAGGACAACCTTATGAGAATCATGCCTTTGTTGTTGTTGCAGTCGGAGGAGCTGGGTGTGGCACAGGATGTGGACAAGGTTTTCATCTTAAATGCAACGAATAAGGTTTCGCCGAAACCGACGAAATTTCGCCCCAAAATACTGATTTTGATAACACCTGATACGAAACCATGCGACTGTGTCGATACCGTCGCATTTCGCAGAATTAAAATGCAATTTCACCAAAGTTTCGATGGTTTCGCTAATTTTGCCAAATTTTGAGGGGTCCAGTGCAGTTTTCCCCACTTACATATCGGAACGCAACCGAAACCGGCGAAACCTACCAGTTTTTGCTACTGCTTTGTTGCTGCTGCTCTTCTTTGTGGAGAAAAGGGTGATTTTGAGGGGGATTTGCCATTTAGAGCCAAAGATCGACTACATTAAGGTAAATAAACATTTTTTCTTCCATTTTCATTCATTTCCAACCTCTATTTCTCCTATTCTCATATATTTTGAACACCTATTTCTCCATTTCACCTAATTTCGTAATATACACTAAAATCTAAGATCTACTCTATTATTCATCCCATTTGTGTGTTCTAAACATAAATCTACACATCTAAGCCATGGATCTATATATATATTCAATAAATCTACACCAATAACTACTTTTTATATCTTTTTTAGATTATAAATACTAATAATAGTATAAATAATATATATTCATCATAACTAGTTATTTTACTTAGGTTTAGTAGAAGAAGTTGTTACAAACACTAATATGAACACGAGAGATTTTTTTGTAAAAAATAAGATATTTTTTATATATACACTATTTAAAAATCCGAAAATTAAAAAAAATCATAAAATATCCTTTTTTTAATATAAATAAGATATTTTGTATTGATTAATATCCTATTACAGTAGTACTCCAAATCACTTACATATATGTATAAATTATTTGTTAAATATGCATTTATCAATTTAAAAATATATTTTCAGACCTAAAAATACAAATAAAAAATGATTCTAAACCTTTTTTTGTATTGATTAATATCCTATTATAGTAGTGTACCTAATCACTTACATATATGTATAAATTATTGATAAGTATGTGCATTTATCAATTAAAAAAATATTTTCAGACCTAAAAATACAAATAAAAAAAATTCAGACCTAAAATACAAAAAAAATAATCCTAAACCTTTTTTCGTATTGATTAATATCCTATTTCAGTAGTGTACCTAATCAGTTACATATATGTATAAATTTTTACTTATGTCGTTTATTGTTTTGATTGCTAATGCATTGCATATTTTATGTTGTTTTTTATTTATTTCAGTGTTGCCAATGTCTTCTGATGGTAATTCGTCAGAGAATGAGGGTGCTAGGCAGCGTGCACCCAAACCCAAAGAAGTAGATTTTGCTTGGAAACATTGTGCTCTGGTTCCCGGGGTCAAGGGAAAGGTGGTTTGTAACTTCTGTAAAAAGACAATTGGTGGAGGGGGCATCACCAGGTTTAAGCGTCATATTACTGGGGGAGACAAGAATGTTGCACTATGCCAAAGGTGTCCGCAATCTGTTAGGGATGATTTCAGAAAGATCATAGCATCCAAAAGGGAGAAGAAAGACAAATGTGTTGAGGACAACAAATCTTACATTGATACTCTCTTCAATGTACACGCCACAGGTTCATCTGCCGAGTCTGATGATTACATGGTGTATCCTCCAGGTTGTGGTGATACTAGTTACGGTCGGCATATGTATAGGCGGGCATATAGAGTATCAAAAAGAAGTGAGTGGGAAAGGGAGGAAGTTGCACGAATACTACGGAGGTATGGACCATCAGGAGCCGGAGGAGGCAATGGAACTAGAGGTCGCAGTCAACGTGTTCCTATTGTTGATCTAGATATTGAAGAGGATGTATTTGCTCAACAAAAAAGGAAGAAAGGCACGATTGATGTTTTGTTACGTTCTGCTAGTGCTAGATTGAAAAATATTGATGAACCAGGGGTTAGGAAGGCTGATTCTAGACAAAAAAAACCTTAAAAGGGATGTTCAGCGGGGCAAAGGAGAAGGTGGGAAAGGCTGTGGGTAAATTCTTCTTTGCTCATGGAATCTCGGCACATGTTGCAACTAAACCCCATCTACAACATATGGTTGATGTGATAGGGGAATCTAGTAGGATAATTAAGGCCCCCACAGCTTATGAACTTATGAATAAATATCTTCCCGAGCAGAAAAAAGAGCTACAACAGTGGATCAACGAGCAAAAGATATTGTGGGTTGAGTATGGGGTCACACTCATGTGTGATGGGTGGACGAGTGGCAACAGGAAACAAATTATCAATTTTCTTGCTCATTGTCGTGGATCTACTGTCTTTATTGATTCCGTTGATGCTTCTGGTGAGGTGAAAGATCATAGATATTTATACAATCTGATGAAAAAATACATGAAAGTTGTTGGACCTCAGAATGTTGTGCAAATTGTTACTGATAATGGATCAAATTTCAAGAAGGCTGGGGACAAGATGATGAAGAAATTTCATGTGTACTGGACGTCATGTGCTGCCCATTGTATAGATCTCATTCTGAAAGATATGGGGAAACTTGATTACATTAAATATGTGACCATTGATGCTAAATTGATTATAGGTTTCATATATAATCATTCTTTTATGTTGAATGCAATGAGACGTCCAGAATATTGTGGAGATCTAGTTAGAGTGGGGGTAACAAGATTTGCTACCAACTACTTGGCTCTAGATTCACTGAAGTCCAAAAGAGATGGACTTAGGAAGTTGTTTAATGGAGTAGAGTGGACCTCCATGAAGGAGCACAACACCCCACTTGGTCTACGAATTGAAGAACTTATTGCTAGTAGGCCTTTCTAGGACAAGGTCACCAAGGTACTGAAGGTAATGGCCCCCATAGTAAAAGTCTTGAGGTTAGTAGATGGTGACAAGTCTGCAACCATGCCTTGGTTATATGACGCAATGGATACAATGGAGGAGAGTGTGAAAAAAGTCGCTCCTACATCCAATGCACAATACCTTAACATCATAAAAACACGTTGGACTGATATGCTTTTGCATCCACTACACAAAGTCGGTGAGCATCTAAGTTGTAATTGTATCATGTATAAAACTTATATAATTGTAATGTGTTAAGAAATTAACATGTATTATTTATTTACAATTACAGCATACTACTTGAACCCAAGATTCCATTACTCGTGGCAATTAGGTATGAAACCGAACTTGATGAATGCTGTCAGGGAAGTACTTAATAAGTTGCTTGCATCCACTGAAGAACGGATGCAGGTTTTGGATCAAGTATACAAATGAGAAAAAGTTGTATTTATTAACAAGTGACAATTATAACTTCACAAGCCACAACTCTTAATGTGATGTTTGTTGTCTTTTTTGCAGCTACGGCAATTCCGTGAAGGTATTGGCTGCTTTGGCCACCCCAATGCAGTAGGTGACCGTGCAGATGGTGATCCTTGTGAATGGTAGGTGTGGAATGGGACTGGAGACCCCCAACTTAGAAAAATGGCCATACACATTCTTTCACAGACAACTTCTGCAGGGGGGTGTGAAAGGAATTGGAGCACTTTTAATTTGATACATTCAAAAAGAAGGAACAGGTTGGGGTCTCTCAGGTTAAGGGATCTCGTGTATGTCCACTACAACATGTGTTTGAGAGCTAGAGCCATAAAAGAGGCCAATTATAAAGAAGTGCAATTTGCTGAGGTGCATGATCCCATTGACACTGCATACACATTCCATCAAGACAAATACAAAGGCCTTGATGATGATGAGGGTACCGGTACAGTAGAAGATCCCTTGGAAGAATGGATGAATGAAATAGGCCGTCCAGTTCTAGACAGTCTTACTGGCCGTCCAGATCTATATGTGGAGGAACAATTTGAAGATGCTTCTGGTGTTATACTTGAAGAAGAACGAAGAAACAAAAGCCCACCTGAAAGACTTGAGCCAGATCTTGAGAATGTAAATCTTGATATGGAAACTGACAGAGCAGTGCAGGATGAGTTGGCTGGTACATCTGGTACTTCAAAATCTAGGACTACATCATCTGGGTCCAAGTCTAAGAGTAATGATGATGATGATGGTAATGTGGGTGGTCAACATTCTCCAGAGTATCCTCCAGCAGTTGATCCTCAACATGATGATCGTCCATATGTCACTAGGGATATTCATATGAATCCACAGGAGGCAGATATTTCAATGGGTGCAAAAACTTTTCAAAGGAAGAAAACTCGAGGGGGGAAAGACTACAACGGTGCACCACCACCTGAGGCTACATGCTCTAGGCCTCCTACGACTGCAGGATCCTATCCTCCTTCACAATACCATAGTGATTCCACTTCTGATATTGCTGAATCAATGGGGAGCATGAGCATTTCTGATTCTTTATCTCAACAATCATTGTGTGATATGGTGTTTGGGCAAACACAACCATACCCACACCATCACCATCATGGATATGGCCAGTATGGATATTCTGGATATCAAACTCAGCCGCCACCACAACCAGAAGCAGAAGTAGAGCATCATATTGGATATACATATACTGCAAATGTCTCAGGCCCACATGGATCATATCAGTACAACAGTGTTACATTTTCTTATGATGGGGGCCAAACATGGAGCGGTGGTCGTTCAGTTATTCCTGTTGTTCCTGATGTTCTCGTTGTTCAAGTCCCAATGAATGCTCCTCTTCATCGAGCTCCTCCACCTCCGTCTGCAAGCAGGGTGCAGTATCTCAAAGATCTGGAAGAACATTTTCCAAAGTTTGGGATGATGCAGCTTGTTGATGGTAATGTGCACGAGGAACATGTAACTACATACAACACCCTTTACAGAATGTACATGTCATGGGAGCAATATGTCAACCATGTGAACACAATATGGTATGACGGGACACCAGCTCAACCAGCGCGACACTCAACTTACAACTGATTTGAGCTGGTAAGTTACTATGTTATTCATATCTTGTAAATTGGATATGTTTGTAGAAGTGTGTGTACGTAAGTGTATGGATTGTGCAAGTAAATTTTCATAACTTAATTCCTATTTTTTGTCATCGAAACCCTTCATCGAAATCCTCAAAAGACAGGACAGTTCCTTTACATCCCACATGAAGGACCACCCCCCCAACCTACCCCCACATAAAATTTTATTGCATAAAACGATGCATTTAGGTGTAGAGATCACACCTGTAAAATTTCATAAATTAATTCATTCATTTTGGCGTCGAAATGGGCACAGTTGCATTCATAGTGGTGAGTCAGCATATGAGCTCACCACTACAGTCACACTGGATGGCATATTCAGAGATATCTGAAGGGTGCACTCAGTAAGGGGATCACCTACTATAGACCCAAGACTCTTGTGTCTACTCTTGTTCATACTATTTATGCAGATGCAGACTGGGCTGGTAATCTGAATGACAGGAGGTCTACTTCTAGGTATTGCACGTTTCTAGGAAATCACCTTATCACCTGGAAAAGCAAAAAGCAGAATGTTGTAGCTAGATCAAGCACGGAGGCTAAATATCGAGCAATGGCTCATGCTTGTTGTGAGTTGCAGTGGGTTCAATCTGTGCTTTCTGAGTTAAAGATTCCTGTTTCGACCCCCATAGAGCTCAGATGTGACAATCAGGCTGCTATCTACATTGCCAAGAATCCAGTCTTCCATGAACGCACTAAGCATAAAGAGGTTGACTGCCACTTCATCAGAGATCAGATCAAGAATGGCAATGTTGTGACTCCGCAAGTCAAATCTGAAGATCAACTTGCAGATGTCCTCACAAAGCCATTGAGTCCAACAGCATTTCAAAGCTTTTGCAACAAGTTGGGCATACACGATGTGTACGCTCCAGCTTGAGGGGGAGTGTTAATATATCTCTTTATATTCTATTATTTGTAATTTATATATATTGTTGGACCTCTATGTAATTCTCCCAGTTTCTATTAATAAAAGGGTGAGATGTCTTGAACCCTCACACATGTTGCATTGTACGCAGCTTTGCGGCATACGTTCACAATATTATATACATATTTTTTTTGGTGACCGAGAAAACCCACCCCAAGCAAGCCCTGCATGGTAAACTCTCGAGGCATGAGAGGGTGTGGTCCGGTCACCCCTCTCCCGTGTCAAACCAGCGTGGATTGCCATTCGCAGAGTGCCTTCAGTGAGGTTCGAATCCAGTTCCTTCATTGGGAGTTACCGAGCTCTTACCACCCGGGCTACTCTGGCCGATATTATATACTATATATAATTATATATTTCCTATGTCCAAGTGACATGTCTGTGTCCTGCATTTTTGGAAATCACCATGCCTCGTGTCAGTGTTTGTGCCCAAATCTATGTTCGTGTCTCTGCTCCCTAGGGAAGCACATTCATGGCAAGAAGATATACTACAGAGGTGCTGAGCTATTATATCCCCATTTCTATTGTGATTTCTTAAAAATTTATGTTAGTATACATTTTGTAAAACTTAAAAATATGTTAACCTCTACTTAAATATCTTTTATGATACTATATCTACATTAATATTTCGAATTTTCAACAAGGTAATGTATAACTTCTGACTTAGATATGAAAAAAAATTCAAAAATAAAATTATTGTGTATAATGTCAATAATCTATATACATATAATTTCAACTATTGGTGGGGAAGCTGGGATCAATAGATAGTTAAATGTATTCCATTGATATATTCAATGTATTAGACTGTTAGTATCAACTAATTTCAAAAATTTAAAGTATTAGATGAATAATTTCAAACATAAAATAGGAATCATTTTTGTATTTCCACGCTTGGATGATCTATGACTATAACATAAGCTATAAGGTATTAATTAAAATTGATTATTGACGGGGTGATTTGTTGCTTTTTTTTTTAATTCAGGAATTACATCTTCAGGTGAACGTCTGATGGAACTTCTCGAGTTGGTATTGGCAAGGGTGCTCTATAAACTTAGTTGTAATAGACTATGCTTGATAAAAGTTTATGTAAATTAATTCCTTCTATTGACGAAAAGGGATTGCCGTGATAATCCACACACCATTGCAGTCCATGGCCTTTTAATGTGTAAGGGAAACAAAAAAGTACAATTACATTTAGAGGACAAAGTGAATTGAATAGAAGAGAAAGGAAGAACAAATAAATAATAACTCCCTATTTTTGAACACTCCCCCTCAAGACAGAGTATACACATCGTGCAACCCCAACTTGAAACACATAACCCAAGATAGCAGGAAGAGGAAGCTTGGTGAAAGTAGGTGAAATTTGTTGTCATGTTCTGACACAGGAAGTCTGAATCCGCTTAGCCATAACCAGATCACGAATAAAGTGGCACTCAACTTCAGCATGTTTTGTCCTCTCGTGAAACACATGAATGTTTGCAATATGTATTGTGGCTTGATTGTCACACATCAATGTTATAGGTGTTTTGACAAGGTTCCCCAACTTAGACAAGATAGACATGAGACATCACCCTCCTCAACTCAGAACAAGCATGTGTCATAGAACGATATCCAGCCTTTGTGTTTGATCTAGGAGCTACACTATGTTTCTTGCTTTTCCAGGTGATCAAATGTGAGCTTAGGAAGACACAATACCCAGAAGTAGACCACCAATCATCAGTATCACTAGCCCAATCATCAACAGTAATCCAACTAATTGCAATGGACAAGCTACATGATCACTTTTAGAGTAAGGCCTCTTTATGGTGCTCCTTACAGATTTTACAGAATCCTAGTAACAGCACTCCAATGGCTCTTCTTAGGAGCACTCCAAAGGCGTGTGACATCAGGTAGATCAACTTGCCAACCATCCTTCCATATAAGCATGAATCAGGATAATCAGGATCATCAGAGGAAACACCTTTAGTATCGTATTTCATGGAGGTAGACACATGTGTGAAGCAATCTGCATCCTGGTCGATACTATCGACACTCATGTCGATGGTATCAACACCGGCTCAGGGTCGAGATGATGTTCTGTCGATACCATCGACATGAATGTCGATGGTATCGACACCGGCGCAGCGGCGACTCGTCAATCCAGCGGCGGTTCTGTTTTCTTCATAATATTTATTTTTTATTTCTTTTCTCTCTTTGTACCTCATGTACTTACCCTAATATATAAATACAAGTGAGTAGGCTCAAGCCCTTCTCACGTTTGCTGCGTCTTGCAGCCGACATTTGATCGGTGTTCTTGTAGTCTTCTCCTCTTCATTTCTTCTCACATGGTATCAAAGCGGAGATCGATCTAGGGCTTCTCCTTCCTCTCACCGGCGGATCTCTCCCTCTCCGGCAGTCAGCTGCTTCCCACCCGTCGACTTGGTGTAATCCACCGGCTGTGTAGAACCACCGTCGGCTACTCTGCGTCTGCGGTAGATATCCAACTCTACCGTAGCCTCCATCACAAAGCGTTTGGGGATCTCCGGGTGATCCAACGGTCATCTAAAAATACAACCGGAGGACTAGTTTTGTCTCAGCCATCATCCTAGTCACACCTCCTCCATGTGTGATTAGGAAGATCATCTGGAGGTTGTGAATGCGTCAGTAACGCATTTCTCCTTGTTTTTCTTCTGTGTGTGACGTGTATCTCGCCGTCACCACAATCTGTTTGACGTGTATCAATGTGTCACATATTCCGTTCTACAATGGAGGATATTAAGACACCTACGATCTACAACGAAGTGTCACCTATCGCCTCCATTAAGCTCAACGGGAAAAATTATCTTGTATGGATGAATGCCATTCACACCGTCTTGGAGGCTCGCGACAGAGCAAGGCATGTTGACTCGGGTCCCAAGGCATCTACTGACGAAGGGTATGCTGAATGGAAGCGTCATGACAGTCTTATGAAGATTTGGCTGTGGAATAGTATGGAACAGTATGGAACCTACAATCGCCGCAAGGTTCATGTTCTACTCTACGGCCAAGGAAATATGGGACACAGTGAAGCAACATTATTCTCAAGAGAAGAATGCTCTCCGTCAGTTTATGATCTATGATCTTCTGTTTGCTGAGAAACAGGGTGACCGATCTCTTGAGGAGTATTTTGGGGCGGTTCAGGCTCTTGCTCAAGAGCTAAGTTATTACCATCCTGTGGTTGTTGCTGAACAGATAAAGGATAGAGATGATGTTGTTACAGCCAAATTCTTATCTGGGCTCAACTCAGCTTGTAGCTCCGCTCGGAGCGTTATTTTGGCTACTGATAAACTACCTAGTCTTGTAGAGGCTTATTCAAGGATCCAGCAATCTTTATTTGAGTCTGCTTCCTTTGTTTCCGATATATCTTCTGGAGAATCTCATGCTTCTGTTGCTGCTGCGGTACGAGGAGGACGACCCGGTATGGGCAGAGGGCGTGGGACACATCCTAAGTGTACCTTTTGTGACAAACCGGGACATACAGTGGAGAAGTGTTGGAAGAAACATGGGAGACCTGCTGCACCACCTGTGGGAGCAGCACATTGTGCCACCACCACAGGATCCTCATCCTCTACAACTGTGGGTACTACCTCTGGCTCCGGCATCACTCTTACCCAAGAGGAATATGATCGGTTCATTCAGGCGACATAGCACATGAGTATGGCATCATCATCATCATCTTCATCGGCAAATCTGGCATCTACTGCTGGTAATCAGGCTACATCTCTCATAGCATCTGGCTCATCCTCATCTTGGGTGGTTGACTCGGGCGCCTCACAGCATATGACTGGTATGAGGAGATTGCTCCACACTATTGACTCATCTATTCCTCACCAATCTGTTACACTGGCAGATGGTTCAGTGAAGAGAGTGTTAGCTAGTGGATCTGTCTCCCTAACACCCAAGATTGATCTTAAATCTGTTCACTTTGTGCCTGAATTTCCTTTTAATCTTCTTTCTGTTGCCAAATTGATCGACACTCTAAAATGTTGGGTAATATTTGGACCTTCTTGTTTCATATTACAGGATCTCAAGAGTATGAAGACGATTGGTGGGGGGGCTAGGAAAGGTGATTTCTACCTTTTCAACGGTGACAGTCTGCCTCGCCAAATTCCTTCTCCTGTTCCATCCATCCTGTTGAGTGGTTCCCCCTTACTATGGCATTGCAGATATGGACATCCTTCTTTGGAGAACCTGCGAAAGTTGGAACCAGATCTGTCCCAATTATCTTCTTTAGAGTGTCAGTCATGTCAACTGGGCAAGCATCATAGGTTATCCTATCCCAGTCGAGTCAATAAGCGGGCTTTGTGTCCCTTTGAGTTAGTGCATAGTGATGTGTGGGGTCCTGTAAAAGACCAGAGTTACAATGGTTTTCGTTATTTTATCTCCTTTGTCAATGATTTCTCACGCATGACATGGATCTACCTTCTTAAAAGTAGAGAGTCTGTGTTGTCTATTGTGAAACATTTTCATACTGAAATTAAAGTTCAGTTCGATTGCAATATAAAAATTCTCCAGTCTGATAATGCTTTAGAGTATGTTCAAAAGGCTATGTCTGATTTTTGCAGCTCGGTTGGTATGATTCATCGCACATCTTGCCCTCACACCCCTCAGCAAAATGGGGTGGCAGAGAGGAAGAATCGCCATCTTCTTGATATTGCTCGATCCATTATGTTTCAATCCAATGTGCCCAAGAAGTTTTGGTTTGATGCTCTTTTAACTGCTTGCTTCTTGATTAATAGACAACCTTCTTCTGTTCTTCAAGGACAGACTCTGTTTTTCTGTGTTGCGTCCCATGGACTCCCCCTTTTAACTGCTTGCTTCTTGATTAATAGACAACCTTCTTCTGTTCTTCAAGGACAGACTCTGTTTTTCTGTGTTGCGTCCCATGGACTCCCCCTTTCCTGTTCCTCTTAGAGTGTTTGGTTGCACTTCCTTCGTCCATAACTTTGACCCTAAGGCCGACAAGCTGTCTCCTAGGTCCATTAAAACACTGTTCCTGGGTTACTCTAATACTAGCAAAGGATACAAGTGTTACTGTCCTAGTCTTCGCCGCATGTTTGTGTCTAGGGACGTCACCTTCCATGAGACCACTCCATATTTCTCCAATGCTATGAGCAAGGGGGAGCAGTTGAGTGAGGGAGAGCCACCAAAAATACAGAATGAGAGAATTGCACCATCGGTGCACAGTGAGGGAGTGCCACATATCATTCCGGATTTTACTTCTATTCCGGATGAACAAGCGGGAGATAGACCTACCATTGAGCATTACACACATGTTTACCATAGGCGAGGCAGGCAAGATCCAGAAGAAGTAGCGACACCAGTCTCTGAGCCCTCATCATCGCCTTCTACTCAAGAGACTCCTACAGAGACATCAGACCTCGATCTTCCTATTGCTGTTCGGAAAGGTACTCGGTCCTATACTATTAAACATCCTATTACAAATGTATGTTTCCTGTCTCATCTATCTAAGCAGGCCCGTGCATTCGCTATTGGGATTGATTCTGTGACTATACCAAGAAATCATTATGATGCTATGAAGAACAGTGGTTGGAAACAGGCTATGCAACTTGAGATGTCAGCTCTCTTACATAATGGCACTTGGGATCTTGTTGATCTTCCTGCAAGAAAGAAAGTAGTGGGTTGTAGATGGGTTTTCACTATCAAAAACAATCCGGATGGATCAGTTGAACGGTTGAAAGCCCGATTGGTAGCAAAGGGCTACACCCAAACCTATGGTGTTGACTTCTTTGAAACCTTTTCTCCTGTTGCTCGCCTGAATTCTGTGCGGATCATTATTTCTCTTGCTACTACCTTTGATTGGCCCCTGTTTCAGCTGGATGTAAAAAATGTTTTTCTCCATGGTGATCTACAGGAAGAGGTATATATGGAGCAACCTCCTGGGTTTGTTGCTCAGGGGGAGTGTCAGAAAGTATGCAAATTAAAGAAAGCTATATATGGGCTAAAACAGTCACCTAGAGCTTGGTTTGACAAGTTCAGTGAAGTTATTCTTCAGATGGGTTTTTCTCGCTCCATGACTGATCATTCCTTATTTTACTTCAACTCTTCTTGTGGATCCATTATTCTTATTGTATATGTTGATGACATAGTAATTACTGGCAGTGACACCATGGGAATATCTCGTGTCAAAGAAAGTTTGCAAAAACACTTCCATACAAAGGAGCTTGCCAAACTAAGATACTTTCTAGGCATTGAAGTGCTTAGATCTCATACAGGTGTCAATTTATCTCAGAGGAAATATGTGCTTGATTTACTACAGGAGACAGGTATGGCTGAATCTAAATCGGTATCTACACCGATGGATTATCACATCAGAGAGGTGGTTGATGATGTTGAGTATCAAGATCCAAGATATTACAGGAGAATAGTGGGCAAGTTAATATATCTAACAGTCACTCGACCTGATATTTCTTTGTTGTGGGTGTGGTCAGCCAACATATGCACTCTCCGCGACAGTCACACTGGACAGCAGTCTGCAAAATTCTGAGATATCTGAAAAGTGCTCCTGGTAAGGGTATCACATATTCTAGACCAAAGGCACCTCCATCCACTCTGCCTCTCACAGGATATTCAGATGCTGACTGGGATGGTGATCATATTGATAGGAGATCTACATCAGGCTATTGTACCTTTCTAGGTGATCATCTTATCACATGGAAAAGTAAGAAGCAACATGTGGTTGCTAGATCTAGCACTGAGGCTGAATACCGTGCTATGGCCCATGCATGTTGTGAACTAAAATTGGTCAAATCTGTTCTATCTGAAATAAAAATTTCTCTTCTACCTTCTATGGAGCTCAAGTGTGACAATCAATCTACTATGCACATTGCCAGGAATCCTATCTTTCATAAGCGTACAAAACACATAGAGGTTGATTGCCATTTTATTCGTGATCAAATCAAAGATGGCACTATTGTGACACCATATGTCAGATCTGAGGACCAACTAGCAGATATCCTTACAAAGCCTTTGGGTTCAGCAATCTTTCAGAGACTCTGTGGCAAGTTGGGCATACACGATGTGTACTCTCCAGCTTGAGGGGGAGTGTGAAGCAATCTGCATCCTGGTCGACACTATCGACACTCTGTCGATAGTATCGAGATCAGGTCAGGGATAAGTTGAAGCAATCTGCATCCCGGTTGATACTATTGACACTCATGTCGATGGTATCGACACCGGCTCAGGGTCGAGATGATGTTCTGTCGTATCGACACCGGCGCAGCGGCGACTCGTCAATCCAGCGGCGGTTCTGTTTTCTTCATAATATTTATTTTTTATTTCTTTTCTCTCTTTGTACCTCATGTGCTTACCCTAATATATAAATACAAGTGAGTAGGCTCAAGCACTTCTCACGTTTGCTGCGTCTTGCAGCCGACATTTGATCGGTGTTCTTGTAGTCTTCTCCTCTTCATTTCTTCTCACAACATGATTTTGCATTTATCATTTCAGTCTCGCTCAGCAAGTCTAAAACATACTTTTTTTGTGAAAGATTAGTGCCTTGCTTGGACCATAAAATCTCGATGCCCAGAAAGCATCTCAACCAGCCCAAATCTTTTGTTTGGAACTGTGTTTGGAGCCATTCCTTGAGTCTAGTAATACCCTAACTGTCATTAGCCGTAATCACAATATCATCTACATATACATCAAGAACAACAAGACCGATTCACAACTTGAAGAAAAACAAAGAGTGATCAGAAGTCGAGCAACAGAATCCAAAACAAATAAGAGTACCATTAAACTTCTCAAACCAAGCATGAGGGGACTGTGTGAGCACACACAGACTTTCTCAGCATGCACATTTTCTGACAATCCCCAATATACACAGGAGGTTGCTCCATATAAACTTCTTCTACCAAATCACCATGGAGGAAGGCGTTCTTAACATAAAGAGGCCAAGCAAAGTGATAGAAACAGAGATGATAATCCCTATAGAATTGAGTCCTGCAAATAGGGGAAATGACAAAAAAATCTACACAAGTCTATGTGTAGCCTTTAGCCACAAGGCGTGCTTTCAATCTATCAACTCAACCATCAGGCATTTGCTTCACTGTATAAACCCAGCAATACCAACAACAGATTTTCTTGGGGGCAAATCAACTAAATCCCTAGTATCATTTGAACGTAAGGCATCCATTTCAATTTTCATAGCCTAAATCCAGGCTTCATGCTTTTCAGTTTCAGCAAAAGATTAAGGAATCACAACCAAGTCCAGTTGGAGAGCAAAGGTCCGAGCAGGATTAGAAAAATAAGACAGGCGACCCACATTAGAGACAGGATGTCGAAAAGTACAGGATCATACACCTTTACGTGAAACCATGGGAAGAGGTAAATCAGAAACACAAGAATCAATATGCTCTATCATAGAACTAGGACTTCTTGAGCATCTGACGACAGTGTCTCGGCTATTGGGATTGATGTCTCTACACAGACATGGGACGCGATGCTTTTGAAAAATATAGGACACAAACACGATCTTGAACACGACATACACACGTGTAACATATACATACATATAACATGGCAGTAATATAAATAATCCATCCATCCAAAGACATAGCTTAAGTCATAACAAGGTAGTTGTAGAAACAAAAATAAAAGAAGGATAATATCAAACTCAAAGTTCATTTACAATGGCAAATGCATACTATCCTATGAAAAATGATGAAAGCACTAGTATGTTTACATTATGATATCAGACATTATCTATGGATAACAATCACTCCACGACACATTTGCAATATTAAATAAAAAAATATACATATGGAATGATGAATTATGATAAATTTGCATGTCAACTTCCTAGAACAACTTTTCTAAGAATGATGAATTATACCTCCAGCAATCACGTAGAATAGATAATTATCAATGGGTAAAAGGATTACAGGGGGGAGGAAACATACTTGTGATGGGTTGGAGGAAGAGGAGGAACAGAGGAGACATATTGTTCATAATTCTTTCATATAAGGAGTTGCATTGGTTCAGCTGTGTCCACATTGTTTCCCTTCCATGTCCACGACGTGTCCAGGCCTAAAGAAAGTGGACACGTCTGATTTGTATCCACTGCTTCTCCAGTTGTATCCATAGCGTTCCCATGTCTAACATGTGTCCATGTCCAAGATGTCCATGGCTGCCCTCGTGGAAGGGTTCATGATTCCTAGCGATAATCTCATCCAATCTCTAACTGGAAACTCACAATTTTCTAGAAATGCCAGCTCCTTTCCGAGTTAGAATGCATCACAAAAACATTTTAGTTTCCAAATTAGATGTGGTTCACATCTTAACATTCCACATCACTGCAGAATCTAATCCTTTTATTTTTGGTATCTGCAGCCAAATTTTTTGTTACTCAAAAACTACTGATTCATTTGTCTTCAGATTACTAGCCACTCTTTCTATCCACACCCCACCTAAGTATCCATGCCGATGCTGCTTCATTCTAGAATTACTGAATAACTGGCTGTTCTTTGGTTTACCCCGTTGAAATGATTCAGATCATACACAAAGTGTTAGAATATAGCATATTTAGTTTGTGAGAAGAGGTGAGGAGGAGAGGAGACGAACACCGAGAGATTTGTCGGCTGCAAAGAGCAGCTTCCCTAGAGAGGGCAATAGCCGTCTCTCTTCTTTTTTATATATTAGGGTGAAATACATTGTGGTACAAGAAGAAAAAACAGAGAGTAACAATAAATAAAACAAATTACATAATAAAGATAGAACTGGTCGATGGATTGCCGATCGCCGCTGATCAACTCTCGATACCATCGACAGGACTGTCGATGGTATCGACAGACGCTCTTCTGTCGCTGTGATAAACTCGATACCATCGACTTCCTGTCGATAGTATCGACGGGGATGCAGATTGCTTCACACTCCCCCTCAAGCTGGAGAGTACACATCGTGTATGCCCAGCTTGCCACATAATCTCTGAAAAGTTGTTGGACCCAAAGGCTTTGTCAAGATATCTGCCAGTTGATCTTCAGACTTGACGTATGGCGTCACAATAGTGCCATTTTTTATTTGATCACAAATAAAATGGCAATCAACTTCTATATGCTTTGTACGCTCATGAAAGATAGGATTCCTGGCAATGTGTATAGCAGATTGGTTGTCACGCTTGAGCTCCATAGAAGACAGAATAGGGATCTTTAACTCAGAAAGAACAGATTTGACCCATTGTAGTTCACAACATGCATGGGCCATAGCACGATATTCAGCCTCAGTGCTGGATCTAGCTACCACATGCTGCTTTTTGTTTTTCCAAGTAATCAAATGATCACCTAGGAAGGTACAGTAGCCTGATGTAGACCTTCTATCAGTATGATCACCAGCCCAATCTGCATCTGAATACCCTGTGAGAGTCAAAGTAGATGGAGGCACCTTGGGTCTAGAATATGTGATCCCCTTACCAGGAGCACTCTTCAGATATCTCAGAATCCGGCAAACTATTGTCCAGTGTGACTGTCGTGGTGAGTCATATGCTGACTCACGACGCCTACAGCAAAAGAAATGTCAGGTCGTGTAACATTCAGATATATTAACTTGCCAACTATTCTCCTGTAATATCCTAGATCTGAGTACTCAACATCATCAACCGTCTCCTTGATGTGATAGTCCATAGGAGTAGATACCGGTTTGGATTCAGTCATGCATGTCTCCTTTAGTAAGTCAAGCACATATTTCCTCTAAGATAGATTAACACCTGCATGAGATCTAAGCACCTTAATGCCCAGAAAATATCTCAGTTTACCAAGATCCTTCGTTTGGAAGTGTCTCTGCAAACCTTCCTTCACACGAGATATGCATGTAGAATCACTGCCGGTAATCACTATGTCATCAACATATACAGCAATAATGATAGAGCCACAAGAAGAGCTAGAGTAGAATAAAGAGTGATCAGTCATGGAGCGAGAAAAAACCATCTGGAGTACAATGTCACTGAACTTGTCAAACCAAGCTCGAGGAGACTGTTTCAGCCCATATATGGCTTTCTTTAATTTACACACCTTCTGACACTCCGCCTGAGCAACAAACCCAGGAGGTTGCTCCATATATACCTCTTCCTGTAGGTCACCATGTAAAAGACATTCTTAACATCAAGCTGAAATAGGGGCCAATCAAAGGTAGTAGCTAGAGAAATAATAATCCGCACAGAATTCAGACGAGCTACTAGAGAAAAAGACTCAAAGAAATCAACACCATAAGTCTGTGTGTAGCCTTTTGCTACCAATCTGGCATTCAACCTCTCAACTGATCCATCCGGATTATGTTTGATGGTGAAAACCCATCTGCAACCCACTGCTTTCTTCCCTGCAAGTAAGCCAACAAGATCCCATGTGCCATTATGCAAAAGAGCTGACATCTCAAGCTGCATTGCCTGTTTCCAGCCACTGTCCTTCATAGCATCATAGTGATTCCTTGGTATATCCATAGAATCAATCCCAATAGCAAATGCGCGAGCCTGCTTAGATAAGTGGGACAGACAACACACATTTGTAATAGGATGTCTAATGGTACAAGAACGAGTACCTTTCCAGACAGCAATAGGAAGATCAAGATTTGATGCTTCTGTAGGAGTCTCGTGAGTAGAAGACGATGAGGAAGGCTTAGGGACTGGTGTCGCTACCTCTTATGGATCTTGTCTGCCTCGCCTACTATAAACATGTGTGTACTGCTGAATAACGGGCTTGTCAGCTGCCTACTCGTCCTGAATAAAAGTATAATCAGGAATGATGGGTGGCGCTCCCTCACTCTGCACAGATGGTGCCACTCTCTCACTCTGAAAATCTAGTGGCACTCCCTCTCTCAACTACTCCCCCTTACTCATAGCATCGGAGAAATATGGAGTGGTCTCATGGAAGGTAACATCCCTAGACACAAACATGCGACAAAGACTAGGACAGTAACACTTGTATCCTTTGCTAGTACTAGAATAACCAAGGAATAAGGTTTTAATAGACCTAGGAGAAAGTTTGTCAGCCTTAGGGTCAAAATTATGGACAAAAGAAGTGCAACCAAACACTCTAAGGGGAAAAAAGAAGGGCTGATCTTTGGGTCATAACACAGAGAAAGAGGTTTGTCCTTTAAGAACAGAGGATGGTTGTCTATTAATTAAGAAGCAAGCGGTTAAAAGAGCTTTAGACCAGAATTTCTTAGGCACATTGGATTGAAACATGATCGAACGAGCAATATCAAGAAGATGGCGATTTTTTCTCTCAGTCACCCCATTTTGTTGAGGGGTGTGAGGACAAGACGTGCGATGGATCATGCCCACAAAACTGCAAAAAACAGACATAGCCTTTTGAACATACTCTAAAGCATTATCAGATTGGAGAGTTTTTATATTACAGTCAAACTGAACCTTTATTTCTTTATGAAAATGTTTCACAATAGATAACACAGACTCGCGACTTTTGAGAAGGTAGATCCATGTCATGCGGGAAAAATCATCCACAAAGGAAATAAAATAACGGAAAGCATTATAACTCTGGTCTTTAACAGGACCCCATACATCATTGTGGACTAACTCAAAAGGACAAGATGCCCGCTTATTGACACGACTGGGATAAGACAACCTATGATGCTTTCCTAGCTGACATGACTGACAATCTAAAGATGACACTTGGGACAACTCAGGTTCTAACTTCCGCAGGCTCTCTAACGATGAATGTCCATATCTGCAATGTCATAGTAAAGGGGAACCACTCAATAGGATGGATGGAGCTGGAGCAGATACTGGGCGAGGCAGATTGTCACCGTGAAAAAGGTAGAGATCACCTTTCCTAGGCCCCCCACCAATCGTCCTCATACTCTTGAGATCATGTAATACAAAACAAGAAGGCCCAAATGTTACCGTACATTTTACAGTGTCAATCAATTTTGCAACAGAAAGAAGATTAAAAGGAAACTCAGGCACAAAGTGTATAGATTTAAGATCAATCTTGGGTATTAGAGAGACAAATCCACTAGCTAACACTCTCCTCACTGAACCATCTGCCAGTGTGACAGATTGGTGAGGGATATACGAGTCAATAGAGTGGAGCAATCTCCTCATACCAGTCATATGTTGTGACGCGCCAGAGTCAACCACCCAAGATGAAGTAGTGCCAGAAGCTATGAGAGATGTAGCCTGATTACCCGCAATAGATGCCAAGTTTTCTGACGATGAAGATGACGATCCCATACTCATGTGTTGTGAAGCCTGAATGAACCGATCATACTCCTCCTGAGTAAGAGTGATGTCGGTCCCAGAATTGGTACCCATAGCTGAAGACGGAGAGGAATCTGTAGAGGTGGCATAATGCGCTGCCCCCACAGGAGGTGCAGCATGTCTCCCATGTTTCTTCCAACATTTCTCCACTGTATGTCCCGGTTTGTCACAGAAAGTACACTTAGGACGTGTCCCACGTCCTCTGCCCATACCAGGTCGTCCTCCTCTCACCGCAACAACTACGGATGCATGACACTCCCTAGAGGATATAGTAGAAATAGGATTAGCAGACTCAAAAATAGACTGCTGAATTCTCGAATAGGCTTCCACAAAACTCGGCAATTTATCAGAAGCCAGAATGACGCTCCGGGCAGAACCACAAACGGGATTAAGCCCAGATAGCAATTTAGCAGTAACCAGGCCGTCTCTGTCTTTGACCTGTTCAGCAACTGTCACAGGATGATAGTAGCTCAGCTCTTGAGCAAGTGCCTGAATAGCTCCAAAGTATTCCTCAAGAGATTTGTCACCCTGCCTCTCAGCAAACAGACGATCATAGATCATGAATTGCCGAAGAGCATTCTTCTCCTGAGAATAATGTTGTTTCACTATGTCCCATATTTCTTTAGTTGTAGTGTAGAACATAAACCTAGCCGCAATTCCAGGTTCCATACTACCCCACAACCAAGTCTTCACAAGACTGTCATGACGTTTCCATTCAGCATATCCTTTATCAGTAGAATCCAGGGGACCCGAGTCAACATGTCTCGCCTTGTCACGAGATTCCAGGAAGTAGATAGTTTTTCCCGTTGAGTTTGATGGAGGAGATAGGAAACACCTCGTTGTAGGTCTTGGTGTCCTCCATTATAGACAGGAGCCCTGTGACGGATTGATACAAGTCACAGAGAGAGATGAGGTGACAGAGAGATACACGTCACAGAGATAGATGAGGTGACTGAGACATACACGCCACAACAAAAAAACACGGATAAATGTGTTACTGACGCATTCACAGCCTCCAATCGATTTTCCTAGTCACACGGAGGAGATGTGACTAGGAGTCCAGCCGTCGGGTGACGAGTCCTCCGATTTAGATTTTAGACGGTTGTCGAATCACCCGAAGATCCCCAAACAACTCTATGGTGGAGTCTACGGCAGCGTTGGAGGCCTACCGAAAACCCAGCGTAGATGAAGATAGCCCTGCAAGCCCGGTGCCTCACGCCAAAACGGCGGATGGGGCTGCAGCCGGACGGCGGCCCAGCCGCTGCCTCTCGGCGACACCGCCGGCGAGAGGAGAGGAAGAGGAAGAAGGAAAGAAGAAGAAGGGACCAAGAAGAAGGGGCGAACGGCGACGGAAGAAGTGAGAGACGCCCTAGATCGAGCCCTGCTCTGATACCATGTGAGAAGAGGTGAGGAGGAGAGGAGACGAACACCGAGAGATTTGTCGGCTGCAAGGAGCAGCTTCCCTAGAGAGGGCAATAGTCGTCTCTCTTCTTTTTTATATATTAGGGTGAAATACATTGTAGTACAAGAAGAAAAACAGATAGTAACAATAAATAAAACAAATAACATAATAAAGATAGAACCGGTCGATGGATTGCCGATCACCGTTGATCAACTCTCGATACCATCGACGGGACTCTCGATGGTATTGACAGACGCTCTTCTGTCGTTGTGATAAACTCGATACCACCGACTTCCTGTCGATAGTATCGACGGGGATGCAGGTTGCTTCACATAGTTAATAGGTTATTAGTATATTGTCTACATGGGCCTGTTGCCCATGGCCCATTAGGGTTAAGTCGCTTCCTTTATGCTTCATTGTAATAGCCTCCTTTCCTATATATAGGATAGGGGTGTACATATCAATACAATAACACAACATCATAGTAGACACTTCTTCACATGGTATCAGAGCAGTAGCCCTGAGGAGAGAACCCTAGCCGCTGCCCCTCCTTCCCACTTCTCTCTCCGGCGCCCGATCCAACCCTAGCAACCGCCGCCCCTCTCTCTCCTAGATAAAGCAACAATGGGAGCACCCCCACCTGCGGGCGGCTGCCGCCACCTCTTTCATGGCATAGGTCGGCTGCCCGCTAGGCACTTCCGGCCTCCATGACCCTTCCTCCCACTTTCACATAGATACATACGTCGGCGCCAATCTTCCCGGCATACAATCTATGTTTTCTGATCCAAAGCTATCCGCCGGCGCCATCCTTCCCGGCACTCTATCTAGTCCAAGTCTCTGGACGGCGCTATTTCCAGTCAAGATCTATCCGTCGTCATCGTCACCTTCCCGAAGATTTGTTCGTCAAGCAGCTCCAGCCGCCTCCATTAAAGCAGCCACGCCAAGCACAGCTACCTTCCGTTCCAGCAGCCACCACCATCGTCTTCACCGCTGAGTTGCCATGCCGTCTCCGCATCGAGTCGTCGCCCATTCATCATCTCCACGTCCAGCCCATCCATCACTCCATCAGTACACCGCTTCTCGGGACCCTGGACGGTGCTAATTCCCGTCCAAATCCGGTTGTGGTCAAGCAAGGAGTCACCTCTTCTCATGATCAAAAGAGTACAACAGACGACACTAATTCCCGTCGACCCATGGTGCTAATTCCCAGGGTGCTTGTCTCCTTGACGGCGCTAATTCCCGTCGAGATTGTGCATCAGCCGCCGCCGACACGGCTTGTTGTCCAAACAACACGACGTGTCGCGCTCAAGAAATCACCCTGACGGCGCGGAGTTTCGTCCCGAACGCAAAAGACGCGTCATGTTGCTTAAAACACACGACGTGTTCAATTCCAGAAACCTTCCTGACGGCACAGATCGCAATAAACATGGTGCGTCATCTTTAGAACACGGTGTGTCGGCGGACAGCAGAGTTACGCCTCTGACTTCAGACACAACGTGTCCACTTGGAACACAGTGTATCCCAGAGGTCCAGTTCACGCCTCCGACATCTGACATGGCGTATCACATTTTCACACGGCGTGTTGCAAAGAGTTAGTCAGTTTTCAGTGAAGGAGCTACACGGCGTGTCAACAATCCTACATGGTGTGTCATTAGGAGTCTGCCTCTCATCCTCGAAAATCTACATGGCATGTCCAATCATAGGCACGACGTGTCTGAAGCAGTCAGAACACTTCTAGTTCCAGTTTGACGTCCTCCAAAGGTTTATCTCTCCTCGAATACTTATGATAATTCGATCCTATTCCTATTTTTTGACCCAGCAAAAATTTTTGCAGGGTTACGCCCCCGCACCCTCACATCCTTTTTGGGTCAAGAAAATATCCATTTATTTTCTTTATCCGAATCTTAATCAGAGGTGTGTTTTGCATGTTGATTCCGGTTATCGATTTTCATGCCGAGAAACCATTCCGGCAGTGGCACTTCCTCCCCTACCGAGCAAAATTTCGGTAGTGTTATCTCCTCTTCTACTGATGCTTCCATTCCGGTAGTCAACTTTTTGTTCTTCTCTACACACTACACCTCTCGTTTTACCTTCTCCCTTTCCCACCTTCCCACCCATCATGTGTGTGTCTTTCCACGTGCAGGGGGTCATATTTCTCTTTGTTCCACACCTACTCACTCTCGTTGTATTTGGTGTGCGGGGGGAATAGAGGAGAGAGAGAGAGAGAGATAGAGAGGAGGGTATGAAGAGAACATGAGAGAGGATATGGGGAGAGGATATGAGGAGAGAGATGATATGAGATGAGATGATATATTCCAGGCCAGCTTCATGGAGCTTCATATTGTTCAGCACATCTGGTTCCTGATGTCAGTGTGGCGCGCCATTCCCACTTAGCATCACATTACTTTTCAGACAGCATAGAAGGATCTTATAGTTGCAACATTGACACCAAGACTCCCGCGTTCTTACCGCATGATGTATGTTAAGATAAGAGCTTGTTGCGCATATTCCGGGTTCTAGTCCCTTTGGTGTTGATGACGTTCCAATTGATCATCCGTGATGCGTTGTTGGTGTTCCAGATAGTTGCTTATTCATCTTCGAAGCTCGTCTTCTTCAAGCCTGTACCAAAATTGTATCTGCAAGGATTCATCCAGAGTGATCTTCACCGAGCTACTTCGTCACGTCTTCTCTGAGTTGCATCTACTACTTCTACGTGTTGATGCTTCAACACCTCGCCTAGCGTGTTCGTGCCATGTTATACATGTCAGTGGTCATCTGCGCTAATTCCAGTTGACTACACTTTTCAGACAATTCAGAGACATCTCCACTACTACATCGACATTGTGCCTCCGTGTTTGTGTCGCGTTATGTACGTGTGATGTGTTGAGTGCGCTTATTCCACTCCACATTCCTCTCCAGTGAAGATGGCGTAGTCGTGGTATTTATGATTGTCTGCTTCACATGTTCTTCACTCCAGATGCACTTCAAGAGGAAGACCTTCAAAGCTCGAGCTTCTCCAACCTGCAGAACACATCTCAAAGAGGCGTCATCATCATCATATCTTTTCAGTTCGGAAGTATTGTTTAAGGGGGAGTACTTTTTTTGTATGGGGAGTGACATTTCTATCTTTCATTTGTCATTTATTTCTCATTGTTCAATCGAGTCATGTAACTCCAAGCTTGGACATGCGTTCACCCATGCTCCAGCTTGAGGGGGAGTGTTAGAATATAGCCTATTTAGTTAATAGGTTATTAGTCTATTGTCTACATGGGCATGTTGCCCATGGCCCATTAGGGTTAAGTTGCTTCCTTTGTACCTCATTGTAATAGCCTCCTTTCCTATATATGGAATAGGGGTGTACATATCAAGACAACAACACAACATCATAGTACACACTTCTTCACACAAAGAATATAGTGTTGTTGTTCCATCCATGCAAACCTTATTGAGTCACTTTATATGTGTCAACTTTTTACCAAATCGAACATTGTTTCCGTCATCATTCAATAGCAGTAGAGTATTGAATCCACAACCATTGTGGTTGTGCAAGGAAAAGAAGTGCTAGCATCAAACAATTAGTCAATCATGATAAAAGGGTACCTCTGAATCCATTGGATATATGTTGTCGAGGCCATTCTACCCTCTGCTTCTCATCTTGAAGAAGTTTCTGTTTGAGAGCATCCAAATAATGAGGTATATGATAATCTCAAAACAATATTAAGAAAAGAAACAATGTAGCATAATTTGTTACAGAAATGGATAGAAGATTCAAGCTGGGAGTGTTATAAACAATTAACATATATCAAATAAGGTCGAAATCTTTCGATGGGTTTAAGAAATTTTATATGGATAGAGTTTTCCAAATTCTAGATGATTGTATAGATTCCTGAATTTAAGATGGACACTAGAATCTGATTAGAATTGAGCATAATTTCAAATCAAAGCATCAATCCTCAGCTTTAAAACGGAACACTATCTAAAACCAAGGGTGTTACTTCACATTGAAAGCTTTGACGAGATATTTCGGTTTCTATAAGCCATGTGGACGTATCTTCGAGTTATTGCAATTAATGCTAATTCTTTTCACTTACCAAGACAACCAAGTTTTGAAGAGGCTGAATGGTGGAGCCAACTATGCTTGCTACCTGGATGACAGAATTTAGTCGATAAATAAATTTGTATGCATATAGGATATATGCTAGTCAAAAACCAAAACAAGTATTTCAAAAGGCAATTAAGTAAATAAAGCTTATTTACACCATACAGCACTATTGACATAAAAGTTGGGCTAATCAGTCTGCATCTGCAAGTTTCTACTATGCAACGCGATAATAATCTCTGCTATTCTATTTGTATGTCCATTTTTTTACACAAAACCATAAAGCTCGCCCATCACTATACATAAAAAAACCTATTAGGAGTGTAGAATGCAATTACTCCTACTTGCCTTTCCGCGTGCAAAGGGTCATTTATATATCTCTCACAACAAAGTCAGTAGGGTATGCCTCTCCGCCCACATGTCTCGGAAGGCATGCTGGTGTGAATATCCGCTTTTTTTAGTTTCTTGTTGTTATTGCATAGGCTTGTTGTTTGAGTGCCCATTCTTCAGTGAATCTCAATTTTTTTCTTAACTTCTTTACTATTCCTAGTATGGTTGAAAAAGTAACAACTATATATACGATCCTTTTACAAATGCTCAACCAACCTGCTAGAGTCGTCTTCCAATTTCATTGCTCGATAGAAGTGGAACTAATAATCCATTGGACCATCATTCAGTCAGGATTATTATCCTGGCCTATTTGCTTTCTAGTCCAATACCTTTGATCATTCTAGTTGAAGCGGAAAGCTAAAGTGAGCCCTCAATTTCATCACTTGGGTTGCTTTCTGCCTTACAATTTTTTATCAGTACGTTTCAATTCTGATAACTTCGTTATCTTTGTCTGTATCTGACAGTTATAACAGTAGCAGAAACTACTCGAGATGACATCTATAAATATACAGTTGGTCCATCGCTGATGTAGACATAAGATAAGATGGATATCGTAGACAGCATTTCTAGTTTTTAGAAAGGACTCTTCAAAAGATTCCATCTTGTTCCTAAGATGACTTCGCTTTACATCTTTATATTTATTCAGATATCACAGAGCTCCATTGTCAGCTAAACAGAAATCTTTTCTTACTTCATAAAGAAGAAATTATATACAGAGCAACCCATGCTATTCATTGCTTAACAGGATAATGGCACAATCTATCGACACCAACAGTTTCTATACATTTATGAACTATATCCCATGCCCTAGATCAATATTGACAGGAGGTTGACCACAGCTATTCGAAGTCTACAAGTTACTTCCACATGAGATGGTATTTTTATCTTTATACTTTGAACATGTTGGTGGGACAAATTGACAAGCGTAATATTAATATGCATGATTATTTCAGAGTAACAGCGTAAAGCTTATTATTAGTATATGTGCTTTATTGTGTTATGTTGTGTTATTTCTTTTCTTATGGGCTTCAGACTTGTCTTGTCTTTAGCCTTTTTCTTTTATCCCATATTGCCTAACTTTGTCTATAGGCTCACTCTTGTCCTATGAAAGAGAGTCTATTGTATTTTTTTTTACACATCTAATAAACCTTTTCCCTATTCTAGATGGTATCTGTCACATCCCAATTTCCAAAGATAATGTAAACTTTAGAATGGAGTTTTTCCTAAGTAACCATAGTTGATGGGTTTAATGTAAAAAGACCATGAAATTATACTCCTTATAGAAAAATAATGTGAGAAAGTAAAATGAGGCTCAAAATAGTTTTCTTTTATACATATATGCATAATGTGTTGCAATTAACTTAAAATGTTGAATACATGTCTTCCTTTTCACTTTTCTCTCTCCTCCAAGACAATATTCCCATAAAAGCATAAGAAGAAATGTAAGTTAAATCTTGAAATGAGGATATCCATTAATCATCTCGTTTTGAAGTCAAAAGGAACAATTATGAAAAGGTAATACACCTCATTTCAAATTTTATGTACATAATTCAAGATAATGGCTTTTAATGTATTAGTGGACATCGAAAGAATTGAATCTCTATATCCTTTGTACTAAAAAGTTTTGCTAACGGAGATGGCTCGCGGGCGAGGAGGACGAGGGAGAGGGCGCGGCGGAGGGCGATTTTCCAGGGATTCCGATGGAGCAGGTGATGGCGGCGGTTCTCAAGGGTCGGCGTCTGCGTCGTCCCCTCCGACGGGCTCACGAGTGGTCGGCGGAGAGGAGAACTCCCAAAGCATGCAGAATCGAAGGCCCTCGATCGCTTCTTCGTCGCCCACACCCTCGAACCCTAGGTCTACTTCCTCAACGCAAGCGCCGTCCAAGGACAGAGGGGAGAAGGCTTCGTCGTCAGAGTGTGATTGGGTGCACACTAGTCGCCCTGGACGCAGTGAAATAAAAAACGGCCAGGCGGGCCGCTTAAGCGCCCATGACCCCCAACTGCTTAATTTTGCTATTAATCGCCCGCTTAATCATTTTGAACAAAATCGCCCGCTTTTTGCCCGCCTCACCCGCTTTTTCCCGCTTTTTTCCCGCTTTTTGCCCGCTTTTTCCCCGCTTTTGTTTAAAAATCCTAATGTAAGCATCTAACATTAATTAATTACATAGCCAAGTAGTATTGACTATAATATACGAAACTTGTATACATTAAATGTTCTATGATATAGCTAGTCCTAATTTAGAATGCATACTTTGTGTGTAAGCAGTTATAATTGGGTACTGCTGTAATGCATCTAAGTAAATATCCTATTGCTCTATTATACTAGTAATGCATGATTAGTTTTACTGATTTCCTTGCTGCTTTCAGTGATTAATGATTGGTACTACTGGTTAGTATTACTTTAGTGATTACTTTAATTCAATAATTCATAGTTTGTTATATACAATTACTGATCTGCTTGCTGATTTTAGTGATTAGAGATGCTGATTAATAGTAAGTATTGATGAGTACTTAGTTAATTACTGATTTGCTGATTAGATATGTATAGAAGTTCCTTACAAATATATTTTTTATATACACATACATGTAATTTTGTATAAAATATATAAAATTTAGACACCCGCTTTTTCAAAAATCGCCCGCCTACCGCTTAATCGGTTACAGGGTGCCGTCTGCACGCTTCCCGCTTCCCGCTTTCTAATACATTGCCTGGACGAGAGAGCTTTATCCAGATGTCATGGAGTTCGTAGAGCCGACCATCAGAAACAGGTCTAAGCTCTTCGTCATCTCGAGCAAAGACGCGGCCACGCCGTCCTGGAGCGATTTCGTCTCGATTCGCTTCACGGCGAGGAAGCCCTTCAAAAGCCAGATCCATGGATGGATCAAGCGGCAGTAGAGGCTGAGTGACGAGGTCCAGATAGTGGCGGAGGAGCAGGAAGGCTTCATCGTCAAACTCCCGACTGCTAAGGACAGGGAGAGGGTGCTGGATGAAGCGCCATGGATGTTAGACGGAGCTCTAGTCATCGTCCATCCATGGGAGCCAGGAATCGTCCTCGAGCTTCTGTCCTTCCACAAACTCTCGGTCTGGGTCAGGTTGAGAATCCCAACCTTCCCTGGACGACGAACAACTTGAATGGGATTGCTAGTCTGATCGGGAGGCCAGTTGATTTTGATGATTCAGTGCTCACTGTCAATTACCTCAAGGAGGCGCTGGTCTGTGTGGATCTTCCAGCGGATGTCGGCTTTCCCCAGGACGTCACGGTGGAGATGGATGGAGCTCCAAGGAAGCTTAAACTCGAGTTCATCTCGAGGCCGACCTTGTGCTCCAGGTGTTGTTGTTTCGGCCACAGGAAGTCCTCATGCCCTTTGATAGCTGGGCGCAGACCAGATTTCAAAGAGCTGGAGCTACGTGCTGGAAAAGTCAGCAGCGCTCAAGGTGTTCAACAGATGGCTAAGGAGAAGAACCTTGTTGTGGGGTCTGGCCCTAGTGTCACAAAGACGACAATTGCGCAGGTTGAGAGAAATGTTGCAACTAGCAAGGGTCCTCCATGCTTCCAAGAACCGGAGATGGTGTCCTCTTCTTACTTGGAGACAATGGAAGGTCTGAATCTAGACTGGGAATTGTCCCTGGCCAACATGAATATTTCCTCGCAAGGAGCCAAGAACCTGATGCTTGCATCAGGGATCCACCTGGATTACTCCAGGACAGTGAACAAGGACACTGACGAGGAGTCTTGCTGCTCCTGTGATCTTGAACTGGACCCTGTGGTGGACTTCAAGGTCAATGGCAGTCCAAGGCATAAGAAGATAAGGAAGAAGCCTAAGGCAAAGGGAGGAGAGGTGGGAGACTCTTCCTAGCGGGATGGCTGTGGCAGGAGCTGTCCCAATGCTACATTCTTGTTTCTTTCTTGCAGGATAAGACAGGGAGGCTATGATGAAGAAGGGAGTTAGTCTTTCTTCAATTTTTGTGGGTGTCCTTTATTGCAGTGAAGGGGGGCTTGCTTGGCCTTCATTTTCTTTCCTGGCTGATCAGTGGCGGGTTGGATCTAGTTTGGTTTGCCATAGGCTCTCTTGAGTTTCTGGTCTACTGGAATTGTTCTTTTCTGGTGTAGGTCTATAACCATGGGTGTATGCAGAGAGCTGACTTCTGTGCTTCCTGTTCCTTCGGATACAAGATGTTGGTGGTGTTGTGGTCCTCTTTCTTTGTGGGTATGCTTAGTGTCTTTGGGGGCTTGGCCCTTCCTCCGTCATGTCTTTGTTTGTATGGGTTGTTTGGAGGTTTTATCTTTGTATGTGCCCATGTGTGATGGTTTGAGTACCTTGATACCCTGTTGTTTTGGAGTATCAAGGTGTAGATTCTTTTAGGGGCACTTATTGTACCTCAAGTTTTTGGTTTTAGTAACACACTTTTTGGACCGACCAAAAAAAATGTATTAATGGACATACAATGGACAAAACATAAATCTAAGTGTATGAGAAGGGTCTAGACCACTTATTGGACATGTGGTTCAAATTTGGGTTCATTTTGACCACGTTTGACCCTTCAAATGAATTAAGTAGGTTACCATATAGTTTTGAATTAGATTTAATTGATTATATCATTCAATGCAATAATTAGACCTAAAGTCTCAGTCTTCTCACCATGTCACGTGCTACCCTCATTTGATTTCTTTTCACGCGCGTCATCCAACGGCTATAATTAAATTCCAACCCGATCTGACGGTCCTACGTCATCTTCTTCCTCCGAATTAGTCGCTGGTGTGAAACCAGTTAACAGTAAATTCTTTCCCGACCTCGTTCTCACCCACAGTGCTCCGTTTTCCAAAATTCCTTCTCCAACGAAACCATAGCATTCAAACGAATCGATCCATCCCTAGTTTTGCGGGGTTTCCTTCCCTAAGGAAGAAACACCCATTAGGTATAGAACCTCCCTCACCGCCACGAGTACGTATCTGGGTCACCCCTCCACCAAACATGTTTATAAGGGGTCATAAACGACCGCCAAGCTCAACGCAATCTTCCTCTCCTCTCAATTTCTTCCCCGGTGCCTCGAGCCTACCCGGCCTACTCGACTTTCGTTTTCGGTAACTGCCTCTTCTCTTATGCCCTCGCCGCCACCGTTGTTACAATTGGAAACCAAGTGTCTATGGACCTCCAACTCTGTTTCCCTGTACTTCTTTCACCCTGGTTTACATTGGGTTGTCGCATCCTTTAGCCACAGTTGGGCTTCTCACGGCGATCACTGCCTTGGCTGCCTAGTAGCTCTTCAACCACGAAAATCGCGTCTTTGTCTTCACCTTGCTCCAACAATCGTTTTTCCGCCCTTCGTGAATGCCTTCTTGTTGAGACTCGAAGGTTTGGGTGTCAAGGACCTGATCCATGCCTCAGCCATGGCGGAAGGTGGGTTCTGGAGCCCCAGACCAGAGAACATCCCATATTATGACTCATTGATTTCGGGACAAGATGAGGAACTCGTTCCTGTTGTTAGTACGAGTAGGGAGAGGGAATCTAGCTTTGAGTCGGAGGCTTTGCGTTGTGTTCCTCGCGGGTATGAGAAAGATGAATCGCACCTCATGATTTCCGTTTTTGACCATGGTTGTCTAATAGGTTTGATTTCCAGAGCATGGGCAATTGCGTGTTTGCACACTACCTTTCCCCTCTGCCTGTGTGTCTGGTTCGAGGGAGTACACTGCCACCGTGGCAGACTCTGGTTGGACCAGCTAAGCGGAGCTGGTTGTAGTTTTGGATAATACAATACATGTGGATTTTTGGTGTTTTTCTATTGGTCAAGTATTCATAAATTCACAGTAATTCATCCGTTGCTCAGAAAATTATGAATAAATAGTCATTGGAAAGGATTTTTCGAGTAGAACACGATTTTAGGGTTTTCAAGCCATGATTTGCCTTCTTGTTCTGATGTTTTATTAGAAAACCTAATTTTGACTCATGAAACCCTAAATATGTATCACATATGATTAATGTGACCCAAGGAAGAAAATGTCCGATTTCAATGCCGTTTCGGTAGCCACAGAAACAGAAAATTCAACAAATCTCGACAGAAGTTTCGATAAATGCGTTCCTGGTGTTTCGACGACAAAATAAACGAATTAATTTGTGAAATTATACCAGAATGATCTACTAGTGTAGATCTACTCATATATGTAATAATATTTCATATTGGATACGTGGGGGTGGGGTCTCGTCATTTTTGAGTGGATGACCCTGAATTGTTTTGATGGGGATTTTTGATGTCAATTTTCAATGGTGAAATCAATGAATTAAGTCATTATAGTTTGCAAGCACAATATATAAACTTAAAGAGACAAAACTGTGCAAAAAAAATGCTCTAGGTAAGTAGAAAAAAAATCGATGATCTGCCTGTTTCGAGAATTTCGTCAATCAATTTTGATATCTGATTGGCATGGAAACAAAAATTTCGGTCAAAATTTCGACCATTTCGTCAAAATTTTGAATATTGATGTGACCTAAACTAGTAATCATCCAGCCAAGTTTCCTAATTTAATGATATTGATCAGTAAGCCTAACCCTAATGCACTCAAATCCTAATCTTCCCTAATTTAACCTAGGATCAATACAAGGTATTGATTTATGATGTTCAGTAATCATGTACAGGTAATTAGAGCCTAATCAAGACAAGGGAAGGTTTGACCTAGGATTTGATCAAGATCAGAGAGAGACCATCTTAGGATCAACTTTGCTCCAAAGTAAACGGGTCATGCTGCAGAGCACAAGTATTTATGGTTGATTGCATGCTCACTATAAAGTAGACATTATGATTTCAAGTTTAATGCTTTAGTCATGTTCACTATACCAATTGCTTGATAATTGCTATATGTTATGTCCTATGGTTATGGTGTTCACTAAGATTAGAGATTATGATTAATGATTCATGAAATTAATGTTCAAGTTCAAGGGGGAGAAATCCCATCATGTTAAAGTTCAAGGATCATGTTAATGTTAATGATAATTAATGATCAAGTTAATTGGAATTGAATAAGTCTTTATATTCTCCCGAATCATGGACCTCAAGGGGTTGTCAAGGGCTTTCCTAGCATCAAGGGCTTTCCTAGCAATCATGTGCTCCTAAGTGGGCTTCATAGAGGGATGCATACATTTACTTTTCAATTCTTCATGTTAATAATGATTCAAGAATACTTATAGTTAATTCATGTCAACATTTCTTACATGTCAAGTATACTTTATTTTGTTTATATTATATGGTGCCAGTACCATTAACTGATTTGTTGATTTCCCCCTTTGTATGGCTGGGGACGCGATGTCCCCAGGAGTTGGAGCAACTAAGGATTAAAGAGGAGCAAGCAAGGACTAGAAAACCTTCAAAAGCCAACTGGTGGGGTGCAATCCATATTAGGCGATCCAATCATTTATAATGTTTACCTTCATGATTAGTTTTTCCATGCCTAGAAATGAATAGAATTTTAGACATGCTATAGAAGTTAGTTATAGTTTCCTATTCAAAAAACAATGTATGAATCTCAATGGTGATTTATTTATTTATTTATTTGCAATTATTACCTTATTGTGACATTTCCCCCTCAAGATGAATGCTTCTGCTCAGTTATGTTGTATATTAAAAAGGTGGGGTGTTTCAGTATCAGAGCAGCATGATCCACCCTAACCTCTCCTATCCCCATCAACCCTAGCCGCCATTCACCCCTTCCCAACCCTACCCTAGCCATGCCCCCATCCACCCCTCTAGCCCGTCGTTGCCATTCCCTTCTCCCTTATCACTTGTCGCCGCCACCATTCCTCCCTCCTGAAGCTCCTCTCCTCCTCTTCCCATCCATCCGTCTCCCCCCCCCAATCGCTGTTGCCTTCTGCCACATCCTCACTTGCCACCACCTCTTCGTCCTTTCCCAACTACTGTCCTATCCATCTCCTATTCCACCATTATCCCATCTCCGCCATATAGCCGCCACATACGTCTCTGTTACTTCTTCCTTGTCCATCACTATCTCCAAGTATTTTCTAAAATAGCACGTTAATGTTTAGGTCTACCGTCTACGTTTGCTATTTGTCTGTGTCTCATGGTTGAGTAACCTTCTCTCCATGGTGGCGTAGGTCTTTTTCTATGCAATCTACTGCCCCGTTGTGGGTTTCTCGGATCTGATGTGTCAAATCTCCTATTGTTGTCTATTGCCCCGTTGTGGGTTTTTGTTGCTCTGTTGAACCAGATCTTCCATTGCCCATGTGTTGGGTTGTTACCTTTGCCTACTAACTACTGTTGCTACCTGATGCTTGCTACTCTCTGCTATTGCTTGCTCCCTGTTGCTGCCTACCCTGTGTTGGGCCTCTTGTGTCTACATCTGCCTCATGGCTTCTACTGACCCACTTCGGACACTTTGCGTCACTATTGTAAAGTTGGATGGCTCCTTTCACACTTAGTTTGCGGCCTTCAAGTTGTATGTCAAAAATCAGGGTCGTTACATCTTATCTCCAAGGGTTCGGTTGTACCTGTTGAAGGTGTTGACGCTAAAACCAAGCAAGCTTATGATCTGTAGTCGAAGGATGATTCTGGCGTCATGACCTAGATGGTCAATAGTTCTGAGCCTAAAATCAGTTTGTCGCTTCTGTGCCCGAAGACTGCCAAAGCTATGTGGGATCAACTCTCACATGTTTACTCTCATCAGCAAAATCCGAAGAAAGTGTTTGATACTTTCAAACAACTGGCCAAAGGAGTATTCTACGACTGACTCTGTGGACGATTAGTATAGTCAATGTTGTGCCCTCTGGGACGAGTTTGAGGTTTATCACCCCCTCTCCGTTGATCTCACAGAAATACAATGCCAGCACAACGAACTTCAACTGGTGCAATTTCTTGTCGGCTTACCCCACTCATTCTCTGGCATGGTGGATCAGACATTGTCCAACGACCCGTTGCCTACACTGCGTGGTGAGAGAGGTTGATATTGTACTTGAGAGTGAACTGCATGACACATGTGAGTATATTCATATTAGTGCTTCAGAGAGGTTGACTTGGTGAGGAAGTTGTAGTAGAAGAACTAATAACCAGATTCGATCTAATATGTGACATGATTACGAGATCTGGAAAAAGAAAATAAATGGATCTTGTGTGACCCGAGAAAGATTGTTGTTGGATCAAGCATGGTAAGCCTGCATGGGCAGATAAGGTCACTACTAATCAACCAGATTCTGCACCATCCTCTTCAACTCAGCCCTCTATCGAGTGGATGCGCTCTGAGGTTCACAAACTGCTTCAGGCTCGCTCGCTCCCTCCATTACTGATGTCTCTATTGATGGAGCTTCTGCTCTTCTTGCATCCTTCGCACCCTATGGTAAAAATAAATGGGTGATTGATTATGATGCCACCTCTCATATATCTAGCAATTATGCTTTATTTTTTGAACTGCATAAAACTTCTTCTGTTCCACATGTTACACTCGTTGATGGTTCACAGTCACTTGTTTCTGGAATCGGGAATATCTGCACTCCTAGCAAATTATTTTTGCATTCAGCAATTTATGTTCCTAAATTTCCTTTGAATTTGTTATTTGTTTAGTAGAACTGTAAAGAGCATGCGACGCTCTATCACTTTTAACTCGGACGGTGTTGCTTTTTAGGATCTGCACACGAGGATGAGGATTGATTTGGGCCATGAGGGACTAGACATGTTATATTACTTGGATCCACCAAAGCCAGCTGTATTACTGACTGCATCCGACACTGGTCTCCAATGGCATTACAGACTGGGGCATCCATATGCTACTAAACTGAAGCATTTACTTCCTGCTATTTTTTATTCAGTTTATCATTGCAAAACTTGTCAGCTAGGCAAACAAACTTGTGTCACGTTTTCTAAGAAAAACTATATTGGGTCTAAGCAACCTTTTGATATTGTGCATGTTGATGTTTGGGGTCCTTGTTCTGTTCCAAGTATCTTTGCCTTTTAACACTTTATGAGCTTTATTGATGACTTTTCTAGAACTATCTGGTTGTTTTTATCAGAAGATTGTTCCCATATGATAGACACTATCACCTCCTTTTTTACTAAGATCCGTACCCAGTTTGATAAATCTATAAAAGTTTTTCGCACTGACAATGCTCTAGAATTTGTGCAATCATCTATCAGCCAGTTTTGCCGCAAAATGGGTACTATTCATCAAACTTCATGTTCGTATACTCCGCAAGAAAACGGGGTTGCGGAGTGCAAAAACTGGCATCTCTTAGAAGTTGTCACGCCCTTCTTTTTCACTATCATGTACCCCAATCTTTTTGGCCTGAAGCTATCTCGAATGCATGTTACATGATTAATCGCATGCCCTCTTTTGTCCTTGGCAATCAGGTACCGTATCAAATTCTATACCTCGATGCCCCACTTTTTAGTGTGCCTCCTCGAATTTTCGGCAACACTTGCTTTGTCAAAAATCGTCGTCCTGGCTTGACTAAGCTTGACCCACAGTCTACAAAATGTGTGTTCTTGGGTTACTCTCAGACTCAAGAGGGCTATAAGGGCTATGATCCCTCTGTGAAGAAATGG
The DNA here is from genome assembly GCA_963693085.1 of Alisma plantago-aquatica. Lineage (NCBI taxonomy): Eukaryota > Viridiplantae > Streptophyta > Magnoliopsida > Alismatales > Alismataceae > Alisma > Alisma plantago-aquatica. Next base: position 538,111,524 of record OY856409.1, on the reverse strand, counting down.
TTTATTAGTATTAATGTGGTCTTCTTTGAGCATATGCCATCTGATCTATTAACTGATACACCTCTACCTATGACGGTTGACACTGACCTGCCTCCTCCGGATATGACCTCCTCAATGCCTCTAAAAGTATATCAACTACTCCCGAGAACTACAATTCCCTCCATGGCCCCTTCAACTCCAATTCCTCAATCCTTGTCGACAGATCCACCTACAAATCAGGTATTTTTAATTTGCATGTTCCTATTAGTCTACTGAAAGGGACCAGATTTTGCACTCGACATCCGATTGGCAATTTCTATTCAACTGCTAACCTGGGTGTGAATTTTACAAATTTTACCTCTGCTTTATCTGCTATATCTATTCCTAAGAATGCATCTCAGCTTTACAGCATCCTGCATGGCGCCAGACTATGGAAACTGAAATGCAGGCTCTTACTTATCGTCATACGTGGGACTTGTTAGATCCCCCTGTTAATTGCTCGCCTATCAGGTGTCGCTAGGTCTTTACTGTCAAGTATCAACCCGATGACACAATTGAACACCTGAAAGCTCGCCTTGTGGCCAAAGGCTATAATTAAAATGTATGGAGTAGATTACTTTGAAACTTTATCTCTTGTTGCACGTCTAATTCTGTTAGTGTTCTTATAACTATGGTTGTAAATTGGGATTGGCCCCTATTTCAATTAGACGTTAAAAATGCCTTTTTATATGGTGATCTGCATGAGGAGGTATACATGGCGCAACCACCTGACTTTGTTGCTCAGGGGGAGTGCTCCAAAGTGTGCGAGTTGCGAAAAGCGATCTATGGACTAAAACAGAGTCCTCGTGCCTGGTTTGACAAATTGAGTAGTATTCTTCAAAAATTCAGTTTCCGCATATCTCACTCTATTCATTTTGTATTCATTAAGAAATCTTCATCTGGACTTGTCATTCTAATTGTTTACGTTGATGATATAATCTTATCTGGTAGTGATCCAACAGGCATTCAGGCTACTAAAAAGTATCTGGAAAAACACTTTGTCACTAAAGATCTGAGGAAATTAAGATATTTTCTGGGTATTAAAGTTTCTCGTTCTTCCTCAGGTATTTGCTTATCTCAGAGGAAATAAGTTCTGGATCTTTTGCTGGAAACCAGAATGCTTGGGGAAAAACTAGCCATTACTCCCTTGGATCCTAATACAAACTGGGATGATGATACTTCTCCTCCATACCCAGACAACCAACAGTATCACTGATTGGTTGGTAAACTTATCTATCTAACAGTGATAAGGGTTGATATTACTTCTGCAGTCGGCTTAGTAAGTAGATATCTAGATAAACCTATACAGTGCCACTGGGATGTTGTCACATTTTGAAATAATTGAAAAATTCCCCAGGAAAAGGCTTATTGTACAGAAATCATGGGCACTGTAAAATCACAAGGTACTTTGGTTCCGACAGTGCAGGCAGCAGAATAGACCGCAAATCTAGTTCTGGTAATTGTACCTTTGTGGGAGGTAACCAAGTGACGTAGCACAGCAGAAACAAATTGTAGTCGCCTGCTCTAGTGTTGAAGCTGAGTATAGAGCTATGGCTCATACTGCATGTGAATTGTTATGGGTCAGTGGTCTTCTAAAAGAATTTGATATCTCTGACCCAGCTCCTATTCCTATGCATTGCGGCAACAAGATTGTTATATTCACTGCCAACAATCCCACTTTTCATGAGCGGACCAAACATATTGAAGTGGATTGTCGTTTCGTCAGAGAAGTTGTCTTATCTGGCAATATATGTACTCCATATACTCACACTTCTGATCAAGTTTCCGACATCCTCACCAAACTTCTTACCAAGGCCAGATTCACTACCATGGTTGACAAGTTGGGCATGATTGATATCTATGCTCCAGCTTGAGGGGGAGTATTAGTATATGTGCTTTATTGTGTTATGTTGTGTTATTTCTTTTGTTATGGGCATTAGACTTGTCTTGTCTTTAGCCTTTTTCTTTTATCCCATATTGCCTAACTCTGTCTATTGGTTCACTCTCATGTTCTATGAAAGAGAATCCATTGTATTTTGTTTTACACATCTAATAAACTTTTTCCCTATTCTAGACTTATATTCCAAGATTCATTGATAATTGTATTTTTAACCATTGATTATAATTAAAACATTCAAATCAAGACATTGTAACAATAAGAAGCACTGCCATGCATGGTCTTAATAAGGATGACTAAAGTGCCTTGATAGTACAGAAGATGGGTATTTTATTAGGTGTTGGACTAGTAATTAGTTAATTTCGTTTATGGGTCTATTTGTAATATAGGCCCAAGTGTGTTCTGACACATTAGGTTTTGCTTAAGTTTGTATGCTTCCCCCTCCCCAAATAATGGCAAAAGATCCACCTTTTTTCTGCTATTGGGGATAATTAACCATTATCTTGCTTTAATGGAGGTCCATGAGGATTTTCCCACTTTATTATTGCCAGGGCTTAGTTGTTACTTTGTTGCACGACACAGCGTGCTGCTATATGAACGGTGTGTCCACGGCATTCTGATTGATTCGTGCAACATATCGTGACTTCTGCAACTCAATACACGTGTCAACCCTTTGACATGTCATGTGAACTTGATCCCATGTCATGACTCATGTCACATGTAGTGTCCCGACATTTGTGACTGACACGACATGTCCACTTGGGCACACAATGTGTCACATGCTTCGGTGCTTACTGTCGACTTTGACTACTACTGCCAGACACGGTGTCTCTTTCTGGACATGGCGTGTCATTTGATTATTGCAACATGACACGGCGTGTCTCTTCATCATCACGGTGTGTCACCTACTATCTCTATTGAGCATGACATGACATGTCTCTTTAGCGGCACGGGTGTTTCGCTCGTTGTCTTCACCAAATACTACATCAAAAGGTGTGTGATTTCATCTACTTCTACTTTATCAACTGGCGGAGGTCTTCATTAGACGACATGCTCTTATTTTGTCTCTACTAACAACACTAATCTTCTGTTTCTAGCAAATTTTCCTTTTGTTGTTGATTCTTTTGCACCCACCTTCCAGGCTTCATAAATATAGCCTTACCCCCCTCAATCCATATACTACCCCTATATATATTCCATGTGTGCTAAATCCTGATTGGATCTTTAATAAGATCTGAATTTTGACCTCATTCATGCCGCAAGGGGTCCACCCTGCACCCCTTTTTCAGGTCTAAAAAGGATCCATTTATTTTTCTACCTAGATCTGTGTAATCGGGTCAAGTAGTCAATCAACTGCTGGTATCAGTTACCCTCCATATATTATCATGCATATCCATTACTTCCACCTTTGTTTATGACACTCCAACCCAACCACTCTTGATTACCTTTGTGGTTGGACTGAGGGGGGATAGAGAAAATAGAGATGAAATGGAGGAAAGGAGAGGACGTCGAGATGAAGAAGAGAGGAAGAATTTCCTTCTGAATATATTATATTCACACACACACACACACACACACACACACACATATATATATATATATATATATATATATATTGTGGATCTTTCTTTTGTTACTATCTATGTGGATCTTTCAGTTGTTGTTATTGTATGTCGATCTTTCTTCTATTATACAGAGTTTATGGAGCTTATTCATCACCATCTGCCTCATCTACTGTTATGGAGTTATCTACTTCACATGTGATATTTGTTGATTGGAAAGATACTTCATCTGCATATTTGCTTATGGTCTTCTACCCGACAATGTCATTCTATTCTAGCTACTTGTGCTATGTTAGCGCATTTTATATGCTGCTTTGTGCTTTTGCACTATATGTTGTCCGTGTATATTTGCACGTTAACTTGTCCATGCTTTATGTGCATGTCAGCTACTACCTTCTTGTGACCTAGCACCCTCTACACTGTGATGTCTGCTATTGTGATGAAAGTTATATGAAGAGAGAAGATGATGTGGGTCTTGTAAGTGATTGACTTTTGCAAATGTTACATATATATAATGGAAATTCATGTTTTTCTGCTACTTCATTGCATTTTGGAGACTTCTGTCGACATGCTTATTCCTGCAATGGGTTATCCATTCTGACTGTGCCACCTTTGTTACTATTTGTTTGTGAGCTACTAGTAATCTCGTGTCCCATCACTCTCCGGTTTACCTGTATTTCAACACCAACTGGTCTACTTAATGACATTAGCAATTGAGATGAAGACATTGACATCTACATGTTGTCGTTTACTACTACTCCAGATACCACTTCATCTTTTGTCGAGAAGCTCAAGCTACATGCCTTCATACCTACACTAGATTATCACCTTGAGGGGAGTGTTTGAGTGTTGAGTGCATGATTGCAAGATTGAGGGGAGCAATATTCTTGTATGAACTTGGTTTATCCTTTTATTATAGTTCTTTATTTAAGTTTGTATATTTGCAAAAGATGACTTCGGATTCTCCATAGTTCAAGATTAAGGGGGGTGTTAGAGAGTCTTATTATTTATTTAATTAAGTTAATAGGTTTCTTTGTAATATGGGCCTAAGTGTGTTTTGGCCCATTAGGATTTTGCTTAAGTTTGTATGCTTCCCCTTTTACTATACAGAGGAGAGGGGACTGCTCATCTAATAACAAGAAATATAATACTCGTTTTCCACGGTAGTTAACTTTAGAAAAGAATACATGTACAAGAAAAGGAAACATTGAAGACCAATGTCTTGAAAATGTCTACGTTTTGACAAATTTCTTGATACCAATGGTCGTGGGATATTGAAATGCATGTACTTGAGGGTATGTAACGTGTGCAATGAAATTTGGCCTTATTTGGGCATGCTACCCCATTTTCACCAAGTTAGGGGTTTTCTTCACAAGATGGGGAATCATGGGCAGGTGACTCCTTTGGCCATTCTTGGAACTTTCAAGGGCAGTTATAGAGACACCTAATGACGCAAGACAAGTCCTATTCTAGGGTCCAAATACCTGAGGATGCTTCTAACTAGAATTTTGTCAATTCTTTTAGCAAGTTATATTGTTTTACAATTTATTATGCAATTCTTTCAACACTAGGAGTCGTACGTAATATTTGGGGAGCAGAATTAAGCCACTTAGGGCTTCTCTCGCATTATCTATATCAATATTCAAAATTTCGTTGAAATTGGCGAAATTTTGCTAATTATTTTGATGCCGCCAACGTCCGGATATAGAAATGGCCTTACATGTCTATACGTAGGGAATTTCGCCAGAAAAAAAAAATAAATTTTGACAATTATTTCGAATTTCGACGAAATTAGGCAAATTTCTATGAAAAAAGGTCCATTTCGTCCGCATTTTGACAAAATTTCGAGATGCACATCTATTATTTCGAGAAATGGTGTACGATGCCTGCAGATTTTACTATGTGATTCCTTGGGCTTGTTAGGGGTAATCTAAGTTATGTTTCTTCTCTTCCTAGCCTAATTCTACCCCTCCTATTTCTCTCACTTCTATAAAGATCTATAAATGAAATGTTTAAAAATGTGTGTGGGAGTGATATCTATGACTATGATGACCCGCTAACTTTCATTTTTGAGGTCACGTGATTTATGTTATAGTGCGCAAAATTAGTATGACTATCAAGACATTTTGTATGTATGCCATTATCAATTACACCTCTAACTACATGGTTGCCTCCTATAGGCTCTCGCTACAAAAGCACACGACCAAGAACAAAGCTTGATTTAATCCATTAGTATGCATTTTATCACTTTTAAGCATATGGAGATTAACAGTGAAACACATCTATGCTTGTATAAAACAAAATAAACAGGAGCCAATATGTTGATAGGTATAATCAACGAGGATGACAACCATCATGACTCAACTAGATGCATAAACCATAGTTGTCTCATGCTTCCTCAATACTCACTCACATACCACTGCAACATTGTTTATGTACTACGTCCTGTCATCATACTAAGAGGTCCTACCATCCTAGATCATGCTCTGTTTCCATAATTTTGTGTCTTTAAGTCTATATATTGTGCTTGCAAACTATGATGACTTAATTCATTCATTTCGTCATTCAATTGACCTCAAAATCTCCATCGAAATTGTTCAGGTTCCTTCACTCACACATGAGGAGCCCCACCCCCTCACATATCCAATATGAAATATTATTGCATATTTGAGTAGAGCTACACTAGTAGATTGCTCTGGTAAAATTTCGCTTAATAATTTGATCATTTGGTCGTCAAAACGCCAGGAATGCATCCATCAAAATTTCTGTCGAAATTTGTTGAAATTTCTGTTTCTGTTCCTACCGAAACGGCGTTGAAATCGGGCATTTTCTTCCTTTATCTATATATACCCATGTACGGGGGTATTTTCTAGTAGTTGTTTTATGTTAGAGAGTCTAGTTATTTAGTTAATTAAGTTATTGGGTCTATTTGTATATGGGCCCAATTGTGTCTTGGCCCATTAGGGTTTTACTTGAGTTTGTACACTTTCCCCTTATCCTATTTATAGGAGGGGGGTCTTCCCTTCTATCATAAGAAAACTCACACAGGGGATTTTGCCACCATATTGTTTTTCCGCATGGTATCAGAGCAGGCTTTCCTGCGTCGCCCTCAACCGTGAGAGAGAGAGAGAGAAAATGAGAGGAGCCTCCCGTTGTAGGTGGTCGCCAACCCTAGGTGCTTCTTGGTTGCCCGTAGGGATTTCCAACCCCTACGTAGAAGTCTTCTATGAGTCGTCTCCATGGAAGCATCTCCATCAACAACAGAACAATTCATCTTGAAGTTGTTGCTACTGAATCTACATGGGCCGCCATGCCGCAACCAATATTGTTTGCCTTTGGAGCCGCCATCTCTATCCTATTTGCCGCCTTCGTCTACACCATTGTCGATCTACTTCGCCTTCATCTAAACCTCTGGCGATCTACACCGTTGGCATCATCTATGCCACCATCGACATTGAGATCTAATCCTAAATCGTGAAAAAAAGATCTTTTTCGGTTGATATTGGGGATATATCACCCCTATATTGCTATGGTAGAGATCTGAAGGATTTCTCCACCCCTTTGTCGCCGTTTCAAAGTTTACTATTGTTGTTCCGCCGTTGACACGACGTGTCTCTATTTGACACGCCATGTCGGCGGAGTTCTGCATCTTTCATGACTTGGATTATGAAGTATGCCCTATGACATGGTTGACACGATGTGGCACTACCTAACTGAACTTGCTCCTGTGTATTCTACACGGTGTGTCCTGTCTTGCTGTCGCATATTCTGCCTTGACTACTCTGAGTTCTATCGACTGACAAGACATGTCTCTTCAGGAACACGGTGTGTCGCCTGCAATCTGTTGGCTTTGACTACTACTGCCTGATACAACGTGTCCCTTTACTGACACGACGCGTCTTCTGTTGCATGTATTTACTAATGTGCGACAAGGCGTGTCTCTTCACCGACACAACGCATCATCTGCTACTGCTGCTACATCTTAGTAGGCACCATCATTTACAATTATTCTATAATATGGCAGAGGCTTCCATACATGATCTGTCCCTACTTTGATCCTTACCATCAACACTTATCTTTCATTTTTAGAAATTTTCTCTTATGTTGTTTAACTCCCCCACCCTTTCCAGCCATACAAACATATTGTTTACCTCCTCAATGCTTGGGTTACCCCCCATATACACATTGTACCTAATGACTAATCCAATCCTACACATTGCCTCGAGTTATCGATTTCCATCCTCCAAATGTTTACCTATATAACCACTACCTCTACCACTATTTTTTACTTTCCACCCCAACCGCTCTCATCATTCTTTCTGCGGTTGACATAAGGGGGAGAATTGAGGATGATGAGTAGAGGGAAGAGAAGAGATAGAGTGGAGGTGGAGAAAGAGAGGAAAATTTTTATGTCTACTGCTATCTTTATGGATCTTCCTACAAATATATATTTCTATCTATGTGGATCCTTCTGCTGCTATTATTATTTCTTCCTTATAGAGAGCTTGTACTGATTATTCATCATCATCTACCTCGAATGTTGCTCTAGAGTTATCTACTTCACTTGTGCTATCTGTTGATTGATTTTCTATCCAGTGATGTGATCTTGCTACTCGTAATATGATTAGCACATTTTATTTCTTTGTCCTTTGGCACTATTTGTTGTTTGTGCTCTATTTGCACGTTGACTCTTTGTCCATGCCATGCGCATGTCAACCACTACTACTACTGTGGCCCAACACTCTCTGGACTGTGACATCTACTACTGTGAGGGAAGCTTGATGAAGAGAGAAGATGATGAAGATTTCAGTTGGTGACTTTACGTATACATGGAGTTTCATCTACATTGGATCTTGGAGTTCTTTATCTGCTCGCTACTTCGTACACTGGTCTTCTATCCGGCTACGTCGTCTACTTTCCACCATACTTATTAAGGCTATCGCCTAGGTGAGCCTAAACGGCCACCTAGGCGGCAAGGCTCCCTAGGGGAGTGCTTTACCCTGCGCTTGGCCCAATTTGTCGCCTTATATTATTTTCGTGCATTTTTGCATATTGATGATTTTTAATGGTATATCTCTATGTTCTCGTGTTCGAAACGTACATTCTTGTGATTGTTATGTGCCAATTATCGTTTCTTATTATAATAATTTCTATTTATAGAATGAGAAATCTTCATTTGATGTGTAAAATGCTCTCCCCTTTATAGGATAAGAGAGTAAGTCAGAAAACGAAACTATGCAATATGGGAAAAGTAAAGGCTAAAGCCCATAACAAAAGAAAAAACATAGCACAACACAATAAAGCATATTTACTAATACTCCCCCTCAAGTTGGAGCATAGATATCAATCATGCCCAGCTCACCATGGCAGTCAATCTAGCCTTGGGAAGAAGTTTTGTGAAGATGTCTACTACTTGATCAGAAGTGTGAGTGAATGGTGTAGAGATATTGCCAGATAGGACAGCCTCTCGAACAAAATGGGAATCCACCTCAATATGCTTGGTGCGCTCATGAAATGTTGGATTGTTGGAAATGAATATAGCAGTCGTATTGTCACAGTACATAGGAATAGGATTGGGGTCAGAAATATCAAGCTCCTTCAGAAGACCGTGGACCGATAACAATTCATAAGTAGCATGAGCCATAGCTCTATACTCAGCTTCAGCACTGGAGCGGGCGACTACAATTTGTTTCTTGTTGCGCCAGGTAACAAGATCACCTCCCACAAAGGTACAGTAACCAAAAGAGGATTTGCGGTCTATCTTGCTGCCTGCATAGTGAGTCAGAATACCCTGTGATTTTACAATGCCCATGATTTTTGTAGAATAAGACTTTTCCTAGGGAAATTTTTCAGATACCCAGTGGCACTGTATGGGTTTATCCAAGTATCTACTGACTAAGCCAACTGCAAAACTTATATCATCCCACGTAACAGTCAGATACATAAGTTTACTGACTAATCGACGATATTGTTGATTGTCTGGGCATGGAGGAGAAGTATCATCATCCCAGTTGGTACTAGGATCCAAAGGCGTAGTAGTGGGTTTTGCTCCAAGCATTCTTGTTTCTGACAAAAAGATCCAGGACATATTTCCTCTGAGATAAGCAAATGCATGAGGAAGAGCGAGAAACTTAGATACCCAGAAAATATCTCAATTTTCCCAAATCTTTAGTGATAAAGTGTTTTCCCAGGTACTCTTTAGTAGCATGGATGCCTGCTTCATCACTCCCAGATAAGATTATATCATCAACATAAACAATCAGATTTACAAGGCCAGATGAAGTTTTCTTGATAAACACTGAGTAGTCAAAATGAGAGCGGCGGAAACTGAATTTCTGAAAAATACTACTGAGTTTGTCAAGCCAGGCATGGGGACTCTGTTTTAGTCCATAGATATCTTCGCGTAACCTGCACACTTTAGAGCACTCTCCCTAAGCAACAAATCCAGGTGGTTGTTCTATGTATACCTCCTCATGCAGATCACCATATAAAAAAGTGTTTAACATCTAATTGAAACAGAGGCCGATCACAATTTACAACCACAGAGATAAGAACACAATCAGAATTCAAACAGGCAACAGGAGAGAAAGTCTCAAAATAGTCCACTCCATATGTTTGAGTACAACCTTTCGCAACTAGTTGAGCTTTCAATCATTCGATTGTGCAATCTGGTTGATACTTTATAGTAAAGATCCAGCGACAACCGATAGGCGAGCAATCGACAAGTTCATCAACCAGGTCCCACATATGTTGATTAGTAAGAGCCTGCATTTCAGTCTCCATAGCCTGGCGCCAAGCAGGATGTTGTAAATCTTGAGCAGCATTCTTCGGAATAGATACAACAAATAAAGCAGAGGTAAAATTAGCAAAGTTCGTTCCCAGGTTAGCAGTTGAACAAAAATTACCAATAGCATGTTGAGTGCAAGACATGGTCCCTTTTCGTAGATTAATAGGAACATCTAAACCAGAAAATACATGAGGGAGAGGTGGATCTGCCGACGAGGATGTAGGAATTGGTGAGGGAGGGGCCATGGAGAGAGTTGTAGCTCTCGGTCGTCGTTGGTACACTTTCAAAGGCAGGGATGGCGCAACATTCGGAGGAGGCAGTTCAGTGTCAACTAACACAGGCAAAGGAGTATCAATCAACAGATCAAATGTCAGAGTAGAACCTGCTGCAGAGTCGAGTGACATATGCTCAAAGAAAACCACATTAGCATTAACAAACTATTTCTTCGCAGAGGGATCATAGCACTAGTATCCTTTCTGAGTTCGAGAGTAACCCAAGAAAACACATTTCGCAGACTGCGAGTCAAGTTTAGTCAAGCCAGGACGTAGGTTTTTGACAAAGCAAGTGCTTCCAAAAATCCGAGAAGGCACAACAAACAGTAGGACATCAGGGTATAATATTTGATAAGGTACCTGATTGCCAAGGACAGAAGAGGGCATGTGATTAATCAGGTAACAGGCAGTCGAGATAGCTTCAGGCCAGAAAGTTTGGGGTACATTATAGTGAAAAAGAAGGGTGCGGACAACTTCTAAGAGGTGTCATTCTTGCACTCCGCAACCCCTTTTTGTTGCGGTGTGAACACATGACATTTGATGAATAGTACCCATCTTGCAACAAAATTGGCTGACAAACGATTGCACAAATTTTAGGGCATTATCAGTGCAAAACACTTTAATAGGTTTGTCAAACTGGGTACAGATTTCAACAAAAAAGGAGGTGATAGTATCTAGCATGTGAGATCGATCTTTTAATAAAAACAGCCAGGTAGTTCTTAAAAAGTCGTCAATAAAGCTCATAAAGTACCACAGTCCAGAAATACTTGGAACAGAACATGGACCCCAAACATTAGCATGCACACTATCAAAAGGTCGTTTTGAACCAATATAGGGTTTTTTGGAAAAACTAGCACAAGTTTGTTTGCCCAACTGGCAAATTTCACAATGGAAAACAGAATCTAAAATAGTAAGAAAATGAAATGCTTCAATTTGGTAGGAGATGGATGCCCCAGTCGATAATGTCATTGTAGGCCTGTTACAGACGCAGTCAACAGAGCAGTGGTCTTCGGTGTATCCAAGTAGTATAATCCGTATGGTCCCTCATGGCCCGAACCAATCCTCATCCTCGTACGCAGATCCTAAAAAACAACATCGTCTGATTCATAAGTAATAGAGCACTGTAGGCTCTTCACAATTCTACTAACAGATAATAGATTAAATGGGAATTAGGGAACATAAAGAGTTGAGCGCAATAAGGAGTTTGCTAGCAGTACAGATATTCCCGATGCCAAAAACAGGTGTCTGTGAACCATCAGCAAGTGTAACAGGTGGAACAAAAGAAGTTTTATGAAGTTCAGAAAATAATGTAGAATTGCCAGAAATATGGGAGGTGACGCCATAGTCAAACACTCATTTATTTTTACCATAAGGTGCAGAGGCAAGGAGAGCAGAACCTCCAACAGTAGAGGCATTAGTACTAGAGGGAGTGAAACGAGCCTAAAGCAGCTTTTCAAACTCAGAGCGAATCCATTCCTTAGATGGTCGAGATGAAGAGGATGGTGCGGCATCAGGTTGGTCAGTAGTGACCCGATTCGTCCATGTAGGCTTACCATGCTTAATCCAACAGCGATCTTTAATATAGTTGGTCTGTTTACAAAAGTAACAGTAGCGTTGTTCAGAAGATGAATCGGGACCAGCTGAAGAGGAACCACGACCAGGTCCAGTAGTAGAGCGATCACGTCTAAGACCTCGATTGCGGCCTCAGCCACGGAAGGAGTCTCTGGAGCAAACAGCAAGAGCAGCAACATCTGAGTAGTCGGGTGACATAGGAGAAACATACGGGAGTGGTTGCACCCTTTTTAGGACATCACGCAGGGCAGGATCTGACCGACCATTCCAGAAAATGAGTGGGGCAAGCTTGCAAGAAATTGCATGAGTTGACGTTCATTGCGCTAATGTTTTATTTCAGTGATGTCACTAGAAAGGGGGCGATCCACCTCAAACTCGTCCCATAAAGCGCAACATTGATTATAGTAATCCTCCATAGAGTCAGAAGCAAAATACTCCTTTTTAGCCAGGTGTTTGAAAATTTCAAACACTTTCTTCGGATTTTGTTGATGAGAGTAAACATGTGAGAGCTAGTCCCGCATGGCTTTAGCAGTCCGTAGCCGAAGGAGAGATTGGCTGATTTTAGGATCATCATTGTTGACCATCCAGGTCATGACACCAGAGTCCTCCTTAGACCATAGATCATAGGCTTGTTTAGTCTTCTCATCGGCGTTGTCAGCAGGTATGACAGGAGCATCAGAAGTAAGATGCGAGTAACGGCCATGAGCTTTAACATAGAGTTTGAAGGCTGCAGACAAAGTGTGATAGTTGGAGCCATCCAACTTCACAGTAGTGACGCAAAGCATCTGAAGCGACTCAACAGACGCCATCAAAAGGATATGCCAGATGACAGATATATCGGCAAGAAGCAGCAACAAATAAACAAAGGACCCAACACATGGGCAGCAGCAGTAGTCAGTTAAAGAAGCAATAGTTAGCAGGCAGTAGCAGTAGTAGTAACCCAACTCATGGGCAATAAAACAAAGGCCTAGATCAATAGATCCAAAGAAACCCGCAATGGGGCAGTAGACTGCAGCAGCAGATCTGAGGCATCGGATTTGAGAAACCCGCAGAGGGGCAGTAGAGATCAAAGAAAGACCTACACCGCCATAAGGAGAGAGTTACTCCATCATGAAGTGCAGGCAGGAAACAAACATAGACCTTTTAGAACTTCAACGTGCAATTTTAAAAAAATGCCCAGAGACGAAGAGTGACAAGGATGAAGGAAGGGAGATGTAGTTGGAGGCTAGATGGTGGAGAGGGGATGGTGGTGGGTGTCGGGTGGAGGGGACAACAGTGGGTAGGGATGAAGATGTGGTAGCGGCGGCAGTTGACGTGGTGGTGGGGGCAGCAGCGGCGGCGGTAAGGCAACGGCGGCGGTGGGTGGGAGAGGGTTGCAACGGAAGAGGAAGGAAAGGAGGGGAGGGAGTGGCAAGGATGTGGAGGGGAGGGGGCGGCGGCAAGGAAGTGGAGGGGAGGAGGGGCGGCTACAGCAGGGGGTGAGCAGCAGCGACATGTGGGGCGGGATCTAGGGTTAATGGGGAGGGAGGGGTTAGGGTAAGAAAGGAAGAGGAGGCATTAGGGTTAGAGAGGCTAGGGGGATCGTAGGTCTCTGATACCATATACAATGAGAAATATTTATTTGATGTGTAAAACAAATACAATGTTCTCCCTTTTATAGGATAAGAGAGTAAGTCAAAAAACAGAACTAGAGAATATGGGATAAAAGAAAACGCTAAAGACAAGACAAGTCTAAAGCCCATAACAAAAGAAATAACATAACATAACGCAATAAAGCATATATACTAATACTATCAATAAACATTTTCTAGATTTTCATATTTTGCCTTGTTGCCTTAAATTCAGATTTTATTTAATGGTTATATTATTAAAGATAATCAATACTTGCAATAGATTAATCTTTATTTATGTACTGAATCTCAATCTCTTACATTATTTGGAATTGTTTTCTTCTTGTTTTGAAAATACTAAGTAAACTTCTTTAAAATATGTAAATTTTCATGCTCTCTTACCAAAATACATATGAATGGCATTTAGTTAACCATAATTTTATGTACCTACACATAATTGCAAAATAAATGTATATGAAAGGATAAAGCTTCTGAAAGTCATTAGTATATGTATACTTACATGCTAAATGTACTAATATATTAGCTTTTTCAAAACCGCCTAAGCGATGCTCAGTCACGACTAGTCGCAAGGCTTTGTGCCTGAACGTCATATCGCCTTGTTGCCTTGACAAATACGCTTTCTGTTGGTGTGTGCCAGCACTCTCTGCCTTGTTCGCACCTTGCGCACGCTAACTCTTTTCTTGTTTGTCCTTTGCATGCGAGTTGACCATCGCTTCTTCTGTTCCAGCACTCTCTGGCCTATTTCATGACGATAGTGATTGAGATGAAGACCATGATGCCTACATGTTGATGTTCACTTCTACTCCAGATTCCAGTTCATACTGATCACGAAGCTCCTGCTGCCTGCTTATTGATTATCCACTTAAGGGGGAATATTTGAGTGTTTGAATGATGAGTCTTTATTGTAATGTTGAGGGGGATAAATATTCTTGTATGGGCTCAGTTTATATTTTTATAATGCTTCTTAGTCTTTAGTTTGTCTGTCTATTTGCATGATGACTTGGGATTCTCCCAACCTCCGGCTTGTGGGGGAGTGTTAAAGAGTCCAGTTAATTAAGTTATTGGGTTTATTTGTATATGGGCTCAATTGTGTCTTGACCCATTAGGATTTTACTTGAGTCTGTACGCTTCCCCTTATCCTATTTATAGGAGAGGGGGCTTCCCTCTGTCATAGAAAACTCACACATCAGATTTCCTCATCATATCATTTTTCCACATTTTAGATGAATGAATGAGTATTTGCATCATGGTTTGCATCAATTGGTATCAGAGCCTGAATTCTAAACCCCAAGATCCTAGGAAATGACCAAAACCCCACATGCGATGCAACCCGCCTATTCTCCACCAATTTGGTCTCCCAAACCCTAGGTCTCACAGCCATCACCACCCTCCATTGGATCCAAACCCTAAGTTAGACACAATATTATCCATCATTAATAATCCTAAACCCTAGGTTAGAATTAATCCCCTACAAAAAAATAGATTATTGTTTACATGAACAATATGACGTCGTCATATGGTTCATTTTCTCCCTAGAAATCTTCCTTTTCATTTTGCGATCTTCTTTTAGAGAGGTTTACTTCATCCATCACAAGTTTCCCCCTTTTTAGCAAAGAAAAGGGGGAGACAAATATTATTGTTCCCTACGAATAGTACTAAGCATGTATTATTCGTTTAGCCCCTAAATCTATTTTTGGGTGTTTCATTTGTCCTTGTGCATCATGTAAAACCCAGGGAGTCTCCAACCACGTTTCACAACTTTTGGATTTTCTTTGGCCATCGTGAACTTAGTGCTTTCCTGCAGACCCTAAGCAATTCCAAAATGCGATCAAACACAAACTTGCACCATGGTGCGCAATGAAAACTTCCAAGCCGAGATGACCAAGTTCGACGCTCGTATCCCAAGACACAGAAGTCACAAAAATCACACTTAGTTTCATCAATTTGGCCACCCATATGGAGCGCTTTCTGCAACAAGATGACCAGTGTGTTTAGAATATGCACTCATTAGAGTACCACCTCCCTAGTTGTTCCTACAACCGTTAAATTCTCACCAGTCAGTCCATGCCTCGGTTGTAGTGAAGTTGGGCATCGATACACTCAACGTCTAAAGCACTTTACATGGGAGGATGAATATTCAGAAGATAAGGTCGACAATGCAAATCACACAGACATAGCTCCTGGTTCAGTCTTCACACTCAAAGAGGCGTCACCAGTGTTTCATGATCCTTTCTTCTTACTACTTCTGGATGCACTTCCAACTTGAACATGTTGATTGGTCTTATCTTTTGCAATGGAGTTTGATATTCAATCGACTAATCTTCTTCGCACGAGGACATGGCATTGGATTACATCATTAACTTTTGATTTTTGATCTCAGGTCAAGATCTTTCGCAGTTGAAGCGACTGATGTGGGGAAAAGTCCTATTCTTGGGTCCAAATGCCTGAGAATGCTTCTAATTAAAGTTTTATTAGTTCTTTCATTAATTTATTGTGTTTCAGAGTTTATTGCGCAATTGTTTCAGTATTAGAAGCTACATGTAATATTTGGGGACTTATTTGTATGTTCTCAAATTAACTAGTCTAATTCCTACTACTCAAAAAATGTTACCATTTTTTCCATAAATAATGTATCTAATGGTTGTTTTATGAATGGCTTGACCAAAACATATCTTACAGTCATGTAGTATGAAGAGAAACATAACATATAGATCCGATGGATGGAAGAAGCTGGACTAACAACATGGTAGGCCACAAGATATGATTCAAAGAACCATGCTAACAGCATTAACAAGGAATGAGAAGCGTACAAATTTTACTAATAAAAAAGGTAATAGGTAATGTCATAGTATGTTAGAAGAAGAGGATAACAGAGAATAATCCATTAAAGCACCTAGCTCTAAACATAACATTCTTAACTTAAATAGTAAAACTTACAAGTTACAACAGCAGCCTTTTTTAATATTTTAAGAAATATTCATCATACCTAATTTACTAAAAAAACTTGCGACAGAATGGTGGTCATTTTTTTTTTCTTTTGGGGGGAGGGGGGGGTTAGTTCTGTTAGAAAGCAGACAGTGTACTTACAAAAAAATACAATAAAAATGTTTGAAACTTCTAAATAGGTGTCTTATGATTGTTTTTTATACTTGTATAGTAGCATAAAAAGACAAGTTCTTCTTAGAAACCAAATTAAATGCAGCTTTTACCTGGTAGTTAAGTGCCTTTTTACAGAGATCATGAGGCAACAGAGGATGTTGAGAATACTTCTCTTCCAAATACTGTAAATCATGAGGAGAAACTCAAACTATAGTTGGGAGTATATCTTTGAAAAGAAGTATGCACATCAGAACAAATAATTAATGAAAGAAAAAAACCATGAAACGTGTAGCAGTCTTTACTCTATATGGTAAACTAAAGAGAAGGTTTATCTTGGGATGAGTTTGATGCCAGGATACTTAATACATGTATCAGACATCTTTTTAGCAACATCATTAGCAGATAACACGGATTTTTTTACGAGCTACAAGTATTGTAGACAAAGAAAATTCAGCTCTTGATATATTAACATAATACAAAAGATTGTGATTAGGGAGATACATCCACAATAATTGTGATGTCCTTCTGAATCTGGGCTGGTTTGTCAACAGTAATGACATCCTAACAAACCAACACAGCCATGTTCTGTGTGTTTTATCTCACTTGCCCACACTCCATAAAAGTCTTCTTGGGAGGTCACTCATCGTAAAACTGTTCCAATTCCAGTATGCTCCACTTTGGAGTTTCAAGTGCTTTGGAAATAAATGCACCTTGTTGGTATGGATGGTACCAAGTAAATCCTTAAAGCCTATCTTATCTAAGGTTTATAATGTGTTGTTGATGACTCTTGAACTAGGAATGTTTGAGGCTGATCCAGTCAGGAATGCCGGGTTTCAGCCACTCCGCAGTTAGCGTTGATGTTAGCTTTAGACAAATGTTGTTAAGAGAGATGGGGCATAGCTGATTGCAGTAATCAGGCGACTCAATAGGGTTTTATCATACTACTCATATGGCACAATCTCCACCACTCGACTACATAGGCTCGTAACCTCCTCCCACTTAATTCAATCCTGGAGTGGCCCATGTACATCCAATTTCCCGGTTACTAGTGCTAGGGTAAAAATAACAAGCTTATAGACATAATTAGTTATTTAGTGTGTTATTGGGCTTGGCCATTTAGTATTGCCTACTTAAGTGATCCATATAACATTTAAGCTGGATCCATGTAATCCCCTCCGATATATAGGAGAGGTACTTCACTACTTAAGTTTCATTTGCATCATTGTTTTCCACATGGTATCAGAGGAAAATTTTGGCACTAGCCTAGAAATACCCTAAACCCCTCTCTTCCCTCTTCCTTCTCTCTCTTGTTGCCAAGAACAGGGGAAGCAGCCATCACAGTAGCAGGTAGAGCCAGCCGCCCCTTTCCCATCAGCTAGCAATAGGAACAAGGGGCACTCTCCGCCAGTCACCAGGGCCAACATCACCAGCCACAAGGCCGGAAGCCAGCCCGCACAAACCGCAGCCTCGAGGCCACCCTGCCCATTGATCGTTGGTCTGCTGCCAGGGATGCCCACGACTGCGAAGGCTGAGCTCGAGTAAGTTGTTCCTAATCCTTTCTTTCCCAAATGCTTGAGGTCTCATTCCCATGTTCTCAAAATTGATCTTTTAGTTCTGTATTC
This sequence comes from Alisma plantago-aquatica, assembly GCA_963693085.1. NCBI lineage: Eukaryota > Viridiplantae > Streptophyta > Magnoliopsida > Alismatales > Alismataceae > Alisma > Alisma plantago-aquatica. The sequence goes on along the minus strand of OY856409.1, from coordinate 538,093,064 downwards.
CATCTAATGCAAACAAAACAAAACAAAACAAGAACAAAAGACTCATGGTGTTAATCTTTTACATCTTTTAGAAACAGAGAAGGGGGCAAAGCTTAACTTGTTTTTCTTCTCCATGTGGTTCCCCTAAACCACATGATTGAGTCCTCTCTATATGATACATTAGCATCTTCATGCTTTCAAATATAGTGATATCTTCCTGTGATCTTCTTTTCCAACCACACAGTATATATCGGTAGTACTCATCTGTTGTCCATTTCTTACTTTCCTAACGTGCTCCTATACGAAGACTGCTATCTATGTACTTTCCTTCCATGTTTCTTGACTGGTAGTGATATCTCTCTATATCGTGCTTTTATTCGGTATTGATACTATTATTATGGCTGACACGAAAGCCCTTGCTCTGCCTATTGTTGTCTATCATGATATGTTATTAAGGTGAATGGAAACAACCTTCTACTCGAGATGAATGCATGCAGATGTTTCTTGAATCACACAGCAAATTGAAGTACATCAAAGACACGCCACCAGCGGAACCCAATGACGCATGGGTCACCAGGCACAGTCAGATCATGTTCTGACTCTAGGGATGCTTGGAACTAGACATTGTTGCCAAGTACATGTGGCATCACAATGCCAAGAAAAATATGGGACGAGATGAGAAAATTCTACACTCAAGAAAACAAATGGCTCTGCCTCTACAACGCTGTGAAGGACAGAATCTCGTCCTAGTAGCAGGGTGATCGCTCTCTATTAAAATATTACAACTTAATGAAACCACTTACCAACTAGCTCAATTTCTTCACCCACACGAACTCTGTTAAAGAGACTTGCGAAGTGACTCTCTCATCATTGGATGCTTCCTAGACATTCTCCATCCCTGATATGTTGTCATTCGATAGCTCATGCTTGTTGACGCGACACTTCCCTCCATGGACCAGGTGTACGCTCGTCTATCCCAGTTTGAGATGTCTCGCATCTCCCACACTGACACCTTCGACACTCAAGTTGCAATTGTTGGTGTAGCCCGCAGATGTGGACGGGGATGAAGACCGTGCCCCAAATGCACCAATTGTGGCAAGCTGGGCCACACTAAAGATGTCACCATGCAAAGCATGGATATCCAGACCACTATGGGCGTGGACATGGCAGAGGCACTGAGCACCTTGTCCAAACTCCACAAGCCCATGTCGGCCAAGGTCTAACCATGATAAATGTTGCTCTTACAGCCTCCACTAGAAGCTCATGTCGCATCTCTCTGACTAATGAGGAATATGAATGTCTTCTACGGGCCTTACAACAAGTTGGAATTCTCCACTACATTTTCAGTCTGGATCCCCAACATCATATCTTGCACAGTTAGATTGGCAAATGGTGACTCCCATGTGTATCCTCTGTAGACCTCATCATCTACTCACCTCACAGCTACACACCTAGATAACTCTGGGACAGTCATGCTCACTTTGCACGCTGATTGCATTGTCAACTCAAGTTTTACCCTACACATGACGAGTATGACCATCTTCTTCGAACAGTTGACTCTCATATCCCTTTACTCATTTGTCACCCTCGCAGATGGGTCTACTAGAATGGTTGCCCAATGTGGCTCCATCCCGCTTCAATTTCTTAATGTGGCTCTGTCCCACTTACTTCATCCATAAAATTACACTCTATTCATTATGTTCCGAATTTTCTGTACAATTTACTTTCCATTGTCAAACGTTGTGATTCTTTGAGATGTTACATAACCTTTGGACCCCAATTTTTTATACAAGATTTGACGAATATGACAATGATTGGATGGTGATTTTTATCACTTTCCTTCTCATCCCACACTTTGGTCGCTTTCATTGTGAGTTTGCCACTACAAAAAAAAATCTTCATTTTTAGTCATCCATCACTTGAAAACTTAAAAGTTTCAGATCCAATTGTATCTTCTCTTTTCTCGTTATCTTGTGATGTCTGTCAATTGGGCAAATACCATAGGGTGTCCTTTCCCGCCCGTGGTCGAAAATAGTATGTAAAATTCATTAAACTTATTCATAGTGACGTTTGTGGATCTTTTTGTGCTTCTAGTTACAAGGGATATAAATATATTTCTTGACTTTTATTGATAATTTTTCCAAAATGACCTGGATTTTCTTACTTAAGACTCATGAAGAAGTTTCCCACTTAATGAAGGCCTTTCATTAGATGACTCCGGTTCAGTTTGATCATTCATTCAAATTCTTAGAACAGATGTGCTTGAATATGTCAAATCAATGGTTTTCGCCTTTTGTCGTGAGGCTGGTATGATTCATCAAAGATCGTGTGCTCATACCCCCAATAAAATGGAATTGTTGGATGTAAAAATGACCATTTGCTTGATGTTACTTTATCTTTGCAATTCATGCTAAATTATTAACGTTTTTGGTATGAGGCATTAGACATTTCCTTTAATCAACCATCGACCTTTTTCTATTCTTGAGGCTAATATGTCATTCTCAGTCATTCGCCCTAAAAGAAAGCCTCTCTCTCTCCTAACTTGGATTTTAGTTGTGTCACTTTTGTCCACTACTTTGGTCCAAACCTGACAAACTATCCCCTCATACTATTAAGATTGCCTTCTTAGGATATCCCCATGTCCAAAAAGGTTATAAGTGTTTTAATTGTGTCACCTTGACGTGGTGGAAGTCATCAGAAAATAACACTTGGTAGTTAGTCAATCAGCCTCTAGGCAAAAATATTATTGGTTGTTGTTGGGTCTTCTCTGTAAAACATCATTTCGATGGGACAATTGAACACCTGAAGGCACACCTAGTCGCCACGGCATACACTTGGGGTGGGCTTCTTCAACACCTCTCCAGTGACATGAATCAACTCCATGCACATTTTAAATCTCCTTGGCTGCCAACTTTGATTGGCCCCTAAACCAATTGGATATCATGAATGCATGCATGCATGGTTATCTCTTGGAAGAAGTTTATATGCACCAACCACCCGAGTTTGTTATTGAGGGGGAGTATGCTAACAAAATATGTCATCTGCAACAATCTCTATACGGCCTAAAACTATCTCCTCATACATAGTTCAACAAACTCAGTATTGTTCCAGGGACAATTGGGATTGGGGAGGTCTGCAAGTGACCACTCACTTTTTCCTCATATTCAAAATAAGGACATGTCTTGCTTGTTGTCTACATCAATGATATTGTGATTACCGGAAATAATACACAGGGAATAGCCAATTAAAGAAGGCTCTCCAACTCAACTTCCATACTAAAGAATTTGCATATTTTTCTTGACATAAAGTTCTTCACTTCAAACAAGGGATCAATCTCTCTCAAAGGCTATATGTCCTTGACCTAAAAAGGAGACGAGAATGACTAACACAAAACCTATCTTCATCAAATGGATTACCACGTGAAGACTCCAAATGAGGGGGAGATCTTCCCTGATGCAAAAAATACCAATAAATAGTTGGGGAACTGGTATACTTTATCATCACATGACTAGATATTTATTATGGAGTCGGGTCATTAGTCAACACATGAGCACTTCTCTTCAGAATCATTGGATTAGTATACAATGTATATAGCGATATTTCCTAAGTTCCCTAGGAAAAGGCTTGTTCTATGAATGACCCCAACACAGATACTAACTATCACAGGATATGCAGATGCAGATTGGGTTGGGAACCCAAGATAGAAGATCCACATCTAGATATTGTATCCTACTAGGTAATCACCCAGTTGCCTAAAGGAGTAAGAAACAAACGTTTGTAACCCATTCAAACACCGAAATCAAATATCGCACCATGGCACACGTATGATGTGACTTGCAATGGGTCCAATTCATCCTCTCTGAATTTATACTTCACGTCCAAAAACCAACATCATTATACTATAATAATCAAGTTGCCATTCATATCGCCAACAACCAAGTCTTCCACGAGCGTACTAAACATACTGAGTTTGACTATAGTTTTAAAAAATGGTATGAGTTGTACGTCCGGAGAGGTCACAGAATAGAGTATATGTGGTATGCGGGAGTATATGCGAAAGCATATGTGGTTTTGAATTTTTCATTTGTTTAATTATTATATCTATATAAATATACAATAAACATACAATTACATATTTAATTTGTAGAATTACATATTTAGATGCAAACGTGCAAATATGCAATCAAACATAAATTAAATATGTACAAAATGCAATAATGAGCTAAATGTATAACAACCATAGATGAATGTAATGTAAAAAAAGAAGAAAAGGAAGTAGAAGGTAGGTTGAATGTAGGTGGTGGTTTTAGTTACATGAAGAATAGGGGGTGACATTAAAAAATTGCCAACTTAGCAGTTTGACCATTCAAAAAGCAGGGATTAATCGGCCTTATATGCGGTTGTGCGGCCTTATATGCGGCCACAGTCCATTTTATGCACCGATTTCGCATATGTGGTTCGGTTAAGGGTCCAAACTACATATGCGGCCGCATGAACCATTTTTAGAATAGTGAGTTTGGCTATTACATTATATGGGATCTAGTCAAAGTAAAGAAGATAGTTACACCATATGTGAAGACTAGAGATTAAGTAATAGATACCCTCACAAAACCACTTCCTCCTAGTATGTTTTAGTATATGAATGTAACGCCGAAATGTATAATGTATGCTCTCCAACTTGAGGGAGAGTGTTGAGATAAATAGTTATTGAGTAATATTAGGCTTGTCCCATTTAGTATTACCTACTTAAGTGATCAATAGAACACTTAAGCTAGATCCATTTAATTTCCATCTCCTCCTATTTATAGAAGAGGTCTTTCACTAATTAAATATATTGGCATCATTTTTTTCACAAAGCCTCTTTTTCGAATAGCCCTTTCCATATGCTCATATCTAGGCCACACGGCTCATAAGTAGGGTATCGCATGTCCACATATATGTTATACCTAGTATAGGAGATCTATCTCTAATACCATACCATGTACGGCATCATGGGTTCCAAGCATGCAGCTTTAGTAGCTTGTCAAAAGTAATGACTATCCCCAAAACCAACATGAGCACCCACTAACTACTTTCTCTTCACACATACTCATCCTGGAAATTGTATGGAGATTACAAATACCGTAGAATTACTCCAATCCAAGCAATTTTAAGTTTGGACTTTTTAGCATTGACAATGGTGAGTCTCTATTGGAGCTAGAGAGGGTCATGCTCACCACCCGAAGAAGTTACATTCATATATAGTTATAAGAATCTCGGCTAATTTTATATTTTTCTTTAGTTTTTTAAATGCATACCCCTCCCCAAGTTCTCCATCAAGCCCACTAGTGAGTGTTGGCTTCCCCAAAGTAGAGATGCCTCTGTCTTGCTAATTGTTCTTTTGAGTCTATCTTATTAACTATTATTTTGAGTCTATCTTATCCAAGGACGTTGTACAAATTGTGGGATGTTAGTTAACTTATAGGGATATGGCCCATTGGGTTAGGTAGAGTATTATTGATAATTAGGCAATGAGCGCCAAAAAATGGATGTGCCTTATTTCCCAAGAAGCACGGACACTTTCTGGAGGTTGTCAAGGCGTCTTTGACAGATGTCCAACTTAAACAAACCATGGACATGCAACAGACGCGCGCAAACATGTCCACAACGTGTTCGTGTCCAGAACGGCCACCACACCCTCCCAGAAGTGTCCTTGTTCTACCTCATTTTCCTCCTCCTCAGCCCATCCTCTTCTTCCTTCTCCTTACATGTCATCCCCTCTACCTCCTCATGCACCACTGATGGTCTCCCTCCCCTTCCTCACCACCATAAAAATGTCTGATAGTAGCACACAACCTGTTATGTTTATTGTTACCTTCTACTCCTCTTCCGTCAACTACTTCAAGAGACATCATCCTCCTACACCACCACAAGCTAAATGAAACTATGATCCAACAGACATCCTCTTCACCAGTGTTCTTCTTCACTCCTATCCCTCCTCTTCACTTTATAATTTTATACACATCCTCGTCCTCCTTTTTCTCACCTTTAATAGTAAATTTTCATTGTTCTCAAATATACATAGTTCTTCAACTCTACTATTCTTAAATTGTTACTACAACTATTTGTAGGTACTGAATTGTGGGTTTTGTTCATATTTTGATTCAATGAATATATTGTTGGTTTGATTTCATAGTGATTTGCACTATGGTTTGATTTGTATCCAAAGATATTGTGGTATTAATTGTATTGTTTATTTGTGTTTGTTGCTTGAATTGGGAAATGAGTCAGGTATCTTTGAAGTTTTCAGTGTGGAGGACTCCACACACACATGTACATATTTTTAAATTAGAAGATGTGATTGACTTTCTTAATGGTCTTATAGATTTTTTTGTGTTCTATGTTAATTATATATATAAACATTCATATATATGTACATATACTTTTTTTGGCATGTCTGACGCCATGTCCATGTCCCATATTTTCCAAAACAGCCGTGTCCCATGTCCGTGTCCGTTTCCACATTCATGTATGTGTCCGCGTTCGTGCTTCCTAGCTTAATTCTGGTGCAAAAGATCAATGGCAGCCATTAAATGACTAAAGATTTTAGTAGGTAAACTAATGTCATCCAAGGAAAAGCAAATGGAAGTGTGAAGCAACCTGTATCTAAGTCGATACCATCGACAGGATGTCGATGGTATCGAGATCTGTCCAGGTTCATGATGGAGCAAGCCGCATCTTGGTCGATACTATCGACACACATGTCGATAGTATCGAGATTGGATCAGGCGCAAGAGAATACTCCGTCGATACCATCGACACAAGTCGATGGTATCGACACCGGCACAGCGGCGGAACAGTAAACCGGCGGCTGACCTATTTTTGTTATAAAATGTTATTTTTATGTGTTTTCTCTTCTTGTATCTCATGTATTCTACCCTAATGTATAAATACGAGTGTGTAGGCTCTAACCCTACTCACGTAAGCTGCTCATAGCGGCCGACATGTAATCGGTGTTCTCCATCTTCTTCCTCCGTCTTTCGTAACATGGTATCAGAGCAGTAACTTCGACCGGTCCATCGCCTCTACTCCAAGCACCGCCTACCCTTCTTCTCCACAGGGCGCCGCCACACCTTCTCTCCACAAGGCGCCACCGCAGCAACTTCTTCTCCCCAAGCCGCCGCCGCAGCAACCGGTAGAGCTGTTGTTCTCCAGTTTGAAGATCTCCGGTTGATTAAACGGCCATCTAAAGCCCAAACCGGAGGTCTCGTCTCTTCCAAAGTGCCTTCCTAATCACATCTCCTTCATGTGTGATTAGGAACCTCTCTCTTGAAGGCTGTTGATGCGTCAGTAACGCATCCTCTATTTTGTTCAGTTGTGACGTGTATCTCTCCGTCACGGGACGCGTATCTATCCGTCCACTCAGCCTTCTTTGTGACGTGTATCACTCCGTCACACATATCCCAGTTGCATCATGGAGAACAAGACCTATTATGAGGTCTCGCCTATTCCTATCAAGCTTAATGGGAAGAATTTTTTGCTATGGATGAATGCGGTTCATACTGTCTTGGAATCGCGCGATCGAGCAAAGTTCGTTGATTCTGCACCTCTCACTAGCACTGACCAAGACTATGCCGAGTGGAAACGTCTTGACAGCCTAGTGAAGACTTGACTATGGGGTAGCATGGAACCTTCTATTGCTTCTAGGTTCATGTTCTACTCCACCGCTAAGGAGATTTGGGATGCCGTCAAGCAACACTATGCTCAAGAGAAGAATGCTCTTCGCCAGTTTATGATCTATGATCGTCTGTTTGCAGAGAAACAAGGTGATAGATCCCTTGAAGAGTATTTCGGTGTGATTCAAGCTATCTCTCAGGAGTTGAGCTACTATCATCCAGTGAAGGTTGCTGAGCAGATTAAGGATAGAGATGATCTTGTCACTGCTAAATTTCTATCTGGCCTTAGCTCCTCATTTGGTTCAGCAAGAAGTGTGATACTTGCATCTGATAAATTACCGAGCCTTGCAGAAGCCTTCTCTAGGATTCAGCAGTCCACCTTTGAGTCCGTTGGTCCTACTCCTATTGTTCCTTCTGGAGATTCTCATGCCTCCATTGCTGCAGCAGTTCGCGGAGGACAACCTGCATCTACTTCATCTGACAGACCTGGCTTGGGCAGAGGACGTGGGACTCGTCCTAGATGTACTTTTTGTGACAAACCTGGGCACTCTGTCGAGAAATGCTGGAAGAAACATGGGAGACCTGCAGCCCCACCTGTTGGAGCTGCCAATTGTGCTACTTCAGACTCTACTACTGCGAGCTCGAGTTCCTCTGGCATCAATCTTACTCAGGAGGAATATGACAGATTCATTCAGGCCACTCAACATTTGAATATGGGCGCCTCATCTGCTTCTACAGCACATCTTGCATCTACAGCGGGTAATCAGGCTACATCTTTTATGGCTTCCGGATCCGCAACTCCCTGGGTGGTCGACTCTGGTGCCTCCCAGCACATGACTGGTATGAGGCGATTGCTCCGCACACTTGACTCATATATTCCTCACCCCTCTGTTACTTTGGCAGATGGTTCTGTGAGGAAGGTGGTAGCTAGTGGTTCTGTGTCCCTTACACCAGATATTGATTTGAAATCTGTCCATTTTGTACCTGAATTTCCATTCAATTTGCTTTCTGTTGCCAAGTTGATTGACACTGTAAACTGCACAGTAACTTTCGGGCCCTCTTGTTTTGTTTTACAGGATCTCAAGAGTTTGAAGATGATTGGTGGGGGGCCTAGGAAAGGTGATCTCTATCTCTTTCCTGGTGATTATCTACCTTGCCATCCACCTCCTGCTCCAGTTTCCTCCGCCATGCTGAGTGGTTCCCCCTTGCTGTGGCATTGTAGATATGGACATCCATCCTTAGAAAGCTTGAAGAAGTTGGAACCAGATCTAGCTCATGTGTCCTCTTTAGAGTGTCAGTCATGTCAGTTGGGCAAACATCATCGTTTATCATACCCTGTTCGTGTCAATAATCGGGCTTCTAGCCCGTTTGAGTTAGTCCATAGTGATGTATGGGGTCCTGTTAAAAACCAGAGTTATAATGGTTTTAGCTATTTCATTTCCTTTGTGGACGATTACTCTCGCATGACATGGATTTATCTATTGAAAAGCCGTGAATCTGTACTTTCCATTATCAAACATTTTCATAAACAAATTCAGGTTCAATTTAATTGCAATATCAAAATTTTTCAATCCGATAATGCCCTTGAGTATGTTCAGAAAGTGATGAATGAGTTTTGCAGTTCGGTTGGTATGATTCATCACACCTCTTGCCCTCACACTCCTATGCAAAATGGCGTTGCTGAGAGAAAGAATCGCCATCTTTTGGATATCACTAGATCTATCATGTTTGAATCAAATGTACCTAAACGTTTCTGGTCTGAAGCTCTTCTCACTGCCTGTTTTTTGATTAATCGGCAGCCCTCTTCTGTTTTGCATGGACGCACTCCCTTCTCTGTCTTACGCCCTATGGATAAACCGTTTCATGTTCCGCTTCGGGTTTTTGGTTGTACATCCTTCGTTCATAATTTTGATCCCAAACAAGACAAACTCTCTCCTAGGTCCTTGAAAACCTTGTTTCTTGGTTACTCTGGTACGAGTAAAGGTTACAAGTGTTATTGCCCGAGTTTGCGTCGTATGTTTGTTTCTAAGGATGTCACCTTTCATGAAACCAGTCCATATTTTGAAAATTCTATGAGCAAGGGGGAGCAATTGAGTGAGGGAGTGCCACCCGCAATTCCAAGTGAGGGAGTGCCACCTATCACTGTTGAGGATATACCGCATGATCCACCTACCATTCAACCCTATAACCAGGTTTATCACAGGCGAGGTAGACAGGATCCAGATGAGGTAGCGGCACAAGTCCATGAGCCTCCTTCGCCATCTTCTACTCAAGAGATTCCTGCAGAGGCATCTGACCTTGATCTTCCTATTGCTGTCCGGAAAGGTATACGTTCATGTACTATTAGACATCCCATATCAAATGTTTGTTGTTTGTCGCACTTATCTACACAGGCTCGTGCATTTGCTATTGGGATGGACTCCATTAAGATACCAAGAAATCACTTCGAGGCTCTGACGGACAGTGGGTGGCAGCAAGCAATGCAGGTGGAAATCTCTGCTCTAATTGACAATGGCACATGGGATCTTGTTACTTTACCTGCGGGAAAGAAAGTTGTGGGCTGTAGATGGGTCTTTACAGTCAAACACAACCCTGATGGATCGATTGAGCGGTTGAAGGCCAGATTGGTAGCTAAAGGCTACACACAGACATATGGAGTGGACTTCTTTGAGACCTTCTCTCCAGTTGCTCGTCTCAATTCTGTGCGGATCCTTATATCTCTAGCTACTACCTTTGATTGGCCTCTTTTCCAGCTGTATGTCAAGAACGCCTTTCTTCATAGAGATCTTCAAGAAGAGGTGTACATGGAGCAACCACCAGGTTTTGTTGCTCAGGGGGAGTGTCAGAAAGTCTGCAGATTGAAGAAGGCTATCTATGGTTTAAAGCAATCTCCTCGAGCTTGGTTTGACAAGTTCAGTGCTGTTGTGTTACAGATGGGCTTCTCTCGTTCCATGACTGATCACTCTCTATTTTATTCAAATTCTTCTGGTGGGTCCATCATTATTGCTGTCTATGTTGATGATATTGTGATTACTGGCAGCGATTCTACAGGCATATCACGTGTGAAGGAAGGACTACAACATCACTTTCACACGAAGGACCTGGGGAAGCTGAGATACTTTCTAGGGATTGAGGTTCTTAGATCCCATGCAGGTATAAATCTCTCCCAGAGGAAATATGTTCTTGACTTGCTACAGGAAACGGGTATGACTGATTCTAAGCCCGTATCCACTCCTATGGATTATCACATCAAGGAGGTGGACGATGATACTGAATATTCAGATCCAGGTCATTACCGGAGAATAGTTGGGAAGTTGATTTACCTAACTGTCACAAGACCTGATATTTCTTTTGCTGTTGGAGTGGTAAGTCAACATATGTGCACACCACGACAGTCACATTGGACAGCTGTATGCAGGATTCTGAGATATCTGAAAAGTGCTCCTGGGAAGGGGATCACTTACTATAAACCAAAGAGTTCCTCATCACCTTTGGCTCTTACAGGTTATGCGGATGCAGATTGGGCTGGAAATCAAGTTGATAGAAGATCTACTTCTGGTTACTGCACCTTTCTTGGTGACCATCTGATCACATGGAAAAGCAAGAAACAACATGTGGTAGCCCGATCCAGTACTGAAGCTGAGTACCGTGCTATGGCACATGCATGCTGTGAATTACAATGGGTCAAATCTATCCTATTCGAGTTAAAGATTTTGATTCAATCTCCCATGATACTCAAGTGTGACAATCAATCTGCTATACATATCGCCAGGAATCCTGTCTTTCATGAACGTACAAAGCATATAGAAGTTGACTGTCACTTCATCAGAGATCAGATAAAGAATGGCAATATTGTGACGCCATATGTCAAGTCTGAGGATCAATTAGCTGACATCTTAACAAAGCCATTGGGTCCAGCAGTATTCCAGAATTTATGTGGCAAGCTGGGCATTCACAATGTGTACACTCCAGCTTGAGGGGGAGTGTGAAGCAACCTGTATCTAAGTCGATACCATCGACAGGATGTCGATGGTATCGAGATCTGTCCAGGTTCATGATGGAGCAAGCCGCATCTTGGTCGATACTATCGACACACATGTCGATAGTATCGAGATTGGATCAGGCGCAAGAGAATACTCCGTCGATACCATCGACACAAGTCGATGGTATCGACACCGGCACAGCGGCGGAACAGTAAACCGGCGGCTGACCTATTTTTGTTATAAAATGTTATTTTTATGTGTTTTCTCTTCTTGTATCTCATGTATTCTACCCTAATGTATAAATACGAGTGTGTAGGCTCTAACCCTACTCACGTAAGCTGCTCATAGCGGCCGACATGTAATCGGTGTTCTCCATCTTCTTCCTCCGTCTTTCGTAACAGGAAGATAATGTTAGATAGTTAATGATGACAATACATTTTGGAATAGACAAGTCTACAGAACTCAATATCTCTGGCAAAGCCTTAGAACTGTTAAAGTTAGTATGAAATCACCACCCTGCCCCCATCAATACTTGTTCTCTTATTTATAACGATTATCCTATCATATACCAAGTATGCATGTGTTTCTCAGACGTGCATTTCTTTCAGACACGGATTGTAAACATACCCTTAAAAGTTGTGGTGAAAATTTCATTTTGTGGGTATGTGTTTTTTAATAAACCGGTGACTGTTCCTTCATGTTTCAATACATACATTAAGAAATACCAGTACAGAGAATTTTTCTGATGAAGTTGTATACTAACCAGGATGATTGCAAAAGAGTCAGAAAGAACAAAATCCCCATCGACCAGAGCAGGCACATACTTCACTGGATTCACATCCTCGTACTCTGCATTAATAAGGAAAGGGAATGTATGCTCGTGATTATCATGTGGATACCAAAGTAGTTTAATAAACAGAAAACATCTATATTAATTGTAATGATAACAGTGGAGCTAGATGTCAGCTATCATAATGATATTTCTGGTTTGTAAAGAAGAAGAAAATAGCACAAACAATTGTTGGTTCAAGGAGATGAACAGAAAGAGAGAGAAAAGGTTTCAACAAGCAGAGGTGAAAATTTCTTTTATTTCGGAGTTCCAAAGTGGACGCGGTTACGGCAGTCAGTAAAAAGAAATACAAGGCCGGTGCACTCACCAGGGCTGTGCTGCTCGCCTTTAAGCAGGTTCACCGCCTTGTACTCGTACTCCACTCCTTCACACGACAAAGCAAACACTTGAATGACACACGCTCTAACTCCCAGGCTCAACTGCTCGACGGAAAGCCGGAACGAGATGTCCTCGGTTCTCAATTGAGGGGTGAGAGTTGAAAATTACGAGGGAACAGAAAACTAGTTAACAGTCCGGATGCTACCTTTGAGTTTCAGAGCGATCCGGACTCGATGAGCGCAGGAGCTTCGCCAGTAAGAGTAGAGCTTCAGCTTCGGCGACTCAGCTCCAGAGGCTACGGTCTTCGGTTTGAAGGGGCACAAAACCAAACCAGATATGTTAAAATTTTGAGTTCAATCTTCGCAAAAAAATAGATAACAGGATAAGCAATTGGGCGCATTGGAGGATTGACGATTACCTCAGTATTAGCGTAAGCCATTTCCTCGAGATGATTACAATAGTCCAGGGCTCCAGCAGCTATGGAGAAGAAAAGGTGTGTAGGAAAGGCAGCCGGCACACTGTGGCGCCTAAATTCTCCCGGGAAACGGCATGCGTCACGGCTCACGTCCCATGTCGTTTGTTGTCCTTGGTTCTTCCGTCTATTTGACCACTGACGCTTGGCCGGCGCCAATTTATTGATGGCCTTCCTTTTTCTTCCGGACCTCCGGTCGAGTAAGTTAACATTTACAAAGTCTAATCTTCTTTTTCTATGAACGTTCTTTTATTGATAGAGAATTTGTTGCATCTATTCTATACTTATATATATAACAGCCCGTTTTAGATTAGTAATGCAATTTTAACCAACATTTTTTCATATTATACAGCCCCCTTCGCTGTGCATCAAGAAAGCATCTAACTATCAGAGGGGTTTCTTATAATTTTACACATAAAAAGAGTAGTTCTACAGCACCGCCTCTACGGCTGCATACGGGCGGTTCGGTGCAATTTTCCACGAAATCTCCGTCCTCATCTATTTGCATTCATTTTATCGAATTACAATGTGGTCTCTTACTTTACGATCCGAAAGTCGTTCGAGGGGGCCTTCGTAATTTGAACCCCTTTAGGTTGCGAAAAGGATCGACCAAATTTCCAGTCTCTCGTCTTCACAAAGCACCGCCTTTCAGTTTACCGGCTGGTAGGGGCCGTTTGGATGTGGTAGTTAGCGGTGAGATTGTACTTGAATTCTGTATTCTAAATCCCAATCATGACAAGGTCACTGTTTGGTTATTAATTATGGTATTCAGTGATCACCGGTACTTTATTAGCGGTATTTTGACTTCTGTATATGCGTCCTTTTAAATCATGTATTGGCGTAATTTCGAAAGGCCATGTTCCATGTGGTCCATTCCGAAACGGCCGACTCTGCTCCGCCTTCTCTTTCCTCGCACGACAGCCTCACTCTCTCGGCTGCCTGGCCCGCCTCCCTCCTCCGTCCTGTGTATTCTCCCGCTCCTTCGTGTTTTTTCTCTGTCGCTCCATGTTTTTTCTCAGCCGCTCCTCCCCAGGTTACAACCTCACCACTGTTGCGTCCCTCCTCCTTCCTCTGTCACTCTCTTTCGAGCTCCACTATTTCTCCTTCGTCAGTTGCCTCCTACTCATCTATACATGCCCCTTCTTCCTTCCACCCGTAGTTACTTTCTCTGCCTTCTCCTGTCCGATCTTTGTCTCTTCTATTTGGCGGAAACAATCGGCCTTACAGCTGCACGATGATGTCAGGTTCCTTGAGCAATTTTCTGTGGCCACCAGGATGCAATATAACCACCTGACGGTGTCTCTGCTGTAAATTCGCCTCAAGTTGATCTCTCTGCTAACCAAACAAACTTTTTTCAAATAGCAGGATTCTTAATCGATCCAGTCTAAATCCTAGAACTCTAAGACTTCAGATGTATTTATGAATATGGCACCCAAATGGGAGGATTTCTTTCCAATGCAGAGGAAGATGATAGAAAGTCCGACTGGACAACACTTCCTATAAGAGGAAGATGATAGAAAGTCCGACTGGACAACACTTCCTATAAGATTTTATTGTCGCAAATCTATTCTCGTCGCGCGAGAGACGCATCCTAACCTCATTATCCATTGGATGCTCTATGCTATGAGTGTGGCGTAGTCGCTCCCAACATGTCGTCCTGGATTCTCTAACCCAAAGTTGTGTAGGAAAAGCTTGCTCAAATCGCCCCGCTCCCTGGACCCAACTCATTCTTCCACGCTGATTGCTGGATACTCGTCTCCTCTCCGTATGCAGACGGCATTGTCGAACAAGGTTGATGTAAAGCAATTCATTGAGGTCGTGTTGGACTTGGTAAGGAAACAAATATCTTCTGGTGTATGGGTAATATCCCAACAGCTCGTCAATCATGAGGACCTCTGACACGCAATCACCAAGGCAAGACACATTAATAATTGTTTTTTTGTGTATATATGAAGCTTGACCTTAATTTTTAGAATAAGACTTCATTGCTGACATCTACTTTTGCAGAATTATGACAATTGATAGGTTTAACAAATTCTCCGATGACAGCCGCTCGGACATCAATCATTCCCTTCACCGAATAGGTGCCATAAGGAAGCGCAAGATGCATTTCGTGGGTTTCATTTGTCCTGTATGCCATGCAATCTCTGGCAGTGCTGAGATGCTACCTGATCTGGTGGAGAACGGTGGATCTATCTTGGACATAGGTCCACCAGGAGTCGGAAAAACGACGTTGATCAGGTTTGATCATTGCACAACTTTGACTTAATTTTGAATTGCTCCTTCTGTTTGTTTGCAAGTTTCTACCCTAAACACACGTTGGTTACTTGTCTTTCTCATCTCTAAAATCTTATTAGACAAATATTTTTTAAATTAGTTCCTATTTAGTCAATTGATTTATGTGCTAATACCCAGTTCTTTACTTTCGTAGTTCGTCCTTTTGACATTGTAAGATTGATCTTGTGTCTTGTATGTTGTGTACAAAAAATCTTATTACAGAGGGGCTGCTGAGCCACTTCTTGTGTAGTGTACAATGGAGGTATTGTTTACCTATTCTGCATGTAATAGGGGCATTGTATCTCTACTGGGGCACTTCTTGTATACGACATAGCCAGATATTTCTTGTCTATTTCGTATGTGAAAGGCTCTTTCCGTCTCTATCTGACAGATAATTTAGAGCTGATACAAAACTATGAGTATTAAGGTCCATACGTCTCACTGACTTTTAATCAATCACTTTCTGGTATCATTACTTCTAATTCTTATGCATTTTATCCATGCCATGTGGCCTATGGTGATGTGGGTGGAAATGACTTGAGCAAGGAGTTTTTTGCATATTCATCACGAATTGGATATTCTAAAGGCTTAACAAGGATATCTATAAGGTAACCAAGGGGTCACACTGAGTAAAACTGCTACCTATAGTTTCCTTCATAACGTGTGATACTTAGAGCAAGGTGGTTAAAAATGGGCTGATGTTGAATCTTAACCTTCTAATGCATGCCTTACATCTATGTTCCATTATGTCAGCGGTAAAATATCAATACACGTAGTTTTTAATTGATATTTTCAACCATACGACTAAAATATTAAATCACTTTCTCTTATGGAGCATAAATTTTAAATGTTCTTTCTTGCATCTTAACACCAATATGTTTTGTTATCTCAATAAAAACAACATAAAAGATAAACTATTCCCTTCCTGTGTCGTAGTATTTGCTTACATAGTTTACTAGACCAGGGAAACTTTGCAAACAGGTCTGATTAACATCCTCATGAACCCAATATGAACTAGGTCAAAGATGGATCCATGAGTTGTAACACATTGTCGACTAAGGCATGATGTGGACAACTTATGCTTAAGTAATGATGTGGACAACTTCGATTTAACTAATGGACCTGCAACCCAAACTGTTGTATATTGCGCCCAAGTGGTTCAGTCATACGTTGGTATTAAGTCATACTCTTATATATTATATAAAAGTACCAAGTCATTCTCTGTAATCATTAGCATTGCACTTGGTTATAAAATACTTTAATGTGGATGTAGTTAAAGATGTATACTAAATACTTTTCATGTAGTGGAAGTCTTATCAACAAAGCATGAAAATGAAGCTAAGCAGCTGAAGAAAATATAAACATCAAGGATCTGGCAGGAAGAAATCAATAAGCAAAGAACTTTACTTAAAGAGAATGTGAAGATCCTTCTGGGGACTTGATTTATTTATCTTATTTTTATTGTAACAAAATGTTTTTCAAAGTTCACGTTGTTCCATATTTGGTTTTTCTGATGTATTATATATTTATGTTGTGCCTATTGTAATAGTTCAAAAAAAATTCGTGTATAATGGAATATGCTTATTTGAAGCCCGTGCAACGCACAGGTTCATGCCTAGTTAGTCCGAAAAGGAGGAGAGCGAACATGACAAAAAGGGAGCAATGCCAATGCCCTTGATCACAATTATTAATCAACACTTAACAAACCATTTTATTTATGGATCATAAAACCAGCTTCTATTGCAAACCCATTTATCCACGTTGTTGTAAACAACTGTTTTATTAACCTAAGAACCATTATTCACATAACATGTAAATCATTAGTCTCATGAGTGGATAAATATGCTATATATCTAGTGCATGTGCATCATATCTATTGGGCCCACCATGAACCACCTCATTTCTTGTGCTTGAGTACATCTCAGCAATAATGAATGATTGATGTATAAACGCTATTTGTGGATGTTTCCAAATTTACTTAGTCTTTTTATTTAGTTATTATAATGTTTGTCGTTATAATGAACAATGACGGACATCGTTACTCTCTAGATCTTTAGTGCTTGTCGTCTCCTCTCATAATCCTGTGAGATTGAACATCTTTGCTTTTCATCCTCTCCCCTTTTGATCTGTCATGATGTCTATACAATGGTCAAAGGACAACTAAAAAAGCGGAAGCATATCCAGGATGATGACCATGAAGCTAACAATAAATAGATGTAGGCTACACCAAAGGAAGCAACGTCGTTGGAGAGGGATTGCTTTGAAAGTTTGGTTATGACCAAGATAGAAAGGACAATCATTCATCTGGTGTGGAACCTTGTGGAGACAAATTATTGAGTTTTGTACATACATTTCATCAATATGTAGACTATATAAGTTTGCATGAAATGAACTTTTTATACAATTGCATAAACGTCATCTTTGACGACTACCATAGATTCTAGCTGAACCATCCATA
The DNA here is from genome assembly GCA_963693085.1 of Alisma plantago-aquatica. Classification (NCBI taxonomy): domain Eukaryota; kingdom Viridiplantae; phylum Streptophyta; class Magnoliopsida; order Alismatales; family Alismataceae; genus Alisma; species Alisma plantago-aquatica. Next base: position 538,075,072 of record OY856409.1, on the reverse strand, counting down.
GATCACTATAAGATGACAACTAGCTTTATGATGAATTCATAGACTCAAAAGTTCACCTTCTTAACGAAATGGATCTTGAGTGTACTTGAGGTAGAGTTAAAAAACTTTATATTACGTTGGATTCTTTAGTGAGTAGCATTCATGAGTGAATTTTTCTAATTATTTGCACTAGGTTTTCCATGTGAAAGTGTTGGATTTCCTATTTCTTAATTTTAGCTTTCCTATATTGATGCAATAGGTTACCATTTGTCCCATTTGCTTGCAGAACAATGCCCTAATTCTCAGGAGCAAAATAGCGGTGTGTGTTGTGGCAGAATACATGATTATAAGTAACACTTATGACATGAATTATCTAACTTCTTACCCTATCTTCAACCTTACCCTATCTTCAATGAAAGTGAATGTAACTATTTAAGTATTCTGGGAATTTTTGAAATTTTATCTTTCAACTTTTGTAAACTTTTCATATGCTTCCTCATATTTCTTGTAGTATATGATTTACCAAATGTAGTCCAAAACAATTTTCTATTATTGCATCGACTTCCTCCTTAGGAGGTTGTCATAACCCAACTTTCTCTCTTTACTTGGATGAACATTCTCATTCTAATTGTTACTCAACCAACTGAATTGTGTGCCAATGTTATATTTCAAATGTGGTGATACTCCAATTTGGTCTCATCAACGATCAATTTTGCAGTGTGACGTATTTTTCTTTTTACCCAAGTTTCATGCCCTAATGAATCATCCTTTGCAAACAATAATGAACCCCATCATTGTGATCTCCTTCCTCTCTAATGTATATCAGGTTGTAGTGATTTCAATTGTGAATCAGATGGCGCAAAAACACTGCAATCGGACCTCTGAAGCCCAAGCTATGAATTCTCAAAATTTACTTCTTTTCAAACCTTGTTTTCCCTCTTTTTGATGCTTTGAGAGCGTATGTGGGTTAGCCCTGAGCCTGATAGGGTGAGCGCCCCATCCAGGTATCCCTCACCCACTCTAGTGGGAAAATCAACTGTGGACTCTCAACGGGCTAGCTTAGCATGGTCAACCCTAGATCTGATGACTCTCGTGCCATCTCCCACCTCCCTATAGGAACAAAGGCTTTGTTGTTGAATCACCTAACCACAACCAAGAAATTGCGGTTAAGCCACTAAAAGACTCCTCTTTGACCACCCTTGCCTTCTTTCACTGTGTTTTCTCCCCCTCTTTTGTTTTCTTACTTTTTTCTCACTCTCGCACCCTAGAACACCTCTATATCTAACCCTTTTCCTTCCCTTGCTATAGGGGTGGTGCTACCATGGGTCTTAGGCATAATAAAGCCATGGTTCTTTTGAGCAGAACATGATGGCGGTGTTGGTTCCGCGGCAACCAGGTGAGCATGGGCGGTCCTTTTTCATGAGCTCGTGGGAGCTGGATCACTGAAGGACACATGCTCCAGTGAGGGTCGATGTCCTGGAGAACCTGATGCTTCATGCGTTTAGTGTGTGAGGATGATGAAGTGCAAACTCTATGATTCCCCATCTATGATCAAGATCGGGCCATGGATCTACCTAACCCTCCCTCTCAAGGCCTAACCCAGTCAACAGTAGTTGCGGACTGGGCCCAACTTCCATGTTGGTGCATGGGTGAGGCACCTACCTCGGCTTCCTGATCATGATCCAAGGGGTCGGATCCCCCTTTTCATCATATGGTAATGCCTGATCCCATTTTCATATAGTTTTTTTTTATGTAACCCTTAAAATTTGACATCTCACAACTCCCTTGGATAAACCACATGAAATTATATACCAAATCAATTATCTTGATAAGATCTAGACATTAGGTGTGGTCATTGACCCTAATCCCAATATTTATGTCCATGCATTCCTAAAAATACTAACTTTTGTCTCATTGACTACATTTAATGCATTTTTATGATGAATCCTATAAAAAGTGCACCTTTACACCCTTAATCATCAAACCAATACCTTTTATGGAATTTTGAAATAAATTATGGTCCAAAACCCCATTATGGAACTTGTTTCACCTTTATGTACATATATTACTAGTTTGGAGAATCTTAGATGTACCATTCCCTGTTATGCTAATGTTCTGTCATAATGTTGACCAATGCTTAATTAACTTTAAAATTTGTAGCTTTATGTCCTCCTTGATACAACACCCACCCATGATCTCCCTTGAGAACTTCTTTGACCCTTATGATGTATAGTGCATGATAATTTCTCTAAATTGCTTTATATGTTATACCTTAATCAAATGTTTGACTTTGACTCCTTTTATGCATCAAATCCTCTTATATCCTTGTAATAAGTAATCTTGTGATGCTTTGTGACCTTGATGGCTAAGACCACTCCCTTTTCGTGATATGATAATGCATGTGACTCAAATCCACTAGTTTTGACCTATTATGCCCATATGTGACTTGTATATCTTGTTAATGCCCTAATCTCAATATTAGTCCTATTATATGATGTCACCTCTCAAATTATAGGTGGTTCCATTATTGTTGACCCCTTTGATGTGCATGTCCACCTAAGCCCTATGTTGACCCCTAATGGCATATGTAATCCATGTTGATAGTTGAATGGTTGTCGGTTACTACCCATGCTTGATATGATGCCTAGACTTGGGGACATCCACATAGCCTTATTTTATGCTTCTTAGGCCCTAATCTTACTGCATATTTTATGATTGTACATTTTGACTTGATCAATCATGACCTTGCTGCTCCATTATGAGTCTTTGACCCTAAAATGTACACAAGTGACATAAATCTTGAAGTAATCATATATACATATGGAATGTCAGAATGACATGAAACTTGAACCACACCTTCATGATGGCCTATAAATCAGTAAAATATTATCAAAAGTACTATCATCATACTTTGAACCTAACTTGGTCAAAACCCTAAAATAGAGTTAGTTATGGTTAATGATGAGAATATAGCACATGCATGTAATCCTATTCTTAACCAGGTAATGCTTATGACTAGATGATCAAGGATAAGTTACGTTAAGAATCTTTGAATCAACTATGAGCTTTAATATTTGAATGACTATGAATTTTTTGCTTGAACTGTGATATGTATCTATGCTTGTCTACTTGCTCAAATATTGCCATGTAGTATTCTAGTATTGTACATGATGTTTGTCTTGTTGATAAAATCCTTCTTAAAAACCTTATTCACCTACATGCATTCTAAGGGTAATGACACAAGGCCAGACACCCTACTTGAGTTGTCAAGATAGGGCGGACCATGTCAGTAAAGGGGTTGTCTAATCTTGAGCACCCTTACGGACCCTTCTGATGGAAAGTCGATCAAAGGCATTATGAATACATGATATTATTTGTATAACTGGAGTAAAATAATATAAAATTTGATCTCTCGTCTTGCTAAGAACTTAACTTATATATTATTGTTCATTTACTTATTCAATCTTTTCAAATTATGCAATATATATATATATATATATATATATATATATATATATATATATCTTTCTGCCTTGTATTCAACACCTTTTGCATTGACTCACTTGTTTCACTTATGTTTTAGCTTCAGAGATGGCTAGGAAGGAGATTCCTTGGTTGTGAAACTATGTAATAAACATTGTTGTTATTAATAATTATTATCTATGTTGAGATTATGTTGGTGCTTTCGTCTTGTTATTAATTCATGTATGCTAAGCTTTTATGCTTCTGCATTCATGTTTTTATTTTACATTGTAGGGACAAATGCTCAAGTCCTTATGCCATTGACTTTCTAGTCATTTGGAGATATGATTTGGGTAATAAATGGTTCAGTTAGACAAGTATCTCTGGCTCAATTGTATCATTGCGACTGTATATTTGATGTTGTTTACTGTAATCTTGGGAATTTAGTGATGTGCTCAATGATGTTGTATCTCAGTTTTTCCAAGAACTGTTCTTCCTATGGTGGATGGTATTGGAAGGTTCTAGTGGTATCCATACAACCTAATTCTAACAAATCTAGCATGTTTTAACTGATGATGATGGAGCATTAGCATGTGGTGATTTTTCTATACTATCATCGATGTCGGTCCCATTTTAAATATATTATAGAGAATAGGAAGGTGGTATCCCGTCTTGTGAGGGTTGACTACAATCTACTAATAGATCATGTTTTTGAGAGATTGGGGTTAACTTAACTTTATTTTTAAGGATAATTTTGGATGTACATGAATGTATATAAAAGAAAATGCACCCGCTTTTGCTAGATCAACTAGCCATCATTTTAATAACCTAATAACCAATGTTTGCTAATTTACTCATCAACATATGACCAACCTAATGACTAGGGTATGTTGGATCAACTCACCAACATTCAATTAATAATATAACTATCACTCAAATTATATAATAAGTAGTGTGCTTTGATCAGCTCGTCAACCTTCTACTAACTAGATAACACACTTGAAAATTGTTAACCAATGTTTGGGTTAAAAAATAATTGATATAGTTACCTCAAATCACTTGCATTCAAATAATCTAATAAAAATTATTCGTGAGGACTAGGGATGCCAATGGGTACGAGTAGACCCGCGAACTGCAAATTCGAACCTTCAAAACCCCATCACAAGACTAACTTTTTTACCCGCATACCCACGGACCGGAATATAAGAGGGTCCAATAATGTGTATGCTTGGACCCAGACCCTCTAGACCTATGTACCCGCTATACATAAGTAACTACTTAAATGATATGTTATTTATATCATACTTGACTAGCCTAACTAATATGATACTTGAGATTATATCTTACTGTTATAAAAATATTGAAACTAGTATCTAATTGATAATTAACTGTTTTAATTACAATCATGACTAACATATGTAAACTAAAATTTAAAATAGTTACATGATATTCTACACAACTAAAATATTATGATAATGATTACCGATATGTAAAAAGTTAACTCAACTAGTCTTCAACATACAAAGTATTGCATTATTTAGTATAACTATTGTAACACCCCTGACTTGGGTTATGACCTAACCCTGGAAGTTTTGCCTAAATATGTAATTAAATACTTGTGAACACTCCCTGGAATGTAATTAAGTTCCTCAGGAACATTTACTTTCAATTTTGCTCCTTTTTGTATAAAGTTGTAGCAATGTGTTGTATGCAGGGACCTATGTGCAAATTACCCAGTTTAAGGGTTGAACTTGCAAAGTTCACAATATAAGATGTATATCTGATGTTGAAACATCATGAGGATGGTTATGATGAAGTTTGAGGGATTTCCCAAGCTTGAGCACCAAGGTGCAGCTGTGGAAGCAATCCCCAAGCTTAGAAACCCTAATTTGGGGTAAAGTGCAATTTACCCAAATTGAGGGGTTCAACTTGTAATTCTTAATATCTAGAACATATTTTAAGACTCTTGTCATCATTTAGACTGGAAATGATGAAAGGGGCACATCAAAGATTGATCAGATAAGAAAAGATGAACTTTGTGGTAAAAGACACCTAATTTGGGTATAGAAATCTTTCATGGGTGTACCCTAGTTGTAGGTTGGCTTCTTTTACCCTTAGATCTTGAGTTTTCATGAGATTTGTATAAGGATAGATAGGTTTGGTCGTGCCTTTGAGCAAGGAGGGACCTAGATGTGATTTCCAATCTTGTGAGGTCCTTAGGGTGTAAAAGAGGCTAAAGTATATAAGCCCTTTTCCCTTGCAATTAAGTGAACGAACTTTCTTTCCTTCACTTCTCTTCCTTTCTTGCTCAAACGACCAAGGATAGCTCTGGAGCTCAGGGGGGGACGACCAACCTGTTCTAGGTAAGAGAACCCCACCTTCTAGCTCGAATTCATGGAGGAATTCACTTTCTAAGGTTGGTTTTATGGTTAGCTTACTTAGTCTTCTTGTTCTAGCCGACCAAAGTAACGTTTCCTTGGAGAATTCACCTCTGACCGAGTTGTGGAAGCTCAAGGACGCCATTAAAGCTTGGATCTTGAAGGCTTGGAGCTCTAAGATCAACATTTAGGCGGGTTTTATAACTCTAAACTCATGCTTTATATGTATGCTTAATTCTTGCAATTTACTTGGTAAAATCTTCTTCTACCTCCCTTCTTCCTTGCACGTTTGCAAGCAAATCAGTGGGGAAACCGACCTTTCTAGAGGTTGAAGATGAGGGGCGTGATTCCCTATGTTACTTTTTCAAACGACCTTGGACCCTTTTGGTCCAAACGGTTGCAAACCGTTTGGGTTCAAACGGTTTCAAACCGTTTGCTCTCAAACGGTCTTGCAAGACCGTTTGGATTGAAACGGTCTCAAGACCGTTTGAAAGAGTTGACCAAGGGACGACCATTTGAGGGTCTGTTCCTAACATTTTGAATTTCATCTCTGCAAAGAATCAAAGTCTAATTCTTAACCAATTGAGAGTTGAAGGCACTTCAACGTGAACCCCTAATCGGGTGAAAGAGTGCTGATTTGACATATAGATCTTGTTGAGTTTTGGGTTGAAGGACCCAAACGGTCTCAAGACCGTTTGGGGATTCCTCCAAACGGTCCTAAGACCGTTTGGGCACAACCCAAGACCGTTTGAAGGTCTAGGGTTAAGTTAATCTAATGGTTTGAGGGTCCAATTGTAGGAAATTGATGAATTGATGAAAATTGCTGATTTTGACCTAATTGGACTTCAACCTTAGTCAAAACGACTTGGATTTTGGTCAAACTTTGGGCAAACGGTCTCAAGACCATTTGGATGATGTCCAAACGACCGCAAGACCGTTTGAGCCAAGTTTGAGCCCTATTGGAGGTCAATTGATAGGTTCAACCTTGAATTGATTCACATTGTTGAACATTGATGACCAATCGATTTGAAACCCTATTTGAGGAGGATTGAACCCTAATTGGCTTGCAATTGAGGGTCAATTTGATGTCTAAGTGGCTAAGGCTAACCCTAATTGACTCAATTTTTAAGTGGTTAGCATATCTTTAACCAATTGAGGGCTTCAACACACATATCCATGAACTTTGGTGACCTTTGAACCCCTTTGGAGGTCCAAACGGTTTGAGCCCATTTGGACCAAACGGTCTCAAGACCGTTTGGGCTCAAACGACCTCAAGATCGTTTGGTCCAATCGATCTCAAGCAATTCTGATCAAACGGTCTCAAACCGTTTGAAGCTCCAAACGGTTTGGAAGTCAACCCTTCCAAACGGTCTTCACCTCCAAACGGTCTCAAGACCGTTTGGGGCCAAACGGTCTCAAGACCTTTTGGGTGGTTGAAACCGTTTGAAGGTTGAAACCGTTTGGAGATTGGTGATGGTTTGTACTTAACCATTTGATGATGTAATTAGTTCAATGGTGTTCCAATCTAAACCCTAATGGTAACCTAGGTCATTAAGGGACTATGTGATTAGTGAGTTAACCCATGATGGTGATCATGTGGCAAATTACCAAAATACCCTTGAGGGGTCTAAAGGGATAAAACCTTGTTCTAATCAAACCCTAATCACATGATGTTGATGTTTTGGCTTATGTTAGTCAATGGAGACTTATCTCAACCTAATCTAGAGTGGTGTTGCCACCATCTACTAGTGAGAGGAGAGAGAAAGTATTTCTAGAGAGAGAAAGTATCCTAGAGAGAGAAAGTACCCTTTTTAGGTGGAAACTCTAGTGAGATACTTCAATTACACATGAATGTGCATGATTAGGGAATGACCCACCTATGTGAGGTCATGGAAACCCTAATTATGATATCTAATGGATCTTAATCTTAATTAAGAGCCTTAATGATGATGTTTCTCTTACATGATGATGTAATGAGTACAATTCACCATGGAGTGAATAGTAAACCCTAATTTTAGGGTGATGACTTGAAAGATGAATAGTAAACCCTAATTGTTGAATTGTTTACTATTATCTGTTGAATTAACCATGCAGGTTATTATGAGATGATGGTCACACCCAGGTATGGAATACCATGTTATATTCATTGAAAGCATGTCTTAAGCTTTATGAATAGTGAATCATCTTGATGCACTGCTAAGTGACATCTTTTGTGATTTATGGGCTGTAAGAGCCATAAACACCATCAAGGTCATGCTTGACAGATGACTTGTGATGAGATAATTGAGAACTGGTGATTGAAATGAGTTAGGCCTGCTACATTTTAGTATTCTCATATATAGCTGTGATGCTAATGTTTTTGTATGATGATATGAATACTGAATGTACCTAACTAATCAAGTGTAATGTAGAGCCCTGATCATAGATCCATCATTGTCAGAGTCTAAATGATGGTGAAACAGGTTTTCCTCAGGGAACTCCTGGATCACATACTTTTGAGTATGTGGGGTACATGGATGTGTAGAACCTTACATCCTAGTGTAGGTATTTGATGTAGATTCATGTAGTCCGTCATACCTTCACTAAAAGAGAAAGGGTGAGAGGATTTGATGTAGATTCATGTAGTCCATCATTCCCCACCACAAAGTCTAAAAGGTGAGATGTATCACTATTTTCCCTTACAGACACAAACACTGCATCGATAAAAGATAAACAAGAAATCTTCCGATGACGAAGAGAGTACAGAACGCCACTGTAACTCTAAAATAGCGAAGGTCCAGTTTACCCTGGAGAGCTATAACAAAAGATATCCCGCCAGATATCTAACATTCGATCCTCTAACTGACTGAGGAAGATGAGGTCATAAGAATCCGGCTCTTTTAATGACCTATGTATGATACTGATGTGACTTCTTAGCGATCAGTTGGAGTATGAGTGGTAAGCCTCATCTCCACAGGGCATAACAATAATGTTTGAAAAACATAATCAACAGCGTAGTATATCTGTTAGAGTTATCTACGAGTTATTTGATTGATGTTACCTTGAATAGCATAGATGTTCTCATATTTTAATATTGATTGAACTCTTGCTTATCATCAGAACTGCTAGGGAATATCTTGAAGGCTCTTATTGCTTTAGTTATTCCTTGCTTTGCTTATAAAGCCTAGTGGAGAGTTATAACTCTCGCTGGGGCAATTATGTATAATTGTCTCACCCCGTAGACTTCTACTTTTTAGGTGGTCTTCGAAGACGGAGGAACAAGAACACAGGTGACCAATCCCAGCAACAGCAGCATCAGGAGCAGTAAATATCTCAGGTGGAGATCTAGCCTGCTTCATGGTGTAGTTAGAGTCAAGTCCTATGTGTCCTCTGTACTCTCAGGTCCTGGAGTGTTTTGGAGTATGAATTCTTGAGAATTTTTGTATCATTTTGTATATAATTACTCAAGAAGTAATTGTCAGTGATGTAAACAGTTAAATCCTTTTTCTATGGAAAAGGTTTGTGGTTTCAGGCTCTTGTCTCGAAAAGTTTTAATTTCCCGTGATTTTTTTCTTCCGCTGTTTACCGATTGCTTCCGCACATGTTTAAATCGGGATTAATTCGTGGTTTGGAGATCGGAGCCCACAATTAAGTGGTATCAGAGCTCTAGGTTCGCCGAGTCTACAGAGGCATAGGACTTAGGAAGTCGAGTCTATCTTTAGTATTCCTTCCTTATCTAATAGAATCTTCTACTCCTCAGGAGAAGAAGATACCTAAGATGTCAGAGCCACATGATGAGTATGTGGGAGAATGTAGTGCTAGTGCACCTCAAGGCGGTGCAGGAGTACCAGAGGTGGAACAGCCTGTACCAGAACAACCTAGAGAGCCACCCCAGTTTGACCCAGCTGACATGGGTAACCCAGCAGTCCAGACAATGTTTGGGCAGTTTATGACTGCCATGACACACATAACCGACAGGTTGCCTATGCCTGCACCTAGGGTACCTGTCCAGCCTGAGGGGCAAGGTATCAGGAAGACGTTCGAGCGACTGCGTCGTGTCGGAGCTATCGAGTACTATGGGACTGCTGACCCCGCAGATGCTGATCTGTGGTTGACAGAGCTGGAGAAGGCTTTCAAGATCCTCAATATCCCTGAAGCTGAGAAGGTTAGACATGATGTCTATCTTCTCAAAGGAAGTGCTGGTCACTGGTGGACCATGGAAGAGCAGAAGAGACCTGGAATAGAGATCTCCTGGGAAGACTTTCGGCGGGAATTTGTCCAAAGATATTTCCCAAAGACCTTCCTAGACGAGAAGATCTCTCAGTTTGAGAGACTGAGACAGGGCATGATGAACATTAGCGAGTATGAAGCTAAGTTCATGGAGTTGCTGCGGTTTTGTCCGCACATGGCTTCCACAGAAGAAGAGAGAATCAGGAGATTTGAGAAGGGGTTGAATGCTGACATGTCTACCCCAGTGTCTGCCTTAGAGAACCGAGAGAGATTCTCTACCTTCGTTGAGTCAGTCCGAAGGATAGAGAGATCTGTGGTTGAGAAGAGGCAAACACAGAAGAGGTATCCACAGTTCCAGGGTTCTTCATCTATGGACTTTAAGAAGTCTAGATCCTCTGCACCTAACCCTCCACCATCTAGATCTAGTTCTCAGACTCAGTGGTCTCCTAGTAGAGGTAGAGGAAGAGGACAGCCACCTCGGGAGACACAGAGTTCTGCATCAATGTCCACCACTGGACCACAAAGACCACAAGGAAGAAGCTGCTACAACTGTGGCAAAGTGGGACATTTGATGAAGGACTGCCGATCTAGGCCTGTCAGTGTGACACAGCCTCCGAGACAAGGACAACAGGGATCACAGGGAGGACAATCTCAAGGAACGAGTCGAGGACGCGGACAAGCGTCTCAAGCTGGATCATCAGCACCACCTCAACAACAGGCTACAGCGAGGTTCTATGCTATGAACCCACCAGAGGCAGTGGTCAATCCACAAGTGGTGACAGGTCAGATGGAACTTTTATATTCTGATATGTCTAAATCTTGTGTAGTATCTGTTTTGATTGACCCGGGTGCTACGCACTCTTTCATCACTCGAAGAGTGATTCGTAACTGCAATATGATAACTAGTCATAGGGCAGATAAGTTGTTGTTGGAGACTCCGTTGAGTGGGTCTGCTGTTCTGCAAGAAGTATGCTCTCCTTGCGTACTTTTCTTTTCTAAGCATCGCATTCAAGTGGATCTCATACCGCTTGATATGCAAGGATTTGATATAATCCTAGGGATGGATACCTTGGAAAGGTATCGAGTTGTCTTGGATTGTGAATCCAAGCTGGCAGTGTTTGCTGATGAAAGCAACACATGGATCTTTCAAGGTGAAAGAAAGATTCTGCCCACCTGTCTTGTATCAGCTATGGTTGCTGATAAGTTGATGAGGCAAGGATGCTACACATTCTTAGCCCATGTGGTAGATGTTACCAAAGAGAGTTCCAACCCTGCCGAAGTTCCGATAGTCAGGGAATTGGAGGATGTGTTTCCCGAAGAACTTCCTAGTATACCACCACCCCGGGAAATTGATTTTGAGATCAATTTGGTCCCAGATACGAAACCCATAGCCCAGACTCCGTATAGGATGGCGCCTGCTGAGATGGCAGAACTCAAGAAACAACTTCAAGAGTTTCTTGAGAAGGGTTTCATCCGACCGAGTACCTCACCTTGGGGTGCTCCAGTTTTGTTTGTTAAAAAGAAAGATGGATCAATGCGGTTGTGCATTGACTACAGACAACTCAATAAAGTAACAATTAAGAACAAGTATCCTTTGCCGAGGATTGATGATCTTTTCGACCAGTTGCGTGGTGCAACAGTCTTTTCCAAGATAGACTTAAGGTCTGGATATCATCAAATCCGCATTAAGGACAGTGACATATCCAAGTCTGCCTTTAGGACAAGATATGGTCACTATGAGTTCACGGTAATGTCGTTTGGACTAACCAATGCACCAGCTGCATTCATGGAACTCATGAATAGAGTCTTTCGACCTTTTCTTGATCAGTGTGTTGTCGTCTTCATAGATGACATACTGATTTATAGTAAGGATGCTCAGCAACATGAGCAACACCTTCTCCAGACTTTGACCTTGCTAAGGGAACATAAGCTATATGCTAAGTTTAGCAAGTGTGAGTTCTGGTTATCTGAAGTGTCTTTTCTTGGACATGTGGTTTCTGCCTCAGGAATTCGTGTTGACCCTGCAAAGATAGAATCTGTTCTGCAGTGGGAACAACCGAAGACACCGACGGAGATTAGAAGTTTCTTGGGGTTAGCTGGCTATTCTCGAAGGTTTATTAAGAATTTCAGTTCTATAGCCTTACCTTTGACCAAGTTAACCCGGAAGGATGTTCCTTTTGCTTGGAGTGATAAGTGTCAACAGTCTTTTCAGCTGTTGAAGGAGAGGTTAACGAGTGCACATGTGCTTGTGTTACCTGAGCAAGGAAAGGAATATATAATATTTTTTGATGCCTCCAAGAATGGACTTGGATGTGTGTTGATGTAGGATAAACAAGTGATTTCTTTTGCTTCCCGACAGCTTAAGAAACACGAGGAGAATTATCCGACACACGATCTAGAGTTAGCTGCTGTGGTCCATGCTTTGAAAATCTGGAGACATTATCTCTACGGAGAAACTTTTCAGATTTTCACAGACCACAAGAACCTTAAGTACATCTTCACTCAGCATGAGCTTAATATGAGGCAACGTCGCTGGATGGAGTTAATCAAGGACTACGATTGTACAATTGATTACCATCCGGGCAAAGCCAATGTGGTTGCAGATGCCCTGAGTAGGAAATCAGCAACATCAACCATGGATAGAGCACAACTAAGTTCCTTAGTATGCTCTAAAAGAGATATGCTTATCTCTTTAAGGCAAGACAATGTGCAGTTGAAGGCATCATTGTTAGCTGGTCTATTGGCTGAGATGCAGATTAAACCTACCTTAAGAGAGCAGATAAAGGAGGCACAACAAGTAGATGTTTTTGTACAACAGATTAGATCTGAGTTTGGTGATGAGAAACGAGAAGGTTTTCATGAGTCAGATGACCAGGTGGCATGCTATCATGGAAGGATGATAGTACCAGATGTGGATAACCTGAGGAAGTTATTCCTGGAAGAAGCTCATTCTTCGATGTATGCTATGCATCCAGGGAGCACCAAGATGTATCGAAATTTGAAAGATATGTATTGGTGGCCTGGGATGAAGAAGGATGTAGCTGAGTTTGTTCTGAGGTGTCCTGTGTGTCAGCAGGTCAAGGCTGAGCACCAGAAACCTGCAGGAACAATGCAACCCTTACCCATACCACAGTGGAAGTGGGACCATGTGACCATGGACTTTGTTGTTGCCCTACCTAGGACAAACAAAGGACATGATTCCATTTGGGTAGTTGTTGATAGGTTGACAAAGACAGCGCATTTCCTACCTGTCAAAACAACCTATTCTGCTGAAAGGTCATCCCAGATATATGTTCAAGAGATAGTGCGTTTGCACGGAGTTCCTGTCACTATAGTTTCTGACAGAGGTCCCTAGTTTACAAGTCGCTTTTGGGAACAGATACACAGAGCCCTAGGAACCAAGCTAAGGTTTAGTACAGCCTTTCATCCCCAGACTGATGGACAGTCAGAAAGGACTATACAGACCTTAGAAGATCTGTTGAGAGCATGTGTTCTCCAGTTTACCGGGAGTTGGGATCTACATTTAAGCTTGATAGAGTTTGCCTATAACAATAGCTATCAACATAGCATTGATATGGCACCATATGAAGCCTTGTATGGTAGACGTTGTAGATCACCCTTGTGTTGGTATGAAACTGGTGAGCACCAGTTGTTAGGCCCCGAACTTGTGCAACAAACTATAGAAAAGATTAAAGTTATACAACAACAGCTTAAGACTGCACAAGATAGGCAGAAATCATATGCCGATAAACGTCGTAGACCCCTAGAGTTTCAGGTTGGAGACAGAGTGTATCTCAAAGTCTCACCTTGGAAAGGAGTCCTTCGTTTTGGGAAGAAAGGAAAGTTAGCTCCTAGATTTATGGGACCTTATCCAATTATTGAAAGAGTTGGAAAGGTGGCCTATAAATTAGAGTTATCTCAGGAGTTGCAGAAGTTGCACCCTGTGTTTCACATTTCCATGTTGAGGAAATGTCATCCAGATACCGAGTCAGTTCTACAACCTATGGAAGTGGAATTGAATGAAGATATAACGTATGAGGAGGGACCAGTGTCAATCCTCGATAACAGAACTAAAAAGTTAAAGAAGAAGGATATAAGCCTTGTAAAAGTCCTCTGGAACCATCGTGGTGTTGAAGAAGCCACTTGGGAACTAGAAGATGAAATGAGAAGAAAATATCCTGCTCTTTTCTTATAATATGCTTTATCGATTTCGGGGACGAAATCCTTTTGAAGGGGTAAAGAATTTGTAACACCCCTGACCTGGGTTATGACCTAACCCTGGAAGTTTTGCCTAAATATGTAATTAAATACTTGTGAACACTCCCTGGCATGTAATTAAGTTCCTCAGGAACATTTACTTTCAATTTTGCTCCTTTTTGTATAAAGTTGTAGCAATGTGTTGTATGCAGGGACCTATGTGCAAATTACCCAGTTTAAGGGTTGAACTTGCAAAGTTCACAATATAAGATGTATATCTGATGTTGAAACATCATTAGGATGGTTATGATGAAGTTTGAGGGATTTCCCAAGCTTGAGCACCAAGGTGCAGCTGTGGAAGCAATCCCCAAGCTTAGAAACCCTAATTTGGGGTAAAGTGCAATTTACCCAAATTGAGGGGTTCAACTTGTAATTCTTAATATCTAGAACATCTTTTAAGACTCTTGTCATCATTTATACTGGAAATGATGAAAGGGGCACATCAAAGATTGATCAGATAAGAAAAGATGAACTTTGTGGTAAAAGACACCTAATTTGGGTATAGAAATCTTTCATGGGTGTACCCTAGTTGTAGGTTGGCTTCTTTTACCCTTAGATCTTGAGTTTTCATGAGATTTGTATAAGGATAGATAAGTTTGGTCGTGCCTTTGAGCAAGGAGGGACCTAGATGTGATTTCCAATCTTGTGAGGTCCTTAGGGTGTAAAAGAGGCTAAAGTATATAAGCCCTTTTCCCTTGCAATTAAGTGAACGAACTTTCTTTCCTTCACTTCTCTTCCTTTCTTGCTCAAACGACCAAGGATAGCTCTGGAGCTCAGGGGGGGACGACCAACCTATTCTAGGTAAGAGAACCCCACCTTCTAGCTCGAATTCATGGAGGAATTCACTTTCTAAGGTTGGTTTTATGGTTAGCTTACTTAGTCTTCTTGTTCTAGCCGACCAAAGTAACGTTTCCTTGGAGAATTCACCTATGACCGAGTTGTGGAAGCTCAAGGACGCCATTAAAGCTTGGAGCTTGAAGGCTTGGAGCTCTAAGATCAACCTTTAGGCGGGTTTTATAACTCTAAACTCATGCTTTATATGTATGCTTAATTCTTGCAATTTACTTGGTAAAATCTTCTTCTACCTCCCTTCTTCCTTGCACGTTTGCAAGCAAATCAGTGGGAAAACCGACCTTGCTAGAGGTTGAAGATGAGGGGCGTGATTCCCTATGTTACTTTTTCAAACGACCTTGGACCCTTTTGGTCCAAACGGTTGCAAACCGTTTGGGTTCAAACGGTTTCAAACCGTTTGCTCTCAAACGGTCTTGCAAGACCGTTTGGATTGAAACGGTCTCAAGACCGTTTGAAAGAGTTGACCAAGGGACGACCATTTGAGGGTCTGTTCCTAACATATTGAATTTCATCTCTGCAAAGAATCAAAGTCTAATTCTTAACCAATTGAGAGTTGAAGGCACTTCAACATGAACCCCTAATCGGGTGAAAGAGTGCTGATTTGACATATAGATCTTGTTGAGTTTTGGGTTGAAGGACCCAAACGGTCTCAAGACCGTTTGGGGATTCCTCCAAACGGTCCTAAGACCGTTTGGGCACAACCCAAGACCGTTTGAAGGTCTAGGGTTAAGTTAATCTAATGGTTTGAGGGTCCAATTGTAGGAAATTGATGAATTGATGAAAATTGCTGATTTTGACCTAATTGGACTTCAACCTTAGTCAAAACGACTTGGATTTTGGTCAAACTTTGGGCAAACAGTCTCAAGACCGTTTGGATGATGTCCAAAAGACCGCAAGACCGTTTGGGCCAAGTTTGAGCCCTATTGGAGGTCAATTGATAGGTTCAACCTTGAATTGATTCACATTGTTGAACATTGATGACCAATCGATTTGAAACCCTATTTGAGGAGGATTGAACCCTAATTGGCTTGCAATTGAGGGTCAATTTGATGTCTAAGTGGCTAAGGCTAACCCTAATTGACTCAATTTTTAAGTGGTTAGCATAGCTTTAACCAATTGAGGGCTTCAACACACATATCCATGAACTTTGGTGACCTTTGAACCCCTTTGGAGGTCCAAACGGTTTGAGCCCATTTGGACCAAACGGTCTCAAGACCGTTTGAGACCAAACGGTCTCAAGACCGTTTGGGCTCAAATGACCTCAAGATCGTTTGGTCCAATCGATCTCAAGCAATTCTGATCAAACGGTCTCAAACCGTTTGAAGCTCCAAATGGTTTGGAAGTCAACCCTTCCAAACGGTCTTCACCTCCAAACGGTCTCAAGACCGTTTGGGTGGTTGAAACCGTTTGAAGGTTGAAACCGTTTGGAGATTGGTGATGGTTTGTACTTAACCATTTGATGATGTAATTAGTTCAATGGTGTTCCAATCTAAACCCTAATGGTAACCTAGGTCATTAAGGGACTATGTGATTAGTGAGTTAACCCATGATGGTGATCATGTGGCAAATTACCAAAATACCCTTGAGGGGTCTAAAGGGATAAAACCTTGTTCTAATCAAACCCTAATCACATGATGTTGATGTTTTGACTTATGTTAGTCAATGGAGACTTATCTCAACCTGATCTAGAGTGGTGTTGCCACCATCTACTAGTGAGAGGAGAGAGAAAGTATTTCTAGAGAGAGAAAGTATCCTAGAGAGAGAAAGTACCCTTTTTAGGTGGAAACTCTAGTGAGATACTTCAATTACACATGAATGTGCATGATTAGGGAATGACCCACCTATGTGAGGTCATGGAAACCCTAATTATGATATCTAATGGATCTTAATCTTAATTAAGAGCCTTAATGATGATGTTTCTCTTACATGATGATGTAATGAGTACAATTCACCATGGAGTGAATAGTAAACCCTAATTTTAGGGTGATGACTTGAAAGATGAATAGTAAACCCTAATTGTTGAATTGTTTACTATTATCTGTTGAATTAACCATGCAGGTTATTATGAGATGATGGTCACACCCAGGTATGGAATACCATGTTATATTCATTGAAAGCATGTCTTAAGCTTTATGAATAGTGAATCATCTTGATGCACTGCTAAGTGACATCTTTTGTGATTTATGGGCTGTAAGAGCCATAAACACCATCAAGGTCATGCTTGACAGATGACTTGTGATGAGATAATTGAGAACTGGTGATTGAAATGAGTTAGGCCTGCTACATTTTAGTATTCTCATATATAGCTGTGATGCTAATGTTTTTGTATGATGATATGAATACTGAATGTACCTAACTAATCAAGTGTAATGTAGAGCCCTGATCATAGATCCATCATTGTCAGAGTCTAAATGATGGTGAAACAGGTTTTCCTCAGGGAACTCCTGGATCACATACTTTTGAGTATGTGGGGTACATGGATGTGTAGAACCTTACATCCTAGTGTAGGTATTTGATGTAGATTCATGTAGTCCGTCATACCTTCACTAAAAGAGAAAGGGTGAGAGGATTTGATGTAGATTCATGTAGTCCATCATTCCCCACCACAAAGTCTAAAAGGTGAGATGTATCACTATTTTCCCTTACAGACACAAACACTGCATCGATAAAAGATAAACAAGAAATCTTCCGATGACGAAGAGAGTACAGAACGCCACTGTAACTCTAAAATAGCGAAGGTCCAGTTTACCCTGGAGAGCTATAACAAAAGATATCCCGCCAGATATCTAACATTCGATCCTCTAACTGACTGAGGAAGATGAGGTCATAAGAATCTGGCTCTTTTAATGACCTATGTATGATACTGATGTGACTTCTTAGCGATCAGTTGGAGTATGAGTGGTAAGCCTCATCTCCACAGGGCATAACAATAATGTTTGAAAAACATAATCAACAGCGTAGTATATCTGTTAGAGTTATCTACGAGTTATTTGATTGATGTTACCTTGAATAGCATAGATGTTCTCATATTTTAATATTGATTGAACTCTTGCTTATCATCAGAACTGCTAGTGAATATCTTGAAGGCTCTTATTGCTTTAGTTATTCCTTGCTTTGCTTATAAAGCCTAGTGGAGAGTTATAACTCTCGCTGGGGCAATTATGTATAATTGTCTCACCCCGTAGACTTCTACTTTTTAGGTGGTCATCGAAGACGGAGGAACAAGAACACAGGTGACCAATCCCAGCAACAGCAACATCAGGAGCAGTAAATATCTCAGGTGGAGATCTAGCCTGCTTCATGGTGTAGTTAGAGTCAAGTCCTATGTGTCCTCTGTACTCTCAGGTCCTGGAGTGTTTTGGAGTATGAATTCTTGAGAATTTTTGTATCATGTTGTATATAATTACTCAAGAAGTAATTGTTAGTGATGTAAACAGTTAAATCCTTTTTCTATGGAAAAGGTTTGTGGTTTCAGGCTCTTGTCTCGAAAAGTTTTAATTTCCCGTGATTTTTGTCTTCCGCTGTTTACCGATTGCTTCCGCACATGTTTAAATCGGGATTAATTCGTGGTTTGGAGATCGGATCCCACAACTATTACATGTTAATATCATATATAATAGCAATATCTAGTTGTATTAAGAATATATAAGAACATTTTGGTGATTTTTCTTACATAAAAAATATGATGTTTTATATAAAACCACTTACCCACATACATGCTATTATTGAGGGTATGGATATGGAGCAGTCTAGACATTTATTATATGGGTCTAGAATCGGAAGCGGGCCCACTAACTTTAATGGGTATGGGTATGTTTAGACCTACATTGTACCTACACTATTTACACTCATGGTGAGAACCATTAACCAATGGTTTGACCTACAAATAATCAACATATGTTAGGCACAAACACTTGAATCATGTAATAAACAATTACTAACCAGCAATCGGATTAACCAACTACCCTTTTCTAAATAAATTGAGGATGTAGCATTAATTGAATCCTTAGTTATGGGGCTTTTTTATTGAATCTATATTGGAAAATGATGGTTATCCAAAAATTTCCATATAAGCTTCTGACACTGCATGTGAGAACTTAAACAAAGTTGACATAATACTTGAGTATATGTATGACGTGACTAGATGTGATATTCAATTCCTAATGTAATATGAGAAGATCTCATATCTCCCCACCATTTTATCACTTAATTCCTCCTACCTATTTGCGGATTCACTAACTTCTTCTCTTGCTCGTGTTGCATATCTGATTTTGTTTCCATTCCTAGCATTTCTCATTCTCGTACTTGTGCTTCTTTTCTTCTTCTTTCCCTTTACCATTCGTTGCTCACCCTCCATGAAATCATATAAGAAAAATGGCTCCACAAATGAGGTATATGGGGTAGAGCGATTCTTCTAGATGGATATTGAGGAGTTATTCAATGTCAATACCTACTGTGGGGTCTAACATTCACCTATTATAGTGGATTCTTGTGACATTAGCATGGAATCACTACACCTTTGAGTAATTTTGTACATTTATATATCATTTTTATCAAGATAAATAGAGAACTTGGAGCACATATTTGTAGATATTATATTGTGTTTGACAATGGCTAAATTCATCTCTACAAGTGATATGATTTTTTGGAGAGAAATAATTGGTTGTTGGACATCATCATTGACATATCTCCACTTGCTAAACACGAAGGAGTTGCACAACATGAACAACATAGTGAAAAGAATTTCCTTCCATGAAACAGTTTTGTGAGTCACATACACCAAGATGTTTTGTAGCATGAACCATGTTTCTTTCAACATGCAAAAACTTCCATTTTCTGATTTCTCCCTTTTCTCTTCCATTATTTACTTATTTGTATATCTTATTATGATCCAATTTCCCTTTTTTTGTTCTATGAACCATTTAATGTGTGTACGCTTTCCCTTAAATGCATTAGAACACCCAACTCAATTTGAGCAAACCTGTGCATCCTAATGTAGAATGCAACTTCACTCCCTTTTTGATATAGATAATATTGCATCATTTTTTGGTTTTGACCACAAACATTGTGATTATGTAAGTTCCTGTGATATTATTTTACTATTACCAATATAAATCTTATTTATCACTAATATCACATCCATATGTATGCAATACATGATTCTAGTGTTAAAGAATCACCGTATTTTCCTCTTTCATCTGAGTTCCCCAATAGGAGGTTCCTCTACGTCAATAGTATTCCCTATTAGGATGCTTTTGAAGCTCATTATGTGTCACTTGGAGAAGTGGTTAAGGCATGCATGAAGCTCTACTTGGAGATGACTAGGGACTCCCTTACCTAGAACAATTGTCACTGTGAAGTTCTGAATGTGCCAATTTGTCCTGATTCTGATAATTGTGGCATGTTCCTGACTTTGATGTTAGAACACTAAAGTGTGCACATTCCGCATTAATGTTTCTGGTCATGGCTCATCCATCATTCATTAGGGAGATGTAGATGCATGTCATAGAATACTTGTTAATGCTAGACACAATAACCTAAGGGGTCGAGATATATGTGATAGTATATTATGTCATGCACTGCTCTATCAATTATTTTTTACATGTAATCATTCTCATTTGATAACTTTTTGAATTTGTAAACTTTCTTGTACACAATCAAATTAACAAATTGGAAAATGCTTACCTTAGAAATGATTTGTGTTGTGCTTGCATTTGTAATGATCTAGCATAAATAAGGTTTCAATTTAGGGGTGATTTTTAATCTAATACTAACTGATATTTGATTTGATAGTATCTAGTATTCAATCTAGTAGGAACTAGGATCCAACTGTGTAGTAACTAGTATTCAGCCTACGGGGAACCCTGATTCACTCTAGTAGTAACTTAAACCCATTTCGTTGGTAACCAATATCCATTTTGGTAGTAACCAATATTCATATTTCTAAGAACTATGATAGAAACATGTAGCTTGAGTATTCTCTAAGTAACACTTTGTGATTTTTGTGAACAATTGTTAGAGTCAGTTCAGTATGAATTGATTGAAAAGGTCACAGCCAAAAGTGATTCTCTACTCCTCTCTCATTATTTCAAAACTTAGACAATTTTCTAATTTTACTTTTGCTCTTTTTGAATTATTAAAACCCACTAAAATTGTTATCCCCAGTGCGCCATTTTTGCCAGACTTCCTCAAGGTCAATTGATACCTTGCTACATTTTTCTCCTCCCACTACCCCCATTTGAATCCTATAGGAAGTTCAGTTGCTACAAAAAATACGTTCATTTTGTGAAACATTTCCATTGATCCCAATCATCAAATCCCAAAGTTTTCAGTTGTCTAACTTTATATTATAACAGAGGGAGTTAATGCTAGTATAAGTCTAGTATTTTTCCATCCTATGAGGTGAATCGAGACATAATGAAGTTTTCTAGGATAGATAACCTGTAAGGAGTGGGACCCAAGAGGGGATCCACTCCCTACTTAATTTGAGGAATAAACCATATAATCCAGCACACTAACAAACATGTTATAATAAGTGTAAATTTTTATTTCTCAAATGATGAAACACAAAAAGGCCAAAGTATAGAATTGGAATAATATTTCATGACTATATTCAATTTATCAAGGTTACATAGTATTCTCCTACTTGGGTTTACATGACAACAACAACATTAAGATCTAAGTAGAGGGATATATATAAAAACTATCTCAAGTCCATCTCCCCAAGATTCAACTCCATAAATTAGGTCCACATCTACTTGTCATGTCCATCGTGTCTTACACTTGGGGTTGGAAGCATATCCCACAAGAGAAGACAAAATGGATATTGTCAGCATAAAAGCTAGTATCTGCATATTAATTGGGGTTTGAGCAATATAACGAAAAAAGAACATCAAATACAACAAGGCTTCCCATTCAAGAGGAAAAGCACTATCCAAGTGGATATCAAAAGAAAGACATTTAATAAAGACAAAAAGTAAGAGATTTCTTGCCTTAAAACAACATCACAAATATAAACAGTGCATGTAAACAACCTTAAACTAAGGTGTAGACCTGAGAGTTATACATTGTCCATATTTTGATAATGACTTAACCATTCCATTCATATGCATCTAATATGTCCATTTAAGATTGATTTTAGGTATTAGGTACATAAAAATGATCAATTCAATCAAGTGCTAGCTTGATCAAGTTCAAGTCAAAAGCAATGCAAATGCACTTTTGTGGAAAACACCCTAAAACCCTTAGGACAATTTTTTTAACCATATGTATTGATGCTATGAATTGTAACTTAGATGAAAAAAAAAATCAAGAGCACTTAATTTGAATGTTTAATCACTCTAATTATGATTTCTAAAATTCATCACAGAGTGCTTGTTCGGTCGAGTTTCATCCTTGATAAACTCGGGCAACACCCTAGATGAATTTTGGAAATGTCCAGGTTCGGTCGCACCCTACACAAGCAAACTAATTTTAAGCCATTGATCGGGTTTCATCCTGGATAAACTCAGCCGACAACTCAAAATTAGCTTGTAGCATAGTGTTATCGGCCAAGTTATCTTTATGGAAACTCGACCAACTGCACTGTATGGAATATACAGAAAAAGTGATTCTATCTGTTGGACTATTGCAAACATCAAAAGTTGATTTATTGTGATACACCACTAGAAATGTTTCTAAGTGCTTGTAGTGACTAGTGGACATCCCCAAATATAAATAAGATCTCTTGGAGTTCATTCCAAGGTTGCTCCTTCATTATATTCCAGCTCCTAGCTATAGTTGACTGCATATTGTCCACCAGCACCCCTTTCTCTCTCTTTCTTACACCTCAAAACGTCCATATGAGTGAGATGGGCTATGTGTGTGAGATATACTCTATTGTAGTCTTGTAAATCTCTCAAATATTCCCTTTTCCAACACCTTTCTTCAAGTGCAAAGTTGGTGAATCATCTCCAAATTGAAGAAGATGGTAAAGGCTGAAGATCCTTGAGAAGAGTAGGTAATTCCCTCTAGGAGGAAGACTTGTTACAAGAAGGGGAGATCCTTAGTGAAGGTGTCTGGCTCCTTGCAAAAGTGGGTAAGACCTAGTAGAATTTGAAGTCTCTTGCTCGAAGGATAGGTAAGTCCTTGTAAGGTTTATTGGCTGCTTTTGCTCCTTAAAAAGGAAGGCTAGGTATCTTTGCCCTGCAAAAGAAAGGTCTAATTGTATGTCTTATAATGGAATATAAGTATGCAATGATTGAAAAATCCTAGAGCTTGATCTCTCCAGGTGGTGAATGACTTTCTCCTGGTTCTACAAAAAAATAGTCTTTAACTACAAAAAAAAAATTGTAGCTAAAACCCCAAGTTTTGTAGCTAAAAGCTTTTGCTACATTTATGGTTACATTTAGAATATGAAGCTAAAGCCCGTGTAGCTAATTGTTTTTGCTACATTTTTCCAAATTGTAGTTAGATATTCATCTAGCTATAAATACATATGTAACCCCAATTGTAGGTAAAAGTTTTCCTTATACATTAAAACGTGGTTGCAATTGTAGTCAAATATATGACTACAATTGTATTTGTAGCTATGATATGTAGGGGTAAATACCATCTGTTACAATTGTATATGTGGTTCATGTATAGAAAAAAGTAGCACTTACTACACTTGTAATTGTAGTTACTGTCTAGTAAGAGAAATTATGTACTACACATGCATGCATATGTAGTGAGATGATGTATACAATATTGAATTATCAATACAAAAATATTTTCGAAAAGAATCTGAAATCAATATTGATTCAGATCAAGTTGTGGTTGTGATGTCAATAATCATACTTTTATTTATATTGAAACATGAGTAGACATGGGGAGGACATAAACCTTGCCCCAATTTTGCAACATGAAAAGAAGATATATGTATACAATGACCCCCATTAGAATATAAGTTTACATCACTTTCAAAGTTTCACCCCACATTGTACACTAACTCTCATAACTTTTTCAATAATTTTGAAATCAAAATCATCATGTAGTTGTCACTTGGATCATGACCAGTAGGGTCAAGTTCAAATTCCATATCATCAGACCGAATTACCATTGAAGCAAAAAGCCGAGTTGAAACATCTTCAACCCAAAGAACAAATGTCTTAGGCCATGTAAAGGTAGATCACATTGAGCACATGTATCCATCAATCTTCCCAATCAAAAGATAGGATGCTAACAAGTTCAGATGATCCAAGAAACTGAAGAAAATAGAGTAAGTCCACCTACAAGATTCAACAAATTCAACATTAGGAAAATTGAGTATACAAATGATTTTTTGTATGTGTAGCATAGGTATGAGTCCTTATTTAAACAAGCAAGACATAGAAATGTTGAAGCACACCTGGAAAGTAGGCAATGCAAACAAAGGCAATGCAGAAGCTACTGACATCAGTGTCCCAGGAGTCAGATGCTGCTATATTAGGAGGATTGTTCTACATAGAACATGCATCTTGGGTACTGATATTGGGGTCGCTACAGCAGGATGAAAGATCTAATTCAAAATATTAGGGTGAAATAAATATCACCTACCATTATGATGGGGCAACATTTTATATTACACACTCTCACCTTCCATTGCCTAAGTAATGTCAGTGGGCAAACAATCAAATTGCTACCCTGAATAAGTGAGAGCTTCCCAGGTCTCATTAGCATTCTAAAATTGGATTCAGCACAAGCACTTTGTATAGTATATGAAGACTCTAAAGATTAATCAAATAGATTGGAAGCAACATCTAAAGCATTGTTAAACTTTTAAGTTAGAATGATGGGTCTAAAAGATACCTGCATTAGCGTTGTATCAAACATACATGTGTTAGCATTATTTTTGCATCTAAAACATAACATTAGGCCATATTTATCTACAGAAAAAGCATTAAAACATGGGAAGAATCATGTTAGCCCTCAGTCTTTTGGGTTTGAACATGGGAACATGATTCATAGGCGGAGTTGAAGAAGGTTTAGTCTCCCATGGAGAAACTTTCTTCAGGTGGTGAATAGAAGATGGTCCATCTGATCACACCTAAAAAGGATGTGCACAAAGAGAATCATCAAGTGCAACAAGGTAATAAAATAGTAAGACTTATATATTAAGATGGTCAAATAAAAGGCCATACCATTAAGGCATCTACATTTTTGGATTACCATCAACAGTTCCAGATTACCATCAATAGTTCTGACAATAGACTCAATAAACCTAAAATAATAACAATTTGACATCACGTAAGAAAGATATAAAATAGTTCATACTATAACCTTTAAGTAACTTTTGCAAAACTGGATAATCAATTGATTAGACATATACATACCACTTCCCAGGGGACTCCTTACAAAATGGAGCATCTCCTTCTCAAAAAGGGCAGTAGTGAGACATTTCAGTGCAACAAGATACATGATTACTACTAGGTGATAAATATGAATTCTTCACTAGATTGTCACAGTACACTAAACATGGGACATTGAGATTTCCCATATTCAAACAGTAGTAGCAGGTCCCTTTTTCATCAACATTCACACCTACAACCAGATCCAATAATATTACTAACATAATTCGCCAAACAGTAGTAGCAGGTCCCTTTTTCATCAACATTCACACCTACAACCAGATCCAATAATATTACTAACATAATTCGCACCCACAACCCAAAGTATTTGATGCCATTTATTATCTACCATGACAATTTCATGAAGAAAAATGTAGTTGTTGGTAGTAGGATGGTGCATATTACAAAAGTGGCTCGAAGAATCAGTGAATGTGGTTTAATTTATTAAAAGAAAACATGATAGGATGAATGGAATGGGTCTCATCAAAATTCATTGATAAAAAAATATAGCCTTTTTCCCTTCTGTAGTTATTGTCAACCATAATTTGTTACTCCATCTCCTTTGTTATCATAGTCTTGTAAGAAGTAAGCATTATATAATTATGCCCTTTGCTAAAAGTTCATCAAGTTTGAAAATATAGAGTATAGATCCAGCTAACGACATTTATATGTTCCTTTCAATGTGTTTTCTATACAAAGGAGTAAAGAGCGCCATTATCATGACTTGGAACTAAGTGTATAAATAGCTTCAACAAGGTGCAATACCACTCAGTTCACACTACATTGTATTCTTTATGATCACATTGTTGTTTTGTGTAAAATTTGTTCTCAATGTAAGAAGATTGGGACATTTTCTTTGTATTGGTGGTATTCGCATGAAAAGTCATTGCTTCAACATGAACATTTTTATGTAATCTTTTACAGCAGAGTAATGTAAATGAAATTTTTATTACCTTCATTGCTTAATATGCTACTTGAAACTATAGTTTTACTGGATTATTTAATAGATAAAGTGCTTGTCAAGATTGGGATTCATTTGCATATTCTATGCATTAACGAATGGCATATAACAACAGTCAATTAGTAAATAAGAAATAAATATGTAAGGTAAACATTTTTGATGCTAATACATCATCAATACAAGTTCTTAATGTTGGTTATAATTAATGAATAAAGTTTAACCTCACTAGATGTGAAGTAGGACAGGGCATATTTGTAGAAGGCCGGGCAAGAATGAATTTGAATTGAAAAAAATTAAATGCTACACATTCAAATCCTAAGCCCCTATTTGGTTCGAGATCGAGATTATGAAATCCGGACCGGGTTAGTCCATATATCCGGATTAGTATATCTGGAGTGGATCCTATTTTTGTTTGGAAACCCAATCCCACTGCAAGCACTCATTAAACTGGACTGGCCTCGTAACTTGTATTTTTTAGTCTAGCATATAAAACAAAAAAACCAAAAGACAGAGCCAAATCCAGACTGGGATCTTGGAATCCTGCCCATAGCAGGACTGAGTTGGTCCGGATTAGAGGATTACGGAATCCAAAATGGATCCCGTTAGTCCAACTTTTGCCAAACAAAATAAGACTGGATCTTGACTGGGTTAGTCAGGATTAGTGCTGACATGGCACAAAAAGACAATGCCCAGTCCAGTTTCGATCCCGAACCAAACAACACCTAAGACTGCAAACTCCGAATAAAAATGTACAATTAGCTTCAGAAACAATTACCATCTTGTAGGTTTGAGTCCAATATGATCTTTTCTATATAGCTAGTCATGTTATGCAATCTTATATTGCGTGAAATATATTAGAGGGAATTTTAATGGTGCTAAAGTAGCATAATTACAAGTAATTAATTAAATTATATCATTACGAATATTGCGTAGACTTACACTTTATTACTCACACGCTAATGTCACTCTCAACTAGTTTCCTATTCGTTCAGTTTTGATTTTCTCTTAGTGCTACATGGTATTTTTAATTTAAATAGGTGTAATTGTTTATAATTGTGACAACCATGATGCATCTTATACAATTGAGAATTACACACTCAAAAAGAGGGGTAATTTGAGCAAAGTAGAAAATATTGCAGCAAAGTTTTTTCCCGTATTAAAATTATGCAAAAAAGGGATAGTGAGGCCTCACACAAGGAATGCAATTTTGTATCATATGGGGTGTAACCATACAAAAGTCAAACACATATGAAGCTTCCTAATCAACTAACTTGATCATCTGAAGCTTCAAGTAAATAATATTTTATTTCATATAGTCTATCTAACTAGTGAATTTCCTACGAGTGCCTCCTTTAATGTTCATCATCTAAAAATTATGCCAACTTAAGTTGTTAATCCATGTTTTTTTATCATGGTTACAGTGCAAATCTGCAGATTTATCTTCATATTTATATTAAGATAGAAGCTATCACTTTTCAGATTTAAATCATATGCGAGCAAACAAGGGAAACAATAAAGATATTGTCTAAATGAATTGGTCTAAGAAGTATCTAAAATTGTTAGTAAAAATGTGAACCCTACATTTGTAATCTTAAAAGTTTTGATATGAAGATATATGCTACTGCTAAAATTGGTATACAACAATAAAATAGAAATTATATGATACTATCTTACTCATTGCCAAACAACTAAATCATAAGTGGGTATATGCAAATAAAGATAAAACTAACCAGATAAATGATAACCTCCTCCTTTCTAATCGGAGCTCCATAAAGCTAAGTTTGCTATGTTCCCATCTTGTTCTTGTAATCATTTCATACATAAAGCTTTGCGTTCTTTTTCTCTTCTAAATCTTGGAGATAGTATTTTAATACAGTTCACCTTATGAAAAAGAAACAAATAATTAAACTTAAAACTGTAACGTAGTTGAAAATTATAGGAATTTTCACACCAGTAGACATATCTAAGCCATATAGTCGATAAGTATTTTGTGTGTTCAGTAATTCCTTTTACAAGTGCTACTCATTAGACACCTATATACAAATAGTAGAATACCTCATAAACATGTCGCTAGCTCAAAATCAATTAGGTGGTAAAAAAAGTGATCCACCAGCCGGCATACTTTCTGAAAATTCTATATTCAATTTGCTTCTTTTGGAAATGCAACGAAGCAACATTCGTCAAAATCTGCATTAAATTAGAAAATACCAAAATCTGATCATTATGCTCAATTCTTTGATGATTTAGATTGGCCAATGATGGGAGTTGTGCGGCTTCCAATGCGATGGAGATGTGTAGTTTCCAAGTCAAACTACCCAAGACAACACACATACAGATTGAAAAATGGACCGAGGAACTAGAAATTCAGAAGATCGAACTACATAAAAGGTGAGGATAAACAAATCCTTTTCTAACTGTCACTGTACTAATTATTAATGTATGTATTTGTAGTCAAGACTGGAAATAAGAAAGTATACTAATGAATGGCACATGTTTCTCTAAAGTTAATGGATTCAGAAAGACCTCTGGAACAAAAACAAAGTTCAGCACAGTAGTCAAGTAAAAGATATGAACGATTAGTTAATAATTTCGGTCATGACATTCCTTCTCAAACAACAAATTAAAAGACTATAAATTCTTCACTAAACCACTAGACGCAGCCTTTGTTCTGATAAAATCACGACCATAAATAATTCTTAGTATTCTATCTCATTGTCAGCATGCTTCGTGTATGAAGCAGCCAACATGAAGAGCAGGTTCTAACGGAAGTAAACTAAAATGGGGAATTCGAGGTGCATACCTATATGCCGCTAGTAATAACTGTTTTGAGTGTTTCCTATAAAGAAATATACACATTGATGGCGATGACACGTTCGAGAGGAGATAGGATGATAGGAGTGAAGAAGATAGTGGTGGTGGCGCAAGAAGACAATACAAAAATATCCTCAAACACAACAGCTCTTCAGGTTGGTGATCCAGCTCGGCCGCACGCACGGTGACTCTGCTCTTCACAGCGAATGAATGTTGTTTTTCTTGATGGGTAGACCAGAACGGAGGAAAGGGAAAACGAGAGAGTCTGGAAAACCCTTGATTTTGTGTTGTGAACAGAAGCACAATCAGTTTTTGTTGCGGCACGCATAGAATTGGAACTAGCCGCAAACGCGGGAATATTTTCGGAATTCAAGAGCCAAAATGAAAAATTGGAGGGAATGACGGTCAAAGTGTATTAGGCACTCTTTTAAGTACGAGCGAGGGGATACATGTAGTTTTATCCCGACCTTCTTATTTTGGGATGAGAAAATACAATTGCGATAACTAACCTTCTCATTGGTTAAATAAATTTCTACCTATATTTGTTCTTTACAATTCTATAAATTATAAAGAAAAAATGATTTAGCTACATATAAAGAAAATGTAACTACACTAAATGTAGCCAATGGACTTTTTTCTTATAGAGATTAGAAGCACTTTACATAGCTTGTTCTTGCGCTTCTTCAATCTCTCTCATCCTTGCTATGTATTTTTAGATTGCACATCAAATTCCATATTTGCAATAGTGCTACTTGAAGTAAATTGAAGGTCTAAATAATTTTATGTGAATGTTTTTAGCTCTATTCACCCCTCCTCTAGAGTCCTTTGATCCAACAAGTGGTATCAGAGTCATGGTCTTCTTCGACAAAATCTCTCACGAGACGAGAAGATGGGCGACAACCTTCTAGGTTCTCTCAACATGGGGGTGGGTTCTCCATGAGACCTCCAATCTTTGACGACACCAACTTCCTTTATTAGAAGAGAAGGATGCAGTTCTACTTATAAGGAATGATCTAAGACATGTGGAAAGTATACATCCTTCCATACAAGAAGTCAGTTGGAGATGTTGTTGTTGGATCTCAGGGCTCTAAAGGAGGGTGAATAGAGCTTCAAAACCACTCTTTCAAGCAGCTAGATGCCTTCACCAAGGAGATCCCCTTCTTGCAATGAATCTTCGACCTTGAAGTATTTATCCACTCAGCTCCTTGGATCTTCTGCCCTGTCCTCCTTCTTCACTTAGAGAAGCTTGATGCACCTTATTCTATAGCTTGAAGAAGCTTGTACCTTCTCCTTCTCTTAGAGAAGCTTTCGCCAACAAGATCTTTGAAGAAAGGGGTTTGGAAAGGAGAAGATTGAGAGCTTTACAAGCATACAATGAGGTAGCTCTCTCACACAGATCCTATCTCACTCATAGTGATGAATTGAAGTATAATCAAGAGAGAGAAAGGGGCTCAAGTGGACTAGATACACTCAACTATAGCAAGGAGGTTGAATAACATGAAGGAGAAACCTTGGAATGAACTCCAAGAGGTCCTATTTATAGTTGAGTGTTTCCACTAGAGTGTGGGAACACTTATGAACATTTTCTAGCCGTTTTGTGGGTTGCAACATATATAATTTCGACTTTTGCAACTCCCCAATGGCTAGAATCACTTTTTCTGTGTTTCAATATAGTGCATTCGGTCGAGTTTCAATAATGATAACTCGACCGATCACACTATGTGAAAAAGCCAATTTAAACCATCAGTCGAGTTTATCCTGGTGGCAACTCGACCGATCTACTTAAATCATGTTTGGTCTGTAGAGGGTTCGGTCGAGTTCTGTGAGTGTGCAAATCGATCGATCAATATCATTCTCAAAATCCATTAAGGATCGGTCGAGATTGTAACTCGACTGATGAACAGTCTGTAATGAATTTTACAAAATGATTTTTAAGTGATCAAATGTTGTAATTAAGTGTCCTTGGTTTTTTCTCATCTTAGTTACAAGTCATATCATCAATATAAATGATTACAAAAATTATTTAAGGTGATTTGGAGTGTTTTCCAAAAATGTGCATTTGCATTGCTTTTAACTTGAACAAAAACAAGCTAGGGCTTGATGGATTTGATCCTTTTTATGTACCTAATGCCTGAAATCAATCTCAAACAAACATATTAGATACATATGAATGGAATGGTTAAGTCATTATCAAAATATGGACAATGTATAATGCTTAGATCAACATTCTCCCCCTTTTTGACAATGACAAACCATTCCTCAACATATTGGAAAGGATATGAAAATTAAACCTTTACCTTTGAGAAAGGATGTGAGAGTTAAACCTTTACCTTGTGAATTTCAAGGGGATACACAAATGAACAATGTTAATTTACTCCCCCTCAATTCATACTTACCTAAGCCTTCATGGTTAGTCTTTCCACAAATAACCATAGCACATATACATATTATATGGTCCTCTAGAAAGTCACATGGTAAGTAGATAGTTGACAAGAAAAGGATCATATGAGCAATAAAAACAATATGGCTGAGGTCACTTCTCCCCCTTTGTCATATCAAAATGACAGGGAGGTAGAAGAGCTAAGCAACATAGGTCTACTCCACAAGCACATGGTAAACAATCAACCACGTAAATCACACACCAAATAGAGATGAAGCATAGAGAAAAAAGCAATCTAATGTCATAATTAAAAGATGGGATAATATACCACAAACTCATAAGATATAGTCAACCAAAGATTTATGGTACATAAGATTAAGATTACAACACGAAAAATGTTCTCACAGAACGAGCCATAAACCAACAATAAAATAGCAGGATGATAAAATAGTACGCCTCCGATACATGCCCAAATGTCTTAGTACAAAATAGTCTAAAAAGATAGATATGATCAACACCTAAAGACTATAGAACTCAAACATCTATGCTATATCTATGCTATCTATGTCAACAAGATAATCATCAACATCTTCATCGGCCTCATGCTCCTCGTCACCATATGAAGGTGCAGTAGAGACATCAGCATCACCTTCATCTCTAGAGGAACCGACAAAGCTGTCATCAGAACCATCCTCAAATCCATCATCCTTGATGCCCTCATCATTGTCAGCAACATCCTCAGCTTCTTGGTCAGGCATCTCCTCATCGATAGGAGGACCGAAACCATGACTGGGCCATCTGGCGTTCTGCTCAGCCCAAGACATGCCACAAGAATTTAACTCGTTTTCTTTCTCAAAGGAGGGAGCATAAGTCCCAAGAATAGAAAGAAAGGTGGCAATAGGACCAACATGCCCAAATGTCTTAGTACAAAATAGTCTAAAAAGATAGATATGATCAACACCTAAAGACTATAGAACTCAAACATCTATGCTATCTATGTCAACAAGATAATCATCAACATCATCAATGACATGAGTGGTAGTGGAAGCAACAGGTGGAGAGGTTGGGTAGAAGTGATTGTATGCATAAGAGGCATAATCACTGCTTGGGTATGGCTGGTAGGAGGGGTAGAGATGGCTACATGACTGGTTCATGGCAGACATGATCTGGCATAGGTCCTGGTGGAGGTGATCCTATACCTAAAGGTTATATGCATGCCCATGTATTGTGTAACCCATAAGGGCTTCATTTTGACACCGAGAAAGAGGTGTGATCAGGTCGGGGTGGTGGTGGAGGTGGAGGTGGAGGTGCCTAGGTGGAGGTAGAGGTGGAGGCTCCATGTATGGAAGAGGAGTTGGGAAGGAAAGTCTTATTGATCATGGTCTCACTAATGCAGACATATTTTCAACTTTCTTTGTAATGAAGATCGTGGAAAAGGGACTTCTGAGTGGCAAAAGCAAAAAGACCACAAATCAATGTAGGGTATGGGGGTGGTACTATAGGTTTTCATCTTGGAGTCAAAGCAGGTCATGTGGTGTAGAATGTATTGAGACCACTTGACTCCTATGTTCTTCAAAAGATAGTACATGATTACAATTGTGTTCTCTACAATTTCCATTTGGATCTTCTTTGGATGAACATTGTAGTTAACAAACAGTGCAATCAAACAATTTTTGAGAGCCAGGGAAGAGGATGACAAGGTTGACTTCTTCCTATAGGGAACGTTTGGCTTCTTTAAGAACTTGTGAATATCAGGGAGAGTAATTTCAAAGATTTTTTAGAAGGCCTCAGGGTTGAGCATGCCATAATAATCAGGATTATCTACCCTCCATGTGTCAGTAACCTCAGTTCCATTGAAATAGACATTCAAGGAATCTTCAGAGATGGTAAATTTTGTATCAGAATCATGGAAGTTAGAATAACCTGAGTATTGGGAGGTGGAACTATTGTGTCGTAGTTCCATTTGAGATTCACATAGAACTCATGGACCGCCTTAGTTCTAGTTATGGAGTTTTGGAAGCAATGGCTTACTACGCACAAAGCACCTAGGTGATGGGAAGAAAACAACTCTGCAACCTCCTTGATAACTATCGTCGTGGTGAGACAAGGCTCAAACGAAGTTCTAAATGGGAAAGGGTTCCTAATAAGGAGCTCCTTATAATGATTTATGGCATTTGGAGGAGACAAAGGAGGTTCCATCAAAAGATAGGAGGCAAGGATTTGATGAAGATGAAGGTGCTCCACCAGGGACAACTTTCTTCCTACGATTGGATGACGTGGAGATGGATTGAGAAGCAATAGCAACTGAGAGAGAGAGATCATCACCAATAGGCCCTCTATCCACCTTGGAGGGTGAAGGAAGAGGCAAGGAAGGCTAATCTAGGTAAGCGAGAGGGTGTGTGAACCTAGGGTTGGAGGTCAAGAGGGCTGGAGGTCAGGATCAGTCGAATTTTCTCTAGTTGAGAGGGATAATAGTCAGCCGATAACCCTTTTTAGTTTTGTTCATCTCATCCTTCAGTCGAGTTTTGAGATTTGGAACCTCGACCAATCATCATTTTCACAAGACCTCGGCCAAGGGATCGGTTGAGTTTGAAATTCGACCGATCAAAAGTCTATCCAAAAAGATGAAATTTTAATTCCTAGACTCTAGGGTGCTTACTGAATTTATTTCTTTAGCCTATTATGCATTTTAGACATATTGAGGCACATTTCACTGATAATAGGGTACTATTTTGTGATAACCCATTTGTTTGAGAAAAATACCCAAAATAAGCGAAACAAGGCATAAAATAAAGCAACTATAACACATAGCAATCAAGAGATGATCGATTTTAAGCAAGAAACATATAGGTAAGATAAAAACTAGATAGAAGGCATTTCTATATCATTAAGAGCAGTTATAATTAGTTTTGATATAATAAAATCAAATTGCTCTCTAGCTAGAGGTTTATTGAAAATGTCCACAAGCTAAATTTATGTATCCACATGTGTGACTTTTTGGCAATGTGGTCACAAAGAAAGTGATGTCTGACCTCTATATGTTTATTTCTACTATGCAATATAGAATTATATGATAGGTTTATTGCACTAGTATTATCACAATAGATAGGAGAAGCATAAAAATAAATGTTAAAGTTTTGGAGGATTTGCTTCATCCATAGGACTTGGGCACAACAACTTCCAGCTATAATGTATTCAGCCTCAGTAGTTGAAAGAGACACAATTCTTTGTTTCTTAGAGATCTAAGAAACTAGGCATAGTCCTAGGAAGAAGCAAGTGCCACTTGTACACTTTCTGTCAATCACACAACCTATGTAATCAACATCACTATAAGTAATAAGAGTGTAAGATTCCTGACCTAGCTTAATGCTTAATTGTAATTACTTTGCATAATGAGATTCTTAAACCTTAATTTAATCTTTTGAGATGTCTTAATATAATGTGACATGATTATATTTTCATTTTGTTCCAATTTGATTGATGTTTGAGTTACTTTGTAATATAAGTGTTTGTTTTGGACTAGTTTGCAAATTACGAATAAATGAGGGTTATCTTTCAAATAGTCACATGAAGAGAGTGTTCTTTGTACTTTGACATCATGAGGGAGAATATGGTGCAATGGGGAGCCTTGTTTGAATCATGGGTGGTGATGTGACATCACATGGTGACTCTAGGGTTTTGCCTTAGTTGATATGGTATTTAACTTAGGGTTGACTATTTTGACCCTACACCATTTTTGGTGAGGGTAGAGATCGAAACACTTGCTTGGGATGATGTGATTTCGACCAAAACAACCTAGAGGTGGGGATGGTCAAAACATTTTTTCCTCTAGTATCTCGACCATGTGTATATGGTGTTTTAGGGTTTTGGGTTGAGACCAAGTATAGAAGATAGTGTCTCGACCGAGACAAAGGGGTAACTGACCTTAGAGGTCACGACACATTTTTTGGATAAACATGGACATTTCTATTTATGCATGTGAGTGGAGGAAAGGTTAATCCTTTGAAAAACATGTGTCCTTTGATGATCTAATATGTTGACACCTCAAAGATCTCCACTTCCCTCCTCCTTTGGTATATAACCCCTTCTCTTCACAACCAAGCAATCTTTTTTGACCCCACATATCTTCTTCTTCCTTTGGATCATCCTTGGAGCTTCAGGAGCAAGGAAGGCCAGATCTTAGACCTTGGTTGGCCGATCCATCTTGCATTGTTGAAGATCTTGTGCTAAAAACAAATTAAGTGATCTTCTTTTCTAAATCACGTTTCTTTTCTAAAATATCTTCATCTTCTTCCTCCTTCTCGGCCATGAGGTGTTGGGTCATACATGGTGGTTTCTCTTGGAGAACTTTTATTTCACAAAGATCATAGATCATGTGTTGACATGAAAGTACCTGAGTGAGAAGAAGACCTCATCTTTCTTCTTTCTCCTTTGGTTTGGCCTAGGTCTATTTTCTTCTTTCTTGAACTTCCTTTTGACCATGGCTTTCTTATCCCTTTTGGAGGTGATCCTTGGGTTGAGGTGTTGAAGCTTGGTTGAGGATCTTGGAGCTTGAGATCTTGGGAGTTTGTTTCTCTCCAAATTAGGCGGGTTTTATAACTTTTCCTACCTCTATTATGTGCATCTTAAACCTGATCTTATACTACTTTCTATGTGGTTCATTATACTTGAATAATAGGAAGTTTTGATCTGTTATATTTGCATAAAAATCTCACTTTTCTCCCTATAAATATCTCTCTTTAGATGATCTTCTATGATCATGTTTAGGTTTGTTGAACACCTTAGTTTAGGGCATTGTTCACCCTACTAATGATTGGTATTCTTGGTTTGATCATCCATTTTGACCTTGGTTCATATCTGCCAAGGTGATTAGCAGGTGGTCGAGATGTCCCTTAGTCTTCCTTTACGGTTGACACCCCTAACCCTAAGACTGATCCCTACCTACTATCTTAGTCACGACGCAGCGTTGCGGCACAAGTTTCTTAGTTGGTTAATGTTGCAACTGTTATGGCTAAGTGTGTAGGTAGTAACCTTTGTTGAGGTCTTGGTAGTGGTTGTAACCTGGTTGTGTTTGGGTCAAAACACTTGGTATGTAATGTTGTGACACCATGTTGCATTCTTTGGCGTGACACATACTGTAGTGTAGTGGTTGCGACGCACCTGTAGTGTGATGGTCGCAACACTGCTTTTGAGTTGTCCTCATGATGTTGCTTAGTCAGGGTCAACACGTCACATTGGATTCAGTTGTGACACTTGGTTGTAATGCTGGGTTGAGACTTTCTACTTTTGTGACGATCACGATGCCATGTCAGGGTGGTAGCATGGTTGTGATGTCTAGGGTTGAGACACATAGTTATGGTGACGGTCGAGACATAGTTAATAGCTGGTCATGACTAAGTGATGTGTCTCGGTCATAACATGTGATGGTTGGTCGTAACCATGGGATGTGTCTCGGTCGAGACACATGTGTTGTGTCTCGGTCGCGAAACCCCATTGTTGGTCAGGTCGACACCCATGAGCTGAGAGGTCGAGACACATGTGTTATAAAGGGTTTTGACATATGTGTTGTGAGTGGTTGAGACACTTATACATGAGTATGAACATGGTCAATATATGGTGTAATGACTTATTTAGGATGTTGAGATTTCAAATAGCTAATCTTTAGCAATAATGTTTAACACTAGTACTATCCAACAATATGGGAGATGATGGATTAGGGTTTAGTGATGAATAACGATATGAAACCCTAATTGGTTACCATGAAGCCTAACCCTAATATTGTGATAACATGATATATGAACTCATCCTAAGTGAAGTGATTATTATGTAATAGTGCTTTCTCTCTCCTACTTGTGTAACACTAACTTGCAGGTGAGATGAATATCATAACTATGTGAATATTATGGTGAACCCTATATAATACAAGGTGGTGATTATGGGCAATATTGAGTTATTATATGATATTGAACTGGAGGAATTTTGTATTTAATGACCTGATTAATTCTATGAGCACAATATGAGGTAAAATCCTTTAGAGATGTGATGTGACATTGTTGATGATATTGTGGAAGGCAGTATTACAAATGCCATGTTATGATGAGACAAGTTCTCACTTAATATGTTTTATATCTTTTGAAGTTGCATCCTACCTGAATTTTGTAGATTTTGTCAAAGTTTAATACGATGTAACTTGATTGGTGCATTAAGAGATACCCAATTGGTATATCTAATCAAATGAAACCCTAATCATGTAGTTGCCTTGTACCATAGATCCATCTTCAGTGTTAGTATTTAGTTGGATGGTGAAATGAGTAACTCCTACGGGAAACTCAGAGCACATATTATTGAATATGTGGGGTGCAAGTGATATACTTCCTTGTATCCTTAAATTCTTGAAATAGTGGTATATTGTTTAATATTGAAGGACCATGCGTGATCCTATTCTCTAGTGTTTTGCCATGTACCAAGGCATACTAGTTGTTTTATAGGACCATAGCTTTGACTATGATTTGTTGTCTCTATAGGAATGTAGCCTTGACTACAAGTTGTTGTCTTTGCAGTTTGAATATATGTCACTGTGTTGCACTTTCCATCTGACCGAGTAATGCGAGAGATGATCATGGAGTCTGATTCTTCCATTGATCCTGTATGGTAATAATTTCGACTTAATAGTGGTCAGTTGGATTTGAGTGGTACACCTCAAATCCTCAGAGCATAATAGTGAAAGTGTTAATACAACCGTGTAGTATAATTTCTTAGGGTCAGACATGAATCACATTGGATGGCCCCTTGCCTCATTTTTGTAATGTTTAGTCTATAACAGTTATACATGTTCTTCGTATTCCTTCTTAGAATATTAAATAATCTATTGATCAGTGATAACTACCTAGTTTGTTTAATTTGCACTATGTGTTGGATCTATATCATTTAACTAAATCTGCTCAGCTTGTTAAGTATTTAATCTACATGCTCTATATTAAATATGCTTATAATAGTTGTCAGCGAAGAGTTATATCTCTCGCTGGGATGTTTGGTCTCACCTCGTGGGATCCAAAACTTTTTAGGTGGTCGTGGATGAGGAGATCTAGGTCGTGGTGCATGTGTTGAGCAGTAAGGAGAGTACTAGTTGTCATAAGGTTGGACATGGTACTAGTGTTAAAGTGTTTCATAGTAGAGGAGTCCTATGTGTCATCCATGTACTCTCAGATCTTTGGGGAGATTTTGTTGTTTTGTTTATCGACAAGTAGATTTTGGCTTTATGCCATGATTTTATAGAAAGGGCATGCACATATAAATAGGTTGTAATATGTAACATCTTTTGACATATATGGAATACTGATGGTCGAATTTTGAGGCTTGGATATGCAATATCTCAATTGACATAATGTTTTGAGAGTGGTTTTAGTTTACCTTGTTTTATGGTAAATGTGATTGTTAGTAATAATTCCACATTTTGTTTTGAGTAATCTCATTTGTGTTGAAAAGGGCATTACAATTTAGTTGGTATGAGAGCTATAGGTTTGTTGAGTCTATATGGACATAGGACTAGGATTTGTGTCTATTCTAGTGTCCTCCAATATATCTTATGGTCAATTATGCTTATGCAGAAGAAGAAGAAGAAGAAGAAGAAGAAGAAGAAAGAGAAGAAAAGATGTCTGGAGAACATGAAGAACATGTTGTTGAAAGCGGTGTTGCTGCACCAGGAGGTGGTGCTAGAAGGCAAGAAAGGGCTAAGTATGTACCAGAAATGCCTAAAGTATATCTAACCAATGTAGCCAACCTTGCTTTAGAGTCCATGGTTGGACGGTTTATGGCTACAATGAACCGCGTGATGGATAGGATGCCTACAGTTCAACCTAAGGCAATGGTTCCCGGTGTTGAAACTCATGGTTCTGGAAAGACTTTTGAAAGACTTTGATGTGTAGGAGCGGTGGGAGTATGTGGGGACATCTAATCCAGCTATAATGAACCATGTGATGGATAGGATGCCTACAATTCAACCTAGGGCAATGGTTCCCGGTGCTGAAACTCATGGTTCTGGAAAGACTTTTGAAAGACTTCGATGTGTAGGAGCGCTGGGAGTATGTGGGGACATCTAATCCAGCTAATGCACATATGTGGCTGATTGAGTTGGAAAAGGCCTTTAAGATCCTTAACATCCCCGAAGAAGATAAGGTAATACATGTTGTGTACTTGTTAAAGGGGAGTGATGGCCACTGGTGGGCCATAGAGGAGGATTAAAGGCTAAGTTTTGTGATTACTTGGGAAGCATTCTGATGGGAGTTTGTAAGTTGGTACTTTCTAGAGACTTATTTGGATGAGAATATTGTACAAATTGAGAATATCCGGTAGGGATATATGTTAGTCAGTACTTATGAAGCTAAGTTTATGGAGCTTCTAAGGTTCTCTCCACATATGGCTGCAACAGACAAGGAGAGGATCAAACGCTTTGAGAAGGATCTGAGTTCTGAGCTAACAACTCCATTGTCGTATTTAGAGAACAGAGAGAGATTTGCCAATTTTGTGGAATCAATTAGGAGAGTGGTGAGGTCTATAATGGAGAAGTGGGAAACAAAGGCCAAGAAGAGGTCTACATAGTACCAATGACAATCTTCTGGAGGCTTTAAGAAGCCTAGGTTCTCAACACCTCTGTCTCAGTAGAGGTCAGTGACTCAAACACAAGGGACACATAGCAGAGGCTATAGTTTTCTGCTTGTAGGATCTCACAGTACATTAATGTCTATGACATGGTTGTCTAGGCTGTGGTACAAGGGCAAGACCTATTTCAAGTGTGGACAAATGGGGCACACTAAGTGGTATTTCCCTGTGAAGGATGAAGAAGTGACTCAGTAGATGAGGCAGAGTCATCAAGTGTCACAGTAGTGATAAAGTATAGTGGTAGTGGAAGAGGACACAAACAAGCATCACAAATAGGTTCTTCAGGATAGGCTCATAGAGAAAGGGGGCGACAACAGGTGACAGCTCAATTCGATGTGATGAGTGAATCAGAAGGAGTCATTAACCCTCGAGTTGTGACAGGTCAGATGGAACTATTTCATTCTAATTTGTCTTCTTCGTATTTTGTATCTATGTGATTGACCTAGGTGTGATGCACTCCTTTATCACCAGAGAAGTGATTGCTAGCTGTTTCTTACCTATTAAAGGTAGGCATGATAGTCTTCATATGGAAACTCCCTTAGTTGGTTCCACCGAGCTGTAGGAAGTATGTCCATCTTGTGTTCTTTCCTGCTCAGGACATAGCATTCAAGTGGATTTCTTACCACTTGATATGCATGGGTTTGATGTAATCCTTGGGATGGATACTTTGGAAAAGTATCAGGTGATCTTAGACCATAGTGCCAAGATAGCAACATTTGTCGATGGTGATGCTTCATGGGTCTTCCAAGGTGATAGGAAGTTTCTTCCCACATCTCTAGTTTCAGCTATGTCAGTAGAAAGACTAATGAGACAAAGTTGTGATGGATTTTTGGCACACGTGGTGGACACCAAGGCAAAGAGTCCTAGTATTCAGGAAGTTTCAGTTGTATAGGAGATTAAGGATGTGTTTCCCAACGAGTTTCTGGGTGTACCTCCTCCTAAAGAGATTGATTTTCATATCAATCTAGTTCCAGGTACCCAACTTATAGCACAAACATTGTATAGGATGGCATCGGTAGAGATGAAATAACTTAAGAAATAGTTGCAAGAACTGCTTGAGAAAGGTTTCATTAGACCGAACACGTCTCCTTGGGGTGCTCCCGTTGTGTCTGTAAAGAAGAAGGATGGATCAATGAGGTTATGTATTGATTACCGACAGTTGAATAAGATGATGATTAAGAATAAGTATCCATTGTCATGTATAGATTATTTGTTTGATCAGTTATGATGTGTCACAGTCTTCTCTAAGATAGATCTGAGGTCAGGCTATTACTAGTTGTAGATTAAGGCAAATGACATACCTAAGTCAGCCTTTAGGACAAGGTATGGTCATTATGAGTTAGTGGTTATGTCCTTTGGGTTAACTAATGTATCAGTAGCGTTTATGGATTTCATGAATAGAGTGTTTAGACCCCATCTAGATCAATTTATAGTAATATTCATAGATGATATCTCAATCCACTCTAGAAATAGTCAACAACATGAGCAACACTTACGACATGCTTTGTTTTTATTGAGGCAACATCAGTTGTACGTGAATTTCAGTAAGTGTGAGTTCTGGCTAAAGGAAGTGGCTTTCCTAGGACATGTAACATCTGCCAAAAGAGTTTGTATAGACCCAAATAAAGTGGAGTCAGTACTAGAATGGGATCATCCAAAGACACCTATAGAAGGTTGCAACTTCTTAGGTTTGGCGGGATATTATAGGAGGTTCATTAAGAACGTCAGTGCAGTGGTCTTACCCCTAACAAAGCTAACTAGGAAGGATGTTTCGTTTGTCTGGGATGATAGATGCCAATGATCTTTTATGATCCTGAAGGAGGGTTGACCAGTACACCAGTGTTAGTGTTGTCTGAATAAGGAAAGGGTTATATTGTCTTATGTGATGCATCCAATAATGGTTTGGGTTGTGTACTGATACAGGATAAGAACATGATTTCTTTTGCTTAGCGATATCTTAAGAAACATGAAGAGAATTATCCGACACACGATCTGGAGTTTGCTACGGTGGTCCATGCCTTGAAGATATGGAGACACTATTATATGGTGAGAAGTGTAAGATCTTCAATGACCACAAGAACCTACAGTGTATCTTCTCAAACCAGGAGTTGAACATGTGACAATGAAGCTGGATAGAGCTAATCAAGGAATACAATTGTACCATAGATTACCATCTAGGAAAGGTGAATGTAGTATCAGATGCCTTAAGTAGGAAATCTTCTTCATCATCAATCATGGACATGTCACAGTTGAGTACTTTGGCATGCCATAAGAGAGATATGTTGGTCTCTTTACGTCAGATGAATGTTGTAACATACTGAATTCTGGACTTTTTACCTTTTTGGTCCTCTTTTCCATCTTTTCCTCTCATTTCTATCCTCTTTGTCTGTTCTATTTATTTTTTTAGAGAATATAATGGTTTAATGAACATTTGTTCACCTTTTATTCTAATATTTGGGTTTATGCACAAATACCTCAGTGAAAGCTTAATAATGGGTTTAATATGTAAAATGTCTACTTAAGAAATAAAGATAATATAATATTTCGTCCTAAAACTTTCTAGTGCTTTTTAGAATATGAAAAAGGAGAGAAATCTCAAAATACACATAAAAGAGATAATATGGACAATAATTGGAGATAATATGGGATATAATGAATTAAAAGAGGATAATGAGGAATATGTTGTTTGAAAAATCATAAATAGGAAGCCACGAGATAATTTGATAACAAAA
This sequence comes from Alisma plantago-aquatica, assembly GCA_963693085.1. NCBI lineage: Eukaryota > Viridiplantae > Streptophyta > Magnoliopsida > Alismatales > Alismataceae > Alisma > Alisma plantago-aquatica. Next base: position 538,032,047 of record OY856409.1, on the reverse strand, counting down.
TTCGTTTTCTTGATCTAAAAGAAACTTAAGGGCCAAGTATCATTTAATTTGGAAGATAAATGCATATATTAAAGTCTTTATTAAAAGAAAATAGGAGATAAGTCAATAGGGTGAAATAAAATATCTAACGTCCTCAAATTGGAAAAATAACTCCAAATTCGTAATATATATATATATATCAAAATGAGTCTATGTATTAATTTTTATTTAATTTGGTCAATGTTAAATATTTTATTTTATTCAGGAGAGAGAAAATGCTTTAAAGACCAAAAATATTAAATATATGTTGAAAAAAATTAATTAATGTCAAAATCGTGTTCCACACGTTTATTATTGCTTATAGGCCAAGTTTTACATTTTTAGAAAGTTTCTAGATACCTCTAATAAATTAAAAGGATAAATAAGTGCTAAAATTTAAATGAATTAAATAAAATAATAAAATTCTTCAAAAAAATATAATAATACCAAATTAGTGTCCTACATGTTAAAATAGACCTTTGGATGAATTTTGACTCAATTTAGAAAATATTTATTGAGAAGATAAATTTAGGAGAGAGAAAGTATGCAAAACTTTCAACTCATTATTTAAAATAACAAACAACTTCAAAAAATGAAAATAATGACAAATTCGTATCCAAAATACTTAAAAAGACTTATGGGTGAATTTATATTATTTTTGGAGAATCTAATAGTCATTAATGAGAGAGAAAAGAGAAAATAGTAATGTGCTTAATTAAATAATCTAACTTTCTCAAAATATAAATATAATTTTATATTCAGATTCCTCACCCCAAAATCAGTACATCTACCAAATTTGAGTTTATTTCGACTTTGTTTGCACTTTTAAATAATTATAGAAAGGTTTATGCATTAAATGCACCAAAAGATCAAAGTTTAGATGTTGTATTAAATGATCACATTTCATCTCCTACCTTGGACACAGTGAATTCCGAAATTTTTTATTTTTCGAATGGCCATATCTTCCTCGTTTCTCAAAGAAATTTCACGAAATAACTTGCATTGGTTTCCAAATCAAAATCCTCATCTTTTAAACCATTATTTGTGAGATTTCATCGTGATTTGAGGAAATGCCCAACTTCTCTCCGAAGCACCTTGCGGCTACTTCCCTCCTCGCTATTTCCCTCATCCTCACCTATAAATACTCATATCCCTAGGTCCGTCGTCATCTTAGAAACTCAACCCTACAATTGATTTCGCATTTCGTCACTGTTTGGACCCTCGACTAGCCGCCGACGTTGCCTTGCTTGCGGCGCGCCTTGCTCTCTATTCTCTCGACCTTCGGCTGAATCAAAGGTACGGTAAGCTTCATCTTGCTTTCCTCTTTCAATCGCATACTTGAATGTTGGTTTTGGTTGGGTATCCTGGTTTTGTCCAAAACCGCAGCCAAGCAGCAACAGCTGCTCGGCGCCATGGCGACGGGTCTGGGAGGGAGATGACTCTCTGAGTTTTTACTCTTTTACCCCGTGTTTTCCTCTTCCTTTGTTATTCTCAATCATGGGCAATATTGTCTTTTCGCCCTTGTTATTTTTGTTTTAATGCAAGTCAATCGGACTTTGACCCAGTGCCATGGCTGAATCTGATTGGGCCGTGTCATCTGGGCCTCACTCTCTCTCTTTCTCTCTCGCAACTTTAAATGCTGATGTGGAATTTTGTGATTGGTCAGATTTATAAAAATCATAACTTTGGCTCTGGTTGTCCAAAAATAAAAGTAAGATATGTTTTGGAATAAAGAAAATGTAAGCTATCTAATAAAAATAAATTTGATATCTAGTTTTGAGTTTTTTGAGTAGGTGTTTTTGTGAATGATTTAATTAACTAAAAATCACTAAAAATGACCCTAAAAGTCCATATCTTCAAAATACACAATATTATATGTTATTTTGATCAGAAAACCCTAACTAAGACAATGATGATGTTTTCGAGACCTAAATCGGTGGTTTGTAGAAAAAGTTGGGTTTTAAGCCTTTAATGAATATACATATATCTAATACATAAATATGATGATCATATTAGGGAAAGCGGATCTGATCTCGTGTAAAAGTTATGAAAAGTGATTCTAAGATTCTAAAGAATAAGGTATGTGTTTAATACACTTCAGTTGGGAATTATTTATTCCTTAACCTATGATTTCCATAATGAGGCTTATTTGCACCTTATATTCTTTTCTTTTGAATCTATTGCTATACTTGCCTCATAATCATTTTGGAATATTATTCTTGGGTCTTGGTACCCCTTTGCCATGTTCTATTTGGATGATGCTATTACTTGCCATTATTTCTAGCATGTTGATTTTATTAGACTAATTAACTAGTGTAGTGGTACTTGTATGTACAACCACCCATAGTTGGGGAATGTGTTATTTCTCCCCTGGGGAACGTGTTACTCTCCCCCCCACACAAAATGTGTGTAGGTGACTGGGAATGTCTTATTCTCCCCTCACCCTTTGGTTGAAGGTTCGGTAGGTGCCTCAACCCTACTTAGTTAAGGTAGTCAATATTAATCATACATGCAATCCTTTTTGTGATATGTTGTTTATGGCAAGCATCTATTGAAAGCTTCTTTTATATATATACAGCCTCATTCTCTTAATTGTCTTCATCTTATGATGAACCCTAGCCTGTTTTACATGTTTTTCTCATCTTGTTACATTAGAATAGCTTTTTGACACATACTTTTATTTTCCTTCCCTCTTGCTGGGTGCTTTCCCAACCACCCAGATGTAGAGCAAGGTGATGGATATGGCGTGAAGATCTTAGCATTGACATGGACTAGCTGATGGATATGTTGCTTGGAGATAAAAGTGGAGTAGTCTAGACTTCCCTCTATCTAGATCCTAGTTGTGTATGATGATGTAACCCTAAAAGGGAGATTTTTGATGTATCTTGTACAATCTTTTATGAAATTAAATATAGTCAGAGAAAATTTTATTCCACTGCTTTCCAATGAGTTTTTATTATCATATTTTAGTAGAGGGTGGTTTATCCCACTCTTTACAACATGGTATTAGAGCCCATGGTAGTCAGAATCTGGCTATTTCGGTTTTGTCTCCCTAATTAGAACCCTAGACTTGCATAGTTTTCTGTAAGTGACATGGTTAACCTAGATTTGATTTACCTTGATGAAAGGTTGACTTAGGACCCTATAATTCCACATTAAAATCTTGATGAATAAAACCCTAAAATACTTATAATTAAAACATGCATAACTTGATGTTGTTTAGGTTTGCCTTTAGGCAACTATTAGGGCATGAAGTTGAAGCAAAGGTATCTAGAAAGGATCAGGGTTTCGCAGGCTGGCAATATTTTCCTCTGTGCCACTAGCTTGATTTATGAGGACTCCCATGCCCATATGATACCGGCCTGGCCTGAGCTAATACGAATTGCCCAAAATAGTTTACTTTTAGGCAATAGTAACCTTAGAGTTCTATGTTGTATATCTTTGAGTATCCTAATAGTTTGACTTAATTTTCACATGTATGTTGGTTTCTCCTAGAACCCTAACATGATAACCTTATGACTTATTTGAGGATGAATACCAAGATAGTTTTCTTATGTCCCTTTGGACCACATGCATGGATAGTTTATCCTTAAGAACCTAGACTTTAAAGTTTGGTGTTAAGTGAGCTATCGGAGTGCGTAGTAGAAGCATGATGGATCTTGTATAAGGTTTAGTTAGACTCATCTTTTAACCGTAATGTAGTTTGGCTTGATGGGTCGAACCCTTTAAGGGGTGGAGTATGGTTAATTTGATGATGTTAGATGTTAGATTTTGAGGACAAAATCCTCTTTAGGGGGATGGAACCCTATGACATCTCGATATCAATCTATCTTTAGAAACCCTAACTCCATGAATAGGAGGTTAGTATGCTTGGATCTTTGGGTCTTGACCAAATATAGTTATCACCTAACATTCCTGTTTACATATTAATGAACATGTAATGGTCATCTAAGGAATAATTTATATGCTTGAACCCTAATAAATATCCAATGCACATAATATGGATATCAATGCTAATTGTCAATATGTAAGAGGTTGATCATGTCACAAACCTATAAACCCTAATGATATGATGAGAATGATAATTGTAACTTAATGCATGCTAAGGATGAATAAGTGAAATAAAATGGTATGTTGACCTTAATGCCTTTCATGATACATTAATGATGTTAAGTGCCATAATCAGTTAACCTACATTGATACACATAAATGATATATATAATCATCTAATCACATATTGATCAAATCATGTATATGAAGTACATGTTACCTTACTATCTAATACACATGTGATTAGTCACCTAATGCGAATCAATTCATTAATATGTAATATGTCTCACCTTGATCATTAAAATACATGTAATGGCTTCAATGTGAATATGAAGTGTTTGGATTCACATAAATGTGTAAAATACAGTATCATGGTATTGACGCTAATTTTTTTTTCCTACCGAGACCCATTCCGGTAGTGCTACTCCTCATTCTACCGAGTTTTCATTCCGGTAGTATTTCTGTTTCGTTCATTTATACCGTGCTACATTCCGGTACCTTTACTTTCTATTTGTACCGTACTACATTCCGGTACAATTCTGTCTTTTTAGACTGTGCTAGTCTCTGTTATCTTTCTTACCATATCATGGGTGATGCTGCTAAAACAACTATCGTTTACAATGATATGCCACACATATCTGCCGTAAAACTTAATGATGACAACTTTCTACTTTGGATGAATGCTGTTCAGACATTTCTTGAATCTCGGGGTAAACTCAAATTTATCACTGAGGATGCCCCTGCCGTACCGGATACTGCCTGGACTATAGGCAACAGCCAAGTTCTCTCTTGGCTCTGGGGGTGCATGGAGCCTGATATTGCCGTCAAATACATGTGGCACAAGTGTGCGAAAACAATGTGTGACGAAATGAAGCAGTTCTTCACTCAGGAAGACAACTGCTTGCGTATCTACAACGCCATGGACAAAATCTTCTCAGAACAGCAAGGGGAGCGACCCCTATCCAAGTACTATGATGCAATGAAGGCCCTGTCCAACCAACTAAATTTTTTCTCTCCCATGACCTCTGCCGAGGTTACTAAAGAAAGAGAAACTCTCCTCACCGGGCGCTTTCTCAACGGGCTTCATCCTCGCTTTGTGGCTGTTCGACAACTACTCCTAGTTGGTGCGACCCTTCCATCCATGGACCAGGCAGATGCACATCTGGCCCAGTCTGAAATGCTTGCTCCTCGTATTTCTCCTAATGGTGCATGTGAACCTCCATCAGCAATGGCTGCGGCGGCTAGAGGTCGTGGTCGTGGATGAGGCCAACGCCCGAAGTGCACTTATTGTGGCAAGTTAGGCCACACTGAAGATGTTTGTCACTCAAAGCATGGATATCCAACGCACTATGGGAGAGGACGTGGCAGAGGGTCCGCGCATGTTGCTCAAGCACCTACCCACATTGGTCAATTGTCTACTCTGGAAATTGGTCATGCTCCTCCTTTACCACAAGTATCTTCTCGAGCTTCTCATGTCTCATTATCTCATGAGGAATACAGCCGCCTTCGCCAAGCTACCCAATATTATGGAGATTCTTCCCTCCACAATAGTATTCCCGCTTCTACATCTTCAGATTGGCAAATCGGAGATCTACCTACAACCGGTTCTTCTGTCCATCTTGCCACCTCATCTCAAGGTAATGTTGGGGCATCCACGCTTGCTGCCAATTCTAACTGGATTATGGATTCGGGTGCGACTCAACATATGACGGGTATGCCCCATCTTTTAACCACATCCGATTCATTTATCCCTCACTCCTCTGTCACCATGGCGGACGGGTCAGTCAAACAAGTAACTCGGTGTGGCACTATTCCTATCCCTTCTAAAGTCAAGTTGACTGTTGTCCATTTTGTTCCAAACTTTCCATACAATTTGATGTCAGTAGCAAAAATTGTTGATTCTCTCAAACGCTTTGTAACTTTTGGTCCTTCTGGTTTTATTTTACAGGATTGGAGGAATTTGATGATGATTGGGCAGGGTGTACGCTCTGGTGATCTCTACTACTTCTCCGCCACTCCCTCCAGCCGACCACAAGCTCTTCTTGCCTCCACGCCACTTCAGCTACATCTTCGTCATGGCCATTTACCTTTAGACAAGCTTAAACTATTAGATAGTTCTTTATCTTCATGTTCTTTCATTCAGTGTAATGCATGTCAACTAGGAAAACATCATCGTGTGTCCTTCCCAACCCGTATTTGTAAACAATCATCTCATATATTTGATTTAGTTCATACAGATGTTTGTGGCCCATTTAGAACCACTAGTTACGATGGCTATAGATATTTTCTTTTACTTACTTTCTACTCGTGATGAAGTTTTTTCACTAATTTGTGAGTTTCACAAGTTGGTTTTAGTTCAATTTTCAACGTCTATTAAGATCATTCGAACTGACAACGCCCTTGAGTATACCCAAAAGGCCGTCACCTCATTTTGTCATGAAGTTGGGATGATTCATCAACGCTCTTGTACATACTCTCCACAACAAAATGGCATTGCCGAGCGCAAAAATCATCATTTACTTGACATTACACGCTCTCTTCTCATTCATGCCAACTCACCTAAGTCTTTTTGGTCAGATGCTGTCCTCACTGCTTGCTTTCTTATTAATCGTCAACCTTCCTCTGTCCTCGGGAAGCGCACTCCTTTTTCCATTATTTACACTCAATCCAAACCATTCCCCTTACCGCCTCGAGTTTTTGGTTGTGTCGCCTTTGTTCATAATTTTGATCCCAAGGCCGACAAACTTTCCCCCCGAGCTATCCGAACGGTGTTTCTCGGTTATCCTTGTTCTAAAAAAGGATACAAGTATCTTGAACCTAACTCTGGAAGAATCTATATCTCTGCAGATGTCACCTTTCATGAGGATGAAATGTTCTTTTCATCCACCTCACCCCCCATTGATCATACTGATACTATGGTCTCATTGCCTGATCCATTCATCCCACTAATACCACCACCATCTCCATCATCCCCAACACCAAACAGGCGCATGGAAGATGAGTTACCGGATACATCTGCTTCATCTTCATCAATTCCAGACCAATCCAATCTACCAGTGGCACTACGCAAAGGTATACACTCTTATACTATCAAGCATCCCATTTCCAATACTTGTTGTCTAGCACGTCTTTCTTCTTCTGCATCTGCTTTTACTACTGCCTTGGACACAACATATGTTCCTAAGTGTCCAACAGATGCTCTACGTCATCCTGGTTGGAAAGCTGCCATGATGGAAGAAATGCGCGCTCTCCACGAAAATAAGACATGGGATCTTGTGACTCCACCAGCAGGAAAAAATATTGTAGGTTGCCGATGGGTTTTCTCTGTAAAACATAAGTCGGATGGTTCTATTGAAAGGCTCAAGGCGTGCCTAGTTGCCAAAGGATTCACGCAAACCTTTGGAGTAGATTACTTTGAGACATTCTCTCCAATTACAAGGATTGCATCCATCCGCATCCTTATCTCCCTTGCAGCTCACCTTGACTGGCCGCTTTACCAACTCGACATCAAGAATGCATTTCTTCACGGAGATCTCCTGGAGGAAGTCTACATGCAGCAACCGCCTGGGTTTGTTGCTGAGGGGGCATCTTCACAAAAAGTATGTCGTCTGCGACGATCTCTCTATGGCCTCAAGCAGTCTCCAAGAGCTTGGTTCAACAAATTAAGTGATGTCCTAACTCAACTTCACTTCCAGAGATCAGCCACAGACCACTCTTTGTTCTTCTCCAAGTCCTCTAAAGGGCTGATGTATATGTTGATGACATTGTCATCACCGGTAATGATATGGTGGGAATATCCCAGCTTAAGAAGTCCTTGAATGCACATTTCCATACAAAAGACTTGGGCACTCTACGATACTTTCTCGGAATTGAGGTCCTCCGCTCAACCTAATGGATAAGTCTATCACAACGGTGCTATATCCTAGACCTGCTTCAAGAGGCCAACATGGCAGAAGCCAAACCAGTTTCTACCCCCATGGACTATCATACAAAGCCTATGCATGAAGGAGAACTCTTTGCTGATCCTGAAAAGTATCGTCGTATAGTTGGGAAGCTAATTTACTTAACTATTACTCGACCAGATATTACATATGTGGTTGGGATAGTCAGCCAACACATGAGTGCACCACTCCAGGTCCATTGGTCCAGCGTTCAACGCATTCTTTGCTATCTAAAGAGTGCTCCGGGATGAGGATTGCTCTACAAACGTCCAAACTCCAAGGTAATCACCATCTCTGGATATGTAGACTCCGACTGGGCTGGTGATTCTAAAGACCGACGGTCCACTTCTGGCTATTGTGTCATGATTGGCACTCACCCAGTTTCATGGCGGAGTAAAAAACAAGCTGTGGTAGCTCGCTCTAGCACTGAGGCAGAATATCGGGCCATGGCTCATGCATGCTGTGATCTACAGTGGGTCCGGTCCATCTTGAGTGAATTTCAAATTCCCTTTCAAACCCCAGCTACTCTATATTGTGACAATGAGGTGGCTATACACATAGCTAATAATCCAGTCTTCCACGAGCGCACCAAACACATTGAAGTTGACTGCCACTTTGTGTGGGACCTGGTCAAAGCCAAGAAAATCATCACTCCTCACATTAGGAAAGGTGATCAAGTTGCGGACATCCTTACCAAACCTTTTCCTCCTGCTTTATTCAAGTATATGGGCATCAAGTTGGGACTACACAATGTTTACTCTCCAACTTGAGGGGGCGTGTTAGCATATTTGATTAGTTGGGCTCAGGCCCATTGTATTTTCCCTTTTCTCTAATTAGCCCATGTACTCTCTAGCTCCTATATATAGGAGACCCAACACTCTTATTTGAGCATTGTATTGACGCTAATTTTATCATGAGTAATATAAATGAAAAATGATTAACAGTGACATTAATGTGAGCAATAAAGATAATGTGACAATGAGATCATGTTTAATATAAATATATGTAATTCATGTGACATAATTTGGATTAATTGTAGACGTAATAACAAATTGAATAAAATGTCCTATCACATGCAAGATAATTTGTTATAATTAATAAAATGACCATATGAGGATAATGAAGTGTAAATCCAAATTAATAATGATCAAAAATATTGAGATAATTGAGTAACCTCTATTTATGCATAATAATGAAATATAATTCTTTTTGGCAACCAAGTGTATATGATATGACATAATTAATATAATGATGATAATGTGATATCATAAAGAGTATAATGTTAATGAGCCAAAAATGTTAATAATGTTAAATCTCCTAAAAAGAATATCTTAATAATGAAACCCTAGGTGGTCCTTGAGAACCTGACCTAGGAGAAGATGCTTGTGAAGTTTATGAACCCTTAGGTGTAGTTGAAGTATAAGTTTTGATGGAAGTTGTATGGTTGGAGGAACAACCTGATGTTTAGTGATGAGAGGTTGCACACTCACCCTTCCCTAATTGCTTGTGATTTTGGGGACGACATCCTCTTTAAGGGGTGGAGTGCTGTAACATACTGAATTCTGGACTTTTTACCTTTTTGGTCCTCTTTTCCATCTTTTCCTCTCATTTTTATCCTCTTTGTCTGTTCTATTTATTTTGTGGAGAATATAATGGTTTAATGAACATTTGTTCACCTTTTATTCCAATATTTGGGTTTATGCACAAATACCTCAGTGAAAGCTTAATAATGGGTTTAATATGTAAAATGTCTACTTAAGTAATAAAGATAATATAATATTTCGTCCTAAAACTTTCTAGTGCTTTTTAGAATATTAAAAAGGAGAGAAATATCAAAATAAACATAAAAGAGATAATAAGGACAATAATTGGAGATAATATGGGATATAATGGATTAAAAGAGGATAATGAGGAATGTGTTGTTTAAAAAATCATAAATAGGAAGCCACGAGATAATTTGATAACAAAATTCGTTTTATTGATCTAAAAGAAACTTAAGGGCCAAGTATCATTTAATTTGGAAGATAAATGCATATATTAAAGTCTTTATTAAAAGAAAATAGGAGATAAGCCAATAAGGTGAAATAAAATATCTAACATCCTCAAATTGTAAAAATAACTCCAAATTCGTAATCTATATATCAAAATGAGTCTATGTGTGAATTTTTATTTAATTTGGTCAATGTTAAATATTTTATTTTATTTATGAGAGAGAAAATACTTTAAAGATCAAAAGTATTAAGTATATGAAAAAAATTAATTAATGTCAAAATCGTGTTCCACACGTTTATTATTGCTTATAGGCCAAGTTTTGCATTTTTAGAAAGTTTCTAGATACCTCTAATAAATTAAAAGGATAAATAAGTGATAAAATTAAAATGAATTAAATAAAATAATAAAGTCTTCAAAAAAATATAATAATGCCAAATTCGTGTTCTACATGTTAAAATAGACCTTTGGATGAATTTTGACTCAATTTGGAAAATATTTGTTGAGAAGATAAATTTAGGAGAGAGAAAGTATGCAAAACTTTCAACTCATTATTTAACATAACAAGCAACTTCAACAAATGAAAATAATAAAAAATTCATATCCAACATACTTAATAAGACTTATGGGTGAATTTATATTATTTTTGGATAATCTAATAGTCGTTAATGAGAGAGAAAAGAGAAAATAGTAATTTGCTTAATTAAATAATCTAACTTTCTCAAAATATAAATATAATTTTATATTCGGATTCCTCACCCTAAAATTAGTAAATCTACCAAATTTGAGTTTATTTGGACTTTGTTTGTACCTTTAAATAATTATGGAAAGGTTTATGCAATAAATGCACCAAAAGATCAAAGTTTAGATGTTGTATTAAATGATCGCATTTCATCTCCTACCTTGGACAGGCGTGAACAGTGAATTCTGAAATTTTTAATTTTTCGGATGGCCATATCTCCCTCATTTCTCAAAAAAATTTCGCGAAATAACTTGCACTGGTTTCCAAATCAAAATCCGCATCTTTTAAACCATTATTTGTGAGCTTTCATCGTGATTTGAGGAAACACCCAACTCTCTCTCCGAAGCACCTTGCAACTACTTCCCTCCTCACCATTTCCCTCATCCTCACCTATAAATACCCATATCCCTAGGTCTGTCTTCATCTTAGAAACTCAACCCTACAATTGATTTTGCGTTTTGTCGTCGTTTGGACCCTCGACTAGCTGCCGACGTTGCCTAGCTTGCGGCGCCCCTTGCTCTCTGTTCTCTCCACCTTCGGCTAAATCAAAGGTACAGTTAGCTTCGTCTTGCTTTCCTCTTTCAATCGCATACTTGAACGTTGGTTTTGGTTGGGTATCCTGGTTTTGCCCAAAACCACAGCCAAGCAGCAGTAGCTGCTCGGCGCCATGGCAATGGGTATGGGAGGGAGATGACTCCCTCAGTTTTTACACTTTTACCCCCTGTTTTCCTCTTCCTTTGTTATTCTCGGTCATGGGCAATATTGTCTTTTTTCCCTTGTTATTTTTGTTTTGAGGCGAGTCAATCGGACTTTGACCCAGTGCCATGGCTGAATCTGATTGGGCCGTGTCATCTGGGCCTCACTCTCTCTCTTTCTCTCTCGCAACTTTCAATGTTGATGTGGAATTTTGTGATTGGTCGGATTTATAAAAATCATAACTTTGGTTCTGGTTGTCTAAAAATAAAAGTAAGATATGTTTTGGAATCAGAAAAACGTAATCTATCTAATAAAAATAAATTCGATGTCTGGTTTTGAGTTTTTTGAGTAGGTGTTTTTGTGAATGATTTAATTAACTAAAAATCACTAAAAATGACCCTAAAAGTCCATATCTTCAAAATACACAATATTATATGTTATTTTGATCAGAAAACCCTAAATAAGACAATGATGATGTTTTCGAGACCTAAATCTGTGGTTTGTAAAAAAAGTTAGTAACTTTAGGGTTTTAAGCCTTTAATGAATATACATATATCTAATACATAAATATGATGATCATATTAGGGAAAGTGGATCGGATCTCGTGTAAAAGTTATGAAAAGTGATTCTAGGATTCTAAAGAATGGAGAAGGGGACTCATTGTACTGAAAAAGCTATTGCTATTGCTAGTGATGTACTGACTTACTCTATACCGGTCTTAGTGGACTGGAAGAGTGAGCTGGAAAGGGGCTTTTCCAAGATATGTGCTTAATACACTTCAGTTGGGAATTATTTATTCCTTAACCTATGCTTTCCATAATGAGGCTTATTTTCACCTTATATTCTTTTCTTTTGAATCTATTGCTATACTTGCCTCATAATCATTTTGGACTATTGTTCTTGGGTCTTGGTACCCCTTTGCCATGTTCTATTTGGATGATGCTATTACTTGCCATCATTTCTAGCATGTTGATTTTATTAGACTAATTAACTAGTGTAGTGGTATTTGTATGTACAACCACCCATAGTTGGGGAATGTGTTATTTCTCCCTGGAGAATGTGCTACTCTCCCCCCCCACACAAAATGTGTGTAGGTGACTGGGAGTGCCTTATTCTCCCCTCACCCTTTGGTTGAAGGTTCGGTAGGTGCCTCAACCCTACTTAGTTAAGGTAGTCAATATTAATCATACATGCAATCCTTTTTGTGATATGTTGTTTATGGCAAGCATCTATTGAAAGATTCTTTTATATATATACAACCTCATTCTCTTGATTGTCTTCATCTTATGATGAACCCTAGCCTGTTTTACATGTTTTTCTCATCTTGTTACATTAGAATAGCTTTTTGACACATACTTTTATTTTCCTTCCCTCTTGCTGGGTGCTTTCCCAGCCACCCAGATGTAGAGCAAGGTGATGGATATGGCATGAAGATCTTAGCGTTGACATGGACTAGCTGATGGATATGTTGTTTGGAGACAAAAGTGGAGTAGTCAATACTTTCTTCTATCTAGATCCTAGTTGTGTATGATGATGTAATCCTAAAAGGGAGATTTTTGATGTATCTTGTACAATCTTTTACGAAATTTAATATAGTCAGAGAAAATTTTATTCTGCTACTTTCCAATGAGTTTTGATTATCATATTTTAGTAGAGGGTGGTTTATCCCACTCTTTACAAATGTACAGTTGGAGGTGTCCATGTTAGCAGGTCTGTTAGCACAAATATAAGTAAATTTGACCTTAAATCAGTATATTAGAGATGTGTAGCAGAATGATACCATAGTACAATAGATTCAGGCAGAATTAGGCAGTGAGAGGCGTGATGGCCTCCATGAATCTGATGATGGGATGTGTTATCATGGTAGGGTAGTTGTGCCCGATATAGATAATCTGTGGACATTAGTTCTAGAAGAGGCTCACTCTTCTATGTACGCTATGCATACAGGTAGAACCAAGATGTATCAGAATCTGAAAGATCTATACTGGTGGCCAAGATTAAAGCATGATGTAGTTGAGTTCGTGTCTAAGTGTGCAATGTGTCAGCATGTTAAAGCCGAGCATTATAAGCCTGCAGGGACTTTGCAACTATTGCCTATACCTCAGTGGAAGTGGGATCATATCACAATGGACTTTTTGGTTGGACTTCCAAGGACAGCCAAAGGTCATAATTCCATCTGGGTGATAGTGGTAGATTGACTAAGTCAACACACTTTTTTCCAGTGAAGATGACACATTTAGCTGAGAAGCTTGCACAATTGGATGTTGATGAGATAGTATGTTTACATGGTATCCCAGCTACTATTGTGTCAGACAGAGGTCCACATTTCACTAGTCACTTTTGGGAACACTTGCATACAACGGTGGGTACTCAATTGAGGTTCAATACGGTGTTCCATCCACAAACAGATGGACAGTTTGAGATGACAATACAGACCCTGGAGAGCTTGTGTATTATAGTTCTTAGGAAGTTGGGATATGCATCTCAGTCTGATAGAGTTTTCATACAATAGTAGATATCAAAGGAACATCGACATGGCACCATATGAATCATTGTATGGGAGACATTACAGATCTCCTTTGTGTTGGTACGAGATGGGAGAATATCATCTTTTAGGTCCCGAGTTAGTGCAATAGATGACTATAAAAGATCAAAGTAATTCAACAGCAAGTAAAGGCAGCTCAGGATAGGCAGAAGTCTTACGCTGATAATCGTCGTAGAACTTTAGTGTTCCAAGTGGGGGTCATGGTGTACCTTAAATTCTCTCCTTGGAAAGGTGTTCTAAGGTTTAGGAAAAAGGGTAAGCTAGCTCCCAGATATATGTGACCTTATCTTGTGGTTGCACGTGTAGGGAAGGTGGCATATAAGCTAGAGTTACCACCTGAGTTGAATAAACTGCATCATGTGTTTCATATCTCTCTGTTGATGAAGTGTCACCCTAATATAGAGGTGACTCTTTAGCCTATTGAGGTGGAATTAGATAATGACATATCTTATGTGGAAGGTCCTATTTTGATCCTAGATAGAAGGATCAAGAAGTTAAATAACAAGGACATTGTATTAGTTAAAGTTTTTTGACATCATCGTGGCGTAGAGGAAGCCACGCGGGATCTTGATGATGATATGTGGAAGAAGTATCCCTCACTATTTGCATAGGATTTCGGGGACAAAATCCCTGTTAGGGGTTTATAGTTGTAAGACTCCTGACCTATCTTAATGCTTATTTATAATTACTCTGCACAATGTGATGCTTAAACCTTAATTTAATCTTTTAAGATGTCTTAATATCATGTGACATGATTACATTTTCATTTTGGTCCAATTTGATTGATGTTTGAGTTACTTTGCAATATATGTGCTTGTTTTGGACTGGTTTGCAATTTACCCACAAGTGAGGGTTATCTTGCAAAATGTCACATGGAGAGAGTGTTCTTTGTACTTTGACATCATGAGAGATAATATGGTGCAATGGGGTGCCTTGTTTGAATCATGGGTGGTGATGTGACATCACATGGTGACCCTAGGGTTTTTAAGGTTTTGCTGTAGTTGATATGGTGATTAATTTAGGGTTGAGTGTTTTGACCCCTACACCATTTTTGGTGAGGGTAGAGACCGAAACACTTGATTGGGATGATGTGGTTTCGACCAAGACAACCTAGAGGTGAGGATGGTCTAAACACTTTGTCCTTTAGTATCTCGACCATGTGTATATGGTGCATTAGGGTTTTGGGTCGGGACCAAGTATAGAAGATAGTGTCTCGACCGAGACAAAGGGGTAACTAATCTTAGAGGCCGTGACACATTTTTTGGATAAACATGGACATCTCTATTATGCATGTGAGTGGAGGAAAGGTTAATACTATGAAGAACATGTGTCCTTTGATGATCTAATATGTTGACACCTCAAAGATGTCCACTTCCCTCATCCTTTGGGTATATAACCCCTTCTCTTCATAACCAAGCAATCTTTTTTAGCCCCACACAATTTCTTCTTCCTTTAGATCGTTCTTGGAGCTTCAGGAGAAAGGAAGTTCAAATCTTGGACCTTGGGAGGCCGATCCATCTTGCTTTGCTGAAGATTTTGTGCTAAAAACAACTTTTGGTGGTGATTCTTGGTGAATCTTCCCTTGGTAAGTGATCTTGTTTTTAAGGTCATGTTTCTTTTCTAAAACTCCTTCATCTTATTCCTCCTTCTCGGCCATGAGGTGGTGGATCATCCATGGTGGTTTCTCATGGATATCTTTTCTTCACAAAGATCATAGATCATATGTTGACATGAGAGTACCTGAGTGAGAAGAAGATCTCATATTTCTTCTTTCTCCTTTGATTCGGCCTAGGTATATTTTCTTCTTTCTTGAACTTCCTTGTGACCATGTCTATATTCTCCCTTTTGGAGGTGATCCTTGGGTCGAGGTGTTGAAGCTTCGTTTAGGATCTTGGATCTTGAGATCTTGGGAGTTTGTTTCTCTCCAAATCAGGTGGGTTTTATAACTTTTCCTACCTTTATTTTGTGCATCTTAAACTTTATCTTATACTACTTTCTATACGGTTTGTTATACATGAATAACAGGAAGTTTTGATATGTTATCTGTGCACAAAAATCTCAATTTTCTCCCTCTAAATATATCTCTTTTGATGATCTTCTATGATCATGTTTAGGTTTGTTGAACACCTTAGTTCAGGGCGTTGTTCACCTGTTGAAAATTGAAATTCTTAGTTTGATCATCTGTTTGGACCTTGGTTTAGATCTACCATGGTGTTGAGAAGGTGGTCGAGATGTCTCTTAGTCTTCCTTTACGGTTGACACCCCCTAACCCTAAGACCGGTCGCTACCTACCATCTTAGTCGTGACGCAGTGGTGCTGCACGGATTGCATAGTTGGTTAACATTGCAGCTGTGATGGCTAAGTGTGTAGGTGGTAACCTTTGTTTAGGGCTTGCTAGCGGTGGTAACATGGTTGTGTTTGGACTAAAACACTTGGTAAGTAAGGTTGTGACACCATGTTTCATGCTTTGGTTGCGACACACCCTGCGGTTTAGCGGTCACGACGTACCTATGGTGTGACGGTCGTGATGCTGCTTTTTAGTTGTGGTCATGACGTTGCCTAGTCATGGTCGAGATGTTGTGTTGGATTCTGTTGTGACGCTTGGTTGTAACACTGGGCCAAGACATTCTATTTTGGTGTTGATCGTGACGTCATGTCAGGGTGGTAGCATGGTTGTGATGTCTAGGGTTGAGACACATAGTTATGGTGACGGTCGAGACATAGTTAATAGCTGGTCATGACTAAGTGATGTGTCTCGGTTGTAACATGTGATGGTTGGTCATAACCATGGGATGTGTCTCGGTCGAGACACATGTGTTGTGTCTCGGTCGCGACACCCCATTGTTGGTCAGGTTGACACCCATGAGTTGAGAGGTCAAGACACATGTGTTATAAAGGGTTTTGACATATGTGTTGTGTAGGAATTGTGTATTTGGGTCTAATGACCTGATTAGTGCTATGAGCACAGTTTGAGGTAAAATCCTTTAGAGATGTGATTGAGGGATTGATATTCCATAGTGATGGGACATTGTTGATGATCTTTTGAAAGGTACCATTACAAATGCTATGTGATGATGAGCCAAGTTCTCACTTAATATGTTTTATATCTTTTGAAGTTACATCCTACCTTAATTTTGTAAATTTTGTTAAAGATTAATACGATGTAACTTGATTGATGCATTAAGAGATACCCAATTGGTATATCTAATCAAATGAAACCCTAATCATGTAGTTGCCATGTACCATAGATCTATCTTCAATGTTAGTATTTAGCTAGATGGTGAAATGAGTAACTCCTATGAGAAACTCAGAGCACATATTATTGAACATGCAAGGTGCAAGTGGTATACTTACTTGTATCCTAAAATTGTTGAAATATTAGTATACCATTTATTATTGAACGACCATGTGTGAGCATGTTCTCTAGTGTTGTTCCATGTACCAAGGTAGACTATTTGTTTTACATGACCATAGCTTTGACTATGAGTTTTTTTCTCTATAGGACTCTAGCCTTGACTACAAGTTGTTGTCTTTGCATTTTGACTATATGTCACTGTGTTGCACTTTTGAACTGACAGATTAGTTTGGGAGATGATCATGGAGTCATGCACTTCCATTGATCTTGTATGGTACTAATTTCGACTTAGTAGTTATCAGTTGGATTAGAGTGGTATGCCTCAAATCCTGAGGGCATAATAATGAAAGTGTTAATACAACCGTGTAGTATAATTTCTTAGGGTCAAACACGAATTACATTGGATGACCCCTTGCCTCATTATTGTATAGTTTAGTTTATAATAGTTATACATGTTCTTCGCATTCCTTCTTAGAATATTAATTAATATACTGATCAGTGATAACTGCCTAGTTAGTTTAATTTGCACTATATGTTGAATATATATCATTTAACTAAATCTGCTCATCTTGTTAAGTATTTAATCTACTTATTGTATATTAACTATTCTTATAATAGTTGTCAACAAAGTGTTATATCTCTTGCTGGGACGTTTGGTCTCACCCTGTGGGTTCCACAACTATTTTAGGTGGTCGTGGATGGGGAGATCGAGGTTGTGGTGTAGGTGCTGAGCAGCAAGGAGAGTAGTAGCCGTTAGAAGGTTAGACATGCTACTAGTGTTAAAGTGTTTTGTAGTAGAGGAGTCCTACGTGTCGTCCATGTACTCTTAGGTATTTGGGGATATTTTGTTGTTTTGTTTATTGACACGTAGATTTTGGCTTTATGCCATGATTGTATAGAAAGGGCATGTACATATAAACAAGTTGTAATATGTAACATCTTTTGACATATATGGAATACCGGTGGCCTATTTTTGAGGCTTGGATATGAAATATTTCAATTGACATAATTTGTTGAGAATGATTTTAATTTACCATATTTTGTGGTAATGTGATTGTTAGTAATGATTTCACGTTTTGTTTTGAGTAATCTTGCTTGTGTAGAAAAGGGCGTCACAAAGAGTAAAGTCCCTTGACTTGGGATACCATAGTCTAAAATTTGTAGTTTTGTCTAGATACCTCAAAATCCTCTTAACCGCTATAAGATATGATTTCCTAAGACTTGATTGAAAGCGAGCACACAATCCAACACTAAATATTATATCAGATCTAGAGGCACTGTAACATATCAAATTTTGGACAATTTTTATTTTGGCCCTCTTTCCCATCTTTTTCTTTCCTTTCTATCCTTCTTGGCCTTTCTATTTAATTTGTGGATATTATGGTGGTTTAGTGAAAATTTGTTCACCTTTTATGCCAACATTTGGGTTTATGCACAAATACCTCAGTAGGAATTCAAGTTATGGTCCTGAAGTGCAAATTGTCCACTTAAGTAACAAAACTAATAAAATATTTCGTCCTAGAACTTTCTAGTACTTTTCAGAATATGAAAAAGAAAAGAAATCCCAAAAAGTATATAAAGGAGATGATAAATGTAATAATTGAGGATAATATGGGATATAATGGATAAAAGGAGACAATGAGGAATATATTGTTCCAAAAATTATAAATGAAAACCCATGAAGATAATTTAGCACTCAATCTCATTTTCTTGATCTAAAAGATACTTAAGGGCCAAGTATCACCTAATTTGGAAGATAAATGTAAATATTAAAGTCTTTATTAAAAGAAAATAGGAAATAAGCCGATAAAGTCAAATAAAATATCTAATGTATTCAAATTGGAAAACTAACTTCAAATTCGTAATCTAAACATGGAAATAAGCTATTGGCCAAATTTGCAACTAATTTGGATAATGTTGGGATAATGAGTTAAAGTAGGAGAGCGAAAGTGTGTAGAATCTTCTATACATTAAATAAATAATGAAATAATCTCAACATGTGAAATTAATGACAAAATCTTATTCAAGACACTTAGAGGGACTTGTGGGTGAAGTTTCACGAAATTTAAGAAATCTTATCACCACATATGAAGGAGGAAAGAGAAAATGACTTTTGAATTATCTAACCTATTAAAAGTCCCCAAAAGGCAAAACTAATTCCATATTCAGCTTCTACACATCAAAATCAGTCAAGGTGCCAATTTTTTATTAAATTTGGAAACCGTTTGAGCCCTCAAAAGTAGAGAGAGAAATTTAGTAAATAATACATCTGTCACTTTAGTCGATATCAGATTTGGATAATGATTTAAATGTCATGAACTCTTGGCTTTATCTGCCTGATCGGATGGCTGAGGTTCCTCATTGGACCCGGGTCCATTGATCCGACGGTGGCCAGTCGTCTTCTACCTTGATTCGGACAAGGAAAACCAAAAATAGTATTGCAAATTTTCAAATTGGATTATCTCGATGTATACTCAACCAAATCAAGTGATTTTTGTCTCTTTGGACTCCTCTTGCGATTCCACACAATATTATCCCAAAATTTTGGTGTTTTGATGATTATTTGAGGACTTCCCATATCAACCAAACTCCTTCTCTCACCCCAGGTTCTAAAACCCTAGCATACATCTCCTCACCTATATATACCCCTACCCTGAGCTTCCCCCTCACCTTTGCAACTCAACGCATTCTTTGATTACAAGTTTCATCGTCGTTTGACCCTTCGAAGAGCGGCCGAAGGAGCAGGGCTTGTGGTGGATTTCTCTCCCTCTTTGATTCATCTTCGAGCAAATTGATAGCACCATCAGGTTTGGTTCTACTTGCTCTTTCTTTCGCATGCTTGAGCGTCGTTTTTCGTTGAGAAACCCAGATTCACCCAAAATTGCAAGCAATCAAGCTGTTGCTTGCTCGCCGCCATGGCACGAGTGAGGGAGGAAGATAACTATCCATGGTTTTACTATTTTACCCCCGCTCACTCCTCTATTCTCTCTCTGTGCTCACGCGGGGGCACTCCTGTCTTTCGATTTGTTTTTGGTTCGTGTTGACCCAACTTTGACCAGAGCCACATGGGTAGCCAGTGAGGCGAACCACTTACTTGGTTGATGCTCATTGGGCCAAGTAGTGGACCCGGCCCCACCCTCTTTCTCTCTCGCTCTCTCTGTGAAACAAAGTGCCTACATGGCACATTATGATTGGTTGATAATCATTAATTCATATCTTTTAAACCGTGCATCCAAAAATAAAATTAAAATATGTTCTGAACTTGGATTAATCCCCTCTATCTAATAAAAATGGTTTCAAAGCTTGGTTTTGAGTTTTTCAACAAGATGTTTTTGAGAATGAATTAATTAGTTAAAAATCACTAAAAATACATCTAAAACTCCATATCTTCAAATCATGTAAAATTATATGCCATTTTGATCAGAATACCCTAACTAAGATAGTGGTGATAGTTTCATAGTCTAATTCGAAGGTTTATGGAAAAAGTTAGTAACTTTAGGGTTTTAAGGCTATAATGAATATACCTAGTTTTAATACATGGACGTAATGATGATATTAGGACAAAGGGATCCTAATCTCATGTGAGGTTTGGAAAAGTGGTTTCTAGGACTCTAAAGAAAAAGGTATGTGCATCTAACACCTTAGTTGGGAAATTTTATGCCTTAACCTAATCTTCCCTAATGAGGCTTAATTGAATATAATACTCTTTTCTTGAAACCCTGATTTGCTTATACCTCAAATCACTTAATATATTTTGTTTAGGTTTTTAAACCCCACTGCCATGCTTATTGGTTCATAAATTATTCTTGCCATAACTATCTTTCTAGCATGTAGACTTATGTTCTATTTAAATTAAAGTAGCGTTACATGTGTACAACCACCCACAGAGAGCATTTATTAATTTGCCCCGGAGAATGTATTTATTCTCCCCATAATATTATAGGTGATTGGTAATGTCTTATTATCCCCTCACCTAAGGTTAGAGGTCCGGTAGGTGCCTCAACCCTACTTAGTTAGGTAGACATAATTATCTTACATGAAAATCCTTTTTAATATAATTGTTATTGGCAAGCTTCTTTTGATGTAGCCTCATTCTCTTGTTATCTTCCTCATATGATGATCACTAGCCTATTTTTACATGCTTTACTTATCTTGTTATCCTAGATTAGTTTTATGACACATACCTGGTTTTTCCTTTCCCTTTTGTTGGGTGTCTTCCCAACCACCCAAGTGCTGAGCAAGGTGATGAACAAGACAAGGAGAACGTAGCTTTGGCTTGGACCTATCAGATGGAGATGTTGCTTGGAGACAAGATTGTAGTAGTTAGACTTCCCTCTATCTAGATCATGTTTGTATATCTTTATGTAAACCCTAATGGGGGAATTTGATATATTTTTGAAAACCTTTTTATGAAATTGAATATAGTCAGTTATTCTTTGTTTCGCTACTTTGCAATGGTATTTTATATACCAATGTTTAATAAATTTAGAAAATTTATGCCCATTCAATCATACCTTTGAGTGTGTTCAGAATTGATGTCAATTCTTCAAATTTTTAGTAAAGGGGTGATTTCACGCTTTTACAACATGGTATCAGATCCCATGGTAGTTGGAATCTGACTACTTCAATTTTGTCTTCCTAGTTAGAATCCTTGCATTACATAGTTTCCCTTTAAGTTACATGCTTAGCCTAGATTTGTTATATGTTGATGAAAGGTTGATTTAGGAACCTATAATTTCATATTAGAGTCATGTTGAGCAAAAACCTAAAATATTTATAATTAAAAGATGCTTAAGTAATCATAATAACTTAATGTTGTTTAGGTTTGCCTTTAGGCAACTATTAGGGCATGAAGTGGAAGCAAAGGTTTCTAGAAAGGATTAGGGTTTTGGGGGCTGGAAATATTTTCTTCCGCGCCACTAGCTTGGTTTAGGAGGACTCCCATGCCCATATGATACCGGGCCTGAGCTAATCCAAATTGCTCGAAATAGTTTGCTTTTAGGCAATAGTAACCATATACTTCTATGTTGTATATCTTTGGAAACCCTAAGTTTCAGGTGTATGATGACTTATGTGAGGATGGATACCAAGATAGTTCCTTTTGTCCCTTAGGACCACATGTTTGGATAAGATCACCCCTAGAGCCTAGACTTTGAAGTTTGGGGTTAAGTGAGCTATCAGAATGCACAATGGAAGTGTGATGGATCTTGTACATGGTGTGGTAGACTCATCCTTTAACCCTAGAGTAGTTTGGCTTGTTAGGTTGAACCCTTTAAGGGTTGGAGTATAGTTAGTTTGATGATGTTTGGTGGTTAGATTTCTAGGACGAAATCCTCTTTAGGGGGATGGAATCCTATGACATCTTGAGACCTATCTAATCTATCTTTAGAAACCCTAACTCCATGAATATGAGGTTAGTAAGCTTGGATCCTTGGTCTTTACCAAACATGAAATATTAGTACCCCTAACATGCTCATTCATATATTGATGAACATATAATGATCATCCAAGGAATAATTTATAAGTTCAAACCCTAATGAATATCCAATGCACATATTATGAATATCCATGCTAATTGCCAATATGTAAGATGTTGATCATGACATGAACCTATAAACCCTAATGGTATGATGAGAAAGATAATTGTAATGTAATTTGGACTTAATGCATGTTAAGAACGAATAAGTGAAAAATAATGGTCATATTGACCTAAACCCTAAGTTGCAATCACCTAACCTTAACACATTCATCTTTAATGCCTTTCATGATACATCAATGATGTTAAATGCCATAATCAATCAACATACTTTGATACATATAAATGATATATATATATATATATATATATATATATATATATATATAATCATCTAATCACATATTAATCAAGTCATCAATATGAAATGCATGTTACCTTGTTATATAATACACTCATGGTTAGTCACCTAATGTGAATCAATTCATTGATATATGTCTCACCTTGATCATTAAAATACATGTATTGGCTTCAATGTGAATATGAAGTGGTTGGATTCACATAAACGTGCAAAATCAATAATATAAATGAATAAATATGAGAAATGATTAATGGTGACATAAATGTGAGAAATAAAGGTAATGTGGCAATGCGATAATGTTTAATATAAATATATGTAATTGATGTGACATAATTTGGATTAAATGAAGACTTAATGAAAAATTGAATATTCCACGCAAAATAATTTGTTATAACTTAATATGGTCATAATATTAAGGATAATGATGAAGTATATTGATATAATTGAGTAACCCCTAATTGTGCTAAAAATTATAATAAGATAAATGACATATAAGGTTTAATGCATAATAATGAAATGTAATTCTTTTGGCAACAAAGTGAATATGACATGACATGATAATTATGATAATGTGATACTTCATAAATAGAATATTAATAAGTCAAAAATGTAAATAATGTTTAATCTCCTAAAAAGAATATCCTGATAATGAAACCCTAGGTGAGCCTTGAGAACCTACCTATGTTGTTTCTTGTGAAGTTTCTGAATTCTTAGGTTAAGTAGATGAAGTATAAGTTTTGGTGGAAGTTCCTGGTCGGAGGAACAACCTGATGTTTTGTGATGAGAGGTTACACGCTCACCCTTCCCTCATTGCTTGTGATTTCGGGAACAAAATCTTCTTTAAGGGGTGGAGTGATGTAACATACCGAATTCTGGACATTTTATATTTTGGCCCTCTTTCCCATCTTTTTCTTTCCTTTCTATCCTTCTTGGCCTTTATATTTAATTTGTGGATATTATGGTGGTTTAGTGAACATTTGTTCACCTTTTATGCCAACATTTGGGTTTATGCACAAATACCTCAGTAGGAATTCAAGTTATGGGCCTGAAGTGCAAATTGTCTGCTTAAGTAATAAAACTAATAAAATATTTCATCCTAGAACTTTATAGTACTTTTTAGAATATGAAAAAGAAATGAAATCCCAAAATATATATAAAGGAGATGATAAATGTAATAATTGAGGATAATATGGGATATAATGGATAAAAGGAGATAATGAGGAATATATTGTTCCAAAAATCATAAATGAAAACCCATGAAGATAATTTGGCACTAAATCTAGTTTTCTTGATCTAAAAGATACTTAAGGGCCAAGTATCACCTAATTTGGAAGATAAATGTAAATATTAAAGTCTTTATTAAAAGAAAATAGGAAATAAGCCAATAAAGTGAAATAAAATATCTAATGTATTCAAATTGGAAAACTAACAATAAATTCTAATCTAAACATGGAAATAAGCTATATGTTTGGATAATGAGTAAAAGTAGGAGAGAGAAAGTGTGTAGAATATTCTATACATTAAATAAATAATGAAATAATCTCAACATGTCAAATTAATGACATAATCGTATCCAATGCACTTAGAGGGATTTGTGGGTGAAGTTTCACAAAATTTAAGGAATCTTATCACCACATATGTAGGAGGAAAGAGAAAATGAGTTTTGAATTATCTAACCTATAAAAAGTCCCCAAAAGCAAAACTAATTCCATATTCGTCTTCTACTCATTAAAATCAGTCAGGGTGCCAATTTTTATTAAATTTGGAAACCGTTTGAGCCCTCAAAAGAAGAAAGAGAAATCCATTAAATAATACATCTGTCACTTTAGTCGATATCAGATTTGGATAATGATTTAAATGTCACGAACTCTTGGCTTTATCCACCTGATCAGATGGTCAGGGTTCCTTAGTGGACCCAGGTCCACTGATCTGATGGTGTTCAGTCGTCTTCTACCTTTATTCGGACAAGGAAAACTGAAAATAGTATTGCGAAATTTCAAATTGGATTATCTCGATGTATAATCAACCAAATAAAGTGATTTTTGTCTCTCTGGACTCCTCTCGCAATTTCACACAAGATTATCCCAAATTTTTGGTGTTTTGATGATTATTCGAGGACTTCCCATATCGGCCAAACTCCTTCTCTCACCCCAGGTTCTAAGACCCTAGCATACATCTCCTCACCTATATATACCCCTACCCAGAGCTTCCCCCTCTCCTTTGCAACTCAACACATCCTTTGATTTCAAGTTTCATTGTCATTTGACCCTCCAGAGAGTGGCCGAAGGAGCAGGGCTTGCGGCGGGTTTCTCTCCCTCTTTGCTTCATCTCTGAGCAAATTGATAGCACCATCAAGTTCGATTCTTCTTGATCTTTCTTTCGCATGCTTGAGCGTCATTTTCCGTTGAGAAACCCAGATTCACCTAAAATCGCCAGCAAGCAAGCTGATGCTTACTC
The DNA here is from genome assembly GCA_963693085.1 of Alisma plantago-aquatica. Lineage (NCBI taxonomy): Eukaryota > Viridiplantae > Streptophyta > Magnoliopsida > Alismatales > Alismataceae > Alisma > Alisma plantago-aquatica. The sequence continues at coordinate 538,006,417 of OY856409.1, read as the reverse complement.
TCCACCATGGCATAGGTGAGGGAGGAAGATAACTCCCCGTGTTTTTACCATTTTAGCCCCGCTCACTCCTCTCTTCTCTCTTTGTGCTCACGCGAGGGCACTCATGTCTTTCGATTTGTTTTTGGTTCGTGTTGACCCAACTTTGATCAGAGCCACATGGATAGCCAGTGAGGTGGGCTACTTACATAGTTGATGTTCATTGGGCCAAGTAGCGGACCCGACCCCACCCGCTTTCTCTCTCACTCTCTTTGTGGAACGAAGTGCCTACGTGGCACATTGTGATTGGTTGATAATCATTCATTTGTATCTTTTAAACCATGCATCCAAAAATAAAATTAAAATATGTTCTAAACTTAGAAAAATCCCCTCTATCTAATAAAAATTTTTCAAAGCCTGGTTTTGAGTTTTTCAACTAGGTGTTTTTGAGAATGAATTAATTAAAAATCACTAAAAATACATCTGAAACTCCATATCTTCAAATCATGTAAAATTATATGTCATTTTGATCAAAAAACCCTAGCTAAGATAGTGGTGATAGTTTTAGAGTCTAATTCGAAGGTTTGTGGAAAAATTTAGTAACTTTAGGGTTTTAAGGCTATAATGAATATACCTAGTTCTATTACATGGACATAATAATGATATTAGGACAAGTGGACACTGATCTCATGTGAGGTTTGGAAAAGTGGTTTCTAGGACTCTAAAGAAAAAGGTATGTGCATCTAACACCTTAGATGGGAAATTTTATGCCTTAACCTAATCTTCCCTAATGAGGCTTAATTGAATCTAATACTCTTTTCTTGAAACCCTAATTTGCTTATGCCTCAAATCAATTAATATATTATCTTGTTTGGGTTTTTAAACCCCACTGCCATGCTTATTGTTTCATAAATTATTCTTTCCATAACTATCTTTCTAGAATGTAGATTTATGTTCTATTTAAATTAAAGTAGCGGTACACATGTACAACCACCCACAGAAGCATGTATTAATTCACCCTAGGGAATGCATTTATTCTCCCCATATTATTATAGGTGACTGGGAATGTCTTATTCTCCCCTCACCAAAGGTTAGAGGTCTGGTAGGTGCCTCAACCCTACTTAGTTAGTTAGACATAATTATCTTACATGCAAATCTTTTTTAATATAATTGTTATTGGCAAGCTTCTTTTGATGTAGCCTCATTCTCTTATTATCTTCATCATATGATGATCACTAGCCTATTTTTACATGCTTTACTTATCTTGTTATCCTAGATTAGTTTTGTGACACATACCTTGTTTTTCCTTTTCCTTTTGCTGGGTGTCTTCCCAACCACCGATGTGTTGAGCAAGGTGATGGACAAGACAAAGAGAACATAGCTTTGGCTTGGACCTAGCATATGGAGATGTTGCTTGGAGACAAGATTGTAGTAGTTAGACTTCCCTCTATCTAGATCATGTTTGTATATATTGATGTAAACCCTAATGGGAGAATTTGATATATTTTTGAAAACCTTTTTATGAAATTGAATATAGTCAATTATTCTTTATTTTGCTGCTTTCCAATGATCTTTTATATACCAATGTTTTATAAACTTGGAAAATTTATGCCCGTTCCATCATACCTTTGAGTGTGTCTGGAATGGATGTCAATTCTTCAAATTTTTAGTAAAGAGGCAATTTCACTCTTTTACAGGCACTTAAGTAAAGTAAACTTCCAATCATACCTCTATACAACTTCTCACATACCTTTTTCCTTGTTGATTTTTGTCAAGTTTGGTGGTGTTTGACATGGGGGTGTCCATTGGCTTGGTGTTCTCAATCCCAGAGTGCTTGAGTAGTTCACTCGTGTGCTTGCCTTAGTTGATGAAGTTCCCATCTTTTGTTTGTTTGATTTGAAAGCCAAGGAATATGGTAAATCCCCATCATGTTCATCTCGAACTCACTCTGCATAAGAGCACGAGACTCCTTGCAAATATCAAGGTTTCCGCCAATGATAATATCATCAAAATAAATCTAAATGATTAAGAAATTGCTAGAAGGGTGTTTTAGAAACAAGGTAGAATCAACTTTGCCCATGATATAGACATTGTCTATCAAAAATTCTTCTTTAGTTTCTCATACCAAGCTCGAAGAGCTTTTGTGAGACCATAGAGAGATTTTTGTAACAAATAAACATGGTTAGGCAAGTTATCATGTTCAAAGCCTGGAGGTTGAACAACATATACTTCTTGCTAAATTGTACCATTCAAAAACATACTTTTAACATCCATTTGATAAAGTAGAAAATTCTTATGAATAGTAAAAGCAAGAAACATTCTAATTGACTCAAGTCTAGCCACAGGTGCATATGTTTCATCAAAGTCAATACCTTCCTACTGATTGTAGCCCTGAGCAACTAACATTGCTTTGTTTCTTACCACTTTTCTACTTTCATCAAGTTTGTTGCGGTAGATCCACTTGGTGCTAGTGATCTTTCTATCACTTGGTCTTGGCACAAGAATCCACACTCAATTCTTCTCAAACTATTCCAACTCTTCTTGCATGGCTAGGATCCATTCATCATCCTTGAGATCTTCTTTGACATCTTTTGGGTCAAGCTGAGAGATGAAGGAGATGTCTACTTGTTCTTTGTTGTAGGCAACCTGCGTATTCACCTTTTCAAAAGGATTTCCTATGATGAGATCTTTAGGATGATGCTTTGCAAAGTGGGGGATTGGATCCTTCTTTTCTTCTTCATCACCTAACTCCTCTTTTTCTTTATCAACAATATTGAGTTCTTTTAAGTGAGGAATCACCTCATCTACAACATCATCATTAACAACATCTTGGAAATATAGGGGTTAGTCTCAAAAAAATTAACATTGATAGATTCTTCTATTTTACTCAATTCAATGTTAAATACTCTATAAGCCTTGCTAGTAGTGCTATAGCCAAGAAAGAAAGCCTTATAAGACTTTGGATCAAACTTGTCAAGAGAATCTTGTGTTCAAAACAAAAAAAGGACAAGCAAAAACATGAAAGAAATCAATGGAAGGCTTTCTACCACACTATAGCTCATAGGGTGTTTTCTTCAAAGATGGATGAGTAAAAACCTAGTTTTGTAAAAAACATGAAGTACTAACGACATCAGTCCAATACTTATTTGGAGTGTCATACTGTATAAGCATAGTCCTAGACATTTCTTGTATTTATCTATTCTTTCTCTCTATAACCCCATTTTGTTGAGGTGTTCGAGATGAAGAAAAGTTATGTGCATATCCAGATTTTTCACAAAACCGTTCAAACAAATCATTTTGAAATTCTCCCCCATGATTACTGTAGATAGAGATGATCCGTTAAGAAGCTTCATTTTCAACTCATTTGCAAAAAGTCGAGAAAACATCAAGAGTATCACTTTTTGAAACAAGAAATAAGATCCAAGTATATCGAGAAAAATCATCGACAATCACAAGACAATACTTGCTACCACGAAGCAATCATGTACGCATTGACCCAAATAGATCAATGTGAAGAAGATCAAACTCTTTTGGTGCTAAGGACTCCTTTGGATTTGAAGGAGGACTTGAGTTTCTTTCCTTGGGTACAAGGTTGTCATTCCTCATCCTTTTCAAAATCCAATTTAGAAAGTCCCTTCACCAAATCCTTTTTGCTCAACTTCTTCATTGAATGTATATTTACATGGTCAAGCCTACAGTGCCCTAAAGAAATATTATTCAGATTGCAACAAGACATCTACCAACAATAGGCTTAATAGAGTCAATCACAATAATATAAAGATTACCATTTCTAGTTCCCTTATATATAACATTGAAGGAGAGGGGATCTAGAAGCAAGCATTCAAGTGAGGTAACCGTTATCACAGAGTTGACTAACACTTATTAAATTGTGATGTAAGCCATCCACAAGAAGTACATTCTTGATGCAAAGTGAATCACCTACATCACCCTCACCTATCACCTTACCCTTGTCGTTGTCACCAAAAGTAACCGACCTCCTTTCTTCTTTATGAATTTGTTGAAATGGCTGATTTTACCAGTCATGTGCTTTGAGTAGCTACTATCAACAATCCATTTTCCTTTTACTTGTAAGTAAGGAAGATGTCGATTCCCAACTCAAACTTTGGGATTCAGTGTTAGCTTGGGGGCCCATTTCATCTTTGGGATGGTCCCCTTTTCTCTATAAGGACAATAAATAGAGTAATGGTCATCACTCTTGCAATGTACACAAACCATAAGGTTCTTAGAGCTAGAGGACTCTCCATGAAATATAGGAGGCCCCTTGCTCTTTTTCTTACCCTTACCCTTGCTCTTTCTCTTTAGAGTTACCCATACATATCCAAAACCACTTCTACCATCTTGTTTGGTAGAGTGATCTAGAACTTCATTTAGAGACTTCTTCCCCTTAAGGAATTTCTGCAAGGAAGCTCTTAGTTTGTGATTTTCACCACTAAGAGTAATGACAGTAGAAGATAATCTATCAAGATCATCTTGTGCATGAAGTAATTCGGCCTCCAAATAGATGGATTTAGTAAGATAAGAATCTTTTTATAAAGCAAGACTAGTAATTTCATGACTAGGCAATAAAGGTCTAGAAGAGAGATATTAACTTCAGCAAAAAATCTAGCATTTTCAGTTCTAAGCAAAACAAGCTCATCAAGACATACTCTATTCTCATCTTTAGTAGCATCACAATCAAGCTTAAGACCATCATTTTCAATTTTAAATAAAGCAAGCTTATCTACTAGGGCTTGGTTTTCTTCCTTAAAACTACTGATGTTCTTAAGGTAGATACCATTCTCTACTTCAACTCCATTATATTGGAGCTCAACTTCAAGAAATTTCCCTTGCAAGGAATGAATTCTATCAAGATGCAACTTCTCATTTTGATCAACAATATCTATTTTAGCATACACATCATAAATGATCATTCCTAGTCTTTTCTTTTTAGACTTGCAATCGACATAAGATGAACATGAAGCATTTAACATATCAATAAGAGTTTCCTTGGATAACTCATGCAATATTACCTTACTTGACTAATATCTTCACTTGTGGAGGCCATGAGTGCAAGATGGTATTCTCCTTCATCAGAACTAGAGCCACTTGAAGAGGATTCTTCCCAAGCTGCATGAGCTGCATCCTTGCTCCTCTTGTCCTTCTTATACTTCCTCTTGCACTTGCCTTCCTTCTTATAGTCATCCTTCTTCTTATGGATGCTCTTGTGGTAAGCCTTCTTGGCCTTTTGGCATTCATTCTTGTAATGCCCCTTTTGTCCACATTCATAGCATCTAGGAGTTGAGGATGAGGAAGACTTTCCCTTGAAGTGCTTGCCCTTGTAGTAATTTGCTTCATGATCACTAGGTCCCTCATATTCACTTGAGGAGGGTGGTGAGGATCGGTAAGCAAGTTATTATTTGAGAATCATGGCCTCCACTTGATCTTTGAAGGCATTGTCTTTTATCTTCTTTGATTCCTTCTCCTCTTTATTGTCATCTTCTTCTTGCTTGACAAGCCTTGGCTCATGATCTTGAAGGTTTCCAATGAGCTCCTCGGTGGGAAAGTCACAAAGACTTCTAACTTCTTTGATTGAAGTCACCTCGGGTTCCCATCTTTTAGCAAGACACCTTAGGATCTTGGAGTTTACAGTCCCTCTATCCAAGGTGTGATCTAAAGCAGCCAGCCCATTGATGATGGTGTTGATCCTTGTGTACATCTTGACAACTCTTTCCATCTTACTGATCTTGAAGTTCTCAAGCAGTCCATTGAGCATGTAGATCTTTGACTCTTTGACTTGTTGTGTGCCTTCATAGGTAATGCACAACTTGTTACAAATCTCATGGATTGTGTCCCAAGTTGAGATTTGGTTGAACTCGGAGGGAGTGAGGGCAACATAGATGATTCTTATTGCCTTGGCATTGAGCTGCGCCTTCTTGAATGTAGCTTCATCCCAAGTACATACATAACCCGTTGGATCCTTGTGGGGTGCAATCATCACCTTCTACATGTCGTAATTCATTCCTTGAACGTAAAACTAGATCTACCATTTCCAATAGAGAAAATTGGTTTTGTCGAAGACTGGGGTTCTCATGGACAAGCCTCCCTATAGGTTGAGGGACCGAAGTAAGTTGTTTCCCATCTTCTCGCCTCATGGGAGATGTTTCAGAGAAGACTGTGGCTCTGATACCACTTGTTAGATCTTAGGGCTTTAGAGGGGGGTGAATAGAGCTTCAAAACCACTCTTGCAAGCAGCTGGATGCCTTCACTAAGGAGATCCCCTTCTTGCAATGAGTCTTTAGCCTTGAATGATTTACCCACTCAGCTCCTTGGATCTTCCTCCTTGTCCTCCTCCTTCACTTGGAGAAGCTTGATGCACCTTCTTCTACATCTTGAAGAAGCTTGCACCTCCTCCTTCTCTTGGAGAAGCTTTCACCAACAAGATCTTTGAATAAAGGGGCTGGGAAAGGAGAAGCTATATAGCTTTACAAGCATATAATGAGGTAGCTCTCTCACACAGATCCTATCTCACTCATAATGACGAATTGAAGTGTAATCAAGAGAGAGAAAGGGGCTCAAGTGGACTAGATGCACTCAACTATAGCAAGGATCTTGAATAGCATGAAAGAGCAATCTTAGATCCAAGAGGCCCTATTTATAGCTGAGGGTGTCCACTAGAGTGTGGGAACATACATGAATGTTTTCTAGCAATTTTTTGGGTTGCAACGGATATAATTTTGACTTTGCAACCCCCCAATGGCTAGAATCACTTTTTCTACATTTTCTATATAGTACATTCAGTCGATTTTAAGATAACTCGACCGATCACACTATGTGACAAAGCCAATTTAAACCATCAGTCGAGTTTGTCCTGGTGGCAACTCGACCAATCCACTTAAATTAGTTTTGGTCTACAGAGGGATCAATCGAGTTCTGTGAGTGTGCGACTCGACCGATCAAGATCATTCTCAAATCCCATTAAGGATCGGTCGAGATTGTAACTCGACCGATGAACATCCGGTAATGAATTTTACAAAATGATTTTTAAGTGATCAAAGATTGGAATTAAGTGTCCCTAATTTTTTTTCATCTTAGTTACAAGTCATATCATCAATACAAAAGATTACAAAAATTATCTAAGGTGATTTGGAGTGTTTTCCAAAAACACGCATTTGCATTGCTTTTGACTTGAACTAAAACAAGTGAGGGCTTGATCGATTTGATCCTTTTCATGTACCTAATGCCTAAAATCAATCTCAAACAAACATATTAGATAAATATGAATGGAATGGTTAAGTCATTATCAAAATATGGATGATTTATAACACTTAGGTCAACAGTTGCCGCTTGGGATGAAGCTACACCCAATAAGGTATAGTTGAATGCAAAGGCTATAATCATCATCTATGCAACCCTTACTCCTTCTGAGTTCAACCAGATCTCCTCTTGGGACACAACCCATGAGATATGGAACAAGTTGGGCATCACCTATGAAGGCACAAAGTAAGTTAAGGAGTTCAAGATTTACATGGTCAAGGGTATGCTTGAGAACTTCAAGATGAGCAAGAAGGAGAGAGTGGCTGAGATGTACACAAGGCTCAACACCATCATCAACGGACTTGCTTCCTTGGACCACCCCATGAATAAAGGGACCATCAAATCTAAGATTCTAAGGTCTCTCCCCAAGATATTGGAATCCAAGGTGACTTCTATTGAAGAAGTTAGAAGCCATGGTGACATTGCCACTGAAGAGCTCATTGGCAATCTTCAAGCTCATGAGCCAAGACTTGACAAGAAAGAGGAAGATGAGAAGAAAGAAGAAAAGGAATCAAAGAAGATCAAAGATAGTGCATTCAAAGCTCAAGTGGAGGCAATTGTTCTCTAATAACAACTTGCTTGCTGGTCCTATCCTCCTTCCTCAAGTGAAGATGAATCCCCTAGTGACCATGAAGCAAACTACTCCAAGGGGAAGCACTTCAAAGGAAATCCCTCCTCCTCCTCTTTTACTGCAAGGTGCTATGAATGTGGAAAAGAAGGACATTACAAGAATGATTGACCCAAGGCAAAGAAGTCCTACCACAAGAGCAGCTCCAAGAAGGAGGACTACAAGAAGGATGGCAAGTACAATAAGAAGGATAGAAGGAGCAAAGATGCATCCCATGCCGCATGGGAGGAGTCATCTTCTAGTGATTCCAGCTCCAATGAGGGAGAATGCCACCTTGCTCCCATGGCCTCCACTAGTAATGACATAGGTGAGGTAAATGAGGGTAGTGAGGTAAGTTTAAATGAACTTTCTGAAGAACCCTTCATTGATATGCTTAATGTTTCCAACTCTTTTTATTCTCGATGCAAATCTAAGAAGAAGAGGTTTGGGAAGATCATTGATGACTTGTATGCTAAGATTGATTTCCTTGAAAAAAATGAGAAAGTGCATCTTGATAGTATGGATTCTTTGCAAGGCCATTTTCTTAATATTGAACTCCAATAGAACAGAGTTGAAGTAGAGAATGGTATCTACCTTAAGAACATAAATAGTCTTAAGGAGGAAAACCAAACTTGCCTTGATGAGCTTGTCTTACTTAGAACTGAAAATGATGATCTTAGACATTCTTGTTATGCTATTAAAGATGAAAATGGGATTTATCTTGATGAGCATGTCATGCTTAGAAATGAAAATGCTAGATTGCTTTATCAAATTAATGATGTTTCTTCTAGACCTTTATTGCCAAGTATTGAAGTAACTAGTCTTTCTTTAGAAAAAGTTTTTTATCTTACTAAAGCCATGTGTCTGGAGGCTGACTTACTTCATGCTCAAGATGAACTTGCTAATTTATCTTCTACTGTCATTACTCTTAGTGATGATAATCACAAACATAGAGATTCCTTGTAAAAGTTCCTCAAAGGAAAGAAATCCCTCAACCAAGTTCTAGATTACTCTACCAAACAAGTTGCTACTAGTGGTTTGGGATATGTAGGGGAGCTCCCCAGAGCAAGAGCAAGGGCAAGGGAAAGAAAAAGAACAAGGAACCTCCTGTATTCCTTGGAGAGTCATCCACCTCTAAGAACCCTATGGTTTGTTTACATTGCAAGAGGGATGACCATTACTGTACTTATTTTACTTACAAGGAAAAGGGGACCAACCCAAATATGAAATGGGTCCCCAAGCTAACTCCGTATCTCAAGGTTTGAGTTGGACACCGACATCTTCCTTTCTTATAGGTAAAAGGAAACTGTATTGTTGATATGGCTGATCCAAGCATATGACTAGTGAGATAATCCATTTCAACAACTTCACAAAAAAGAAAGGAGGACCGATGACCTTTAGTGACAACAACAAAGGTAAAGTGATAGGTGAGGGTGATGTGGGCGATTCACTATGCATCAAGAATGTTCTTCTTGTGGATGGCCTACATCACAATTTAATTAGTGTTAGTCAACTTTGTGATACTGATTATCTTATTTCATTCATATGACTTGAATGCTTGCTTCTATAATCCCTCTCCTACAATGTCATATATAAGGGAACTACAAATGGAAACCTTTAGGTTGTTGTTATTGATTTTCTTAATTGTACTGTTGGTAGATGCCTTGTTGTTGATAAGAATGATATATCTTTGTGGCACCGTAGGCTTGGTCATGTAAATATGCATCAAATGAAGAAGTTGAGAAAAAAACATTTGATCAAAGGACTTCCTAAATTGAACTTTGAGAAGGATGAGGAATGCCAACCTTGTACATAAGGAAAGCAAACCAAATCCCCCTTTAAATCAAAAGGAGTCTTTAGTACCAAAAGGGCTCTTGAACTTCTTCATATTGATCTATTTGGACCAATGAGAACACAATCATTTCGTGGTAGCAAGTTTTGCTTTGTGATTATCAACGAATTCTCTCACTTTGCTTGGACTTTTTCATAGTTTCAAATAGTGATACTCTTGATGTTTTCTCTACTTTTTGCAAATGAGTTGAAAACAAAATCTGCTTGCTAAATCATTTCTATACGTAGTGACCATGGGGGAGATTTGAAAATGATATGGTTGAAAAGTTTTGTGAGGAATCCGGTTATTCCCACAAGTTTTCTTCCCCTCGTACACCTAAAAGAATGGGGTTGTAGAGAAAGAATAGGTTGCTACATGAAATGGCTAGGAATATGATTTTAGAGTATGATACTCCAAATAAGTTTTGGGCCAAAGACGTTAGCACCTCAAGTTTTGTACAAAATCGAGTTTTCACTCATTTGTCTTTAAAGAAAACCCCCTATGAGTTATGGCATGGTAGAAAACTGTCTATCGATATCTTTCACGTTTTAGGTTGTCCTTGTTTTGTTTTTAACAACAAGGACTCTCTTAAAAAGTTTGATTTTAAATCTTACAAGGCTTTATTTATTGGATATAAAACTACTAGTAAAGGTTATAGAGTGTTTAACATTGAATTGTCTAAAGTAGAAGAATCTATCAATGTTAAATTTGTTGAAACTAACCCCTCTATTTCTAAGAATATTGTATATGATGGTGTTGTAGATGAGTTGATTCCTAGTTTGAAAGAATTCAACATCATTGATAAAGGAAAAGAGATGGTAGTATTCAAAGAAGAGAAAGAAGAAGAAAAGAAGGATCAAACTCCACAATTTGCAAAAAGATCATCCTAAAGAGATCATAATAGGAAATCCTTTTGAAAGGGTGAAGAAACGGGTTGCATTCAACAAAGAACAAGTCAACAAGGCCTTCATGTCACAACTTGATCCAAAGAACATGAAAGAAGCTCTCAAGGATGATGAATGGAACCTAGCTATGCAGGCAGAGTTAGAGAAATTCAACAAGAACAAAGTGTGGACGGTAGTACCAAGACCAAATGATAAGAAGATCATTGGCATCAAGTGGGTTTACCACAACAAGCTAGATGAAAGTGGAAAAGTGGTAAGGAACAAAGCAATGTTAGTTGCTCAAGGCTGCAATCAACATGAATGTATTGATTTTGATGAAACTTTTGCTCATGTTGTTGGACTTGAATCTATTAGAATATTACTTGCCTTTGCTAGCTATACAAATTTCTTTCTTTATCAAATGAATGTTAAAAGTACATTTCTAAATGGTAGAATATAGGAGGAAGTCTATGTGGATCAACCTCATATATTTGAACATGACAAGCTTCCTAACCATGCTTATTTGTTGCAAAAAGCTCTCTATGGACTCAAACAAGCCCCTAGAGCTTGGTATGAGAAACTAAAGAACTTTTTGATAGACAATGTCTATGTCATGGGCAAAGTAGATTCTACTCTATTTCTTAGGCACATTTCTAGCAACTTTTTGATCATTCAAATTTATGTTGATGATATCATTTTTGGTAGAATTGATCTTGATCTTTGCAAGGAGTTTAGTTCTCTTATGCAGAGTGAGTTCAACATGAGAATGATGGGGGAGCTTACTTTCTTTTTGGATTTCAAATAACAAAAGAAGGAAGAAAACTTCATCAACCAAGGCAAGTACACAAATGACTTCTTAATTGCTTTTGGATGAAGAATACCAAGTCGATGGACACCCCCATGTCAAACACTGCCAAACTTGATAGAGATGAGGAAGGTGAAAAGGTAAATGAGAAGCTCTATAGAGGTATGATTGATATCTTGTTATATTTAACTGCCTCTAGACCTGATATTATGTTTAGAGTTGGCTTGTGTGCTAGATTTCAATCAAGCCCTAGAAAACCTCATCTTATAGAAGTTAAGAGGATTTTGAGGTATTTAGCCAAAATCCAAAATTTTGGGCTATGGTATCCCAAGTCAAGGGACTTTACTCTTACTTCTTATAGTGATTTAGATTATGAATGGTGCTTAATTGATAGAAAGTGCACAAGTGGCACTTGCTTCCTCCTAGGACCTTGATTAGTTTCTTGGTTCTATAAGAAACAAGGCACTGTGGCTCTTTCAACTACTGAGGCTGAATACATTGCAGCTAGGAGTTGTTGTGCCCAAGTCCTATGGATGAAGCAAATGATCCAAGACTTTAATGTTAATTATGATGATTCTTCTATCTATTGTGTAATACTAGTGCAATGAATCTCTCTTACAATCTTATGTTGCACAATAGAGCCAAACATATAGAGGTCCGCCATGACTTCCTTCGTGAACACATTGCCAAAAAGTATATTTATATCAAACATGTGGACACAGAGAATCAACTTGCGGACATTTTTACAAAACCTCTAGATAGAGAGAAATTTACCTTTATTAGATCAAAACTGCTTATTACTGCTCTTGATGATATTGATATGCCTTCTAGCTAGATGTTCTTGTTCTTAGTTTGCTCATCTCTTACTCGAAAGTGCTATATTTGCCTTGTTTTTATGCCTTTTTTGTTTTTTTTGCAAACACATGTTTTATCGCAAAATAATAGTCAACGATGAGTGGAATGTGCCTCAATATGTTCAAAATACATGATAGGCTAGAAAAAATTTCTATTGCACTCTAGTGGCTTAGAATTACATTTTCTATCTTTTAGACAGACTGACCGATCGATCGAGTTTGATCTGGGAGAAACTTGACCAATCATAGGATGATGACTAAACTAAATCGTAGTGTCAACCAAGTTTCTCAAAACCTAAACTTGACTGACAACACTATTAGGCGGAAAAAATATATGTTGTCGGTCGACTTTTCTCCCTCTCAACTAGATAAAGTTGACCGATAGATACTCTATTGTGTTCGTCCTCCAACCCTAGGGATAACCCAACCTTTCTCCCCCCCTCTAGCCCCAGATATGCCATCCTTGCCTCTCCCAATCTCAAACTAGGTGGTTAGGTGGTCTGCATCTTGTATTATCTCTTTGATTTGTGGTTATTTCTTCTCCATTCGATCTCCATGGCCTCAAATTGTAGGAAACGCGTCAGACCAGATGGAGTTCCATCTTATTTCACAGCTCCTAGGCACGTCTCCTTTGCTGGTACCTCTTTCATATCCTTCTAAGCTGTGAATAGGTACAAAGAACTTCTTACTGAACTCCTTTTCCTTTCTGTGCCTTGCTTGAACCATGTGGTGGAACTAGTAGAGTGATGCAAGAGGTTGCTAAGTTTTCAAAGCACACCACCTCAGTGCTTTGTGTGTAGACTGATTGTGATGCATTAATTCCATGTCTAGCACAAAAGCAGTCCACGAATTTTATGCAAATCTCACGTGGAACTACAATACCCTCGTGCCACCACCTAAAGCCCAATTTATCTTGACTTCCATGATTGCGGGTACCAAGATCACCATCTCTGAGGATTCTTTGAATTCCTATTTCAATGGTACCAACTTTGTGTCTACATGGTTGTCTCCCTATCACCAATATCATGACATGCTTGACATCAAGTCTTTCTATAAAATCTTTGACCTTATATTTACCCTTCTCGATATTGACAAGTTTTTGAAGAAACCTGATGTTATATATAGGAAGAAATACATCCTTCCTACCTATTCCATAAACATCAAGACACATCTGATTTCATTAGTAGTAAACTACAATGTCCATCCAAAGCAAAATCAAACAGATATTGCAGAGAATACTATTGTGATCATGTAATGTCTCTTGAATGATGTTGGAGTAAATGGGCCCATTATATTCTTCATCACATGACCTATTTTGAATCAAGGAAGAACACCGTTGGAACTCACATGCCTTATCCTACTTGATCTATTGTGTGTTTGCTCATCATTTTGAGAAATCCCTTTTTCATGAGCTTGGTTACAAAGTGAGTAGAAAAGGTGTTTATATTAGTGAGACTGCTATCAAGAAATCCTTCCATCCTACCTCCTCTACCACCCCAGGTTCTTCCACATCCACCCAGACTCCTCCACCTCCTAGACCTGATCGTGCCTTATTCTCAGTGTAAAATGAATCCCGGATGGGATACATGATACACAAATAGGCATAGAACCTCCAGGTTCAAGAGCACATCCATCATGATTTAGTTCAGATTATGTCTAACATGAATCAATCATGTAGCCATCCCTACCCCACCTACCAGTCCTTCCTAAGTGCTGACTATGCTTCTTATGCATATAGTTAGTTCTAACCTGACCACCACCCTACTACTTCCGTTGTACCTCCCACCTTTGATGATGGCCCTTACCCCACTTCCTCTCTGCATGTCGCCTCTCAAGTTCTTTCTCTTCTAATTGGACCAACTACTACCTTCCTTTCTATCTATTTCTATACCCAATTACGAGAAAGTGAAGGCTCTGCTAGATTGTGGAGTCTCTTGGGTAGAGCAGAACCACAGATGGCCCGATCCTCACTCCATTGTGGTTGATGAGGACATTAAGATGCCTGATGAGGAGGCTGATTATGGTGATGGTGATGGTGATGAGGATGTTGATGAAGATGTTGCGATGACTCTTTTGATGGAGATGACAGTGAGCCCGATGCACCTTCTGAAGGGGATGAGGACTACTAGCTTGAGGATGATGATGACGAGACACTTGACATAGATGCCTCACATGTTTAGTTCTTTAGTCTATAGGGTGCTAATAAATAAATAAATATATATATATATATATATATGTATATATACACATATATATACACATATACATATAAACAGACACACACACACACACACACACACACACACACACACACACACACACATATATATATATATATATATATATATATATATATATATATGTGTGTGTGTGTGTGTGTGTGTGTGTGTGTATTTGTAGACTATCATACACTGACCATTTGGGCACTGTATCTGAGGATTACTATGTTCATATCTTGTTGTTTTCTATGATGATTTGTAGTTTTTATCTTGAGAGGACACTATCTTGTGTTGTAATATGATCATATGTACCTTAAATCTATGCTTGTTTATATCTTATGAGTTTTTTGTATGTGTTTCCATTTTTTGATTATGACTCTAGTATGCTTATTCTCTCTATTTTTCTCTTTTTGGTGCTTGCTTGATGGTTTCTTGAGAAAATTTGTGCCTATGGATAAGACCTATGTTTCTTAGCTCTTCTAACCCCTAACTTTTTGATACGACAAAGGGGAGAAGTGGAGCTCAAACATATTGCTTTGTGATCCTTTTCTAGTATTCTATCTAAAATATCTTATGAGTTGTAAGAGGACTCAATTGTGTATATGTGCTACGGTTGCTTTTTTAGATAAACTAACTATATAGGCAAAGGTAATCATGAATTGAGGGGGAGAAATTTCAATTTTTCATTCATATATCCCTTTATAGTTCACAAGGTAAAAGCTTTAAATTTCCAAGTCCTTTTCAATTTGTTGAGGAATGATTTGTCATCATAAAAAAGGGGGAGAATGTTGACCTGAGAGTTATACGTTGTCCATGTTTTGATAATGAATTAACCATTCCATTCATATGTATTTAATATTTCCATTTGAGATTGATTTCAGGTATTAGATACATGAAAAGGATCAATTCAATCAAGCCTTAGCTTGATCAAGTTCAAGTCGAAAGCAGTGCAAATGCACTTTTGTGGAAAATGCCCTAAAACCCTTAGGACAATTTTTGTAACCATTTGTATTGATGCTATGAATTGTAACTAAGATAAGAAACAATAAGGAGCACTTAATTTGAATGTTTAATCACTCTAACAACAATTTCTAAAATTCATCACAAATGCCTATTTGGTCGAGTTTCATCCTTGATAAACTCGGACGACACCCTTGATATATTTCGGGAATGTCCAGGTTTGGACGAGTTTACCTCAGGATAAACTCGACCGATATCCTGCACAGGAAAACTAATTTTAAGACATTGGTCGGTTTTCATCCAGGATAAACTTGCTTGACAACTCAAAATTAGCTTGTCACATAGTGCTATCGACCGAGTTACCTTTATGGAAACTTGACTAACTGCACTATACAAAATGTTTAGAAAAAGTGATTCTAGCCATTGGAGTGTTGCAAACATCAAAAATAGATCCATTGCAACACCCCAAATGACTAGAAATCTAAGTGCTTGTAGTGACTAGTGGACATTTCCAACTATAAATAGGACCTCTTGGAGTTCATTCCAAGGTTTCTCCTTCATTCTATTCAAGCTCCTAGCTATAGTTGAGTACATATTGTCCACCAGAGCCTCCTTTTCTCTCTTTCTTACACATCAAAACATCCATATGGGTGAGATAGACTATGTGTGAGAGAGCTACTCCATTTTAGTCTTGTAAAGCTCTCAAAGCTTCCCTTTCCCAGCCCCTTTCTTTAAGTGCAAAGTTGGTGAAAGCTTCTCCAAGTTGAAGGAGAAGGTGAAGGCTGAATATCCTTGAGAAGAGTAGGTAATTCCTTCTAGGAGGAAGACTTATTGCAATAAGGGGAGCTCCTTGGTGAAGGAATCCAACTCCTTGCAAAAGTGGGTAAGACATAGTAGAGGTTGAAGACTCTTGCTTGAAGGATAGGTAAGTCCTTGTAAAGTTTATTGGCTCCTTTTAGTCATTGAAAAGGAAGGCTAGGTATCCTTGTCCTGCAAAAGGAAGGTCTAATTGTATGTATTGCAATGGAATATAAGTATGCAATAGTTGCAAAATCCTAGATCTTGACCTCTCGATGTAGTGTACAGAATTTCTCCTAGTTTGGAGATTGGAGCCACTCTACATAGCGTGTTCTTTTGTACATCAAATTCCATATTTGCAATAGTCTTACTTGAAGTAACTTGAAGGTCTAACAAATTTTGTGTGAGTTTTTTTTGCTCTATGCACCACCGCTCTAGAGCCCTTTGATCCAACACAGAATGTTATTTCAAGCAGGGCTAGGACACCATAAGATCTCAATCTAAAAAATATTTGGTGGAAAAAGCACACCCTGGGCGGAAACACACACTCGGGGCTGAACAAATGTGCCATGTGTATAGTTTTACTCATGTACCACTACAAGAAATAAAATTAGTCTAAGACATGCACAATGTAGAGGTAAGAACAAGTTCAGTCAATTTAAAATAATAGGATGAGAACATCCAATAGTTATAACACAGGGTCAAAGGTCCCATAAACAAAATCCAATCATGTCCACAATAAGGTGAAACATAAGATCATAAACTCCACAACTAGAGGGTTATGTTTCCAAATATTCAAATCAGATTCCAATAAAAACACTGAACAAAGTGAGATGATCACAATATCAAATCCAACATAGAATCCTTTACATGAATGACATTCTCATAAGAGAGAGAAATTGCATAGGCTAATTTGTCCATAGGACCTAAAGAGAGATATGAATATCAGTGAATTTCTCAACATGACAAATAGGGAATGTAACATACCTCAGATAAAGTCTACATATGTCGAAGGTCAAAATCCTAATTCAATCTCAATCCACAAGCAACCTATTATTGGCATATATGAGATTAGGGTCAGGTTTATATTAATTGTACAAACCCTAAAGTCACATTTTAATTATTAGGGATTTAGGCTATCAAAACCATACTATTGTGTAGATTATATTTTTCTAAGTTCATAGCCTATTTTGGTTTAGTTTTCTAATTTATTGAATATTTGTTACAACCCCAACTTTTGTGTTCATTTGGTGAGCCTTATATTAAAAATATTTGAAAAAATAATGATATATTTGTTTGGAATAAATGGATTTCGTTTACAATAGCCTTGATGATTGTTTTGTGGGCTTTATTGGCTATTGGGCCCAATAACAAGGAAGAGACAAAAGGAACTCCATTATTAATAAGAAATGGAGAAAATAAAAATGTAGAAACCTCCAGAAGGTAGATATATATAATCCAAAGGTGGATTTCGTGCCTCTTGGGTTCCTTGGGTTCCAAGGAGTCCAAAGTTGCAAAAAGAAAGCAATAAGAAAAGAAAAGATCAATTAAATATTTCTTTATTAAGAAAGAAATTAAAAACAATGATAAATGTGGAAAATAAGTGAAAAGAGGTCTAATTGAGTTATTTTTTAATGGATTTTTGTATTCATGAGGTTTCTTATGTTAAAAGGAATACTAATGAGGAAAATAAAAGAGAAATAAAGAGAAATCCTAAAAAAGAGATATTTTAATAAGAGATAAATAAGTTAATGAGAAATAATGATTATTGATGCATCTAGAAGGATAATAAGCATCCTTATGAAGGAATTTCGAAATCTTAGAGTTTCTTGGGGTCCAAGGAGCCCCAATGGAGGAAAAGAAAGAGAAAATACCAATAAAGCAAAATAAGAGAGTAATGTAATACATTATTAATGAATTTTGTTGGCATTGCTAAAAAGGTGGTATTTTCTACTTAAGGAAAATAGAATTTCATGGCCAATGAATTAAAAGCCAAGAATAAAGAGAACAAGGGAGAGGATTTTCGAATTCCTAAATATCCAAATAATAAAGAATGTCAAAAGGATAAATAAGAGAGAGAAGCTTGCTTTTTCACGAAGGAATCAAATTCCTAGTAGGAAAGAACCTTATTTCTTCATGAGCAAGCATCGTAGGGCGTTGTTACCCTCATCTATAAAAGGAGAGAGAGCCCTGGGCCGAGTCCAGGAGAGAGATCCCATGTACCCTCCTTTCTTTATCATATTCCTCTTATTTTTGGCATATAAACCCTAACCTTGAGAGTATAAGCTCTAACCCATGAACCACGAGAGCCATGGCGTCTTTATCAGAGTCGTGACATTCCTTTGAAGGCATGTGATGATCGAGCAACGTCTCGTTGCTCCTGCATGTGCGCAGCACCGCCGGAGGGCTGCAGTAAGGTTGCGTCCTGTAGGCCCAAGCGCCCACACTCCCGGCCATCCTGGCTGTCGGTCAGGGCGTGGAGAAGAGTGGCGGTTGGCTCCGGAGGTAGGGGGACCGTCACTGGTGGCCTTCGAGTCCGGGAGGAGGAAGACAAGTTGCGTGAACCTTTGCTAGGGTGTCCGCAGCTGGAAAACACGATGAAAAAGAAGACAGGGCTGATTGGACAGAATTTCCCCTCCGCGGGCTGAAGACCCATTTAACTTACCAAGGGAAAAACGGTCAATCAACTCTATTTTCAAACCAACGTGCGTTGCATGGGAATCGAGCGACATGGCGGCTTCTGATTGACTAGAGTAAGTGGTTTTTGTAAAATTCATAGTTAAATATTGGTAGCTCGGTTTGGTATGCATATAATATGAAATTTGCTCAGAAAAATGAGAGGAAACCAATAAAAGTATATTTAGAAACTAATTCCTCTTGATATTCGAAAAGTAGTGTAAGTTATCAAATTTAATGAATTAAAGATTAAGAAACCCTATTTTGAGATGATTAATGAAATTAGTAGGGTTTAATGGATGATTAAAGTTGGTATTAACCTGTTAATGATAAAAAGGAACATTAGGAATAAAAAGGATGAACTTTGCATGTAATTAGTTTAATTTAGAGTTTCATGTGCAAAGATGTGCTTTAATGGGCCTTGAAACCCTAATATTGGTAAATGCGACTCTTAATGGCTTTAATTATTCAAAACTATGAATAAAGCTAAGATATGATGTTTCTAAGCTATTTCAAGACTAAAGATTCCTAATTATGAGTAAATACTCTTAATATAGTAAATTAGGGTTTGTAAATAATTATATAAATTAGGGTTTAAAATAGTATAAATGAAGTGAAACCCTAATTGTAAACGAAACCCTAAAATGGATGCAGAAACCATAGGAAGCAATTTCAAGTTGAATAGAAAGAATCTTGATAAAGTGCGTAGTAAATAGAGTACATGTGATTTTCAGGATTCTTGATTGTATGGTTGGACTGCTTGCTTGGACTTCCTTCTTGGTTGGAATTGATATTAGCTCGAATCTACAAACATGTATGTTGTTACGCTTATGAATATCTCGAATTAGTTTCACAAGGTTTTCCGAAGTTTTCCTTGATGACTTGAATTAAATTGTTGGATGAATTTAATTCATGCAAACTATAATTTGGATATGACTATCACCTAAGGTATGTGCATACTAGCTCAGATCCTAGTCCCCTCTGTGGCTTAATAGTTTGACCTAGTACATGGCTACCTATGGGGTAGGTCCATCAGGTCATTGGATGACTTAGTACACGGCTACCAATGGGGTAGGTCCATCAAGTCACCTTGAGTCAGGGATTGGGCTACCTATGGGTAGTGCCATGCGACTCTTCAGCATACCATGAGTTAGGGATTGGGCTACCTATGGGTAGTGCCATGCGACTCAACCCTAGATATTAATCTACCTGTTAGGTAGGATCATGCATGGTTTAATGGGGATCTACCATGAGGAAGGTAGCATCCAAGTCCACTGCAGGGACATCACAGAGATAGGGGATAGGTAATGATTGAGTAGTATTGCTTAAAACGTAATCTTGGCTGTTAAATGATAATTGGCTGATTACATTGTTATCATAGTTGTACGATTATTGTTTCCCCCACATACCAGCTTTATGCTGACTGACGTTTTGTTTGTCGACATTTTAGGTACAAATGAAAAGAACAAATAATAAAGTGGCATATGTGGAATTAAATGAGGATTAACGATCAAGGAGGATTAGTTAGAATGTTCTCTCATATGGATAGAAGTTTAGTAATCTAAGTTTTTCAAAGGTATGCAAAAAGTTTTAATTTATACTAGATTTCAGTATAGTTGGTAGAATTTGATTATTGTTAATGATTATTTTTCGAGCCTTTGATCCTATTAATGGGGATAATGGCACCAACCTCTTGGTTTCCTTTAATTGGGGGTTATCGGGAGACATGTTCGTTACAATTGGTATCAGAGCATAAGGTTCCTCATTTAATCTTTAATAATTATTGAATTTTACAAAATCTGTAGAACCCAAGGGAGTTATTAGAGGAATTTCTGAAAGACAGAGGTGTTTAGAAAAGGATCACGTCCGGGGGCTGGGAATATTTTCCTCCGCACCGCTAGTCAGAATACGAGGACTCCCAGATTAGTGTGACTGCCTGGCCAAAGTCTCAAGATTTGACTCGAAATAAGATACCTTTAGGACTCTCTCCTCTTGTTCATCCCTTCTCAAATCAAATGATATTAAGGACCTTAATGATTAGGGTTTATCTCTTTTCCTCACCTTCCTGAGGGATGGGTAAGGTTGATAAGGTTTAAGGAATCCTCCACCAAATTAATAAAAATCATGTAAATAAGATGTCATGGACATAAGCTTAATAGTTTAAACATAAACTAAGGAATAGATACATGCTTAGGTCGTATGACATAAGTTGTCATGCCCTCAGGAGAGACCTGAGGCTAGACCTTCTTGTCAGGAGGATAAGTAAAGAGAGAGTTCATTTTAGAGGTAGAGATCTCCATTACAAGTAGAGACTTGTCACATCCTCTGAGGATGATGCTAACCCTAACCCTAAGTGGTGAGAAGACATAATGAGTTAGATGTCATGGTAGACCAGGTGTTTGGATTGGCATGCATTTGGATGCCATATGAGCCATGAGAGGTAGGATAACCTGGTACCTTGGATGACCTAACCCTGGGAAGGGTCATGTTAGAGGTAAGGATAGCTCCTTCTTTGATGAGGTTAGAGAAGAACCTATGGAAACCCCATGTGCTTATATGAGCATGGCATAGTAGGCACCCATAATACGTCAATAGTGCGAGAAGCAGGTTGAAACCCTGGCCAAGGGAGTATGTTGGATAGCTGATGAGATAAGCATAAAGGGCTAGGGATAACCTTGAGCAAACATAAGTTCGAACATAAGTATCACCATGTAAGGGTATGTTTGTGAGCTTGATCCAACTTCATGGAGAGAGGACCTCTAATAGTGAGGCTGGTTGTAGGTTTAGCTCTAGAGAGAGAGAGTAGGAACCATGCAAGAAGGTTGGAAGCCTAGATACTGAGATATGAGGAAAAGTTGGGAGTTGAGGGTGATGCGACCTAAGTGGATGTTTGTGGTTGCCTCATGCTTGATCCTTGGAGGCTGATGATATCTTGGTTGCCATTAGAGGAACCAAACCCTAGAGAGAGGATGAGGCTTCTGGTACCTAGGTGCCCATGGTATAGGTGGTTACTTTCTGGGATAGGAAGAAGAGTTCCTTAGACCTGGAGAGGTTTAGTAACAGGTTGTGAGGCTTATACCTTGTTGGTTGTCCTTGAGTAGGACTCCACTCTGAAGTGTTGATCGAGTAGAAGGATGACAGGAAGTGCATGTCATACCTTGTACATGTTTGGATCATAGTTAAGAGGTTGAGCTGACAGTGGACACCAAAAGTGAACCTAGGGTTCCTAGGCCTAAGAGGGGAAGTGGTGTACCTGATGCTCATGATGAGATTTGAGTTTCTATAGATGCGAGCATGGTACTCCTCATGGATAGAAGAGAGGGAACCCCCTTAAGTTTAAAGGTATGTTTGATGAACCCCTCACAGCTAAGTGGACATGGGAAGGTATGATCGTGATCCAGTGCTGAGGATGAGAACAAGTATGACCCAACATGGTTTAGTAGGTGGTCAGCTTGTTCCTTAGTAGCTTGCTAGGGTTAAGCATGCTCATGTGGATGTAAACCCGAGACATAAGGGTGTTTGTGACCTTTGTTATCAAGAGGTGTAGTTTCCTCCCATCCTGGGAGAAGGACCTTTTGTAGGGTGTATACCAGCTTTGAGGGTTTTGAGGAAACCTAAAGAGGTCTCATAGGATCTTGAGAAGCTAAGTGAAAAGTACATGGTATGAGAATGAACCTATAGACCCATAGATAACCATCTCTAAGTGCATGTAGATGTGTTACCATGGAGGCAACTGGTATGGGGCCTGACCAAGGTAGGCAGGTTGCCATGACCCTTATGAAAGGATGAAAGTCATCCCATGAATGCAGAGAGAGATAATGAAGGCTTGGGTAAGGTTCCAATTTGACATGTACTATAATAGAATCCTAAGTCTATCCTAGGGTCAGGTAGGGATAAGACTGATGGAAGTAGGAGTTGCCTAATTCCCTAGTTGCACATGACCATAGGGTCGGGAGGTAACGACTATCATTGTCTGAGGGCCATGGGTTAGGAGATTGATCACCTTCGTGAACTCATGATATCCAAAGGGCAGATGAGTAGGGCACTCTCTGGATGCATAAAGGAAGAGGGATGACCCCAAAAGTGCCGGCACCCTATAGACCTAGAAGAGATGACCAAGGATTGTGTAGTGACCCAAGTAAGTTCGAGACCAGTTATCCATGGAAGTAACTTTGATATCATAATGTTTGTGATGTAGATACATATGTGGCACGTTGCAACATAGATTTAAAGGTGTATTGGCAAGGTGGGATGTACCGTCTCTACTCTTGGAACATGAAGAACTTTGTGTTTGGACGGCCGCCAAATGCTTATTTCCTCTTGTTATGGGAGTGAGAGATAGGACAGTACGCATGCCTTACACCAAGGATAAAATATGATGTAAGTTGGAACGTTGCTATGAGATATGAGTATAGAGATGATAGCATACCCTTGTGGAGTGAGCGATACATAGATGGGTTACAAACACTAAGAATATTAAGAAATCATCTTGTGAGAATGTTGTATCATGAGTTATGTGGAATTTGCAAGATATGCAAGGTTGAGTTTGATAACCATGGGAATGAGTCCATAGTTTTCTTGTTGAAGATAGACGTTGAGGTGTATGTCTTCAACATTACCTAACACCAAAGGATGAGAAGTGGTAATGAATGCTCTGGTTAAGATATAGCTGCCTAGTTTAGCAAGAGGCTAGAAGAAGTTGAGGTTGTTAGGCTAACCCTGAGATCGAGAAAGAAGATATGTTTGGCTAACACTCAGATGTAACAAGATCTGTTGAACAAGTTAGTGGTTGTTTGGTTAGTCAGCCTAGTCCTTAATATAATGAAAGGATGGTGATAGAACCTCAGATACACTTCTTTGGGTAGGAAGGTAATAAAACCCTGATGAGTGTGGTTTAGGGTTTCTGAGGAATCGATCTTGAGGAATCATGACATACAGGAAATCATGATTTTAAGATCACCATACACCATGGTACTACTGAGATAATAAGTGGTAGCAGTACTATGGATGCTAGAGATAAGGCTGCATGTGGTATGTTACCATGCATGATAGAAGGTGAAGGATGAGCGCCGGTAACCCAATGCATTGATATAGAGGATAAAGAGTTCCCGAGAGGGAATGGGAGTTCATCACTATGGATGTTGTGATAAGTCTCCCTTAGACCAAGGAAGGTCAAGATGCAATATGGGTTATGGTAGATCGCCTTACCTAGATGACATGAGAAAGAAAGAGTACTGTCAAGGGACAGATCGGGTTGAACTACATATGAGAGAGATGGTTCAACTACACCATGAGGTGAGATCAAAAGTTCTTGAGTATAACCTAAAGGTTCACTTATGTGAGGTGGAAGTAGAAACATGAAGAACTCTAGGTTAGTACAGTTTACCACCCTTAACTAATGGTTAGTATGATCCAGACTAAGGGCCTAATGAGAGCATGTGTGCTCATTCAGGGTGATATCTAGAGACAGTTCTTGTCCTATGAAAGATGTGATGATAACCACCATAGCCAGTGTCGAGATTTAAAGAAGCTCTGTAAGGGAGGTTGTGTTGGTCACCACTTCAGTAAGGTGATGTTGGTGAAAGGACCATGTGATGGTTAGAAAAGGACCACAGTGCATGTAGATGAAGTCGCTTTGATCATGCAATGGATGAAAGGAGCCTAGAGACGATGGGAGTCATGAGCGGATGCAAAGTAGACTGACATGCAGTTCACTGTGGGAGAATATGTGACATGAAAATCTGACCCCTCTAAGTTATAGCTAAGAGAACTAAGTCCCCGATGCATGGGTTCTTTTGACATGGTTTGGTGGAGAAGGTTAAGTTTGATCTTACCCCTCAGGATAATGTGATGTGTGATGAGTTCCATGTGTCCAATTTAGAGCACTATGTGAGATATCCGAACCATGTGTGGAGCAATGAACCTAGTGAGCCCCAAGGGATGCTGAAATGAGCTGAGTCACCTGTGGGGTTGATAGATGCCAAGGTGAAAGAACTCAGAGGAAAGAATATGTGATGATAAAGGTTCTTTGGAAGCGCCATGGATAAGGTAAAGCCACATAGGGGCCAATGATGGACATGGAAAAGTCTTATCCTGAATTGTTTGTTTGCTTGATGGAATTTTGAGGACAAAATTCCTATAAGAGGGGAAGGATGTTACAACCCCAACTTTTGGGTTCATTTGGTGAGAAATGTAATTTCTGATATTAAAAATATTTGAACAAATAATGATATAATTTGTTTGGAATAAATGGATTTCATTTACAATAGACTTGATGATTGTTTTATGGGCTTTATTGGCTATTGGGCCCAATAACAAGGAAGAGACAAAAGGCACTCCATTATTAATAAGAAATGGAGAAAATAAAAATGTAGAAACCTCTAGAAGGTAGATATATATAATCCAAAGGTGGATTTCATGCCTCTTGGGTTCCTTGGGTTCCAAGGAGTCCAAAGTTGCAAAAAGAAAGCAATAAGAAAAGAAAAGATAAATTAAATATTTCTTTATTAAGAAAGAAATTGAAAACAGTGATAAAATAAGGAAAATAAGTGAAAAGAGGTCTAATTGAATTATCTTTAATGGATTTTTGTATTCATGAGGTTTCTTATGTTAAAAGGAATACCAATGAGGAAAATAAAAGAGAAATAAAGAGAAATCCTCAAAAAGAGATATTTTAATAAGAGATAAACAAGTTAATGATAAATAATGATGATTGATGCATCCAGAAGGATAATAAGCACCCTTATGAAGGAATTTCAAAATCATAGAGTTTCTTGGGGTCCAAGGAGCCCCAATGGAGGAAAAGAAAGAGAAAATACCTATAAAGCATAATAAGAGAGTAATGTAATACATTATTAATGAATTTTGGTGGCATTGCTAAAAAGGTGGTATTTTCTACTTAAGGAAAATAGAATTTCGTGGCCAATGCATTAAAAGCCAAGAATAAAGAGAACAATGGAGAGGATTTTCGAATTCCTAAATATCCGAATAATAAAGAATGTTAAAAGGACAAATAAGAGAGAGAAGCTTTCTTTTTCATGAAGGAATCAGATTCCTAGTAGGAAAGAACCTTATGTCTTCAGGAGCAAGCATCGTAGGGTGTTGTTACCCTCATCTATAAAAGGAGAGAGAGCCCTGGGCCGAGTCCAGGACAGAGATCTCACGTACCCTCCTTTCTTTATCTTCTTCCTCTTATTTTTGGCATATAAACCCTAACCTTGAGAGTATAAGCTCTAACCCGTGAACCACGAGAGCCATGGCATCTTTATCAGAGTCGTGACGTTCCTTTGAAGGCCTGTGATGATTGAGCAATGTCTCGTTGCTCTTGCATGTGCGCAGCACCGTCGGAGGGCTGCAACAAGGCTGCGTCCTACAGGCCCAAGCACCCGCACTCCTGACCATCCTGGCTGTGGGTCAGGGTGTGGAGAAGAGCGGCGGTAGGTGCCGGAGGCAGGGGGCCGTCACTGGTGGCCTTCGGGTTCGGGAGGAGGAAGACAAGCGGCACCAACCTCTGCTAGGGTGTCCACAGCTAGAAAACGTGAGGAAGAAGAAGATATGGCCGATTGGACAGAATTGCCCCTCCGCGGGCTGAAGACCCATTTATCTTACCAAGGGAAAAATGGTCAATCAACTATATTTTCAAACCAACGCGCGTTGCATGGGAATCAGGCAACGTGGCAACTTCTGATTGTCCAGAGTAAGTGGTTTTTGTAAAATTCGTAGTTAAATATTAGTAGCTCGGTTTGGTACACATAAAATATGAAATTTTCTCAGAAAAATGAGAGGAATCCAATAAAAATATATTTAGAAACTAATTCCTCTTTCTATTCGAAAAGTAGTGTAAGTTATCAACTTTAATGAATTAAAGATTAAGAAACCCTATTTTGAGATGATTAATGAAATTAGTAGGGTTTAATGGATGATTAAAGTTGGTATTAACATGTTAATGATTTAAAGGAACATTAGGAATAAAAAGGATGAACTTTGCATGTAATTAGTTTAATTTAGAGTTTCATGTGCTGAGATGTGCTTTAATGGGCCTTGAAACCCTAATATTGGTAAATGCGACTCTTAATGGCTTTAATTATTCAAAACTATGAATAAAGCTAAGATATGATGTTTATAAGCAATTTCGAGACTAAAGATTACTAATTATGAGTAAATACTCTTAATATAGTAAATTAGGGTTTGTAAATAATTATATAAATTAAGGTTTAAAATAGTATAAATGAAGTGAGACCCTAATTGCAAACGAAACCCTAAAATGGATGCAGAAACCATAGGAAGCAATTTCAATTTGAATAGAAATAATCTTGATAAAGTGTGTAGTAAATAGAGTACATGTGATTTTAAGGATTCTTGATTGTATGGTTAGACTACTTGCTTGGATTGCCTTCTTGGTTGGAATTGATATTAGCTCGATTCTACTGAACAAATATGTGGTTACGCTTATGAATATCTCAAATTAGTTTCTTGAGGTTTTCTGAAGTTTTCCTCGATGACTTGAATTAAACTGTTGGATGAATTTAATTAATGCGAACTATAATGTGGATATGACTATCGCTTAAGGTATGTGCCTACTAGATCAGATCCTAGTCCCCTCTGTGGCTTAATAGTTTGACCTAGTACATGGCTACCTATGGGGTAGGTCCATCAGGTCATTGGATGACTTAGTACATGGCTACCAATGGGGTAGGTCCATCAAGTCACGTTGAGTCGGGGATTGGGATACCTATGGGTAGTGCCATGCGACTCTTCAGCACACCATGAGTTAGGGATTGGGCTACCTATGGGTAGTGCCATGCGACTCAACCCTAGATATTGATCTACTTGTTAGGTAGGATCATGCATGGTTTAATGGGGATCTACCATGAGGAAGGTAGCATCCAAGTCCACTATAGAGACAACACAGAGATAGGGGATAGGTAAGGATTGAGTAGTATTACTTAAAATGTAATCTTGGCTGTTAAATGATAATTGGCTGATTACATTGGTATCATAGTTGCACGATTATTGTTTCCCCCACATACCAGCTTTATGCTGATCGACGTTTTGTTTGTCGGCGTTTTAGGTACAAATGAAAAGAACAAACAGTAAAGTGGCATATGTGGAATTAAATGAGGATTAACGATCAAGGAGGATTAGTTAGAATATTCTCTCATATGGATAGCAGTTTAGTAATCCAAGTTTTTCAAAGGTATGCAAAAAGTTTTAATTTATACTAGATTTTAGTATAGTTGGTAGAATTTGATAATTGTTAATGATTATTTGTCAAACCTTTGATCCTGTTAATGGGGATAATGACACCGACCTTTTGGTCTCCCTTAATTGGGGGTTACCGGGAGGTGGGGTCGTTACAATATTAGTTATGAACTTTAGAAAATTTTAACCAATTAGAAATCATTGGAAAATCACTTATTTATTAAGTTTGATTTAGGTGATAAAATTGACACCATTTGATAGATATAATACCATGATTCTTAACCATGTTTTGTTTTATATTTTCTGAGATATATATAATTTATTACAAAGTTTAAAAGTATTGACCAATTAGGAAAATTTAAAAAGTCAAACATATAAGTTTATCTATTTTCAACCCATCTGACATGGTCCTATCTGAAATGGCCAACTGGCCCAAGCTTACAACAACTAGTCGCAAAGAGGATTCACAGGAAAAGACCAAATTGTCCCTAAAGATGTGATGAAATAAAAAGACCAAAACATATCTAAGAAAGTAATAATCTAGGTCATCATCTTCCTCTCTTCATCCATCCACGCGATGAAAAAATGACCAAGACAATGGAGCCTCAACCATGGATTACTATCCTGTGAGACCACGCGAGACCTCACCTAGAAAGGACTCCACCATCTGCGTCATCACCAGTCAGACACAACAAGGGTAGGAACTGTGATATGTTCTAAACACCCAAAGTTTCCTCTACCATTTCCAGTTGGAGTGAGCATCAAGCAAAATAAGGGGAAAGCCCAAAAATCTAAGAACCAAACATCTTCAGGTCTTCAACCAAACCAAATAAAGGCAAAAAAAGAGAAATTGAAGGCATTGGGGCCAAAACACGATGGAGAGGATCAAGATTGCAAAAATAGCAAATGAGAACATGAAAAGGGGAAAATGGGTCACTTGCCTTGAGGGTAAATTGAGAGGTAAACAACTCTCAATGACAATGATGGAGAAGTTCAGGGTGGTTTTCCATGAGGCTCATAGACCGCAGATGTCACTCCAAAACTAAATTGGACGCCAGGGAAACATAGAGTTTGGAGAAGGTAGTCATGGTTGATTGGGATTTTGCAAAGAGACGTGAAACATTGTCGGATTTTGGTGATTGTGTAGCAGTGGTTTTATAACGGTCCAATGAATTAGAGAGGCGGGAGAAGGAAAAAAAGGAAGAAAAAATGGGAAGAACATGTGAGACCGGGAGAAGCTTGACAAATATGGGGTACATAGGATGAAAGCATAGAAATAATTGGGTCATCCAACACAGGATCACATGAGGAAATCATATGAGAAGAAATCAGAGAAAATGATCAAAAACTGAGGAAGGAATCTATAAAGGAAAGTCGGAGGAAACAATCTGCATAGCGGAGAATTTCTAAGGGTGGAAGATGATGCTTGCTTCTTAGGATCAAAGATCATATGGCTGGCGTAAAACTAGATTGACAAGGGAGCCAGACCCAACAAGACACTTAATAAAACACAAACTTAGCCCAATCGGGACATTAACTGCATACTGATTTAAATGATTTTCATGTTTCTTTCATGGTTCATTTGAGGGTCCTAACAATCATCAAATTATACCAAAATTGGTACCTAGACCTATTAGGACATGGAGAATCCGTATTTGGCATCAATATGCACTTTTGGGACTGTTATATTTTATTTAATATTTTTGGCTTTAAGTGTTATTTTCTCTCCTAAATAAAACTAGGATAGATAAGATTGTTCAATTAATGTGAGAATTCACAGATTGACTAATTTTGCTATGTAGAATTCGAAATTAAAGTTTGTTTTTACTTTTGAAGAGATTTGATAATTCATTTAATATTTTTTCTTTACCACATATTTTCTTTTCTAAATAAAATTAGGATAGTTGTTATTTTTCAAATAATGTGAAACTTGCCACCTAAGCCAATTGGGATCAAGGGAACACGATTATATTTGCATTTTGAATTTTCCTTTTCTGAATTCTAATAAACTTATCATTTTAGGCTTATTAAAATTATATTATTGTAACATTGCACCATTATGTATTATTAGAGTCCTATTATCTTCACATTATTACCAAAAGGGTTTCCTTAACTTATTATGGACGAATTTTCATATTTTACTTATTTAACATATTTAATCAATTTATCCAATACTTATTCAGATAATGGAACATTATTTATATTATTGAACATAGAAACAACAATTTTTATTACAAAAAACATTATACCTCTGGTTAAACATATTTAAACCATTATATGCATTTTAGTTAGCAAAGGAAACATATGCAACATGTTTATTGGGTTTACTTACATGTTAGTACATAATTAAGCTATTATGTTAATATGCCACTTAATATGTTATATATGGTTATCATTGAGTTATTCATGTTATATGCATTACCAATGTACATTAAGGTATAACCTTAACCTTAACCTTGTGTGGTCAAATATAAAGAACTAAACATTCTAAACTCCTTATCATGGGAACAAGATTTCTAGAGTCTAGATGCTAGGTTTGGGTATGTTAAAACACTCCACAACTTAAAGAGGATTTTGTCCCTAAAATCCAACCTTTCTTATACTACCAACCAAATTCCCTCCACCCCTTAAAAGGTTTAACCTAATAAGCCAAGCTTAGGAACATCAAGGTACTAGGGTTACTTATGTATCTTTTAGTTGTGAATATTTGAGTGGTTTATGTTGTTCATATATCATGCATCCGACTATCACATCATACCTACCTAGGGTTGAGTTTCAGGTCCTTGTGTTACTAACCCAAAAACCCTAAGGTCCACATTAATATCCAAAAAGTCATGGGGAGGGTAGGTCAATTAAACCTTTATCACAAGACATATCTTCATAGTCATCACTCTGAACACCAGAACTAGGGTTTAGGATATCTATTCCAACTAATTCTAAAGTTTCATTACCAATAATTCTTTCATCTTCTCATTGTGACTTGGTTCTAGAAAACATCGATAAAACTAGAGAAAGTTTCTCTACATATAGTAGTATAATGGAAGATACGTTTTTCTTCAAAAAATCATACGAAATCAAACTGAGTGAGCTCAAACTCAATGTGAGAAACCAAGTCACAATTATTCCATGTTAGGATCTACTTATCATGCTACACTAACACTCTCATGTCAAACCTCACTATATTCAAAGGTACTTGTCATAACTACCTACATCATTGTCTATGGGCAACGAGAGTCTCATCTCAAAAGGGTTTACTATTCATGATTCTTATGTGTACCTCATATCATTCTAGATTGACCTTTCATCATTTCATGAAAAACATAGGTCAATTTTAGGATAAACATCTCACTTAGAGGGTAAATATGTAATGTAAGGGTTCTAATTTGGTAGACAAAATAAAAGTAGTTAGAATCTGACTAACCTGGCTTTATACCATCTTGTAAGGAGTGGGACCCAAGAAGGGATCCACTCCCTACTCAAATTGAGGAATAAATCATCTAACTCAAGACACTAACAAGCATGTTGGTATTGGCGTAATTTTCATTTCTCAAATGATGGTACATAAAAATACCAAAGTATAGAAGAAGAATAATATTTCATGACTATATTCAATTTTTCAAGGTTACATAGTATTCTCCCACTTGGGTTTACATAAAAGCAACAACATTAGGATCTAAGTAGAGCTCTGTCTCCTTGAGAGTCAACTCCATAAGTTAGGTCC
This sequence comes from Alisma plantago-aquatica, assembly GCA_963693085.1. Classification (NCBI taxonomy): domain Eukaryota; kingdom Viridiplantae; phylum Streptophyta; class Magnoliopsida; order Alismatales; family Alismataceae; genus Alisma; species Alisma plantago-aquatica. The sequence goes on along the minus strand of OY856409.1, from coordinate 537,974,571 downwards.
ACATCTGCTTGTCATGTCCACCATGTCTTACACCTGGGGTTGGAAGCATACCCCACAAGAGAAGACAAAATGGATATTGTCAACACAAAATTAGGTACATGCATATTAATGAAGGTTTGAGAAATATAAAGGAAAAATGACATCAAATATAATAAGGCTTCCTATAGAAGAGGAAAAGTACTATCCAAGTAGATATCAAAAGAAATACATTTAATGAAGATAAATAGTAAGAAATTTCTTGCATTAAAACATTATCTCAAATATAAACCATGCATGTAAACAACATTTGACTAAGGTTATTTCAAGAAGGGATGTGGGACACCATAGGATCGCAACCTAAACAACATTCGGTGGGAAAAGCGCAACCTGGGTGAAAATAGCACACCCTATGTATAATGAGTAGAAAAGCACACTCGGGGCAAAAAATGTGTGCCCTATGTATGATTGAACTCATGTACCACTATAAGAAACAAAATTAGTCTAAGCCATGCACAATCTAGAGGAAAGAACAAGTTTGGTCAATTTAGAATAATAGGATGAGAATATCAAATAGTTATAATGTGGGGTCAGAGGACCCATAAACAAAATCCAATAATGTCCACAATAAGGTGCAACATAAGATCATATAGTCCACCCGTAGAGGGTTAGGATATCAAATAATCAAATTAGAGTCCAATAAGAATACCCAACAAAGTAAGATAATCATAATATGAAAATTGAGATAGAATCTTTCACTTGAAATAAATTCTCATAAGAGAGAGAGATTTTGTAGGCTAATTTGTCCATAGGACCAAGATTGATATGAATATGGGTGACTTGCTCAATATAACAAATAGGGAATGCAACATACCTCAAATGAAGTCTACATATGTCCAAGGTCAAAACCCTTATCCCATCTTAGTCCACAAGCAACCTATGAAAGGCATGTATGAGACTAGGGATAGGTTTACATTAATTGTACAAACCCTAAAAGTTGTTTTTATTATTAGTGATTTATATTATCAAAACCATAATATCGTGTATAATATATTTTTGTGATTTAATATCCTATTTTATTTTATTTTTCTAATTTATATAAACTTACAACCAATTAGGAAAATCCTTAATAAGTTTCATATTTATTTTATCATATTTAGTGATTAAACTGACACCATTGGATAGAAAATAATACCACAACTATAAGACATATTTTAGTTTATTTTTGAGCTATATATAGTTCATTATGAATTTTAGAACTATTTATCAATTACAAAAATCTAAAAAAGAAACACATATAACTTTATCGATTTTCAACCCATCTGACATGTACCTATCAGAAATGGCCTACTGATGCGGGCCTATAGCAACCAGGTGCACAAGAGGATTCAAAGAAAAGACCAAATTTCCCCTAAAGATGTGATGAAATTAAAAAAATCAAAATAGGGCTAACCAAGTAATAATCCAGGTCATCATCTTCCTCGCTTCATCCATCAACGTGATGAAATAATGACCAAGACAATGGAGCCTCAACCATGGATTACTATCCTACGAGATCAGGCAAGACCTCACCTAGAAAGGACTCCACCATATCCATCATCACCATTTAGTCACAGTGAGAGTAGGTAGAGCCTACAGTTCAGTATAAAAAACTAGAGTTTTGTTTACTATTATCGGGTGGAGTGAGGAATAAGTGAAATAAGGGGAAAGCCTAAAAATCTAAGAACCAAACATCTCCTAGTATTCGATCAAACCAAAAAAGGAAAAGGAAGAGAAATCATAGGCATTTAAGACAAAACATGATAGAGAGGATCAAGATTGCAAAAAAAAAAAGTAACACAAAAGGGGAAAAGTGATCACTTGCCTTGAGGGTAAATTGAGAGGTAAACAACTCTCAATGATGATTGTGGAGAAGTTCTGGGTGATTTACCGCGAGGATCAAATACCAGAGATGCCACTCCGAAACCAAAGAGGCGGACAAGGAGAGACAAAGTTCATAGAAAGTAGGCATGATTGATTGGGGTTTTGTGAGGAGAAAGAAAATGTTGTTGGGTGTCTTGTGATTGTGTAGTAATGGTTTTATAATGGTCTAAAGCATTAGAGAGGTGGGAGAAGAAAAAAGGGAAAAAAGTAGGGGAAGAACAAGGGAGACCGGGAGATGTTCAATGAATATGGGGTATAGAGGATGAAACCCTACAATAATAAGGTCATCTAGTGTGTAATCACATAAGGAAATCATAGCAGAAGAAATCATAGAAAAAGATTAAAAACCAAGGAAGGAATCTGTAAAGGAAAGTTGGCGGAAATAGTCTGCATAACACAATCTTTTTAAGGGTGTAAGATGACACTTGCTCTGTAGGATCAAAGACCAGACAGTTGGCATAAAACCTGGATTGATAGGGAAGCCTGACCCCAACATGACACTTAACAAAACACAAACTTAACCAAACCAGGACATTAGTTACATATTGATTTAAATGATTTTCATGTTTCTTGCCTAATTCATTTGAGGGTCTTTACAATCATCAAATTTACAAAATGGTAATAGACCAACTAGGACATCAAGAATCCATTTTTGGCATCAGTTTGCACTTTTAGGGCTATTTACAATTTTATTTAATATTTTTGGCTTTAAGTCCTAGTATTTTCTCCTAAATTAAAATAGGATAGATAAGATTGTTCAATCAATGTGAAAATTCACACACAGACTAATTTTGGTATATATAATTCAAATTTGAGGTTTGTTTCTACTTTTAAAGACATTTAATAGTTCATTTAATATTTTTGCTTTATCTCATATTTTCTTTTTTAAATGCAATTAGGATAGTTATTATCCCCCAAAAATTGTGAAACATGGCATGCAACCAAGCTAACTGGAACCCAAGAAACACAAATTTACCATTATATTTGGGTATGAAATTTCTTTTTCTGAATTATAATGCAATTATCATTTTAGGCTTATTACCATTATATTATTATATATATTATTTAGAGTTCTCTTATCTTCCCATTATTACCAAAAGAGTTTCTAAGATTCATTATTCATGAATTTCCATATTTTACTTATTTAAAATATTTAGTCCATTAATACAATATATATTTAGATAATGGAACATTACTTGCATTATTGAACATGAAAACACCAATTGTTATTCCAAAAAACATTATACCTCTTATTGAACATATTTTAGCCATTATTTGCATTTCAGAGCAAAGGAAACATATGTGACATATTTAATGGGTATACTTACATGTTAGAACACAATTAAGTTATTATGTTAATATACCACATAATATGTTATATATGGATTACCATTAAGTAATTCATGTTACATTCATTATCGATGTACATTAAGGTATAACCTTATCCTTGTGTGGTCAAATCTAAAGAATCAAATATTCTAAACTCCTAATCATGGGAATATGATTTTTAGAGTCAAGATGCTAGGTTTGGGTATGTTACACGACTTATGACTGTTGGTGGAGGTCAAGGGATTTGAAGGACTTCTACATATAAGGATGAAATCCATTACCAAGCATACTATTGTAATTTCCATAAGAGCACTTCGACAATTAATCAAAATAGCTTATCGTACCCCAAAGGAAAGACTCTACTAATCAGATCATAGGATGCATGTAGAGCCTATATATGGACTCAAAAAGGCAAGGTTGCCATCAAATTAGACCATAAAAAACCCACAAATAAGAAAAGTTATTTCATTGTCTTAGAAGTGGGGATTCTAAAAGAACTAGTGTGTGAAGTATGCATACTTGAAGCACATGTTCATTGAATACAACAACTTTGATGGCATTGCAAATTATACCTCCTAATTGCATTGCTAATCTTCTCATGGCATCCAACCTTGGCTGAGTCTCTATCAACTATATTTTTATATTAGATCCAATGACAAGATACCAAAAGCTACAATTGGGTAGTTCTCTACAAAGTATTAAATTGTGGGCTATTAGATACATGGTGAAAATTACTACAACAACAAACCAATTGGTGGCATGCATATGTTGGTGGTAAGATATAACTTCTTTGTTATATTACCTTAACAAGCTACTCCTAGTTTCTCTACTAGCATATCATGGCCATACTCATGTTGATTTTCATATTGGTTCTTCAACACCCTATCACAATTATTTCTATGATGTTAAGTACATGTAGAATCTCTTAACATGCATAAAATGGTTGGATGTTCCTATTATAAATGAACTGAAGGCCTTTGTTGATGGGAGAGAACTAAACCTTGTGGGTGAGAATAAGTAGCCCAAACCATTGTGTATATTTCGAAATAAATTTTATTTTTCAGAGTAAGATGGTGAGCCTAAAGCAAATACATTTTTGACCTCTAGTGTCACTTTTATAATGTCGGTTTCAATAGAAAATTGACACTCCATACCTATATCGTCAGTTGCTAGAGCATAAACACCAGTATTGGTCAAGTCCTATCGATTAAGAAAAAACATGGGTACCAGTTTTACTATAACATTGGTTACCGTTGGAAGAACCAACATCACAGACAACCTACAAAATTCAATTTCTAGGAGAAAATTTTGATATATACATTTAGCATTGCTTGTAGAGAAACCAACAACATGCCCCTTTCCACAAAATAAATTTTCCTCCAAAACACCTCCATCATCGATTTTCTCTAAAAAGACAAAGTCATAGGTCATGTCCACCTCGAAAATTTTTACCTCAAAAAGCATATGGTGTCAGTTCAATAATAATGAATTGGTGACAAAGGGTTCCTACCACGCACCCAACAAAAATATTTCTCCCAAATTAAGTTATGTAGTTGGTTTTGGTTCTATAAACTGAGGACTAAGTCCTTAGTGAGGTTGACATTTTTTATTAGCGAGGCCTCTCTCATTGATTTTCATGTATCAAACCAACAACATAGTATGTACCATGTCGTCAATTTGTTTAAAAAACTGACACTAAGTCCTTAGTGTGGTTGACATTTTTTATTAGAAAAGGACCTCTATTGTTGGTTTCTTTTAATACAACTGATGACATAGTGTTTACTCTGAAATAGCTTCTATTATCCATGTCAAAATTGCAATAACATCTTGAAAGTCAAAACTATTGACGAAATCAAAAGTCATGTCATGTGCAATGGGATTCTACAAGGCTATATAGAATGCAACTGGCAAGGAGAGATTCTTACTATGAAATCAGTAGATGTATAAAGTTGTATCTATGTTAAACAAGAAGTTGTTGACAATGCAGATGTGAACGAACAAATTCCAATAGACATGGTTGATGCAATGCTAGATAGTTGTGGTGTAAATATTACTGATCCACCTTCCTTATTTAGAAATATTGTGCATGATGCTGAGAGACTATCATACTTAGGTTGTACTAAGTTTATGAAGCTGAGCTCTATGTTGAGATTGTATACTCTGAAGGCTAACACTATATGGAGCGATAAAAGATTCACATCTCTATTGTATTTGTTGAAAGATATTCTTCTTAAAGACAACAAGCCTATGGTCTCAACATACAAATTAAAGAAAATGTTGTGCACAATGGGAATGGAGGCTAAGAAGATACATGCATGCCCGAATGATTGTGTGTTATTTTAGGAGGATTATATTGAATTGAAAGATTGTCCAAAATGTTGGGAATCAAGCTACAAAATAATGACTTCATGTAAGTTCAAAAACTAGCTCTCTAGCTGTAAAGAGTGAGACCCGAAAGGGGATCCACTCACATGGTATAATACAAGAGACATGTAATAATAAAGCAACGGAAACAAAACTATTACAAAGTCACTTCATGATTCATTTATACAATTGTTCCTCACCATAATAGGTGATTTTATAAAAACTTGAACTAAGTACAACTAAAGCTAGTAGCAGAGGGTAACCCAGCCATTCCAAGCTATCCTTAAGTTCATGTCGTGTTAGTGATCTTTTTGAGCTCTTATCTTCCAATGTACCTAAACCTGGGTGGAAGGGAACATCACCCAGAATGATAGGAAACAACAAAGAGGTCAACAAAGGCTGAGTATGTACACATAATAAACTTTGGGAATTATATTGGGGTAAAAGTGCAAAAAGAAATGTTCCCACAAGAAGGGGGCTATTTGCAATTAGGTATGTTCAAGAGAAAAGTAACAAAAGAAATGAGGCATATAAAATTTCAGATTACAAACATGATGATAAAAGAGTGTCTTGCCATAACAATCATCCACAAAATCATATTAAAACAAAGAATATTTGCATGCATAACAATGTACACTAAATATACCTAAAACAGGGCCATAACACCATAGGATCATGGCCTAAAAATAAACAAGGGTGGAAACACACACCCCGAGCGGAATACGCACACCCTATATAAGTATGGTTGTACATAAGTACCACTATTCTAGATAATCTAGTCAAACATGCATCATGCTATAATAGAGTGGCAAGACTATCATTTTAGTCAATATCAAACAAAGACAACAAGGCAGGAGGAGTCTAAAGACCCATATAACATGTCAATTTAATAATCACAACAGTAAAAGGATTTATATCAAGAATTAGAAATGTCCATGAATATTAGATTTCCAAGAGAAATAATATTTCAAGAGATGCCTCATTAAAAGAAATTAGGTTTTAGTCAAATAATGCCCAAAATAAAATAGAGGATGTACATACCTGATCTTCATAGCTAAGGCTTAACTCAGTCTATATATTTGATCCACGAGGTCATGTTTTCATCCTAGGAACATATTAGGTGTGTCAGTCAAACCAAAGGGATCATATATTTACATTCCTAATTTAGTTACTTATATGGCTATTATACTAATTACAATCATCTAATTCCATATTAGGGTTTATGTATTTAGGATATGATAGGTATGGTGATTATTGGTAGTATAATGGTATGAGATTCAAAATACCCCTTGGTTGGTAATTAGAGTCTAGGGTTCAGTATATCACAAGAACAAGATTTAGATATTAAATTTTCTTACTAATAATTAATGAGTCTTATAAACCATATATGCCCCACTTGTTAATACTCAATTATATAGATATTAGTACAAATATGTCAAATACTAACATAATAGGTCATTCAACCAAAGTTATCACCAAAACAACATTTTATTTATTCCAACATTCTCTAATTATCATTTAATTGGCTATCCATTATATATTAGATTAACTAGTGTAAACCTACATAAATGTTAGGTCTTCTAACTTACTAGTATACATGCTTGGCTACTCATGTTGTACCATGAGTTGGATGATCATAATCCTTAATGGCTACTAGGATTAGTAATGTCCTACCTATCATCTCTTATAAGTCTCTAATGCTCCACATTGTTACATATGCAACAAATTTCCACCAAAGTACTAATCGTGTTGATGCATCTTTACTAGTAATATGTATATAATAGGATATATACTTAGGATAATCTAGTCAAACATGCATCATGCTATAATAGAGTGGCAAGACTATCATTTTAGTCAATATCAAACAAAGACAACAAGGCAGGAAGAGTCTAAAGACCCATATAACATGTCAATTTAATAATCACAACAGTAAAAGGATTTATATCAAGAATTAGAAATGTCCATGAATATTAGATTTCCAAGAGAAATAATATTTCAAGAGATGCCTCATTAAAAGAAATTAGGTTTTAGTCAAATAATGCCCAAAATAAAATAGAGGATGTACATACCTGATCTTCATAGCTAAGGCTTAACTCAGTCTATATATTTGATCCACGAGGTCATGTTTTCATCCTAGGAACATATTAGGTGTGTCAGTCAAACCAAAGGGATCATATATTTACATTCCTAATTTAGTTACTTATATGGCTATTATACTAATTACAATCATATAATTCCATATTAGGGTTTATGTATTTAGGATATGATAGGTATGGTGATTATTGGTAGTATAATGGTATGAGATTCAAAATACCCCTTGGTTGGTAATTAGAGTCTAGGGTTCAGTATATCACGAGAACAAGATTTAGATATTAAATTTTCTTACTAATAATTAATGAGTCTTATAAACCATATATGCCCCACTTGTTAATACTCAATTATATAGATATTAGTACAAATATGTCAAATACTAACATAATAGGTCATTCAATCAAAGTTATCACCAAAACAAAATTTTATTTATTCCAACATTCTCTAATTAACATTTAATTGGCTATCCATTATATATTAGATTAACTAGTGTAAACCTACATAAATGTTAGGTCTTCTAACTTACTAGTATACATGCTTGGCTACTCATGTTGTACCATGAGTTGGATGATCATAATCCTTAATAGCTACTAGGATTAGTAATGTCTTACCTATCATCTCTTATAAGTCTCTAATGCTCCACATTGTTACATATGCAACCAATTTCCACCAAAGTACTAATCGTGTAGATGCATCTTTACTAGTAATATGGATATCATAGGATATATACTTAGTAAAATATTAGCTAGTATTGGTTATTGATAATGATATGTGTATATGTAATCGAGAAGGTGATTAGTAAAATCATAATTTTGTATACTTTCCATAACTATAGTAGATCCATTGTTACTATACATGCTATTGTTATATGTATATGCATAACTTAAGAGGCAAAAACATGTTATTACAATCTATCATAGGATGGTCTCAAACTACATAAACTATAAAGATTATTTAACTTATAGTTAGTAGATCTTCCAATGATCCATCTACAGATTGATATCCATGGTTCTCGAAGTACTCCCCACTTCAATGTTTCTTTGAGTTGAGCGTAGATAGGCTAGTTGGTTTAGAGACCTAAGGGAGATAGCAAGGTCTAACTCCATCGCCAAGGCATCACACTGATCACAGCTAGGGCCATATCTAGGAGCCGGTGGAGGGTGTCTGAGGGTTCTGGATCATTGGTAGGGCTCCCGACAACTACTCTTGGTTGCTATGACGACTAGAGTAGGAGTTATAGACCTGCAGCCACTAGGGCATGGCAACAAGAAGCGGGAGGAAGAAGACTGATGAGGTGATGCTAGATGTGGGACCAATGCTGGAAGCTAATATGCTGAAGAAGCAGTGGGGCACCATTGTTGAGGGTGCAAGCACGAACCCCACCAACCAATGCAGAAGGCGGAGGCAGCAACCTGCTATCACAGCCGCTTGGCACGGATGAGAAGTGGTTGGCTCGAGCTAGGTCAAGGAAGCGATAGGAGAACGAGGTGGAGAGGGAGAGGTTGAGGAGACGGTCAACAGTTGGGAGTGGTCCCAGAGGAGTGGTGGCAGAGATGACAGCGGCTCCATGGGCAAGCTTCAGGATGTTGCATCTCGCCTGAAGGGCCAGGGTGTGTTGTTGCACTGCAAACTGATAAGGGTTGAGGGAAGCAGCCTCTGTAGACCTTTGTGGTTGCAGGAGACAATCTTGCTATTGTTCAGTTGCTGGGTGCATGATGAGGAAGGTGGCGGCGAGATGTGGTAGCGGATCGTGCCCCTCAGTGGCGCTTCTTGGTTCTGCTAGGCGCAGGTAAAGAAGGAAGAAGAGGAGTACGGTGGAGTTAGTCATGGGGTAGGTGACACTGAAGGAGATCAAGGTGATTCTATGCATATTTGTGGACATGGCGGCGGAACGCTTTTAGGTGGATTAGATCACTGACAGTGTTGGCACAGATTGAAGAAGTAAAGGAGGTATGTGTTGGCGGAAGCTCTGTCAGTAGGCGGCAGATCTGTCGGCAGCCACCAAGGAAGGTGGCGGCACTTTGTTGTGATCGTGGCAGAAGGATGACCAGGTTACGACATGATCTGTAGAGTCCTAACTATCCCTAGCCAGGAGAACATGTGGTAGGGTCCTACACAATCATGGCAGCTAGACTGAGGGGATAGGAACCTCCGACGACCAGGGTTGGCTGAAGAAGACGATGAGAAAGAAAAGGGAGAGGAAGACGGGTGACGAGGCAGAGAAGAGAGATGCGGAGGTTGAGGAAGACGTTGGAGCAAGGAGGCATAGACGCACGCCAGTCTGGTCGCAACTTTTCTCCATCAGCCGATGGGCGCAATGCCAGAAGATAAGAGGGTGGCTAGGGCTTCAGTATGTTTGAGAGTGTCCTGGAGGAGCACAGAGGAGGATGGGGTGAACTACACATCACGGGTGAGGGGGAAAATAGCCGCTGGACTCGGCCGTTTCCGCACCTAGGCACCGCGAGCAGTGCGGATCGACGGAGAAGAAGGGGGGTGTGGGCAACTATTTGATCGGGTCAATATAGACCGGTTCCATCCACTTGAGAGAATAATGAATTGTAATAGGAGAACCACCGTGACATAGAAACTAAATGTAACATTAGGGACTTAGACAAAAAAAATCAATGACTAAGAACACCAATTTAGATAATTTAATATCCTTCTTTACCAAAATTCGATTGAGCGAGCAACCAATGCTTAATTGCTATGAAAACTGATGGGTAGGCTAATTGGGATGGAAGGAATCCAATTCTGGCTTCAATTTTACATTGTAATCATGTTTCATATTACTTTTCATTACTAGTGTATTAAGTCTACATTTAATGTATTTACTCCTTCGTCTTACTTAATTTTGAGACTATGACACATATTGAATCGATTTTCTTTATCTATAATTATATATGTATTCTAAAGTGTCAATTTGGACCCAAGCCCATTACTTGGTATATTTTCACCTAAAATCTTATTGTTGGATGTATCATGTTTATATCATTTTTTTATATATCATATGCATAAGGCATTTATGAATTTACAATACCTCTTAATCAAACTCATCCTAACACATTTTGAATCAATAAAACAAAATATTAGGTATTCACATAATCAAACATGGGCCTAGAAGGAGGGAGGGTTACCCTATACAATTAGATTTGAGTATGTTACAACACTCCACCCCTTAAAAAGGATTTCGTCCCCGAAATCCACCCATTCATATCCTAGTGTATATTGTTTGGCCTCTTGAAAATTATAGGATCTAAGTCTCTCTAATGAGGTTAATGTGATTAACAATTTCATGTTACAATCATTTAATAAGTAGTTGTATGTGGTAACTTATCAAGCTAGTTATCCACGAACTCAAAGCATAATTTAGTTGCACATGTGTCTAGGGTTGTGTTATGATTCTATTTTTCTTTTTACTTTTGTTCAACATTCCTAAAGGATAAATTATCAGTAATCCCCCTTAAAAGAAATAATCTATAACTTAACTAATCATCTTGAGGGACAACAAGGGTGGATAAGTTAGGTCCTATGTACCAAAACTTATTCTTGATACTCACTACTACACACTAGGCCTAGGGTCTCATGACCGTGAAGGGTTTCCTCACTAAAGGGTTTCTCTACTACTAACTTTCTTATGGTGGTGACTTGGTTCCAAAACCATCGATAAAATCAGATTTTTTCCTTACATATAATTTAATAATGAAAATAAATTTTTATGATGAAAACTTTGCGATGAAAAATTCAAAGTTGGCACCAAAAATCGACCGAGAACCAAGTCAACCAACCACCTTTAACAACACAACACACCTACTATTATTTTATCACCATATCCTTCCACTAAAGAGTCTAGTTCTTCAATTGCCCAAAAGGGCATATAACACCCCCATAAAATGAGCACATGAGGGAGAAGGATCGCTAATAAGCATGGTCAACTTCTATTAAACCCTAATAAGAAATGACATCCAACATTCCCCTTTCACTCTTAATCATAATTCCCACTACCTCATATCAAGACCTAGGGAGTCATAAGGTTATCCAATGTTATAGGGAGAGATTTAGGGTTTTACCAATACTAGCTGGTTTACAATCATAGTGCAGTCATGGGATAAGATAATGTATGTAGTCAAGCTACTCATCTCAATCACTAGAAAAACCAACTACAATAATCGAGACGAAAGAGGTAAACACTCAATGATACTGATTAAACTCATAGCTTTCCTTAACCAATTCTCATATATGAAGCATTACAAGCTAAATGAAGATCGTATTCACCCCTTAGATAGACGGGTTTGGTTAGAGCTATATTGAGTTACTCCATGTTGAAGGTATGGCATGCCTAACCATAACATAGATAAGATAATTCATCACCTAGTATCAAGTAAATCAACATTCATTCTACAACTTATGTCAGATTTCTATGTTTATCATCCATACATGCTTCTGTACAGTCCTCTTAGTGGACATATCAAGGAAATTCTATAAAACATTAAGGGAAAGGGTCAACAAAGTGAACTAGGGTTAAGCGTAGATATGTATACCACATGAAAACCTACACTTAGTAGTAGTTTAGCTAGCCTTCTAAAAATTAGGAGATATGAATTAATCACTAAATGAGTTCACTCCAATGTAGTGATACATAACCTCCTTAGAGAAACTCTAGGTATTAAGATTCCTCAAACACTAAGTCTTAGTCATTGATGTGGTGTGTGAATATGTAGTGACCAATTTTAGAAGGTATTGAAACCCCAATTGGCATTCCAAAACCAAGAAATAGGTATGTCAACTATATGTAAAGGGTCACCAACGAACCTAATGAAGGAAAAATATAGGATAACTTCAAATAGTCAAGTTACCGACTGCTTTGGCTCTGATACCATTTTGTAAAGAGTGAGACCCAAAAGGGGATCCACTCACATGAAATAATACAAGAGCCATGTAATAATAAAGCAGCGGAAACAAAACTATTACAAAGTCACTTCATGATTCATTTATACAATTGTTCCTCACCATAATAGGTGATTTTATAAAAACTTGAACTAAATACAACTAAAGCTAGTAGCAGAGGGTAACCCATCCATTCCAAGCTACCCTTAAGTTCATGTCGTGTTAGTGATCTTTTTGAGCTCTTATCTTCCAATGTACCTAAACTTGGGTGGAAGGGAACATCACCCAGAAACATAGGAAACAACAAAGAGGTCAGCAAAGGCTGAGTATGTACACATAATAAACTTTGGGCATTATATTGGGGTAAAAGTGCAAAAAGAAATGTTCCCAAAAGAAGGGGGCCATTTGCAATTAGGTATGTTCAAGAGAAAAGTAACAAAAGAAATGAGGCATATAAAATTTTAGATTACAAACATGATGATAAAAGAGTGTCTTGCCATAACAATCATCAACAGAATCATATTAAAACAATGAATATTTGCATGCATAACAATGTAGACTAAATATACCTAAAATAGGGCCATAACACCATAGGATCATGGCCTAAAAATAAACAAGTGTGGAAACACACACCCCGGGCGGAATACGCATGCCCTATTTAAGTATGCTTGTACATAAGTACCACTATTCTAGATAATCTAGTCAAACATGCATCATGCTATAATAGAGTGGCAAGACTATCATTTTAGTCAATATCAAACAAAGACAACGAGACAGGAGGGGTCTAAAGACCCATATAACATGTCAATTTAATAATCACAACAGTAAAAGGATTTATATCAAGAATTAGAAATGTCCATAAATATTAGATTTCCAAGAGAAATAATATTTCAAGAGATGCCTCATTAAAAGAAATTAGGTTTTAGTCAAATAATGCCCAAAATAAAATAGAGGATGTACATACCTGATCTTCATAGCTAAGGCATAACTCAGTCAATATATTTGATCCACGAGGTCATGTTTTCATCCTAGGAACCTATTAGGTGTGTCAGTCAAACCAAAGGGATCATACATTTACATTCCTAATTTAGTTACTTATATGGCTATTATACCAATTACAATCATCTATTCCATATTAGGGTTTATGTATTTAGGATATGATAGGTATGGTGATTATTGGTAGTATAATGGTATGAGATTCAAAATACCCCTTGGTTGGTAATTAGAGTCTAGGGTTCAGTGTATCATGAGAACAAGATTTAGATATTAAATTTTCTTACTAATAATTAATGAGTCTTATAAACCATATATGCCTCACTTGTTAATACTCAATTATATAGATATTAGTACAAATATGTCAAATACTAACATAATAGGTCATTCAATCAAATTTATCACCAAAACAACATTTTATTTATTCCAACATTCTCTAATTATCATTTAATTGGCTATCCATTATATATTAGATTAACTAGTGTAAACCTACATAAATGTTAGGTCTTCTAACTTACTAGTATACATGCTTGGCTACTCATGTTGTACCATGAGTTGGATGATCATAATCCTTAATAGCTACTAGGATTAGTAATGTCCTACCTATCTGTTGGCTAAATGGACATCAATAAATCCCTTTGTTTTGATAATGAAAAACATTTCATTCTTGTTGATCTAACGTGCTACTTGAGTGTTGCAGGAATAAGGTGGATGACAAATTTTATGGAAGATCCATATGCTAGATTGTTTTAATTTCATGAATGTAATCAATTGTAAATCTTGTACAAATATATAATGTACAAGTACTTAGACATCATGTAAATCAAGCGTTAGATCTTTCCTAACTAATCACTACAGTTAGATAGGTCATCCCCTTCAATAGTGTCACATATGCACACTCACATACACAATTAGTACTTTAATTGAAAACATTGAAACAGGGTCAATCTCGGTCGACAAAATCCTCGACCGAGACACTCTCGGTCGACAAGCTTCTCGACCGAGAAAGACCTAGGTAGCCGTTAGACACAGCTGACAAGGTAGTTGGCAGTTGGAGATGAATGTTGCAAAAACTTAATCCAGAGAGCCTGTCGGTCGACAAAACCTCGACCGAGTAGGTGTCTCGGTCGACAATTTCTCGACCGAGATGGACTCTGACAGCAACTGCAGAATTAATTAACTAGCCGTTGCTAATGCAACTAACTTATACCTAACGGCTAGTTAAGCACTTAGAAACCCCTAGAAAGTGTCTAGAACGTCCTTAAGCACTTGTAGGTCATTCCTATAAATAGGACATGCCTTAGGACAACTAAACTCACTTATTCTACACTTGAGCAATCTTTGAGCATACACTTGCATTAGCAACCTATTTTTGAGCATTGAGCAATACTTGCAATTGGCTACTCTTCACCTTGCTCTAAATTCGTGTCCTATAGGCTAGTATCTCCTATCCACAACAATCACACTTCCATATACATTGGTTAGGAGATCTACACGCTTGATATAGGCAAATCAAGCCTTGTGCTTCAAAGGATAAGTTGTAATTTCCATTTTCCTTTCTTGTTCACTTTCATTGCTTGTACTCTCCTTGCTACTCCTAGGTTGGAGGCTACGGATTGGATAGGGTCGTGATCTTCTTGGTGAATAAGGAGACTTTGAACTACTTCAAGAAGGCTGGTGCAACGGGACGTTACTTCTAAGAGGAAGGCTACTTCAAGGGGGAGCTTGGAGTTACTTCAAGAAGGCTACCTCGAGTTGGTGCATCTACTTCAAAGTGAAGGCTGTTCAAAGGGGTGTAAGATAGTATTGTATTTTGTGTAATTCCTTGTGAAGGTAATAAAATTAATACTTTCAAAATCCCGGTTGGGTAAGCAACCGGGTAGTGGACTGACTGCCTTAGTATTTGCTAAGGTAGGAACCACTCTAAATCCCTTGTCTCCTTCTTACTTTTTCATTTGTGGTTGTTTGTATTAAATAATTGTTAAATTAACTTTAAAACCCCATTCACCCCCCTCTAGTGGTTTTTCAATTGGTATCAGAGCAGGCTTCAAGGAGCTCTAATCGAGTCTTGAAGTATGAAGGGTGGTGGTGTCTACAACCGCAAATAAAGGAAAAGTATGGACCAATCTTCAACAAGTTGCAGTTGGTGCTTAGGAACAAGCCACACAACACTTGGTTTCCCATGGAGGTCAAAGAAGGAAGATACGCATAAAGAATGCCTTATTTCTACAATAAGTGAAGAAGAAGAAGAAGAGGTAAGCCTTTTTGATTTATCTAAAGAAGAGCTAGTTGCTAGTCTTGAAGAGACACATAATAAATATATTGAGTGCAAGAAGAAATTAAAGAAATATAATAAAGAAAATGATGAGTTACATGCTAAGCTTCTTGCTCTTACATCTGAAAATGAAGATCTCAAAAAGGTTATTGAAGATCATGATATTAATCTAAAATCTGTAGAAGCAAATTGCAATCTTCTTTCTCTAGAAAAGTTAAATTTGCAAACTCAAGTAAATGATCTTCAAAAACAACCTATTCTGTGTACACATCTAGATTATGATACTATAGTGAAAGAAAGAGATTCCTTGTTATCTAATCTAGATCAAGAAAAGTTAGACATAAATAACAGAATGGATGAGATTGTTAAGCTGCAACAAAAAGTTAATAGTTTGAGTAACAATGATATTCTTGATAAAACCTTAAATGATTCTTACCATCAAGTTTGAAGGAGAGGACTAGGTTACAAGCCTAAAGGAAAATCTTATCAAAAACCTAGTTGGAGAAGAACACAAGTGCCAAAGAGTCAATCTATGTATGTATCTAAAGGCACAAATACATATGTACCCACGAACAACCTAGAACAAAATCATAGAAAGAGATATGAGGTTGATTCTATATGTTGTCATTACTATTTGTGTCTTGGACACTACTCCTTTTCATGTCCTTACAAGAAAAAGGATGTCGAGTTAGTTTGGGTTCCAAAAACCTCAAACTAAATGAGCAAAAATTAAGTTGAGATATGACCAAGGACTCTAGTTGCATATTTCTATGTCTATCTCAACCTAACATGATGAGTTAACAAATTAATTTAAGTATCTAAAACCTCTAACTTGAAAGTATACAATTCATTTAAATCTGCAAATCAAAGTTCTCAAAGCATAAAGACTTAATATATAATTAGTTGAGATTTGATCTAAATATTACTTTGATATTCATATGCTCTATCTCAACCAAACTAAATTTTCAAATTGCATAATTGAATAGAAAATGACCTTTGTTGTTACTTGGAAATAATTACTGAAAACAGTTCTGAAACAGTTGGAACCTTTCTCGGTCGAAGACACTCTCGACCGAGAAGAAATGTCGGTCGAGAAATGGTTGACCGAGCAAGTTTCTGTTGACAAGTCTGAAATAAATCTGCGGAACTTGTTTTCAATTAACCTAGCTTGCTATAAATTTATTATTGATCTAACATGAAAATCAAAAATAAAACCCTTGAAATTGAAAACTTATATGAGATTACTTTGGTTTTACTATCTGCATGCTTTTGCTTAAAACTAAAAATTATGAATCATGATCAAGGAAAATTACTACTTTCATGGTCTATTCTAAGCATTCCTTGATCTATTTACATAGAAACCATGTGTGCTTTCATTGTTCTATCATTACATCATGGATATGCTTTCACTGTTTCATCATGATCGTTGTGTTCTTACTTGGTTTGTCTAAAATAATCTTTGACCTATATATACATACAAACCATGAATAATAATTGTTCTCACAATGATCATAATGATTTAGCTCTCTACAGACAATGTTATTATTGAAAGTGCCATTTTGTATAAAACGCTATAGCACAAATAGATAATTGTACACATGGATTATGTCATCTCATGTAATACATGAATGATCTTTGATGATACATAGGCAAGCAAAATGATTTGTTGTTGAACAAGAACTTCACTGCATGCTTTTCTAAAGCAATCAAGAATAAACATCTTCACATTAAGTATCAAAATGCTACAAATTGATATCCATTTAAGTTACCTACTGACATTATGAGTATTCAAACTGTAAATATGCAGGAAATTGCCTCTTGGTTGAAATCAAATTTGACCAAGGGGCGCTATGGTCGTAGTCAAGGTCGACCTAAAATAAGCTTGACACAATACTTATTTGGATAATCATTCTCTATAAAAATTGTGATCAAAAGACCAATTAAAATCATGACCACAAAAATTGTCCAAATATTGGTAATAATAATCACAATATTACTCCCTTTGAAAATATAGATATGCTCTACAAATTCAGTCTATCATTTGCATCAAAAATCAGCTTAAAATTTCATTAACAGAAGTTTCTCGGTCGACGAATTGCTCGACCAAAAACATCTCGGTTAGCTATCCCTTTTCGACCGACAGACTTCAAGAAAGAACTACACGGGCAAAACTCAGACACACTTCTGGTCGACAATTGTTCGACCGAGACAATGTCGGTCGACAAATTGCTCGACCGAGAATTGACCGTTGGAATACGACCGTTGGAATCTGACCGTTTGAATATGACTGTTGTCGGTCGACCGTTGGGCGACCGAGAGGCACGCCTAGGATATGACCGTTGCGGTCGTCGGTCGACAATTTGTCGACCGAACTGGTTACTGGATTGCTATAAAAAGGACCAAAAATGGGTCATTGCATCACACTTTCACATTCTTACTTCTTTAGCTTCTCTCTAGTGCATTTTTGTGCAACTCTTTAGCTTTTTCACCTCCAAGACCTTCTTGCTTCTTCTTCCCCTCAAAGCAAAGCAATGGCATCATCATCTGCGCGTGGAAAGAAGCAAGTTGCTGGCAGGAAAGGAAGGATGTCCTCCCCACCATTGCCGATCATCAACGGCATCCCCTTCATCGACGCTGCTGCTGGTGATCGCTACCTAAGGCTCTCCTCCAAAACTCCTCTTCCACGACGGCCGGTTGATGTCATGGACTTCTACAACATCTTCGACCTGGAGGATCTCTTCTAGGTGCAAAATTTGAAAGATTTTCTGAACCCTTCCTTCCCTTCCTACTCTTCCAAAGTTGTGAATGAGTTCTATGCAAACTTAACCTTCCATCCCGAAAATAACTCCTTCTTCTCTATGGTCAATGGGCAGAGCTTTCACTTTACTGAAGAGGGTATCCTTGACATGCTCAACATAGACGTAGAAGAATACCAAGACACCCTTGACCTTACCACCGGAAATCCACTCAATACATTTTCCCAAGATGACAATACGGTCAGTCTTAGTGACATTAAACGAGCTATTTTTCAATCTAACACAACTTGTCACGAAGATAGGGGTACCTACTATGCCATTAACCTCAAACCTGCAACTAGGATTATCAACCTTATTGTCTCCACAAACATACATCCTAGAGAAAACAAGTCTGAAGTTCCTACCTTTCGCATGTATCTAATTTATGCCATTATCAAACACATTCCCATAAATTTTATCCGCATTATCATTAAGAATATGCTTGAGTTTTCTGGCAATCCCCCTTATGCTGATTTTGTATGCCAAATCACTCAACACTTTCTTAAGAAACATATTGAGGATCTAGGATACACATGGGAAAGAAAACCACAAAAAATAAGCAAAAACACAGTAGAAAAGATGGGAATTGATTTTGGTCACAAGAGGGCTAGGACGGAAGGGGAGACATCTACTCAAGACATACCACCACCTCCTCCTACCAACCTACCCTATGATCCCATCCAAAACACCCTAACCTACATTGCTGGATCCCAATATCATCTAAGTAAACAATTAGATTATGGTCACCATGCCATGACCTACTTAAACCAAAGGATGCAAGCCCTCTATCCAAATCAACCAAATGAATATCCTTATTCTCTAAATCCTGGCATGATCAACCCATATAACCCTTCCTACAACTACTACCAAACTCCACCTCCACCATCTCTTGATCTCACACATACTCAGTTTTGTCACATGCAACTACAAGACATTGCTGCTCATTTCCACTTTGATCGTGTTCCCACCTTCTTGGAAGCATATGCATTAACCAAGACATGTGCTTTGGAGTGGCAAACTTTAGTCAAGTATTATGGAGCTATGCCATTTCTTGGAAAAGACCCAGATATCGATGTCATACTTAAGTCTTTTCAGTGAGATTATGAGTGTCCTTTGTAATAGTTGTAATGAAATGGTTATCTTTACATGATTGTAATGATTTGATTATTCTTGCAATAAATTGGTTATCTTTGCATGCTTATAATGGATATCTTTCAAAGCATATGAGTCATCTTGTAAAATGTTAAGCTGTTGTTATGTACATGGCATCACTTGAACATAGTTTATAAGACTATTATAGTAGAGCATACAAAGTAAGGGGAGTAATATATATGCAATGAATCACAAAGGATAATATCTTTGCAAATACCTAAAATCTATGGCTAAATTGACCATCTATTGAGTGCATTAATCCCTTAATTATAATTGGGATATCTATTTAAGGGGGAGCAATGCATAAGGATTCTTAATGGAATTCTCTAACAAATCAGGGCCTAACATCCCGTGCTTTTGGTTAGAAATATTTTTCATATACTCTAAAGCTTAAAAGGATTCTCATATCACTTTCAAGGCTTCACAACCTTTGCAAGAGATTGAGTAATTACTAAAAGACACACACATATTTATCTTGGATATCTTTTTGAAATGACAAAGGGGGAGAAAGAATATAAAATCAAAAACATAAATTTTTAAAACACCTCGGCCAGCACTCACTTGCACAACAAAAATTGCTAGAAAGGTAATCTTTAGGTATGAAACTCATATGTTTTATATTTCCTTAATTTATATTTTTGGAAATGTTTGTCATCTTCAAAAAGGGGGAGATTGTTGGCTAAATGGACATCAGTAAATCCCTTTGTTTTGATAATGACAGACATTTCATTCTTGTTGATCTAACGTGCTACTTGAGTGTTCCCGGAATAAGGTGGATGACAAATATTATGGAAGATCCATACGCTAGATTGTTTTAATTTCATGAATGTAATCAATTGTAAATCTTGTACAAATATATAATGTACAAGTACTTAGACATCATGTAAATCAAGCGTTAGATCTTTCCTAACTAATCACTACAGTTAGATAGGTCATCCCCTTCAATAGTGTCACATATGCACACTCACATACAGAATTAGTACTTTAATTGAAAACATTGAAACAGGGTCAATCTCGGTCGACAAAATCCTCGACCGAGACACTCTCGGTCGACAAGCTTCTCGACCGAGAAAGACCCAGGTAGCCGTTAGACACAGCTGACAAGGTAGTTGGCAGTTGGAGATGAACGTTGCAAAACACTTGATCCAGAGAGCCTGTCGGTCGATAAAACCTCGACCGAGTAGGTGTCTCGGTCGACAATTTTGTGACCGAGATGGACTCTGACAGCAACTGCAGAATTAATTAACTAGCCGTTGCTAATGCAACTAACTTATACCTAACAGCTATCTAAGCACTTAGAAACCCCTAGAAAGTGTCTAGAACGCCCTTAAGCACTTGTAGGTCATTCCTATAAATAGGACATGCCTTAGGACAACTAAACTCACTTATTCTACACTTGATCAATCTTTGAGCATACACTTGCATTAGCAACCTGTTTTTGAGCATTGAGCAATACTTGCAATTGGCTACTCTTCACCTTGCTCTAAATTCGTGTCCTATAGGCTAGTATCTCCTATCCACAACAATCACACTTCCATATACATTGGTTAGGAGATCTACACGCTTGATATAGGCAAATCAAGCCTTGTGCTTCAAAGGATAAGTTGTAATTTCCATTTTCCTTTCTTGTTCACTTTCATTGCTTGTACTCTCCTTGCTACTCCTAGGTTGGAGGCTGCGGATTGGAGAGGGTCGTGATCTTCTTGGTGAAGAAGGAGACTTTGAACTACTTCAAGAAGGCTGGTGCAACGGGAGGTTACTTCTAAGAGGAAGGCTACTTCAAGGGGGAGCTTGGAGTTACTTCAAGAAGGCTACCTCGAGTTGGTGCATCTACTTAAAAGTGAAGGCTGTTCAAAGGTGTGTAATAAAGTATTGTATTTTGTGTAATTCCTTGTGAAGGTAATAAAATTAATACTTTCAAAATCCCGGTTGGGTAAGCAACCAGGTAGTGGACTGACTGCCTTAGTATTTGCTAAGGTAGGAACTACTCTAAATCCCTTGTCTCCTTCTTACTTTTTCTTTTGTGGTTGTTTGTATTAAATAATTGTTAAATTAACTTTAAAAACCCTATTCACCCCCCTCTAGTGGTTTTTCACTATCATCTCTTATAAGTCTCTAATGATCCACATTGTTACATATGCAACCAATTTCCACCAAAGTACTAATCGTGTAGATGCATCTTTACTAGTAACATGGATATCATAGGATATATACTTAGGAAAATATTAGCTAGTATTGGTTATTCATAATGATATGTGTATATGTAATCGAGAAGGTGATTAGTAAAATCATAATTTTGTATACTTTCCATAACTATAGTAGATCCATTATTACTATACATGCTATTGTTATCTGTATATGCATAACTTAAGAGGCAAAAACATGTTATTACGATATATCATAGGATGGTCTCAAACTACATAAACTATAAAGATTATTTAACTAAAAGTCAGTAGATCTTCCAATGCTTCATCTATAGATTGATATCCATGGTTCTCGGAGTACTCCCCACTTCAATGTTTCTTTGAGTTGAGCGTAGATAGGCTAGTTGGTTTAGAGACCTAAGGGAGATAGAAAGGTATAACTCCATCGCCAAGGCATCACACTGATCATAGCTAGGGCCATATCTAGGAGCTGGTGGAGGGTGTCCGAGGGTTCTGGATCATTGGTAGGGCTCCCGGCGGCTACTCTTGGTTGCTACGGCGGTTAGAGCAGGAGTTATAGACCTGCAGCCACTAGGGCTTGGCAACAAGAAGTGGGAGGAAGAAGACTGATGAGGTGACGCTAGATGTGGGACCAACACTGGAAGCTAATATGCTGAAGAAGCAGTGGGGCACCGTTGTTGAGGGTGCAAGCATGAACCCCACCAACCAATGCAGAAGGCAGAGGTAGCAACTTGCTATCACAACCGCTTGGCACATATGAGAAGTGGGTGGCTCGAGCTAGGTCAAGGAAGTGATAGGAGAGCGAGCTGGAGAGGGAGAGGTCGAGGAGATGGTTAGTAGTTGGGAGTGGTCCCAGAGGAGTGGTGGCAGAGACGACGGCAGCTCCATGGGAAAGCTTCAGGATGTTACATCTCGCCTGAAGGGCCACGGTGTGTTGCTGCACTGCAAACTAATAAGGGTCGAGGGAAGTAGCCTCTGTAGACCTTTGTGGTTGTAGGATGCAATCTTGCTATTGTTCAGTTGCTAGGTGCAGGATGAGGAAGGTGGTGGTGAGATGTGGTAGCGGATCGTGCCTCTCGGCAGCGCTGCTTAGTTCTTCTAGGCACAGGTAAAGAAGGAAGAAGAGGAGTACGGTGGAGTTAGTCATGGGGTATGTGACGCTGAAGGAGATCAAGGTGATTCTATGCATATTTGTGGACATGGCGGTGGAACACTTTCAGGTGGATTAGATTGCTGACGGTGTTGGCACATATTGAAGAAGCAAAGGAGGTCTACATTGGTGGAAGCTCTGTCAGCAGGCGGCAGATCTGTCGGCAGCCACCAAGGAAGGTGGCGGCACTTTGTTGTGATCGTGGCGGAAGGATGACCAGGCTACGACAGGATCTGCAGAGTCCTAACTATCCATAGCCAGGAGAACATGTGGCAGGGTCCTATGCAATCATGGCGGCTAGACTGAGGGGATAGGAACCTCTGACGGCCAGGGTTGGATGAAGAAGACGATGAGAAAGAAAAGGGAGAGGAAGACGGGTGATGAGGTAGAGAAGAGAGGTGCAGAGGTTGAGGAAGACGTTGGAGCAAGGAGGCGTAGACGCACGCCAGTCTGGTCGCAACTTTTCTCCATCAGCCGATGGGCGTAAGGCCAGAAGATAAGAGGGTGGCTAGGGCTTCAGTATGTTTGAGAGTGGCCTGGAGGAGCACGGAGGAGGATGGGGTGAAGTACACATCACAAGTGAGGGGGAAAATAGCCGCCGGACTCGGCCGTTTCCGCAGCCAGGCACCGCGAGCAGTGCGGACCGGTGGAGAAGAAGGGGGGTGTGGGCGACTGTTTGATCGGGTCAATACAGATTGGTTCCATCCACTTAAGAGAATAATGAATTGTAATAGGAGAACCACCGTGACATAGAAACTAAATGTAACATTAGGGACTTAGGCAAAAAAAATCAATGACTAGGCACACCAATTTAGGTAATCTAATATCCTTCTTTACCAAAATTCGATTGAGTGAGCAACCAATGCTTAATTGCTATGAAAACTGATGGGTAGGCTAATTGGGATGCAAGAAATCCAATTCTAGCTTCAATTTTACCTTGTAATCATGTTTCATATTAGTTTTCATTACTGGTGTATTAAGTCTACATTTAATGTATTTACTCCTTTGTCTTATTTGATTTTGAGACTATGACACATATTGAATCGATTTCCTTTATCTATAATTATAGATGTATTCTAAAGTGTCAATTTGGACCCAAGCCCATTACTTGGTATATTTTCACCTAAAATCTTATTGTTGGATGTATCATGTTTATATCATTTTTTATATATCATATGCATAAGGCATTTATGAATTTACAATAACTCTTAATCAAACTAATCCTAACATATTTTGAATCAATAAAACAAAATATTAGGTATTCACATAATCAAACATGGGCCTAGAAGGAGGGAGGGTTACCCTATACAATTAGATTTGAGTATGTTACACCAGCCAAGGTGATGTGGTATCTACCTATAATACTTTAATGCTTGTTTACTAGTTTCATGGATGCATGGAATTTATCTTGGTATGCAGAGGTAAAGAAAAATAATGATGGGATCCTAAAAATGTCTCTAATTCCCCATGATGGAAGAAAATTGATTTATTGTACCATGAATTTGGTGAACAAGTTAGGAGTCTAAGATTGGGATTTGTATTAATGGGATGAATCCATATGACACAAGAAGCAAACAACATAAAACTTGGCCTATTATGATTTTGATATACAATCTTCTCCCCAGTTGTGTATGAAAAATAAGTATGTCATGTTGTCCTTGTTGATATCGGGCACCAAACAACCTAACAATTATATTGATGTTTTCTTGAACTTCTAATTGACGACTTAAAGAAATTCTTGGGAGAAGGATGCGATGACCTATGATGCTTTACGTAGAGAGACTTTTTTTGCATGCTATGTTGTTTTCCACCAATGATGACTTTTCGACATATGGGAATCTGTCTGGATACAATATAAACTGATCTAAAGCATGCTCTATATGTGAGGAGAATACTGATTCAATACATATAAACATGGTGGCAGGACTATATATCTTGGCCATGAAAGGTTTCTTCCAAAAATGCCTCCTTACCAAAGGTTGCACAAAGCATTCAATGCATCAATTAAGAAACAGAGTGCCCCTAAATCTATATCAGGGGAGGTTGTTTATGAAAGAGTGAAAGACTTGTAGATATCACACTGTACTATTCCCACTTGAAGTGACAAATCTTTATTCATGATGAGATCAATATGCATACTACTAAAAAAAAGAGATTTCTCATATGTCATTTTAGGCATATGTCGTTGGTTTTCAACCGATCACTAAGTGGGTGACACTAAAACTCAGGAGATACATCATCATTTAAATAAACTGATGACGTATATACACATCATTGGTTCCACATTATAGTCAAACTGACAACATAAAACAAATCATGAGATGAAAATGACATGTCCTCATCGGTTATCTAAAACAGAACAAACGATGTAATGCTAATTATGTAGTGAAAAATGTTTCGCTTGACCGTTTCTCATCATTTGTTAAATGAGAAATAACTGATGACTAAAAGTATGTCATCAGTTTTATTAGTTAATAAACAATGAAAATTAAGGGATATCTCATCAGTTTTTTACAAGTAACCGATGAAGCATGTATATGTAGTTGGTTATTTTGAAGTAACTAATGAGAAATGTCTATATTTTTATATAGTAGGTCTGCAAACCTATTATCTGACTGCTAGCATGTCTTTCATCTACAGTTCATCAAAACTCAAAGTTCATTAGAACTGTTGGCCTCTATAAGCATTGCAGCTTAACAACAGGCTGATAAACCTACAAGAAGAAAGATATATATACAAATACACATGCATTTGATACAATATTACACAAACAAGACAGCAAACCGACACATTCTATCCATTTTCACTTTAAATGCACACATGTATGCATGAAACACAACTCAATTGATTCATTTCTCAGCCACACATTCAATTTCACATATGCACAAATACACATCATTCAACTCCTCGTGCACTTCACATTCAATTCAAACACACATATCCATGAATACATGTTAGCAACAACTACCACAAAGTTGAAGTATGCAATGTATAATAATATAACAAACAAAAATATGATGTCAAAGTTTGAACTACAAAATATCAATCAAACCTCCCAATTATCTGACAAGTCCACATGTTTAATGAAGAAGTCTGCCAAATGTTTGTGTAGGTTATTTTGTAGGGAAATATGGCATTAGATATGGCAATGAAAACAAAAAATTACTCACCATATTCCCCTTAGACAACAGATTGCATCAAAAACTATGAATTGGAAAGGAGGGTTGCAAGGCATATACCTGGTCCTAGATAAAATCTAGCAAATATCCTTATTGTAGTGTGCTTCTTTCACAAATTGCACCTGGACAACTATCAGTGGTGGCTTCCTGGTCAATCACCATGGATGGTGGTTTATGACGTCCTCCTAGAATTTGGCAAAGGCCTCCTCACATCTATGTAGTCCACATGGACAATCAAGAACTCTTGTCATTCTTTTCAAACATACAAGGAGTATCCCTTCTAGTCAAAGTGCTAGCATCAATTTTCTCTCCCTTGTTGTCTCTCCTTTTTTTGGTAAGACTTGCTCAGGTTCTCTCATAACCACAATTGTGAGAAGAAAAAAAGTATCCATGCTTATTATTGTGTCTTCTAAAAGCCTATACTGCCCCCCTTATATAGGATGGCTAGGTTCATGGTTTCCAAATCATTTGAGAGTTGAAGAGACAAATTATCATGAATTTTTCAGAACCTGCAAACCACGAACTGATTGGTTCACCAGTGAATCTATCGGTTCATATGTGAGTAGATTGGTTCAACATTTGAAATGATTGGTTTACCATGTTTCCTATTCACAATTATATTGGATTTTAATATTTGATTAATGCACAACATGATGTAAACTTTAATCCTTGATCCAATCTCATTGATCAACCAACCAAAGGTCTCACAACCTGAATTGGTTGATTCATACATCTGAACTGATTGATTCACTAGTTCAACCAGTTGTTTTAGAGTTGTGACAGTGAATCTTATTTAAATTGAATACCTAACACTTTTATTATCAAGTTTAAACTGTATTCATGAGTAAAATCCTTTTCTAGGTGTTTCCTATGCGTGTGACTCTATAGGTCCCAAGTTACATTGGCAGTGAATGTCCATAACTAATTTATGACATCACAAGCAATGAGCAATATCCAACAACACATCATTACTACCCAAGTAATCGAAAAGTTGGATAACAACTTCAACCTACAATCTATGATTATAGTGATCGTATCGTTCCTTTTTCAATAATATCCTGATTGAACTTGAGGCATGAAACCATTATTCCCTTCAACGTTCAATCCATGTTCTTTTAACTAGACAGACTATCTGAGATGCATGTGAGTTCACATTTCATATATTGATTCACATGAGTATGGCCATACATTTCTCAGTCTCGCTTATCAAGTGGTCAGGATATCAATTCTAGTAGGAGGGAAAAATCTCATCTACATCACTCATAATCATCCTCATGTGTCACAATGTATCCGGGCATCACCTTTATAGTAACCCTTATATAAGGTCACGTTCGATGATGTCAAAGTACATCGAACAACATGTGATGAGTGCACTGATTTTAGATATAAGAACCACAATCACCACCATCACTATGAGGGATAGTTTTGAATACCATTCAATGGATTCCATGCATCACTCTCAAGGTGGGTCTATCCGATACACTATTCTCTAACAAGTACCTATGTGTTTGGTTTGATATCACATATGATGGCTAATGATATTCTATCATCAACCAATACACACTCTAGTCGTATGTTTTATTGCTACCTATCAGCTTCCACAATAACATCTAACTTGGGACATAACAAGAATGTATGTACTCTTATCATTCATATGTTCTCACTGTTCAGGTCCTCAACCTGAATACACATGTCATCGAGTAGCATCATTCTTTATACATTTAATGCTACATTATCATCTCATAATTGAACAAAAAAATACAAAGATTGCCTTTATTATTAATCAAATTGTTTACAAGATATGCCATTACAATCATCATATGATTGGCTCCCTGGGCATACATACCAACACTTTCAAATGCTCCAATGTATAGGCTTCAGTAGTGTCAAAAAATTACAAAGAGAATGAGACATAATTCTAATTAGATTTGATTATTTGTATTATAAAATGAGACTACTTAATTAATTATGATCCAAGACTAATAACATTACCTTCTCTATACATTTGATCCGTGCCATGTGTGTGACAATCGTCTGCATGTACAACATCACATAATATGCTCATGCCCAATCATTGTCTTGTACATGACACTACAAATTTACAATTATGTTAATAAATGTAATTAAGAAGAGTTGGTAATATATATGCATTGGAATGAGAAAACTACATCAACACTCCTCCAAGTTATTGATTTCTTCTTTTTATCTACTTTTCCTCCACCACTACAAAATTCTTT
Source organism: Alisma plantago-aquatica (assembly GCA_963693085.1). Taxonomy (NCBI): domain Eukaryota; kingdom Viridiplantae; phylum Streptophyta; class Magnoliopsida; order Alismatales; family Alismataceae; genus Alisma; species Alisma plantago-aquatica. The sequence goes on along the minus strand of OY856409.1, from coordinate 537,946,058 downwards.
CACACCCCTATAAGTTAAATGAATGAATATTTGCATTATTAAACTGTCATATGATTCAAACATTAACAAATATGCTGAGCATGATAAAACTATACTTACGCATGAATCACCAATTTCATTAGGTGTCCCTCATTTGGTGTTAGTTTTATACCCGAAGGATCAATGAAATACACAATATTGTTCTCAAGAACAATCACTAATGATTGCCCATGCTTATTTTTGAGTGAATAGAAGGCAAATAAAATAAAAATTAAATTCTACCACAATTATGTTCATAAGTTAGAAATATAAACAACAAGTCCAAAACTTACACATCATTGAAGGGATCTATGATCACAGTCTTGGAAGCATCAAGATACTTCATCACGGTAGTCATGTAATCTTTGACGCCACTTGGATCTCTAAATACATCACTAATCATTGATGGCATTAGAAATACCACATTTAATATTCCGAACTCAACAACCACTTAATACAAATGATTGAACATATATATATGGAATAATAAGTTAATATATAGGAAACAATTATAAAATATGTATTATTCACATATGATGAGGTATTTAGACTCACCATATCCAAAGTTCTATCACTGATGTGTTCAACCATTGATATTGAAATAGCTCAGAAACATCTGTCAACACTATAATAGTGTCATGCTCTATACCTATGACCTTCTCAGTTGATCCATTGAATATTTGCACAACTTTTGGTAAGGATGAAACTTTGGAAGAAACCTTTCATGACCAAGATATATGGTCTTACCGTCATGTTTTAGTTGGATTGAATCAATATTTTCCTCACATACATGATATACCTTGGTTCCTTTGACATTGTAACCAGACAAGTTCCCATAAGTTGGAAAGTAATTAGTAGTGTAAAAAACATATCATGTAATTAAACATGTCTCCACGTAAAGCATCATAAGTCATCACACCTTCTTCTCAGAGCTTCTTTATGTCATCAATCAAAGGTTCAAGGTAAACATCAATATTATTGTCAGGTTGTTTAGGGCCCGACATTAGCAAGGACAACATGACATATTTATTTTTCATAAACAACCACATAGGAAGATTGTATATAATAATCATGACATGACAAGTGCTATGTTGGCTACTTAATACTCCATGTGGATTGATCCCATTAGTACAAAGTCTGAGTCTTACATTTCTAGCTTCTTTGCCAAATTTAAGGTACAATAAATCAATCTTCTTCCATTGCAGGAAATTAGACGTATTTTATAGAATACCATCATTGTTTTTTTACCTCTGCATTGAAAGATAAGTTTTATGCGTCTATGGTATTTTTGATGCCACACACCACACAAAGCGAGATTACTCAAAACAAAACCCCGGAAGAAAGATTAAATAAACAAGTTACTGGAAAATACTAAAAATTAAAACTATTTACATAAAATTGCCAAATAGCAAAAGCCTTTACATGTGACTCCTTTCACATCACAAGCACTTACCATGTGTGCTATCGACCTATTACAAGAAAACCTATTCCAGAACATATATACATATATCCACCACAGCTGTGCACAAAAGGGGCACACAAGCAAACCATATATCGAAAGAATGTCTACAAAACATCCCCAAAGACCCGACTGTAGAGGGACGACTCTAGGACTCTACCGACTAAAAGATATCCAACACCACTCCCAACCTTGTCAGCTACTATCTTTCTTGCTGCTCCTCAACTTCAGCTGCATGATCTCTGCCTCATCATGCACATCCACCTAAAAAGGATGTGGGAAACCCATGGGGTGATATTCCAAATCCTAGCTGGAGATATAACTCTCCACCAACTCTATTATGAACACAAAAAGATGATTAAAGCAAGAAGTAAAGTTACAACCATGATAAGCAGGTAATCATTATTAATAGAATAAGAAAAAACTATTGGATTATGAAGCATCTTAACATTACAAAAGGAATATGAAGAACATGTATATTCACTATCCATTATACTGTATAAAAGCAAGCAAGGCCTCATCCAATATTTCAGTATTTGATTCTACACAAGTATACTACATGGATGTTTATGAATTTTATTTTTCCACAATGATTTGATTTGTACCACCCAAATCCAACCGACCACTACTAAGTCAAAATCGGTGCCATACAAGGTCTAGTGGAAGAGATGGAATCCACGACTCACCAAACTTTGTGGTCAGTACATGAGTAAACATGTAGTGACATAATCAATCTGACTACTACCAATGACATATAGTCCAGCTGTGCAAACCTAGCCTGCCTTGGTACAGGTTACGATGCTAGTAAAACTGAGCCACGACCCACAGCTGCACTCTTCCTAGGGTATGGCCCGTAGCCAATCATGTATCACATATCATTAAGCTACAGCCCGAAGCTGCACTCTTACCAGGATCTGGCCTGCAGCCAATCCTGTATCATATATCTTGGACATAAGGGGATATTCATCCTCACCCCTGCATATTCAAAAATATGTGCTCCGAGTTAAACTCATTTCACCATCCAGCAAATGCTGACACTGAATGGATCTATGGCACAGGGCAATCTACATGAATAGGTTCCACTTGATTAGTTAGGTTATTTAAGTGTCTTTTAGTATCAATCAAGTTACAACATATAACCTTTAAACAAGTTCTACAAAAATAAGGGCATAATACATTACATAAAATATTTGACCACATAAGGTGTGACTCATTACATTATCACTTGATGCTTGCCATTCACCATATTTTTCATCACGAGGACCACATACTTTGAGGTAGCAACCCCTCATCTCATTACTAAGAAAATCATCACCTCATATTTAGACAATAAATCATCACTAGGTCATAAGACCCATTTACCTCCTCTTTCTGTGTTACCAATATCTCACATGCCTCATATGGCCCATTCAATCATAGAATAAGCACCATAGCTCTTATCTAGCTATGCTTATCAATTGGTGTTATATGCATGGTTAGAAGCTTATAACAAGAAAGATAATACTTCATCATTACTACCATCTCATAGGGTTTCATGTCATTCACACTACATCATTAGGGTTAGGGTTATCTTTAACCAATTAGGGTTTATAGGGTTGGATCAACAACCAACCTCCATTCATCACTTCCATTATCACTATAGAGTATGTTATGAGATTACAGGTTATTGAAAACAACAATCCCTTATTTCTTGTATAAAAAAACCTCATAGGGTAACCTATCATACCATATGACCCCATCATTAACATGATGTATCATGACTACCATTACAAGGTATCAATTTCATATGGCTAGAGGGATCCTAGTTCATCATCTACCCGTGTCGGCCTGACCACACCAAGGTGTGTTGGGCAAGCTCATCTGGGGATATCGGTTTAGCATCAGTCCAAGCATGTCGGGTTAGATACACTTGAGGTGTATTAGTTTAGCACTCAAGGTGTCGGGTTGATACTTGACATTGAATGTCGACTTGTCACCACCATAACATATTGACTACCTCTACACAAGGAATAAGGGGTTAACCTCCCCAAGGTGTGTTGGTTTAATCCCACTTGAAAGTGTGTCGACTTCTCAATCAAAAAGGTAGTATCTCATCTTAGCTTCACCCTGATGTGTCAACCACTTACTCCAGAAAGTGTGTCAGCCTAACCACACCAAGGTGTGTCATCCATCACATTTGTGTCGGGTTAGAGGTGTGTTGGGTTGTTAGGGTTAGGGAATCAACAAGGTATAACGGTTCATCTCATCAAGGAGTGTCAGTTTAAGTACCACAAAGAATGTCGACTACTCACATCCTAGTCTGTGTGTGTCGATTTATCATCTTCAACCTTAGGATATCGAACACTAGTCCCTCTATTATCATGACAGGAAGGTACAAGATATGGACATCAAACTAAATGAGATTCCTTCACCAAATTGGTTCTCAAAACCATCATTGAATACTAGCATATATGTGATAAACGATTTAAAGATGAGAATAAACATAAGCACATGAAATAGTGAAAATAACAAAGAAGGATAAGAGTTATATAACCCACCTCAAAGATCACCACCAAGATCCAAGCTCCAAGATCAAGCTTCAAGCTCACGAGCTCAAGGTTGAAGATGACCCACCACTTGATCACCACAACACCTCCAAGGAAGAAGATGAGATCAAGGTTAAGATAGCTGAGAAGAAAAGGAGATATCCATGATCCATGGCTGAGAAGAAGAAGAGAGATAGGAAACATATCTTACCAAGGTAGAAGATGAAAGATGATCAAGAAGCACCACAATCTTGGAACTCATCCTCCAAGCTCCAAGAGAACCTCTCTAGCTCCTAAAGCTTCTCAAGGTCATCCACCAAAAAGGAGAGAATGCAAGAATGGCCAAAAGGATTTTCTTGCATGGAGAGAAAGAAAGACTATATACTTAGGGAGATGAGAGGGATCATGGGAAAGGTGTCATCACCTTAGGAGCCTAGGTGATACTTGTCCACAAAAAAGGGGCCACATGCAACAACATGCAAGACATGGTGATATGATCTAGGCTAGATCTTGGCCTCTTGGTGTCCTACCAAGGTCACGACCTCACTAACCCGATATGCCATATCCCCCCCACACTTACTGATATGCCATAACCCTACACACTCCCAAACTGACACACAACCTCTCCAAGGCTCTCTAACATGAGATAACACATCTAGGTGCAAAACACACCTCACTCATGTGTTCTAAACATCACCAAGGATGCTACCACACAACTAAGACCCAAACAAGGTGCCCATCTCTCTCTCTTCTAGATTATACCAAGAGAGAGAAGGGACACTCTAGAGGTGGAAAACTTGCACATCAACCCCTACTCTAGGTGAATTGCAATTTGCACCAAAACCACACCACAAAACACAAGCACCATCCAAACAAGCTCAAACATGAAACTTAAGCTTTCTACTGGCCCTAATTACATCTCATATGATTAGAGCAAAGTTCTAAGAAACATACTTAGGCAAAACAAATATAGTTATTCCAAAATGTGGGTCAGGGTCCTTACAGTATGAGCAAACAAGGTTTAAATCGTGGTGTTATAGGCAAATACCACATCACCTTGGCAAGAAACTCAGTTTTGGTCTTATCCGATGTCATCCTTTTGTACCTAGACTCCCCACATTTCAGACATTCTTTCAGATCAATATATTCCTTTTGAAACATCCCACTATCATTCATGCATCCATGCATCTTCTTAGCATCCATTCCCATTGGGCACAACATCTTTTTCCTTTCATATGTTGATATTGGAAGCTTGTTTCCTTTGGGTAGAATTTCTTATAAGAAAGACAATAAAGAAGTAAAGCTTTTTGTGCTCGATCTATTGTTAGACTTCAAAGTATATAATCTCAACACAATTCTCAACTTCATAAACTTAGTACAACCTTAGTATAACAGTTTCTCAAAATCATGCATAACGTTTCTAAACAAGGAAGGTGGATCTGTAACATTTATCCCACAACTCTCTAGTATCACATCAACTATGTCTATTGGAATTGATTTGTTCACATCAACATTGCCAACAATTTCTTCTTTAACATAACTACCACTACCGACATTTGCTGATCTCATACTAGAAATCTCTCCATGCCAGTACCATTATGTATAGCCCTATACAATCCCATTGCATATGACATGATTTTTTAATTATGTCAACAATGTCAACTTTTAAGTTATTGCTACAATTCCTACAATGGAAATAGAACCTATCTCCAAGTTGTTTTCTATGTACTTCTAGAAATCTTACAAACTCATCCAGGCCATTATTAAACTTCAGAGTGCAGTGATCTGGATTAGACATCCATGATCGATCCATTCTATGATCAGATGGGAGACAGATAACTCATCATGTGTTAGCTAATATGTTAATTCTAGAGAAAATATGTTTGAATTGAGCCCTAATCATCTATTAGCATTCACATTCATGAATGTGTACCACCTATCCCATTCTTGAGCACTTCACCTCACTAGTAAGTGTATAATGCGTGTTCGATTTCAATAAATTTTGGAAAAAATTCCCCGTAGTTCTCCAAGTACATCGACATAGATGGACATATGTATCCATATAATAAAATGAGAAATGTTGTTAAAATTTATTTAAATCTAACACACATTATACACTTGCATCCAAAGTGATATGAAATGCTCAAGAACATGCCCAAATTGGGGACTATCCAAGGTGTACTCCTAATGAGTAAATCTTGGATGGGTTTCTAGTCCAACAACAAGGTTTAGAATAAGGGTTTAGATTATAGGGCTTATGTATTAGAGTTTATATATTACATTCACATATTAGGGTTTAGAAATCATTGGTTTACATATTAGAATTCACAAGCTAGTGTTTATGTATTAGGGCTTACAAATATTATTCAATCAAACTGAGTAACCAATTTCAAACTCATATTAGACTGAGAACCCCAAAATTATTTCTTAGGGATTACATATTATTCAAACAATGACTATGGAACCAAAAATTTTATACAATCATCAAATTCATGCATCAACATAGTTGTTGTAAATGATCACATTCATGCATTGACATAGTTATTGTAAAACATAATTCAATATTGAAAAATGGGATATGGTTCATATGATCTAGCAACCCTACTCAAACATCATTATCATTATAACATGACTAATATCTTAGGAATTATATTTCATTATCATCAAGTTATACACATATTAAACATGATAAACAATCCTATTTATCAAAACTAGGGGTTGCTTGCATTAATTATCCCATAGTTGAGTGGAAAGAGAATTGCCATCAGTATCAAATTTGATATCATATATTCACTATAGAAAAGAATGAAGGAGAAGGGTGTGGCACAACCAACGTACCTTGCACTAGTGAGGAGTCAACGTCGACGTGGGTTTGGAGCAACAAAAGGGTATCGACATTGATTTGAAGCAGCATGGCACAAAATTGACGGAGGAGAACAATGTCGTGACTGAGAAGCGAGTAGAAACAACAACAACGGTCGACAAAGGAACTGGAGGCGTCTATGGGGGCTGTTGAGTAGTAGCACCATGGATGGAGGCATCGACGATGGAGGCAGTAGAAGAAATCACTAGAGTGACTCTGGTCCAGAGAAACATGGGGAGGGGAAAGAGGGGTTTCTCATGGGGTTTAAGTAAGGCATACCTTGTCGGTTATTATCAAAAATCGACGAGATAGAACTACATCGTCAGTTAAATTGGACGACTGTCGACAAATTATGTGTCTGCATGAACCAATGTTTTCAGTTAACTACAACATAACTGATGATTGATAATGCATAAGAGACACCTATGTCTTCAGTTTTGGTCATGACAACCAATGATACAATCCAATTTGGGGGAATTTTTTTTGGTGGGACGTATGACACATACATCTTTTTCATTGGTTCGTGTAGAAAAAACCAACAATATAGAAAAATGACAACAATAAGGAGATGTTTAGTGCATATCCCTTTATCATGTCGATTATTATACCAAAAATAACAAAATATGGTTTTTGGAGGCAAATGATATGCCTTCCAAAAGTTTGCATGAAGTTGTATTTTTGCGGGTGATCTATCTCGTCAGTTTCTTTGTGAAACATCCCATGAGATAAATAAAATGCATCCCATGTTATCTCAATGTGAAAACCATGGTGGGTTTTCTTTAATGAACCGATGAGATAGACTACACCATCAGTTTCCCTTGAAAAAAAAATCAATGACATAAGTCATATCTATAGTAGTGGTAGGGGTTGAGGTCATGTTGTCTTTTAGATGAGTTTATAATATGTTTGTGTTTAGGTATATATAACACTACGTCCAAATTTGTAGGGGTTTAGGCCATGTCGTATTACTTTACTAGAACCCATCTTATTTGTCATTACACTGGGCAACACTTACCCACTCCTTCCAAGTGACATGATTCATGGTGATCCAATCTCTTCCGATGTGTTTCTTGTATCTATCATGCTTGTCTATGATGTTTGGAATCAAACACTACTACCATGTGGACACCCCGAGCATGAGATAATAGGTGATACATAAGGTGGCATGGTTGCATGGACCAAAGAGGGATTTATCAATTTAGACATATGATAAATTTTCATTGCATTTATATTTTTGATTCTGTTCTACATGTGCATATAATTGTCATTTGGTCTGAGAATATATGCATATCATAGCACCTAAGAAACCCCCTATAGTTCCTCCTCCAAATATTCAATTACCTGTTTGGATTTCACATGACCTATTTGACTTGCTAAGTCCTAGGTGAAGGGGGTTGGCACTATGACTACATGACTTAGAAGAAGGGTTTACTATAATGTTCCTTATCCAGGAGGATGTTTTAGGTCAAGATCACAATGCTAGTATATTGTTTTCATATTTGTGGAGTTGTTTACTTATGATTGGTTGAATACAACTATGATTGAAGTTCAAATATGGCGTGTCTTATGGATAAATACCTTGTTCTATATATGTGAAAATATATATCGATATGTTTTCTTATATATTAATGCATACATATATGTTTTGCAGCTACTTATATAGGGTGTGCTGACAATTCACACTAACCGATGTAGCATTTACAGTTCCATCACTGATTATCATTGTACATAAATACCCAAAATGTACTAGTGATTACTGCTCGACCACATTTAAATATTTTGGTTCTATGAGAAAGAGCATGATTATAGCTCCTTTGAATGTTGGGTAAGTTTTGGGAATTTTGCTTATAAGTTTGACTTATGAATTGCATTTCATTGTGGAATTTGAGTTTTCTTTTGTTTTCCTTCTTTTGACTAAGTAATGAGCATTGGGAGTTGTTGGTAATTGTCCTTGAGATGCTAATTGCATATTATTTAGATTCTTTGAGTGACAAAATAGGGAGTGAGGGAAATATAATGAAATGGAATTAGTTGTGTAAGTTTTTATGTTTGTCAACATATATTAATGTAGCATCATTGCATGACTACTTACTAATTCAATTAAATGTATTACTTTAACTTATAGGGGTATAAAAGCATTAAAAAAGGTTGGAGGAAAGATGGATAAAAAAGAAATTATTATGTTGGAAGAATGTTGAGGTTGTTTTCTGACTCCAATGCATGTATATTCCAACTATGCTTACTTTTATTTCTTAACTATTTCACATAGCTGTAAACTTATAGTGCCCATTAGAAAATAATAATGGACCTGACTATCAGATAGGCGACACTAGACATCCATGATATATAAAAGGTAATATAGTCTTGATCATCATAAGTAAATAGTCTCATTTGATAAAAGAAAAACTCTTGAATTATGTCATTCTCTTTGCATCTATTTGACACGATATAACCCTATACAAATGAAGATCTAGATGACATACAACAAGTGTGGGTACACTCCTTCATTGAGGAAGCCAACTATGAATTTTATTAAAATAAAATATGAGTTTTCTAAATGTCGATGTCATTATTTCTATATTCATGTGATGGTTATGACTTTTTAGAACTTAAATTTGATGTAAGTGAATTGTTGGTGCATTTGTGAATGATGTGTGTATATATGTATGTGTGTAAATGAATGTGAAGAGGAATGAATACAATGAGAATTGCATTTGTACATTTCATGAGAATGGAATTGGAGAATGGAATTGTATGTGTGTTTTTTGAATTGTGTATGTGCATGAGAATGGAATTAAGTGTTGAAGATGATGGAATTGAAGAATGGAAATGTATGTGGGTGGATGAATTGTATGTATGTGTTTATTATTGCAGATTTTACAAGTATGCTGGCCTATTGTTAAGCTGAATACACGATGGAACATGTAGTTCTAATGAACTATAGGTTCTGCATCCTATTGAATAGCCAGATAGCAAGTCTGTAAACCTGCTATAAAAAAAGACATACATGTGGCATCAATAGTTATAGATTAATTGGCGATGTAAATCTGCATCGTTGGTTTTCAATAAAAACTGATGACACAACTATTCTAAGATGGTCATGGCACCCAACGCGACCCTTCTATCCATCCCACAACTTGATAGTGCTACCATGTTGTGGTATCACTCTACATTGTTAGTTCTTTGAACAAAATTTGACAACACACCAGGGCTGTAGTGTCGGTTCTTTTGTGCGGAACTAACAACATAGAGTGATACCCACAACACTAATATAATTTTGAGTCATCAATTTTATTTTCATAGCAACCGACACTGACTTTATGTTGTTGTTTTTTCCTTTCCCTTCAAATTGATGCAGAAGGTCCTTATCTATAGTTACAGACACTTAGGTGTTGGTACAAAACTGAAATTATAGGCCTATTTTAACATACAATATAGGTGGTATGTATACTAGTGATACAAATAAGGGATATAGAATATGCTTTGGAGTGGACTAGTTTTCAAACAACTAGACACCTTATCTTGATTTCATTATTGTAACTCCAGATCTAGATGAATGTTGTAGTAGGGAAATAGCCTCATCAAATATTAACAACAATAGGTAGATATGATCCTTCCTTTGTTGTTGAAGAACATCCTACAACATTTACGCTCGTTCCAAGACATCTATGTCATTGATGTGGGAATTGAGAACACCTCATGCGACATCTTGGCACCCAAGTTGAAGAAGATCAAGATTATCATCTCCTATCCTCCTCCTAATAGATAGTGACCATCAAGGTTGTCTTTCTTTCTCTCAAAGGGAGAAGCAAAATTTGCTCTCTATTATGAGTCTCATCTCCCCTAGATGTCACTCCTTTATATTTGAGAGGCATAGGTTAGGGTTTCTCACACCAAAATCCTTTTCGCAATTGTAATATTTAACAAATTACAAAATAGGCGAACTCAGTCAGACTTCCATTCAGTTGAGTAGGAATCTAATCAATTAATAGACCAACTCCATTAGGTGCAATTTATGCTTCTGTCCATTGTCTATCCTTTAGTTTATCATTTGGTGATCACTATAGTATGTTGAACATTTCAGTCTATTGGTTGGTACTTCGTGTTGGTATGTATACCCAGAGGGTCAATCATATGATGATTGTAATGACCTATCTTGTAAAGGATTTGATTAATATAAAGGCAATATTCCATTTATTCTATTTTATTCATTTATGAGATAATGGTAAAACATAATAACTATTTAAAAAATGATGTTATTCAATGATATATGTCTTCAAGTTGAGGATCTGGACAATGAGATCATACAGATGTTAAGAGTATACACATTCTTGTTATGTCCCTAGTCAGATGTTATTGTGGAAGCTAATAGACAACAATAACACGTAGGACTAGAGTGTGTCTTGGTTGATGACATAATCTCATTAGTCATGATATGTGATATCAAACCAAACACATAGGTACATGTTATAGAACAGTGTATCAGATAGACCCACCTTGAGACTGATGCATGTAAACCATAATTGGTAGTGAGAATCATCTATGATAGTGATGGTGGTGATTGTGGTTCTTAGATCTGAATCACTACACTCATCACATATTATTCGATGTACTTTGACATCATCCAACATGACCTTGAATAAGGGTTACCATAAAGATGATGCTTGAATACATTGTGAAACATGTATGAATGTAAGTTATGTAGATGGGATTTGTCCCTCCTTTAGGAGTTTGATATCCTGGCCACATGATAAGAAAGACTAAGAAATGCATGGACATACACATGTTAGTCAGTATATGATATTGAGTTCACATATATCTTAGACAGTTTGCTCTAGTTCAAGGAACATGGATTGAATGTTGAAGAGGATGATGATTCCATGCCTTGAATTCCATCTGGATATCAATGAAAAAGGAACTATACAATCACTATAATACTAATAACAGATTGTAGGTTGAATTTGTTCTCCAACTTTCCAATTATTTGGGTAGCAATGATGTCTTATTAGATATCACTCATTGCTTGTGATGTCATAAATCAATTATGGATATTCACTGCCAATGTAACTTGGGACCTATAGGAACACACACATAGGATACACTTGGAATAGGAGTTTACTCATGGATATGGTTTAAACTTGATTACTAAAGTGTTAAGTATCCAGTTTAAACAAGATTGATAATCATCACTCTAAAACGACCAGTTCAGAAAGTGATCTATCGACCAAATGTCTGAACTGACCGGTTCAAGTTGTGAACTGACCCTTTGGTTGGTCAATATGATTGGATCAATAATTGATGCTGATGTCATGTTATGCATTAATCAAAATTAGATGCCAAAACTATTTCGAATAGGAAACAAAGTGAAGTGACCTGTTCAAGGATTGAACCAATTAGCTCACATGTGAACCAACCGTTTTAGTAGTGAACGGCAGTTCAACGTTCATGGGTTCTAGAAAATTCATAAAAGTCCATCTCTTTGACTCTCGCTCAGACTAGAACTCCTGGCCCTAACCCTCCTATAAACAGAGGGGCAGTCAAGGCTTTCTAGAGACACAACAATAAGATCTGATAATTGTTGTCTTCTCACTATTATGGTTACGTGAGAACTTGAGCAAGTTCTATCCATCAAAGGGAAAAACAACAAGAGAGAGATAGTTGGGAGAGGAAGTCAATGCTAGAACATTGACTAGAAGGGACAACTCATTCTTATCTATTCATCTATAATGATAGGAGTTTCTAATTGTCCACACAGACTACTACAGAGGTGAGGAGGCCTTTGCCACTCTCTAGGAGGGCACAGTCAACTGGTGATCAACTAGGAGGCTATCACCAACAACTGACCAAGTACAACTTGAAGAAAGAAGCACACTACAACAAGGGTTTTCCGTATAACTTGCTCTAGGACTAGGTATATGCCTTGCAATACTTTGTTGACAGGATTTGTTGTTTAAGGGGAATATGGATGTAAATTTTTTGTTTCCACTATCATATCTGATGCCATATTTCCCTACACTTTTGCATCATTCCTAGTCCATGGATTAGTTGTTCATTTAGTTTATCTCTTAGTGACAATCAATTAATCGGTTGGAATTCAATCAACCTATTGATTTGCTCAACCATCAATCAATCGAGTGACCAATTGATCAATCAGCTGGATCAATAATCAACCTATACATAGTTAAGAACCATTCTAGTTATGATTGTGATTCCAAAGCCCTTTTCCCTCAACAATCCTATGTCGTGATCCCATAGGTTCATATTACATTGGCAATGTTGCCAAGGTCCTCGCTAAACAAGATTGGTATAAAGGAACACATCATTTCTAACCAAGTAATTAACTGGAATAAGTTGAATACCAATTTCAAACTAAGTGTGATCAGGTTGCCATGAATGTATGAAGCCTTTGTTACATATATCCAAATTGAACCTGAGGCATGGAGTCATCATCCTTTGAACATTAAATCACGTTTCTTGATCTACATTAGACTATTGAGATATAGTGAGCCCAATATCCAATATTGATTCACATGAGCATGGCTATACATTTCAAAGTATCAATTATCAAGTGTCCATGATATCATTCCAATAAGAGAGAAAAATCCCATATACATCACTCACAATAATCCATGTGTGGCATAGTTCACCGAACCAATACATGTATGCCAACACTCATCCAAATCCACTATGATTAGTGTCAAAGTACATTGAACAATATATGACTACAATAACAACTTCAAATCTAAGAAATATGATCACCATTTTCACTTGGAGATATGGTTTATACTACCATTGGATGGCTTCCATGTATTATCATTAAGATGGGTTTTTCCAGCATAGTTATTCTCTAACAAGTATCCATGTGTCTAAAATAATGTATAACATCATGACTAATCAGGTATAGTCATCATTCAACACACAGATTAGTCTTGCGTTTATTGTTGTCCTATATAAGTTCCACAATAGTGTCTAACTGGGAACCACTGGAGAAGTAGTACTCTAAATATACATATGATCTCATGTTTGTGTTCTTAATCGAAAGACATATGTGACTGAGTAATCATTCTTAGGACATTATTACATTCATTCTATCTCATGCATGAAAAAAATAATAACTAGAAAGGACCTTATATTCATTATCAAATTAAGTACAAAGTATCCACTATGAAAACATGATATGATTGACTCTCAGGGCATACAACCAATAATAGGTGCTTGTCATCTTGTAGCTAAGTTCCTAGATGAGTTTTTCTTATGCAACTTAAATGATCAGACAATTTGTCTCCAAAAATATTATTTGGTGACCCTTTAAACAATTACCATTATGTATTGTTGACTAATTATAAGAAAATTGACATCCCTTTCTAGTTTTTCTAAAAGACTAGTCACCTATCTTTTAGTAGAAGTCCAAACAATAAATAATGTTGAAAACACTACATTTGGTTGGTTGACATTCCAAAAAAGAAAATTAGCTTATTAATTTGGTAGTAACACCTAATACTTATATAAAATTATTTTTAAACATTTGAGAGATGAAACCAACTTGTTTTAATCATAGAAATCAACTAGGATTATTTATTTATCATCACCTAATTCCAACATAACTAATATGGGTTAAAATTCCACAAATCCTAATTTATCCAAACTGGGTCTTCAACTTAGCCAAACCCTAATTAATCTCAACTAACATTGCAATTAGTTGGTTGAAATTCCAAAAACAAAAAAATAGCCTCCTAATTTTCTAGTAACACCTAATACTTATATAAAATTATTTTTAAACATTTGAGAGATGAAACCAATGAGTTTTCATTGCAGAAAGCAATCAGGATTATTGATTTATCATCATCCAATTCTGAGAAACCTTTCATTGACTGCTCAGGGAGAGACGAGCTTAGCTGGATGATATAGAAAGTTAGAATCACATCAATGGGCCCTTGAGGGACAAAATGGAATTATCTATGGAAGACGCAAGGGAAGAAATGTAGATAGATTTGGAGGATACTAGAACTATGGAGGCAAACAAAGACATATGGCAGTCACATTGCCAAAGGCATCATATGTGCAATCAACTATTAAGTATATATCTACAAGTTGCATCACCACTTAATATATATGTTAAAAAAACACCCTAGTTGGAGGGGAGGATATTATGCCCCTACCTCACCTGATCAAATTTAGTGATTTATGGGACACCAAAATGTAGGCAGGTGTCCCACCAAAGCTATCCAGTATGATTCTTCAAACTAATCCCTCATTAATGAAGTTCTCCATTTTTAGAACTCATAGTAGTTAAAAAAATGTAAATATGAGATGAGTTGTAAAGAATATTTTGAATAATTTATGCGCACACTCACTTATAAGACATGGAGGAAACTTAATAAATTTAAGAAAATCTAATCCTAGATGCATATGACAAATTGAAAGAGGTAGTTTTCCAATGTCCTCATGACATGTTTAGTTCATGGATAATTGTTGAGAATTTCTATAGTGGACTTAATAATAAATTCACAGGGTTCCAAGATGAAACTTTAGTAGGCTACTTCATGCATGAGTCATTCAATAATACATGGAAGGTGGAAGAGAGGCATAAAAAACCACATCGATTGGGGTTTTGAACATTTAGGCGGTCTTTGTGTCTAGTAAAAAGAGAAAAACCATCCTAAACCCAAAATAATAGAAGAACCCCTTAAAAAATAAACTCACACATCATAAAAAATGGAGTGTTAACTTCATCTCCTCTACTAGTTCATACCACAACTGCAATAGGCTAGCATTCTACAGAACTATGCCAACTCCATAACATACACATGCATGTTGCAATCATCTCAATTTCCTCAAAGTTAGGGAGCACAGATGGACCAACCAAAATTTAAAGGAACATGAAATAGGTCAATGCTCTATAATTTATACCAAGTCAGAGGTTCTATATCCTCAATAGGGGCCTCAACCACCCATGGTTTTGGTATAAAAATATCATTTTCCTAGATATTTTGCACCATGAAAGACTGACCTAAAATAAAGGCCAGGATGGGGGTTCACCTGGATAAGTAAAATTAGAGATTTAAGAAGAATAATAACTTTCAATAGGGTCAAATTTATGTAAATTATATTTAAAACCAAAGTCAATAGTAGTTTTAAAATCAACATTTACACTAGGGACATTGACATGGAAGTATGAGAGCACATACATTGTTTGAGCTATATATGAAAGGTTATTAACTAGTATAGAAGTTTGAGAGAAAACACATTGTCTGAGCTATATATGACACCACAAGCTTGCAGAAGGTCCTTAAACTCTTGACTTAAGTATTCTTCACCTTGATCAGCATGAAGTGCCTTAATACTTTTGCCTTGGTTCTGTACTTCATTCATGAAAACTTTGAACTTTTCAAGGATTTTGACTTATGTTTCATCAAGTAAACATAACCATACCTATTGAAATCATCAATAAAGGTAATGAAGTACTGATAACCACCTCTAGCATTTGTTCTAAAAGGGGCACATATATTAGTATGCATGAGTGCTAATAGATCACTAGCCCTCTCTCACTATTTCCAACGAAGGGAGTCTTTGTCATCTTGCCCAAAAAACAAGACTCACATGTTTATATTGATTCAAAGGCAAAAGAGTCCAGATAACCATCTTTAGGGAGTCTAAAAAAGCATTTCTTATTTATGTGATTTAGACGACAATGACAAAGGTATGTTTGGTTTGAGCTATTGAGTTTTTGGCTTTTGGTATTTACATTATACACACTTGTCTCTAGATCTATCAAGTACAGACCATAAGACATTGTGGAACTTCTATAGAATATATCATCTTTACTAATAGAACATCAATCATTCTTTATAAGAAATTTGAATCCATTCTTGTCCAAAAAAGATACATAGATGATTTTTCTATTAATGGCAAGTACATAATAGAAATTCTCCCACTCTATTATAAGCCCACTTGGTAGAGACAACTCATAGGTTCCAACTGCACTAGTAGCAACTCTTGCTCCATTAGCAACATGCATTTCAACCTCACCTTTTTCTAAAGGTCTACTTCTTTTCAGATCCTTCACATTTGAGAATATGTGTGATCCACTTCTGGTATCTAGTACCCAAGATGAAGAAGTAGCAAAGTTAATCTCAATTAGATATATACATGAAGTAGAGATTTTTATCCCTTGATTCATATTCCTTTGACCTTTTGGGTGAAAAGGACTAATTCCTTTTACACCTAACCTTATCCCTACTTTGAGTGCAGAAGACTTGGACTTCATCTTAGTCTCAGAACACTTCTTGGCCTTCCCTTTGTCATTGGACTCTTTCTTGGTGATCACCATGACATGTTTGTCCTCCTTCATTTGTGCTCTGACATATATCAAGATGTCAAGCAACTTAGACAATGGTTTAACCATGTTGCTCAAGCTGTAACACTTGATAAAATGTCTATATGATTTAGGAATGATTGAAAAATCATATCTATGGCAAATTCTTAACCTAAAGGAAATCCCAGTCTTTGAAGATGTTCCATATTCCCAAATTATATTGAGCACATGGGGATCTATTGGATCTCCCTCTATCATTTTGCACTCAAACAAGGCCTTAGAGACATTATACCTTTCTTTCTTATAATGTTGTTTATGCAACTCATAGTTCATACAACCTAGTATAAGGTTTTTGGTATCTATGGAATCATTGGCATGCTTCAAGTAAGCATCCATTTCAGCCTTAGGTGGATATGGAGTGGGTTATACTGACACTGGTGTTTCAGGAACATAGAGAACACTTCTCAAAATCCTGAAGCAATTATGAAAGTTTATCCAATTTAGATTATCCTTCTCAAGGACCGATCACAATGATTGTGTGTTTTCCATTTATCTACAAGAGTAAAAATTTTACACTTTTTCAAAACACTTTTGATTTTTGTTGTAATATGGATGATACTATTAGGCCTTTAATTAATCATTGCTCCCACAATTTTTTCAAATTGATAGCCCTCACTACAAATTTAAAAGATTGCAACATACAATCTTCTACTGAGCCAAGATCCAAAACAATTAAGTCAATACCCAACCAATGATGGCGCTCATAGCCAATTATTAAGGTAGACAAGATTTTCCAATTGCATTTCATGTAATTCTTGGATAGATGGTATGCACAACTCCTTGCCTAGTCCATATGTATGATTCCTTTTTTGGTTCTTAATCGTATTAAGTTCACCTAGTCAATCCTGACCCATAAGCCAACATGATAGAATATGCACCCTTCCAGGGCATACCCACATATCTGTCATCACACTTCCATAAAATACACAGAGCATCACACTATGGTGTGCCCATGCTTGGTTGATCAAGCTTTACATTTGTGCTGTGTATGGAAAACATATTAGGATTGATATTTATTAAGGGATTTGTATTTATATACACATATCCAACACAACATACTTATAGTACGTATCATGTACATGCTATATCTTAAAAAAAAATACAATTAAAACATAAACAATGGTTATGGATATACTATTGTAATTCCTTGGAGACACAAGGAATTACCACCACCTAAGGTCTACATCACATGTAGAAACCTATTGTTGATGAAAATATGTGGTTGAACCAATCTAGGTTGATCGGTTCAACCCTTGAACAATTCATCTCACCTCCTATTTGGTCGGTTGGTCTCTTAGAATGATCATCTAGTCTCCGGTCCAATACCTTCTAGACCCCTTCTAGTCGACTGGTTGGGGAACCAACTGATTGGTTTGTCTCCTCTTGTCATCTGTCCTCCTCGTCCCTCTAGCCATCTGACTCATCTTGTGAAATGGGCATCTTCTTCATAATAACAAGAATTAAAACCATCCTAATGTTATTTGACATATTACAAGGTAATAAGAAACCTCAAGTTACATTCGAGGGGAGCATAGGAAGGAAAGAATAATACTTTTACATATGGAAGAGAAGATAGAGGCTCAATATGCAAACTTAGATATAAACATGAATAAACAACCACACAACCATGCACAAAGATCTAGGTTATTGTCCATGCTTCACATCCACCATCAAAACCAACTTTTAGGGCAATGCACATAAATTGCATATATATCATATCATATATATTAGTTGGGATCATATGTGGTATTTGATTGGATATGAACATTGATCATTTTAAGTTATCACATCCTATGTAATAATGAATGAAAAAAATATAAATCCAATCATATCGATTGAATCTCAAAGTATAGTAAATTGACGTGGTTGTGATAGCACTGTATGAAAATATGGTGACAAAATAGGTGAAAAAAACAAAAAATTAACTGCCATATCCCCCTTTAGACAATAGATCACATCAAAAACTATGTAATGTGAAGGATGGTTATGAGGTTATACTTGGTCATGGAGTAAGTCCATTGACAACTCCCTTCCTGCAACGCGCACCTTACTTCAAGTTGCAGTTGGACAATTTCTGTGTCAGCCTCCTGGTTGTTCACCACAGACAACAATTGACTTTGTCCTCTAAGAGGCAGTCTATGACCTCCTTGTCTCTCTAGTAGTCCAAACAGACCACTGAGAACTCATGTCATTCTAGATAAACAAACATGAAGGGGTTGTCCCTTTCTAGTCAAAGTACTAGCACCGAATTGTTCTCCTACAATTGTCTCTCCCTTTCTCTCCCACCCTTTTATTGGGTAGAACTTGCTCAGGTTCTCTCAGTTACCACAAACAAAGAAGACAACAATTGTCAAAGTGATTGATGTGTATGGGAAGCACCCTAGTACCCCTCTATTTATAGGAGGGTCAGGATTCCCAGTCTGAGCGGGAGTTGAAGGGGATGAAATTTCACAAATTTTTATAACCTGTGATTGACGAACAACTAGTTTAAAGGTGAACCGTTTGGTTGGCATGTGAGGCAATTGATCCAACCCTTGACCCAGTCATTTTAGCATGTTTCCCAATCAAAATTGTAATGGCAATTAATATCCCATTATTGTACAACATGACATCAACACTAATCCTTTATCCGATCGAATTGATCAACCTAGCGGTCGGTTCACATCCTAAACCGGTCGGTTCACATCCTAAACTGGTCGGTTCATGGATATGAGCTGATCAGTTCACTTCTTGAAGTGGTCGTCTCATGGACTAGATTCCCAATCTTGGTTCAATTGACATGAGACTTTAAAATGATCAGTTCAACACTTGAACCAGTTGGTTCACAATCTAATCAATCCATTTTCAACCATTGTTGTTTAAATTGAATGCCTAAGTGTTTTGTAATCAATTTTAAACTACATTCATGAATAAACTCCTATTCCAAGTGTATCCTATGTGTGTGACCCTATATGTTCCAAGTTACGTTGGCAATGAATGTCCATAACTAATTTATGACAAAATAAGAAATGAGTGGTATCTAGAAACACATCATTGCTACCCAAGTAATTTGGAATGGTAGAGAACAACTTCAACCTACAATTTGTGATTGGTATTATAGTGTCTGTATAGTTCCTTTGTCACTGATATCCAGATTGAACTCGAGGCATGGAATCTTCATCCTCTGTAACGTTCAATCCATGTTCCTTGATCTAGAGCAGACTTCCTGAGATATATGTAAGCTCAATATCACATATTGACTCACATGAGCGTGGCCATGCATTTCTCCGTCTCTCTTATCAAGTGGCCATGATATCATACTCATGTAGGAGGGACAAATCCCACACACATCACTCACAATCATCCCCATGTGTCACAGTGCACCCAAACACCACTTTTATGGAAACCCTTATTCAAGGTCATGATGAATGATGTCAAAGTACACTGAATGACATGTGATGAGTGCAATGATTTTAGGTCTATGAACGACAGTCACCACCGACACTATAAGAGATGATTCTGACTACCAATTATGGTTTCCATGTATCACTCTTAATATGGGTATGTCCCATAGACTATTCTCTAACAAGTACCTATGTGTTTGATTTGATATCACATATCATGACTTAATGAGATTCTATCATCAATCAACACAAAATATAGTATTTTGTGTTATTGTTGTTTATCAGCCTTCCACAATAACATCTGGCTAGGGACATAACAAGAAGGCATATTCTCTTGACTTTTATATGATGTCATTGTTCAGGTATTCAACCCAAAGACATACATCATTGAATAATATAATTCCTTACACATTTACTATGTTACATAATTATCTCATAGCTGAATAAAACAAATTAAATTGGAAGATTGCCTTTATTATTCATCAAATCATTTACAAGTTATGCCATTACCATCATCATATGATTGGCTCTCTAGGCATACATACCAACAAACTCTCACTTGCACATAGAGCCAATCACCCATGAACTTAATCCTAAATGATCTAACATGACTATCATGCTTTTGCTATGAAAGTGCTTTTGTCAAGGGGTCAACCACATTGCTTTCAATTGGTACTCTGCAAATCTTCACATCTCCTCACTATATGATCCCTCATATGAGATGGAACTACCTTTGTATATGCTTTGAATGCTAATGCGGTTTGAGTTCCTTAGCTTGTGCAATAGCTCCATTGTTGTCACAATATAGCTCAATTGCATCACTAATGTGTGGAACCACCCCAAGTTCACATATGAACTTCTTGATCCAAACAACCTCCTTTTCTACATTGGAAGTAGCAGTATACTCATCCTCAGTTGTAGAATCCACAACTATCTCTTGCTTGGAACTCTTCCAGATTACAACTCTATTGTTGAGGAAAAACACAAACCCATATTGTGATCTGTAGTCATCTTTGTCAGTTTGAAAGCTTGGATCAGTGTAACCCTTGACCACCAACTCTTCCTCACCACCATAGACAAGGAACTAATTCTTAGTTATTCTCAAGTAATTAAGAATGTCCTTCACGACAGTCCAGTGACTCTTACTAGGATCTCACTGATATCTTCTTATCATGATCAAGGCATACGAAATGTCTAGACAAATACATAACATCACGTACATGATAGATCCAATTGCATATGCATGTAGAATAATACTCACAGGCCCCCTTTCTTCACAAGAACTAGGACATTGAGCTCTAAAGATGTTGATGCTATGAGACATGGGTAGGTTTCATCTCTTTGAGTTGTCATGCTGAACCTCGTCAATACTTTGTCAATATATGTGCTCTGACTTAGTCCAAGAAGCCTTCTAGATCTATCTCTATAAATCTTGATTCCCAAGATATAGGAAGCTTTGCCTAAGTCCTTCATAGAGAATGAACTTCCCAGGTAGTTCTTTACCATCTGTAAAGAAGGAATGTCATTCTCCATCAATAGTATGTTATCTACATACAATATGAGGAATACAATTGCACTCCTACTAACTTTTTTGTACACACAAGGTTCGTCTTCATTTTGACTAAAGCCAAACTTATGAACTGTCTCATCAAAATGAAGATTCCAGCTCCAAGATGCTTAGTTTAATCCATATATTGACCTTTTTAGCTTACATACTTTATTTTCATCTTTTGGATTTATAATACCCTCAACTTGTGTCATGTACACATCCTCAAGAAGATTCTCGTTAAGAATGCAATTTTGACATCCACATGTCAAATCTCATAGTCATGATAAGCTGTAATGGCAAGCATGATCCTAATGGACTTACCCGTGGCAACTGGTAAAAAAGTTTCATCATAGTCTACTCCTTGAACTTGTTTGAAACTTTTTTCAAACAATCTTCCCTTATAGGTTTGTACATTACCATCCATGTCGGCCTTCTTCTTGAAGTCCCAATCAACTCTATGGGTTTTACCTCTTTAGGTGGATCCACCAAGGTCCATACCTTTTTGGTGTATATGGATTCTATCTCAAATCTCATGTCCTCAAGCCATTTCTCAAATTCTAGTCCCTTAGTAGCTTCTAGGTAGGTTGTTGGCTCATCGTCTATGACTAATTCACCACCTTCTTGAGTCAAAAGATAACCAAATCTTTCAGGCTCAAGGTGTGTCCTACTAGATATATGAGGTTCTTGTGTTATATGAGGAATTTGAAATTCCACAACAATTTGTGAGTCTCCTTATTTCTCATGTACCTCTATAGGTTCATGTCTTCTTGTTGGTCTCAAACCTCTTTGAGTTCTTCTTTTCTCTGACTGATTCCTTTGGAAATAAATTCCTTTTCAAGGAATACACTAGTCCTGGCAACAAACACTTTGTTGTCAGATGGAGTGTAAAAGTAGTATCCCCTAGTTTCTTTGGGACATCCAATAAAATGACATTTATCAGATTTGGGTCCAAGCTTCTTAGGAAACATTTTCTTGATATAAGCTTCACATCCCCAAATCTTCATAAAAGACACATCAATATGTTTCCTATACCATATTTCACATGGTGTCTTATGAAATGATTTAGATGGTATAAAGTTAAGTGTAAATGTTGTGATTTGTAGAGCATATCCCCAGAAGGAAGTTGGAAGATCATAAAAACTCATCATTGATCCCACCATATCTATCAATGTGTGATTCCTTCTTTCTGATACACCATTGTGCTATGGTGTTCCAAGTGGAGTCCATTGTGATACAATACCATGGGATCACATAAGGTCACCAAACTCTTGACTTTTTAGAAAACATTTTCTTGATATAAGCTTCACATCCCTAAATCTTCATAAAAGACATATTGATACGTTTCCCATACCATGTTTCATATGGTGTCTTCTGAACCAATTTAGATGGTATATAGTTAAGTGTAAATGTTGCAGTTAGTAGAGAATATCCCCAGAAGGAAGTTGGAAGATCATAAAAACTCATCATTGATCCCATCACATCTATCAATGTGTGATTCTTTCTTTCTGATACACCATTGTGATGTGGTGTTGTAGGTGGAGTCCATTGTGATACGATACCACGGGATCACATAAGGTCCTCAAACTCTTGACTTTTTAGGAAACATTTTTTTGATATAACTTTCACATCCCCAAATCTTCATAAAAGACACGTTGATATGTTTCCCATACCATATTTCATATGGTGTCTTATGAACTGATTTAGATGGTATACAGTTAAGTGTAAATATTGTGGTTTGTAGAGCATATCCCTAGAAGGAAGTTGGAAGATCATAAAAACTCATCATTGATCCCACCATATTTATCAATCTGTGATTCCTTCTTTCTGATACACCATTGTGCTATGGTGTTCTAGGTGGATTCCATTGTGATATGATACCACAGGATTACATAAGGTCCTCAAACTCTTGAGTTACATATTCTCCACCTCGATTAGAATGAAGTGCCTTAATACTTTTGCCAATTTGGTTCGATACTTCATTAATGAAATCTTTGAAATTTTGAAGGGTTTTTGACTTATGTTTTATCAAGTAAACATAACTATACCTACTTAAATCATCAAAAAAGGTAATGAAGTACTAACAACCACCTCTAGCATTTGTTCTAAGAGGGCCACATACATCAGTATGTATGAGTACTAATAGATTACTAGCCCTTTCACTATTTTCGGTGAAGGGAGTCTTTGTCATCTTGTCCAATAAACAAGACTCACATGTCTCTATTGATTCAAAATCAAAAGAGTCTACATAACCATCTTTATGGAGTCTAGAAATGCGTTTCTTATTTATGTGCCCTAGATGATGACAAAGGTATGTTTGGTTTGAGTTATCGAGTTTTTGTCTTTTTATATTTATGTTATACACACTTGTTTTTAGATCTATCAAGTTCAGACCATAAGACATTGTGGCACTTCCATAAAAGATCTCATCTTTACTAATAGAACATTGGCCATTCTTATAAGAAATTTGAATCCATTCTTATCCAAACAAGATACATATATGATGTTCCTATTAATGACAGGTACATAATAGAAATTCTCCAACTCTATTATAAGCCCACTTGGTAGAGACAACTCGTAGGTTCCAATTGCACTGGAAGCAACTTTTGCTCCCTTAGCAACACACAGTTCAACCTCACCTTTATCTAAAGGTCTACTTCTTTTCATATCCTTCACATTCGAGTAAATGTGTGATCCACTTCCGATATCTAGTACCCAAGATGAAGAATTTGCAAAGTTAATCTCAATTACATATATACATGAAGTAGAGATCTCTATCCCTTGCTTCATCTTCCTTTGACTTTTTAGGTGAAAAGGACAAATTCTTTTTGTGCCTAACCTTCTGCCTACTTTGAGTGTAGAAGACTTGGACTTCAACTTAGCCTCAAAACACTTCTTGGCCTTGCCTTTGTCATTGGACTCTTTCTTGCTGATCACCATCATAGGTATGTCCTTTTTCATTTGTGGTTCGAATTATATCAAGATGTCAAGCAAATCATACAACGGTTTAGACATGTTACTCAAGTTGTAACACTCGATAAAATGGCTATATAATTTAGGAAATGATTGCAAAATCATATTTGTGACCATCTCTTGACCATAAGAAAATTCCAGTATTTCAAGATGTTCCATATGCCCAATCAATTGAGAGCATGGGGCTCTACTGGATCTCCCTCTATCATTTTGCACTCAAACAACACCTTAGAGACATTATACCTTTATTTCTTATAATGTTGTTTATGCAACTCATAGTTCATACACCCTAGCATAAGGTTTTTAGTGTCTATGGCATCATTGTCATGGTTTAAAAGCATCCATTGCAGACTTAGGAGGATAAGGAGTGGGTTCTACTGGAACTGGTGTTTCAGGAACATAGAGAACACTTCTCAAAGTCCTGAACCAGTTATGGAAGTTTATCACATTTAGATTGTCCTCTCAAGGACTGATCACAATGATTGTGTGTTTTCCATTTATCTACAATAGTAAATTTTTCACTTTGTCAAAACAACTTTGATTTGATTTGATAATATTGATGATATTAATTAGGCCTTTAATTAATAATCACTCCCACTATTTTGTTCAAACTGATAGCCCTCACTACCAATTCAGAAGATTGTAGTGTACAATCTTGTAGTGAGACAAGATCCAAAACAATTAAGTCAATACCCAACCAACACTAGTGCTCATAACCAATTATTAAGGTAGGAAATATTTTCCAATTGTATCTCATGCAATTCTTGAATAGATGGTATGCACAACTCCTTGACATAGTCCATCTATATGATTTTAGGCACTAAATCCTATTAAGGTCACCTAGTCAAGCCTGACCCGTAAGCCAAACGGATAGAATATGCACCCTACTCAGACATACCCACATATCTATCATCACACTTCCACAAGATATATGACCCACCACGCTAGGGTGTGCCCACTCTTGGTCAATCAAGCTTTTCATGTATGTTGCTTGTTGAAAACATCTTAGATTTGATATTTATTGAGGGATTTTTGTTTTCATATACATATCCAGTCACCAAATACTTATAATACATATTATATATGTGCTATATCCATCAAACAAAAAACACACAATTAAAGCATAAGTGATGGTTATGGCCAAAGTATTGTAAATCCTTGAATCCACAAGGAATTACCACCACCTAAGGCCTACATCACATGCAGAAACCTATTTTTGATGAAGATATATGCTTGAACCAATCTTGGTTGATTGGTTCACCTCCTGGTTGGTCAGTTGGTCTATCAGAACGATCATATGGTGGCTGGTCCAACATCTTCTGGCCCCTTCCAGTCGATCGGTTGGGCCATAGCCGATTGGTTTGGCTCCTCCTGTCCGTCCTCCTTAGCCCTCCAACCAATAGGCTTGTCTTATGAAATGGGTGGTCCATATGGTGCTGAACATCTTCTTCGTCATAGCAAGAATTAATACTTTCCTAATGCAATTTAACATATTACAAAGTATTAGGAATCTTCGAGTTACATTTGAAGGGAGCATAGGAAGGAGAGAATAATACTTTTACATATGAAGAGAAGGTAGAGACTTGATATGCAAACCAAGATATAAACATGAATAAAAAACCACAAAACCATGCATATAGACTTGGGATTATTAGCCATAGCCATTCACATTGTATGCAATAAATAAATGACAAAAACCAAAATATGATCACATCGATCAAATCCCAAAGAATAGAAAATTTAAGTGACTCTGATACCACTATAGGGAAATATGGCGACAGAACATATAGTGGGAAATTTTTTTACATATTCCCCTTTAGATAGTAGATCTCATCGATAACTATGTAATGGGAAGAATGGTTACAAGGTTATACCTGGTCATAGAGCAAGTCCATCAACAACTCTCTCACTGTAGTGTGTGCCTTTCTTCAAGTTGCACTTGGATAATGTTTTTTTCGGCCTCCCGACTGTTCACCATGGATAATAGTTGACTTTGTCCTTTGAGCGGAAAGCTACAGTGTTACAACCCCAATTTTTGGGTTCATATGATGGGAAATGCAATTTTCCCAATGAATGTATGACTATGGGAATTGTATGAAATATATGTATTGAATGGATTCCTTTTTTTCAAATATTTACTTTGTGCATGAGATTTCATGGATCATAATATGATAACGAGTCCAATATGATTGAAAGAAACAGAAGAAATCACATATTGCTTTATTAAGAAGGAAAATTGAGATAATTATGAAAATATAAGAAATATGTGGAAATATGGATAATGGAATCATCATGGATGGGATTTCAAGTCAACATAGTTTCTTATGATAAAAGGAGTCTACATAAGTAATATAAAAGAATAAGAGAGAGTAAATATGCATAAAATATGTCTGTACATGCATATGAAGGAAAGTCTCTCATACTTTCGAGTTTGAGTCCCAAACTTGTCACACAAGTTTTTCAAGTCCTTATAGACTTTCCCTTAAAATGTGGTATTAATTGGACAATCAGTTTGAGAGTTATGATTTTTTCAAAATCTCCTAAAGTGGAAAGGATAAAGGAAATACATTTAAATGTCACAATTTTCCAATTTGATTAGAAATGCTTTTCTTGGCGCATGAAATATGACCCATCAGATCCAAGATCTGATGGTGGCTGCTCATCACCTACCTTGGGCCAAAAGGGGAAACTATGAATAGTAACACCAATCAAATTTCTTGCATATCTCCATCTCTAATCTACGATCGATTCTGGAAACTCTCCCAATGTCTTCGGGAGATAAAAATGAACCCATAAACATGTAGTTTTCCTGTGTTCCATGAGGAATCTGACTTTCCCCAAATCTTAGTTAGATTGGGAAGTCTATTGATATCATGGAACTCCCCCCTTGCCTATATAAGGCCAATGTTCCTCCTCTCACAGACTGAAAGCAAGTAGAAAGGTCGTCTACCCTCTCTGCAAAGTCCAGTTTCCTTATGGTGTATGGAATCCCCTTCTCGCCGCCTATAGGACGATGGTTCTAGTTTTTATGCTCCGTCATTCCATCCAAAGTTGATAGCATTACATGGCTTTGAGGAGAAGGAAAGGAAGGAAGGGGGGTGTGTTCTTCTCTTCTGCAGCTTCGCGAGTCAGCTTGATGGGTCGGAGAGGCCGTCGCCGCGAAGGGGGTGAACGGCTATGTTCTTCCGCGTAAATAGGGGAGCGGGGCTCCCTGTCTGTGCGTGCCTGTGAAGAAGATGAAGGAAGCAGACCCAGGTCTCGGGTTAAGTGGATCTGAAGGGGGGATCCGCGAGCCAAAAAGGAGAGGAAAAGAAAAAGAAAAGGAATAAAAGGACATGTGGCACTCTACTATTGGCCAAAGGTAAGCTATTTTGCTAAAATCATAGAATTTGATAGGCTGCTCATAATAAGACATATAATATATGAAAATTGATCAAGAGAACGTGAGGATTCCAATAAAAATATAATTAGTATCTGAATATGCTTCTAATTCAAAAAGTGAATAAAGTTATCATCTTAAATGGTTTAATTAATGAAAAACCCTTAGATTTGATGATAGTTGGATCTAATGATGTTCTCTAAATGTATTGAGCGAATATTAACCTGTGTTAATAAAAAGGGATGATTTCGATATAAAAGAATGATATTTATACATAATTATCTCAATTTGGGTTTCCATGTACATGTATATGCATTAATGGGCTTAGAAACCCTAATTTATGTTGATAAGACTTTTAGTGGTTTTAATTGTGCAAATCCATGAATAAAATAGAGATATGATGATTCTAAGCCAATTTGAGTATAAAAGATCCTTAATGTGGATAATTTGGTAATTAGGGTTTATTTGTGAATTTGACTATAATCATTGATGAAATCAAAGTTTTCAATTCAAAAGAGCCTGAAGATGATAATTGGCCTTAATGATCTTGACATGACCTAAAAGAATAAACATGGTGGTTTTAGTGTAAAAGAAATATATTTGACCTAATTGGAATTCAATCATGCCTATGATTTTGAAATTAGGGTTTGTGGATCAAAAGAACATTAAAAGTGATGAATGCATTATGGAGGCTAAAACCCCTAATAAAATCCTAAAGTTAACCTAGAAACCCTAAGGTGGGACCCAAGTCAAACTTGAAAATGTTTTGGATAAAAGAATGACACATAGGTGTTGTACATGTTTTCAGGATCAATGTTTGCTTGCTTAATTGATTGGATTGCTTGATTGGACATCGAGTTGGATTTGGATATGTTGCTTCTTTGAGACTCCAAATCAGGTATGTGGTTACGCTTATGGTTAAATTGCTTTAGTTTCTCGGCGATTTAAGTGGTTTTGTCAGTTGCTTGAAATGAACTGCTTGGTTGACATTTATTTCATGCAACTATAAAGTGACTATGGCTATCACCATAATTATACGTGCATGACTAGCTCAGATCCCATTCCTCCTCTGTAGCTTTGTTAATGATGAGAAAGATGACCTAGTACATGGTCTACCTATGAGGTAGGATCATTAGATTATCAGATGACCTAGTACATGGTCTACCTGTAAGGTAGGATCATCAGGTTATCTTGAGTCGATGTGTTGGTCTACCCTACCATACGACTCCACGACCCTATGTATTGATCTATCTGTAAGGTAGGATCATGGGGGTTAGTTGAGATCTACCGTATGAGAGGTAGTGTTCATGTCCACTGTAGGGACAACACAGAGGCTAGGGTATGTAAAGATTGAGTAGTCATGTTTAAAATGTAAAGTTTGTTTTATTAAATCATAATTTGTCAGTGTTTTAGGTTTATCAAGAAAATGAATATTCCTTTAAAGTGACAATGATGGAATAAATCTTAATAAAAATTGGAGGATTTTAGATAGATAGATGTTATATGGGGTAAAGTCCCTCAGCTCCTATATTTTTCAAGGTATGAGAAAAGAAAATTTTTATTCCATTTAAAGCTTAGTTGTTGTAGAATTTATTAATTATTGTTGATTATTTGCAAAATCACTGATCCTATTTTGGGATAATGCCTCTGACCTCTTGGTCTCCCTTAATTGGGGGTTACCGGGAAGCGGGGTCATTACAATTGGTATCAGAGCCGTGGTTTTCCATTTAATCTCTAATAATTATTAAATTTTACAAACTCTTTCCGATGATGGAGGTGTCTAGAAAAGGATCACGCTCTGGGGGCTGGCAATATTTTCCTCTGCCCCGCTAGTCAGTCACGAGGACTCCCAGATGCAGTGTGACCACCTGGCCAATGTCTGAGGTTCTGACTCGAAATAAGATACCTTTAGGACTCTCTCATCTATTTCTTCCCTTCTCAACCCTAATTCAATTAAGGTTCTAGGGTTTAGGGTTTTTCACTCTCGTCCCTACCCACTTGAGGTCAGGGTAAGTACGATAAGGATTAAGGAATCCTCCACCAAATCAATAAAAAGCATGTAAACAAGATATCATGGACATAAGTTTAATAGTTTAAGTGTAAACCAAAGATTGGTTACATGCTTAGGTTGTAGGGCATGTGTTGTCATGTCCTCAGAGGTGATATGAGGTTAGACCTTCTTGTAGGAGGAAGAGGAGAGAGTTAGCCTTGGAGGCAGATGCTCCAGGAAGAGGAAGAGACCTGACGCATCCTCTGAGTACAATGCTAACCCTAACTATAAGTGGTGGTTAGAGAAAGAGAAGACATGATGAGTTGGATACCTCAGTTATCCGTGCATGCGAGTATGTGGGTTGGACATGCATGCTTCACGTAAAGGTTTTGAGTATATAAGAGAAGCAAGAATGATGAGTGGCTAGTTGATCCCTGGTGCCTTATTGTGACCCAAACTTGGGTGGTCGTGCCTGTTGAGGGTGGATCGCTCTCTCATTGAAAAGGGTGATGGTGACCGTATGGAAACCCTAATGGGTATATATGAACAGAAAAGAGGATATGAGTACCTGCCTTTAGGTATAGGAAGGAGAGTTCCTTAAGAGGTATGATAACAAGTTGTGAGGACTCACACCCAGTTGGTTATCCTTGTGTAGGACTCTCAGGTTGTTCACGTGGAAGAGTAGTAGGAAGTATGTGCCATATCTTGTATAGGTTTGGTTCATGGTTGAAAAGTTGAGCATGCAATTAGATAGTGGATGCATAGGAAGTGAACCTGGGGTTCCTAGACCAAAGAGGGGAAGTAGTAGTACCTAGTGCACATGATGCTCATAAGGTTGATTGAGTTCATAATATCTAATTTTGGCACCCCTCATGTGTTACAAAAGGAAATCCACTCAAACTGAGATATGTGTTTGATGAACCACTCACACAAGTTGGTGACATATGATGATGGTCCAACCATGAAGAATGATGAATACGTATGACATACCAAGGAACTTAACATGGTTTAGTAGGTTGTCTTCTTGCTAGATACGTGCATAAGTATCATTATAGGAACTAAGTATATACATGATGATGTAAACCCTGAAGGTAAGGACGTTTGTGACCTTTGTTACTATCACGAGATAGTTTTCTCCCATCCTGGGGAGGAACCCTTTATGTAGGGTGAGCACAAACTCTTGGTTAAGTTTGAGTAACCTTAATAGGACACTTATAGGAGCTTTATAAGCTAAGTGGAGAGCCCATAATATGAGCATGAATCTATAGACCCATGTATGACCATCTCTAAGGGCAGGAAGATATGTTTCCATGGAGGTAACCTGTATGGGGCCAGACTGAGGTAGGTAGGTCGCCATGATCCCTTTGAGGGATGTCAAGCTAGCCCTGTATGCCCAAAGGGAGGATGGAGATTCAGGTAAGGATTCAAGGATGAGATGTGCATGAGTATCAACACAGAAATCACGAGCTACAGTAGAATCCCGAGTCAACACTAAGGTCAAGTAGGGATAAGACCGATGGGAGTAGGAGTTTTCTATTCCTTGAATGCACAAGACCATAGGGTCGGGAGGTAACAACTACCTTTGCCCGAGGCTCATGGTTTATGAGGTTGGACACCTTCATGAGTTCATGGGGCCTAAGGGATAAATCTGAGAGGCACTCCCTAGATGCGTAAGGGTCAGATCACTCCAAAAGTGTCAGCACCCTAGAGACATTGAGGTAATGACTAAGGATTGTACATAATAGATATGTTAAGATCCAGAAGTGATGGGAATAGTCATCCCATGGGTGTAGACCCATAATGGGAATGTTCATGGTGCGGATACATGTGATGTATGTTTCAACTTAGATTCGAAAGTGTGATGGCAATGTGTGATGCACAATCTCTACTCTTGGAACATGTTGAACTCTGTATTTGGACTACAACCAAATGCTTATTTCATCTTGTTATGGGTGTGAGAGACATGACAAAACGCATGCCATACTGAGGATAAAGGTGATATGAGTTGAAACCCTTCTACTATGTTTGAAGATAGAGGAAGTACCACACCTTTTGAAAGTACGTTGGATATGTGGTTTGGTAACACGAAGGGAAAAAGGTAATCATCATATGGGGACGTTCTTGTCAGGATCAACTTGGATCCTAAGAGTTGCATCTTGGGTATGGTAATAGAGATGACGAGCTCGAAGATTTCTTGACTTAGTTAGAGTTAAACCCGAGATGAGGGTGATGAGTGGAGTATATGAAGGTTTATGTTTTCATCATCACCTAGTACATAAGGAATTAATGTGGTAATATATGCTCTTAGTTGAGACACAACCATCTTGTTTAGTTAGTAGAGAGGCTAGAAGAGGTTGCTAGGTGAACCCTATGGTCGTCAGAAGACTAGACCTATGTGGCTAACACTCAAATACAACCAAACCCGTTGGTCGAGTTAGTGGTTTCTTGATTAGCCAGCCTAGAGCTTGATGGGATAGATGGACGGTTGTAAGAACCTCAGATACACCTCTCCAGAAAAAGAAGGTGATAAAATCTACTACTAGACTGTTTTAGGGTTTCTGAGGAGTCACCCTTAAGGAATCATGACATGCAGGAGATCATGATGTTAGGTTCACCATACACCACTGTACTACTAAGATGATAAAAGGTTTACAGAAGTACTTTGAATACCTGTGAGGAAGAAGTATATGGAGTGCATGTGGTTTGTCACCATGCATGCTAAGAGGTGACACCAGTAACTTAGTGAGTTTCTACAGGTAGTGAAGAGTCCCTAAGAGGGAATAAGAGTAGCTCACCATAGACGTTGAGGTGAGTCTCCCCTGGACCAAGAGAGGTCAGGATGCAATATGGGATATGGTAGATCGCCTTACCAAGTTGACCTAATCCCCTTGCCTAAGAGAGATCACTGTTAGTATGACAATTTTGGTTGAACTATATGTATGAGAGAGAAATAGTTCAACTACACCAGGATTCAAGTTCAAATGGTCTTGAGTATGGCCTTAAGTTCGCTTCCATATTGTGGAAATAGGTGTAAGAAGAACTCGATGCTAGTTGAGTACAACATATCACCCCGACTGATGGACAATCAAGAGAGTATGATCCATACATTAGAGGGTCTGATGAGAGCATATGTGCTCGTTCAGGGTGATACATGGGAACAATTCCTACCCCTAGCAGAGTTTGGTTATTATGATAGCCACCATAGACATTATCAGGATGTATGAAGCTCTGTAAGGGAGGGTGTTTCGATCACCACTTCACTTGGATGATGTCGGTGAAAGAACCTTGTGAAGGTCAAAGAGACCATAGTGTATGCAGAAGAAGATAGTTTGATCGAGCAATGGCTGAGAAAGCCCAGGATCGACACAAGTTGTGAGCTAATGCAAAGTAGACTGAAATGCAGTTCACTGTGGGTAAACATGTGTTATGAAAACCCGACCCCTCTGAGCTATAGCTAAGAAAGCTGAGTCCCTGATGCATAGGTCCATTTGAGATGGATTGGTGGAGTTGCTTATGTATAGCCTTACCCCTCAGGATAATATGATGTGTTCCATGTGTCCGATCTAGAGCACTATGTGAGGTACCCAAGCCATGTGCTGAGCAATGAACCTAGTGAGCTCCCGAGGGAGGCTGAAATGTCCTGAGTCACCTGTGAGGATTCTAGACACCAAGGTGAAAGAACTCATATGTAAGGATATAAGATGATAAAGGTTCTTTGGAAGCACCATGGATAGGATGAAGCCACATGGGAGCCAATGATGGACATACGGAATTCTTATCCTAAATTCTTTGTATGTTTGGTGGATTTTTGAGGGCAAAATTCTTATAAGAGGGGAAGGATGTTACAACCCCAATTTTTGGGTTCATATGGTGGGAAATGCAATTTTCCCAATGAATGTATGACTATGGGAATTGTATGAAATATATGTATTGAATGGATTCCCTTTTTGCAAATATTTACTTTGTGCATGAGATTTCTTGGATCATAATATGATAACGAGTCCAATATGATTAAAAGAAACAGAAGAAATCACATATTGCTTTATTAAGAAGGAAATTTGAGATAATTATGAAAATATAAGAAATATGTGGAAATATGGACAATGGAATCATCATGGATGGGATTTTGAGTCAACATGGTTTCTAATGGTAAAAGGAGTCCAAATATGTAATATAAAAGAATAGGAGAGTGAAAATATGCATAAAATATGTCTTTATAATTGGTAACATGCATATGAAGGAAAGTCTCTCATACTTTGGATTTTGAGTCCCAAACTTGGCACACAAGTTGTTTAAGTCATTATAGACTTTACCTTAAATTTTGGTATTAATTGGATAGTCGGTTTGAGAGTTATGATTTTTACAAAATATCCTAAAGTGGAAAGGATAAAGGAAATACATTTAAATGTCACCATTTTCCAATTTGATTAGAAATGGTTTTCTTGGCATGTGAAATATGAGCCATCAGATCTAAGATCTAATGATGGATGCTCATCACCTACCTTGGTCCAAAAGGGGAAACTGTGAACAGTAACTCCGATCGAATTTCTTGCATATCTCCATCTCTAATCTATGATCGATTCTGGAAACTCTCCCAATATCTTTGGGAGATAAAAACGAACCCATAAACGTGGTTTTCCTGTGTTCCATGAGGAATCCGAGTTTCCCCAAATCTTAGTTAGATTGGGAAGTCTGTTGATATTGAGGAACTCCCCCCTTGACTATATAAGGCCAACGTTCCTCCTCTTGCAGACTGAAAGCAAGTAGAAAGGTTGTCTACCCTCTGCACAAAGTCTAGTTTCCTTGAAGTGTATGGCATCCCCTTCTCGCTGCCTGTAGGATGATGGTTCCAGTTTTTATGCTCTGTCATTCCATCCAAAGCTGAGAGCATCGTAGGGCTTCGAGGAGCAGGAAAGGAAGGAAGGGTGGCATGTTCTTCTCTTCTGCAGCTTCGTGAGTCAGCTTGATGGGCCGGAGAGGCCGTCGCCACGAAGGGGGTAAACGACTCTGTTCTTCCATGGAAATAGGGGAGCGGGGCTCCCTGTCCACGTGCACCTATGAAGAAGATGAAGGAGCTGGACCCGGGTGTTGGGTTAAGTGGATCTGAAGGGGGGGGGGGTCCGCGAGCCAAAAAGGAGAGGAAAAGAAAAAGAAAAGGAATAAAAAGACATGTGACACTCTACTATTGGCCAAAGGTAAGCTATTTTGCTAAAATCATAGAATTTGATATGCTGCTCAGAATAAGATATATAATATATGAAAATTGATCAAGAGAACATGAGGATTCCAATAAAAATATAATTAGTATCTGAATATGCTTATAATTCAAAAAGTGAATAAAGTTATCATCTTAAATGGTTTAATTAATGAAAAACCCTTAGATTTGATGATAGTTGGATCTAATGATGTTCTCTAAATGTATTGAGCGAATATTAACCTCTGTTAATAAAAAGGGATGGTTTATATATAAAAGAATAATATTTATACATAATTATCTCAATTTGGGGTTCCATGTACATGTATATGCATTAATGGGCTTAGAAACCCTAATTTATGTTGATAAGACTTTTAGTGGTTTTAATTGTGCAAATCCATGAATAAAATAGAGATATGATGATTCTAAGCTAATTTGAGTATAAAAGATCCTTAATGTGGATAATTTGGTAATTAGGGTTCATTTGTGAATTTGACTATAATCATTGATGAAATCAGAGTTGTCAATTCAAAAGAGCCTGAAGATGATAATTGGCCTTAATGATCTTGACATGACCTAAAAGAATAAACATGGTGGTTTTAGTGTAAAAGAAATATATTTGACCTAATTGGAATTCAATCATGCCTATGATGTTGAAATTGGGGTTTGTGGATCAAAAGAGCATTAAAAGTGATGAATGCATCATGGAGGCTAAAAACCCTAATAAAATCCTGAAGTTAGCCTAGAAACCCTAAGGTGGGACCCAAGTCAATCTTGAAAATGTTTTGGATAAAATAATGACACATAGGTGTTATACATGTTTTCAGGATCAATGTTTGCTTGCTTAATTGATTGTCTTGCTTGATTGGACATCTAGTTAGATTTGGATATGCTTATTTGAGACTCCAAATCAGGTATGTGGTTACACTTATGGTTAAATCACTTTAGTTTCCCAGTGATTTACGTGGTTTTGTTGGTTGCTTGAAATGAACTGCTTGGTTGACATTTATTTCATGCAACTATAAAGTGACTATGGCTATCACCATATTTATACGTGCATGACTAGCTCAGATCCCGATCCTCCTCTGTAGCTTTGTTAATGATGAGAAAGATGACCTAGTACATGGTCTACCTGTGAGGTAGGATCATCAGGTTATCAAATGACCTAGTACATGGTCTACCCGTGAGGTAGGATCATTTGGTTATCATGAGTGGATGTGTTGGTCTACCCTTGGGTAGGACCATACGACTCCACGACCCTATGTATTGATCTATATGTAAGGTAGGATCATGGGGGTTAGTTGAGATCTACCATATGAGAGGTAGTATTCATGTCCACTACAGGGACAACACAGAGGCTAGGGTATGTAAGGATTGAGTAGTCATGTTTAAAATATAAAGTTTGTTTTGTTAAATCACAATTGCTTGCAATATGTTGTTACAATTAAATGCACGATTATTGGTTCCCCCACATACCAATATAATTCGTTATACTGGCCGCCATTTTGTTTGTCGACGTTTTAGGTTTATCAAGAAAATAAATATTCCTTTAAAGTGACAATGATGGAATAAAGCTTAATAAAGATTGGAGGATTTTAGATAGATAGATGTTATATGGGGTAAAGTCCCTCAGCTCCTATATTTTGCAAGGTATGAGAAAAGAAAATTTTTATTCCATTTAAAGCTTAGTTGTTGTAGAATTTATTAATTATTGTTGATTATTTGCAAAACCACTGATCCTGTTTGGGATAATGCCTCTGACCTCTTGGTCTCCCTTAATTGGGGGTTACTGGGAAGCAGGGTCATTACAATTGGTATCATAGACATGGTTTTCCATTTAATATCTAATAATTATTAAATTTTACAAACTCTTTAGAACTCAAGGGAGTTATTAGAGGATCCCCCGGTACCCCTCTATTTATAGGAGGGTTAGGGTTCCCAGTCTGAGCGGTAATCAAAGGGGATGGAATTTCACAAAATTTTGCAACCTGCGAATGACAAAATGATCAGTTCATAGTTGAGCCAAACAATTGGCATGTAAGGCGATCAGTTCAACCCTTGACCCAGTCGTTTCAGCATGTTTCCCAATCACAATTGTAATGGAAATTAATATTCGATTAATGCACAAGCATGGTGTCAACACTAATCCTTAGTCCAATCGAATTCATCAACCAACCAGTTGGTTCACAACCTGAACCGACCAGTTCATGAACCTGAGCAGATCAATACACATCCTGAACTGGTCATCTAGTGGACCAAATTTACAATCTTGGTTCAATCGATTTGACACTTTTAAATGATCAGTTCAACACTTGAAATTGGTGGTTCACAATCTATTCAGTCAAGTTTCAACAATTTTAGTTTAAATTGAATATTGAACTCTTTCGTAATCAAGTTTAAGCTACATTCATAAATAAACTCCAATTCCAAGTGTATCCTATGTGTGTGACCCTATAGGTTCCAAGTTACATTAGCAATGAATGTCCATAACTAATTTACAACATCATAAGCAATGAGTGGTATCTAGCAACACATCATTGTTACCCAAGTAATTGAGAAAGTTGGAGAACAACTTCAACCTACAATTTGTGATTGGTGTTATAGTGTTTGTATTTTTCCTTTTTCAATGATATCCAGATTGAACTCAATGCATGGAATCATCATCCTCTTTAATGTTTGATCAATGTTCCTTGATATAGAGAAAACTTTCTGATATATATGTAAGCTCAATATCACATATTGACTCACA
Organism: Alisma plantago-aquatica; assembly: GCA_963693085.1. Taxonomy (NCBI): domain Eukaryota; kingdom Viridiplantae; phylum Streptophyta; class Magnoliopsida; order Alismatales; family Alismataceae; genus Alisma; species Alisma plantago-aquatica. The sequence goes on along the minus strand of OY856409.1, from coordinate 537,907,604 downwards.
TGAGCATGGCCATGCAATTCCTAGTCTCTCTTATCAAGTGTATAAGATATCATACTCATGTAGGAGGGACAAATCCCATTTACATTACTCACAATCATCCCCATGTGTAACGGTGCACCCGAGCACCACCTTAGTGGCAACCCTTATTCAAGGTCATGGCAGATGATGTCAAAGTACACCGAATGACATGTGATGAGTGTAGTGATTTCAAGTCTAACAACCACCATCACTACCAATACTACAAGAGATGATTCTGACTTCCAATTATTGTTTCCATGTATCACTCAAAAGGTGGGCCTATCTGATACACTGTTCTCTAACAAGTATCTATGTGTTTGGTTTGATATAACATATAATGGCTTAACAATATTTTGTCGTCAACCAACACACACTCTAGTCTTTAGTTCTATAGTTGTCTATCTGCCTTCCTCAATAACATCTAACTAGGGACATAACTAGAATGTATATATACTCTTGGCATCTGTATTATCTCATTGTCCAGGTCATCAACATGAAGACATACATCATTGAGTAATATCATTCTTTAGACATTTATTATGTTACTTCATTACTGAATAAAATAGAATGAATTGGAAGATTGACTTTATTATTAATCAAAACATTTACAAGTTATGCCATTACAGCCATCATATGATTGGGTCTCTGGGCATACATACCAACATATATCACATCAACTTGGCAGGAGACTTGGTTTTGGTCTTACTTGATGTCGTCCTTTTATACCAGATGCCCCACATTTCAGACATTCTTTCGTTTTAGTATAGTCCTTTTAAAACATCACACAATCATTTAGGAATCCATGTATCTTCTTATCCTCCATTCCCATTGGGCACAACATCTTTTTATCGTATGCTGATATTGGTAGCTTGTTGCCTTTAGAGAGAATTTCTTTCAGGCTAGACAATAGAGAAGTGAAGCTTTTGTCACTCCATCTATTCTTAGCCTTCAAAGTATATAATCTCAATACAGTTCTCAACTTTGTAATCTTAGTACAGACTAAGTATAACGGTTTCTCAAAATCATGCACAATGTTTCTAAATAAGGAAGGTAGATCTATAACATTTATCTTGAAACTATCTAGCATCCAATCAATTATGTCTATTGGAATCAGTTTGTTCACATCAACATTGTCGACCATTTCTTCTTTGACACAACTACCACTACCGAAATCTATTGATCTCATACTAATAATATCTCCATGCTAGTACCATTATGTATAGCCTTGTACAATCCCATTGCACATGACATGATTTTTCATTATGTCAACAATGTCAACTTTCAAGTTATTACTACAATTCCTACAATGGCAATAGAACCTATCGTGAAGTTGTTTGCTATGTTCCTCTGCAAATGTCACAAATTGATCAACACCATTAATAAACTCCATCAATTTGGATTAGTCATCCATGGTTGATCCTTTCTATGATCAGATGGGAGATGAGTAGCTTATCATGTGTTAGTTAATAAGTTAATTTCATAATAAAATATGTTTGAATTGATCCATAATCATCTATTAGCATTCACATTGATGAATGTGTACCACCTATCCCATTCTCAAGCACTTCATCGTACTATTAAGTGCATAATGCATGTTTGATTTCAATAAATTTTGGCAAGATTTTCCCACAGTTCTCCAAGTACACCAATGTAGATGGGAAAATACCCACCTACATATGTACCCAAAGAACAAAAGGGGAAATGCTCCCAATTTTTTTTTGAAATCAAACATGCGTTATACATTTACATTCTAAGTGAGATGAAGTGATCAATAATAGTCCCAAATCAGGAACGATCCAAGGTTTGCTCCTAATGTGTAAATCTTGGACGTGTTTCTAGGCCAACAACATGGTTTAGAAATTAGGGTTTAGAATCTAGGGTTTATAGATCAACATATACATATTAGGGTTTAGAAATAATTTTCAACTCTAATTAAATACATAAGTGCATCTTAGATACTTAACAAAGCCAAATAATTTGTAACAAGCATGTAATAAGCCATTATATATGCTTTTTCATAATGATTTCGATACAATTCATCAAAATCTTCATACAATTGATCACAATTTCCACACAATTCGTATGATTTCTTCTCAATTTCATCACAATTCACTACAATTGTAAGCATAGAAAGTTCTTCAATTTCCACACAATTTGGTTTCTTCTCCCTTTCCTCTCTCCTCCTTCCCATGTTGTGGCACAATTTCTTCTCAATATTGATAAGAAATCGTACAGGACAAGGGAAGGGGGAGAGAGGAGGGAGGAAAGGAGATGGAGATAATTAAAGGAGGAGAGGACATACACGTGGAAGTAGTTGGTGGCACTGGAGGAGGATGATGATGGAGGAAGTGCGAAAATAGTGGCAGCCGATAGAGTTAGTGCTAGAGGAGCTGTAGGTGGGGGGAGATGATGATGTTGAAGTGGCAACGGGGGCTATTGAGTAGTAGTAGAGGGATTGGGGGCGTCGACGGCGGCAACGAATCATATGTAGGTCAGACATAGATGGATGGGTGATGTGCACAAATCATATCATCTTTTGGATCATGTTTGATTGCATATCCATGTTGTTTTGACTCAATTATCACTCTCATTCATGCTAGTTTCTATATTTTTAGCTATTCTTACTTGTCTCATGGTTTGGATTGTAGGTACTATATTTTGCAATGAAATGATGAGGAATATATCATATTATCTCTTATTGGATCACTCCTCAAGTATCTACATGTTTTGGGGTTTGAAACTACACAAATACCACTTTTTACGGCATGTAAATCAGACCTACACGCTGAAAGTTATGAGCAGAATACACAACAGCCCAGAACAGCCAGGTGCACGCTGTGCACCAAAAGTGCACGCCGTGCACCTGGCAGTTTCAACATTTTGAAAAATATGAGTTTTTGTTTAAAACGAAGTGGGAACTTAATGGGCGGTTATGCCCGATCATTTGCGGAAGTTCTCTCATCCTAGAGAAAGCTTAGATCACAGGAGGGTGATTTTGAGGGGAAAGGAGGTGGTTTCTTGCCAAAGAACCCCCATTCTTCCTCTCTTCTTCTCCAAGGTGCAGCAGAGCTTCTTCACTCTACAAAGCTTCTCGGGAGGGAAGTTTGTCTGGTTTGGAGCAACTGTAGAAGTGGGATTTCATCCTCATGTCGGAATTCTACCTTTCTTTGGTTACACCTTGGGATTACTTAGCTTTTCCTTCTCTAAACCATGTTAAACTCTGAAATTTCTACACATTTTCTGCTGTACATCATTATAGACGAGTAGTTTCCTTTTCTTGGGCATGAGAGAGTAACTCCCATGTTATAGCTTGTATTAACATATGAATTTCATACTAAATGTTAGTTTCTTGCATGTTCCAAGAGTTGTTTCAGATCTGAAATGCTTGTTTGTATGATTGACCATCATACTTGCATGTTTTATGCTTTCTTTCATAATCTGAGAAGATGTGTTTGAGAGTATGGAGTTACTCTTTTGGCAACTTATCCTTGACTGTGAGAGTGGCTGGGATTATGTTGAGGAGCAAGGTTTGTGATTTGAAATGAAATATATACACGAGAGTGATGTATGGAGTTAAAATTATCATCACTTCACCGGGAGGTGAGTGACGAATACAAACCTCCTTTGCAAGTTAATTAACATGTTTAAATTCGTTTTTTAATATAAGATATGATTGATAGTGAAATCCCAAGTCCAAGATCCTTCCATATTTGAATCTTAACCTTTCTTAAGTGATAATTTACTATTTTGTTTTAAATCTATAATTTAGTTGTTCTAATCCAGTCATCTTGTGTACATTGATCTAGATTATTGAAAATCATAACTCTTGTGCCTAACTAACCAACGCTCTGTGTGTTCGACCTCAACTACAACTACTCTCATATACTTGCGGGATATAGCTAGTTGAGTAAAAGATCATTCTTATGATTGAAACTCGTTTGTGTAAATAACCAACAAGTTTTTGGAGGTGGTTTCTTGCCAAAGAACCCCCATTCTTCCTCTCTTCTTCTCAAAGCTTCTTCTCCAAGGCGCAGCAGAGCTTCTTCACTCTATAAAGCTTCTTGGGAGGGAAGTTTGTCTGGTTTGGAGCATCTGTAGAAGTGGGATTTCATCCTCAAGTCAAAATTCTAGCTTTCTTTGGTTACACCTTGGGATTACTTAGCTTTTCCTTCTCTAAACCATGTTAAACTCTGAAATTTCTGCACATTTTCTACTGTACATCATTATGGACGAGTAGTTTCCTTTTCTTGGGCATGGGAGAGTAACTCCCATGTCATAGCTTGTATGAACATATGAATTTCATACTAAATATTAGTTTCTTGCATGTTCCAAGAGTTGTTTCAGATCTGAAATGCTTGTTTGTATGATTGGCCATCATACTTGCATGTTTTATGCTTTCTTTCATAATATGAGAAGATGTGTTTGAGAGTATGGAGTTACTCTTTTGGCAACTTATCCTTGACTGCGAGAGTGGCTGGGATTATGTTGAGGAGAAAGGTTTGTGATTTGAAATGAAATACATACACGAGAGTGATGTATGGAGTTAAAATCATCATCACTTCACCGGGAGGTGAGTGACGACTAAAAACCTCCTTTGCAAGTTAATTAACATGTTTAAATTCGTTTTTTAATATAAGCTATGATGTGATAGTGAAATCCCAAGTCCAAGATCCTTCCATATCTAAATCTTAACCTTTCTAAAGTGATAATTTACTATTTTGTTTTAAATCTATAATTTAGTTGTTCTAATCCAATCATCTTGTGTACATTGATCTAGATTATTGAAAATCATAACTCTTGCGCCTAACTAACCAACGCTCCTTGTGTTCGACCTCGACTACAACTACTCTCGTATACTTGTGGGATATAGCTAGTTGAGTAAAAGATCATTCTTATTATTGAAACTCGTTAGTGTAAACAACCAACAAGTTTTTGGCACCGTTACCGGGGAGCATCGATATTCCTATTAGAGTAAGAGTTGTTGATAAGTAAATGAGACTAGATCACAACCTTCATATCCACCATCATATCCATAAATCATAATTCATCATGATCATCATAATTTGTTGTATCTTCCATGTTTGTTTTTGTATCTCACTCACCTTGTTTATTTGCAGGAGCATATGGGGTGTTCATAAAAAGATCCTTGAACCGTGCATATCTCTACATTCAGAAAATGAACACATCATTTGCAGCCATCATGGAGCAAGAAGGAGTGAAACCCAAACATGTATGGAGGAATTACAACCCACACAACCGTCATCCATGTCACTATCATATGCCCCACCCTCATCCACACATCCTTTATCCACACCACCATCAATCACACCTAATTCACCGCCATCATATATACCACCAACACCATGCCACATTCTTCCACACCCTCATATTCACCACCTTCATCCATATCACATACACCACCACCATGTACGCCACATCCATCTAATCCTCTGGATCTACATGAAGAACTAATCAAGGAGGATGACCTTCCTCTTAAGGACTACTTTGGTACAACTACAATGCACATGAGTGGGCCTATTAATATTTCAGAATTTGAGGCAGAGGAGTTTTCTATCAGCCCATCCATCATACAATTGCTACAACTGAATGCATTTGGAGGGACACCAATGGAGGATCCAAACCTCCACATTGCTGAATTTCTACAGTTGCTAAGTACCATTAAGATATATGGTGTTCCTACTGATGGGATACGCCTAATCCTTTTTCCATTCTCTCTTAGAGATAGAGCCAAGGCATGGCTCTATACTTTACCAAAGAAGTCAATCGGCACTTGGGAGGAGCTTCTAAAGGTCTTTTTGGCAAGATATTTTCCACCAAGCAAGACCGCACAATTGAGGAGTCAACTCATCAATTATTCTCAAAGGGATGGAGAGACTTTGTATGATACATGGGTGAGGTTCAAAGATCTTCAACATCTTTGTCCACATCACGGTCTAAGAAATTGGCTTCTATTACAATCTTTCTATAATGGTTTGTGCTACAATACAATGATGTCTATTGATGCAGCTGCAAATGGAGCTCTAATGAACAAATCTAATGGAGAAGCTTATGCTATTATTGAAGATATGACAGCAAACCATTACCAGTGGAGCTCAGATACAAGCTACAAGCCATCTTATTCAGCTACTACATCCGAGATACAAGTGGGGAGTCACATGGTTGATGGTATAGACATAATTGCAACAAAGCTAGACACTTTATCACAAAGGTTTGAGAAGCTAAGCACACATCCATTTCAAGCAGCCAATTTTATTTGTGATGCATGTGGGTTGCTTAGACACTCATCTTCTGCATGTTATGCTTCTTCTATTTATTCTCCAATGGGCTACACTCCACCAGACTTCTACAATAATGTGAACCCGAATTTCATTCAGCCACAACAACCACAAGTAACTTCTAGATTAGAGTCCATGCTTGCAACATTTATTTCAACTCAAATGCAGCAAAATGAGGAGCTCCATCAACAAAGACAATCAATGAAGGGTGCCATTTGCCAACTCTCTTCTAAGGTGGACGATATTGCCACTCATGCACACATCTTGGAGAAACAAATTTCCCACCAAGCTCTTTTTAGTAAAGAAACATTTCCACCTTTCTTGCCGAGTCCACCGGAGATGAATCCTACATATTTCAGGCCGGTGACATTGAAGAATGGAGTTGTTATAGAGTTATATCCTTCAAAGTATGATGATGTTGATATCCATGACGATTATGAAGTTGCAACTAAAGGGGAGAAAGCTACAACACATGCTCTACATGTTGATTCTTCAAGCAAGCCACATGTCTTTCCTCCTCACACTATAGATGACACATTGCTTTATAATGAGAACACTCTTTCCAGCCCATAATTTGATGATGCTTCAAAGGAGAATGAAAAGACAAATAGTATTGGCATACAAAAGACTATTCTTGCTGCAGCTCATAGGTGCTTTTGCTTGCCCCAAATCAAGGACATATTTGCAAGGAGGCATAAATCTTTAGCACAACAATTTCCAACTGCAAATCAGAACACCGGTCCTCCATGGACTTTGATGTTTCCACCATGATGAGGTACCCGGTTGCAACCTTTTTAGTTTGATTTATGCAGTGAGGACACTGTAGATTTCAAGCTTAGGGGGGAGCAACCAGATGATAACCTAGTTCTTTTAGCTTTTCCCTTTCATGTTATATGCTTCTTGTCAATTGCTTTTGTTTTGTGTTCACATTTCAGTCTTTTGTTTTCAATTCTTCTCTTCTTGTAGCAAATCTAGTATGATATGAGGTTTATCTTTTATATGTGGATAGAACTCCTATACTTAACTGATTGTCCTCTTTTGATGAGAAATATCATTTGGAGAAATTGTAAAAGGCATGCATTAATCAAATGAAACCTTTTGGCCATCAACATGTGCTTAACTCTGGTTTATGCTTCTAGCCTGAACATTCATCTTTCACATCCTTGATTGCTTAAAACATGTAATGGTTTCAATTTTTGTGAGTAAATCAACTTTACAACATCATTTAGAATACGGGATGCCCTTGTCAAGCGCTTAGTGCATTTTCAACCACTCTTTCAATGAAAAACAAAACAAAACAAATGAATGAAATCTAGCTAATGTAGCAATTTAGTTGACTCTCCTATGTATTGGAAAATTTTTAAATTTCTTTTGGCTTATCTCATATTTATACCCCATAAAAGATGGCTAAACTGCCCACATATCATGCTAGCCTAGTGTAAGTCTGATCTGGCCACGATGATTAGGTGGTATGTCTTAAAAGAGGGTAAAATACCCCAACCGACATTCCACGTGTGCATAAGCCTACATTAGCATTCGAGTGTCGGAACCCATAATCCATTATCATATCATTTTTTGGGAAAGAAGGAGAGTACATCCAAAATTGTCAATTTTAACTAAGATTTCATCATTTGTATCCTTAATAGTTGAGAGTTTGAGTTGCACATCCACTAATTGCTTGGCTTGGTCATCCAAATTCTACTTAGTGTTGTTTAATTGATTGATTTATTTAATTGTGACCACCCCTACTTAACTAAAAATCTCTTTCTTGGGTGTTTAAGTTGAATTGATGGCTATGAGCATAAACATGTTGATCATGGTTGGTTTGGTCTTATACACATCTTTCATTTCATTTGATCTATTCATGAACTTGACAATTCTTCATTTATGTTTCTATGCTCTTTTTTCTTGAGGACAATGGGTTTCTCATAGGGAGGGAAAATATAGGTTTCTCATGGGGTTAAGTAAAACATACGTCATTGATTACTATAAAACAAATAATGAAATGAAACATGACACCTACATCATCAATTTCTATCAAGAAAACAGATGAGATAATGCAATTTGGGGGTTGATTTTCGTGGGACGTTTAGCACATAACCTTTATCATTGATTAGTGTATGTAAAATCAACAATGTAGATTCTAAGGGTTATTCTTCCATATTGTCAATTAATTTATTAGAAACTAATGAGATAAGGTTTTTGGAGGGAAGTAAAATCTCTCCCAAAATTTTGTGCAAAATTATATTTTCATAGGCACTCTATGTCATCAATTCATTTATGAGCCAACCAATGAGATAAATAAAAACAACCCATATTTTCTCAGTTGGCCAACCATGGCGGTTTTCTTTAAAGAAACGACAAGATATATTATGCCATCAATTTTCCTTGAAAGAAAAATTGAAGACATTACTCATATTTGTAGTAGTGGTTGTAGATATAAGTAAGCCACTAACACACCAATGTAGTATATGTTGACTAACCATTAGGCCTATAATAAATGTTTAGAGACATAATTGAAACATATTCTATTTGGGGACTCATCCCACTAATCAAATACCAAACAACCACTAGGACATATCCTCTAACAAACTGAACCTAAAACTAGCAACAAAAAAAATTGAATCACAATTTTTCATTAAGGCGAACCCCATAATGATCTGATTAGAAAATAAGCATCACATGAAAAAACTCTTATTTATTATCAACATCATACTATCAAGTAAATTAGAACGGAAAACAAACAAAGCCTACTTATTGATCTCATGATAGAGGGTTACACAAAAGATCCATGTTATTGACGATACAACATGTATGAGAATTCTAACCCACATACAAATTATGACTATAAAGAAACACCAATAGAAAAATTAGTCCTAGGAATAAACAACTAAATGCCTAACACCTCAATAAATTTAGAGTTCATGGAAACCTCTAGATACAAATATGTTATTATTTATTACATTTCAATCAAGACATTCTTACCGCAATTCCAACACACCTAAAATATAGTGGAAGTACCACACGAACTCATGAAGAGTCATCGAGACGATTACTCATGCCAAGATATAAACATGTATAAATGGCAGATTAAGATGAATTACAGAGATACTAATAGTAAGTTTAATTTCCAACTATGTACTTATTCTCATATATTAAAAAAGGATATCTTATGAAGTGGAAATAACATTCCTTATAGCTCTTATACGAACAACATGAACACCCTACAAATATGATGGTTATCTTAATTATTTATAACCTAGTATGTTGCATATTATATTAGACCATTACCTTGGGTAGTTGTAGATTCACAAATTCAAACCACTAGCTAGTGAGTGAGAAGTCATTTATAGTTACCATGTAAGGTCTTAGGACTATCAAACTCCAATAATACCTCATTGTGCCATGGTCAGTGGAATGTATACAAAGAGGGGTGCACTCACAGGTTGTCCACTTGTGGAGTGTTCAATGTTCGGTCCACAAAGACTAGGTCCACTGGACAGTCAGGTCATTGCACCTATCACAAGGGTATAAAACCCTTATTTTTACATCACAAATAAGTGAGCTATAGGCTTTAATGGACTCATTATATATATAATTCATATTGTATGCTAAAGAATCTACCTCCAATCACCAACATGTACTAAGAAATATACAACTTCGTGTACCTTCTCTCAATTGAAGTTTTTTACCAAGATACATATTTCACTATCCTGCCTCTGCAAACATAGGGTAGATCCTAACGTTTCATTGTACACTACAAGATAAATGTTCCAATTTCATTACTTAGTCCAATTACTTGTCTTTCAAATCTATTTTATTCCAAAATGATTATGTTGTTTAGTTTGTCTCAGTTAGAGAATTTTTCTTGTAATTTGTATAAAAAGCAATAGAAAAGGTTAGGTTTAGGAGCCTAATGTGAAACTGTAATCAAAGCAAGTTTGAAGCATCCAAATCAAACTGAATTAAGAAAACCTATTAAGAAAAAGGCAAAATTACATAACTATTTCATTAAATTGCAGCTATATACTCAACTAATGCGGAATTACACACTAAATTACAAGTATCAAGGCAAACCTAGTGCAAAGAATGTCAAATTATAGATTTTTTATTAATTAATTGATTAAAAAACATAAACACACATTCAAATAAAGTAGTTAAACCTCCAATTATGATAAGAAAACATGATCATAGGCTAAGCTAGGTCATGTGTCTTACATTGTAGCACATGTACCATGGCTAATAGTTTTGTTTGTAAACAAACGCAAGCTCACCCCAATAAAGAGAAATTTAAATTACAATACATAACTGTGGTTCTCCTTAAGATTTGTGTTGCTACAGAAGCCATATGTTATTAGTGTCAGTGAAGACACTAGGGTAATTTCATAGATCTATTTATTACCAGAATCCAAACTCCAAATGAGTGGATAGTCAATGGAGAAAGGACCTAATCTTCCATCCCTATAAAGGAGCATATTCACATAACATATGAATGAGTAAAATATCAACAAAATATTATAAACCATAATGTAAGAACAACAAGGATACATGTGAAAAAGAAACTAAACAATACCTAACATGAACATCAGAGTCCCTTATTGATTATCAAACCATATGGAGATCCATTTGCATGTCATTGGATGATTCCAATAGAGATAAGTGTAACATATTATTGTATAAGAGAAGAAGCAACAATCATTATATGATTGGTACCTAAAATTATAAATCAGTACACATTAGCAAAACTATGTTGAGTATGTTATAAAAGACATAAAATTAGACATTTAAAACATATATTTATTATCTAAAACTTAAAGTTGTTATAAGAAGGAAAGATACAACATTAAAGACTTTCTTATGAAACAATCATATTTTCAGTACATCTGCATTATACCAGCAATTATCATAAGTCCTTCGACCAGCTTCCCAAAGGAAGGGGTCCATGAGGAACATTTAATCCAAAGCTATGTATGTAGCCAATTTCAACATGAGGGACTACAAGACTAAACATAAAGAGTTAATCCTATTTTTAAGGGACCTCCAGGCCATCTCCAATAGACAACCCTTTTAATAAAGCAGTTTTCCCTTGCTTGATAAATCAAGTAGGACCAACCTTACATCCTTATCCTGAGAAAACATGTAGGTGCAGAAGATTGTATAATGGACATCTATGATTATGTTTTTAGAAGGTTTGTTCAACATGTAATAAGAAAAAAAGTAATAATCACAAGGAACATATATTTCTAACAAATATAAATAAATTAGTATTTTTAACCATATATGTATAAGCAAATTTCATACCACTAGTATGGACAATAGGAGGATAATGTGTATCTGAAATAGAACATTTAAGCAACTTGATTTAGAAACCTTGACTTGATCTTGGAAAATAATTTAACATAGTGATCATGATATTACTAGAAAAGTTCATGAGGTCACTTAGTCACAATAGGGCACAATATTGATCCACATTAGGTCACATTTCATGTCATATTTAGGTCACTTAGTCAAAATAGGGAACAAGAGTGGTCCACATGGCATTTAGGGGTAAAAGACATCTAAAGTTATAGCTTTTGGGGTCACATAGAAGTTTGGAGTGCCATTATATCAACATTAGCATATGTTTAGATCTAACATCAAATTTCAAGTTACATAGTTCATAATATCACACTTAGGCATAAAAAGGTTACCAAATTGATTCTTGGTTCAACGTGAATCAACCATTGATGATCTAGAGTTCCAAATATGTTGTAAGTCATTCTTAGTTTACTTTTAGCATAAAGTTCAAGATCCAGCATCAAGGTGTACATAAGTGTCATAATAGTGGTATAAATGTATCACTAAGCATATAAGATTGATAAATCTTGGTTCCTAGGTCACTAGGTGTAAAAACAACTGCTGCTAGGAAATAATCACGATTTGAGGCATAATGGTGCATAGTTAAGTAATTGAAAGTCATGAATCATTTCAAAAATGCTTAAAGCGAGCATTTTTTGATCATTTGAAAGCGAGCATTTTTGGAAAAATAATGTATATATTTAAGCATTATAAAAATTGTGGAATCATATTTATTGGGTAGATCTATTTCTGATGATCAAAATGATATATAGAAAGTTATAATTTGGCCAAGGGAGTGATTTATTACAATTTATACAAAGTCCATCATATTTCTAGCATAAAAGAAAGAGAGGTATTAAAAATACCTCACTGGAGAGACATGGCACAAGCTCTTAGGATTGGCGAGGGGTCCACCACAACAGTGAGGCTCAGGGTCAAAGGTATGTTGACCCACCCACCAAGGCTAAAGTTAGGGGTCTCGTGGCTGATCTAGACCATTGGCACGAGGGTGCCTAAGATCCAATCATAGAAGGGAGCTCCTTCACCCAGCGAATAGGAGACATCACACCATACCTCTGACGGGTGGATATAAAATTCTCACAAGAGCAAACCTAATGTGTTTGCAAATGGCAATGGTGAGGCTTGAAAAAGAGCCACCTACCTTTGTCATGCTAGCATGAGGCCAAGGGTGGCCCTAGATCATGCAGTAGTGGTAGAGCTCACCAATCAAAATCCGACATTGGTAGTAGAGGAGGTTATAAAGAGGAAGGAGAAGAGAAGAAAGGAGGGGAATGTAGTAAAGACTACACAAAGATAGTAGAATGATGAGGGAGATGAAATGAAGTAAATGACATTATCAATTTTGTGCGAAAAGGTCCAATATAGTTGTGGTATAGGAGGCATGGCTACCTCCATGCCCATGGAGTTAGAGGAAGATGACGAGATCAATGCCCTTGGATCAAGCCATAATCCATGGCCAAACATCCATGGCCTAGGGTTGTCAATGGGTAAGGGTAAACCCGTTTACCCTTTACCCATACCCTATAGGGGAAGGGTATGGGTAAAGGATTTTTTTTACCCTTTACCCACCTACCCTATACCCTCTAACCCACTACCTTAGTGGGTAAGGGTAAGGGTAAGCCATTACCCATACCATCTAACCCACTACCCGCCAATATTTATGTATAATATATTAAATGTATATTCATTGTGTTGTTCGAGCCTATGGAATATGTACTATTATGTGGTCATTGTTTTACAAAATAGATGATATTCTTATATACTTCGTATGTAGTTAACTTGGTTTTGTATGCAACACCATTTTGGGGGGTTCAATACACGTGTATAAAAATAGTCTATTTTCCATTAAATACTTGTGTGGTGTAAGACAAACATGTATATAATAACAAGATTTAATCTTTAATATTCCATTTGATACATATGTGAGGTGGTGTTATCTACTTCATTTGTCATTTATTTTTTTTGTATGCAACAATATTTTATAGGGTATAATATTTGTATATTTACAACAATAACTCTTTGTGAGATATTGTCATTTAATATCATTTTAATGTAGCAATTTTCAACTTTTGGGAACAATTTATCTATTTGCACACCAATGTAGGGTACTACCATTTGTATATTCATTTAATACAACAAAAACCATTTATATAATGTTGTAGAAGATTACTTAGAATCATTGTGTTAATATTATCTCGAATTTGAAGAAGACATATTAATTCCCCGCTTCACCCTTACCCTCCCTGTTTACCCTACGACTAAGAGGGTAAGGGTGGGGGGGTAAGAATATTGGTGGAGTGGGAAATTACCCGTACTCTTACCTACCACACTTGGTGGGGGTAAGGGCAAGGGTAAGACCTTACCCTCCCCATATACTCCCCATTGATAGTCCTACCATGGCCCATGATTGGGTGAGAACAAATAAGGAGGATTGCAAACTTGGAAAAGAGGATTCTAAAAAAGGAATTTCAAATTTGTGTTTATGTGATAATACATTGAAATTCATAACTTTAGAACCAAAACTCTGATTGAGGTGAACCGTTGATTCCAAAATTTTGTTATAATTCTTTTATAAAAATATTGCATTAAAGAGGATGATGTTTTGGGGTCTCAATGATTGAACTTCATATTCAAAAGTGTAATAATACACTCAATTTTAGTCAATTAATTTGAATGTGACATTTAATCAAATCCAATTAATCAAATGAGCATAAAGTGATTGAATGTCATGTAATTGATGACAAGGGAGGTTGTTGAATGCAATTCAATATCATATGAGTGATGATGTGCATAATTGGGAGAGAGAAATTCCACTTTGTCACATCCTCCTCACCTTAAAAGGATTTTTACCCCCAAAATTAAAGCAAATACTGGAATGATATTGGGACTTGATATTCCATATGACAACCATCATAATACTCCATACATGGTATCATAGTAACCTCAAGCATTGACATTATTCCAATACCAAGATACCAAGAATCAACCTTAAAACATAGTCGATAAGATCTCTAAAAGATCACAAATTTGGAGTGATCACTTTTTAGGTCAAACAAATAGGACCCTTAAATTCAAGAGTATAACACTACTTTCAATCCAACATTTATGGTTCTAGCTTCTACATTATCTTATGTGGGGTGATAGATTCATGATTGATATTTCTTGTTTCAACAATTCAAGAGAATCATCATAACTGACTTCATGTTTTCATATAAAAATTAATGGAAGATCCCACCCTAGTCCACATGAGCGATTATCTCTATTTCATAAACTAAGAGGTCAACATAATCATCATTTGTATATTAAAGAGTGGGATGATGAAAGTCATCAATAATATATCAAGGGTGATCTTAAGATCTAGATAGGGTGATCATAGGAGTCGAATATACATCAAAATAAATAACCATAAGTCCTAGTTTTGTTAATGAATATTGGGATTCAAGATTGGACGTCAAAGACATAGACTAAAATTTTCTAAGCTAGGGTATAAGTTCCTATCTAGATCATAGGGATTATCATTCATTCATATGCAATAATCTAGCAAAATT
Organism: Alisma plantago-aquatica; assembly: GCA_963693085.1. NCBI lineage: Eukaryota > Viridiplantae > Streptophyta > Magnoliopsida > Alismatales > Alismataceae > Alisma > Alisma plantago-aquatica. Next base: position 537,892,384 of record OY856409.1, on the reverse strand, counting down.
TCATGATATCAATATTTAATTCATTATATGGTATCAACATTGATGAATGATCTAGACCTAGGTCTTTCTAGGAACTTAAACACAAGTTATAATCAACATAAACAAGTTTTAGGTTTATCATTAAATTGAGATTTTAGATTGAGTTTCAATATTATCATAAGATCTAACCTATTAGAGACCTAGGTCAAAAGATCAAAATCATATGGAATGGGTTACCTTTCCTAAATCTAAATAATTAACATGACAAAAATTTAGAGGAATTCATAATAGGGATGTGACCTGGGCTAGGGAAGTTAAGAAACAACTACCAATCTAAGCTAACACATTTTCTCTCATTAGTCATGAACCATCAGTCTTATTAAAATAAGAAGATAAACGATTATTGTTTTGTATTTTCCAAAGTCATGAGATCAGAAATCTTTTATCATCATAGAGAAACCATGGTTCAATATTTAGCATATAAAGGATCATAATTTTATCACATTCCCTTCATAGATAAGGTAAGGGGGTATACATGCAAATAGAACATTCATTTTAGTGTCTTCCAACAATTAGGGCATCATAGGATATGATTGAGATGTCATATTCGAAAAAATTATTCACAATTGAGTTCTACAAAAAGAATTACAATCAATAGGAAATTTTCCTCTTGTATCAATGTCTTTACATCATGATTAAGGTGTCCAACAACATATTCATATCAAATGAATGGAACATGATAGGTTACGATTGGGGAAAGTTTGCTTAGTCATGTTTGAGGTGTGAAAAAAATGGAGGAATCCTAGACTTAATAAATAGTATCTCATCTACCATGAGGTATACGGAACAAATTCTCTTTATATCATCAGACTAATGGTCATTTCCATTCACATCAGTCAAAGAAAGCACATACGTCATATTCTATAAAATTGAGTTTACATCGTATGAGGGATTATACATGAGTGCTAAACTTCAATGTTTACTTTCACTAATCATAATAGTTTCAAATTTCATAGTCTATTCAAGGCATAATCATTTTTATCATAATCAACAATTGTAGTTTCATTCAAATTTTATTTTTCTCCATGCATAAGATGCCCATAATTGAGATATCATGTGATTAGTTGTCATGAGAGAGGTCACATGAGGAGATGAGAATCTAACTAATCATAATCTAATGACTGGCTTGATGAACTCCTTAAAAAGGAGATGAGATGTTAGAATACTCTAAGCTATGTAAGGAAAATCCTTAATCCAGTCGTGTGTTCACTTTGGACAGGCAGGTATGCATAGGAGACCTCATCCACCACAACTAGGTGTATTGAAGGTGTATCACCCCCTTGTATTGACTAGACTAGACACCTACACTTTTTACTATGGACTTAGGAAATCTCTAGGTTCATACGAGTAATAGAGTTTTATTCACACATAGATGATATGTTAGTGGCTCTAATACCATTTATCATGGAAACATTTATTACTAGAATCCAAAATCCAAATGATTAGAAAGTCAATGGTAAGAGAACCTGAGAGTCTATCCCTAGAATGGATTGCATCACATAACATATGCATGAATAAAATAACAGTAACAACATTATAGTGCATCTAGTGTAGCCTAGGTGGTAAGAGCTCAGTAAGACCCAATGAAGGACCCAAGTTTGATCAACCTCAAAGGCACTCTACAAATGGAAATCCATGCCAACTTGGTGTGAAGAGGGAGTGACTGGACCACACCCTCTCATTCCTTGAGAGTTTACCATGCCATGATTTCTAGGGGTGGGTTCTCTCTGTTACCAAATAATAACAACATTATAAACCATAAGGTAACTACAACAAGTCTATACCTCAAAAAGAAATTAACTAGTACATCACATCGAGATCATGATCCATATGGATTTTAAAACCATATGGAGATTCATTTACATGCAATTAGATGATTCCAATAGAGATAAGAGAAAAAATATTATACAAGAGTGGAAAAAACCATCATAGTATGCTTGATACCTAATATCATAAAATGGGTACACACTAGCACAATTGTGATGAGTACGTTACAAAAGACATAAAATTGTAGGTTTAAAAGATCATATATTGCTTGGGTAAAACTTAATATAGAGAGAAGAAGGAAAGAAACTATTGGATCTAAGGGCTCTAGAGGGGGTGAATAGAACTACGAAATTTCACACAAAACAGATCAAACCTTCAAATTATATCAATTTTGAGTGATAGCTAAATGGCAATTTGAAGTCCTATCTAAACAAGCATAGAAAGGATGAGAGATATTGATAGAAAGCACTTGACAAAGGGATGTAGAGTGGTTCCACACTTCAAACTAGAAGTGAGTCAGTCCACTACCTAGAGAGGTCAGCCTCTAGGACTTTGCAAGTGCTTTTCTATATTATATCACCAAAGAGATTTACATAAATAGACCACCAAAGGACTTACCCATACAATCACAAGGAGATCTCCACCTTAATAAGGAACTTACCCACTTAGCTTGAGTCTTCAGCCTTCATCAAGGTCTTACCCACTCAAGCTCAAGTCTTCCACCTTGAAGGACTTTGCTTCTCCTCTTGGATCTTCAGCCTTTGCCTTTTCCTTCACTTGGAGAAGATCACCAACTCTTCAACACCCTTGAAGAGGACCATCTACAACTCCTTCTTCACTCGATGGAACTTGCTTCATCTTTTCTTCATAAGAGAAGGGGATAGGGAAGTAGTGGAAGATTGAGAGCTTTATATGCCCAAAGGTGGAGCTCTCTTACAATAATCCTAACTCACTCACAAATCACGAAATGATGTGTAAACTCGAGAGATAAAGGGGCTCAAGGAGTAGTAGCACACTTAACTATAGCAAGGACCTTGAATGTAGTGAATGAGCAAACTTGAAATGAACTCCAAGGGGTCCTATTTATAACTGGGGGTGCTCCCTTGAGTCGGGGAACACTTAGAGCCAAAATATAGCCATTTTTACTCAAGGCAACCAATCTATTTTCATTCAAACAAGTCACCAACGGTTATAATCACTTTTTCTGCATTTTTGGTACAATGCATTCAGTCGAGTTTCAATAAAGGTAACTCGATCGATCGACTAAAAGACAAACCCAATTTTCAAACTATCGGTCGAGTTTGTCCTGGGAAACTCAACCGATTAGACAAAACTGCATTTGGTCAGTAAGCTGTTCGGTCGAGTTCTGTGAATGCACAACTCGACCGATGTATATCGTCAGAAGACCAATCCATGGGATCAGTCAAGATTGGAACTCGACCGATCAACAACCTATGATCAATTTTCTAATTTGGCTAAAAGGTGATTAAAACTTGGTACTAAGTGTCCCACATATTTTTCTCATCTTAGTTACAAGTCATATAATCAATAAAAGTGATCAAAAAATTCTTATAAGGTCATTTGAAGTGATTTCCTTATTAGCATACTTGCATTGCATTTGACTTGAACTTTGACAAGCTAGGGCTTGTGTAATTTGATCCTTTTCATGTACCTCAAGCCTGAGATCAATCTTGAATACACATATTAGATACATATGAATGGAATGGTTAAGTTATTATCAAAATATGGACAATGTATAACCTCTAGGTCAACATTCTCCTCCTTTTGACAATGACAAACCATTCCTCAAACATATTGAAAAGGATATTGAAATTATACCTTTGCCTTGCGAATTAGGGGGATTCAAGAGTAAGAGTGCTCATAACATAGATTACAAGTCATAATCGAAATATGGTGAAACATTGCACCAACTCATAGGATATAACAAATCAAAGAGTAAGAGTGCTCATAACATAGATTACAACTCAGAATGCATGTTCTCATCAAAACAACTACAAGCGAGAAGCGATGAAAGCTAAAGATAAAATAGTACACCTCACATCATATGCCCAGATGTTTCTAATACAAAATAGCCTAGAAAGATATATATGATCAGCAAACTAGACCAAAAACTAAGAGCATCTAGACATCTAGGTCATCTATATCTACATAATCCACAACATCATCATCCTCAACATCAGGCTCGTAGTCATCATCTCTGTCTGAAGGTGCAACAACATCGCCTTCATCACCGGAGTCACCAGTGAAACCATCAAAGCCATCACCATCGGATGCAACACCAACATCCTCACCATCACCAACATCAGTAGTCTCGTCATCAGCCTGGTTAGACACCTCCTCATCATCCGAAGGACCAAAGCGATGACCGGGCCAACAAGCATTCTGCTCATCCCAAGTCATACAAAGAGCACAAAACTCATTGGCCCGAGGGAAGGAAGGACCAGAATCACCAAGACTGGCAAGCAGAGAGGCCAAGGGGCCAGTAGGCAGAGGCAAGATGACTGGAGAAGATCCACCACCAACATGGGGTGTGGGAGTAGCAGTAGAAGGCTCAGGTGCAGGTGGAGGGCAGGGTAGAAGTGATTGTATGCATTGGATGCATAATCACTATCGGGGTATGGCTGGTAGGTGGGGTATGGGTGTGCACAAGATAAGTTCATGTTTGACATTATTAAACATAAATCTTGGTGCAGATGCTCCTGGACCTGGAGGTTGTATGCCTGTTGGTGTATCATATAACCCATGAGGGCTTCATTTGACACAAAAAATGAGGCACGACTAGGTTGGGTAGGCTAAGGAGGTGGAGGAGCACGTGTTGAGGTAGAGGCAGGTGCATCGGAGGCAGAGGGTGAAGCACCGGGTGTGGTGGAGGAAATGATAGACATGGATTTCTGGATAGTGGTCTCACTGATACACACTCCCTTCCTGGTAGGTCTATAGTGGAAGTCAGAGAAGAGTGATTTATCAGTGGTGAACTGGAAAAGACCACATATCAAGGCAGGGTATGGAGGATGGGTGCCACATGTGTTTTTTCCAGAGTCGATGTAGGTCATATGATGGAGGATGTATCTAGATCACTTGACTATGACATTCTCTAAGAAGTAGTACATTATCACCGCAATGTTCTCTGCCATATCCATTTCGTTTTTCTTGGGGTGGATGTTGTAGTTGACCACTAGAGCTAATATACACTTCTTGAGATCTAAGGAGGAGGAGGGTAGGGTGCTATTATTCTTATAGGAAATGTCAGGTTTCTTCAAGTAACGATGGATATCGCGAAGTGTGATCTCATTTTTCTTGTAGAAACCGTTGGGGTCTAGAAGGTCAAAATACTCACCACAATCCTTACGCCATGTATCATTCTCATTGATTCCTGAAAAGAAGATATTCGGGATATCCTCTGAGATTTGGAATTTCTTCCCGGCTATCATAGAAGTAAGGATAACTTGAGTATTGGGAGGGGGTACAAGGGATTCATAATTCCAACACAAATTTACATAGAATTCGTGAACAACTTTTGTGCTAGACATTGAATTGTGAAAACACTCACACTCGACACCAAGGTATATAGGTGATGAACAAAAAGCAATCTTGCCACTTGATCGATGATAGCTTGGCGCCTATGGCTAGGCTAAAAAAGGGCTCTAAATGGAAAAGGACTCCGTGGAAGAAGGTCCTTATACCAATTAACAACCTCAATTGAGACAAAAAGGGTCTCATTGAAAGGAATCAAGCATAAAGATGAGGAGGAGGATGGTGCATTGCTAGGGGCGGCTCTTTTTCTTCTGTGTGAAGCCATGGAGGCGAAAAGGAGAAGAAGAGATCAAAAACACCAAACACACCACCAAAAATGTTCACACACCTAGGTTAAGCTAGGGGGAAGGTCTAGGAAGGTCTCCCTAGGTCGGATTAGGGCTAGGTAAGGGAAGGGAAGGTCGAGGGTTGAGAGCTTAGGGCTAGAGGGAGTGGAATCGGTCGACTTTTCTCTAGTTGAGAGGGAGAATAGCCGGCCGAACCCAACTTAAGTTAGCTTCAGCCTGGAGATTGGTCGAGTTTTGTGAGGTGGAAACTCGACCAATTGGCCCTTTAAAAAAGCTCTCATCCATGGATCGGTTGAGTTTGTCCTGGGGAAACTCGACCGATGGTCAACCTCACCTAAAACTATTAAACTAAATTTCTAGCCATATGAATGCTAATTAAATTTATTTTTCAAGTCCATTATGTATATTGAACATACTTAGGTACATATCACTCATCATTGGATACTATTTTGTGATAAAACAAGCGTTTGCAAAAAATACCCAAAAACAAGAGAAAAACAAGGCAATATGAACATGAAAAATTGATTTTAAGCATATTAGAAAGCAAAGATGATCAAGATAGATGCAAAACATATAGGATAGATGACTACTATCTAGAAGGCATATCAGATTCATTCAAAGCAGTTATAAGCAATTTTGATCTAATAAAGTTAAATTGCTCTCTAGCTAGAGGTTTAGTGAAAATGTATGCCAACTGATTTTCTGTGTCCACCTGCGTGATATAAATATCCTTCTTGTGATTATGAAGAAAGTGATGGCAAACCTCTATATGCTTAGCTCTACTATGCAATATATAATTTTAAGACAAGTTAATTGCACTAGTATTATCACAATAGATAAGAAAAACATCAAAATGAATGTTAAAGTCTTGGAGCATTTGCTTCATCCATAGGACCTAGGCACAACAACTCCCAGCTGCGATGTACTCAGCCTTGGTGGTTGATAATGCCACAGTGCTATGTTTCTTGGAGAACCAAGACACCAAGAATGGTCCTAGGAGGAAACAAGTGCCACTTGTGCACTTTCTATCAATCAAGAAGCCTGCATAATCGGCATCACTATAGGCAGTAAGAGTAAAGTCCCTTGACTTGGGATACCATAGTCCAAAATTTTGGGTTTTGGATAAGTACCTTAGAATCCTCTTAACAGCTATAAGATGAGATTTCTTAGGATTTGATTGAAATCTAGCACACAAGCCAACACTAAAAATTATGTCAGGTCTAGAGGCAGTTAAGTAAAGTAGACTTCCAATCATACCTCTATAGAGCTTTTCATCTACCTTTTCACCTTCTTCATCTTTATCAAGTTTGACGGTGCTTTACATGGGTGTGTCCATCGGCTTGGTATTCTCCATCCCAAAGTGCTTAAGTAGTTCATTGGTGTACTTGCCTTGGTTGATGAAGTTCTCATCTTTTGTTTGTTTGATTTGAAAGCTGAGGAAGAATGTGAGTTCACCCATCATACTCATTTCGAATTCACTCTGCATAAGATCACTATATTTTCTTTGTGAAGATTAAGGTTAGACCAAAAATGATATCATCAACATATATTTGAATGATAAGAAAATTGTTAGAAGTGTGTTTTAGAAACAAGGTAGAATCCACTTTACCCATGATATAAACCATGATCTAACAAAAAGTTCTTTAATTTCTCATACCAAGCCCTTGGTGCTTGTTTGAGTCCATAGAGAGATTTTTGCAACAAATAAACATGGTTAGGTAGATTATCATGTTCAAAGCCCAGAGCATGTGCAACATACACTTCTTCCTCAATTGTACCATTCAAAAATGCACTTTTAACATCCATTTGATACAAAAGAAAGTTTTTATGACTAGCACAACCAAGCAACATATGAATGGACTCAAGTCTGGCTACATGTGCATATGTTTCGTCAAAGTCAATACCTTCCTGTTGATTGTAGCCTTGAGCCACTAACCTTGCTTTGTTTCTTACCACTTAGGCCCTTTCATCTATCTTGTTGTGGTAGACCCATTTGGTGCCAATGATCTTTCTATCACTTGGTCTTGGCACAAGGGTCCAAACTTTGTTCTTCTCAAATTGTTTCAGCTCCTCTTGCATAGATAGGATCCATTCTTCATCCCCAAGAGCTTCCTTGACATCTTTAGGCTCTAGTTGTGAGATGAAGGTGTAGTTGGCTTGTTCTTTGTTGAATGCAACCCAAATCTTCACTCTTTCAAAAGGATCACCTAAAATCAGCTCTTTTGGATGATTCTTTGCAAACCGGGGAGTTGGATCCTTCTTTTCATCATCTTTGTCTTCTTCTTGAGCAACCACCTCTTTTCCCTTTTGGGTGATGTTGAGTTCTTTAAGGATAGGAATTACTTCATCTGTAACATCATCATTTGAAATAATATCTTTGGGAATAGAGGGGTTAGTCTCAATAAATTTTACATTAATAGACTCTTCTACCTTATTAAGATCAACATTATAAATTTTATATGCCTTGCGAGTAGTGCTATAGACAAGAAAGAAAGCCTTATACGATTTCAAATCAAACTTGTCAAGAGAATATTTCGTATTAAAAATGAAATAAGGACATCCAAAAATGTGGAAATACTCAAAAGAACGCTTCCTACCACGCCATAGCTCATAGGGGGTTTTCTTAAGTGAAGGATGAGTGAAAACACAGTTTTGTACAAAACAAGAGGTACTGGCAGCTTCAGCCCAAAACTTCTTAGGAGTATCATACTCAAGAAGCATGGTCCTAGCCATCTCCTGTAGAGACCTATTCTTCCTCTCTACAACCCTATTTTGTTGAGGTGTTTGAGGTGAAGAAAAGTTATGTGCATAACCTGATTCTTGACAAAATGCTCAAAAAACTCATTTTCAAATTCTCCCCCATCATCACTACGGATGGGAACAATCCGGAAAGAAGCTTCATTCTCAATTCATTTGTAAAAAATAGAGAAAACATCAAGCGTATCACTCGTTGAAATGAGAAAGAAGGTCCAAGTATATCTAGAGAAATCATCGACAATAACAAGGCAATACTTGGAACCATGAAGAGATAGCGTTCTCATTGATCCAAATAGATCAATATGGAGAATCTCAAGAGCTCTCTTAGTGCTAAGGAATCCTTTGGATTTGAAGGAGGATGTGGTTTGCTTTCATTGTGTACAAGGTTGGCATTCCTCATCCTTTTCAAAGCCCAATTTAGGAAGTCCCTTGACTAAGTCCTTTTTTCTCAACTTCTTTAATTGATGGATATTTACATGACCAAGCCAGCGATGATAAAAAGAAAAATCATTCGAGTTGGCTACAAGGCATCTACCAATCACATGCTTAATAGAGTTAAGAATAATAACATAAAGATTACCACTTCTAGCTCCTTATATATAACTTGATAGGTGAGGGAATCTAGAATCAAGCATTCAAGAGAAGTAAACAGTACAAGGTAACCATTATCAAAAAGTTGACTAACACTTATTAAATTGTGATGTAGGCTATCCACAAAAAGAACATTCTTGATGCACAAGGATTCACCTACATCACCTCACCTTTGACTTTACCTTTCTTGTTGTCCCCAAAGGTGACAGATCCTCCTTTCTTCTTTGTGAAATTGTTGAAATGGCTTATGTCATCGGTCATGTGCTTTGTGCAGACATCAAAAATCCATCTATCTTTTCCCTGCAAGAAAGGATAATGTTGGTTCCCAGCTCAAACTTTGGGATCCGGAGTTAGCTTGGGGACCCATTTCATCTTTGGGTTGGTCCCCTTAGGCTTATGAGGACAATAAATGGAATAATGATCATCACATTTGCAATAAGAACAAACCATATGATTCTTAGTGCCTGAAGATTCTCCTACAAAGAATGAGATCTCCTTGCTCTTTTTCTTACCTTTGGCCTTACTCTTTCCCTTTGAGGATCCCCCTATAAATCCCAAATCACTAGTACCACTTTGTTTAGTAGAATGGTCAAGGATTTCATTTAGGGAGTTCTTCCCTTTGTGGAATTTCTGTAGGGATGCTTTCAATCTATGATTATCATCATTCAAAGAAACAATAGTAGAAGATAAACTAATATGGCATCCCTAGCATGCACAAGATCAACCTCAAGACATAAAGCTTTAGTAAGATATGAATCATTTTCAAGAGAGATGGAAGCACCATTAACACTAGGCAACAAAGGTCTAGAAGATAGATCATTTACTTGACTAAGCAACCTAGCATTTTCAGATTTTAGCATTTGAATCTATTTGAGATAGACATCTCTCTCTTCTCTATGAGCATCAATAATCAACTTAAATTCAACATTTTTAGTTTTAAGAAATTCAAGTTCTTTTAGGAAATTTTGGTTCTCTTCCTTAAAATTCTCAATGTTCTTAAGGTAGATACCATTCTCAAATTCAACCCCATTGTAGTGGAGTTCAAGATCAAGGTATTGCCCTTACAAATTATCATTACTCTCAAGGTTGGTTTTCTCATTCAATTCCAAAATCTCAAGCTTAGCATAAAGATCATCAATATTTTTTCCTAACCATTTTCTCTTAGATTTACATTTAGCAAAAGAAGAATGGGTAGTATAAGCATGTCAACAATAGATTCTTTAGGCAATTCATGTAAACTTACCTCACCAATGTTTTCACTTGTAGAGGCCATGAGAGCAAGGTGGCACTCTCCATCTTCTTCGGAACTAGAGTTGCTTGAAGATGAAGCTTCCCAAGTTGCATGAGCTGCATTCTTGTGTCTCTTCTCCTTCTTGTCCTTCCTCTTGTGCTTGCTCTCCTTCTTGTAATCCTCTTCTTTCCTTGAGCTGCTCTTGTGGTGTGCTTTTCTTGATTTTGGGTATTCACTCTTGTAGTGACCCTTTTGACCACACTTGTAGCATCTCAGAGTAGAGGAGGAGGAGGCTTGCTTTCCCTTGAAGTGCTTGCCCTTTATATAGTTGGCTTCATGCTCACTAGGGCTTTCATCTTCACTAGAGGAGGAGGGAGAAGTCTGACAAGCAGGTTGTTGTTGAAGGATGACAACCTCCACTTGTGCTTTGAAAGAACTATCTTTGATCTTCTTGGCTTCCTTCTCTTCTTGCTTTGCTTCTTCTTTTTTGTCAAGTCTAGGCTCATGGGCTTGAAGATTGCCAATGAGTTCTTCAGTTTGGATGTCGCCAAGGCTCCTCACATCTTCAATGGAGGTGACCTTTGACTCCCATCTCTTTAGAAGAGTTCTCAAGATCTTTGAGTTGATGATGCCTCTATCCAAAGTGTTACCCAAAGCAGCCAACCTGTTGATGATGACATTGAGCCTTGAATACATCTCCACAATGCCTTCTTTCTTTCCCATCTTGAAGTTCTCTAGGAGGTTGTTCAACCTGTAGATATTTGCCTCATTGACTTGCTTTGTGCCTTCATATGTGATGCACAACTTGTCCCAAATCTCATAGGTGGTGTCCCATGATGAGATCTGGTTAAACTTTGAGGGGGTGAGGGATGCATAGAGGATGCTAATGACCTTTGCATTGAGTTGAGCCTCCTTGATAGAAGCTTCACTCTATGCTGCAATAGCTCCGGTTGGCTCCTTGTAAGGTGTGACCATCACCTTCCACATATCAAAGTTCATCCTTTAAATGTAGAACTACATCCGCCTCTTCCAATAGAAGAAGTTGGTGTCGTTAAAGATCAGAGGACACATGAAGAAGCCTCCCTCTAGGTTGAGTGAACCAAGTAGGTTGTCTCCCATCTTCTCGTCTCGTGGGAGATTGTTAGAGAAGATCCTTAGCTCTGATATCACTTGTTGGATCTAAGGGCTCTAGAGTGGGGAGGGGGTGAATAGAGCTACACAATTTCTCACAAAATAGATTAGACCTTCAAATTATATCAATTTTGAGTAATAGCTAAATGGTAATTTGAAGTCCTGTCTAAACAAGCATAGCAAGGATGAGAGAGATTGATAGCAAACACTTGAAAAATGGATGTAGAGTGGTTCTACACTTCAAACTATAAGTGAGTCAGTCCACTACCTAGAGATGTCAGCCTCTAGGACTTTGCACGTGCTTTTCTCTATTATATCACCAAAGAGATTTACAACAATAGACCACCAAAGGACTTACCCATCCAATCACAAGGAGATGTCCACCTTACAAAGGAACTTACCCACTTAGCTTGAGTCTTCAGCCTTCATCAAGGTCTTACCCACTCAAGCTCACGTCTTCTACCTTGAAGGACTTTGCTTCTCCTCTTGGATCTTCAGCCTTTGCCTTCTCCTTTACTTGAAGAAGATCACCACCTCTTCAACACCCTTGAAGAGGACCAACTACAACTCCTTCTTCACTCAATGGAGCTTGCTTCAGCTTTTCTTCATAAGAGAAGGGGATAAGGAAGTAGTGGAAGATTGAGAGCTTTACATGCACAAAGGTGTAGTTCTCTTACAATAATCCTAACTCACTCACAAATCACGAAATGATGTGTAAGCTAGAGAGAGAAAGGGGCTCAAGGAGTAGTAGCAAACTCAACTATAACAAGGACCTTGAATGTAGTGAATGAGCAATCTTTGAATGAACTCCACGGGGTCCTATTTATAGTTGGGGGTGCTCCCTTGAGTTGGGAAACACTTATGGCCAAAATATAGTCATTTTTTCTCAAGGAAACATATCTATTTTTGTCCAAACAAGTCACCAACGGTTATAATCACTTTTTATGTATTTTCCGTACAGTGCATTCAGTCGAGTTTCAATAAAGGTAACTCGACATATCGACTAAAAGACAAATCCAATTTTCAAACTATCGGTCGAGTTTGTCTTGGAAAACTCGACTGATTAGCCAAAATCACATTTGGTCAGTAAGCCGTTTGGTCAAGTTCTGTGAATGCACAACTCGACCGATGTATATCATCAGAAGACCAATCCATGGGATCAGTCAAGATTGGAACTTGATCGATCAACAACTTGTGATCAATTTTCTAATTTGGCTAAAAGGTGATTAAAACTTGGTACTAAGGTCCCACATATTTTTCTCATCTTAGTTACAAGTCATATCATCAATACAAGTGATTACAAAATTCTTCTAAGGTTGTTTGAAGTGATTTCCTTATTAGCATACTTGCATTGAATTTGACTTGAACTTTGACAAGCTAGGGCTTGTGTAATTTGATCCTTTTCATGTACCTAAAGCCTGAGATCAATCTTGAATACACATATTAGATACATATGAATGAAATGGTTAAGTCATTATCAAAATATGGACAATTTATAACCTCTAGGTCAACAGAAAAAACATTAAAGACTTTATTTTTAACTAGTAAGAGCATTTTAAGTGCAGTTCTGATACTTTGAGTGCATTTAGATTATACCAAAATGGGTGCACTTTGACTCTAGCCTGACATGCTCTGAGATACGAGTTGCCAAAAAGGAGATGGTGGGTACACTGTGACACAAGCAACATACTGTGAGTAATGTAGATGGAACTTGTCCCTCCTTTGGAGTGATATACCTAACCACTTGATAAACGAGACTGTGAAATACATGACCACACTCATATGAGTCAATATGATATTGAGGTGACATTATCTCGAATAGTCTTCTCTAGTTCAAGGAATAAGATTGAATGGTTTAACAGGATGACATCCTATGCCTCAAGTTCAATCTGGATATCGATGACAAAGGGATTATATGGTCAATGATGTATGATATACACCATTCATTGTTCGTGTTGATTTGAACATCACTACCAACGTTATTAGGAACCTATTGGATCACACACATAAGGATGCATGCAATAAAATATATGATTAGAATGATTCTGAATCATAAACAGATGAGTATCCCTATGATCAGGTGATCCGAATGTCTGATCGGCCAATCAGATGATTGGGTCAATAGATCAATTGATTGTCAATTGATTGACTGAGTTTCCCACTGCACTTCTGAGATCTGGCAATATATTTACTAATATCAGACGATCTCAATCCAATAGGGAAAGTTTCAACATTTAGATCTGAATATAAATTGTCGTAATTGGTCTTCTGAGATCTAGCGATATGCAAAGCCAAATTGGGTAATGTCAATCATGTTTGAGTTTCTCAGCATTGTAATGTTTCTGAAATTGTGAATATTAAGGGGACTTGCATAAGGATTTTCATTCCACCAACCTACTTTTTAGAAAATGACAATGACAATAAAGACAAAGAAGTGAGCTACTACGCGCTAAATACTGTGACGGGACAAACTTTTATGTGCACGAGAACCTAAAACTCTTATCGGCAAAACACTGCCTTTTTTTCGAGTGATGAGTCGCTTTTGGGATGAGTTAGATCCAAAATGACAACGAGATTAGAAAGAAGCAGCTTGATCACACCAAATTAGTGCACATCAATAGGATGTTATAGAAGGCGCTTAAGATAAACTCCATTAGAAATGTAATAGTGTTGTGATTTAGAAAAAAAAAACGTGTTGTGGTCTAACAATTTTTTTTGGATAGGAGAAGCTAGAAATCCTAGTTAGAAATACTAAAACTGCCCTGATAAATGTCCCTCTCTTCATTGTAGGGTTTTTATATTTGGACGACTGGGGATCTCTATTGGGAATATCCATATTAGGTACATTTGGATCTCTAGTACCGAAAATCCTCCCATATCTTCTTTGATAATATCGTTTTTTAAGGAAATGTGTCCAGTCTTTTATGACACCACTCCCAATGTGCAGGGCATATTTGTTGCTTTAATCCCTACCCTGGTGTGCAGGATCGAATTCAGTTAGCAAGGCAACATGCATATCTATGGAACAATTCACAAGTGCGAAATAAACCCATATTTATTCAACCTTCTGGTGGGTTTTCCATTCAGACGCTTGAAATTTCGTTGATGATATTCTGAAAAAATGACCTGTTAGCACCTGATCTGGATTGTTGTTGGTTTTACTGGTTGCCACATGCACGGCACAACTTTACAAATGCACCACCAGTGTGAAGTGGATTTAAAACCACTACGAGTAACAATCCCACATGTTCTTCAGAAATGCAGTTCAGTTGAAGTACGGAGGAGCAGGAGCTTTCCTTTTCTGCCGAACCATAATAAAAGCAGTGACGGGAAAGATGACTATGCCCGGTGGAGCAAGAACAACCAAGCGGCCGTTTGGCCATCCTTGAACAGAAAATCTGTGGTGAGATGGCTTCTTCAGGGTGAACATCAACTGAAGGATCGACTGGACTGATGCTTCCTAAAGGTGATGAGGTATCCGATAGGTTACTGTCTCTCGCTTGTTAAGTAGATAAGAACATGCTTTGGAGTGGCAGAGAATCCAGACAGTGATGGTGAACGGTGAAGCCATGGCCACAAGGTTTACATGCTTCACAGAAATACGGGGAATATTTGACAAGGCATATCATTCATACTGTGGTTGTCCTTATCTAGGATGAGAACTATAATGCATGCCCTTCTTCTCTTTGACAATTACATTCCAGCTGAGAGAGAGTGGACGACTGTCCAACGTCATCATCGGTAATAAACACCCTGTCGGACCAACGTCAGGAAAGCGAATGCTTAATGGCAATAGACAGGGACTTACCTTTGTCTCGATAACCCACCTCTTTCGGCGTTATGGTAAATTCAGACCTTACCCCCTAAGAAAAAGGTGAAAAAGTTATTTAACCGTTTACTTGACAGACTATTGTTTATTTTAATGGAAATTACTGCGTAGTGTTGTTTGGAATCTATAGCTGAATCCATTTGTTTTATCACGCAAGATAAGTTGTATAAAATAAAAATATGACAGTTATTTCAGTTATTTAGTTTGTCTTGTATGATAAAAAATAAATAAGATTTTAAAATCCAAACTCACTACATATGACAATCTCTTATTTTAATTCATAAACGTTGGGACAGAATCTCCAAACTGTACTATGTGAATTCTAGCACGACGCCCTCCATACCTGATGATTAAAAGAAAATGGGCAGAAGCAACTTGACAAGAAACAATAAGAGAACTATCAAAGCAATATCAAGCTAACCTCAAGTACCAGGATGCCACAAGCATCGCCGAGCATATGAATGAATTCCAATACCTTGTAAATCAATTGATATCTATGAAGATGGTTCTTGATGATGAAATTCATGCTCTACTTCTTCTGGGATCATTACCTTACAGTTGGGAGAAGTTGCTTGTGGCATGCATCAATTCTATACAAGAAGGTAAGTTGTCACTTGACCATGTGAAGAACAGTCTACTGAATGAAGAGACTCGACGATGAGCCTTAGGCAACAATGGATCAGAGTTGCACATCACAAAAATTAGGGGAGCTGATAGAGTAAGAGAACATGGAAGATCCAAGAGCTGTAATGAAT
This sequence comes from Alisma plantago-aquatica, assembly GCA_963693085.1. Taxonomy (NCBI): domain Eukaryota; kingdom Viridiplantae; phylum Streptophyta; class Magnoliopsida; order Alismatales; family Alismataceae; genus Alisma; species Alisma plantago-aquatica. Next base: position 537,876,442 of record OY856409.1, on the reverse strand, counting down.
CCCAAGACCGCTAGAAGTTTCATGGTAGATCTAAGTCGAAGAGTAGTAGAGGGTGCTTCCATTGTGGAAAGCCGGGTCATTCCAAAAAAGATTGCAAAGTTTGGAAAAGGAAATACGGTTCTGAAGACAAAGACAAGCAAAATGACAATAAGAATACTACTATGGAAACCTCATATGACAGGGATGATGATGACGATGTGGTCTTGATAGTCCAAGAGCAGTGTTTACATGCTGGGGATGATGATTTTGAGTGGGTTGTTGATACTGCAAATTCTTATCATGCATCACCAAGTGAGAAATTCTTCACTTCACATAGGAGGGGAGACTTCAGGAGGGTGAACATGGGAAAGTCCAGCTTCTCTAGAATTATTGGGATTGGAGTCAGTCGTGTTCAAACAAGTTTGCGTTGCACACTCACTCTCAAGGATATTTGTCACATTCTGGATTTTCCGCTGAGTTTGATATCTGGTTCATTCTTTGCTAGAGAAGGTTATCATTTTGATTTTGGTGATAGAAAATGCAAGACCACCAAGAGGGATTTGGTTATTGTACGAGGCAAATTGTGTCACACATTGTACAAGACCCAGTTTAAAGTACTCAAAGGCGGAAATATACATGTAGTTGACGATCACCAAATAGATCTATGGTACAGACGGCTAGGATACATGAGTGAGAAAATCTTGAGGCTTCTATCCATGCAGAGATTGATTCCTTGTGGCAAGGACATTGGTCTCAGTTCATGTGATACATGTCAACCAGGAAATCATCAATGCATTTATTTCAAGATAAGATCAAATGTGAAGTCACAACTTCTATTGTTGGTTCATTCATTTGTCTACGGTTAGTTTTGAGGTGGCTTCACTAGGTGGCAAAAGTGGTCACATTCATTGATGATGCATCTAGGAAGATGTGGTTCTACTCACTGAAGACCAAGGATCAGATCTTTCGATGTTTCTTGAAATTTCATGCCATATTGGAATGGGAGACAGAGAAAATGCTAAAATGTCTCTGCACAGACAATGGAGGAGAGTACACCTCCAAGGAGTTCCAGTACTATTGTGCACATCACAGAGTATAACATGAAAGGATAGAGCTTAGCACACCACATCACAATGGTACAACTGAGAGGATGAACCGTACCATAGTGGAGAAAGTCGGATGCATGTTGAAGACTACAAAGTTGCCAAAGACATTTTGGGGTGAGGTAGTGAGTATTTCCTTCTATATGATTAATTGATCTTCATTAGTTCCTTTGTGGTTTGATATACATGAGAAGGTATGGACAGACAAGGATCCATCTAATGCTCATCTGTGAGTATTTGGGTGTAAGGCTTATGTACATGTTCCAAAGGAAAAGAGGCAAAAACTAGATGATAAAGCAATGTCATATATCTTTCTTGGTTATGGTCAACCATTTGGCTACAGGTTATGAGATCCCATAAAAAGACCATGAGCAGACACAAAAGTGTGACTTTTTGTGCGAGTCAGATAGTGAGAGATCCTGAGAGTGATGATGCGTAGGTTGTGGTGGTCGTAGCAGAGTTATGTTGAATGGACTCTTGAGCGATTCAACATGAGCAAAGCCAAACCTGTGAGTACTCCACTATTAGGTCACTTCAAGCTAAGTAAGAAGTTATGCACGTCTACAAATGAGGAGAAGGAGGAGATGGCCATGATTCCCTATTCTTCTACTGTGGGGAGTTTGATGTACACAATGGTGTGTACTTGTCATGATATTGCTCATGTGGTTGGCATTGTGCGTAGGTTTCTCTCAAACCATGGAAAAGATCACTGGGAGATGGTCAAGTGGATCTTTAGATACTTAAGAGGCACAAGAAGCACATGTTTGATGTGTGATGATTCTGAACCAGTTCTGAAGGGATTCATTGATACTGATATGGCAGGTGATATTGATCATAGGAAGTCTACCTCTAGGAATGTTTTCACTTATGTAGGGGGAGCCATATCTTGGAAGTCAATGTTGCAAATGTGAGTTGCATTTTCTATGACAGAGTCAAGGTACATTGCAGCAACGAAAGTAGGAAAAGGAATACTCTAGATTGTGAGATTTCTACGAGAGCTGGGCATGAATCAGGTTGATCTGACTATTTTCTATGATAGTGAAAGTGCTATTGACTTGAGCAAGATCACAATGCATCATGCACAGACAAAGAATATTGATGTGAGATGTCATTAGATTCTTGATGTGATTGATAAGAAGTTACTAACAATGAATAAGATCTATAATGAGAAGAATGCTTCTAATATGATGACCAAGGTGGTGACGCAAGACAAGATGGAACTCTTCAAAAAGGTCTGTAGTGTACATTCCCCATGATGATTATGTGAAAACATCTCCCTTATGGGATGGAGGGGGAGATTGTTGGGAAAGGAAAGGGATTCCAACCCATGTCCCAGTTGGAGTTGGACTTGAGTAGGAGTTGGCTTGTGCTACCAATCCTAATAGGAGTCAAATCTAAAAGGGAAAGAAGATGGATTCCTATGTACAACATGGAACTAGATTAGGAATTGGAGTAGGATTCCTAGTTGCAACTACATAGCATGGCCGCCTATAAATAGAGACCCTGTAGGAAGTCATTGAAACCAACACACCAGTTGCTTGTTGTTGATGCCTTATGTGGTAGAAGAGCCGAAAAATAAGAAAAATTTGTAGAAATCTCTTGGTTGATAAGAGAGGGTCAATGCCTTTGCCTTGAAGTGAAGTAGCACATGATAGATGGTGGCACATTGGGTGAACTGATAGAGAAGCTCTCTTGGTTGATAAGAGAGGACCAACGACTTTGACTTGAAGAAAAATAGAGAGGGCCAATAACTTTTCCTTGAAGAAAAGTAACGATTGACAGTTATAGACATAATGTTGCCATAGTGGCAACGATCTGACCTAGTCAGCAGTTGCAGTGGCATCAAGTTGTCCCCATCAATGACAACAAAGTTGTGAGGACATCAAGTAAAAAGGAAGGTTTTGCACACATTGGGTGTGATTTTCTTCTTCCTCACCTTTGTTCTCGTGTGGGGGTACCCGGATTTAGGGGTAATTAAATTTGGGCAGTGTGAGTTGTAATCTTGATTATATAGTGCTTTTTGGTAGGTATTATCCTGTGTTTTTTCTCTTCTCATCTTGAAGAGATTTTTCCACATTAAATGTGGTGTTTCTTCTTTGGGTTTACACGCTTGTCAATAGTGCTTCCGTAACAAGTCCCATCACGTCCATGAGTGTATTAGTATAACATCCCCAAAACATAAATGCCTTGACACTCATGCCCTACTTCCTTTCTTCTTCCCTTTATTTTTCTTCCTTCTTCCGTTACTTTCTTCCCCATCTCCAAGGTTCTACCTTTTTTCTTTTTCTGCCTTTTCTTTGTTTTGACGACTGCCCTTCTAATTTCAATTGATTGATGCCATTTTCCCCTTTGCCTCTTGGCTGCTGCACTCTTATCTCACAGCTTATAGGTTTTTATAAATTCCCATGATAACAACAACAAGGATTGAGATCCCTAATGGGCTTTACCCTCTTGGGCTAGATCAATATGCCCGACAATCTCCCCCTCTATATACAAGGAGGAATTTGTCATCATGAAATCATCAGAAAAAATGTATGTCACTGAGGTCTTTGAAGAGCTCCAGTTTGTCTCGTGTCACCACCTTGGTCATCATGTCAAAAACATTCTTCTTTGTATGGATCTTATTTAGAATTAGAAACTTCTTATCAATTATATCATAGAGACAATGATATCTCACGTCAATGTTATTTGTTTGTGCATGTTGCATTGTACTCTTGCTCAAATCAATAACACTCTAACTATCATAGAAAATAGTCTGGTCAACCTGATTCATACCCATGTCCCCCAGAAATCTCACAATCGAGAGTATTTCTTTTCCTTCTTCCACTACTGCAATGCACTATGCCTCTATCGTAGAAAGTGCAACACACTTTTACAACCTGGATATATAGATATGGCTCCCCCTGCAAAAGTAAAAACATACCTAGCGGTAGACTTCATGTAATCAATATGCCACGTTATCATCAATGAAGCCTTTTAGAACTGGTTCAGAATCACAACTTCAAACACATGCTACTAGTGCCTTGTAAGTATTCAAAGATCCACTTGATCGCCTCCCAATGGTCTTTCCCATGGTTTGAGAAAAATATGCTCACAACACCAATTGCATGTGAAATATCACAAAGGGCACCACTATGTCCATTAAACTCCTCACAAAACAAGAATAGGGAATCCTGACCATCTCCTCCTTCTCCTTATTGGTAGATGAACTTGATTTCTTGCTTAGCTTGAAATGACTTGATAGTAGAGTACTCACAGATTTGGACTTGCTCATGTTGAACCACTCCATAATTCATTAAACATAGCTCTCCTATAACAACCACAAACGAAGCTACTTCCTATCACATGTCATATACATCTCTAAAATATTCCATGCTGATCCAAAATCCTTCATCTCATAGGCTTTGAAAAGCCCTGTCTTTAGTTTCTTGATCAAACTAACATCCTACCCCACTATCAACATGTCATCCACATAGAGTAGTAGAATAATGAACTTATCATTGGGAAACCTCCTAATGTAGACACATGGATCTCCACTTGTCTTCTAGTACTTGTGACTCTACATGAAAGAATCAAACTTCTTGTACCACTTTCTGGGAGCTTATTTTAAGACATACAAACTCTTGTTCAATATGCAAACTAAGTGCTCCTCCAATTGACTTAGAAACCTTCTAGCTTCTCCATGTATATCTCCTCAAGTATGTGACTTTGAAGAAATGTTGTCTTCACATCCATCTACTCAAGCTCCAGATCTAGGCTAGAAATTGAGACTAGAACCAATCTAGATAGAAGTCATTTTCATAAAAGGAGAAAACATCTCTTTAAAATCCACCCCTGATCTTTGACCAAATCCCTTGACAAATAGTCTATCTTAGTATATGATATCCTTGCTGCTGTCATCTCTCTTCATCCTCTAGACTCACTTGTTGTTTAGTGCTCTCCGGTCCTTGGTAAGCTCTAGAAGATCATATGTATCATTCTTCTATGAAGAAGACATCTCCTCCTACATCACATAATGTCACCACTCTTTGTCTCTATGAGTCTATGCCTCATGATAATTCTCTGGATGCCCCTGATTAGTAAGGAGAATATACTAAGATGCCAGATATATGGATGAAGGATGATGAACTTTGTCAAACCTTCTCAACTAATTCTCTGAGCAGTCTGCCTGATGATGATCTTGTTCTCCCTGTTCAAATATCTATGATAATGAGTCTAAATCACTCAAATGAGCATCTGAAATGGGAACACTCAATGTTCTATCACTCTACTGCTCAGGGTGATCATGCATCTCCTCTTCATCATCTGAAGATTTCACTTGTGAAGAAGATGATGCATCATCATATTCATCGTCAAAAGAACTATCAATTGATCCTGTAACCTTTACATCATCACTCTCAGGCTCTACAACTATCTGTCTCACACATAATGTCACATCTTTGTGTCTTCTCATGGTCTTTTTATAGGGTCCCATAACTTGTAGATACATTTTTGATCTCCATAACCAAGAAACATACATGTCACTCCTTATTATCCAACTTTTACCTCTTTTCCTTTGGAACATGTGCATAACCTTTGCACCCAAATACTCACAAATAAGCATAAGAATCATCCTTTCCTATCCATACCTTCTCAGGTATATCAAACCCCAAAGGAATTGATGGAGATCGATTGATAAGATAGAAATCAATACTCATTGTCTCATCCTAGAATGTTTTTACAACTATGCTTCAACATGCATCTGACTTTCTCCACTATGGTATTTCATCGCTTTCGTTGTACCATTGATAAGAATTTGCGATACCACCCACTCAAAATCATCATCATTAGAATTACACCTGGACTTTCAAGACCACATCCTCATCATCAACCCTATCTTCTGGCATTGTTGTTGTAGTATTCTTGTCATCATCCTTCTTATATTTTTCTTTAGACCCATGTTTCTTTTTCTAAACCTTAAAATATTTCTTGAAATGACCTGGATTTCCACAACAGAAGCACCCTATACTCTTCAAATTGGATCTACTACAGGACTTCCCCTGGTCCTGGGACTGACCACGGCTCTAAGATGTGCTCTATCACTCTATCAGTACCTTGTTCTATGTGAAGTGCACATATGATCCACTATCATCTGAGGCTCTTCATCGAGTCTCTTCATTTGGTAGACTTCTCTTCACCTAATCAAGTGTCAACTTGCCTTCCTATACATAATTGTTGACTGTCACAATAAGTGTCTCCCTGCAGTCAGGTAATGATCCTAGAAGAAGTATCTCTTAGAGTTCATCATTAAGAACCCTCTTCATCGACCCCAATCAATTTACAAGGCTTTAGAATTAATTTATGTGCTCAATGATACTTGTACCATCTCAATATTTTAGGTTCACCAACTTCCTGATCATGTAAGCTTTATTTGTGACCGTTTTCCACACATGTAATTTCTTGAGTTTTTCCCATAGATCTTTGGCATCTATCTCCTTTGAGAAGTGATGGAACATAGAAATATGTTGGTATGTATGCCCTGAGAGCCAATAATGGGATGATTGGTGGGATACATTAAGATTGATTTGATAAACATCAAAGGCAAGCTTCCAATTCTTTCTAGTTCAGTCATATGAGATAATGATAGAACAGATTGAATGTTTAGAGAATGACAATACTCAATGAAGTATGCTTTCAGGTTGAGGATCTGAACGATGAGATCATACGGATGCTAAGAGTTTATACATTCTTATTATGTCCCTAGTCGGATGTCATTGTGGAAGGAAGATAGACAATAATGACACACAAGACTAGACTGTGGTGTTGGTTGATGATAGAATTTCATTAGTCATGATATGGATATATCAAACCAAACACATAGGTACTTGTTAGAAAACAAGTGTACCAGACAGACCCACTGTGAGTTTGACACATGGAACCATGACATGGTAGTCACAGTCAGTTCTCACAGTGATGGTGGTGAGTGTGATTCTTTGACCTGAAATCACTACACTCAACACATGTCACTGGGTACACTTTGACATCATCAAACGCAGTCCTGAAACTTGGGTTGTTATAAAGGTGATGATTGGGTGGCTTTGACACATGGGGCTTTTGAGGGTGAGTGATAGATTTGGGATTTGTCCCTCCTGAGGGAGTTTGATATCCATGGCCACTTGATGAGTAGGATTGAGATAGGTGTGCACATGCATGTGTGAATTAGTATGTGATATTGATGTCATACATATCTCCTCCAATCTACTCTGAGATCAAGAAAGTGAATGAACGTTGATAGGATGACTGTTCCATGCCTTGAGTTCATTCGGGATATCAGTGACAAAGAAATTATACATTCACTGTAACACCATTTACGGATTGTAGGATTGAATGTTGTTCTCCAACTTTCCTTTTCACTTGGGTAGCATTGATGTGCGACTAGGCACCGCTCTTTACTTGTGAATTCATAAATGTTATGGACTTTCACTGCCAATTTAAGATGGACCTGCAGGGTCACACACATAGGATTTAACCTGGAAGAGGAGTTTATCCACAAATGATGTTTTGATTGATTAATAAAGGAGTTTAGTAGTTCAATTAAACACTCAATCAATTAATAGCTCAATATCATAGTGTTCAAGGTGTTGGACCGATTGATTAGAGTATCAAATTGATTGGAACTGCAATTGACTCATGTGCACAGTCTGCTGCCCCAACCGATCGACTCATAGGGTAGAACTGATCGACTCAGGTTGGTGAACCAATCGGCTCATGTGATGAACCGATCGGCTCAGGATAGGTTGAAATGACCAGTTTAAGGGTTGAACTGATCGGCTCAACTGGTCCAAATGAGTGAGTTGGGAAAGTCAGGTTGGTGAGAAATTTCTTTTCATTTCACTTGTCCAATTTGATTGGAACAAGGATTGGTAATTGGATCAATTTGAAACAAAAAGAGGATAAGTCAATTCGAGTTGGACCAGGACCACGAACCGATCAGCTCATGCTTGAACCGATCGGCTCAGGTGCCCCAACCGATCAGTTTAGGTGTGAAACGATCGTCTCAGGTCCCCAACCGATTGGTTCATGCTTGAAACGATTGGTTCAGCTGGCACAGTTGGTTGTTTTGTGGAAAATCTCGAATTCTTCTACTCCTGCTTTAATCCCGCATTGCCCGGGGTAGAGAACCCTATCCCATGACCCTCCTATATATAGGGGTATTGGGGGCTTCTCAGGTACAACAACTCAGAACACCAGTTGCTCTGCAAAGTTGTCATTCTCTCTGGTTGTGGTAACCGAGAGAGCCCGAGCAAGTGCTACCCGATAAGGGAGGCACATCAAGGGAAAGACAACTGTAGAAAAGAGACTAGTGGCAGGAGAGTGTGTCGGTGACTAGTATGCCGATAGGAGGGTATGACTCCTTCTGGTGCCTTGTGCAACAAGGTGATCGGAGTTCCAGGTGGTCTGTGTGGACTACTACAGAGGTGGGAGACTTCTGCCGCTCGAAGGACAGCTATCAATCCTGACAGTCCCGGTGAGACTAGGAGCTGCACAGACACCATCCAAGACCGGAGGTGAAGACCGCACAAGCCGCGGGGTAACGTCACCGAGCAAGCCTCAGGACAAGGTATGCCTCTACAAACCATCCTTCCTATTATATAGACATTGACGCGATTCCTTTATTCTGGGTTTGAAGAGAAGATAATTTTTATTTCCGCTGCCTTCTTTGTCTCCCCTAAAACCCAAAAAAATATTGATCCATTTTTGCATTGTTTCCAAAACATTCCTATTCAACTTCTTCCAATCTGCATCAGGTAGACTCCTTAGCTTTTGTCCCTCTACGGGATCATACAAGTCCTTGTAATATACAATATCTTCTAGAATTTGTATTCGTCAACTTTATCATTGCTGTATCATTATCCTTCCCTATCTAAATCTAGATCTGCCCAACCTGGGCTCTGATACCACTTGATGGCTTTGATTGGTGGGAAATATGTGCACGTATATTATGAAACCAAAATACAATGAAAAATAAATGTATATATGCAAAGCGTTACCGATGAGCATGTAAACCCAAGATGATAAGCGCAAGAAGATAGAAGGGAAAAGACCAGATTTTTAAGTGGAAAACCCTCATGATGTGTGATAGAAAAACCACAGGACCAACCACAGACAGATCTACTATAAGAAGTAAAAATGCACTTTAATTCTCAGGTTTTAACCCTGAACCATAGATAATATATCAAGAAGGAGAATTAAGATGATAACACACCATATGGAGAGATCTCTACAATTCTACCGCCATAGAACTTCCCAAGAAGATGATCTTCCACAAATTGTGCAATGGTAGATTGCCCAAATAAGAACACACAAAGCCTGACACTTATGCCCCACTTCCTTTGTTCTTCCCTTTCTTTTCTTCCTTCTTAATTTTCTTTCTTCCCTGTCTCCAAGGCACTGCCTTTTTACTTTTTCTACATTTTCTTTGTTTTGACGACTGCCCTTCTAAATTCAATTGATGATTTCCCTTTTTCCCTTTGTCTCTTGGCTGCTACATGGTTGGCTCACGACTGCTGTGATTTTATAAATCCTCATGGCAGAAACAACAAGGATTGAGAGCCCTAATGGGCTTTATCCACCTAGACTGGACCAATTGGCCCAACAATAGTTTCTTTTATAGCTATCAGTCATGCCTTTAGAAACCTAAGGTGAAATATCTTTTAATTTATTAATTTTTCAAATTATAACTTTCATACTGAACACTTCAACCACTTTAGGTATAGTCACTATCACATTCCTGACAACTTTGGTTACTAACCAACATACTTGGTTAGTACTTCTTTTCACTACGTGTGAATTGTATAGAACAAAAAGAAACATACATTAGTAGAAAATATTCTTCATATAGAGCCAATGAATTGGAACGGTTTAACTTCGATTCCTTTTTATCATATATCCTTGCATATATTATCAATTTTTTCCAACATAACTTATCTATTACTAGACCCGATATGATGGTTGTAGAACTACATGCTTCATGCACCATTTTAACTTGTAGGGAAAGGGATGAGTTTCAAAGAAAATAGAATATTGGCTATATATATTTAAACTTTCCATTTGGGTAGGAAAGTATATAAAATCATGATGATTTTCTAGGTTTGAACATATTTTTATGTGTTCAACTCTTTTATGTATCTTTGTGCTAGAAAGAACCCACCATGCTTGGGAGGAGGGATTTTGGTGGTTAGTTGTCGCCCTTTCTTACAAGCACTCATCTATATCTCTCCCTTCCTCTTTATTTCTTTCTATAAGGTTTGTCTTTTTAAAGGAAAGTGACCCCTCTTTTAAGGGGTCCTAGTCTCTCCTCAAAAAAGTGTATCCTTTCTTTTTAGGAGGATGTTCATATCTCTATTTCATCTAGTCTTCTCAACATTATTCTAGTTGGCTTGCTTGTAGTGATTCATTTATGGCACAAGTGAAGATAGTTCCCTTATAATAATCTAATTCAAATTAAAGTTATGTCGACTCTTCTATTGATGCAACTTTTAAAGAGGAAATTAGTGGAAAGTCTTGCCTTTAAAACATATGAAAATAATAAAGAAATAAATCAATACATGAATAACTTAGGAAGACTATAAATATCTAGAAAGCAAAGTTGGAATAAGATATAAATTTCAAGCCAGGAAGAAGGAATAAAACCTTAGTACTCAATATGCAACATGACACGAGGACTAGGATATCAATTCCTAACATAATGCATGGAAAGAGGAGGACTAAAATGGTAGGTACTAAAATAAGAAGAGTTGTATATTGGGCTTGAATGCTAATATACACTACTACTAGATAATACTACTCATGTGACTAGACATGATACTAGGGCAAGTTAGAGAAATTAGTTCATTCAAATCATTTTCAAATGTGGAAAGGGATTAGAACTGACATTGAACTATTCTTACCACAATTCCAATCCCACAACAATGGTGGAGGGATTCAAGCACTCATCTCTAAGTGGCTCACAATCACACATGTGACTTCCATAAAAGTTTAAATAATATTATAAGAACTAACCGACCTGAATATTATCATTCCTCATGATTTAGTGAAATTATCAGAGTAGTCAAGTGCAGAAACATATCTTAGTCATCTCTATGTGAATAATCTTCTTTGTCTAATAGAGGAAATTCATGACATGATGTCAATATACACAGAAATGTATATTGTTAGTGAAACAAATGAAATTGCCTCATAAAAATTGACTCTTGGCATTTATATAATAAATGAGAAAAAAACTTCAAATCATAGAAAATTCTTTCAAGAAAACACTATGCAATTTATATTAGTATTTCATTATTAATTCTTATGGACATTATTTTACTTTGCCATCAAAGTTCTAGGATGTTGGTATTGAACCTTATTTACACCCAAATGTGAGGGTTTTTTTACCTACAAAATAGATCCACTTACTACACCCATATGTGTTGATCTTTTTGTGTTTTAGTGTACATTAATCCCCTTCAACACCCAAAGGTGAGGGACTATTTTTACTCATGCATTAAATTGTAGCTACACCCAATGTTGAGGGCTTGTTTGTACTCATTGATTAAATGCTAGCTACCTACAATGGTGACAATATTTTTTCATGTCAAAATTTGATGTCAATGTATAATAAATTTTGGTTTATTTTATCTTCAAGGTTTTCAAATATACTTATTGTTGGAAAAATAAACATTTGTACATTAAAAGTCTATTATTTCAAAAGATACTATTATATACCAAGAAGAGGGATTTAATCATATCATACAAGCAAACACTGCCATATTTAAGTAAAGGAGGATAATAAACATACCTTTATTAGAGTTTAGAGTAATAAGATCTTTGGGATTCAAAAGTAGATCAGAGTGAAATCCTGGTAATAAAATGGGTATATATGCATTTGTGTTCTAGTTATTAATATGTAGGGGACAAAAGGACCATATTGGGGTTTCTTAAGTCACATTATTTTTTTAAGTATATCATAAATAATAAAGATTTTTCATTATCAAAATTTCAAGTCCAACGTCATGTTCTAACATCATCATCATCAAAGTTGAAAATGACCATGTTGACCTAATAGTTATACATTGTCCATATTTTGATGATGACTCAACCATTCCATTCATATGTATCTATTATGTCTTTTGAGATTGACTTCAGGTATTAGGTACATGAAAAGGATCAATTCAATCGAGCCCTAGCTTGACCAAATACAAGACAAAGTCAATGTAAATGCACTTTTGTAGAATATGCCCTAAAACCCTTAGGACAATTTTTGTAATCATTTGTATTGATGCTATGAATTGTAATTAAGATGGGTAAAATTAGGAGCAATTAAAATGAATATTTAAGAACTCAAATGGAAATTTTTGAAATTCATTACAGGGAGTTGTGTGGGCCGAGTTTCATCCTTGATAAACTCGACCGACACTCTTGATGGATTTTGGGAACTGCTAGGGTTGGTTGAGTTTCTTCAAGACAAACACGATCGACACTCTGCACCGCCACAACAAATCTGAAGCCGTCGGTTGAGTTTCATCTAGGATAAACTCGAATGACACTTCAAAGTTGCTTGTCGCATAGTGCTATCGGTCGAGTTTTCTTTACTGAAACTCGACCCGAACATACTATATGTAATGTGTAGAAAAAGTGTTTCTAGCCATTGGAATGTTGCAAACATAAAAAAATAGATCCATTGCAACACTCCAAATGATTAGAATTCATTCCCAAATACTTCTAATAGCTAGTAGACATCCCCAACTATAAATAGATACCCTTGGGCTTCATCCTAAGTTTGCTTCTTCTGCTCCTATCTATAGTTGAGTGGATTTGTCTACTAAGAGACCCTTTCTCTCTCTTGCTTACTAAGCAAAATGTCAATCTTAGTGAGATAGGTATTTCTGAGAGAGATACTTCATTGCAATCATTCTAAAGCTCTCAAATCTTCCCTTTCCTATTCCCTTTATTCAAGTAAATTTGGTGAAAACATCTCCTTAGTGAAGGAGAAGGTGAAGGCTGAAGATCCTTGAGAAGAGTGAGTAATTCCTCCAAGGCAGTAAACTTGTTGTGAAAGGGGATCTCCTTGGTGAAGGTGTCAAGCTCATTGCAAAAGTCGGTAAGCCCTTATAGATGTTGAAGACTCTTGCTCACAGGATAGGTAAGACCTTGTAAGGTTTATTAGATCCTTTTGATCATTCAAAAGGAAGGCAAGTTATCCTTTCCCTGTAAAAGTAAGGTATTATTGTATGCTTTATAATGGAATACAAGTATGCAATGGTTGCAAAATCCTAGAGGTTGACCTCTCTAGGTAGTGGATGCACACTCTCTTAGTTTGGAGTTTGGAACCACTATACATAGCTTGTTCTTGATCTCATTCAATATCTGTCATCCTAGCTATGTATGTTTATTTGCACACAAAACTCATATTTGCAACCTTATCCCTTGAAGTAATTTGAAGGTCTTACGAATCTTGTTTAAGTGTTTAAGATCTATTCAACTCCCCTTCTAGTACCCTTTGATCCAACAAGTGTTATCAGAGCCACGATTTTCTCTGACTAGATCTCCCATGAGAAGAGAAGATGGGTGACAACCTCCTAGGTTATCTCAAGTTGGAGGGAGGATTCTCCATGAGACCTCCAATCTTTAAGGACACAAACTTCCTCTATTGGAATCAAAGGATGCACTTGTACTTTCAAAGGATGAACTACGATATGTAGAAAGTGGTCATCCTTCCCTACAAGGAGCTGATAGGGGATGTGGCTACTTGGTATGAAGCTACATTAAAGAAGGACCAACTAAAGGAAAAGGGTATTAGCATCATTTATGCAGCCTTCACTCCTTCAAAATTCAACCGTATCTCCTCTTAGGACACCGCTCATGAGATATGGAACAAACTTTGCATTACCTATGAAGGAGACAAGAAAGTCAAAGAGTCCAGGGTCTACATTCTCAAAGGTCTCCTTGAGAACTTCAAGATGCGCAAGAAAGCGAGAGTGGCTAAGATGCACTCAAGAATCAACATCATTGTGAATGGACTTGATTCTTTGGGCCAACCCGGGGATCAAGGCACCATCAACTCCAAGATCCTTAGGTATCTTCCTAAAAGGTGGCAATCCAAGGTGACCTCCATTGAAGAAACAAGAAGCCTTGATGATATTTCTACTAAAGATCTCATTGAGAATCTTCAAGCCTATAAGCCTAGACTTGACAAGAAAGAAGAAGAAAAGATTGAAGAAAAGGAATCAAAGAAGATGAAGAAAAATGCATTCAAAGCTCAAGTGGATGCCATTGTTCTTCAACAACAACTTGCTTGCCGGGCTACTCCCTCCTCAAGTGAAGATGAAACCCCTGGTGATCATGAAGCTAGATACTCCAAGGGGAAGAACTTTAAAGGAAAGCCCTCCTCCTCTCCTACTCCAAGGTGCTATGAGTGTGGCCAAAAGGGACACTACAACAATGATTGTCCTAAGGAAAAGAAGTCCTAGGCCAAGAGTAGCTCCAAGAATAAGGAGGACTACAAGAAGGAAAGCAAGTTCAAGAGGAAGGACAAGAGGGAAAGAAGAAGAAAAGATGCAACCCATGTCACATGGGAGGAGTCTTATTCTAGTGATTCCATCTCCAATGAGGGAGAATGCCTCCTTGCTCTCGTGATCTCAACTATTAAAGACATATGCGAGGTAAGTGAAGTAAGTGAGGTAAGATTGAATGGATTATCTAAACAAGATCTCATTGACATGCTTAATGCTTCTGATTCTTTTTATTCCAAATGCAAATCTAAGAAGAAAAGGTTAGGGTAAATTATTGATGACTTGTATGCTAAAATTAATTTCCTTGAGAAAAATGAAAAAGTTCAGCTTGATAATACATGTTCTTTGCAAGGTCAATTTATTGAACTTGAGTTTCAATGAAAATGAGTTGAGGTAGAGAATGGTATTTATCTTAAGAATGTCAATAGTCTTAAAGATGAAAATCAAACTTGCCTTAATTAGCTTGTTTTGATTAGAACTAAAAATGATAAGCTCATTTCCAAGTTCAATGATCTTAGACATGCTTGTGATGATATTAAGGATGAGGATAGAATCTATCTTGATGAGATCACTATGCTTAAATATAAAAATGCTAGATTGTTTTCTACAGTCAACAAACTTTCTTCTAGACCTTTATTGCCTAATAATGAAGTAGCTAGTATAACTCTTGAGAGAGATTCTTACTTAACTAAATCCCTCTGTCTAGAGGATGACTTGCTTCATGCTCAAGCTAGCCTTTCTTCTACCATTATTACTCTTAGTGATGATAACAACAAGCTTAGAGCCTTGCAATAGTTTTTCAAAGGTAAAAAGTCCCTCAATGAAGTCCTAGATCACTCTACCAAACAAAATGATAAAAGTGGTTTGGGATATGAGGGAGCTCCCAAAAATAAGGGAAAGGGTAAGAAAAAGAGCAAGGAACCTCCTATTTTCCATGGAGAGTCATCTAGCTCTAAGAACCCTATGGTTTGTGCACATTGCAAGAGTGATGATCATTATTCTACTTATTATTCTTACATAGAGAAGGGGACCACACAAAGATGAAATGGGCCCCAAAGCTAAATCCGGATCCTAAGGTTTGAATTGGGAACTGACATCTTCCTTTATTGTAGGTAAAAGGTAAATGGATTGTTGATAGTGGTTGCTCCAAGCACATCACATGTGAGATGAGCGGCCTCAACAATTTCACAAAGAAGAAAGGAGGATCAGTGACTTTTGGTGATAAAAACAAAGGTAAAGTTATAGGTGAGGGTGATGTGAGTGATTCACTATGCACCAAGAATGTTCTTCTTGTGGATGGCCTACATCGCAATCTTATTAGTGTTAGTCAATTATGTGATAATGGATATCTTGTGTTATTCACTTCTCTTGAATGCTTGCTTCTAGATTCCATCTCCTACAATGTTGTATATAAGGGAACTAGAAATGGAAATCTTTATGTTTTTTTTCTTGATCCTATTAAGCCTATTCTTGGTAAATGCCTTGTTGTTGATAAAAGTAATATATCTTTGTGGCACTATAGGCTTGGTCACATAAATATGTATCAATTGAAGAATTTGAGTAAAAAGGAATAAAAAGGAATTGGTCAAAGGACTTCACATATTGGACTTTGAGATGGATGAAGAATTCCAACCTTATACACATGGAAAGCAAATGAAATCCTCCTTTAAAATATAAAGCAATCCTTAGTACCAAAAGAGCTTTTGAAATTCTTCACATTGATCTATTTGGACCAATGAGAACTTAATTGCTTTGTGGTAGCAAGTATTGCCTCATGGTTGTTGATGATTTCTCTCTCTTTACTTGGACCTTCTTCTTAGTTTCAAAAAGCAATACTCTCGATGTTGTCTCTACTTTTTGCAAATGAGTTGAAAATGAAGCTTCTTTCCGAATCATCTCTGTCTGGAGTGACCATCGTGGAAAATTTGAAAATTATATGTTTGAAAGGTTTTGTGAGAAATTCCGCTATTCACACTACTTCTCATCCCCTTGTACACTTCAACAAAATGGGGTTGTAGAGATAAAGAATACGTCTTTATAGGAAATGGCTAGGAGTATGCTTATAGAGTTTGATACTCTAAAGAAGTTTTGGAATGAATCCATTTACACTTGACGTTTTGTGCAAAACTGAGTTTTCACTCATCCGTACTTAAAGACGACCCCTATGAGTTATTGCATGGTAGAAAGCCCCCCATCAATTTATATCATGTTTTTGGTTGTCCTTATTTTGTCTTAAACACCAAGGACTCTCTTGAAAACTTGGATGCTAAATCTTACGAGGCTTTCTTTCTTGGCTATAGCACTACTAGTAGATCATAAAGAGTGTTTAATATTGAATTATCTAAAATAGAAGAATATATCAATGTTTAATTTATTGAAACTAATCCCTCTATTTCAAAGAATATTGTAAATGATGATGTTATAGATGAGGTGATTCTTAGATAAAAGAGCTAACATCATTGACAAAGGAGAAGAGGTTGTAGTAGATGAAGAAGAGAAAGAAGAAGAAAAGAAGGATCAAACTCCCTAATTTGCTAAAGATCATCCTAAAAATCTCATAATTGGTAATCCTTTGAAAGGGTGAAGACACAAGCTTCCTTCAACAAAGAATAAGCCAACAAAGCCTTCATCTCACAACTTGAGCCAAAATACGTGAAAGAAGCTCCTAAATATGATGAATGGGTCCTTGGTATGCAAGAGGACATAGAGCAGTTTGAGAGGAACAAAGTGTGGACCTTAGTGCCAAGACCAAATGATAGGAAGATCATTGGCACTAAGTGGGTCTACTGCAACAAGATATATGAAAGTGGTAAAGTGGTAAGGAATAAAGCAAGGTTAGATGTTGAAGGCTACAATCAACATGATGGCATTGACTTTAATGAAACTTATGCTCTTATTGCTAGACTTGAATCTATTAGAATGTTACTTGCCTTTGATAGCTATAAAAAATTCTTTCTTTACCAAATGGATGTTTAAAGTGCATTTCTAAATGGTATAATAGAGGAGGAAGTCTATGTGGCTCAACCTCTTGGATTTAAACATGACAAGTTTCCTAACCATGTTTATTTGCTACAAAAATCTATTTGTGGACTAAAACAAGATGCTAGAGATTGGTATGAGAAATAAAAAAACTTTTTGGTAGACAATGTCTGTGTCATGGGAAAAGTTGATTCTACCCTCTCAAACACACTTCTAGCAACTTTTTGATTATTCAAATATATGTTGATATTATCATATTTGACAGAATTGATCTTGATCTTTGTAAGGAGTTTAACTCTCTTATGCAGAGTGAATTGGAGATGAGTATGATGTGGGAGATTACTTTATTCCTTGGATTACAAATCAAGAAGACAAAGGAAGGAAACTTCATCAACCAAGGCAAGTATACATGTGAACTCTTAAAGCGCTTTGGGGTGGAGAACACCAACTGATGGATACTCCCATGTCAAACACTAGTAAATTTGATAGAGATGAGGAAGGTGAGAAGGTAGATGTGAAGCTCTATAGAGGTATGATTAGTATCTTGTTATATTTAACCGCCTCTAGACTTGATATCATGTTTAGTGTTGTCTTGTGTGCTAGGTTGAAAGTAGAATCTAGATTTGAAACTATTTTCAAACAAATAATTTTTTTTTTGATAAAAGTGAACTAATGGACCATATATTGGAAAAGGAATGAAGTATTATCATTTTTAGTAGTTTGAAGCAATTTATTCATATATTTGGTAGAGGGGATGTAATTTTTCCTCAAGAAGAAAAGGTGAGAAAAAGGACTGACTGTCGAGTCATTGTTGGCCGTCCTCGGGATCAACGATTGAGAGAGCATCATCCTTTCAAGCTTGTATGTGAGGAAGTAGAGAGGGAGAGAGATGTGTGATGTCATGATCATTGATAAATGGTCCTGTTCAATCATGATCCAATGATATGAGTCTACCCTACTCGTGAGAAGATGGGGCGGTGCACAGAGGTCAAGTTTCCATAAGGAAATAAGAAAAAGAGTAGGAGAAAGAAGGCTAGGGGTGTCGTTGATGATTGTAGGGTGATGAGGAACAAAATGAGATGTGTATATAGGGCAAGGGGATTGAGATTCAGGGCTACTCATGGCTAGGTTTAGGGTTATTCATAGAGGGTTGAAGATGCCTCTTTTTTTCATGCCCAAGACACAACCATAATCAAAATCAGTATTAGATGGAACATCATACTGAGATGGAGACAATGGGAAAGAAATTAAAGAAAATGGAGAAAGAGATGATGTGAGGAGCTTGAGAGGGGAAATCAGGCTACAACCCCCTACTTTCTTGTTTTGGCTGAGGAAGATGACAACACGTGCTCCATTGGATTGCCATCCAATAGTGGTTGGGCTTGGGGGGCATGCACATGCACACATGGGCCAGGATATGAAACCTAACCTAGCACTCCCATGGGAAATCCACACAAATGGACTAGGCCCATGAAGTTATAAATGGTAAATTGAAAAAAGGAAAATATTAGAGTGAAAGTCTTTGGAATTCCATAACTTAGTGTAGGAGGTACTTTTGACCACAAATTTGTACCACAAGCTCAAATTAGGGAGTAACATAAGTGTACAAAGTTTCAAATCAGTAAGAGCAAAGGTTATCAAAAGATTTATCAAAGGATTAGAGAATGTTTTCAAACTCACTTTTTATGAATATATGTGTATCAAATTGATTCACAAAGTGGATTTTCAACTTTGGAGATCATTATGGAGTCATTTTTTTGGATACCCACAAGATATTATTCGTATTGACCTTGGGTTGCAATCAAATGGAGGTTAATTGTACCCACAATTTGAGTCCCATCTCTTCTTTGAGTGTTTCATAAAAGAGTTGGGGACATACATTCTAGTTGCCAACCTCACCCCCAGATTCATGACCCATTTAGCCAAATCATTTGCAAGAGTATTAGACTTTCTTCTTACATGGAAAACACTGACATTAGGTTTGATTTTACTAAGAAATTTGAAGTACATGATGAAACTTTGGTATTTGTTGGGGCACTTCATCTCCTATTTTACTAGTACGCATGCTATATGGTTATCTGATTAAATGATGATCAACCTTGGTTCTTCCAAAGACACTTTCATTCCTTGAATAATGGCCATCATCTCCACTTGTATGACATTCATGCTCTCCACTTTACTTGTACCTCCTTGGATCCAGAATCCATTGTGATCCCTAAGCACGTAACTAGTTGCAAAAATATGGGTCGTTTTGAGAACTACTGAGTCAACATTCAATTTTAGGGTACCATCAGGGGGCTTCCTCCAGTTGCAACTATCTTGCTGAGTATTTAGTTTGGTGTTTCACTTTTCAAAGGCTTTTTTGCACAGCAAAAACTATATAGACACATGTCAGATAATAATGGTAGGGTGGGTATCTCTACTATTAAAGATGAATTCAATACAAGTCTTCAAAATTACCTCAGTTGTGATGGTGAACGAGACATATCTATTGTTAAAACTCAATACTTACTTGAAATTACGTGTAATCCATTAACCAAGGAGTTTACAATTCTCCATTATAATCCAATATTGGTGTTTAATATCCTTCTATAGCTCGGTCCCACCTTTGTAGTATATCAACATGTGCAAGGTGGTTTCATCCTAAATCTCACATCTTAGACATCTGGCATCAATAGTCAATCCACAGATTGCACGGGAAGAATTTGTCACGAGCCCTTCATGTAGTGCCTTCCACAAAAATATTTTCATACAATGTGGAACTTTATGTTTCCACAACCTTATCCAACATCCCTGAAATGTTTGTACACTTCTCTGATTAGTTTCCTATATATTTCCTTGGAGGGAAAATGCCCATGAGCTAAATCTTTGAACTGCCACAGGTCGTGCCCAACTTGTTGATGGGATGATGTCATGCTTTGGATTTTTTGTGGACATGTCTTCAAACTATAATTGAACAAAATCAATATCCCACTACCCATATGTCACCATTGAGGCCACTTTAAGATCACATAGCTCAACCAGAATAATCCTTCCTTTTGTAAGCTTGGGATGCTGGGATCCTTGGATCCATGAATCAATCCATGCACATGTTGATTCACCCTTAAGAATAACTTTGATGGGAAACTGTGATATTTTGTTTTCCATCTTGAGTATGAATCTCCTCAGCCTTAACACTCTCAACATTCCCTTTTCTTCAGCTGACTATAGTTCACTTCTGTGATCATTCTCCAATGTACGCCTATGACTAACTAAATCCCATACTGGTTTTGTAAGTAAAGCCTTGTTCTGTGTATGAGCATGTCTTATATTAGGTCCCCCAACCTTCCTTTTTGCAACAAAAGTTTGCCAAGGAGTGGTTCTCGTCCTCTTATATTCTTCCCCATAACCCCATATAAAGTTTCTAATGGTTTTATCAACCCCTTCACAAATAGCTATTGGTAGTTGATCATTTGCATAAAGCACGTCAGCATAGAATTGAGTTCTGACCTCGCCAAAGTCACAAATCCTGCAAATGAAAGGGTATAATTTACACAAGAATGTATGTTGTCATAAATTGCCATCAGGGTTGATAATAGAGACCTTTATTTGCCCTTGAGTGTAGAACTGGGACACCTAGATGCCTGCCTAGACTCGTGGTTTGTCTGATCCCCAATCTTCTACTTATTCACCTTCTTGCAACACTAGGTGTCTTCTTGGAGAAGACCACTATAGATTTCTCTTTGGATAATGTCTGACCCGATGCATTCCTAGACATCTCTAGGTCATCATAGTTCTTCCTTGCTGAGTGGATGCTTCCCCAAATAAATTTTTGTCATCTGCAAAGTAGACGTGAGATATTTCATGTCCTCTTCTTGTAACACTCCGCGACATCCATTATAGAGTCATTGATCATGGAAATTATTAGGAGTAAGAAAACTCATAGTAAATAGGGGTAATTGTGTAATCAGATCATGATTGTGCCAAAATGCACATTGTCACAAGAATATCCATAGCATGACAATTGAGATCAAAGAACCCCTAACTACAGAATCAATAATTTAACTACTCAAAGAGAGAGGAATCATATGTATGACAGATAATCTATAAGGATTTTAGAAAATAGTCAAATAATATTCAAAATAAGTTTTTATTTGTCATTGAGAATAAATTAGGGTTTCAAGTCAACAAATACCTAATTTAGATAGGATATGCTCATACATGACATCTAATCCTTGAATACCTAAGGTCAAACCTTAGTCCAAATAGGGGTCTAATTTCACCTATTACCTATTTCAAATAAATTAAGAAAACAAATTAATTAGAAAACCCTTACAATCAACTTTTATATCCAATCCATTTAGGTCATGAAACATATTTAGCTAAATTATTAACATTTTTGCAATTTCCAAGACATATTATATCATGACCTTCTAGAATTACTATAATTTGTTATTGTTTTTATAGTATTATTACAAGTTACTAAATCACATAAAACAAAACTCAAAACATACAATATGCCCCTCAATAAGATTTTGGTCATATAGTGTGACATAATTAGATTAGTAAAACTGGTTATTTGAATTTATCAGAGATGATAAAATTATGATGCATGAAATAATTGGGTTTCCCATGCATGTGTGACAATCAAAACCAAGAAAAAAGGGGAAAACATGGTTTATCAAAAAGGCAACCTCAAATTCAAATCATTAAACCAGAGAGTAAAATCTAGCACCATTGATAGGATACACGAGGAACACATACACAATGACTCTAGAGATGAATCCAAAATTCAAATTACGTAGAGATTCCTAAAATGGAAACCTCAACTTTAAACTTGTCAAGCTCCTTTGATTAAGACAAATCTTCATTTTGGTCCTAAAATTACCAGGGAACCCATGTGGATTTCCTTCTATGGAAGTAGGAAAGAGGATAATAGACATGAGCTCTACAAAGGTGAATGCATAATAAAAAAGAACTCCTCCAAGATAAGTTCAAACAACATCACAGTTAGGAGAGCCAAAAATAGTCAAAAACACCACACTCACCTCGATAAAAAACCTAGTTGTGACCAACTTGTACCAAAGGAGGTCAAAAAAAGGAATCATATATTTGATGCAAATTAGGACAAATAGGTGGTACAAGAAGCTTTAAAGACCTGTTGTAACTCACTACAAGCTTCTCTCGGTAACAAGGGTGTTCATACCCTCATATCAAGCAACTCTAAAAAATATAATTGGTTGGGCTTTGAAAGTAAGATGATTATTGCGGTGAGGGGTTGTGACCCACAAACATCTTAAGAAAACATCCCGACATAATTTAGACATCATTAATTAGGTCAAGATAATATCGAGCATCATCATTGACTTTGGATTTTATGCAAGGAAGATCGAGTTAGATGGACAGAGGAAGTCTAGGGTGAATTGAGCAGCTAAAATGTATATAACTTTTATATCTAGTATCTATGCCCTTAGTTATAAGTAAAAATGTGTTTAGAGTGGCTACAAGTTGGGATAGAGAAGAAGAGAGATAAAATATTTCTTTTGTTAGGGAACAAATCATTAAGATAACTAGGGATTGACTAATGTAGAATCTCAAGAAGAGCATATTGGAGAATTAATAATGGGATGAAGGACAATAAAGAAGGACATTGTAAAGACTTCATCTTTGAGATCAAGGTTTTTACAAAATTTATATCAAAATATATGAATTATATTAGGAAATCTCCTGAGATGGTTTAGGCATCATAAAGAGGTCAAGATGATCTTGAGCATCTCCATCGCCTTCATAGTTTATGAAAGGAAGATGAAGTTGTATGGAATGGAGAGGGATCTAGGGTGAATTGAGTGAATAACATGGTATATGAATATTTCTATGTGGTATCCATGCCCTTAGTTACATGAATGTTTTTTTAGAGAAGCTACAAGTCAAGACAGATAAGGAGAGAGATAAACGATTTGGGTTTTCTATGAGGGACAAAATTATCTAGAGAAAGTAGGGATTGATGAATGCATAATTACAAGAAGAACATATTAGAGAAGTAATAAGGGGATGAAGGAGAATTGTTACAACCCCAATTTTGGGTTATTTTGGCGAGAAATGTAATTTCTCCTAGTAAAGATATTTGAACAAATAATGGTATAATTTGTTTTGAATAAATGAATTTCGTTTACAATAGCCTTATTGATTGTTTTACGGGCTTGATTGGCTATTGGGCCCAATAACAAGGAAATTCAATTATTAAATGATTAAGTAAGAAAAGGAGAAAAGAAAGATGTAGAAACCTCTAGAAGGCAAAAGAATATAATCCAAGGTTGGATTTCGTGCCTCTTGGGTTCCTTGGGTTCCAATGAGTCTAAAGTTGCAAAGATAATGCAACAAGAAAAGAAAAGATCAATTAAGTATTTCTTTATTAAGAAAGAAATTGAAAACAATGATTAAATGTGGAAAATAAGTGGAAAGAGGTATGATTGAGTTATCTTTGATGGATTTTCATATCCATGAGGTTTCTAATGTTAAAAGGAATTCCAATAAGGAAAATAAAAAGAGAGATAAAGAGAAATCCTTAAAAAGAGATATTTTAATGAAGAAATAAACAAGATAATGAGAAATAATGGACATAGATGCATCTAGAAGGATAATGAGTATCCACTAAAAAGGATTTCGAAATATTAGAAGTTTCTTGGGGTCCAAGGAGCCCCAATGGAGAAAAAGAAATAGAAAATACCAAAAAATACAAAATAAGAGGATAATGTGATACATAATTAATGGATTTTGTGGCATTGTTAAAAAGGAGTATTTTCTACTAAAAGGAAATATAAATTTCGTAGCCAATATATTAAAAGTGAAGCATGATGATGAAAAGAGAGATGATTTTAGAATTCCTTAATGACCAAGGATCATGGATAAACAAGGAATTGCTAAAGAGAGAGAAAACACTTCTTAATTAAGGAAAATTTCTTTCCTATTAGGAAAAGTCTTGTTTGCTTCGTGGGCAAGAATTTTGGGGCATGGATACCCTCCCCTATATAAGGGGTAGCACCCTTGGCCGAATCCAAGAGGATCCCATGCACTCTTCTCTCTCCTTCTTCATCATTTTCATTCAAAACCCTAACAATGGGGGTAGTGCGACCCCGGGGCAACGAGGAGCCCTGGACTAGAGTATGTTGGAAGCCCAATGCTCCCACGACACCACAGACGAATGAGGCCATCCTCCCCGTGCTCTGGAACTTGAGCAACAACCACCGGATGGCTGCAAGTTGGCCGCAAGTTGTAGGTTGGTTTCTTTTGAAACGGCCACCTAGGCCATGAGTTGGGCGGTGCCACAGGTTCGACGTGATGTGGCGAAGCTAAGGGAATGATCGACAGTGGCCATCGGGTTTAGAGATAGAAGGAGGATCCGCACCTAGGGCTGAGATCGGCAAAAGTAGCGACGTCGAGAGGAAGAAGAAGAAGGCAGGTCGCATTGGACCGTTATGCCCCTCTGCGGGCTGAAGGAGTGATCACTTAACCAAGGGATTTTTCGTATTTGCGTTATGTTTTCAAAACGGCGGGCTACGTCACATGAAGTGGGTCGATGTGTCAGCCTCTGATTGGCTCTGGTAAGTAATATCTTACAAAAATCATATTTAAATATTGGTAGCTCGGATGGATACACATAAAATGTGAAAGTTGCTCAGAAAAATGAGAGGAATCCAGTAAAAATATATTTAGAATCTAATTCTACTTGCTATTAGAAAAGTAGTGTAAGTTATCAACTTTAATGAATTAAAGATTAAGAAACCCTATTTTGAGATGATTAATGTGTTTAGTAGGGTTTAATGGATGATTAAAGTTGATATTAACCTGTTAATTGTAAAAAGGTACATTAAGATAAAAAAGGATGAACTTTGCACATACTTAGTTTAATTTAGAGTTTTTGTGCATAAATATGCTTTAATGGGCCTTGAAACCCTAATATTGGTTTTTGGTGACTCTTAATGGCTTTAATTATTCAAAATCATGAATAAAACTAAGATATGATGATTCTAAGCTATTTTGAGTATAAAGGTTCCTAATTGTGAATAAATACCCTTAATATGGAAATTAGGGTTTTTTAATGGATAGAATGTGGAATTAGTAATAAATGGAGTTCATAGGTGAATTAGACCACAATGAACTATGAGTTGTTAATGATGCTAATTTGGCATAATGATCTTGTCATGAATTAAAAGGATAAAAATGGTAGTTTTAATGTAAAAGAGGCTTAATGGACTTAATTGATGGCTAATTGCACCTTTAATCCGAAATTAAGGTTAAATGTTGTTAAAGGGATAACCTTAATATCTTTTATGAAGAATAGATGAGATAATTATGTTTTATGAAGTAATAGTATAAATGAAGTGAAACCCTAATTGCAATGGAAACCCTAAAAGTGGACTAGAAACCCTAGGAAGCGAGCTAGGTATAATAGATCTTGATGGAATGATTAATAATAGGAAATTGTATTTCAAGATCTCATAATGTGCTTGCTTGCCTATTTGGAATTCTTGATTGATTGGATTATTCTTTCTCAAATCAGCCTGACAGGTATGTGGTTAATTATGGTTAATCACATTAGTTTCCCGAAGAGTTTCCCAGATGATTTATCACATTGAATGTAACTTATTAGTTTGGATGTTCATACTTGCAAATCATAAAGTTACTATGATTATCACAATAATAATAGAAGTGTGTATTCTTGCAGCTACATGCCACCCTGATGGATGATGCCAAAGGTCAAGCTCAGGAGGGAAGACCAATGGGCACCATGAGAGGTGACCCCAGAAACCAAGCTCAGGATGAGAAGGTGGTCTATCTTGCATGACTAATGGGCACCATGAGAGGTGACCCCAGACACCAAGCTCGGGGATGAGAAGGTGGACTTAAGTCATTAGCAAAAGAGAAACCCTAAGGTGGGTATGCCAGGGTTAGGGCAAAAGCGGTGGAGAATGTCACATTAAAAGTGCAAATTGGCTTGTTAATTAACTTGATTGTGATATTTAGATTGTTGGCCATATTTGTGAAATTTTGGTTGTCCCCACATACCGTCATATTCATTTATGCCGACCGACATTTTGTTTATCGGCATTTTAGGTACAAGTTAGAAAACGACAAACAGTAAAGTGGCATATGTGGAATTAAATAAGAATTAAAGTATAAAGGAGGATTAGTTAGAATAGACTCTAGATGTGGATAGAAGTAGATATCCAAGTTTTTGAAAAAGGTATGCAAAGTTTTATTTTATACCAGATTTCAGTTTAGTTTGGTAGAATTTCATAATTATTATTGATTATTTGTCGAACCTTTGATCCTGTTAATTGGGATAATGGCTCTGACCTTTTTGTCTCCCTTAATTGGGGTTTACCGGGAGGCGGGGTCGTTACATTTGATATCAGAGCATAGGTTCCTCATTTAATCTTTAATAATTATTAAATTTTACAAACTCTGTAGAACCCAAGGGAGTTATTAGAGGATTTTCTGAAAGACAGAGGTGTCTAGAAAAGGATCACGTCCGGGGGCTGGCAAGATTTTCCTCTACACCGCTAGTCGGAATACGAGGACTCCCGGATTAGTGTGACTTCCTGGCTAAAGTCTCAGGATTTGACTCGAAATAAGATACCTTTAGGACTCTCTCATCTTGTTCATCCCTTCTCAACTCAAATGTTGTTAAGGACCTTAAGGATTAGGGTTTTCTCTCTTTTCCTCACCCTCTTGAGGTATGGGTAAGGTTGATAAGGTCTAAGGAATCCTCCACCAAATTAATAAAAAGCATGTAAATAAGATGTCATGGACATAATCTTAATAGATTAAGGGAAAACTAAAGATTAGATACATGCTTAGGTCGTATGACATAAGTTGTCATGCCCTCAGGAGAGACCCGAGGCTAGACCTTCTAGTCAGGAGGATAAGTAAAGAGAGTTAGTCTTGGAGGTAGAGACCTCCATTATAGTTAGACCTAGTACATCCTCTAAGGATGATGCTAACCCTAACCCTAAGTGGTGATTAGAGAGAGATAGAGAGATGACATGATGAGTTAGATGTTATGATAGACCAGGTGTGTAGTCATTCTTTCATATGCCCATGATGATATGAGCCATGTGATGTTGGATTACCTAGTGTCTTTGGCGACCCAATCCTGGGAAGGGTCGTGCGTGTTTGAGTGAAGGATAGCTCCTTCATTGTTGAGGTTAGAGAAGAACCTATGGAAACCCCATGAGCTTATATGAGCATGGAATAGTAGGCACCCATAGTATGTCATTCGTGCTGATAGTAGGCTAAAACCCTGGCCAAGGCAGTATGTTGGAAAACTGATGAGATAAGCATAAAGGGCTAGGGATAACCTTGAGCAAACATAAGCTTGAACATAGGCTTCACCAGGTAGGGGTATGCTTGTAATCTTGAACCACCTTCATGGAGAGAGGGCCTCGAGTAGTAAGGTTGTATGCAGAGTTAGCTCTGGAGAGAGAGAGAGCAGGACCCATGCAAGAAGGTTGGAAGCCTAGACTCCGAGGTATGAGGAAAAGTGGGGAGTTGAGGATGATGCGACCTAAGTGGATGATAGTGGTTGCCTCATGCTTGATCCCTGGAGGCTGATGATATCTTGGTTGCTGTTAGAGGAACCAAACCCTAGAGAGAGGATGAGGCTTCTGGTACCGATGTGCCTATGGTATAGGTGTTTACCTTCTGAAATAGGAAGAAGAGTTCCTTAGACCCTGATGAGGCTTAGTAACAGGTTGTGAGGCCTTGTACCTTGTTGGTTGTCCTTGAGGAGGACTCCACTCTGAAGTGTTTCTCGAGTTGAAGGATGACAGGAAGTGCATGTCATCCCTTGTACATGTTTGGTTCGTGGTTAAGAGGTTGAGCATGCAGTTGGACACCCAAAAGTGAACCTAGGGTTCCTAGGCCTAAGAGGGGAAGTGGTGTACCTCATGCTCCTGATGAGATTTGAGTTTCTATAGTTTCGAGCATGGAACTCCTCATGATTATAGGAAGGGGAAACCCCTTAAGTCGAAGGTATGTTTGATGAACCCCTCACAGCCTAGGTGGTGGCATGAGAAGGTTTGTTCTTGGTCCAATGTTGAGGAATGAGAACCAATATGACCTGGCATGGTTTAGTAGGTGGTCTACTTGTGCCTTAGTAGCTTGCTAAGGTTAAGCATGCTCATGTGGATGTAAACCCTAGACCTAAGGATGTTTGTGACCTTTGTTATCAAGATGTAGTTCCTCCCATCCTGGGAGAGAGACCATCTTGTAGAGGGTATACCAGTTTTGTTTTGAGGTAGCCTAAAGAGGTCTCATAGAATCTTGAGAAGCTAAGTGAAAAGTACATAGTATGAGGATGAACCTGTTAGACCCATAGATAACCATCTCTAAGTGCATATGGATGTGTTACCATGGAGGTAACCAGTATGGGGCTTGACCAAGGTAGGCATGTCGCCATGACCCCTATGAAAGGATGAAAGTTAGCCCATGAATGCAGAGAGAGATGATGAAGGCTTGGGTAAGGTTCTGAGTTGGACATGTACTATGTTAGAATCCTAGGTCTATCTGAGGGTTAGTAGGGATAAGACCGATGGAAGTAGGAGTTACCTAATTCCCTAGTTGCACATGACCATAGGGTCGGGAGGTAACAAATATCATTGTCTGAGGTCCATGGGTTAGGAGATTGATCACCTTCATGAACTCATGGGACCCAAAGGGCAGATGAGTAGGTCACTCTCTGGATGCATAAGGGAAGAGGGATGACCCCAAAAGTGTCAGAGCCCTATAGACCTAGAGGAGATGACCAAGGATTGTGTGGTGACCCAAGTAGGTTCGAAACCAATTTTCCATGGAAGTAACCTTGATAGCGAGATGTTTGTGATGAAGAGACATGTGTGACACGTTTCAACTTAGATTTAAAGGTGTACTGGCAAGGTGGGATGTACCATCTCTACTCTTGGAATAGGAATAACTCTGTATTTGGACTGCAGCCAAATGCTTATTTCCTCATATTATGGGAGTGAGAGATAGGACAGTACGCATGCCATACACCAAGGATAAAGATGATGTGAGTTGGGACGTTGCTATGAGGTATGAGGACATAGATGATAACATACCCTTGTGGAGTGGATGATGTGTGGATGGTTTACAAACATCAAGAGAACTGAGGTAGTCATCTTATGAGGATGCTTTTATCACAGCTGTGTGGAATTTGTGAGTTATACAAGGTTGAGTTGGTAACCAAGAGAATAAGCTCATAGTTTTCTTGATGAATATATACTTAGAGTTGAGATGAGATAATAAGTGGAATACATGGAGGTGTATGTCTTCAATGTTACCTGACACCTAAGGATGTGAAGTGGTAATGGATGCTCTAGATGAGATGCAACTGCCTAGTTTAGCTAGAGGCTAGAATAGGTTGTTAGGTTAACCCTAATTTTGTGTTATGTTTGGCTAACACTCAGATGTAACAAGATCTGTTGAACAAGTTAGTAGTGGTTTGGTTAGCCAGCTTAGGCCTTGATGCAAGAAAAGGATGGTGGTAGAACCTCAGATGCACTTCTTTGGATAAGAAGGTGATGAAACCCTGATGAGAGTAGTTTAGGGTTTCTGAGGAATTGATCTTGAGGAATCATGACATACAGGAGATCATGATTTAAAATCACCATATACCCTGGTACTACCAAGATAATAAGTGACAGTAGTACTTTGGATGCCTAAGATGAAGTTGCATGGGGTATGTTGCCATGCAAGCCAGAAGGTGAAGGACGAACGCCAGTAACCCAGTGTATTGACATAGGGGATAAAGAGTCCCTGAGAGGGAATGGGAGTTCATCACTATGGATGTTGTGGTAAGTCTCCCCTAGACCAAGGAAGGTCAAGATGTAATATGGGTTATGGTAGATCTCCTTACCTAGATGACATGAGAAAGAAAGGAGTACTGTCAAGAGACAGATCCGGTTGAACTACAAGTAAGAGAGATGGTTCAACTACATCATGATGTGAGATTAAAAGTTCTTGAGTATAACCTAAATATTCACTTCCATGAGGTGGAAGTAGATACATGAAGAACTTGACGTTAGTACAGTTTATCACCCTTAACTAATGGTTAATATGGTCCAGGCTAGAGGGTCTGATGAGAGCATGTGTGCTCGTTCAGGGTGATATCTAGAGACAGTTCTTGTCCTCTGTAAAATGTGATGATAACCACCATATCCAGTGTTGGGATATAGAGAAGCTCTGTAGGGGAGGTTGTGTCGGTCACCACTTCATTAAGATGATGTTGGCGAAGGGACCTCATGAAGGTCAGAAAAGGACCAAAGTGTATGCAGATGAAGTCGCTTTGATCATGCAATGGCTGAGAGAGAGAGCCCATGGACGACATGAGTCATAAACTGATGCAAAGCAGACTGACATGCAGTTCACTATGGGAGAATATGTGATGTGAAATTCGACCCCTCTAAGTTATAGTTAAGAGAGAGCTGAGTCCTGGCTGCATGGTCCATTTGAGATGGAATGGTGGAGATGGTTGTGTTTAGCCTTACCCGTCAGGATAACATGATGTGTAATTTATTCCATGAGTCTGATCTAGAGCACTATGTGAGGTACCCAAGCCATGTGCTGAGCCCTAAACCTATTCAGCTTTATGAGAGGCTGAAATGTCCTGAGTCACCTATGAGGGTACAATATACCAAGGTAAGAAAGAACTCAGATGGAAGAATATCAGATGATGAAGGTTCTTGGGAAGCACCATGGAAAAGGTTGGGACACATTAGAGCCATGATGGACATAGGAAAGGCTTATCCTGTTGTTTGTGTGCCTGGTGGAATTTTGAGGGCAAAATTCCTATAAGAGGGGAAGGATGTTACAAACTCAATTTTGGGTTCTTCTGGTGAGAAATGTAATTTCTCCTAGTAAAGATATTTGAAAAAATAATGATATAATTTGTTTTGAATAAATGAATTTCGTTTACAATAGTTTTATTGGTTGTTTTGCGGGCTTGATTGGCTATTGGTCTCAATAATAAGGAAATTCAATTATTAAAGGATTAAATAAGAAAAGGAGAAAAGAAAGATGTAGAAACCTCTAGAAGGAAAAAGAATATAATCCAAGGTTGGATTTCGTGCCTCTTGGGTTCCTTGGGTTCCAAGGAGTCCAAAGTTGCAAAGATAATGCAACAAGAAAAGAAAAGATCAATCAAGTATTTCTTTATTAAGAAAGAAATTGAAAACAATGATAAAATGTGGAAAATAAGTGGAAAGAGGTATGATTGAGTTATCTTTGATGGATTTTCATATACATGAGGTTTCTAATGTTAAAAGGAATTCAAATAAGGAAAATAAAAAGAGAGATAAAGAGAAATCCTTAAAAAGAGATATTTTAATAAAGAAATAAACAAGATAATGAGAAATAATGGACATAGATGCATCTAGAAGGATAATGAGTATCCACTAAAAAAGATTTCGAAATTTTAGAAGTTTCTTGGGGTCCAAGGAGCCCCAATGGAGAAAAGAAAGAGAAAATACCAAAAAATACAAAATAAGAGGATAATGTGATACATAATTAATGGATTTTGTGGCATTGTTAAAAAGGAGTATTTTCTACTAAACGAAATATAAATTTTGTAGCCAATAGATTAAAAGTGAAGCATGATGATGAAAAGAGAGATGATTTTCGAATTCCTTAATGACCAAGGATCATGGATAAACAAGGAATTCCTAAAGAGAGAAAATACTTCTTAATTAAGGAAAATTTCATTCCTATTAGGAAAAGTCTTGTTTGCTTCGTGGGCAAGCATTCTGGGGCGTGGATACCCTCCCCTAAATAAGGGGTAGCACCCTTAGCTGAATCCAAGAGGATCCCATGCACTCTTCTCTCTCCTTCTTCATCATTTTCGTTCAAAACCCTAACAATGGGGGTAGTGTGACCCTGGGGCAATGAGGAGCCATGGACTAGAGTACGTTGGAAGCCCAATGCTCCCACGACACCACAGGCGAATGAGGCCATCCTCCCCGTGCTCTGGAACTTGCACAACATCCACTGGATGGTTGTAAGTTGGCCGCAAGTTGCAGGTTGGTTTCTTTTGAAACGACCACCTAGGCCACGAGCTGGGTGGTGCCCCACGTATGGCGTGATGTGGCGGAGATAAGGGAACGATCGACGGTGGCCGTCGGGGTCAGAGACGGAAGGAGGAGCTACGCCTAGGGCTGTGATCGGCAACATTAGCGGCGTCGGGAGGAAGAAGAAGAAGGCAGGTCGCATTGGGCCATTATGCGCCTCTGCGGGCTGAAGGAGTGATCACTTAACCAAGGGCTTTTTCATCTTTGCGTTATGTTTTCAAAACGACGGGCTACGTCGCATGAAGTGGGCCGACATGTCAGCCTCTGATTGGCTCTGGTAAGTAATATCTTGCAAAAATCGTATTTAAATATT
This sequence comes from Alisma plantago-aquatica, assembly GCA_963693085.1. Classification (NCBI taxonomy): domain Eukaryota; kingdom Viridiplantae; phylum Streptophyta; class Magnoliopsida; order Alismatales; family Alismataceae; genus Alisma; species Alisma plantago-aquatica. Next base: position 537,843,435 of record OY856409.1, on the reverse strand, counting down.
GGTAGCTCAGATAGATACGCATAAAATATGAAAGTTGCTCATAAAAAATGAGGGGAATCCATTAAAAATATATTTAGAAGCTAATTCCCCTTTCTATTCTAAAAGTAGTGTAAGTTATCAACTTTAATGAATTACAGATTAAGAAACCATATTTTGAGATGATTAATGTGTTTAGTCAGGTTTAATGGATGATTAAAGTTGATATTAACCTGTTAATTGTAAAAAGGTACATTAAGATAAAAAAGGATGAACTTTGCACATAATTAGTGTAATTTAGAGTTTTCTATGCATAAATATGCTTTAATGGGCCTTGAAACCCTAATATTAGTTTTTGGTAACTCTTAATGGCTTTAATTATTCAAAATCGTGAATAAAGCTAAGATATGATGATTCTAAGCTATTTTGAGTATAAAGGTTCGTAATTTTGAATAAATACCCTTAATATGGAAATTAGGGTTTTCTAATGGATAGAATGTGGAATTAGTAATAAATGGAGTTCATAGGTGAATTAGACCACAATGAACTATGAGTTGTTAATGATGCTAATTGGGCATAATGATCTTGTCATGAATTAAAAGGATAAAATGGTAGTTTTAATGTAAAAGAGGCTTAATGGACTTAATTGGTGGCTAATTGTGCCTTTAATATGAAATTAAGGTTAAATGTTCTTAAAGGGATAACCTTAATATCTTTTGTGAAGAATAGATGAGATAATTAGGGTTTATGAAGTAATAGTATAAATGAAGTGAAACCCTAATTGCAATGGAAACCCTAAAAGTGGACTAGAAACCCTAGGAAGCGAGCTAGGTTTAATAGATCTTGATGGAATGATTAATAATAGGAAATTATATGCATATTTTAGGATCTCATAATGTTCTTGCTTGCCTATTTGGAATTCTTGATTGATTGGATTATTCTATCTCAAATCAGCTGGACATGTATGTGGTTTATTATGGTTAATCACATTAGTTTCCCGAAGAGTTTCCCAGATGATTCATCTTATTGAATGCAACTTATCAGTTTGGATGTTCATACTTGCAAATCATAAAGTCACTATGATTATCACAATAATAATAGAAGTGTGTATTCTCACACCTACATGCCACCCTGATGGATGATGCCAAAGGTCAAGCCCAGGAGGGAAGACCAATGGGCACCATGAGAGGTGACCCCAGACACCAAGCTCAAGAATGAGAAGGTGGTCTATGTTGCATGACTAATGGGCACCATGAGAGGTGACCCCAGGCACCAAGCTCAGGAATGAGAAGGTGGCCTTAAGTTATTGGCAACAGAGAAACCCTAAGGTGGGTATGCCAGGGTTAGGGAAAAAGCAGTGGAAAATGTCACATTAAAAGTGTAAATTGGCTTGTTAATTAACTTGATTGTGATATTTAGATTGTTAGCCATATTTACAAAATTTTGGTTGTCCCCACATACCGGCATATTCATTTATGCTGACCGACATTTTGTTTGTCGGCGTTTTTGGTACAAGTTTGAAAAGGACAAACAGTAAAGTGGCATATGTGGAATTAAATAAGAATTAAAGTACAAAGGAGGATTAGTTAGAATAGACTCCAGATGTGGATAGAAGTAGATATCTAAGTTTTTGAAAAAGGTATGCAAGGTTTTATTTTATACCAGATTTCAGTTTAGTTTGGTAGAATTTCGTAATTATTATTGATTATTTGTCAAACCTTTGATCCTGTTAATTAGGATAATGGCTTTGACCTTTTGGTCTCCTTAATTGGGGGTTACCGGGAGGCAAGGTCATTACAAGAATAGAGAAGGATATTGTAAGGAACTGATCTTTAAGATCATTTTTTTTATTTTTTTTATCAAAATATATAAACTAGTTTTGTATAATCATTCTTAAATCAGAGTTCATGGAAGCCTATATATAAGGACTACAATTTAAAACTCAACTATTTTATCAAGAATGGACATATCATGCACATCTCTTCTGGGTATTCCTTCGATCACCTATGCATGTATATCTCAAAGGGATAAATCCATCCATGATATGGACAAAAAGGAAAACAAGTCAATAAATGCCAATACTATATTCTTAGTATTGAAATATTTGTAAACATATGCAACAAGAGAATATTCAATGCACTTACAAACTAGGCAAGGACTATTTGGTGGACTTAGATAGTAAAATTGAGAATTACAAGAATTAAAATGACCAAGGATCCAAGTTTCAAGATAACAATTCACAAGGTTAATCGTAATATATAGTAAGGAAGATTGTTCAATATTCAAGACTCATGTAAAAGATATCAAATATTTCGAGATTTGGAATAATATAGATTAATATAAAGTTTTCCAGATATTTATATTTTTAAATTTAACACGTTACAATATAATATACTTTCTAGGGATAAGTGTCTTGTGTTCTCACACTCTACGAGAGAACAACGCTTGTGCCTTAGTAGCAATTATTAATATATTGGGAGAAAACTAGTCCCTACCTACTCCACATTGTTGTGGGTACTTGGCCTACACAAGGGAGTAAAAGCTCAAAAAGGGGCCAAAAACCAAATGAACAAAGTTCACATGGAGAAAAGCTCCAATAGATTAATTCTAGTGCCGATTTTAGTGTTAAAAAACATTTGAGATCTGTATCAATATTTGTGGTGACCTTGAAGAAGAAAGATAAGGCTAGTAAAAAATTTGGAGTTTACTACTATACAAGATATCATGCATGAAACTATAAAAAGGAAATAATAACTCAACAATGAAAGTAAGAATGTAGTCCCTTAAGACTCCAAATATTCCGTAAACAAGAAATCGATTGGCTTCAAAGATTGATGAAGAGACAGCTACTAGGTACTAGAATCTTATTACTATTTTTCTTGGAATCATATGTTGTTTACTTTCTATAGGATTAAGTTTTCTATCTTCAATTTGTATTCCATATTGTCCCATTATCCTCTTTCTCTGGCTTCCTCATTTTAGAAAAATGAACATTCAAACAGTTATATACTTACTAGTGTCCCTATAGGAAACTGCTACATGTATACAACTATATCACATGGGGTATTATATATGGTCACACATAAATATACTAGTCATCATATAACTAATATGTAGGGGGTCTTGATATTACATATACATGTTTGAACCAAAATTAGATTCCATATAACACTATTTGTTAACATCTAAGTTATTTATTATTAAAACTCATACTTAAGGTTTATATCTACATTTCCTCATAATGACTATCATCATCAAAATAAATTTGTACATGTTTGACTTGCACACATATATGGAAAGTATTATTTATTCCTAACTATTAACATATATGTGATAATGCATGTAATGGTGTATCAATTAATAGAAAATAAAGTAAACTCATGTATAGTTCAAAGGGACATGTCATCTAGAGTTTGATTTTAGACTATTTGACTCATATGTATGAAAGTATTTTCCTTATGTCGTCTCTACTTTTTGAAATTTATTTTTTTACCAAAATTCTCTAATTAAAAACCTCATGTTATGGTATTTTAAAATATCTCTATGCTGTATGTATCTTGTGTTTTAATTCACAAAATGTCTCTATATCAATATTAATGTTGTCCTTGACAAATATTGAAGTTAAATATTATATATTATTATGAAAACATGTATTTACTAATATGATATAATTTGTATACATTGGATTGAATTATTTATTTTATTACTATAAATTAGTTTGACATTGTAAACATTAAGACTGGGATTTCAATGTCTTATATAATCTATCATACTTATTAATAAACTAACACATATGTGTATGATATATGTATTTTTCATATGAAAATATAACTGTTATCTTCTTAGTAATATCTAGTATTAGTATCCAATTAGTTAATTTTTATAGAAATAAAAATTGGAGGCATATGTATGGAGATCTTGGACTATGTTAATCTCATTGAGACAAGTAACTAAGTTTCCTTAAACATTCATCCTACTATTATTATTAGTTGATTTTAGGAATTCACATTGTAGGAGAAGAAATGGGCCTTCTAGTTATACAAATGATCATTCTACATATGGATTCTATGGATCTTTGCAACCCATCTATAGATCAATACCCTGATCGATCTTGCATCAAAGGTTTAGGAGAACCTTGTTGTCGGGTCTCCCTATACATGGCCTTGGTGATTCTGGTTAAGACAAGTTGTGATAGATTATACAATGATGAGACATGGGGTAGAGGGGAGAGGATGATGACAACAATTGAAGATATCAATGTGTTGAGGCTACATTTAGAAATGGTGAGGAACTAGGAATAGGTATCGTGGGTGGTCATATCTGGTGGTGTGTTGATCTAAAGAAGTTGGGTGTGGTATCAAGATTTAGAGAAGTCTACAATTTTCAGACCAACTAATAACCAACTGTGCTTCATCACATTATTCTAGCAAAAAGAGATATGATGCATGTGTTCCTAGAATGAGCATCCATACATTGAGAAAAAAATTCTATATGCACCATGAGAACATGGTCTATGAAATTCAGAACATGACGCAACCCCGAAGGCACTATCCTAAAAAAGTTTAATATGGTCTTATCTAGATTATCTAGATGAATACAGATCAGGTGGAAGTCTTAGTAACCATGAAAAAAACATGATCGGTATTAATGAACTATCCTCTCTACATCCTAATCAAGAAAAAGAAGGCAAACATGGTTTGTGTGTGTGTCTTTTTTGAGCTTCCTATAGTCAATACACATGCACCCCTATCACCATGTTGGTGAAAATTCTCTTATTTTTCTCATTGATTACCATGATGGTACCCCTTATTATGAAAAACATGAATTGAAATCATTCATAAAGAATATAAAATGGTATTGATGATGCCTATTGTCAATATATATATATATATATATATATATATATATATATATATATATATATATATAACTTTTTATTCAAATTCAAGTGTAGTTGATGCTCAATATAAGTTTTATGGTCATCAACTATGTTTATCATATGCATGAAAAGCTCTTGGTTGAGATGTGTGAGCTCTGATCATATGTTCTTGAATTCTTTCTTCCTATGTTTCATCTCAGTTCAAGGTATTCCTCCTATGTTCTCATGAGATCTACATCAAATATCACTTTCAAACAAACTTGTCAACAAGAAAGACATATTTCATCCTACATGAGGAGTCTATATTTTAGGTGATGTTGGATTCTAAACCTATCCATTGCAAATAGATATCATATTTATTTCCTCTTTTATCAGGCTAGGATCCTGCTATTCAAAATCAAGGTAAAAAAAAACCCAAACCACCTTCTCATTTGCAAACTCCTACTTGTACGAATTTTTCAATGATTTCTCAAGAAGATCCTCCATGTAGTGACTCTATTGCATCATGGTGAACAAATCCATGTGGTAAAGAAATGAACCTCTTTGTATATAGACGTCCTCTATACTTTTCTAAATACCTTGAAATCAACAAACTCTTTTCACACTTCTAATGTCAGTATATTTACCTCTGCACTAATAGTGTATGTGTATTGCCAAGAATTCTCTAAAAAGATGATGGGATGACACAAAATTCTTCAATTTTCCATATCTAAAAACTTGCATGGCAAGAAAAGTTCCCAACTTGGATTGGCATGTCATAGAAAATGCCTAAGAAGGTGGTAAATAAGGATCATTGAGTTGTATAATGGTTCCTTTATGTAGAAGTTCAATGGAACACATGTTCTTACAAAGAGCATAGAATGAGATGAATGCTAGCCACATGGTCTTATAAGGACCTTCTATGAAGAAAGTCATCTATGTATCATGGAATCCCAAACTTCCATAAATCAATGACTTTACATGGCGTCATGGCTTTCCCTATCTCTAGATCTTTGTGGGAGAACTCTATTGAGTCAAACTCTTGTGTTATAACTTGTATCTAATTCATTGTCTTCATGAATTTGGGCAATTTAGTTATATCACTCATTGAATCCAGGAAATAGATGTTGACATGCAATTTATTTATGGCTTCCTAAACTTTATCACATCATTATTCCAGCATAGATAATGTGAAATGATGTTGGAAGGGAGCCTGAAGCTTCTTCCTTGGAATCAATAAATTGTATTGCCTTGTATTATAAATGCACCTAAGATGGAGCTTCTATGACAAATAAAACTTCTCATTGAAGTTGTATAAGAGATGACATGTGACATAATAGTTGCATTATGCACATCATAACTCATATAATACTCGATTGCATTAAAAAATCTCCCTCATCATCAATTTGATGTCTTTGACTTACTTTATGCTCAATTGATGATTTGGATTTGATTAAATGTCTTATTGATCTTAATTTACTAAAGTTGAGTGTATTATTATACTTTTGAATATACAATTCAATCACTGAGACCCCTAAAAATCATCATCTTAGATCCAATCCTTTTATGTAGGAAGTAGTAGAGGGTGAAAGATTCACTTGAATCACAGTTATAGTTTGAAATTTATATTTTCCATTAAATTCTCAAATAAGCACAAATTCAAGGATGACCTATGATCTAATCATTGCCACTCATATATGATTAATGATACATGTATATCACAATTATGACACATATGTACACCTTGATGATGGATCTTGAAATTTAAGATAAATGTGATCTACCAAAGATTTAAATCATCCTTAGAACTTTAAATTAGTATTTGTTGATTCATGTTGAACCAAGAATCACACTTGATCACCCTATTATACCTAAATGTGATTTTATGACCTATGTAACTGGAAAATATGTTTTATGTGTACTTTTGATGATAGATATAAACCTTATGCTAATTTTGATCTATTGACACTCAAAACTTCTATGTGACCCCAAAATCAATAACTTTAGATGTGTCAAACCTATAAATGCCATGTGGATTGCACTTGTGCCCTATTTTACCTAAATATGACACACAATGTGGCATACCATGCATGTGGATGAATTGATGTATAATCTTGTATAAACTTGCTTAATGAGAAATTAAAATTGATATGCATCGTTTAGCACACCAATTCACTAAGATGATTATCCTAGAGTTTAACCTTTTTTACTTTTCAATTAAGACTAGTATAGAAGGATCGATCCCATAGGAAAAATGTTTTAAAGATTGTTTCTTCAAACCCAATTGGTTTTTGAACTTTTTTTTGGAGTTTTTGAATATTTATAAAAGAAATTAAATTCCTAGATTTGGAGGGTCATTACACTAGAACAAGAATGTAAATTGCAAGTGAATCAAAAGATGACACTAATGATAATGATAGGAAAAAGCAATAAAGGAGGAAAGATTGTTAACACAAAAATAAAAGAGAATTAACTAGAGCAAGAATTAAAATGTAGAAATGAAAGGAAGGTGATTGGAACAAACAATAAAAGAAATAGTTGAATCATATGGGGAAAGCATCAAGGCTTAGGGGTTTCACCACCTTAGCTAAAGTGAAAATAAGATCGAGAAAATACATGACAAGTAGGATAGAAGAAGATATGTGATTCATTCGTAAATAGAACACAAGAGTTAGACTCCATGTGAACCCATTGGTCCTAGCGTTCACACTTCCTAGTCCATCATCCTAAAAGGGACTTTACCATGGTCACATCCAAACCTCCATGTGATCAGTTCAGGTGTTCTAAATTCTAATTTTCATGGTCACATCCACTGAGATTAACCAACAATAAAAATAATTACTTCATTAGAATCGGCAATTTCTAAATTAAAAACCATCCATCCAAAAAGTTATATAAAAACTCGATCCGATCAACACATGGCTAAGGGATAATACCCTTGCCTTGATAATGAAACTACTCACACATCATTTTTGTACAAGGGGAGGTAGAGGAAGAAAGAATTTCAGCCACATCCTAGACTTAGAAAGGGAAATCCTTAGCTGGTAACAATTAAATGGCGTTATCCTTTGTTCCTTGTTCCCAAGAATCCCAAAGGAGATAAGAAGAGTCAAAATCTAGCTCAAAGGAAGAACATACAAAGAACAAAAAGAAAGAAAGAGATCAACAATCTTGAGAACAAATACCATTTTTTATTGCTAAATAAAGAGAGTACCCAGTGAGATTGTAATAACAATTGATCTAAACTGAATACAAAAGATGATCCTCTTCATGTGGAGTCTCCACTATTTTTATAGGAGAAGGAGGGTGAAAACCCTACGACAATACAAATATTTTGAGGCTATTGTAAAGACTTGGTAAAGAGAATTATTATTTCCTACTTCAATTGCTTTCCCCAATCTTTGCTCTAGATTTCTGTCAAGGGACTTTGGAATGAAGTTTGCACTTATGAAACTCTCAGAAGAGGTCCAATAATGTATTTTTCATGCATAAATTTAAATTATCCTTTTAAAATATCTAAATTCTAAATTTGGAATTTATATGTAGGAGTTATGACTGTTTTTGTGTGAGGTATATCGAACTCTACGGGAAAACAAATAGACACATTCACCGGTTGATTGGATAGTCAAATACCTGCCAAAATCATTGGAAAATATGTTAAACATATTGTGCTTGGTTCTGATTGATTCCATATGACCTTCCAATCTTTACCAAGGAGTGATGTTAGTTGGGGTCCTAGGTGACATGATGGTTTCCAACATGGCAATTTTGTGAAATTGTTACAAAAAATGATATACATTTACTCATATTGGCCGACTAGATAATGGTCATAAAAGAGAAAATAAAAAAAACAACTACATGCAAAATAAAAGATTGAAGTTGATGCAAAAAAGGAAGATAAGGGGGTGGAATAGAAACATACCACCCACCTCCACCCCAGACTTAGATTTTACTTGTCCCAAGCAAAACTCAAATCAAATATGGAGGGAAGAAGATCTCTCTGGTGGTGGGTGAGAAGAAGATGAAGGATTAGGGATCTGGGTGAAGTAAAGAGGGGTCGACACCACTGTGGGATATGAGACGACCTTATGGCTGGGATGGAGACGACATTTTGAATTTTAAAATTCAAACATCGATCGAAGGAGTGGTCATCTGAAGTGAACAGACGACCATTTTGTCATCCCCAGATGGGCATCTCGATCATCGGGGAGATTTTCTTTCATCAAAGTGAGACGTTGGGTTGGGTGGCCAACCATTTTTTATTTGAAAACTAATCTGAAATTAAAACAACTAAAGTTAGCTAAAACAAATACAAAGAAAATGTAAAAACAAATAAAAGATTGGGTTGCCTCCCAATAAGTGCTTAATTTTATGTTGAAGGCCCAATACAGCCGAAACATTGAGCCATTTCAGGTTCAGGTGCAGGAGGGGGTGGAGGATTTTTCAAGTCAAGGTCTTTGAGCAATGAAAGTTGATGTGCTTTATAAGTTAAAAGTCCTAAAGAGTAATGTACCATTTTAGTCTATGTCCATTGACCTTGAACTGACCTAACACTCACCTAAGACCTTGTCCGAAAGAGAAAAGTGCCATGTGGATAAGCACATTTGACAAGATATGGTCCATACCATCTAGATTTAAGTTTCCTAGGAAAGAGCCTTAATCTAGAGTTATAGACAAGAACTTGGTCATCCTCTTTAATATCTTTCCTCCTAATGTGGCCATCATGCAGTAATTTGGTTTTGTCTTTGTATATTCTAGAATTCTCATAGGCTGTCATCCTGAGCTCATCTAGCTCTTGCATTTGTAGAAAACGGTTTTCACCTATAGTAGATAGATCAAAATTTAAAGTTTTGATGGTCCAATTAGCCTTATGTTCCAATTCTATAGGCAGATGGCAAGCTTTGCCATAAATTAATTTGAAAGAAGTGGTGCCTATTAAAGTTTTGCTGGCAGTTCTGTATACCCACAAGGCATCATTAGGTTTCAAAGCCCAATCTGTCCTAGTGTGATTGACCGTTTTCTCTAGGATGGACTTTATTTGCGTATTTGAAGCCTCAACCTGACCACTAGTCTGAGGATGGTAAGGAGAGGCGACCTTGCAATGGACTCCATATTGTTTTAACAATGATTCAAAACATTTTTCTAAGAAATGGGAACCTCCATTTAAAACCATGGTACGATGTACCTCAAATATAGGAAAAATAATTTCTTTGAAAAGTTTCTTCATTTGTTTGGAACCACACATTTTAGTGGGATGACTTTAACCCATTTCAAAATTTAGTCTACAGCCACCAAGATATATTTGTACCCACAAGAAGAAGGGAATGGGCCCATATAATCTACCCCCAACCGTCAAAGATTTCAATCTCTTACCAAGAAGTCATGGGCATTTGGTCTCTCTTAGATAGGTTTTTGGTCCTTTTACATTCATCACAAGCAAGAATAAATTGGTGGGGATCTTTGAATAGAGTGGCCTAGAAAAAACCAGATTGTAAAACCTTCCTAGTAGTTTTTTGAGAGATCATGTGACCTCCAGTGGGGCTAGAATGGCACTGCTCAAGAATGTCCTGAGCCTCTTCCTCACTGACATGCCTACGATACAACTCATCAGTGCATAGCCTAAAAAGGTAGGGTCATCCCAATAATAGTTCTATACATCATGCAAAAATTTAACCTTAGAGTGTCCCTTATATTCAGGATGTAATACACCTACAGCTAGAAAATTTACATAATATGGGAACCCAGGATATTGGCATTCCATTTTCATCCATTTATCATGAGGAAGAGAGTCATCGATGGGAATACCATCATCATCAAAAAAATCATGGCAACTCAGATGGTCGACAACTAAATTCTTGCAACCTTTCTTATCAAGAATTTCTAAGTCAAACTCCTAAAGTAGAAAGACCCGATGAAGAAGGCAAGGTTTGGCATCCTTTTTGGTCATCAAATATCTAATGGCCACATGGTATGTATAGGCATTAACTTTGGACCCAAATAAGTAAGAGTGGAACTTTTCAAAGGAATAAACTATGGCTAGCATTTCCTTCTGTGTGGTAGTATAATTCAGTTGGGCATCATATAAAGTTTTGGATGCATAGTGAATCACATGGTGCTTTTTGTCAACATGTTGTTCGAGAATAGCACCCACTGCAAAATCACTCGCGTCACACATCAATTCAAAAGGCAAATACCAATCAGGGGCCCGCATGATAGGTGTGGAAGTGAAGGCATCTTTCAAACATAAAAAACTAGCCATGCAAGCCTTGTCAAACACAAAAGGGGTGTCTTTTTGGTGGAGGTTGGTTAGGGGTTTGGTAATTTTTGAAAAGTCATGGATGAACTGTCGATAAATTCATGCATGCCCAAGGAAGGCACAAATGTCTTCGATGGAAGAAGGGGGTGGGAATTTGGAGATGACCTTGATCTTGGCTCTATCAACTTCTATGCCATGGTTTCTCACCCTGTGGCCTAAGACAATCCCTTCTCTCATCATAAAGTGACATTTTTCCCAATTGAGGATCAAGTGTGCTTCCTCACATTTCTTCAGAACAAGAGATAAATGTCAGAGGAAAGAATTAAAGACTTCTCCATGAATAGAGAAATCATCCATAAACACCTCCATTACGATCTGAGTCAATCCAGCAAAGATAGAGGGCATGCATTGCTGAAAAGTGGTTGAGGCATTGCACAACCCAGAAGGCAATCCCCTGAATGCATTAGTGAAAAATGGGCAAATGAATGTCAGTTTCTCCTGGTCATTAGGATGAATAGGAATTTGATAAAAACTTGAATAGCCATTAAGATAATAGAAATGTTGTTGATGGGCAAGGTTCTCTAGTACTTGTCATTCTTCAGACAGTGGTTCCCCCTTTCTTGGTGACAATCTAGATAGGACTAAGCCAGGGGGAGTTGTAGATGGAGTAGATAATTCCTAAAGTCAAAAGTTTGATAACCTCTAGATGCAAAACCTCTTTCATATTTGGATTCAATTTCCTATGGGGGTCTCAAGAAGGTTTGTATTCTTCTACCATAGGAATTTTATGCATGCAAATAGCTTTATTTATCCCTATGAAATCAGCCATTTTATATTCTAGGGCATCTTTTCTCTTCCTAAGCTCAGTCATGATCTTGGTTTCCTATTCATAGGGAAGATCGGAGTTAATGATAACAAGATAAATTTGTTGCTCATCAAGAAAAACATATTTAAGACCTTCAGGTAGGGGTTTCATCTTGAGTACCTTGGGGGTTCAGGTTTCTCATCCATGAGAGTGATCATTTTGAGACCCTCAAACTCTACATCATGGATCTCCTCAAAGGTGTCAAGATGAACTCTATATTTCTCCAATTAGTCATCTTCAAAATTGCGATCAATGGGGGTCACCAGGGCATTCTGAAGGGGATCCTCAACTAGCTCCCATTCTTATCTTAACTGGTGGATCTTCTCAACACAATCAATGAGATAAACCTCTTCTTGGAGGCTTAGTCCGTGCATGCTTTCAAACACCCTAAACTGTAGGATTTGTTTTCCTAGACGTAAGAAGATGGTTCTGGCCTCGACATCAATCAAGGCATGAGTAGTGGCCAAAAAGGGACAACCAAAGATGATGGAGTAGCTTAAGTCTTTCTTTATGTCCATGATGACAAAGTCACATGGGACATAAGCATCGTTTCCAACCCTTACAGGTATGTCTTCAACGATACCCATAGGTTTTGTCACAGATGAGTCAGCTAATTGGATTGTCATGGCAGTGGGAAGCGTATCAATGAATCCTAACCTCCTACAAATACTATAGGGCATGATAGAAATACTAACTCCTAAATGTACAAGGCCCTTCCTTCAAGCATTATCACCAAACATCTAATTTTGAAAGAACCATGGTCTTTCTTCTTTTTAGGGATCTTTCTTTGAATGATATCAGAAGTGGTACTAGCAAGCATTACCGTCTCATGCTCTTCGGTGGTGTATTTCCTAGTCAATACAATTTTCATGTACTTGGACCAGGCAGGCATATCAACGAGAGCATCTAAGAAAGGAATATCAACATACAACTTTTTCATAGCATCCCTAAATTTTATGACATGAGTATCAAGCCTAGTTTTCTTTAGACGGGCTTGGTAAGGTGGACAAGGTTTGCAAACAGAGATTTCTGCCTTGTCAATTTCCATTGGTGGGACTACATGAGAAGAGATCGTAGGTTCTGGTGAAGGAGGGATGTCAATGACCACAATGTAATTATCCTCAAATTCCAAAGGTACAACAACATGTTTCTCCGGAGGAGGGGAGTAGAGTGAGTCTTTCTTGAATAAGTAGAGACAACCTTGAGTTATTCAAGGTGTTTTGGATTGTTTTTGGGTTGTCCAGTAAAAGTGCTGACATGTGGCTTTTATTGGGCAAAGAATTGGGCTAACTGAGGGTCAATTACCTTTTGATGAGCTTTCTAGGAAAGAAGGATTTAATTTGTGGAAAGGATGCATTGTTCCAGGGTAGCCAACCTTTCATCACTTGATGGTGTGGGAGCATTCTACTGCACTTGAGGTTGGGGTGGAAGCTGATTAAGGTTTTGAAATTGTTTCCCTTGGTAAGGGCAGTGATTATGGAAATTACCCCTATAATTCTCTTGGTTCCCAAAGTTCCCATGATTGTTATTATGTGGGCAGCCTGGTGGGGGATGATAGTTGGCTTGGGGGTGCAAGGGTCTTTATGGGGGAGGGAGTTGAGAGGCGTTGTCAGCTCCCACATGATTTCTATATTGGAATTCAGGATGGTTTCTGGCTTGATTAGGATTGTAGTAAGCCTGGCCCGGGATACTATGGATTGATTTTAGGTCTTCTACTTGCTGGCCAACTTCATGCTGAATGGGAGTGTTATAGAGGTATTAACATTGAAGAGTAGCATGATCATACCCTTGGAAAATCCTACATAGAGATTCTGCGACTCTAACTTGTTGAGGTTGCCTCTCATAGGCATTGATGGTGGACTCAAGGGGATTCTGTTTCAAAGAAATCGATTTAAGGGATTTGGCGAAGTTTTTTACGTCAGGGTCTCCCTTATCCTTAGCTACCATGAGGACCCCACTGGTAACGCATCTTTCTTGCATTTCAGAAGCATGCTTCATGATTCCCCAAGCTTCTTCTAGAATTTAGAATAAAATTTCCTCCAGATGAGGAATCTAGGAATTGTTTGGTGTCATTATCAACATCACAGTAAAACATCTCAATGAGTTGAGATTGTGAGTTGTCACAGTGAGAGTAACGTCGGAGGAGTTCCCTAAATCTTTCCTAAGATTCTACTAAAGTTTCTCCTGGGACCATAAAAAAGAGAAGGATATGTCCCCTAATTTTGTAGGTGAGAGAAGGGGGGGGGATTTATGCAGACATTTGGTTTGAAGTGCCTCCCAAATGGTGACATGTTCTTCACTGTCCATGGCATTATACTAACTGCTGGCTTGCCCTGAGAGAGAGTATTTGAACAATCTAAGTCTTATGCATCTTCAGAAACATTTGGGATCTTTTGTAGGGAACAAAGGTCGGTGAAACGTTGGAGATGATCTTGGAAACTTTTGCTTTTGTTCCCAGAAAATGGGTTAGTTTGAAGCATGATGATGCATTATGTGCGAATCTCAAATTGAGGGGTTGTTATTGTGGGTGGCACAATGGGATGTTGTGCATATCTAGTTTTGGGTGTAGAAAATCTTTAAATTATTTTTGTCATTCAGCCTCCCTCTGAGTGGCTACTATAGCCTCTTGTTTGGCTATGTAGGTATCTCATAAAGTGGCTTCTTGGGCCGCACGCTTGATCATGATGGCCTCTCTATGAAAGAAAGCGATTTTTCAATCCTACTCGTAACCTCATCATCCATCCTAACTCAGTTTTGTCGGTTCAAGCAATGGAATGTTCTCTCTGGCTCAAGATCAAAAACTAACGACACTGAATCAACGTTCGGCGGGTAGCGCATGCACAGTTATAATTGATAGATAATATTCGAGTGAAGAAAAATGTACTGCTAGAATGAAAACTCAGCATAAAGAGGAGATAGCACTTCTAGAATGTTACTCGAAAGACATACAAAAATAATAAAAGTTTTTCAAAAAAAAATTGGGGTTATAGAAAATGATATGTTGTCCCCGACAATGGCGCCAAAATTGATACACGCCATTTGTCACACCATTTCACTAAGATGATTACCCTAGAGTTTAACCTTTTTTACTTTCCAATTAAGACTAGTATAGAAGGGTCGATCCCACATGACAATATTTTTAAGATTGTTTCTCCATACACAATTGATTTTTGAACTTTATTTCTTTTTTTGGCATTTTTGAATATTTGAACAAGAAACTAAATTCTAAGATTTGGAGGGTGATTACACTAGAACAAGAATGTAAATTGCAAGTGAATAAAAAATATTGCACTAATGACAATGGAATGAAAAAGCAAGAAAGGAAGAAAGATTGTTAGCACAAAAATAAAAGAGAATTATCTAGAGCAAGAATTAAATTGGAGAAATGAAAGGAAGGTGATTGGAACAAGTGTTAAAAGAAACAGTTGAATCAGATGGGGAAAGCACCGAGGCTTAGGGGTTTCACCACCTTAGAAAAAGTGAAAATAAATTGAGAAAATACACGACAAGTAGGATAGAAGAAGGTATGCGATTCATTCGTAAATGGAACACAAGAGTCAGAATCCATGTGAACCCATTGGTCCTAGAATTCACACTTCCTAGTTCATCATCCTAAAAGGGACTTTCCTGTGGTCACATCCAAATATCCATGTGATCAATTCAGGTGTTCTAAATCCCAATTTCTATGGTCGCATCCATCGAGGTCAACCAACGATAAAAATAATTACTTACTTCATTAGAATTGGCAAGTTCTAAACCAAAAACCATCCATCCAAAAAGTCATATAAAAACTCAATCTGATCAACACATGGCTAAGGGGATAATCCCCTTGCCTCGATAATGAAACTACTCACACAACATTTTTGCACAAGGGGAGACAGAGGAAAAAAGGATTTCAGCCACATCCTAGACTTAGAAAGGGAAATCCTTAGCTAGTAATAATTAAATGGCTTTATCCTTTGTTCCTTGTTCCCAAGAATCCCAAAAGAGATAAGAAGAGTCAGAATCTAGATCAAAGGAAGAACAGACAAAGAACAAAAAAAGAAAGAGATCCCCAATCTTGAGAACAAATACCTTTTTTATTGCTAAATAAAGAGAGTACCTCGTGAGATTGTAATAACAATTGATCTTAACAGAATTCTGAATACAAAAGATGATCCCCTTCTTGTAGAGTCCTCCCTCCTTTTACAAGAGAAGGAGGGGTGGAAACCTTAAGACAATACAAATATTTTGAGGGTATTGTAAAGACTTGGTCAAGAGAATTATGATTGCCTACTTTGATTGATTTCCCACATCTTTACTGTAGATTTTCATCAAGGGACTTTCAAATGAATTTTGTACTTGTAAAATGCTTAGAAGAGGTCCGAAAATATACTTTTTCTATAGCAATTGAAATTATCTTTCCAAAATATATCTAAATTCTAAATTTGGAATGTATGTAGGAGTTATGACTGTTTTGATGTGAGTTATATCAAACTCTATAGGAAAATGAACATGCACATTCACCGGTTGATTGGACAGTCAAACGACTGCCAAAGTCAGGGACAATATATTTTTCCTATATAAAATAAAATTCTCTTTCTAACCCATGCTTAATCATTAAATTTATCCTTTAGATGCAAGAGATATGGCCATTTTGGTGCCAAATATATCAGGCACTGCGGGAATATCTGAAAGACTTCCTATCTTCATCTTTTGTTATCTTGATTTAAATGCTTAGATAATTTCTGAAAATTGAGAAAAATCTTATAAGAATTCAGAGAAGGAATATCAAAAGGATGACAGTGTCATTGACTTCCGAATTAAACTAATATTACCAAAAAAAGTCTTAATTAATTATCCTAAATGATGCAGAAATAAATAATGAATATGCATTCATCAATGATTCATGTGACATTTTGACTTCAAATCATTAATTTAGGACACAAAAATTTGTAAAGAAAGGGACCCGATAGTGGATCCACTTTTCATTAACTTGAGAGATAAAACCGTCCTATTAAAAAAATTGAGGTAAAGAGGGTTCCATTATTTCTTATATGGTGTATATATTATAGAGCAAAAAAATATATAAGAAGCAAAAATAAAACTATTACAAAGTTACATCTTCTTTCTTGGACAATTGCTCATCACCATAAAAGGTAATACTACACACAAAATGGGTACAACTACTAGTACACAAGCCCTAGCTGCAGAGGGCAACCTGACCACACTAAGATATCCTCATGTCGACATCTTGAAGGCGACCTTTCTTAATCATTGTCATATAACACTCCTACATTTGGGTGATTTTTGGAAAAAACACCCAATAAATAGGAAAATAAAAGGTATGCATCAGAATAAATCTGAGTATGTGCACAATAGATAGCATTTAGGCATTTTAGTACCATAGGATTATAACAAGGGGGTTCACGTCAAGAGAGGGATATAACAAGTAGGTGAGTTCAAAAAGATGTAAATAAGAGAATGAACTTCAAAAGAATGAGTAATCAAGGAATGAGACAAAAAAAACTAAGGATTATCAACTTAGAGAAACAATCTCATGAAACAAAGAAATTCTTGCCTTTGGTCACATATAAAAATGTATGTAGATTAAACATGGCTAGAATAATATAGAGTAGGGATAAGGAACCAAAAATAACTAGCCATGGAAGGAGGAATAAGAACCTCAGTGCCCATCATATAAAACATGATAGGAGAATAAAACCTCAATGCCTATAATTATGATGTTATGGGGAATAAAACCCAGTGCATGGCAGGACAACAAGACCGAATGCCTAATATCATATGTGGCAGGGTAACAAAATCCTATGTCTCGCAGGGGAATAAAATCCAGTGCGTAAAACATGGGTACTCTACTATGTTATATTACTAGTCCAAATCTAACATGAAAATGGAGTACAAGATCATAGTGCATTCAAATCTACAATCATGCACCGAAGAGAAGAGAACATCCAAAATATGACAAATGGAGTCACATAATCATATAAGAAGGAATTATGCTTCCAATAATCAATAATGGAGAATTCAGTGGATAATGTACAATATTAAAAAAGGGAGTTCAATCATGTTTAAAAGAGAACTGTTAAGAGAAATATGCATAAAATTTAACAAATTAGGATGTCGTCACTGAAATGCCCAAATAAAATCGAAAGAGAAAGCAGATAATTGGTCTTCATGACTAATAATTAACTCAACAGTTATAGAAGTCGAGTGTTCATCCTAGCAATATATATTATGTATGTCACAAATCGAATCGGACATGTGCTTACATTCGTATTATATATTTTTATATTTGTCTTAACTTGGTCAAAATCGCCCAATGACCTATTAGGGTTTTGAATCTACTTAAGTGAGAATAGGTTCAAATATTTAAATACTATCTAGTTAGAAACTATAACATGTGAACTAGATAATATTCCCATTTTGTTTCGAATGACTCATTTATTTCCCTCGTTCTAGTTTTTTAGTTTTCCAATAGAGTATTCGTGCCATTACCTTTACACATCCTATCTCCTCATCTATGTGAAGCTACCATCCTACCTTACCTTAACATATTTTAATGGTCGTTAGAATATCCGATTAGGATTCACTAGATTCTTCTTTGAATTAATCAAGTTATAAACATACTATTCATAATAATTCATTGAACCTATGTTCGTTCTCACCAAAGTCCTTGTCACATTCATGTGGTACATGGGAATGGAATCGAACTACTTACTAGGTTATTTACGGCCCACCGGATTTTCTAATTCATTATCTAACTACCACAACCTTTAAACCTTTATTAAAACAAGTGTGCTAATGTGTGAATCTATATAATCACCATTAGGTAGCTAACTCAACAGTCTATATTATACCCACCTTTATTTACCACATGTCTAATTCGTATTGGCTTTACTATCCATTACATATTTGTTAACTACTCTATTATGAATATATTATAGGGTATATTGGGAATACTAATCTTCATACTTACATCTAAAAGCTAATGCATACATATTCTAATATACATATATGTATGACCATTAGTTAGGACATATGGTGTGAATATGGATTAACATCTGATTTATTTTATGTGATTATAGTTTCAGTAGACAAAATGTAAGGACCATCTGTTTGGAATTCGTGGTCATATACTAACATACATATACATCAATATAACATGATACAGTCACTAAATAGTTCAATTTTGGTAGTGTGGTTCTCTTTATTATTCATTGTCTTAATTAGTGCCTTAATATGGTTTAATTAATACTGAGATCATGACAGCTTACCAGCAATCTGATGTGCGTGCAATAGTGTTTGTAGATCTGTTTCATGAGGTGTTGCTTCATCAGCTTGAGGAGAATCTTGAGGAGATGGCAACTGCAGCTCCCACTTCCAGCGTACATGTCATGATAGAGAGAATTCAAGAGAAGGTCATCGGATGTTCAAGACACTGGTTAAAGTAGAAAGAGGGGGATGTTCTCAACGTGCAAGGCCTGTGATCTCTCACTGAATGCTGGGTGGATGGAATAACAGTATCAGACCGCCGACTGTGTTTTAGAGACTAGACCGCGGTAATGAAGAAGAATAGTGTCTTCTGGCCTCTAGAGCTGCCAACATCCGCTGCACTAGGTGGTGACGGTGTTTTGTCGTTGTATGGCAGGATGCAACTTCAGAGAGAGAAAGGAAGGAGGCTAGGGTTAGGGCTTAGGGGTGAGGCTGTCTAGTCGTTGTTGGTGACTGCTGTCGTGATGGTGGCGGGGCGTTTCTACCGTAGCAACGGCTTACGGCTGGGCGCAGGGAAGAAGCACTGCGGCACAGCGAGGGCTTTGGTCCGGTTGGCAGCGAGTCGACATGTGATCATCGTCATAGAGTTTCCAGTCTTTGCAATCGGTGGTGACGGTTCCTGCAGTGCCATTGCCGCTGGGTGCAGATGGGATATCGATGGGGTTGCAGCTGCTAGGTTTTTACAGGCAAGGAGATAAAGGTGGGGGAAGATATAGGGAGGAGGAGCAATGGAGAGAAGAGAGAAAGGGAGGGAGGTGGAAGGGGAGAGGAGACGATCAGAGGAGCAGGTGGGTGGCAGCCGTTTTGGCCGGTGCATCTGTCGCACAAAGCGCGTGGTGCATGCGCGGGTGAGGTACACAAAGGTGGGTTGAATTGAAGGCGTTACCGGTGGGGGAGAAATTAATACACAATGGCATTTAAATGTAATAAAGGCATACATTATGAACATTAAAGCTAAAACTAATTAAACGGTTGTTCAAAGAAGGTTTCAATGAGATGAAATTTGGCAAGTTGGTTAAACAAAGTGTGAGGAAGGGAACTACATTTTAACATTTATTTTACCTTTTGTACACATTTCATATTTATTTCATCATTTATATGTTAAGTAGTCAACTTGTACATATAATGCCTTTCATTAATTGATTTGATGAATTACTTCGCATTTGTCAAATTTGTTTCATCAACTAGAATTATGGTACCTTTAGATTGACAATTTAGGATCAATTCTAATTAATTAGTGAATTTATGTAGTTAACCTTGAATTGAGGACACAATTAATGAATTTATTGTTAACCTTATATTAGAGGTTATTTGTTAAGACATTCTATTTTTTGTTTACACAAACTCCCAATTTATATAATTCAAGCAAAAACATTTAATACTCTTATAATTAAATGTGGACCTAAGAAAAGGAAAATTGAGTTCTATACTTAATTGGAGCCTGTTACAACACTACACCTCTTATACATATACAAGGAACAATAAAAAAAAGGAATTATGTAGTATTTCATTTTGAACTGCATTGCTGTGTCAGAGGAAGGATAACTATATTGATTTGGTATACTGTAAATACACCTTCAGTACAATATTAACGATCTTACAAAAAGGAAATATCAGTAATTTTATATTGACTTTTTACTTTACTAATCCCATCTTTCACAGAACCGATTCTCCTTTTTGACTGTACAAGAATGTGTGGAGCTCAGCATGTTTGGAAGCACGGGAGAACGTTCTTTTACTGATATTATCACCAGTATACGATACTGGGTCATTCATAACATTATCCCCGCAATCCACCCAGTTATAACTAGAACAACATTATGACTAACACCAACCAATAGGGATCTCTCAACATAGAAGCTTACCTTACATCGAAAACTTTCCTATTTATTATTTTAGGTTATCCAATTAATGTCCATTGTATCCGTCTTAGCAAAGTTTAATTATGCTAATTATGAAGAGATTATATTTGTGTAACATTAATTTGAGGAATTCTCCCAAAGATTTCCTAGTACATTCATTATTGATTTTAGACAATACCAAAGTTTAATTACTCTCCTAGACTGTTAAGCTACAAAACTCCACCACTTAAAAGGATTATCCTATCATATAACCAAAAATATAAAGGGGTACGTTGAGGTAGATCAAGTAAATCAAATGTATTTAAAATTCTAAGCCCACTTCTCTACTCTGAGGTCATAGAGCTCTGAGGTTGGCCTAACCAAATATAGTTTCTAACTAAGGGGTTCCCTAATAATTCAAACTTTATGTAGTGATGACTTGGTTCATGAAACTATAAAAAAATTGGTGAACTTTTTTCTTTTGGTACATATGAAATATAATAATTAACATAGTTTTGATAATGAAAATCTTGCGATGTGAAGTTGGAAATTGGCGCCAAATTCAATGTGAGAACCGAGTCAATCACTTTTCACCATAACTTATTCTTTCAAGAGAGTCTGAACCTCCAACGGTCCATAATCTTATACCAAAAAATCCATAACTCATACCATAGGTGATGGAGATATAAATTACATGAACATGGTGTCATCTTCTACTAGATTCATATTGGTTACTTCACTTGTCATATACTACTTCACCTTAAATGTACTCAGTCCTATCAGGTAATACAAAACCTTAACATGGAACATTGAGAAGTCCTTAGGTCACCCAACTATCCTAGTAAGGAATTAGGGTTTGTTCGATCAATGGAACAACATGGGCATTTAATGCTTAATCACATTGGGTAGTTATATATCCATATGCCCTACGGGAACTAACTAGGTTCCCACCATCACAAAAAGGGTAGGGCTGAGGGTATCCATGAACTGAGTTTCATCCACTTAATTTGTATGGGGAGTGGTGATGATCATCCATTAATATATGTATGAAACCCTAGTTTCTAATTCCACAATTCAAGAATGATGCATAGACTTCTTATATATGTTCACCCAATTCCCTAGTCAAGTAATATGTAGAAGATAACTTGAAATAGTCAATTCACCTACCTTTTAGGATCTGGTACCATTCTAATAAGAGTGGGACCTGAGAGGGGATCCACTCTTCATCAATTGAGAGATAAAACCATCCTCTTTCAAAAATGGAGGATAAGAGGGATTTCATTATTTATCAAATGGTATATATATTATAGAGAATAAAAATTTAGAAGCAGTAGAAACAAAACTATTACAAAGTTAAATATTATTTCATGTAGAATTGTTCATCACCATGAAAGGTAATGCTATATAAAAAATGTGTACAACTACTAGTACACGAGCCCCAACTACAGAGGGAAACTCGGTCACTCCAAGCTATCCTCATGTCAACATCCTGAAGGCAATATTCCTTAGTTATTTTCATCTAACACTCCTATATGTGGAAGTTTTAGGAATGAATCCTAGTAAAAAGGAAACAAAAAGGTAAGAGTCATAAAACATCTGAGTATGTTCACATTAATAACATTTAGGCATTCTAGTACAAAAGGATTATAACAAGGGGGTTCCCATCAAGAGAGGTCTATAACAAGTAGGTGAGTTCAAGAAGATATAAACAAGAGAATGAACTTCAAAAGAATGAGTAACCAAGGAATGATTTATAAAAAATTGCGGGATTGTCAACTTGGAGAAATAGTCTCATGAAATAAAGAAATTATTTCCTTTAATCACAATTAACAACATATAAAAGTGCATGTAGATTAAACAAGGATGGAGTAATCTAAACTAGGGCTATGGAACCACAAACCACTATTTGTGGCAGGAGGAATAGAACCTTAGTGTCCATCATATAAAATATGAAAGGGAATAAAACCCAATGTCTAGCAAGGGAATACAACTTACTGCCTATATATAATGATGTAGGAGCATAAAATCTAATGTATGGCAGGGGAATAAGACCTAATGCCTAATATCATATGTGGAAGGGGAGTAAAATACAGTGCCTAAAACATGGTTACAATACTATAAGATATTGCTAGCCCAAATATAACATGCAAATAGTGTTAGGCAAGATCATAGTATAGTTAAATAAACAACAATGAACTGAAGGGATGAGAACATCCAAAATATGACAAATGGAGTCACATGACTCATTTAAGAAGGAATTATGCTTTCAATAATTTACGATGGAGAAACCAGTGGATAATATGAAATATTCAAACAGGGAGTTCGATGATGTTCAAAAAGAGAAGTGTCAAAAGAAATAAACATTAAAATTAACAAATTAGGATTTAGTCATTGAAATACCCTAATAAAATCAAGAGTGAAATCACATACATGGTCTTCATGACTAATGGTTAACTCAATAGTTATACTTGGTCCCTAAAGTTGATTATTCATCCTAGTAATACATACTATGTGTGTTAATCAGACCAACTTGGACATGTGTATACATTCATATAATATATTTTTATATTTTTTATATCCTGATCATGATCACCTAATAACCTATTAGGGCTTTGAATCTACTTAAGTGAGCATAAGTTCCAATATTTAAATACTATCTAGTCAGGGACCTTAACTTGATGATTTAGATGATATTCCCATTTTGTTTCAAATGACTCATTTATTTCCATCCACTTCTAGTTTTCTAGTTTTCCAATAGAGTATTCATTCCATTACCGTTAAACATCATATGTTTCTCATCTATGTGAAGTTACCATCATGTCCTACCTTATATGTGTTAGGTTTTTAGAATATCTGATTAGGATTCACGAGATTCTTCTTTGCAGTAATCAAGTTACAAACATATTACCCATAATAATTCATAGGCCTTGTGTACTTTCTCACCAATGTCTATGTCACATTCATGTAGATACATATGGTACATGGTGTGACATCAAACTACTTACTATGTTATTTATGACCCATTAGTATTTCTAATTCACTATCTAACTACCCCAACTTTTAGACCTTCTTTAAAATAAGTATGCTAATGTGTGAAGCTATATAATCACCATTACGTAGCTGACTCAATAGTTTAGATTATACTCACCTTTATTTACCACATGTCCAATTAGTGTTGGGTTGACTACCCATTACATAATTATTAAGTACTCTTTTACAAATATATCATATGGTATATTGGGAATACTAATCTTCATACTTACATATAAAAAGTAAATGTATACATATTCTAATATACATACATGTACGAGCATTACTTAAGAAAGAGGGTGCAAATATGGATTAAAATTTGATTCATTTTATATGATTATAATTTTAGAACACAAAATATTAGGACAATCTACTTGAGGTTCGTGGTCATATGCTAACATACATATACATCAATCTAACATGATATAATCACTAAATAGTTTAATTTAGATAGTGTGAACCTCTTTATTATTTATTTTCTTAATTCGTGTAATACATTTTATCTAAGACTAATATCACACCAACTTACTAGCAAATTGATGCACATGCACTAGTGTTTATCTATTTCTTGAGGTGTCGCTTCATCAGCTTGAGGAGATGGATCATGAGGAGGTGGCAATGGTAACTCCCACTTCTGGCATACATGTCATGATAGAGAGCATTCAAGAGAAGGTTATCAAAGTTTAAGATATCGATTCCAGTAGCAAGAGGGAGATGTTCTCAACCTTGCATGGACTAAGATATCTCACTGAATGTTTGGTGGATGGAGTAATGGTTTCAAACCTTCAACTTCATTTCAAAGACTTTGTCATGGTGATGAAGAATAAGAGTGTGTCTTCTTCCCTGTAGAGTCGTTAGCAACCACTGCACTAGGTAGAGACGGTGCTTTACCAATGCATGGCAGACTACAACTTAAGAGAGAGGAGGGTAGCTAGGGTTAGGGGTGAGGAAGAGGATAGGAGACCAAGAATGGTGTGAGGTTGTTTGTTCATTGTTTGTGATGGCCACCATGATGGTGGTAAGGTGTTTCTGTTGCACAATTACTGGGCATAGGGAAGAAGCACTATGGTACAAAGAGGGCTTAGGTATTGGTGGTGGTGAGTTGACCGGTGATCATCATCACAGAGTTGCTAGTCTTTGCAATTGATGGTTGTGGTTCTTGTAGTGCCATTTCCTTTGGGTGAAAATGGAATGAGGTTGTCGCTGCTAGGGCTTTTATAAGAGAGGGTATGAAGGCGGGGGGGATATAAGTAGGAGGAGAGAGGGAGAGAAGAGAGAAAGGAAGGGAGGTGGAAGGGGAGATTTGTCTTGCATTTGGTTGCTCTTGAACCCACATCCATGAGATTTTTCCATTTGTCTTTAGTGTTACGAAACTATGGAGGAAAAGTTGGATCATTTAGTCATATATCAATGCGTACGATATCTGAATATTGCTGCAAGATGATGAAACACACACTAACATTAGAGTCATGCTTAGGGTAAATGATAATAATTTCATTTAATAAATTCACACAGTTGTACAATCCCCACTGAACTCCTAGAAAACTTTAGGAGGACCACTATGAGACGAATATTCATGAGAATGAACAAACACAAGGAGAATCCATGCCTGACAATAATGTCAGAGTTGTAGTCCACATGCATGTGTGCTTTGAGCTTGCCATGCCACAAATTCATCGTTCAACAAGACAGAGATAATTCTAACCAAATTACCATATGAATCCATTCATCATCAAGAAAATTGAATTGTTTTGTTGTCTAATCTAAAAGCCTGCTAAAGTTTAATAGCATATACTTTCTTGTAGAGACTACACTATTGTGCACAATGTCTTTGGGTTTCTAGTCAAAGCACATGTGGAGGTTGTAATCTTGAATGACAACATCATATATGCATGTTTTCGCTTCTTCAACACACAAGAGTTATATTGTACTTGAGGAAAATGGCAAAGAATGTGCATACCATTTTATGCTTCAAAGGGTGCAAAAGCATCATTCTCTATTGTTCGCATACATGTTGCATTGGAATTCTACTTCAACATGAACTTGGAATTAAATGTGACATGAATTGTGATTAATAGCTTAAAGTTTTTTTATGTATAAGATCACACGAATCAACATGAATAAAAATGGGGACAATATCACTATGAATAGGGAATGCATGATTTTTATATTTTGTTTTGAAGTAGATTATTTCACGTGACCCCAATTTGACAATGGAAAGTGTGATTGTAAGCTACCTGAATGTTAATTGTTTAACTTTTGTTGCTCGGGTATTCTTAAAGAGACTCTTTTTGCATTTTGCGTTTATTGTGATTATTTATTCACTTTTTGTCTTGACGTAGCAGCCAAGTAGGTCCTTTTTCTTGATTGATTGCCTTGTAAAGATAGGTTTAAAGCAATCACATGTAAGTTGGGAGAGAGAAAATGAAAGTCTTGGTGATATTCTTGGATATTGTTAGCAATATCCCTAGCTACGAGGATCAACACTAGAAGTTTTTTTGCATATGTTGGTGCAACCTAGTGTTGACAACTATAAGGTTTTCCTACTTTTTCTAATGGACCACTAAAAGGGACACATTCTACATACATGTTTTACCATATGACCCAAGTTAGAGTTCATTATAAAATAATGAAAGCAAGTGATTGCCCAACTCAAGAGGGATATACATAACCTTGAGGAAATATGTCTTCCATGGAAGTCTTGACCCTTCATGGTGGATGGTAGCATAATGAAATTTTATTTTATTTATGGAAATTTATGTATCACTCTTAATAAAGAACACTGTAAAACAATGGGTAATGTAAACGCCATAATCTTCTGTCTGGCAATGTTTAGGTCATCAAGGATTCAATTAGTGTGTTTGCTTGGGTCCACATTTAGTGTTCCTATGATTTAAACATAGTGTCACATTGGATTTTTTTTACCAATAAAAAACAAAGTGTCAAATAACATTCCACTCATGCATATATCATGTTCAAAATGAGCCTAATTCAAGACTCAAATATAGTGTAACCCATCATTCTACTGATGAATGCACCATGATCCAAACTAAGTGTATCCTCTAATTTCAAATGTAGTACATACCGACACTCCACTCATAACTCCATCAAAATTTAAAGTACGTAACCCTAGCATTCAACAACAAATGTATTAATATATTCTAGTAGTAAACTTATAAGGACTGAAACATAGTGTAACATGAGATTTTAGTAGAGCTTAACCCTACATTCCAACAATGAACACACAAGTATCAAAGTGTATATCATGGGGTTCAAATGGAGTGTAATCTTTAAATGTGAAAAGGACTACACACATTCAAATAGAGAGTATACTTATATTCTAGTGGTAATTGTGCAAGTATTTTAATAAAGTGTTACATATGATTCAATTATACGATTAGCCCAACATTATAAGATGATTAAAGAAAAAGTTGATGAGTATTTAATCATAGTGTATTATATGATTGAGTAATACCATATTGGGTTAAACTTGTGTGTACACAATTAATTATCAGTGGTGAATGTATGACATGATCAGATTAGATTGTACTTTGAATACAAATAGATAAAGTTTGACATGTTGCCAACTATTCGAAGTGAGAGCGCCTCTATACTTGATTAACATGCACATAAACAAGTGTTCCAAGAAAAAGTTTGTCAAGTTTATATCATAATGTATTCCATCATTTCACACACAACAACTAAAGCGTGTCTTATGATTTAGGACTTGAAGAGATAAGAACAATTTCTATAAAGCCTTATTTTTATGTTATTGGCATGATAAGACTTAGTTTCATCACTTGATTCTTTTCTTATCTTTATTTCTACAAATTATTTAGACATTGGAATAAAGAATTTTATTTCATAGGTCACTATGAAAACACCATTGCATTCTTTTAGAAAGCCATTGCATCCTTCATTTCCCCATAATTGATTTATTCCACACAAAAAAGTATCAAGTTTTTATTTGTGATCTATGTTTACTTTGTTTAGTACTCTAAGGGGGTGAATATTAGTTACCAAAGCAATTCATGTTGGAAAGAATTGTTGCACAAACTTGTGATTCCTACGTAATTGATCTTTATATACTGTAATCAACCTCTACTTAAGGCTTACAAAATGAATGTTGTTATGTTCAATGCATGGAGCAGCACAGTAGAAAATCTTGGATTCTCACCTAATGTTTCCCCAAGAAAATTTCTCCCGCTACCTCTTATCTATCTACATTCTCAACCACTACCCCCACAATACCCATTACTATGTAGATGACATGGAAGTTCTTCAGGATATCCTATATTATAAAACTTTCTCTAATTGTTTCATTTACACATCCACAACTATAGCGTCAATTTACTATCCAAGTTATTGGTGTCAAGTCATCATACCCTCCCATGTATATTTTAAGTATCCCTTGCAACATTTTATGTGTTTGTGATATTATGTCCCATCAATTTGTTAATAGTCCATGATATTATGCCTATTAGTTTTTTAAACAACCATACGATTCGTAAAGCAATAAGTTTTTCTAACATTGGGTCTGAATAGGAAATAAATTTGGAATGAATTTTCCCAAATTTATTATAAACAATCTTTTGCACGATACATTACATTAGAGAACACAAAAACATATATATAGAGTCATATACATCTGTCTGATAATACATTTTCTTCACCTGACTTGTATGAAGGGGAGATATTACTTATGTATAGGTAAAAACTAGTTAGGTCACCATCAACAATCCTCTAAACTTCATATTCATGTACTAACCAATGGGGAATACATGATACGGGAAGAGTAAAGTCTAGAGATTGGTATGACTCATTAGCAATAAGGTACGTATGATGTACTATATACACATATTTCCAAAGGAATATGAAAATTACTTCGACTTCTCTGAGTCCCTTACAAGATAGGTGCATGTAGACATGCCAATTTATACCACCTTCTGTGTCCCATTCATGGAAGGTGCATATATGTCACTAAGCTAGTGCATCACAAATAAAATATCCAAAATGTCAACTCCCAATTTAAGTAGACATATAATATAACAAGATACCAAGATCAATTATAATGCGCTTTAAACTAAAAATGTTCAAGCATAGAAAATAGTGTTGGGAAATGAAAGTATTTTTTATTGAATAAATGTGTGAGTGCCAACCTATTATAAAAGATTTATCAGAAGACAAACTCCAAGTACACCATATTGGAATAAGATATATACATGTATATAATGTGTGCACGTTTGTATTTTTGTTTATGCATAATACATACATACACACATAAACATCCATACATACATCTTTACTCTATACAACTTCAATCCCAAGAAAGATTTGAGCTTCCTAAGTTTTTAGTGATAGAATACTTAAAAAATGCTCCATGGTATCATTGATCTATCATTGCTAATAAGACAATATCATCCACATACACAGTAATAATGACCACTCTTGTATCAAGATTCTTTATGAAAATAGAATGACCACAATGTCAGTGAAAATCTCCAAGCATCCCAAAAATAGGCGACATTTTTTTCCAAATTATTCCTGAGACTTTGTTTCCGTCCATATATTGCCTTCTTCGATAGGCAAACATTTTATGAAGTATCTCTCTGAGAAACATATCCTAAAGGTTGTTCCACATAAATAACCTCCTAAAAATCACCATACCATTGATATAACATAGAAACCACAATTTATTCACATCAATAGGTATAATAATACACATTAAATTGAGCCTCGTAACTAGTGAGAATGTGTCAAAGTTGTCAACTATATATTCTCGTATATATCCTTTTGCAACAAGATGGATTTTCAACCACTCAACTATGCCATCACGAAGACAGTTCATGGAATGGACCCATGTGAAACTGTAACACCCGAGCCCACTGCCCAAGGCTCTAATAGAGTTTCAGGAATGACGACTGGCCCCACAGACCACCACTAGACTTAACTGCACACTTTGTCCACACTGACGCGCAAGCCAGGATCAACTTCCTGAATGGTCACCCATCCTAGTACTACTCTAAGCTGAGCACGCTTAACTATGAAGTTCTTTAGAGATGGGCTTCCTGAAAAGGAGGTGCACCTTGGTGATATGGGTAGTCCAATCATTCCTTTTAAGATCATGTTATCTGAGGCCTCAAATCCTGGGATGTTACAATCTCCCCCACTTAGACTCTTGACGTCCTCGTCAAGGCTCAACTATAAGGCCTCATAATCTCTTCCCCATTTCAGTGCAGACCCACTGGGATGTTACAATCTCCCCCACTTAGACTCTTGACGTCCTCATCAAGGCTCAACTATAAGGCCTCATAATCTCTTCCCCATTTCAGTGCAGACCCACAATGGCCCATGGACACCCAGCTCCCGATCATAGAATACCAGCGCAAGGGTGGCTACGTCAACCATGGACAACCGTTTCCTACATGCCTGGACCGTACAACTCAAGACTGGCATGCCATGCCCGTGTGGGCCCCACCTACTGGAGGGGTTATGGCTTTGATACCATTTGTAATGCCTGGGCCCACTGCCCAAGGCTCTAGTAGAGTTTCAGGAATGACGACTGTCCCCACAGACCACCACAAGCCTTAACTGCGCACTTTGTCCACACTGACGCGCAAGCCAGGATCAACTTCCCAACTGGTCACCCATCCTAGTACTACTCCAAGTTGAGCACGCTTAACTATGGAGTTCTTTAGAGATGGGCTTCCTGAAAAGGAGGTGCACCTTGGTGATATGGGTAGTCCAATCATTCCTTTTAAGATCATGTTATCCGAGGCCTCAAATCCTGGGATGTTACAGAAACTTTCATCCTTAGGGAAGATCAACAAGAATCCACGTCCCACATGACATAAGAACTTGCATTTCTTCATTGATAAATTTTTTTCATCTAGGTTTATGAGGATCTTAAGTCACTACATAATAGATAAAGATGGTGGACATAGAAGCAATAAATTTTTCACTATACACTTAGGCAATTTGTAGAGACATGATGATAAATGGAATACTTGGAAATGGAGCTAGGTTGTTTCAGCATAGAAGTAAGTAAATCTAGATTAAGGAATGTATTAGTAATAGCAGATTTAACTTCTTTTATTGGAGGATTAAGTAGTAGGAGAGTCCTTAGTTGGAGATGCATACAATGGGTTGAGAATAGCTCATTCCAGAGCTATAATCAAAAGGAACCAATACGGAAATAGAATCATAACTTATATTTTGACTTCATGATAAATAGTAAGGAGTTCCCTCAAAGAACATAACATTTGCACCTATATATATGAGGTAAGAAATTGGGTCAAAATATCAATTCCCCTTATGTGTATGAGCATAGACAAGGAAGAAACATGGGATAAGCCTAGTTGAGAGTTTTTGTACCCTGGTTCATGATTATGAAAAAAAATCTAAGGAAACCAAAAGTCTTGAGTGGTAGGGAAAACATTTGTCCATAGGGAAACATTAATTGATAAAAAAACTTACTCTAGGTAATGGGGTATGACATGTTTTGTGCAAGGTAATTGAAAAAATATAGAACCATGCCCGTAACATCTACGAGCATACAATTTCTATCATAAGTGCGTGAGAAACATAAAATATGTGGTGTTTTTACATTACGAAAATGCATTTTGTTCAAGAGTATATGTAGTGTTTGATGAATAATTCCCCAGGAGATACAATGCTCTAAAAATCGTATCACATTTTTTTTCTATGCATTGTCAATGAGAACCAACATATGAGTGACACCAAAATGATGTTGTATTTCATTCAAAAAGGTTCAATGAAATTTGAACTCATGTATCTATATTTAAATAAATAGATCCATTTTGGTTTTACTGATTATCAGTGAAAGAAACAAAGTAGTATATGACAATACGACTATAGGTGTGGTATAAACCCCAACTACAAGAATGAATAAGATGAAATCAACTAGAACTTGTTCTAATCCATTCTAAGGAAACACAACACAACATTTTTTTCTAATGTGGTAGGATTGACACTAAAACTTGTCAAGATGAATATTAGGGAACGTGATACACAATTACATGATAAATGGATGTCCATCGGTACAAAGGTGTTGGATGACAATTAAGAGAAGTATAAGGTATAGTTGATGAAGTTTGTAGAGAGTAAAGACCATATTCACCTTCATATCCCCAACAAATAATCTTCTTAGTCCTGAGATCCTACATAAATAGAGTATGGATAAAAGGGTACACACAAATTTCTAGCATTTGTAATTTACTAATTGAAACAATATCAATTCTTTTGGCACATAGTGATATATATAGGGGTAGTAGAGGTGCTTGTGGCATACCAAACTTAAGAAAATTAAATAAATAGAGCATGTGGTCTGAACAATCATTGAATAATGTGTGGAATTTATAAAGTATTAGATATGTTCTTATATCTAACCATATGTGTGGTAGACCCATAATAATTGACCCATTCTTTATTGGGAACGGAAGTTACTCAAAGACAAGTATATTCCCTTGAGTAATGAGCAATATAGGTTAGTCTAGATGATAAAGAGGTTGTCTTTAACAACATATCAACACCAACAAGACTAAAAGAAACTCTCTGAATATTATTTCGTACAAAATTAGAAGTACAGGATGCAAAAAAGTACCATCAATATTGGTGGTATCCAGTTGATTGTCTCATTTTGGTTTACCATGTTTTTTCCAGCATGTATCTTCTATAAAAAAAATCTCTTACAAAAATTTCAATGCCATTGATTTTAGGGGAGTTTTATCAGTAACATAATTCTGTTTAGATTTAGGTAAGGAAAACCATGTGATCTATGATGTTCATGCCCAATCGTTAGAAACAACTTTTATCATCCTAGGCCAGTGATACACTAGTTTGAGACCTTTGTATACTTTAGAATTTCCTAGATTCATAGCATAGAACAAAGAGTAATCCTTATCAAGCACAATCTACCTAATATAATCTTTATATGGAGCACACTTGTCTTTGTAACACAATAAACCATCATATTAGAAGTGGAAGCCTTTCAACTTCTCATTAATCTATATATGTGGATGTATGCCATGTATATATTTGATCTACCCAACCATTTTCTATACA
The DNA here is from genome assembly GCA_963693085.1 of Alisma plantago-aquatica. Classification (NCBI taxonomy): domain Eukaryota; kingdom Viridiplantae; phylum Streptophyta; class Magnoliopsida; order Alismatales; family Alismataceae; genus Alisma; species Alisma plantago-aquatica. The sequence goes on along the minus strand of OY856409.1, from coordinate 537,810,253 downwards.
TGAACATGTGATAGAAATCGACCTAAAGGCTTCATATGATGCATACATTTATCTTCCTGGTAGTTATCGACATGCATCTTATGATGGACACCATGGAATTTAACTCCTTAGTAGGAACAAAATAAAAGTTTCATATGACTTTACTCATAACATCTATGCCAAGATCCCCAATATTTTAATATGGCTTATAGAATATAGAAAGCATCAGTCCATTCATATAAATTATGGGAGTCTCACATGCATGAGGAACTCATTATAGTAAAATATTTAAGTAAAACCATAATTTGATGATTTCCATTGTTATTCTAAAAAAAGTGATACATAAGAAAAACTAATTATGAAGTAAACACTAGGTTCAATGTTAGTCAAACACAAAGAAAACCTAGTCCTAATTATCTCCTAGTTATAGATGGAAACTTGCTAAATAAATCAATTACTTGATCTTGAGATGAAGTATAGACTAATAAATTCCACCTTATGGTCTTCATATGGATATAGGATCAATTTCCATGTAAAACAACATAAAAAGGTCAGTAAGATCCATTGATTGTCTATAAATAAATTGTGTAGTAGTCGAAAAGTTACAATAACAGTATGAAAACTGGTTTAATTTTTTAGAATTTTTTTTACTTTCTTAGTTATATTTTTAATAATTAGTTAAGTAATTTCCTTGATCCATAATATATCCTTGAAGAGTGCTCAAAAATCCAATAAGTCTCAAACCAAATGCACCATAGTACTCACGAGTCCCAATAAGGTTCAACTTTAAACTTAATCTAGAAATGTTTTCAGAATGCCAACTAGGGATCAACATAGTGCACCAAACTTCTTCTAAGGATGATTCAGGCTTATAACATGGAGTGAAGAAACTAAATGACATGTTACATTATTGTCATCCCATCATTTAAATATGACATGAATCATTATGCATGAATTTCTTGATACAAAAAATGGAGAGAATAAAGTACACCTATATTCTATGCATGGTCATTCCATAAGCGAACATATAATGAAGAAGTCAATAACCACTCTCTTGTATGAACTTCATTCTTACCCTAATTCTATCATTGCCATATGACAAAAGCAGCATGCATATCTAGTTATTTAGAGATACATATGATTCCAATGGATGTTCTTTCCAACTAAAACAAGTTGGATAGTTTTAGAATCTAATTTTAAAATGGGTTTGTTTAGGTCTCAGCTTAATTTGATTTAAACATACATACATATATATAACCATATATAGGCATATATATCATATGGCTTTTCTCTTATATTATAATGTAGTAACAAATAAGATTTGTGATAAATCATTTTCATATTTTCCAAAAGAATGCATATTATATGATGTCACTCAATTGTGGGCACAATAAGGCTTCGTTGGCCTATAAAGTTGGCCATTCGTGTATTGGACCCAACCAACTCAAGTTGTATGATGGTTGTTAAACACAACTGTGGGAAGACTAAAAAGCCCTTAGAAGCATCATAATTATTGAATAATATGAGGATAGTTAAAATATATAAGATATGATGAACTTTTTTAATGAGTGGGGTCTTTGAAAATATAAAAAAAATAATTTGATACCTAAAAATCTATGGAGTTTTTTTTGTGCTAAGCAAACTTCACGTAGAAGATGCAAACTAAGGTAAATATAAGCTTTTATTAAATAAAATGCATGATAATATTCCTTATTAATTTTCAAAGAAATGGGTGAAGATATCAAGTGATTTTAGATCATGGGAGTTTGGATTGTGTTTGGGATCTAACATTACACACGAAGATGAAAAAGATGGAAACAAGGTTACTATAAGAGAGATTCATATTGTCTTCATGAATAGTTTCATGAGGACTTACGGAAGTGTATGAAACTTCTTTCAGTGTCAATAGGTCTTCAACCCTTGCATAATATTATTTTTCTAGAAAGTAGAAGATCAGGCAGTCGTAGTATGGGTTCCACTCATAAAGGTCTAAGGTTTGAATCCCCCTTGAGGTACTGCCCAAAATAAATTTCATATTGTGTTAGTCGGTCTCTGATGTGACTTGTTTGAGACATTGGCATGTGGGTGCATGTATCTCATGGGTTTACTCTACTAAGGGGTCATAAAGTGGCATGTCCTGAGGAAGGATTCTAGATCATAAAAAAAGTTTACACCAAACTCCTAAAATCAAGCATGAGGTCATGGGGTTTAGGGGATGGCTTCAAAAAAAAAGGGAGAGAACTACGAGTTGGGCTAGCTTTTTTGGGGGACTTCTAATTGTTAAGGAGGGTAAAAATATGTAGGTTTTGTTTGGAGATTTAGATACATATAAGGAGATATGATTAGAAATAAAATACAAATCTAAGTGGGGTTTGGCTGGTCATGGAATAAACACCTTCTAAGAATCAAAACTCTTAGGAAGATAAGGCAAAGTTAAAAAAGTAGATATAAGATATAATCATTGATAGGTAAGATCAAAGGGTCCTATTTAGGAAGGAGTCAAGTAGACTATCATTTGGTATGATACCATACAAACATGGATATGATCCAATTTAGGATTGTAACTTAACGTTTGGATGGGAAAATGCATATACAACTAGGATAAAATAGAGTGAAAGACTTAGTCATTATATCTATTAATAAAAAGTAGGAATCATGTACTCTAGGTATATTAGGTATAGTTTTGATTCTTGGGTGATTTCTTTTCCATTTTTTTTTGTTTGAGTTATCCAAAAAATATTAGATTAGGCATCCCAGATAATTTTGATGCATTGATTCTTAGTTTCTAGATCACTTAAGGTTTTAAAACTGATTATATATATTTATCTGAAGTCCTATACATATTTAATTTTTTATCATATTTATACAGAGTTAGAGTTTAAAAATTTGGTACGGAGTTTGTTATTACTATCTAGGTTTCATATGGGTACTTATCAAATTTATTGTACAAAATTGGGAAAGTTTCATTCCTAATCCCATGTATTATAGATTACAATGTATTGTTAGGATTTTATACAACCAAATGAAAAGTCATTATAATATACATCAACTTAATATATTCCAATAAAAGTAAAGATTTTCTATATTAATGAACAATGTAGTATCCTTTAGACCAATATTTTTTATTGGCTTCCAATTTAGCTATTTTAGAGTATTGACTATCATATTAAGGTGGACTAAGGTTAGGTTTATGCATTTTAAATTGATTTATAAAAAATATGGATTGATTATTATTATATACATTTGGAGACTATTTGGTAGAAATGTTAGTGTTGTTGTATCCTATCAATCTTTAAGAAATTTGGTCACTAAAATTTGTCATGACATTAGAAAGCGTTGGACACCTTAGGGTTTCAGGTAACTATAAATAGGTCACCTTAGCACCTCATATATAGTAAGATTCATAGTATTCAATAAAACATCCAAGATATGTGGTGTTTCAAATTAAAGCTAAGTGGTAACCATGTCTAGACAACAAGAATGTTCCAGAAGTTAGCATATGCAGGGTTACCAGATAGGTCCAAGAGCAAACATGTTTATCCTAAAACTTTCTCGATACCATCTTCAAGTTCCACCATGGAGAAAACCCTAAATTATTACATTCCTCTAGGTGTTAGGTGTGGGTCATGGTTTTGACCTATTTGACTCCCCACAACCGACTCCCACATGGACTAGAATGGGTCTTGTCACACTTGAGTCAATGATTCCTAGAAGGAGTTTTATCAAGATCTTTACTCTTATTTTGATCAATGTGGTTGAAGCAATGTTCATTATGTGGTTTTGTTACCACTATGGTATTTTCCTTGTTGGGATACTTCCTTCATGAAATACCTCCTAGGGTGGTCTTAATTCCATGTTTACATCTTGTATGGTTGGCGGGTCATGATGCCTCTTTGAGACAAGGAAACATTAAGGTTGAGCCTCAACCTTGAAATGAACTTCTATATAGCCCAAAATCTAATTGAATATTGAGTGTCTTTCATGCCACCAACATGCATGATGTTTTATAACTCTCTTCCTTCTTGGCCCTTTCATGGTGTATGACACATAGTAGGATTTTTAAATGCCTCCACTAAATGAGCCTAGGACAAGGGATTTGTATGAGGGCCTCTTGCCTCTTGCATTAAGGAGGTTTTCCCACTATAAGTGAGTATCTCCTGTCAAAATGGTTATAACAAAGTGTACCTAGGTTGTTGTATATAGTCTAGTTCACAATAGAACTATTCCATGTTGTGGAACCAGTATTCATCTTTTATTTTAAATTACACAACCTCTTCACCAACATATGGCTCCAAATTGATATTAAAAATAGTCCATCAGGGTAAGATCATAGTTGAACCTAGGTTTTAATTGTCTAGATCCACCTACATCCTTGCCAACCATAGTAGGAAACTTCTCTCATCTGGACACTAAATAGGACAAAAGGCTTTGTATGTGGGCATGGATGGAAAACTGAGGTAGCTTCATCCTTGTCTATAATAAGATATTTCTTTTTTTATACTTAACATTTTTTTGGGATATGTAAAGGGGGGACGTAAAACTATGTGACATCATGAGAAGTAAATGGGTGCCAATTATAACCCCCTACTAATATTGAATATGGAAAACCCCATCATTGAATGCAACATATTCGTTAGTGGAACAATTAATCCATTCATATAAACTAATGAAGTATCTCATATATGGAACTCATTGCTATAATGGTGTTGAAATGATTCCATCATATGATAGATGCCATTCTCATTCTCAAACTAGTGATACACATGGAACAACTAGTTAGGATGTTAGATACACAGTTCATCATAACTTAGTCATGAAAATAAATACTGCCTTAATTATCTCATAGTTAAATAAGGAACCCAACTTGAGAACTGATGCACTTAATATAACTAAAGGGTATCCTAGCCTATCCAATTATGATGATCTTAACCTATAGGCATCACATTCACTACCAAAGTAGTCTAAAGTTTGAGGACTTATAAGGTAATTATACTATAAATCAAATATTTTTATAATAATAAGGAAATATATAAACTCAAATATTCAAATAATTTCTGAACTACTTTAGTTATCTTGGTTGGATAATTTTCCTCTACAAAATATACATGCATAAAGTTGCTATAAGGCCAATTATACTCATAACCAAAATCATCATAATGCTCAGGAGCCTGACAAGTCACAACTTTAGACTTTGTGAACCAAAGTTGTCATATGGGCCAATAGGGATGAACACGCGGCACTATTGTAAGTCCAATAAGGGCTCAAAACAAAGACATGATTAATTAAATAACGATTTACATGATCTTTCAACTTATATATATTTTCCCATCATTCATCTTTAACATAGTTCTTGATGAATGTATTTATTAAAATATAAAAGTGATAGCATGGGGTATTATTTTCATTATCACTTCTAAAGTTAGAATGTAATGAAGAACGAAATAGTTATACACTTGGACTTTTTTCTTCTTAGACTAGTAAAATAATTACCATCTGATATATGCTCAATGTGCATACACTCTCACTTTGAATATGAGGACAATACTAATCCCTCCTCTTACCTTTGGTTGAACCTTACAATTGATATTTGATATAAATATATAAATATAAATGCTTGAACCTAACATAGGGCTCTAATTAATGCATGTCTAGTAACATTGTCATTACGGTTCAAATAAAGTTTGTTGGGTTCAATTTATTAACTTTTCATTGAATATTTATTTCTATTTTATTAAAAATATATAAAAAATTAATTTGTAATATAATGACTAATTTATTATCAGAGATAAATAATTTCACTGTTTTCCATAAAATGTATTATACATATAGTCACCCATATTCGAGCTTGTCGTAGAATAATTGGACCAATAGGGGTGAGGTAACTACCTAATCCCCACCAAATCCACATTTGAAATGCATTAAAACATGATTGTAAAATGGAAAAAAAATCCTATTGAAGTGTTTACAACATTGGAATTTCCTTGAATATTATGATTAATCCTAAATGAATGAAGCATATAAGACAAAACTAAATTTGATTCTAAAGTGACAAAAAATGAAAATTTTCAACTGTGATGATTCCTATGCCTTTTCTAGTTGTTGCTATTCCTAGAGCTCCTAAAATGGGTTCTAGAAATGTTTAGAATATCTAGAGTACCACCAAGGGAGGTCAAAAGGGGAAAATGAAAAGAGGTAAACATCAATACAGACTAAATCCATGGCATGTGATTCATTTGTTATCAATGGGAAAAAGTATAGATGAATTAATTAAGTGATTTCTGTGGGGTGGTTTGAATTGCATTCGAGTCACCATAGCTATAGAATGAGATGAAAAAGAGGAAATAATTATCAGAGGATAACTCCAAATTGTGTTTGTCAATATATTGATAAGGTGTAACATACCCGAATCTGGGTATATATCTTAACCCTCCATTTTCTAGGAACCTTTCCAATAATGATTAGTATCGAGTTTCTTTCCCTTCATTTCATTTAACTAGAGAAGTTTAGAATCTAAAATCATACTAAAATGACAAATATCCATTACATTAGTTTTTTTAGGATCAATGAAGTAGATAACTACCTAATCAGAGATAATTATGCAAATTTACCAATTAATAGAAATTGACCTTAAGTTGGCTTTGTAGAATCCTATTAGGATTGGACAATGTAGGAAAATGAGAAAATAAGAAATTTTATATCAAAATTGATTAAAAAAGGTATTGAATATATTTATTAGGTATTTAGCATAAAAGCAACTAAATAAATTACAAAACACATTCAAAAGGAGAAGTTAATGTGAAATTAGACTCCACAATCCTTAATTAGCAAACCCATGAATTTTCATATTAATCAGATATTAATTGCTTTCCCAATTGAATTAGTATTGAAAACCTTAATTATCTTAGATTCTAATTGTTATGACCCACTCTATGATTAACTAGTAAGTACCTTGATTAGTGCTAAGAATCTTGTTAAACATCAAGGATAATCAAAATAAGCTAATATGTGAATCAATAGTTGAGATTGAATCATCTGAAGTAATTAATGATAATTGCAATGTTAATCGTAAGTTATATAATGCCCAGGAAGCAATTAGAATTTTGATTAGCTGAGACAAGATAATTAGCATGGTTTCTCGCTTCTAGGTTGTAGTGGATTCCGTGCTTGAAAGTTTGCAAGAAGAATCATTTAAATCGGACAATCGAGTAAAAAGTTATAACATTTCTAATTTTCTTGGACCAATAATGTAATTTACCCTTTTTATTTGGGTCGGTGACCTTTCTCCTTTATCTTCCTCTTTAACCCGATGGAACAGGACCGCAAAGCGGCACACATAGGCACCAGATCAGCCGACTGAGGAGAAGAGGAGGGGCGATCTGGGGCAGTTTCTTGAGCCCTAGAGCTCCGATCAGCCGGCGCCCTCTTCTTCTTCTTCTCCTTCCACTGCCTTCTTCCTCTAGCTCACCCCAGCAACGCCCATCATCAGCTGCCCTAGTAAGCCTTAGCGTCGACCTGCATAGCAGAGCCGCGGCCAGCAGTAGGCCGACCAGCAGGCGAGCAATGGTGCGGGATGGCGGCCGTTCAGGGCTAAGGATGGGCCGATTCCACGGCGTCTTGCTCATCTACCAACTCCTTCCTCCATCTATCTTCTTCTTCACCTCGTCAGCACCTCATCAGGTCAGGCGGTGCCCATATAGAACCTGCACCTGCACCCAATCAGCAGCAGCAAAGGAAGCTCGGGTGGGGTGTATGGGGGCCCAAGGCTCCATGGAGCAGGTCGCCCACTTCCTCTACTACTTCTTCTCTTTCCTTTCCCTATTCCAAGACCTAACAATGCCCAAGCAGTAGAGATGCCGCCCCCAACCAGAGCAGCAGCTGCAAGCTGCGCCAAGAAGGATCAGGGAGCAGCTATGGGCACAGCTAGCACCTGAAATGACGCTTTAGGTTCGTCCTTAAGGTCCAGACAACAAACCAACAGCCCTAGCTTAGTCCTTGATTCAGCTTTAATCGAGTTCATATTCAATGATTTTTCCGTTTCTGCACTGGTTGCACGGCGTGCAAATCAGTTTGCACGGCGTGCAAAGTTACAGGAAACAGGACAGAAAGTCAGCCAGTTTGCACGGCGTGCAGATCAGTTGCACGGGGTGCAGATCAGTTGTTCGGGCTGCAAAGTTGCAGAAAAATAGGACAGAAGTGTTTCTGCCCAGATTGCACGGGGTGCAAATCAGTTGCACGGGGTGCAAATCAGTTGCACGGGGTGCAAAGTTGCAGGAAAGCAGAATTAGGCGTGTTTGTGGATGTTTTCGGTATATACGAACACACCGAAGTGGGTGAGTAGTATTTCATTTATTTATCACCATCGAACTCAATTTCATTGTATATATTGCTTCGGTATAATTAGAGTAACTTCTAATCAGTATGAATGAGATTAAAGAGATGTGTTTAATTCTATAGAGCCTAAATTACTTAGTGTAACTGAAGAAAATAGTGAATGTTGTCTGTACTGATACTGCTGTGAATATGTTGAGCTCTAAATGAATGTCTGCTATTATGACAAGTTTAGAATGATGTGAAATTATGTATAAAGTTGAAAGAGATAGAAGTGTTCTTAAATATATTCAGTGTGCAATTATGATTGAGTTATGACAATTTATATTTACTGCTTTAATAATGATGATAGATTTAGGTGCCCTAACACCGTAGAACCCCTTTGAGAGGTCTGCTTCTTAGGGGTGAAACTCGTGTTGCAACAATAACTGTGCGGAGTCACGGTGGCACGAGGACAGAGAGGCAGTGTTCAACAATAATCCGTGCGGAGTCACGGTGGCAGTGGAGAAAATAGGGGTTATTCAACAATAATCCATGCGTGTGTCACGGTGGTAACCCAGTGTAGACTCTCCGCCTGTGTACTCAGGTTAGAGGAGGAGTCTAGAGCACTCGGAGTAGTGCAGTGAGGCCGGAGAGCCTGTGGTCCTGTAGTAGAACAGAGCTGGCAGTCAGACTTAGCATTTCCCGGGTGTGTCGCTAAGTCTTGTACGGTGGGATCGTAGTTCGCTACGGATCTTTATATGCAGAGTACACTGCATATGATTAGGGCATAATAATGATATTAATATGAATCATATAGGATCACAGTAAATTTAATATGTTAAGAGTTTTGAATTTCTGTGCCAATTCTCTATAATTGTTTATTTGTTTAAAATATCTGATGTTGCATGAAAATAAGATTGTTATCTGTAAATATGCTATGTCATTAGAACTTCCCTTCTTAGTTCTGCACTTATCTTTATTTTATTTTATCTATCTGATGAGTTGTTTAGTGATAGCTAAATGAAATGCTATTCACTGAGCGAGTAGGCTCATCCCTCTACTCAAACATTTTCAGGTCAGCGACAGTTCCAGGAATCTGAAGGATCTTACCACCCTAGTCAGTAGAAAGTAGATGTAGTTAGTTAGATAGTAGTCTCTTAGTCCTTTCCCCCGGTCCTTGGGACATGGTGTGGGTGTGAGAGAGAATATGTATGGCGAATGTGTATAAAGATGTAAATTAACTGTTATGTTTTACTTCCTGTTAAATAATGTTACATGTTGTAAACTCTATTTATGTTCTCTAGCCAGTTTAATTGAAATGCTTCCGCAATAGTTTATTATATTTTAGTTTACAGCAATAATCCGGATATCATTACGAGGTTTTAAAAAGAAAAAGTTCTCAGTGATTTGTTTATGTGATAATCCCTCCGTCGCGCCCTAATCTCGTGATTAGTGGTTAGTGTGGGATCGGGGTGTGACATCTTGGTATCAGAGCATAGGTTGAGTATATGAATACTCTAAGTCAAGGTCAGGGGACGATAAGAGACCAATAGGATTAGGACTTAAGTGTCTTCCTTCTAACTACAATTTTCTAACAGGAAGTGTTCTGTTATACTATTGCAGATGGCAGGAAGAGGATGTGGTCACGAGAATCAAGTTGAGAGTTTAAGCTGAGTTATCAGGGATCATTAGGATCAAAAGATAGTATTATAATTAAGATGGATAAGAAATGATGTGTCTTTAGCTCTGGGAGGTCTGAGTGTTTAGATACCCTGGCCAGGTGTCTGAATACTTAGATTGACCAGTATCAAGCTACTTTGTCTATTCTTCTCTGGATGCCCTGGCCAGGTATGCAGAGGAAGGATAGGCTAGAGAGAAACCCTAGAAATCATAGGGTTAAGAAACTGGAAATTTGATGTAGGAGTAAAAGATTAAACATAGAATGTGATACAACTCTTGCTTTATATTGCTTATTTGATTGGAGATCACTAGAAATGCTCTTATATGTATGAATTTAGATTTTCAGTTTGTAAAGTAAATGTGATTCTTTTATATTATTGTGCGTCATAAATTGGTTTATTTATTGTTTATATTCCTTGTATTAAGTAGACCAGAAGTTATGTTTAAATGAGTTTGCCCTAAGTGGATATTCTTTCCACATGTTTGAGATTAATAGGAGTTGGTTAATCCTGAGTAACTCTTGGCTTCAGGACTACAGGTTCGGCCTGGTCTGGCTGGCAGGATGTGTTACTGGGATCTAATGACTCCTATTAAAAGTATAATAAGAATAGACTCTGGATAATTTAGACCCAAATCATGGTGAAAAATGTATATACACTAAGATGTTGAGATATAAGGGAAAGATTAGAACAAATAAGAATTAGTTGGAACTGATATCGGAGGCTCAACGTTGGAACCTCATATGAGCAATCCTTAATTGGAAATAAAGGAACACGACATAAGGTTCATATTAAGTTTAATGATTTGTATTATACGAACTCTAAATATGAGAATATGGAAAAGATATGAGAATAGTATGCAAGGGCTAAGATAGTAAGAATCCACCCTGGAATGGATCATGTAATAGAATAAAATACTTTATTGTACTTCAAAGCAAAGGGAAAAATAGAAGAAAAGAGTTAAGTATACAATAAGTACATAGAAATAAAGAGCCTTTGGAAGAGCAACATGATATACATGAAGAAACATGTAGATTTGAAAATGAAACATATATGGTGCATAATTATTATGGTAGAGACGTCTAAGAGAATGAAATAATGACACACAGTATGATGATGAAACCCTAGCAGGGTAAATTGAGAATGTAACTTATTTGGATGTTCAAGTAAGAGGAAGGAAATTCCAGTGATAAGATAAGGAAGACTTTAGTAAAACTTATGAGATCCAAAGTTTGATTGTCAAACTAAGGGAGCAAAGTCACATCACAATAATGCTATATTACTGATAAGGACCAAACCCTAGAATGTTTAGAGTTGAAGTAGTTCAAGGGATGTCGCTAGTGATTTGACCGCGAATACTAGCATATTTATAAAATAAGATCATGAGATTCTATGAAGGTAAGCTAGCACTAATGAAATCCAAGGTTTAAAGGTAGTTAATATGAAAGATAGATAAACAATATGAAAATGACTCGGAGAAAAGAGTAAGATATAAATTTGAAGTGTAAAAAGTGTGTTGTGAACAAAAGGAGAAATATAAAATAAGTGAAGTGCAATGTAAAATGAGTTCTTGTAGTTATAGCAAGAAGTAAGTAGCATATAATGAGGAGTATTATCTGACACATGATTTGGAGTTAGCTGATGTAGTTCATGCTCTTAAGACATGACATCACTATCTTTATGGTGGTGCGTGCCAAGTGTTTATAGATCATGAGAGCTTGAAATATATCTCCACCCAGAAGGATATGAATCTTGGACAGCGAAGATGGTTAAAATTGATCAAAGATTATGAAGTGACAATAGATTATCATCCTGGTAAGTCGAATGCGGTAGCAGTTGCTCTGAGCAGGATGTCAAGTTCAACAGCGAATGTATTCTCTATGACATGTTTCAAGAGAGACTTGCTAGTAAAGATGCGGAAGTTGAACTTAGACTTAGGGGTGACTGAACAGAGTGGTTGATTTGCACAGATGCAAGTTAAGCCTATCTTTTATGATCAGATTAAGGAACTTCAGTAGAGTGATAGTGAGTTACAGTAGATCATGCATGACATGACAGGGGGAAAAGACCAGAGTTTATGTTTCAGATGATGGTATGTTGTATTAGCATGTCAGGTTGTGTGTATCTCGAGACAGTGATTTGAAAGAAAAGATTCTTGAGGAGGCTCATGCATCGATGTATGCTATGCATCCAGGTAACACTAAGATGTACGTGAATCTCAATGAGTTGTATTGGTGGCCTGGTATGGAAAGAATGTAGCTGAGTATGTGACTAGGTGCAGTGTGTGTCAACAGGTAAAGGCCGAGCACCAGAAACCTGTAGATACATTGTAATCTCTTCATATACCAGAATGGAAGTGGGAACATATCACAATGGATTTTGTGATAGGGTTGCCCAGGACACCTAAAGGTTGTGACTCGATATGGTGATTGTGGATAGACTGACTAAGTCTACTCACTTTCTTCATATCAAGTCAACCTCTGATGTTCCAAAGTTGGCTAAGATATTCATGGATGAGACAGTCAGGTTGTAAGGTATCCCAGTTTCAATTATATCAGATAGAGATCCTAAGTTCACATCTAGATTTTTGAAATAGTTACATCGTGCTTCGAGCACAAAGTTAAGATTCACTACAACCTTTTCACCCGCAGACGGATGGTCAGTCTGAGAGAACCATTCAGACTCTTGAGGACATGCTGAGAGCATGTGTTTTGCATTTCAGTGGAAGTTGGGAAGAACATTTAAGCTTTATAGAATTTGCATACAACAATAGTCACCATTTCAGTCTTGGTTTGGCCCCATATGAAGCTCTGTATGGTAGAAAGTGTAACTGGACCAGTGAATTTACATAGTTCATCGAAACCCAAATTACTTAGTGTAAATGTTGAGTTTATAAATACACAACTGATGATGGTACGGTTTGAGTCTAAACCCAGACAATACAGATTTGGTAAATCATCAGGTGCATGATTTCAAGAAAGTACGATAGTATTAAAATATGCAAATAAACCTAGTTGCATGCTTCCTGTTATGTTAATGTGTGTGACTTAACATTTACATGAATTGGCACATTTCTCTGAGATATTACTAGAAATTCTCAAGTATTATTAATCATTTGTGTTATGATACGTAAGCAACTCTTAATTGAGTTATGTGATGCACAAACCAGGATTTGGGTTAATGTGCACGTTCTTCGAGAAATTTCAGATAATTGATAAATATTACAGATGATTTCTTATATGTGAAGTAAATTACTCTTATTGGTGTAATAGGATGTTCAATTGCATGAATTCAGTATGTATGTGCCAAAATTGATATGAGTTTGGGATATTTATGAATTTTAAATCTCCCTGCATGCATGATATAAGGATTACTTGGTAATTACAATGATTTTGAATATACTGCTCTGCCAGTTCTAGAATGATACCGTATTGTGATTTGAACTGCAATCAAATAGATGAGATAACTGAAACCCTAAGGATAGGGTGTTGCCATGTGACTAGTGAATGAGGTAACCCCTAAGGATAGGGTGTTGCTATATGATAAGTGAATGAGGTAACTGAAACCCTAAGGATAGGGTGTACAATGAATCAAGTATTTTGATATCAAAATTCTCAGTATGAGATGTGGTGATGTTTAACAGTTCAATTGCATGATTTTTAGTATAAAGTGCCAAATTGACATGCATTTTGTTTATTTAAGAATTTTAGTTGTCTGCATGTATAGTATGATAATTTCTCAATAATTACCATAATTTGAGTTACTGTTATAACAGTTCTAGAAAGACAATGTATTGTGGTTTGATCTGGAATCAGATCAGATGTGTCCTATGTTGAGGGACCAATACAGATAGTTGATCAGAGGATCAAGAAAACTCAAGAATCGCGAGATACCATTAGTGAAAGTTCTGTGGAGAAATCATAACCTAGAGGAAGCTACGTGGGAGCACGAGTCAGAGATGTGTAACAAGTTTCCTTTTCTCTTTTAGGAATTTCAGGACGAAATTCTTTTAAGGGAAAGAGGTTGTTATGACCCACTCTATGATTAACTAGTAAGTACCTTGATTAGTGCTAAGAATCTTGTTAAACATCAAGGATAATCAAAATAAGCTAATATGTGAATCAATAGTTGAGATTGAATCATCTGAAGTAATTAATGATAATTGCAATGTTAATCGTAAGTTATATAATGCCCAAGAAGCAATTAGCATTTTGATTAGCTGAGACAAGATAATTAGCATGGTTTCTCACTTCTAGGTTGTAGTGGATTCCGTGCTTGAAAGTTTTCAAGAAGAATCATTTAAATCGGACAATTGAGTAAAAAGTTATAGCATTTCTAATTTTCTTGGACCAATAATGTAATTTACCCTTTTTATTTGGGTCGGTGACCTTTCTCCTTTATCTTCCTCTTTAACCCGATGGAACAGGATCGCAAAGCGGCGCACATAGGCACCCGATCAGCCGACTGAGGAGAAGAGGAGGGGCGATCTGGGGCAGTTTCTTGAGCCCTAGAGCTCTGATCAGCCGGCGCCCTCTTCTTCTTCTTCTCCTTCCACTGCCTTCTTCCTCTAGCTCACCCCAGCAACGCCCATCATCAGCTGCCCTAGTAAGCCTTAGCGTCGACCTGCATAGCAAGGCCGCGGCCATCAGTAGGCCGACCAGTAGGTGAGCAGTGGTGCGGGATGGCGGCCGTTCAGGGCTAAGGATGGGCCGATTCCGCGGCGTCTTGCTCCTCTACCAACTCCTTCCTCCATCTATCTTCTTCTTCACCTCGTCAGCACCTCATCAGGTCAGGCGGTGCCCATATAGAACCTGCACCTGCGCCCAATCAGCAGCAGCAAAGGAAGCTCGGGCGGGGTGTATGGGGGCCCAAGGCTCCATGGAGCAGGTCGCCCACTTCCTCTACTCCTTCTTCTCTTTCCTTTCCCTATTCCAAGACCTAACGACGCCCAAGCAGTAGAGATGCCGCCCCCAACCAGAGCAGCAGCTGCAAGCTGCGCCAAGAAGGATCAGGGAGCAGCTATGGGCACAGCTAGCACCTGAAATGACGCTTTAGGTTCGTCCTTAAGGTCCAGACAACAAACCAACAACCCTAGTCCTTGATTCGGCTTTAATCGAGTTCATCTTCAATAAGTTTTCCGTTTCTGCACAGGTTGCACGGCGTGCAAATCAGTTTGCACGGCGTGCAAAGTTACATGAAACAGGACAGAAAGTCGGCCAGTTTGCACGGCGTGCAGATCAGTTGCACGGGGTGCAGATCAGTTGCACGAGGTGCAAAGTTGCAGAAAAATAGAACAGAATTGTTTCTGCCCAGATTGCACGGGGTGCAAATCAGTTGCACGGGGTGCAAAGTTGCAGGAAAGCAGAATTAGGCGTGTTTGTGGACGTTTTCGGTGTATACGAACACACCGAAGTGGGTGAGTAGTATTTCATTTATTTATCACCATCAAACTCAATTTCATTGTATATATTGCTTCAGTATGATTAGAGTAACTTCTAATCAGTATGAATGAGATTAAAGAGATGTGTTTAATTCTATAGAGCCTAAATTACTTAGTGCAACTGAAGAAAATAGTGAATGTTGTCTGTACTGATACTGCTGTGAATATGTTGAGCTCTAAATGAATGTCTGCTATTATGACAAGTTTAGAATGATGTGAAATTATGTATAAAGTTGAAAGAGATAGAAGTGTTCTTAAATATATTCAGTGTGCAATTATGATTGAGTTATGACAATTTATATTTAGTGCTTTAATAATGATGATAGATTTAGGTGACCTAACACCATAGAACCCCTTTGAGAGGTCTGATTCTTAGGGGTGAAACTCGTGTTCCAACAATAACTGTGCGGAGTCACGGTGGCACGAGGACAGAGAGGCAATGTTCAACAATAATCTGTGCGGAGTCACGGTGTCACTGGAGAAAATAGGGGTTATTCAACAATAATCCGTGCGTGTGTCACGGTGGTAACCCAGTGTAGACTCTCCGCCTGTGTACTCAGGTTAGAAGAGGAGTCTAGAGCACTCGGAGTAGTGCAGTGAGGCCGGAGAGCCTGTGGTCCTGTAGCAGAACATGGCTGGCAGTCAGACTTAGCATTTCCTGAGTGTGTCGCTAAGTCTTGTACGGTGGGATCGTAGTTCGCTACGGATCTTTATATGCAGAGTACACTGCATATGATTAGGGCATAATAATGATATTAATATGAATCATATAGGATCACAGTAAATTTAATATGTTAAGAGTTTTGAATTTCTGTGCCAATTCTCTATACTTGTTTATTTGTTTAAAATATCTGATGTTGCATGAAAATAAGATTGTTATCTGTAAATCTGCTATGTCATTAGAACTGCCCTGCTTAGTTCTGCACTTATCTTTATTTTATTTTATCTATCTGATGAGTTGTTTAGTGATAGCTAAATGAAATGCTATTCACTGAGCGAGTAGGCTCATCCCTCTACTCAAACATTTTCAGGTCAACGACAGTTCCAGGAATCTAAAGGATTTTACCACCCTAGTCAGTAGAAAGTAAATGTAGTTAGTTAGATAGTGGTATCTTAGTCCTTTCCCCTCGGTCCTTGGGACATGGTGTGGGTGTGAGAGAGAATATGTATGGAAAATGTGTATAAAGATGTAAATTAACTGTTATGTTTTACTTCCTGTTAAATAATGTTACATGTTGTAAACTCTGTTTATGTTCTCTAGCCAGTTTAATTGAAATACTTCCGCAATGGTTTATTATATTTTAGTTTACAGCAATAATTCGGATATCATTACGAGGTTTTATAAAGAAAAAGATTTTAGTGATTTGTTTATGTGATAATCCCTCTGTCGCGCCCTAATCTCGTGATTAGTGGTTAGTGTGGGATCGGGGTGTGACACTAATAGTAGTAATTGAATAACATTTAAGTATTTCCTAAAATCGTTTCTCCCCTTAATGTAATGCCTTAAGCGTTACTCCCATCTCCTCAACCGTGCGACCCTAGCGCCGGGAGAGGCAGGCGATCATCGCCCTCTTTCCCCTCTCTTTCTCTTCCTCGCTCACCTTCTTCTCTTCTATATCTTCCTCGTCTCTCCCAGATCTCCTCCACTCCATAGCTACCAATACATAAGTCCCTTCCACCTTCGCCAGAGCACCCCAGCCACTTGCAACACGGCGCCACCCCCACCACCAAAGTTTCCCCTTGCTATGCCTCCACTGGCAACCCTAGCACATATCCACGATTTGCAACAAACCATCACGGACCAATGGTGACGCCTTGCAACTGCAACATCTCCTACCTAGATCTCGACCTCTGCCAGATCCCTGCTAGCCGCAATGGCTCCCTTACCTTGCACCCGACCACATAGTGGCACCAAGGCGCCCCACCAGATCTGATCATCACCTGGAACCTTCTTTCCACCTCCTCCCTCGCCAGCAACTCAACACCGTCTTCAACGCCAACGGCCTGTGCTGGATCTCTCCAGCCGCCACGACACATTTGTGCTGCCATCAACTCTGCCAAAGACCACTCGAACTTCACCGCCCAACAGATCTCTGTTCCACCCTTCGTCATACTATCTGAAGCCAGGCTACAACGACGACAGAAAGGGACGAGGACAAGGGAGTCGAACCTAATGTTGGTCACCTCTCCCTCTATTACATATACTCCATCCACTACAGATCATACCTCCACGGCTAACGCCATTGTCGCCAGGACAGCATCAAGGCAACACACGCTACTATGCTGGTCATCAATAACTTGTCTACCCACTGAGCAACCGTGTTCACCGACACCATTTGCAGAACTTGGAAACTGAGTCTAGAATGGTCACCGGCACTCCGTGCAGATCGAAGATTCGATGGCCTGCAATGGAGAAAGTTTGATCACCGACCATCATCTGTCCTCCTTTCTCCCTTCTTCTCTGTCTCCTTTCCTCACCACAGGGGATGTCGACGCCTCTGCACCTTCCCCTCTAGGCGTCCTCCTTCAATCCCGTGTATTTGCTACAACGACGACGCGCAGCAGTAGATCCTTTCTAATTCGATGAAACCCACACCATCGGATCGATCCCCTTGCCGATGGTCCATATACCCATTCATCATGACGACACTCCAAGCAGCAATCTTGTAGAGCCGAAGATCACCACCATCGCTGCCTACACCCGCGCTGTTTCCTTCATCATCTTATTGGGCGCCCCACAACCATGACAGTAGCAACAACTGACACCTACAATTACAGATCTTAGCAGGACATAGAAGTGACCGAGGATATGAGAGTGTCTCTTCTCCAATCTCCACAACCTCTTCTAGTAGCCTGATTTCTCCATCCACCAAGTCTCAGCCAAGAAAGTGCAACCTGCCTTAATGAGATGTAAGTATGTGATTATCACTTATATTATTCATGGAAGTGTCAGAAAAAATGGCTTGGTAATACTGAGGATATTAAAATTATAGGTGTCATCGACTATACAGTACATGGTCTTAAAACAACATCATATGAACGCACACGTCTATATATATACATGATATAATGTAAAAAAGAATAAAAGTCACAAAGTTATGTTCGAATAGATTCCTAATTTGAACGCAATGAACACTAACCTATATGATGATCATGAATTATATTGTTAGGTGACCCATTAAGGCTAGATAGTTATATATGAGCCATGTTAGCACATACACTAATGTATTGATGATTAACTAGGTCTTACGATAAATTTATTTCTTACGTTTTACACTTTAAAAGATATGTAAATAAGATAAAGTGTGATGATAAATTGATTAATACCTTGAGTAGGGTGGACAATATAATGTCTTAGCCATATTACTTTATAACATGCATTAAAAGATATACATATGTATATAGTAGAGTAATAATATCAATACATTATGAATCAATGCCCTCTATTGAATAAAAATGCATGCTATAAAGTAATGATATATCAATTAAGATCCATATTGATAGGTCGAGTCTCATGTAACACATACCTTTGACCTCACCTTGCCAAATTAGAATACATCACGAGATCCAAATCGAAATGTGCATCACATTCCTTAATTGTAAGGATAATTACGCCTAATGAGATATTGTACCCTGCGCTAGGATGGATATATACTTGTAGTAAATACCAATTAGACCTCAACAGATAAATCCTAAATCATAAGAGCACTAAAGTTATATTTAAACCCTAATATTCCATCAAATGGCCAGAACGAAGATAAGAACAATGTTAACAACTATATAAGGAATGAATATATGTGTTCATTTTGATTCTTCTAACATAACCAATGTATTTCTAGGGTGAAAGCATGATATGGTGGACCAAAATATACCCATAGAGTTAACATATAGCTATGAATATCATGTATGTATTCCTCCCTATTTATAACTGGGCATTTATATGACTAAAGTTTTCCATAATGATGCAACTTTTGAAATACTTGCTCTTGTTCTATTTATTGAACAAATCATATACTCTCAATTGGACTTATTGCTATTCTTCTAAAATTACTACTATCATGTTGAATTGGGTCAATGACCCCACCTGCTATTTTGTTTGCATTTGAAAATATGATTGATGACTTATAGCATATCTTGCCACTCTATTTATGCATGGTGGTAATTTATCTAGATATCTATTGTATGGTGCATGAGCACAACCATTAGGGCATGCTATTTCCATCTGGGGTGTGTTATTTCCACCTCTCTTTATATAGGGGCGCGCTATTTCCGCCCAAGGTGTGCTATTCCACCCATTTTTCAGACCAAAGATCCAGTGGTGTCTTGGTCGTACTTTAGCTATTTAGTCTAAATATATATGCATGTGAATGATTATGATTGTTGTGATATTGTGGATGTTAATGGCAAGATGTGTTTTCTCAATTGTTTAATTATATTTCCTCATTCTTTCGGAAATTCCTTCTTTTATTAATTCCTCATTGAAACTTACCTAGCTTTAATGCCCCCCTTTTTTATGGGAACATCTTACATTACTTTTAATGCCCTAGCTAATCCTCTAATGTACATACTCAGCTTTTTCTGATTCATATCTTGTTTTCCTATTTTTTGGGTGTTCCCTCCACCCAGGTGTAGGTGTTTTATAGGACAACGATTAGGATTATTGAGAGCTAATCGGTGGACATTAGGACATTTTGAGATAGGCTTGTTACCCTCTGCATATAGGCTTATGTGTATATAGATGTAACATTTTCATTTTATGTACCACCCTTAGGGTGAGAATGTTATGTACATGGAAGCATTTGTAACTTTGTAAATAGTTATGTTTTCTACTGCTTAAATATTTCATGGCTCGTATAAGTACCATTGAGTGGGCCCACTATCGGGTCCCACTCCTTACATAAGGTCTCATGGATGATTTTTGGGTCTTATGAGAGGGTTATTGGGGATTCAACCATTGTGTAAAACCCCCAACAATAAGAAATAGGAGAGGGGGTTTAGAGGGTGGATCCTAGGGAATAGGGAGAGAAAATGGAAGTCATGGGGGCTTTCTAGGGGTAAAATGTCATAAAAAAGGTTTTAACTATATAGATAGGGTCTTGGACCGTTGTTTTGAGATCAAGAGACAATTTTGGAAAGCAATAGGAGTACACGTTAGATAAGGTTCTTTATGCATTAAGTGACTTCCAATATTAGGGTGAAATTGCTCAACGGGATGAAAGGAAGGTAGAGGAGAAAACTACCATGATGAGATTTATTCAAAGACAACAAATAAGATATTATTGAGTCCTAATTAATGTAGTATTTAGGTAGAGATATGATGTTATAGCTTATTATACCATCCATATGAAGTCTAACCCGATCTAGGATTATAACTACATATATTTTTAAGAAAATACGTGGATGGTTCAGATATAGAGGAAATAAATATGTAGATGTCAAAACTAAAAAAAACTAGAAATCAATGTATTATAGATATATCAAGGTTTTCTTTAAATTTAAGGTGATTTCCTTTCCATTTATAGGCTATTTATTGTGGAAAATAAGATGGGAGGCTAATGAGAAATTTCTTATTTGATAGATGGAAAACTTATCTCCTATATATAGGTGAGGAGGCAAGTATAAGGAAGCAAATTTAACTCTAGCGGGCCAAGACAATAAGGCCCATGTATATAATAAAGTAATTATTCTAACACTCTCTTTCAAGATGGATTATGGGTAAAATAGATATCCAGTAATACATGGTAGCCAATACAATAATCGATATCTCCTGATAATAATAATCTCCTCATGAATCTTGGAACACAAGATTCGAAGCACTCTAGCACTCCCTTTGAAGAAGATAGAACATACTAGAAAATAGTTTTATCCCATTGATGAAGGTAACAATAATGTAGAAGAAATAATTGTAGATGGGACTCCCCATGAAATGAACGACCAGCAGGCCTGCATAAACAATCACTAAAAAATTCCTAAAAATTTGATGAGCATCTGGAGGCATTAGGATAATCGAGCCATGACTTTTCTCTTGTAGTGGTAGAGGAGTAGGCGAATCATGATGTGTCTGCTCAACATCTTCGGTCAGCCAAAGGACTCATCATCATAGTCTAATAGTTTTACAAAACTCACAATAGTCATGAGTCTAGGAGATTCAGGTGATGAAATACTAGAGTGGGGATTGGATGTGAGCGATACATTTGTAAAAATGCGATGGAAGCACATGATATTTTACTGAGTATGATATTGTGATGAAAGTTGATGTTGGCGTGGACCATATCTTTGTGGAGGAAAATATGCATGTGTTCTTACATCCCAACAATAGAAGCAATATATAGGTAGGTGAAGAGAGATAAGGGAAAAGCCAGGGTTTGCAGCATGGTCAGATCATGATGTCTCTATGGCATGCTGAAGACAAAGAAGAATGAAATTGACTATGAAAAATAAATAGAGCCGCAAAGATATCTAGTAGATGGCCTAAACAAAAATAAACATATGTCATCCTTAGGTAGAGTCATCCTCTTTTGCTCTCTAGGGTAAGGTGTAGAATTTATGTTCTTGCACATGTGGAAAAAAGATGGAAGGCTAATGAAATGTTTATTTTTAGATAGAAGGCAAACTTTCCTCCAGTATATAGGAGAGGATGCAAGTACAAGGAAGCAAACTTACCCTAATGAGATGAGAAAATTAGGCTCAGGTAAACAATAAACTAATATTCTAACAAAATATACAAGATTAGGTGTCCAAGATTACATTGGTACTGAAATTATGCTTCTGTAATTGGTTTAGGGTTAAATGATGGGATTTACTTTTATTTTTATTCATATTTCTACACATAATAAGTGTTTTATCACTATATATAAAGAGATAATTCATATATGGTATGCATGTAATATTGTTTTTTAGGATTTGTAAGATGTTTATTATATTTTTTAAACATGAATTTGTAGTAATTTAATCAACCACATTATTGTTTATCACTGATCAAGAATTAGATCATTGTATAATTAAATTGTAATAATTTATGAATTCCAATACAATTAAGGCTAGTTAGTACTAGTACATGATTTGAAATTATTAAGGACCACTTAACTTAATTAGGTTTCATTCTAGCTATGTTAATGTATTAAGGGACAAATTGAGATGAAATAGGTTTTGGTGTACACATTTAAAATTAATCAATGATTAAGTTTTTATCATTTTTATTGTACATTAGAAAAATATCTAGGTGAATGTTTTTGGGTTGTTACATTTGACCACCATTTTTTTACTTCCCATGATTATAATAATCATCAAGTCATAGTCGTAACTAAGCTAAAACTATCTATGTTTCACTAGGTTGAGCTCTGTCTGAAAATAAGTACTAATCTTATGATCTCCATACACCTAGCATGGTTCACCACTCACACAATTCCTCCATGTCATGAATTCTATGACTATGACAACTAACTCTAATGCATGGGTATTACATTTGTCCTCATGGATCATTGGTCATTTATAAACATAGGCAATAAATTTATTATCTTGTATCAAGCTACTATCTAGAAGCATACAAATTACATTACATACACATTTCTATTCTCAGGGATGATTAGAAATAGAGATGATTCAACTTTCTCCCAACAATTAAATGGTTTTTTTACATCTTGCTGACCATCAAAATGGTACCCCTTCCGTGCCTATTTAGTCAAAAGCATGGTAAAAATGTTGAAGTTTAAGATGAACCTCTTGTTACAACCTATTAATCTAAGTAAATTTGTTGCTTTGGTGGGAATGGTAGGCCCATTATAGTACTGATAACACCCAAATTTACCATTGATGCTAAGTGATTAACTATAGTTGTGTGGCTATGATAGCCTTGATTTTCCCAAATAACTCTAGATACTAAGATTTTTTAAATTTATCTATCTTTGTAGATATAGATACTCAACTAGACAATATTAGGACTTTCAGGCACCAAATCAAGAAGACATCGACTCCCCCAATTCCTAGGATGAACACTAGAAATATTCAAACCAATGGACCACTTTGTTCTATAAAAACCAGTCCAGATTCATACAACCGAGTCTAGTTTCAGCCTGAGACGATACCAACAACTACCATCTTCATCGACCTAATTCTGCCAAGTCAATCACAAAAAATCAACCCTGGTCCAACAAACATGGTCCCAATTCATGTCAGAGCTTCATCGGATTCCTTTGACTGATGAGATTTATGAAAATTAAGAGTTGAACCATAAATTGATGAAGCCTTGATTGATTATGTTCATTGATGGTGTCTGCCAATGGACCACTTCATTGATTGTCACTTCACTTACCAGTTCAACAACCGATGGTATGAACCCAGGGTGGGTTATCAACTTGTCCTCAATTCACCATACATGTCATCATTTAATCCACTAGTGGTGACCATTGATGGTACCCACCAATGATGACAACTTCACTGACTGATGGAAACTAGTGTCCGAAATACCAATGCCAGAAACCTTTCTCAGGTTCATCCAAACTGAATTGCTTATATTACTTCATACATCCAGCCTGTAGGAAAAAATCGGCCCTAGTTCATCTAGATAGATTTGGGTTCTCTCCCAGTTGTAGATATATCATCTACTACTATAAATACCCCTCTTTGGTCCTGTGCCATGGATTCCACATTTTTTATTCCCATACCTCTGTAATAGAGCTCCAATGTTGGAGAGGGTTGAGGAACTCACCCTACATCAATTCTCATCAATTTGCATCCATTTCCATTGGTCTACACCATTTTCCATTGGCCACCTCCATTCTCCACTCATTTTCATTAGTTTTGACCCTTCACTCAGCTACCCACTAGAAAAAATCGACCACGGTTCATATGATCAGGGGTGGGTTCATCTCCATCCATCTACACAAGTTGTTGCTCAGTGTGGCATCAAAGCATAAGGGGGGCAAAGAGTCTAGAAGACCAAATATGATGATGCAAAATACGAGATTCAACCTATCTAGAGGATAAAGAGCAAGAGACACCTCTCCTCCATGAGCTAATCTCTTCCTCTTCTTCTTTCTCTTTTCTTCTACTATTCCACTATGTTCTATAGAAATGATGTATTTCCATCTTTATTTGTTGCCAACTATGATTGACTATGGCTGGTTTAGCTCCTTCTTGGCTATGTAGCCTATTTTTAGCATATTTATGTACTTGACCCTAAGCAAGTAGTTAATATTCAGGTCTTGAATGCCACAATCCTATCTTCTCTTTTCCATGAAGAATTTTGCATTGACTAACCACTTTCTTGCATTAACTTTTGTTTTTGCCAACCTCATAAAGTTAGTGATAAGAATGGGTAAAGAAGGTAGTTTAAACTGAAATTTGAGAGCACAAGACCCAAGGAAGTATCTGAATAAAATTCAATAGATTCTGAAACCAACCCTGGTTCATCTAATCTAAGTTGGGTTCACTATGTCAAGGTTCCTAGAAGATCTTTTTCCACTCTTAACACTCCTGGTTGTTTTGGACTACATAGGTAATTTGTAATAGTTAGAAGTGTTCATTCATGATCCTCAAGAGAGGTATTGGGTCATTGTGAGGTTTAAGTCAGACTTCACGATAGAGAATGGCTAGAACCTCACATGAGTATCTACCATTGATCATGGTGTTTTATGACCCAATTTCATCTTAGCATCTAATTAGGGTTTACGTGGTTGATTACATGCTTGACTGGAGTGATCGTTACATAAGCTTGATTAATAATGAGATGTGTAATTATGATGTTTTAAACCTAGTGAGGAACTATAAACATGCTTGTATTTTGAATAAATAACATTTTAGAAGTGTAGACCCTAGTCAGCCAAAATTAGGGTTTTGATAGCTCACTTATACAAAATTTGACAAATGTAATGGTGTTGTAAATTATTTTTGTATTTTATAGGTAAATTATATTTGTTAAAAATTTGGATATAATTTGGAAAACTCGATTGTGTTTTTGAAAATGTTCTAAATGTTTGTATCTTCTTTGCATCTGTTGGTCAGTCAAACTGTAATTTGATCAACCATGCTACAAACTATAGTAAGTAGTGTAATGTTTGATTTTTATTTATTTATTGGTAACTCAGAATGACCTGAGATTTTTTTCTAGTGCTCTGATATTGGTTTTATACAACAAACTAATTTTTTTAAAATTTTGGAGTTAGACCTGTGCATATAATGTTTTTAGTAACATTTTATGACAGAAAATTTTGCTGTAATAAAAGAAAATGTAAGGTAGGGTTCAGTTGCAATTGTCCCAAGCACCTTAATTGCTCTATATGAGTAATCTAACAAACTAGTAACTCCCATATTCAGTTATCCATTTAATAGAAATGAAATCCTAGAAAGAGAAGAAGAGTTAGGGTTTGGGAGGAGAAAGAGGTGCAGATCGTCACCTAGGGTTTTATCTTCATAGAAGCATTGAAATCAAGTAAGTTGGTCTTCAATAGATTGCTTTTCTTGGTTATTATTCTCTCACATGTATATATTCCTTCCCTCCTATTATTTGACTCAAAATGGTCTCTTTTCTCAATATTTCTCTACAATTCTCCATTCCCAAGGTTTTTGAGTCAGAAGGAAGAAGAAAATGGTGGATTGCTTGAAGTTTGATCTAGATTCAAGAATCTTAGTTGTTGAGTCACATTTTAAGGTGTTTTCACACCTTAGGAGAGTGGGTACTTCCATTTTATAGTAGATTGCACTAAAATGGATTGAATCTAGTAAAATCTTCAGTCCTTTTTATATATGACAATATACTCTAAATCTGACTTTCTATTTTAGCTTTTGCAAGATGATCTTGAAAATATTATTTCCCAATTTGATGAATTTCAGATGATGAAATCCTACTAAAAATGGATAAAAATAAAAGAAGTTTAGAATTTCTTAAGTTATTATAGAATTTAGAAGAATATACTAAAACATTGGGTTTTTGGTTTTGAATTTGTTATAACTAAATAAAGAACTTTGCCTATTGAATCTTCTTATTTATTAATTGATTATTTTATCTAAATTTTTAGTAGAGATATGTCAGGCATTATCTAGGGATTTAATTGAACTTATCATTGTTTGTTTGATATCTCAATCTAGAGGGTGAAATCCTAGATGAGTGAAAATTTGGAAGTTTGCAAATAAACATTATGAATCCAACAAAAGTCATTATTTTAAATATTATAGTACTATTTATTCAAGTGTATTCTTGATGCATGATATTCCATTGAATTGTGTGGAAACCCTAGTTTAGTTTCATACAAGGGTTTCGTATACATGTTTAGTTATATGTGAATTGTAGAAACAATTTTTTTTATCAGTTAAAGTTTATGATGCAATAAATTCTTATGGGAGTCATGTTATTTGTGAGTGGGGCAAATGAAACCCTAAGGATAGAGAATTTAGCAAATCCAATATTTTCATTTTAGTGTTTCTTAAAGTGATAAGTGGAGTAGCTTAGTAGCCCAATTTATAGTACATGCTATAGATAAGCTATGAAAGGAACATATTACAAGGTTGAGCTAAGAAATGTTGGTTAGATGATACAAAATTGAATGTAAAGAGTAAATTCGACATTAGATTCCCTAAACACTATAGGATTCTTCACAGGAGGCCTGTGTCATTAGGAGGAGACATGCTTCTCAATTGGAGGATAAGTCCAGTTCAAGATAGTTGTATGGTGTAGGGCTCTAGGCTAGTGAGGGAAGACTCCTTATAATAGTGTGGTGCCTAAAAATAACTATAGACATTGGGGGTACCTATGATACTAGTTAGTTGGTTGTCCCTATTGGAACCACTAATGAGAGATGGAAAGTGTTTAGACTCTTCACCAGAGTACCAAGATTTAGAGGAGTCCAAATATTTGAAGGCCCCATTATCCGCAGAGAGATAAAGTGGCAATGCCCCCAACAGACGAGGTAGTCTGAATTCAAACTTAGAATCATGTGCATTCTTCTAAATATTGGACAGTGAGATCATAGCCTGTTGCGATGCTTTCACATGACGTGGTACATTTCATGTGAATTTAGGGCATAGTAAAATGAATTAGAATTAATCAAATGTATTCTTTTATCGATTTATTCTTTGTAGTCATCAAGAGTAACCTACCATTTGTATGTTTCTGAATGAATAGTTCTATTTGAGATTGATCAAGTATGTTTAGATATTGTTTTACTCTTTGTAGTTATCTAGAGTGATCCTGATATTTACATGTTTGTGAATGACTAGTTCTTTAATCTTCTACATTCAACTCAATTGTTCAATATTATAGCCCTTACTACTTAAGTGTTTTAAACAATTTCTCGAAAGTATTCATTCACTAGGCGAGTAGCTCATCACTAGGTATACCCAGAGTGGATGGAGATCCCTATCACTCTAGGTCCTTGTTTAGAAGTACTAGAGTTGTATATGAATGACATTGTAATAACATTTCTTCATAACAATGTTTGTATTGAATTGTCAATCTAACAATCATGTATTGTTGAAAGATAGTATAGATAATCTTATTCTATTCTCAATGTTTGCAATCAGATCAAAGATAAAGGTTTTATTTCTCAGATAACATTGATTCATGTGATTGGTTTTAATCTACATTCAAGCATCAAAAAGTGATAAACAAAATTAAGAGTGTTGCATATGTTTGTTTAGAACTCAGGATATGCCCAAATTTTGTGATCTATAAGTGATTATGGAATTTGAGTATGACAACTTGGTATCAAAGCTTAGGCTGAGTCATTAGGGATGATTATGTTAGTAAGTCAAAGTCATAAGTGTGGCAGTTAGGAGGTGGTGTGGCCATAGCTCTTGAAAGTCTAAGTATTTGGATCCCCTGGCCCAATATCTGAATGCTTAGGTTGACTAGTATCAAGCTAACCTATATATTCTTATATGTATGTCCAGGTTAGGTATGCTGAGGAAGGATGGTCTAGAGAGAAACCCTAGAAATATTAGGATTACAACACCAAAAAGTAATAAAAGAATAAGAGCATAAATAAAGAATGTGATTTAACTTTTAATTTATATTGCTATTTTGATTTGAAATGAATGTAAATGGTCTTATATATGTGAATTTAATATTTAGTTTTTAGACTATATAAATGGTTCTTTACAATTGGTTTACACTATGAAGTTACATCCATAATTGTTTATATTTTCTGCATTAAGTAGATGAAAAATCATCTTAAAATGAGTTTTTCCTGAGTGGATATTATTTTCATAAGTTTGAAACAAATAGGAGTTGGTTAATCCTAAGTAGCTCTTGGATTCAAGACTACATGTACGGCTTGGTCTTACTGGAAAGATGTGTTATTAGGATCCCATGATTCCTATCAATAATATAATAAGAGTAAACTATGGAGAGGTATACTCAAAATGTAATGAGAATGTACATACACTAAGATATTGAAATATAAAGAAAAGACTAGAACATGTAAAAATTGGTTGAATATTGATGAATGCTTATTCATCTCAGTTTCAGTCACATTTTTATTTCAATTTTGCACTTAAATCCCTCAATTTATCTTTGAATTTGTCTCTATATAGTTTCCTCAGTTTTATGTGAGTATTTTATGGTTTTGATCAAATCCATTGGTTTTAATGACAAGATCAAGCTTCAAGTCATGTGCACCAACTTAGGTCCCAGTTGGGGATCAAGAACTATTTGATATCTTAGACTTGTTTCTCCATGGCCAACCCCTTCATCGACATTGGCCTCCCATTGGCCACTGCCTAATGGCATGTTAATAGCGCTCTGGGTGGGTGTGTTCCTAAGAAGCGTGGTCATCAATTGGCAATGTCATACACTAACAGACTGTCAATTGATGACATCAACCCAATGGGATTTAAGGCAACAAGATCGAACACTGACAGATTTTCCTCTACCATACCAATGACCAAAAAAGGTTCAACGCCATCTGACCAATAGTGTTCCTGCTCAGCTAGCCGACGAGATCCCTACAACCTGAGCCCGACAAGGACCTACCTTCCCATTTCCCAACAACCCAACACTCTCATCAGTTGATGAGGTGTTGCCTGACATCAAACCTACATCTCATCGATTAACAATTGTCATTTACTCTAGCAAAGAGTTTTCTAGACACTGACCAACACCGCTTCTACACTTTCTCCCGACGGCCCCCAGCAACAAGGGCCAACAAATCCCCCGCACACCATCAAATGAAGGGTTCCCTACAGCTGTAGCCTTGTTGTTCAACGACCCATCCTACTCCAAGCTTGATGGATCTACTGCATCTAATGATAGCCTATAAATAACACACCATCTCTTCTAGTTGAGGGGGGTTTCTCCTTATCCATTATGTCATTGATAGACTACCACACTCCAGCAGCAACTAAGGGATATGATTAGCATCAGTTGGCTATTGAAGCCTCTGTGGTACCTCGACTGTGCCACACTCCACCGCTTCTTCACTTCACCCCACCCCTCATCTACAAAGGTGATTGAATCATAAATGCACTGTCACCTACATTCATCCATCCATCACTCCTCTTTAGTGACTCAGACCCAAGGTGGAAGGAAGGACGAAGAAGAACACTTCCCTGAAGAGAATCCATGTTGTTCTTCCTTCATTTGACTAATTTCAGTTACTTCATCGGGCGCAAGGACTCCATCATTCACACCAGGATGCACTCCTCCACCAATGATGATAATAGCCTGATTCTCCTTCACTTCCCCTTGTTCTAATTTCATAATGATGAGTGAGTAGTCCTTCTCACTGGGGTGTAGGGACTAGCCCCACTAGCCATTCTTGAATGCCCATTTCTTAATTCTTCACGTCTTGTATATAACTCCTCCAATTCAGTGTCAATCATTTATACATGTTTTGTGGATTGATCACCTCCTCTACATGATCTATTATACTTCAAGGCCTATGATTTGAATATCAACTAACTTGGTTGATGCTTGGAAGAGAACTTCTAAAAGGATATCTCTAGAGCAGTAGGTTCATGATCCAAGAGTAATGAGACATCAAGATCATGGAGATATCTACATGATTTCCCACACCTAAGGGGTGTATCTTGCTTTTGCTTCATTTCAATGTTTTCAATCAAGCCTGGATTTGTTTTTTATGTGTTTTTGCGTGTTGTGGTGGTGAAACCCGATTCCACCCAAGTGACTTTCATCTTTAATCGAGACCTTGTTTAATAATACTCTTTTACTATACTTGCAATTATTTTAATCAACCCGAATCTACTTTTGATTATAAATATTGGTCTTATTCTGTATGGATGCAAACTAGAAGATTCTTACAATGTTGTGTCTTGGGATTCGATCCTTAACTATACCATGATGAGACACATCCACTTGCAGATGGTATTATTGCACATTGGTTTGGTAAAAGCCTAGGAATTTTTACCCCTAGGTGAATTTGTTTGTGCAACAAAAAGCCACGTCAAAAGCTATGTTCAAGGTTTAGGGATAAAAAAAGAAACCCTAATTTGAAAATAAAGTTAGTTGGAATATATAGTCAAGACACATTAGTATATATCATATGAAATGAATAAGAAGAAGAAAAAATGGATATAGGGAATTGAATCATATTATAATTTGATGCATTTTATTCAACTTGAAATAAATGAAATTAAATAATATATTAGTTAAGAAGATTCAAAGAAACACAATAGATGGATCAATTTTGAAAAGCCTCATGATAGTCTAACATGTTAAATAAAGTGACAAAGTAGAAATATATCAAAAGGTTGGGATTAAGCTTAATGATCAGTAATACATGATGTCTCTAAATATAAAATCCAGGGATGATAAGAGAAAACTAAATAGAAGGCCAAGATAGAAAGAATCAACTATGAGTAATGCATCACATAATCGAGTAAAATGTAGTAGTATACTCCAAAACAAAGGAATAATAGAAGAAAGGAGTTAAAGTATAAGTACATAGAAGTGGAGCATTTTCAGGTAAATTAAGTGAAGAGAGCTAGATAAACATGTAAATTATAAGGTTAGGATAATAAAATCAAATGAAACAAAGAGAAATGTTGGAAATGATTGCTTTATTAAGGAAAGAGGGATTGCATGATATAATAGAGATCATGGAATGTATCATTACACTAGGAACTCTGAAACATCCATCCTTGCTACCTTTTGATTTAAAGTCTCTATAAAGTAACCACTTAGTTTCAATTGGGGGTACTCAATAAGTTCCTTGTGATGAAATGAAACTTATTTTCAAAATAATGATGGCGATTAAACTAAAAAAATGAACAAGTTAGATAAATAAAAATTTTATGCAAAACAAAAAAGCTTTATTAAAAAGATAACTATGATTGTCCCTTGCATGCGACATTTGATTTGAAGTGAAGGACATGTAATGTATTAAGAATAAGATGATACTGGTAGGGAGAATATTGATTTAGAATATCAACTTGAGAATAGTCAAGTGATAACAAGAAACAAATGGTATGGAATACATAATCATACACATGAATGGGCAACATGATCATAAGAGATAAATAAAGGTTAACAATGGCTTATGAAAGAGTAGCATATAGAAAGAGGATGATAGAAAATTAGGAAGGGTTTGAACCATGATGAATTAATATAGATGATAGAAAGAAATACTTTATGAGTTGTAAGAAAATGAAAACAATCAAGTTTCCTTGAAGATAAGTAATTATACCTAGATACAAGAAATGTATTAAGTGAATACTTAAAGATTGTTATTCTAACTGCTAAATTTATTTTCTCTTTTGTATCATCCTTAGTGAGAGTAACATGGGGATGAAGTGATAAGGAAATAAAATTTAAATGATGCATAACCACTAGGATAGATACATCTTGCAAAAGTAATAATGACACATAATATGATGATGAAACCTCAATAGGTTAAATAAAGAAATCAACCTATCAAAAATGTCAAATAAGAGAAAAGAAATTCAAGTGACAAAAGATAAGGAAAAATTTATTAAACTTCAAGAGAGCTATAGCTTGATTTTTTGAATTGAAGGAGCTAAAAATATGGTCATGAAGTTAGGTTATGAATAAGGTTCTCTAAAAAAAAGGTTATGAATAAGGATCACATGTTTGAATATTTGGGTTTTGCAGTTCAAGAGATTCCACAAGTGATTTGACCTGGAGTACTAACAATATTATAAAACATGATCTTGAGAATTACCAAAAAAAAAAAACATGATCTTGAGATTGACAATATGACAAGTAAACTATAAGTGATAGTAATCCAGGGTTTGGAGGTATAAAATTACAAAGATAGTTAACAACATATAAATGATTATGAACAAAGGACAAGAAATTAATTTAAAATGTAGGAAGTGTGATTTGACAAAAGGAAAAGTGTAATATGAGCAAAGTGTGATCTAAAATAAATTCTTCCAGCGATAGAAAGAATGGTGGGTAATCCATTCTGGTCTCAGAATTTTTTAATTTTAGAGACATTTATTTTATATGATCAAAAGGAGAAGGATATATAAGAAGAAGTAAGTACTAATGCATAAAAAAGAAGTATGATAAAATAAGTGTTGTTCAATAATATATGAATTTGTTTTCAGATGTATAAATTATTAAATGCATAACAAGAGATGTACATCTATTTGCTTATGATTTCAGTTGTACATGTGTAAGAAAAGTATTAAGTTGAAAAGATAGTTAGTTATGATTCTAGTCATTCATACCAATCATCTAGTTCAATATGATACATTTGTTGTTTAATCTAGTCTTGCATCTTGTGAGTAATTTAAAATTTTAGTATCACAAGAATAAACTTCAAAATAATAAAGTTAACTCTCTTTAGTAACTCAGTTTTGATATAAAATAATAGTAAGGAATTAACTATATAAATTGAGGTAGTTAGATTGGACTCCCAGTGCTAAGGTAACACCTCTAGAGAGTATGATAGTAGTCTAGATGGTTCTTTTTGTTTTCTCTTTCATAGTAATTAATTGTGACATATAAAAATCTTTTTCTATCATTCAAAATCTTTGTTATAAATTTGTTGTCATTGGAAGATAAACAAAGGACTCGGTGTTGGATTTAGTATTCAAATGAGAAAAACAAGAATAACTCAAACAATAGATTTCTTAATTTTATAAGAAACCTTGAATGTATTTTTCCCACATGTTTATGTTTTGAGGACAAAATCTTTTTAAGGAGGTATGATCTAGTTTCATCTTAGCTTCAAATTAGGGTCTACATGGTTAATTGCATGCTTGACTGGAGTGATCATTACTTAAGATTGATTAATAATGAGATGTTTGATTAGAATGTTTTAAACCTTTTGAGGATTTATAAACATTTTTTCAAGTAAATAGGATTTGAAAAGTGTAAATCCTACTCGGCCAAAATTAGGGTCTTTATAGCTCTTGAATATAGAATTTGTTAAATATAATTGTGTAGTAAATTATATTTAGTATTTTATGGGTTACTTGGATTAATCTGAAATTTTTATATAATTTGGATAACTCAATTATGTGTCTTTTTGAAAATATTCATAATATTTGTATGTTCTTTGCATATCTTGGTCTGTCAAAATATAATTTAACCGAACATACTACAGATTGCAGTATAATAGTGTAGTGTTTGATTTTTTAGTTACTTATTGGTAACCCAGAATAACCGAAAATATTTACTAAGGATATGAACCTAATTTTAGACAACATAAGAATGTTGCATAATTTTTACGTAATGATTTTAGTAATGTTTCATGATAAGAATTTTTTTATGAAATAAAAGAAAATGTGAACTACAATTCATTTTTAATTGTCCCAAGC
The DNA here is from genome assembly GCA_963693085.1 of Alisma plantago-aquatica. Lineage (NCBI taxonomy): Eukaryota > Viridiplantae > Streptophyta > Magnoliopsida > Alismatales > Alismataceae > Alisma > Alisma plantago-aquatica. Next base: position 537,776,104 of record OY856409.1, on the reverse strand, counting down.
ATCTTAATTACTATATATGAGTAATCTAATACAATAGTAGCTCTCATATTTTGTGATCTTTTAGAGAGAAGCAAAATCCTAGAAAGATAAGGAGAGTCAAGGTTAGGGAGGAGAAAGATGTGTAGATCATCACCTAGTATTTTATCTTTGTCAAAGTGATGAAATCAAGTAATTTGGTATTCATCAGACAAGTTTTATTGGTGATTCTTCTCTCACATGTATGAATTATGTCCCTCCTCTGATTTGATTCAAAATATCATTAATCACCCTCATTTCTCATTCTTTTTAAACAATTATCCGTTCCTTGGGTTTTTGAATCAGAAGGAAGAAGAAAATGATGGATTGCTTGAAGTTTGATCTAGATTCAAGAATCTCAGTTCTTGGATTACGTTTTTAAGGTTTTTGAACACCTTAGGGGAGTGAGTACTTCCATTTAACAGTAAATTGTGCTAAAATGGATTGAATCTGATAATAATTTTTATCTCTTTAGATATGTGACAATAAACCTTAAATTTGGGTTTCAGTTCTAGCTTTTAAAGATGATCTAGAAATGGATTATTTCCTAATGTTTTGAATTTCAAATGATGAAATCCTATTAAAAATGGATAAATATGATCTAGAATAGAATTTCTAAACTTATTATAGAAGCTAGAAGAATATACTAAAACCTAGGATTTTTGGTTATGTCTGTATAACTAAATAAAGAGTGTTGTCGATTGAATCTTCTTATTTATTAATTGATTGTTTTATCTGAATGCTTAGTACATATATGTCAAATATTATCTAGAGATTTGATTGAAATTATCAATGTTTTATTGATAGCTCACTAATGAGGATGAAACCTTAGATGAGTGAAAAGTTGGGAGTGATTCTTTGAACATTATAGTTTTATTTATTCAAATTTTTGTTTTGATGCATGATATTTTAGTGAATGGTGTTGAAAATCTTGTTATGTTTCATACCAGGGTTTCATATACATGTTTAGTTGCATGTGAATTAGTAAAAATTGTAACGAAATAGATCTTCAACCCTACCGTGGCACTTTGACCTTTTTGTCTTAGCCAAACAAAGTTGAGACCTCAAATATGTTAAGTAAAATGCTCTTGAGTTAATACATGTTTTCACATTAATCTTAGGCCCAATAATAGACACATAAAATATGTCACATGTGATAAATAGATATTTCATAATAATTCATGCAAAATAACCACACATAACTCTTAGGAGAATAATATGAAGTCTTGGAACATAATTATAGGAATAATGGTTCTAATAAGGAAATGTGGGATAACTAGTGTAATAAAGGGCCATAAATGTCAAATATGACATATCTCCTAAAAATAAATCACAAAAGTTAAAACAAACTTCATATTCATAATCTACATACTAAAACTAGCCTATGTGTCAATATTTAGCCAATTTGGACAACCTTGAATATATAAGGAGAGTTGAAGAGAGAGAAATGTGAAAAAGATATATAAGTGGAATAATAAAGATAAATAACTCCAAAAGATGAAAATAAGGGTAAATTCATATTCAACACATCAAAGATAACTTGTGGACAAAGTTTCACCAAATTTGGATAATTATAATGTCCTTAATGCATGAAGAAAGAGAAACTAAGATTTGATTAAATAGTGCATCAAAAGACTTCAAAAGGGAAATATAATGGGAAATTCAGATTCTAAATGCTTTAATTGGCCTAAGTGTAAAATTTCATAATAATTGGAAAATATTTGGACTCTCAATTTGATTTGGAAAGAATTGACATAATTTTTCACATCGCTTTAATTCACATTTTGATTTTTTCTAAAGTCCCGCTTACTTATGCTATCATATGAAATTTTCTTTTCTCGGCCCGATCAAACGGTTCCCATTTTTCCTGAGATCGATGGAATCTATCGAAGGCTTGGAGGTCCTCCCTCTCTTCTCTCTATCTCTCTCATCTCATCATCTCAGTCTGAGATTATTGCTCCATCACATTCCTCGTCTCTTTCCACATATGTGGATCCTAATATTCCTAGGTTTGTGGTCTCCCTACCCCAGTCAACGAGGGGTTCTCTCCATCTCCCCTATTTCCTGGTTTGGCTTATATCCCTATCATCTAGGGATTCACCCCCTATAAATAACCCCTCTTACACCATCCTTGAACGCACAACAAACAATCCCAATTGTTCCCTTGGTCCCGAACGCCCTACACCCATCTTCCCCTACTTCGTTTTCTTGGATCTTCAACGATGAGTTTGACAGTGACTTTCTAACCTCAACAATAGCCTCTTGTGATCGGCTTCAACTCTGCGAGGTGTGGGTGGACTTCAGAAGGACTCTAATCATTCGTATTGAAGGTATATTAGTTTTGTCCCTTTTTGCTTAGTTCTTAACCTTCACAACGATTAGTTGGTTGGTTTTCATCATGACGCTTGATCTCTTCGCATTGAACTTTGATTTTGGTCAGTAGTTCTCCCTCCGCAATTGGTTTTGAGATTTCTTGGCTCTTTCTCATTGTCTTGGGTTCTCGCGACTTCTTCAATAATGGCAGAAGGTTTTTCTGGGGCTATGATTGGCCTTTGTGCATGTGACAAGGTTCGTTGGGATCGTTGGCACTTCAGGAGCAAAATCCCAAAGTCTATCTCGCTTGGTTTTCCATACATCACGATTTGTAGTTTGAAGATCCATCTACTGGGACTCCCGTTTCGCGTTGAGAAAAGGGGGAACAAAGCCCCAGGTTTAATCTCTTCTCTTCCCTCCTATTTTCTTCTTGCTTTTGTTTTTATGTAGAGGGGTAAAATCATCATTTCATGTTGTTTATTTCTTCTCCTCACGTTGAGGCAACTTTCCTAGATGTCTGTGGAGTCATCCAAGTTGGCAAACCTTGGTTAGGCCAACTCAGACCGCATGGCCCACTCTCTCCCTCTCTCTTCTTTCTCGTGACTTTATGCTGACATGGATTATATGATTGGCCCGTTTAAAAAAATTCACAATAAATTAATTACTGATAAAAAATACAAATAAATAGTCAATAAATTAAAAAAATGTAAGCCTTCTAATGGTATTGGTTTTTTTACCTAAATCCAATGTTTAATAATAAGTCATTTTAATGGATTAATCTAAATTAGTAATAACTTGTAAAATTCATAATCAAATATCTATAAGTCAGAAAAATATAATAAAATATGTTTTGAACTCCGAATAATATAAGACAAAATATGGCATGGTTTTCATAACCTAATTCACACATTAAGAAAAAGGTGACTTTGAGGGTTTGTGAAATCAATCTAATTCTAACCCTAATTTCACATACATGATAATAGGTGCTTTGGAGACCTAGAATTGGATCTAGAGGTGACCTTGGACTGCTAGTGTCACACCTGCATCCCACGTTTACCACTAATCATGAGATTAGGGCATAAATTAGCTGAAATATCTTCCATATTTTTTTCTCTCTATATATTATAATAAAACTTATTGAACCATAAGTCTTGACTAAACATAACAACACGATACAACATAACTTGTCTTATTACATAGAAGCAAGAGTTTCACACTTAATATACATCATGTACATTACATTTCAAACTTCTCTCTTTTCTCACTCTTTCTATCCCAGGATCCAGGAGAAGGATAAGAGACCCTCTAACTGTTCTAACTACTCTTCTTTCAAGACCTCTGAGCTAATCTTGATTAAAGTTGGCTTCCGACTACTAAGGAAGAGCTAATCCTTTACCTAAAAAAATTGTTCAGTAGGTTGGTGAGCTACTGGCTCAGTGAGTAGAGAATCAATAGGTAACCAAGATATTTATGATGTTTACGAGTAATAGAACTTAAATGCAATCATGTAAGCATGGCAGCATGAAACTGTAATTCATTCAGCATGGCAGTTTAAAATGGTAATTCACTCAGCATGGTAGTAGTACAGATATTGAATGTAATAAAAGGATAACCTAACTATTTATGTTATTTCAAATCCAATTATTATGCCTTTGGACCTACGTAAGGTGTACCAAAACATATGAAAGTATCACAACAAGCTACGATCTCACTGTATAAGACTTATAAGTATGCTCGGGTTCCTAAGTCTTTAATCTCAATACCATGTCTGCAGCTGGCATCGGCACTTCTGCCTCTCGACGGCTAATGGGAGCGGATGGATATCTCAGACTCCACCCCTCAACCTGGGTACTCAGGCGGTGAGTCAAAGCCCTCAGGCTTAAAGTGCATTAGTGGACCTACCGACCACTGATTACTACAACATGTAGCACAGGTACCACCAACATCCCCGATTGGTGTTGGGTACCATACAACTATAAGGAGTTTGCCCTACTGGTCAAACCCCTGCACCCTACTGGTATGCTCCGGCTTACCTCAATCTGGACTACCTCCAATCGGGAAACTGTTTCCTCCCCACAGAACAGGCCTCATCCTGTGAGGATTCTACAGTGTCCATGACATCTAATGTCTAGTGACGATTAGTTAATATAACAGGCATCATCATCATAGCTAATGATTATCCTATTTCTAACAATTAACCGTCTTGCATTTAAATAATAAATCACTAAACAGTTTTCATATATTTCACAACTATACTCCAACTCTTAAAACATGAACTAGGGCACCTTGTCTTTCTAGTGCCTCAATTTACACATTCATCACATGTCGAATCATGACAATTCACAAGACAACTTTCAACATGGTAATACATCACTATTAATATGATTAATAAAGCATTTCAACTATTGATTTTCACCACATACGTTTATTCAAGCATCACAAATATCATACAATAAGAATCGAACATTGTATACTATTATTTGAATTGATATGCTTTAAATCAAGGTTAATAGATGATTATCTACTCACAATATTCATCCAAGATCACCGATCTTAGCCCTTTCACCAACTAATCTTGGTTCTTAGCTCGCACAGGACATGATCAAGCTTTAAACCTCTAGATCTCGTTCAAAACAACCCCTTTTATGTGTTTCCCAACCCTAAAGAGGGTCTGTTGTAGGAAGAAGATTAAGATCGGAGGTTAATCCAAACCTCAAATCGCTGGATTAGGGATCTCGAGCAAGGGAAACCGAAAGGAAGAAGAATTACATATTAAAACTACTTACCAACTCGAATCTATAATAACCCCTTTGGATTTCTACTATTCTGAACGTTCTTCCCCAGAAATTGCCCTCCATGTCGCCCTTTCATCCAACAAGTGGTTTGGGATGATAGAAGATCAAATCGTGATTCCAACGCACTTCATTTCGTTGAAAACGGATAAATATTGCTCGAGATATGATCATTTTATAATTGGCTGATCTTGGCAGCGTCGGTCGCGGTCGCGGTGTCGACGCAGTGTCGGTCGCGGTTTATACCGCGGTTGTGGTGTCGACGCAGCGTCGGTCGTAGTTTACAGTATATACTTACTAAAAATAGCATAACTCACTCATTTTAACTCAAATTTGGTTCATTCTTTTTTTTTGGATTTGTAATTGAATTATCTACAGTCTTGCCATATTATTTTCATAATATCATCAATGAAAAATCATTTATTAATTATTTCATCCAATGTCATTAACTCTCTTCTTGCACACATGTATGGGTCAATGCTATGTTAATCCGAACTCGTATCTTTATAGTATGCTTAGGTCATGATTATGAGTTTCCCAAACAAGTATTAAGGTCACTAAGGTTAATATAAAGCACAACATAGAATATTACTAGCAAAAACATGACAAGCATTAATATTATCTTAAATCTCTAGGATTACCAACAAAGCTAGGAATAGGTTGTAACAGCTAGACTCCGTAGAGAGGTATGATTGCATCCCACAATATTTCTATGTTGAGAAATTTCTAATTCCTCTCTTTTAGTATGTTTGCATCTCCTATTTTTCCTTTGAGAAATTAGCCTATGTTTCTTCTTTCTCTTGGTCTTATGGACATTAGCCTACACCATATCTTGTTCTTTTGAAAATTATGGTTCATGTGAACTACTTTATTTGTTATTAATCTTCTAATCATATTATCATGTTTGGACATTCTCTTAGACTCTTTCTTATGCATTACTCATGGTGGAACATTCTATGGTGTTATATGCTCTTTTTGCCACTTTTATGGTGGATGTTGATTAGGATCATGTGATCCCACTTATTATATTTGTTGAATGTTCTCATCTTTCCGTCTCATCTTTCCTATTCTCCTTTATAATTATTTATTCTTTTGTTATGAATCATGTGGTGACTGCTAGTATAATGTTACATGGTATTTTATGTGGATGTGAACATTACCACGTATGAATACAGATGTTAAAAATTCCGGCATATGAAAATATATTTGAGTAGATGTATATTTCCTACTCAGGGTGGATGTATACAGTTCCTACCCACTCCATATTTAGAGCGGATGTATACAGTTCTCGCTCATCTCATATTTGTGGTGGATGTGTTATTTCCTACATACATGTTTATATTGTCTAGTATTGTCACAGGTGAAACACATGGATGCTTTATTGTTATACTTTGATCTTATGTATCTCTTTTATTATTATTCATTTCTTTTATGTCTGATTGGGTAATCCTTTACTTTTCTATGGGAAGCCTTTTATTTTTATGTCCTTTATTCCATATATTGCTCAAATTCCTATTTTAAGTATGCACATACCACTTTTTCCTATGTTTACCTTTACTTCTCCTTTTTGTGGGGTATGCTTCCATCCCCAGGTTTAGTGCAAAGAGAGGATAATCAAGGTGAATTTAGACAGCAACTTTGTAGCTGAGCTTTGGGAGACTTTGAAGAGGTGGTTAGATGGCCCTCAGCTGGATCCTATTTGATTAGATAGTTTTCCTTTTTGACTCACCCATGTGTGGTGAAGAGTTGTATAAAGTTATCGAGCTTTGTAATAGTTAGAACTTTTATATTCCGCTGTTACTTTTGGTTTTATAATTCATACATGTTGAATGAATTTGTTATCATCCCTTTGGTGAAAAATTGTATGTGGTTTTTGGTTCAAGGGATGTTGCCTTTTTATTTCTAATAGGGATTGGTTCCCCTCTGGGACCCCACTCTCTACAGCATGGTATCAGAACCAGTGGTTGCTGGTTATCTAACTGTTTCAATCTTGTCTCCCTTAGGATGTTTACCTTTATCTTAGGTTGCTTATACCTAGTACCCTTCCCTTGTGCAGGAAAAATCTTATGGCATGAGATAACTCAACTGTTGACAACATGTCCGACTATGAGACACCCCAGAACCTGACACCCCAGAACCCTAGGTTTGGGATGCCAAGGATGGATCCACCCTTTACCACTCCAGTGACTCAAGGAACTCCTCCAACTAGAAGTGGAACATCAGTAGGATAGGAAACCCCAGCCGCAACTACTACTAATGCAGGAATAGTTATCACTCCTGGACAAGAGTTGACCATGTTGAGGCAGCTTCTTTCCACAACCATGGCAGGGATGTTAAACAACCCACCTATGTCTGACAAACCTAGGAGTACTCAATCATGGAGTTCATGAATATGCAACCACCCTCCTTTAAGGGTGAAGGAGAGATGGTGGATAAAACTAATGATTGGGTGTTATCTCTAGATAGGACTTTTGATGGTATGGCATGTCCTCCACGCTAGAAGGTCATATTTGCTGCTTATGTACATGATGGACCAGCTAAAGTTTGGTGGAATGGAATTGCAAGGACTCGTGACATCTCAACCATGACCTGGGAGCATTTTTTGGTGCTTTGGACAGTACATCTGCACTACTGCTCTAAATAAGAAGGAAGTTGAGTTCTACTTTGAAGCAAGGTAACCTATCTGTTTATGAATTTGTACAAAGTTTCTTTCAAGGAATGTAGGGCTGACCTATTCTTTCAAGGACTCAACTACAATGTGGGTCATGCTCTTATTCTACAACTACCCTTGGCCTTTCAACAGATGGTGGATAAGGCTTCATCCATGGAATCATATTTTGGTTTCCAGTCACACAAGGATAACAATCATAAAAGGAAACATTATGAAGGTGATTGTTGATCTGAGGACTTCGTTGCTCGAGGAAAAGATAGACTACCAATATGTCACTACTGCAATGAACCTGGACACATCCAACCTAAATGCCTCAAGCTTCATAATGAGCAAGTACCTGCTCAACAATAAGAACCTCAAGTACCTCATGAGAATAATGGAAACAATAATGGTAGAAGACCTGTGGAAAGAAGAGTTGGAAGAGTTTTTTCTTTAGACGGTGAAGAAGTTCATGAGGAGGAACATGAACAAGGTGATCCATAGTTAGGTTTTATAATTTAATGTTTCCTTTTGGTATGGATGGATGTAAGGAAGTATAATGGAATCCTTTGTACCTAAAGAATAGTTTTGACTTAATAAGTTGAATCCTTTAAGGGGTGGTGAATAGTTGTTTGCTTTTATATGGATGTTTTGATTTTGAGGACGAAATCCCTTTAAGGGGTGGTGTGCTATAACAAACTAGATCTTGAACCCTACCCTAGCACCTTGACATTTTTGTCTTAGCCAAAAAAGGTTGAGACCTAAAAAATGTTAAGTAAAATGCTCTTGAGTTAATACATGTTTTCACATTAGTCTTAGGCCCAATAATAGACACATAAAATATGTCACATGTGATAAATGGATATTTCATAATAATTCATGCAAAATAACCACACATAACTCTTAGGAGAATAATATGAAGTTTTGGAACATAATTATAGGAATAATGGTTCTAATAAGGATATATGGGATAACTAATGTAATAAAGGGCCATAAATGTCAAATATGACATATCTGCTAAAAAGAAATAACAAAAGTGAAAACAAACTTCAAACTCGTAATATGCATACTAAAAATAACCTATGTGTCAATATTCATCTAATTTGGACAACCTTGAATATATAAGGAGAGTTGAGGAGACAGAAAATGTGAAAAATCCATATAAGTAGAATAACAAAGATAAATAACTCCAAAAGATGGAAATAAGGGTAAATTCGTATTCAACACATCAAAGATAACTTGTGGGCAAAGTTTCACCAAATTTGGATAATTCTAATGTCATCATGAAGAAAGAGAAACTAAGGTTTGATTAAATAATGCATCAAAAGACTTCAAGGGAAATCTAATGCCAAATTCAGATTCTACATGCTTTAATTAGCCTAAGTGCAAAATTTCATATTAATTGGACAATATTTGGACGATCAATTTGATTTGGAAAGAATTGACATAATTATTCACATCACTTTAATTAACATTTTGATTTTGCTAAAGTCCGAATTATTTATACTGGCACAAGGATTTTTCTTTTCTCGGTCTGATTGGATGGTTCCCATTTTGTCCTGAGATCTGTGGACTCTATCGATGGCTTGGAGGTCCTCCCTCTCACCCGAATTTCAGTCAGAAAGGAACTACAAGCTACAACTTCTTCTCTTATCACTATCTCTCTCATCTCATCATCTCAGGCTGAGATTATTGCTCCAACACACTCCTCGTGTCTTTCTACATCTCGGGATCCTAATATTCCTAGGGTTTTGTGATCTCCCCACCCCGATCGATGAGGGGTTCTCTCCATCTCCCATGTTTCCTAGTTTGGCTCGTATCCCACTCATCCAGGGATTTACCTCCAATAAAAAAAACCCTCTTACACCATCCTCGAATGCACAACAAAGAATCCCAACTGTTCCCTTGGCCCCGAATGCCCTGCGCCCATCTTCCCCTACTCTGTTTTCCTGAATCTTCAACGAAGGCAACTTTCTGACCTCGACAGTGGCCTCTTATGGTCGACTTCAACTCCACGAGGTGTGTGCAGACTTCATAAGGACTCTAATCATTCGAATTGAAGGTATATCAGTTTTGCCCCTTTTTTCTTAGTTCTTGACCTTCACAAAAATTAGTTGGTTCCTTTTCATCGTGACACTTGATATCTTCACATTGAGTTTCGGCTTTGGTCGGCAGTTCTCCCTCCACAACTGGTTTTGAGATTTCTTGGCTCTTTCTCGCTATCATGGGTTCTCATGACTTCTTCAGTAATGGTGGAAGGTTTTTCTGGGTCTATGGTTGGTTGTTGTGCCTGTGACAAGGTTTGTTGGGGCCGCTGGCACTTCAGGAGCAAGATCCCAAAGTCTATTTCGCTTGGTTTTCCATACATCATGATCTGTAGTTCAAAGATCTACCTACTGGGACTCCCGTTTCGTGTTGAGCAAAGGGGGAACAAATCCCCAGGTTCAATCTCTCCTCTACCCTCCTATTTTCTTCTTGCTTTTATTTTTACGCAGAGGGGTAAAATCGTCATTTCATACAATTCCTTTCTTCTCCTCACGTTGAGGTAACTTGCCCAGCTATTTGTGGGGTCAACCGAGTTGGCAAGCCCTGATTAGGCCAAATCAGACCGCACAACCCACTCTCTCCCTCTCTCTCTTCTTTCTCGTGACTTTCTACTAACATGGATTTATATGATTGACCCGTTTTAAAAAATTCACAATAAATTAATTACTGATCAGAAAATTACAAATAATATGTCAATAAATTCACAAAAATGTAAGCTTTCTAATGGTGTTGGTTTTGCCACCTAAATCCAGTGTTTAATAATAAGTAATTTTAATGGATTAATCTAAATAAGTAATAACTTGTAAAAAATCATAATTAAATATATATAAGTTAGAAAAATATAATAAAATATGTTTTGAACTCTGAATAATATAAACTAAAATATGGCATGGTTTTCATAACCTAATTCACACATTAAGAAAAAGGTGACTTTTAGGGTTTGTGAAATCAATGTAATTCTAATCCTCATTTCACATACATGATAATAGGTGCTTTGGAGACCTAGATTTGGATCTAGAGGTGACCTTGGACTGTTAGACTTTGTAAAGAGGTGTGATTGCATCCCACATTATTTTTATATTGAGTAATTTCTAATTCCTCTCTTTTAGTATGTTTGCATCTCCTATTTTTCCTTTGAGCAATTAGCCTATGTTTTTTCTTTCCCTTGGTCCTATGGACATTAGCCTACACCATATCTTGTTCTTTTGAAAATTATGATTCATGTGAATGACTTTATTTATTACTGATCTTGTGATCATATTATCATGTTTGGACATCCTCTTGGACTCTTTCTTATACATTTCTCATGGTGGAACATTCTATGGTGTTATATGCTCTTTTTCCCACTTTTATGGTGGATGTTGATTAGGATCGTGTGATCCCACTTATTTTATTTTTTGAATGTTCTCATCTTTCCTATTCTCCTTTATAATTTCTTATTCTTTTATTACGCATCATGTGGTGACTACTAGTATAATGTTACATGTTATTTTATGTGGATGTGAACATTTCCACATATGAATGCAGATGTTAAAAATTCATGCATAAAAAAATATATTTGAGTAGATGTGTATATCATACTCGGGGTGGATGTATACAGTTGCTACCCACTCCATATTTAGAGTGGATGTATACAGTTCCCGCTCACCTCATATTTATGGTAGATTTGTTATTTCCTACCTACATGATTATATTGTCTTGTATTGTCACAGGTGAAACACATGGATGCTTTATTATTATGCTTTACTTTTACTTTTTGTGGGGTATGCTTCCATCCCCATGTTTGGTGCAAGGAAAGGATAATCAAGGTGAATTTGGACAACAAATTTGTAGCTGAGCTTTAGGAGACTTTGAAGCGGTGGTTAGATGACCCTCAACTGGATCCTATTTGATTAGATAGTATTCGTTTTTGACTCACCCTTGTGTTGTGAAGAGTTATATAAAGTTATCAATCCTTGTAATAGTTAGAACTTTCATATCCCACTGCTACTTCTGGTTTTATGATACATACATGTTGAATGAATTGGTTATCACCCCTTTGGTGAAAAAAAAATTATGTGGTTATTGGTTCAAGGGATGTTGCCTTTTTATTTCTAGTAGGGAGTGGTTCCCCTCTGGGATCCCACTCTTTACTGAAATTGTCATTTATGATACAGTTCATTCTTATGTGGCATGTTATATGTGAATGAAGCAAATGAAACCATAAAAATAGCACATTCAATAAATCCAGTATTTTCATTTTAGTGTTTATCCATATGATAAGTGGAGTGACTTAGTAGCTCAATTTATAATACATGTTTTAGATAAGCGATGAATGGAATTTATTACAAGGTTAAGCTAAGAAATGTTGGTTAGATGATTGAACATTCAATTTAGAGAGTGAATTAGAAATTTAATTCCCTAAAAATTGTAGAAACCTTCATAGAGGCTTGTGATGTGAAGAGGAAACATGCTTCTAGAGTGGAGTATAAGTCCAGATGAAGATAGCTAGGTCATACCAGATAAGGGTGTGAGGGTCTAATCCAGTGACAAAAAAATTTTATAATAGTGTGGTACCCAATAATAATCGTAGATGTCGGTGGTACCTGTGATGTTTTTTTTGGAAATAGGTAAATATATTGCCAAAGGAAACTGTGTAAACCACAACACCTACAAAAAACAAGATGTATACAAGGGGATGTTATCTACAAAAACCCCAGTATCTTTTAGCTTGCTCAGACATCCCTGAGCTAAGGCCTTTTCTACATTTGAAAATACGCGCCAAGTTTAGAGCCAACTTAGCAACAATCATATCTTCATCACAAGATTTTCTACCATGATTCCTGTTGTTCCTTTCTTCGGATACATAGTAACAAACACCTGTAAGACATAGACCACCCACATCTATTTTACTCATACTGTCAAGTATACACAGAAGCCTAGTGATTGTACCAGAGATGTTAGCATCAAAAGACTGTCCTTATTCGCACTTGAGGAAAACTAAAACCCAGATCCTCCTGAAGAACCTGCAATCACCAAAAATGTGGTTGTGACTCTCATCAGCACTCTTGCATAAGACACATATACTATCCACCTGCAAGCCCCACCTGTTCAGTCTATCCATAGTAGGCACTTTAGAATGTACAACTCTATATGTTAAAGTGCTCCATTTGGGAGTCATTCTCCTGCTCCAGATAATCTTATGCTAGCTCACATTTTCTCCCATATAGTTGTTGATCCATGGTGTCTCCCTAGGATTAGCTAGGCACACAAAACCATGATCATCAACACTATAAGAGTTTTGAATAAGTGCCCACTGCTTGCACATATTCCTCCAAACCCTAGACGAGTTGTTGTCATAACCTTGGTTCAGATCGCCATACCTGATACTCATCCATTGCGTCCAAACGTTCTCCTTCTCCCTTAGAAATATGTCCACCCTTTTGTTATGGCTTTGAGTAACCAGTTGCATAGGGGCAATGATATTGAGGCCATCTTTAGTGAAAGGTCTAGCAATCTTGTCCCAAGACACACCATGTCCTTTGCCACCCCAAATGAAGTCAGCAACAATCTGTCTCATATTATCAGTAGTGGGCATCGGAATGTCACACACATCGCACCAAAAATGAATCATGTCCTGTAGAATCGATCTGCTCAGCATCAGTCTACCCGCCATGGATAAGTGGACAGCAGCCCACCCATCAACCTTGGCTCTGAGTTGATCAAGGCATTGAGAGAAATCTTTAGCGTAACCTTTACTCCCAGCCACAGGAGCACCCAAATACCCAGTCGGCAGCCTCCCAACTCTAACTCCAATAGCTTCTCTCATCTTGCCTCTCCTAGCATCACATGACCTAGAAAGGTGCATTCTAGATTTGATGGTACTTATATAAAGACCAGTTAGATAGCCGAACTTCAAAATAACTCGCTTCAGCTCTTTCAGCCTATTAGCATGTCCTGTTGAGAATAACATGACATCATCGGCAAAAATTAGGTGGGAGAGCACTTCAGTATTCTTGATCTTGAATGGCTTCACTTTCCCTCTGTCAATAGCATCAATCATGATATTGGTGAGTCCTTCCATCACAATCGTGAACAGCAAGGGGGAAAGAGGGTCCCCTTGCCTTAAACCATTAGATGCAGGGAAGAAACCAACAGGACCACCATTCAGTAGGATGGAAAAGGAAGTTGTGGTAACACATTGTTTAATGATATTCACCCATCTATCATAGAAACCCAAAGCTTTCATAATATCCCATAAGGAATCCCAATGCACATTATCATAGGCTTTCGTTAGGTCAACCTTCAGACAAGCAATGGCATTACTCTTACTATTCTTGAACCCACTTAAAATACAGCTGTGAGGAGAGTACTATCAGATATTCTTCTGCCTTTGATAAACACGCTTTGTTCCTTAGATATGATGTTGGGGAGAACCATCTTCATCTGCCCTGCTATAACTTTAGAAACAATTTTATATAACACATTACAGCAGGCTATCGGCTTGTAGTCCGCTATAGTTTCAATATCATTCTTCTGAGGAATGAGTTTAATGAAAGTGTGATTAACTGTGCGAACCATATTGTGCCCATTGATGATCCATGCAACAACTTTTATAATATCATTCTTCACTAGGTACCACATGTGTTGGAAGAACTTAGCATTCAAGCCGTTAGCCCCAGGAGCCTTGCAGGCATTAATAGAGAAAACAACTTTTCTGACTTCTTATTCACTCACTTGGGCGCATAGAGTCTCATTAGTAGCATCATCCACTCTTCTAGACGGTAGCAGAGTGTCAAAACTCTCAACCCTTCTTTATTCCTGGTTGTACATAGTATTGAAGTAGTTTATAGCATTTAAGGCCAGACCTTCTCAACTATTAACCACTTCTCCATTCTCATCAATCAACTCATGAATAGACTCCTTCAACTCTTTTTTATTTATAGCCCTATGGTAAACTTTAGTGTTTTGATCGCCATCCCTTATCCACTCCATCCTACTTCTCTACCAAAAGTACATCTCATCAGCCTTCTTTAAGTCCCTCGGTCTCTTTTCAGTTCTATTCTCTTCACTGGTGAGCTCCTCATTCAACGGATCACTTCTGATCTATTCCAAGATTATTTGGTAAGCCATGTTATCTTCAGCGAGCAAGTTTCTTAAGTTAACTTTCTCTCTACTCCACTTTTTATGGGCCTTCTTAGTATCTTGGATCTTCTTCAAGGTTCTGAATAAATCATTGCCTAGTTGCTCAGTGCTCCAACTGGTCTTCACAATATCTTTGAACCCTATCCACTCACACCACCAATTTGAGAACCGAAAAGGTCTTCTGATATTAGGTTTGCACACTAAGTCAATCTTCATCCACGCATGGTCACTGAGTGGATTAGAACCAACCTTAATGAAGGAATTGGTCAAGAGGTTTAGCCAAGGTTCATTGAGCAAACCTTTATCAATCACGCTCGCTATCCTTCTACTACCGGCCTATTTATTGGACCAAGTAGTCTTTCCACCAACTCTATTTAGTTCAATTAGCCCAGTAACCTGGACCATATTATTGAAAGGAATCAAGACTCTTTCAGGAACCCTGTTGCCTCCCATCTTCTCATCATTCCTCCTCACATCGTTGAAGTCCCCGATCATAAGCCAGGGCACTTCCTGTTGGGCAGTCTCAACTACAGTCTTCCATAGACCCTTTCTGTCTCCCTCCAACTGTTCACCATAGACCCCAAACAAAATGAAATGGAAACCTCCAATGTTGCAGCAAGAAACGGTGATCACCTGATCAATCATCATAATAACATCGAGGTTCCAAGTATCATTGTGCCAGCCAACAAAAATGCACCCTCCTTCTCTTTGCTCCAAATTATAGATAGCCAACCAACCTGTAGGAAATAGAGTGTAGATTCTTTCCTTTACTTCCATTCTGATTCTAGTATCCAGGAAAACAACCAGGGAGACATCAATCTCTTCAATTGCCCTCCTCAGCTCTCTTTGGTTGTTCACCAGGGAAGCTCCTCGCACATTCCATACGAGGACCGACATTACTGGTTTTTATTTTCCCCTCCTCAAGGTGGGCATTCTTCCTTCCTTTCTTAGTTGTGCTCCTCGTCTGTTTAGGACTTCTGCTGCACCCTGTCTCATTGCCAGTAGGTACCTCCTTGTTCACATGATCGAGTACATCAAATGGGTTATCATCAATGTAGATGTCTTCAATAACTTCTTCCACTCTTTTCTTGGTTGTGTATGTGTCACGTGGGTTAGGCATAACAGCAACCACCTCGCCTTCTTCAACAACTATGGTCTCCTACGTGCTAGCTGCCACATTCATGGTAGCCACCTTACTTGTGTTGTCATGTGTGTCACTCGTCACCTGCTCTTTCTATTTTGGTTCTCTGGTTTTACTAGTAATAGCCGATCTGACTAAGGGAGGGGGTCTGCTACGGCTCGCACCCGCCCTGTACATCCTTCTTCTGTTGGAGTTCTGTTCTTTCATGATGTCTCTACCCCTAATCAACGGAGGCTCAGTATGAGCCACCCGAAGACCAGGGCACTGGCCTATGGGATGCCCAAAGACCTTGCAGCTTTCACACCTTTCAGGTAAGGCATCGTACTACACTTTCACCTCTAAATATTTGCTGTCTGGTAATGCCACCATCACAGAAGGTGGGAGCTTCCTTTCCGTGCTGACTTCCACACAGATATGGGCAGCTCCTTCCATCTCCCCTTTGGTCCAAAAGTCTATGACTCTGGGTTCACCAATGCCACAAGCTATTATGGAAATAGCTCTCCTAGTCCAGTGGTGACCGACTTTTGGCAGAGTGACCCACACTGGGGCCATCATGAGAGCAGCCCACCTAAGGTCAGCTTCTGGGGTCCAACACCTCGACAGCACCAACTGGTTCTCGAAAAACCAGGGGCCATGCTCCAACGGGACTGCCATGTCCATCTCTGATGCGAAACGAGCTAGGAACAAACCTCCTACCATAGCCGAGAGCTGGAGTTCCCCTTTTGGTCACCAGTTCTTTAGCATCCAATCGTGAAGTTGACCCCGGATGGCCTTCCTCCCCATGATTTGGACTATGATAGAGCATTTATGGTACTCATCCATAGCCGCCGCCACGGGCTCCGAGAACGGCATCCACAGCCTATTTTCGCCCTCTTTGTACTTTGACACCTTCTTGTCCTCCTGCAGTAGAAGTAGCTTGAAGTTCCTATGAAGGGACAACAGTTTGGAGATGGTGGCCACCCAAGATCTCCCCATCGTGACGTCCGCCTTCGGGTCAATCCAGTCAGGTGGTGTGTGCTCAGTTGAGGTGGAGGCAGAGGCGGGGGAGCCCGCCCCACCTTGTTCGGCCTCCATTACGGGTCTGACCTAGATCGCAGGCCAAGAAGAGATGGAATAGAGAAAATCTAGAGAGAGAGTGTCCTGAAATAAAAGAATAAACACTTCTCGGTACCTGTGATGTTGGTCAGTTGGTTAGCGTAGTGGAACCACTAATGCAAAATTGGAAATTGTCATGACTCTCCACCTAAGTACCTAGATTTAGAGGAGGAGTCCAGATATTCAGCCACTCCCATTAGCTGCCAAGATCCAAAGTTGAAATGCCCACAAGATATGAGGTAGTTTGAATTAAGACTTAGAATCATGTGCTTTCTTCTAAGTCTTATACAATGAGATTGTAGCTTGTTGTGATGCTTTCACATTACATGGAACAATTCATGTGGGTTTAAGAGCATAGTCAATGAATAAGAATTAATCAAGTATGTTATGTTGTTGATTTATTCTTTGTAGTCATCAAGAGTAACTTACCATTTGTATGTTTCTTAATGACTAGTTCTTTTTTAGATCAATCAAGTATGTTTAGATTTTTTTTACTTATTGTAGTTATGTAGAGTAATCCTAATGTTCATGTGTGTGAATGACTCCTTCCTTTATAGTTCTTTAATGTTTTACTTTCAATTTAGTTGTTCAAGATTCTATTCCTCACTATTTAAGTGCTATAAATTGTTTCTTAGAAGTACTCATTCAGTGGGTGAGTAGCTCCTCACTCTACTTATAAAAAATTTAGGTACACCCTGAGCATATGGAGATCTAAATGTATATTACAAGTTATGCCACAAATCAGATGCTAAAGAGGTTCAGATAATTGGTCTCTATCACATAGGTCATTGTTTAAAGTATAAGAGTTGTATATGAATGATGTTATGTTTCTTCATCACAATATATGTAATTAAGAGTCAAGCCAACGATCATGTATTGTTGAAAGATAGTGCAGATAATCTTATTCTACTCCTAATGTTTGCAATCACATCAAATATAAAGGTTTTAATTCTCAAATAAACCTGATTGATGTATTTGGTTTTAATATATCAGTCAAGTTTCAAAAAGTGATCTAAAAATTAAAGTGTTCTTAGGTTTGCTTAGAACTCAAATTATGCCCAAATTTCATGATCTACCAGTGACTATGGAATTTAGGTGTGACATGATGGGTTAGAATGTGAGTTGCTAGATAGTGTGTTCAGGTGTTGTTTGCATCTAAGATATAGGTAGAGTGCCTAATTAATGGTTACATATCATAGAACTCCTTCTCTTGATTAGTTAGAGTTGACATAATCTACTTCCTTTAGTTTTCTTTGTTTTAATATCTTGCCTTATTTGAGTTTTATGCTTATATCTACCATTTGTTTTTTATCTAAGGAAGAACTGAATCTTAGGTGAATAAACATCCCCACGTCCCTATGTTTGACTCCTTCTCACTACTTTGACCTTATAATATTGCGGTCATCCCATGGTTTCGATTTATCAATTTAAAGATTGATCCTAGGGGCTTGCATTTATTTTGGACATGGTCTCAAAGGTGATCGTCTTTTGGCATCTTTACTAAGGAGCCTGATGGTAGGAAACTAAATCTGATTCACTAGGTGCATCATTATTCAATTCATCAATAGCACCAACCAATGGTGACCACTGATGGCACCCACTAATGGTAAATATCAATGGTGACCACCAATGGAACTAACCAATGACTTGATTAGTTGATGGAAACTAGTGTGTGATAGGTCAAGGCCACAAACCCAACTAGGGTTCATCCAAACCAAGTTGGGTTTCATTTCTTCACAAATCGAGTTATACTGGGACTTCAGCTTAGGTTCATCCAAACTGGGCCATGTTTACTCCCACTTACTAATATATCACCTACCACTATAAATACTTCTCCTTAGTGTTTGTTTAAAGGGTTCCACATTTTTATTCACCGATCTCTGTCTTGAAGCTCCAAGGCCTAATAGGGATGAGGATCTCACCCAACATACATTCCCATACATTATGCCCACTTCCGTTGGTCTACACCATTTTCAACCAACCATGTACAACATCCACTCATTTCCATCAGTTTCTACCTCACCCATATACCCACCAAATGAAGCTGATCGTGGGTCATCCAAGCGAGGGTGGGTTTGTCTCCACCCATATGTGCAAGCTGTTGTTTGGGGTGGAATTGAGGAAGGAGGTCAAGGGGCCCTAAAGACCAAAGAGTTTGATGCAAAGGATGGGATTCAACCCATTCTGAGGCATAGGCTAATCTCTTCCTCGTCTTCCTTTCTTCTACCTTTCCCTTTGGTTTCTACAAAATGATGTATTTCCATCTTTGTTCAGTGCTGACAATGATTTTGTATGGATAGTTGTGCTCCTTCTTGGTTATTTATCTTGATTTGGACATGTTTATGTACTTTGACCTTAGTCAAGTAGTTAATATTCATATCTAGCATGCTATTATTCTATCTTCTTCTTTTGGATTGAATTTTTGGACTTTTTGATCACTTTCTTGCATGAACTAATATTTTCACTAACCTCAAAATATTACTGGTAAGAACGGGTAGAGAGGGTAGTTTGGACTAAACTTTGAGAGGACATCACCCAAGGAAGAATCTTCCCAAAATACAAGGTCAAAGAAATCTGATTTGACATGACCAAATTGAACCCAATTCGTCGAACTTGGTGAAGTTTGTTGTATCAATGTTCCTGCCATATTCTTTTCCACTCCTAACACTCTTGTTATTTTGATCCAAGTAATTTTTAATAATTAGGGGTGTTCATACATTATCCTCGAGAGAGGTTTGGGTTGTTGAAGGTGTTTTAGTCACACTTCGTGCGAGAAAGTGGGATGACCCCTACAGGAGTAGCTTTGATGGTAGATGCTGGTTTTAAAAGTTAGTTGCTAGATTGGGTGTTCAAAGGTTCTCTACACCATGAATGAGGTAATTAGACTACCTAATTAGTGGTTACATAGCCTCGAACTCCTTCTCTCCATTAGTAGGACTTTGTGAAATTTACTTTTTTGTATTTTTATTTGTTTCTTTTTCTTGTCTTAATTTTATTAATGTATCTACCATATGTTTTTCTTTGCTAATTAAAACCAAATTCTAGGTGACTAAATCTACCCACATCCCTATGTTTAACCCAATGTCATCGTTTTGATCCCGTATAATGTTGAGGGTGTCCCAAGTTCTTGGGTTCTGAATTTGAAGTGTGATCCTTAGGAGACCATGTTTATTGTGGACACAGTCTCAAGGGAAATCAACTTTTGGAACCATTGTTGGGGACATGGTTTTTCCACATTTTACTTTTAAAGATTTTGTTCTGTTTAGACTAATATTATATACGTTCATAGTTTTTATTTCTTGTCACAAATACTTGTCCATACACACTGATGTGATTTTATTTTCCCTATTTACTTTTGATCTACAACCATGGATCTAGCCACAGAGAGGTAGATCATATTGTCCACCTTTCCTCCTAAATTTTCTATAGTCCAGACATTTGGCAATGTCGTGTGCTTCTATTTTGTCTAGGCATTTGGCAAATAATTGAGAGTCACGTGCTTCTTTTACTCAACCTATATTCACCCCCACCATCATCATATATTTCAATCAGAGTATACTCATGAGGCCATCTCATCTACATCATACACCTACTCTTCCACACAAGAGTACACTAGAATAGTGTCTCCTGAGATAGTAAATGTTGACCAACTCTTGTCTTTGCAGAACCAACAACTGAATAAAGTAGTATCCCTTGGAAGAGAATGTGTCGATGCACTACTTTACACCTTATTGGGCCACCTTCAAGAGCATACATACCCTCTTCAAATAGTACTTAAATGGCAAGATAGCCAACTACAAAAGGTGATAGACATCAAGTCATGTATCAGAAAC
The DNA here is from genome assembly GCA_963693085.1 of Alisma plantago-aquatica. Taxonomy (NCBI): domain Eukaryota; kingdom Viridiplantae; phylum Streptophyta; class Magnoliopsida; order Alismatales; family Alismataceae; genus Alisma; species Alisma plantago-aquatica. The sequence goes on along the minus strand of OY856409.1, from coordinate 537,755,095 downwards.
AAGTTTCAATCTATTGAACTAAATTTCATCCACACATTGTAGATCAACACATCAAAACCTCAACAATTGTACACAACATAGATGGTAGATTATAAAGAGATGTCAACTCAAGTTTTGCAACTCAGAAGTGAGGCTATTGGAAAAAATAGAAGATTTTAAGATCTTGTTATTTTAGTTGTGGCAAACTGATACGTGTCACTGTTCTCAAATGAAGACTTCAAATGTCAAACCCCATCCACTAAACCCCAACAAAAACTAATTTTGCAATCCTATAAGGAATGTTAATTGGAATCACATATGTTTTTAGTGAAATCTCACCTACATAGGGAAGACCTTCATTTAATCTAGACAATCTAGTTGGGAAATTAATGGAGGTAGCATGACACCCAAAATTAGGGTTGATGATGATGATCTTCGTTTGTTACAAAGTAATCAAACTACCTCTATATTATTTTCAACACAACCTGATTGTTTGTTCGACTAGCCCAGCTCGATATCTATCATGAACGAGAATGACACATAGAGGGTCGAGAAGTGTATTGTGTTATGAACAGTGCACCTATCATGGTATAGATCTATTGGTTTAAGGATGGTGATGATTATGATCGTTCAATTAGGGGATGTGAATCTATTGATGACAGTCAAAAGCCAAATTCCCATGTGCTCACATCTACTACACCCCCTTGTAGAGTGTTATTACTAAGGAAGGAGAAATCTGGAAAATTCATGGCAATATTGTTGTAGAACATGAGGACATACCGCCCCTTAAAGTTGATGATAAGCTTGAGTTGAAGAGTTTATAGCTAAATTCACCTAGGGTGGTCTCATGTTTAGATGATGATAGGATGACCAATGAGCACATTAGAGATACATTAGGGAATCCAATATAAAATATGGAGGGTGAATAGTGAAGTCCCCTAACAAATTTTAAACATCTCCCCTCCATCAATACCTATGTCGACACCTTAGGATAGTCCTATCAAGAATTGTATCTTAGGAGTAATCCCAAAAATGCAACATCGAGGATTTCAATTGAACACAACTCTAGTCAATACCAACATGAAGAAGAATTCATTGAGTCCCCATATTAAGCTACTCTATTTTAGACTTGGTAGGTTCAACCTATACTCCTATCGCACTCCTACATGTGTATGTTGTAGGAAACATGTAGGTAACACAAGACTAGAAACTTAGGATTTGGGACCCGGGTATAAGAATTGTGGGTCAACCACCCCCTCTCTCTGACACAATTTAATTTACTCTCTTTATATTAAAATGAATTTTGTTGTTTATATTATAGCTATAATATTTCTTTCCTATGATTGTCTAGATATAATATTTACACTTACACATCGTTTAGGAACTTTTCATAATGTTTATGTCTCTCATATCCATCATGCAATATATTTTTTACTAACGTTTAAGCATGGTTATTCAATTTGTATTCCTAAGTAGAGTTTGTTTAAGGCCTTATTTATAATTAAAACATGGGTATCCATTTATCTGTGCCTTATGATTTTGGACATCTTGCCCAACATCACAAAAATAATCGATGTTTTTTCAAAACAAGCTCATTTCTATTGGGATGACTTTCTCATCTTTTAATAGTATAGAGTCGCTAGTATATGACTCCAGGCTTCCTCTAAGGGAAAGCCTGTTTCACCATCCAGCAAGTGTTGACACTGAGATGGATCTATGGCATAGGGAAAAACTACATGATTAAGTTCCACTTGATTAGTTAAGTCAATTAAGTGTCTTTTAGCATCAATCAAGTTACAACATATAAAATCATAACAAATTCTACAAAGATAAGGGCATCGTACTCTTCCAGAAGATATAAACATATAGGGTGTGAACTTGTCACACTACCACTACATGATGCCTGTATTATTTTCATTTATCACCTCATCAATACCATAGTCACATGTAATGGGATATCAATCACACAACTCATCATTTATGTATCACAAGTGCCTCAACATGCCTCTCCAGGCTCATTCAACCTATATCATGTCTCATCACCATAGCATACACTAGATATGATTATCAAACTCATAACACTTGCATGGTTAGAAGTTTATAAATAGGATAGGAAACCACATAACATCATAATTCCATAATGGAGAAACAACCAAGATAATCGTTCATTATTATTAGGGTTAGGGTTTTCCTATTAACCGATTAGGGTTTACAAGACTAGGTTCAACCATCAACCCTAGAACCATCACCCTCCACCATCTTGGAGTGTATAAGGCTTAGGAAGCATCATTAGAGTTGGTTAGATAACATTTAGAGGTGGCATATTGCACATCCACCCCCTACATTGGGTAAATTGCAATTTTGCACCAAAACTAGTACAGAAAGCACAAACATCATCCAAACAAGCTCAAACTTGAAACGTAAGCAAATCACAAGCCCTAATTACATATCAAAAGATTAGAGAAAGGTTCTAAGCACATGATTAAGCAAAAGCAAACAAGGTTATCCCAAAACTCAGTTTAGGGTCCTTAAAGCGATAAACCCCTAACAAGGATTTCACACCCAAAATCCTAAGAGAAAAGAGAGGGGTACTTCCTCTTCATCTCTTCCTCGAGCTCCCACGTGGCTTACTCAACACCACAATGATGCCATAGAACCTTCACAAGAACTATGTCCTTCTTCTTCAACTTTTTCACTCTTTTGTCAAGGATCAACACTGAACCTTCCACATATGACAAGTCCTCATCAAGCTCTACCTCTACTGGCTGTAGCAATGACTCTATATCAGGATGACACTTCCTCAACATACTCACATGAAATACTAGATGCAACCTGTGCAACTCAGGTGGAAACTCCAACCTATAGGCCACCTTCCCAACACGTGCCACTACATGGTAAGGTCCTATAAATTTGGGAGCCAACTTACCCTTATTCCCAAACCTCAGAACACCTTTCCAAGGAGAGACCTTGAGGTACACTCTGTCTCCCACTTGGAGCTCCAAGGATCTATGTTAATTATCTGCATACAACTTTTTTCTATCTTGTGCTTCCTTCAACTGTTGTTGTATCACTTTGATCTTTTCTATCGTTTGTTGTACAAGTTTAGGACCAAGAAGTTGGTATTCTCCCATCTCATACCAAAACAATGGAGACTTGTAATGTCTCCCATACAACACCTTGTAAGGTGCCATGTCGATGCTTCGCTGATAACTATTATTGTAGGCAAACTCTTTCAAACTGAAGTGTATGTATCAACTACCCAAAAACTAAAGAACATAATCTCTCAGTAGATCCTCTAAGGTCTGAATGATCCTTTCAGACTGACCATCTATCTGTGGGTGAAAGGCAGTGTTGGACCTCAACTACATACCCAAATTTGTGTGTAGTTGCTCCCAAAAGTGACTTATGAACTGAGGACCTCTATCAGACATGATAGTTGTCAGAACACCATTCAAACACACTATCTCATCAACATAGATCTGGGCAAGCTTCTCATCTGTATATGTCATCTTCACAGGAAGAAAATGTGTTGACTTGGTCAACCTATCAACGATTACCCAGATGGAATCATGACCTTTGGCTGTCCTAGACAGACCAGCCAAAAATTCCATAGTCACATGATCCCATTTCCACTATGGTATAGGCAACGGTTCCAACGTCCCTGTAGGATTTTAATGCTCGACTTTAACCTGCTAACATACAACGCATCTCACAACAAACTCAACCATGTCCTTCTTCAACCCAGGCCACCAATACATGTCCTTCATATTATGATACATCTTGGTGTTATCTGGGTGCATAGCATACATAGATGAGTGAGCCTCTTCCAGCACCATCTTTCTTAGGTCATCAACATCAGGAACTACAATTCTACCATGGTAACAAACTATAACATCATTTGACTCATGGTAGCCATCATGCTTCTCGCTGCCAAACTTTGATCTAATCTGATGTGTCATGGTATCAACCCATTGTGCCTCTCTAATATATTTTCTCAGCATGGGCTTCACCTGCAACTATGCTAACAATCCTGCTAGCAAGGAAACTTCCAGATTAACATTCATTTGACGTAAGGAGACCAACATATCTCGCTTGTGGCACACCATAGAAATCAATTGGGCTCTATCCATAGACAAAGGTGAAGACTTCCTGCTCAACACATTTTCTACAACATTTACCTTCCTTGGATGATAATAAATCATGCAATCATAGTCCTTGATTAATTCCATCCAGCATTGTTGCCTCATATTCAACTCCTATTGTGAGAAGATGTACTTCAGGTTCTTGTGATTCATGAAGATCTGAAACTTTTCTCCACAAACATAGTGCCTCCAGATCTTCAAAGCATGGACTACCACAGCTAGCTCTAGACTGTGGGTCGGGTAATTCTCCTCGTGTTTCTTAAGCTATTGGGAAGAAAAAGAAACCACTTGCTTGTCCCGCATTAGCACACAACCCAAGCCATTCATTGATGCATCAAAGAAGACTATGTATCCTTTTTGTTACTTAGGTAAGACCAAAATTGGTGCATTTTTCATCTATGAAGACCACCACAAACTAATCAAGAAATGGTTGGAACACTTTGTTCATCAAGTCCATGAACACTTCTGGTGCATTGGTTAGCCCAAAAGGAATAACTACGAACTCATAGTGACCATACCTTATCCTGAAAGCTGACTTAGGTATGTCATCCTCCTTGATCCCCAAACTGGTGATATCCTAACCTCAGGTCTATCTTTGAAAACATTATCGTGCCATGTAACTGATCAAATAGGTCAACTATCCTTGGCAGGGGATACATGTTCTTTATTGTCAACTTGTTCAACTGCCTATAGTCCATACACAATTTCATGGACCCATCTTTCTTCTTCAGGAACATCACTAGAATACCCCAGGGTGACATACTCATCCTGATGAAACCTTTATCAAGCAACTCTTGCAACTGTCTTTTCAACTCCGCCATTTCTACTGGAGCCATCTTGTATAGTGTCTAGGCTATCGGTTGCATGTTGGGAACCAGGTTGATCTCAAAATCAATCTCTCGGGGTGGGGGAACACCTACAAACTCCTCAGGAAACATGTCCTCAAAATTTTTGACACCTGGAACCTCCCGAATACTAGGACTCCTCATCTCAGTATCCAGTACATGTACCGAGAATGCCTCACAACCTTGCCTCAATAGCTTCCCTTCAACCATTACTGATACCAGACACGTCAGAAGAATCTTCCTATCTCCTTGAAAGATCCATGTCTTATCACCATCTATAAATGCCGCCTTCTTGGAACTAGAATCCAAGACCACTCTATACTTCTCTAGGGTGTCAATTCCAAATATTACATTGAATCCATGCATGTCATGTGGTATTAGATCCACTTGCATGTTGTGCCTTGGAAAAGAAAGGACACAGAAGGGAACACCTCTTGCAACACTGCAGAACCAACTAATGAGGTTTCTAACAACAAACTACCTCTCTTACGACTAATAGGCAAAAAGACAACTGTCAAGAAATTTGTGAGTGATAAAAGAGTGTGTTGCACCTGGGTCAACCAAAACAGATACAAAGAAAGAAGAAGACAAATCAGAATTAAATAACTCCATCTAACATGTTACTACTCATAGGTTGACTACCACCTCGGGCTGACTCATAGTGTAGAATCTAGTCATTGCCTATTATTGCCCCCATCCTCTGCTTCCTTGAGTAGACGATCTGGCTTGTGATGCTTGACCACACCTCATCCTCCTACACCGTTGTTCTGCTATCTCTCTGAGCCCTACTAGCTCTACCTCGGTTGTTGGGTCACCTCATCATCTCTCACTGGGCACTCCCTCCTCAGGTGTCCTACCTTCCCACACTTGTGGCTAGCTCTAGTCTCAAATTGTGACCTAGATGGCCTTGTCACTGACACTAATGTTGTGTTGTAAGCTCTAGTAGGTAGAAGGCTATGACCTATACCTTTACTAGGTGACCACTATGTCTGCACACTGAACCTCTGTGATGATGGTAGAGCAGAAAACCTTAGCTTCTTAAAGCCTCCTAATGACTGTCCTTAGAACTATGAAAGCCTCTTCATGTCACTTGCCTCCCGGTTCTCTATCATAGATCGCTCTATCCTCTGAACAAACTCCAAAAATGTGGCAAAGCTTTCTCGATTCTCCAAGGCAGCCGCTGGGGTAGACAACTCAATGTTCAAACCCTTCTTTAAATGGTGAATCCTCTCATCATTTGTGGCTTCCATGTGAGGATAGAACTGAAGAAGCTCCATAAACTTAGACTCATACTCATGATGGACATGGATCCCTATTGGATTCGCTCAAACTGATTGATCTTCTCATCCAAATAGGTCCATGGAAAGTACCGATTGATGAACTCATGTCGGAAATCCTCCCATACTACAACCACTCTAGGTCTCTTCTCCTCTTCTATGGCCCACCAATGGCCAGCACTCCCCTTTGGAATGTACACTGCATGCTTAATCTCATCTGCCTCTGGGATGCTGAGGATCTTGAAGGCTTTCTCAAGCTCAGTAAGCCACATATCATCATCTGTTGGATCAGCCATTCCAACATAATCCACTGCCCCAACATGGCGAAGCTGCTCAAAAGTCTTCCCAGTACCCAAAAATTCCACATTGGAAGCTAGCACCCTAGGCTGTGGTGCAAACATCTTGTCTGCTATATGCATCATAGTAGCCATGAACTGCCCAAAAAGAGATTGAACGATAGGGTTTTCAATGATGGATGGGTCAAACTGGGGACCCTCAGGAACCCAATCTTCTTATGCCTGCTTCCTTGCACCTCCTCCTGGTGTAGCGACACTACTCTCAACAGTGTGTTCTTCATGTTCTCCAGACATCTTTAAGCTTTTCTTCTTCTGCTGCATAAGCAGAAATCACTATAAGAAAAACTAGAGGACACAAGAATAGACACAAACCCTAGTCCTAGGTCCCTACAGACTCAGTGAAGCTAAATCTCTGATACCAACCAAACTGTGACACCCCACGCCACAAACCACAAGATAACTCAAAACTAACCGCAAAAACAAACAGATCAATCAGAAAATAATGAAAATTAAACTATTTCTATTAATCTCCCAAACAACAAAATCCTTTACATATGAATCCTTTCATGTCACAAAGTGCTTACCATGTTTGCCATCAGCCTATTATAAGAAAACTTGTCCCAAACATACATATATGCATATCCACCATATCCGTACATGAAAAAGACATACCAGCCAAGCCATGTATCGAAAGTATGTCTACAAAACACACCCAAAAACTATCCCAAGGACTTGAGTGTATAGAGATGACTCTAGGTCTCTAACAACAAAAGGACCACCATTAAGACTTCCAACCTTGTCCTCGGTCTTGCTGCTGCTCAACCTTTGATGCACGATCTCTACCTCCTCATGCACATCCACCTAAAAAGATGTGGGAAACCCACAGAGTAAGATTCCAAATCTCAGTGAGAGATATAACTCTCCACCAACACTATTATTAGCACATATAAGATGATTAAGGAACAACTAGTAAAGCTACATCTATGATAAGTAGGTAATCATCACTAACAGAATAAGCAATTGCAGTTAGATTATGAAACATCTTATCATCATAAAAGGAATATGAATAACATGTATATTCACTACCAAATATACTGTACAGAAGCAAGCAAGGCCTCATCCACTATTTTTGTATTTGAACCTAAGCAAGATACTACACAGCTGATTATGTATTTTATTATGCCCCGAGGATTTGATTCGTACCACCCAAATCCAACCAACCACTGCTAAGTCGAAATTGGTGTCATACAAGGTCTATGGAAGAGACAAAATCCATGAACTCACCATACCTCATCGTCAGTACATGAGTACACAGCAGAGACATACCAGTCAACTACAACTTGTGACATATAGTCAACAATGAAAGTCCTAGCCCCCCTTGGTACATGTCACAATGTTAGTGAAACTGAGCTACGACCCGTATCTGCACTCCTACCAGGGTATGGCCTGTAGACAATATTGTGAAACCTCATAAGTGACATATCACTAAGCTACGACCCACAACCGCACTCCTGTCAGGGTATGGCACACAACCAATCCTATGAATGCATATACTCAACAGTATACGACTCCAGGCTTCCTCTAAGGGAAAGCCCGTTTCACCATCTAGCAAGTGTTGACACTGATATGGATCTATGTCATAGGGCAAAACTACATAATTAAGTTCCACTTGATTAGCTAAGTCAATTAAGTGTTTTTCACATAAATCAAATTACAATGTATAAAATCATAACAAATTCTACAAAGATATGGGCATAGTACTCTTCCAGTAGATATAAACATATAGGGTGTGAACTTGTCACACTATCACCACATGATACATGTATTATTTTCATTTATCACATCATCAATACCATAGTCACACGCGATGGGATATCAATCCCTCAACTCATCATTTATGTATCACAAGTGTCTCAACATACCTATTCAGGCTCATTCAACCTATATCATGTCTCATCACCATAGCATACAATAGTTATAATTGTCAAATTCATAACACATGCATGGTTAGAAGTTTATAAATAGGAGAGGTAACCACATAACGTCATAACCATTCCATGGTGGAGAAACAACCAAGATCATCATTCATTATTATTAGGGTTAGGGTTTTCCTATTAACAGATTAGGGTTTACAAGACTAGGTTGAACCATAAACCCTAGAACCATCACCCTACACCATCTTGGAGTGTATAAGGATTAGGAAGCATCATTAGAGTTGGTTAGATAACATTCTAAACATCATTGTATATGACTTATGTATCATAAATATATGATTATCATTAGGTATTTACATGTGTTTCTCATCTACCTACTGTCACCCTATGTTGACCACATAACCACATAGGTCATGACCACCCATCATGGTCCATGTCATGACCATGACACTCATGTGTGTCAACCATCTATCACATGTCACGACCTACAACCTTTAGATCATGTCGTGCCCACGACACTTAGGGTTAGGGTTCCATAAAGCATCTCAACTAGATGGTGTCTCAACCTCAAGGATGTCTCAAACTCAACCTATGTCATGATCCAAGATGATCAACCTTCACCTATGTCATGACCCAAGACCATCATGGTCGCAACCCTACTCTTTAGGGTCAGTATCAACTCAAGAAAAATAGAAACAAAGCCCCAACACCAAAGGTAACTCAGCCACCACCTACCAAGGTTCTCAACCTAACATTCACTATGTCGAACTCAACCTAAAAGGATCATCTCGACCCAAAAGTTATCAAGGTTGTGACCATCATGAGGGGAGTGGCCTGACCTCCCAAGATGCACCATCTAGATCACCAAAATAGAACTGAAACTAAAGGTGAAACCATAGTTACCATGAAGAAAAGGTCACATACAATTCATCACCTATCCTAAGTCATGGGTCAAGAAACTATCAAGTAGGAACCTTATCTAAGGAAGAGAAAACCATGCTCAAGATAACTAAAACTGGACCTAACATCCCTCCAATCTCTAAGTAAATGAACATCATGCATGAGATCAAGGTAGAAAGCAAGACATAAAGAAAACTTTCATAACATATTATCTACCAAATCGGGTACAAAAGATAATGGTTTCGGATTGCTTTCAAACCAAGAAAGGAATCTCCACCAAACAAGCTCTAGATATTACCACTAAGCACAAGCATAGTGAGGAAGAGATTTAGAGGAAGAAGATAGTAATGAAAAGTATAAAGAAGTGCAATAATAGAGTAGGTTTAGTGTAATATAACCCGCCTTAATATGATCACCACCAAGAGCTCCAAACACACGATCCAAGGGTTGAAGGAGCTTCACCAAAAGCTCCACACTCGGCAAAAAGAGCACCTCAAGAACAAGAAGACACAAAGGTCAAAGATAGCCTAAGGAAAGAAGCAAATAATCTCTTGGTCGAACCAAAGAGGAAGGAAGAAAGAGAGGAGAAATCCTCTTCACACTTGGGTCTACCTCGTCAAGCATGGTCTATGACCCTTGTGATGAGGAGTCTCTCTCCCAAATGATCACCATGGAAGAACCATGGTTTAAGGTCAATAAAAGAGAAGGAGATGAAGGTAGGAGATCAAAGGAACATCAACTTAGAAGGTAAACACTTACCAAAGATTGGAGATGAACTCAGATCACCACCACCTCCACATGCAAGAGGTGATTGGTTCCTCAAGCTCCAAGGACGAACCTCCTTACTCCACCAAGCTCCAAGAACAAGCAAAGAGGGAGGAAGAAGATAGATGGCCGAAAGGGTTGTAAGAAAGAAGGGATAAGGGGTTATATAGATGAAGGATGAGAGAGAGGGCAAAGGGTGATGTGTCAACACACTAAGGGACCCAAGGGACACTTGTCCTTGCAAAACACCTACATGCATCTACATGAAACCACTTAAGCATGACATGCAAGACATGATGACACACTCTAGGTAGTGTCTCAACCAACATGTCAAACCCCATGATCACAGTCGCAGCCATCTTAGGGTGCATCTCCCATGGTCGTGACACCATCAACCATCACCACCTCTAGGCCCAAACAAGACACCTCCACCAACCCATGGTCATCCATCTCGACCCAAGACCATACTAGACCTCCTAGGTCATGACACAACCACCTGGGGGAAGTGTCTCAACTGTGAAACTCTCCAAAACCAGCCTTGGTCATGACCCAAGGTCGATACAACACAACCAGCTCACAAATGGTCAAGGTACTCAACACCCATATCAACCCTAATCGCCACCTAAGGTGATACTCCTCAACCAAGGCCCAAACAAGGTGCCATCCTCTTCCTATTTCCTCTAGATGATGTCAAGAAGGATATGGAACACACTAGAGGTGGAAAATTGCACGTCAACCCCCTACATTGGGTAAATTGCAATTTTTCACCAAAACTAGAATAGAAAGCACAAACATCATCCAAACAAGCTCAAACTTGAAACTTAAGCACATCACAAGCCCTAATTACATCTCAAATGATTAGAGAAAGGTTCTAAGAACATGATTAATCCAAAGAAAATAGGGTTACCCTAAAACTCAGGTCAGGGTCCTTACATTCATCATCACATGCCAACCCTCCTACAGATACTCAAGAAGTGTGGTTGCCCATAGATTTCTACTTCTTAATAGCAACATTCATCTTCATCTCCCTAGGAGGAGGTTTGAACCAATACACAGGGAGGTATGATATGAAGTATAGGTGGGGTAGATGGAGGCCATTTCCGAGCCAAGTCGTAGTGGAGAGCTCATTACCACCCATCTCCTAAAAAATTAGCCCATTTGTAGCAAAGTTGTAGTGGTTAATAGACAAACCCATATAGGATTGATATTGTTGCCCATGTATCTTCTCTCACACCTAGCCTTCCATAAGCACTACATTATAATTTGAGTAGCATACCTCTTAGCTTCCCAAGGAAGGAAAAAGTGTGTCGCCCATGACCAACACCTTTGAGAGCATCCTCAACTATATAACCGGAGCTTAGAGAATGAATGGAATGAATGGATTCCATCTTAGTCTATAGAAAGTAAGTTGTGCATCCCTTGATGAAAAGATGAAACATATCTTCATAAGCATCCATGTTACAACACTCACACTTTGATGTGAGGCGTACGTGGCAAGATATGATATTTTCATCCACTACAATAGCTTAACTAACCATTTACCAAGTGTGCACGACTACCTTGTATGGGGTCTCAACAGCCCAGATCCACTTGGAAAATGGTGATCTGGTAATAGGGACTTCCGCCAATAGCTATTTTGCAGAGGCAATCATAAAACAACCAGAGGAGGTGGGCTCCTAAATAACAATGTTCGGGAAGGATGACAAAGAGATAGAAGATGCAGCGATCATAGCAGACCCTTGGGGTAAGCTTGTTGGAGGAAGGTGGCATCCCACCATGGGTCCTACAACATGTCATTAATCTTAATATCTTGATTGATTAAGAACTCAAGGTTCACCAAGGAGATGATTGGTTGGTTGAGGAAAGGATTGAACCATAAGGAGGAGCTACCATCACCAATAATCCATCTTCGATGGGCCTTGATTCTTAGGAAAGTCTTCCAAATATGCTTACAGAAGGTTGATGTGAAGGACCCACGTTTTAGGAACCAAGGGTGTTGCCTATCCTCTCGCCAACAGTTGAGACTATACTTGGCTCTACAAAAGACAAACCAAATGGAATTTCCTTCTAGGACATTCCATGCTACCTTCATGCGACATAATTGCTGACAGCGAGAAAGTTTGTGGATGCCCAGACCCCCTTGATCTTTAGGTGTGTAAACTAGTTTGTTGTTAACCCAAGCTCATCATTTTCCCCCATCTCTAGATTCCCATAGAAATGTGTGCATCATCCTCTTGATCTTCCTGATCACCATCTTAGGATGAGACTAAACGTAATAGCATATATGGGGTATGAGGAGATCACTGCCTAGAGAAGAGTGAGTCTGCCTACAAAATTAAGGAGATGCACATTCTAAGAATTTAGTTTGGTAGCAATCTTTTTGATGAGAAAGTCATTATGTATCATCTTGTGTCTACCCCTAACTAGTGGGATACCCAGGTACTTCATAATATCTGTGTTACAGATGCACCCCAGTTGGTTATTGATGACATCACTTCATTGAGACATTTAAGAAACCATCATGAAGGAATATTTGTGTGCATTAATTCTTTGGCCCGAAGATCCACTACAGACATTGTTGCAAATAGCTAATGGAAGAACCTTGTGAGTTAAAGAAGAACATTATATCATCGGCAAATAAGAGGTGAGTTGAGGAGACTCCTTGTCCCCTAGTGTTGAATTGATGGATCAGGCCTTGCTCTCCCAGATCTTTGGCATAGCATCTAAGTACTTCCTCTATAAGAATAAAGAGTGCAGGGGGACATAGCTTCACCCTAATGCAATCCCCTCATAGATATGAAGAAGCCCCCATGTTGGTCATTCATGTGAATTGTGAATCTAGCTCCTCGGAGGATAAACTTGATGAGGTCTATCACATGTTAATTAAATCCAAAGTATCTCAAAACCTGACAAAGGAAGGCCCATTCAACACGATCAAAAGCCTTGGACATGTCAACTTTATGAATGATGTTCTCCCCTCCACGAGCCTGCTCAATGTCATGGCAAAGCTCATGCACAAGTTTAATTTTGTTTCCAATATCTCTACTTGGGACAAAAGAATTATGCTCTAAGGAAATAAGAAAAGGAAGAAGCTTTGCAAATCTCCTGGCCAACACCTTGGAAACAAGCCTCATAATAAAATTTATGATACTCAATGGTCTGTACTCAGAAAGGAATTCAGAATCATCCACTTTGGGAATAAAGGACAATTTGACACATTTAAGGTTGTGTGGCACATCACCCCCTTCTAAGAAATGAACCATAGTGTCGATGACATCCTACTTTATGGTGTCCTATGAGGTTTTGTAGAAGAAACCTGTGAAGCCATATGGACTAGGGGAACTGTTCAGATTCAAACTATTGAGGGCCTCATGAATCTCATGTTCATCAAGGAGAACAGTGATGAAAGGATTATCCAAATTAGTGACAATGGAATGGATGTATTGAAGGAGCTGATTAGAGTGCTTAGAATGAGCAGCTAAAAAAAGAAGGGAGTAGTGATGAATCACCTCTTGTAGAATGGCCTCTATACCATGCACCAATACACTGTCTTCTTGGTGTATCTTCTCAACTTGGATTTTCCCTTACTTCCCACGTTCCTTTTATCTATAGTTAATTGCAACAATGCAAAATTGGCTAAGTATCATTGACCTACTCCCAACTCTGGCTATAAATAGCGAGAACCGATGCTAGTTTCAAGCATACTCATATTTTGACTTTCTAGAGTTAGTCGATATAAACCTTCACTATTTTTCTTGTTGATCTCTTTCTCTTGTTATCTGACTCACCCATGGTTGTGAGAGCTACCATGAACCCAACATCAATTTGTTGAAATAGGTCATGGTTCACTCCCAATAGCCGTCGACCAACCTATGCAACTCCATGCCTCTTAACTACCTCTGGCTCAAATCCTTTATCACCTTCACATTGCCTCACCACTTACACTATTGATGATGATAATCATCATTGTTGGAGCCATGAACCCAACCTTAGTTCATTGAACCTAATTCCGGTTTGTTGCCTACAACTTCCAGCTCATGTCCACTACCATGCACCTTCAACACCACCTTTGTTTCCATGAACCCACCTAGTTTTGTTGAACCAAACTCTGCATCCCTAGTGATTGTGAGCTAGCAACCGCAACATTGACCCCATGAAACCAGCCTCAATTCACAAATTGGACCCAATTACACCCCACATCACAATCTATCTTCACTAACATCTATTTCATCCCTCTAACAACCATGGATGCAGTAAAAGGGGCACTAAAAAGATGAGGAAGTCTATATCAAGGAAAATAGGAGAAGGACCCTCAACTAGAAGACCATCCACAATAGCCTCACAGGGAACAATTTTTACAGTTGAAAGTAGCATATTACACTACTATCCAACATGGGAAATGTGTACCCACAATCCCTTGTAACATGACACTCATCAACACTAGTTGTCCATGGGTTCTAGATCATATGCATCCTATCAAACTATCTGTGTGTGTCCACCTCTCCAATGGGCATCTCTAGTAGACCCTCTTGCAATCACAACTCTGGTGAAAAATTGACATCAAGATTCTGCGTGTTATCAATCAGATTTTGACCTCAAAGTCTTAGGTGGGCATCAACAACACCCTTCATAGGGGATTCTATGATGTGTGTCTTGTGCAGAAGTACAAAATTTAGCAGAGTAGCAGATTGTATCTGTGGAAAGGGTGGCATTCATGTAATGATCATCTTCCTAGCAACACTACATCTCAGCTAGAGATTCGCCTATCAACCTACTCACAGGGGATCATCTATCATCCCTCTCAAGCTTTCTAAACTAGAGAAGAATAAGAAGTATGAAGATCTCAACATCAGGCGGGTTGTTGTTCCAAATTACACCAATACCAATACCCTAAACTCACTAGGGATTTACATGTACATCGATCCATTTATGAAAGCAAGCATGTTAGAAATAATTGCGTACTCCAACTATAACACATACAAGAGACTCACAATCAAGTTCTTACTTATGTTGGAGAAGCTAAAGGACATGAAACATGAGATCATATGCTTCTGCTTACTGAACACAGAGTGGGAGGTTGTTGTGGATCATCTCCAGGGCTAGCTGACTCAATTCATTGGAGACTACATTGAAGTCTCCTGAGGTCAGATCAACAATGGTGACACTAACTTAAACACATATGTTGTTTGGGGAATGCTAACTGGCAAAAGGAAATTCTTCTCCAGTCACAACAAGGCTATGTTGATCAGATGTTAGGTATTAGATGTTAGGTGCATTCTTTGAGTTGTTGGTAACTAGATCTTGGAAAATCTAGATGACCAGGGGACAATCAGCCAAGTTCATCTTTATCTCTATGGTGTGTTGTCATTGGAAGGAAAGTCAATGTTGGAAATTTCCCATTGTTACCTCCACAATACCAGCGGGTGGCAAAACTGCTTCATTATGATGGGGGAGTTATCATACAAATTGCTCATTACATTAGAGTAGGTGATGACTTATTTGTGGAAATGACAAATCAAGTTCAACACTATAGGGTAGTTGTAGAGCATCTCAACCACTCTGGGATGATAAAGAGATGTAGTGGAAGGTATATGTATCTCTTAGGCCATGAAACACATAAACTTCTACTCTTGGCCAATGCCAATTTTGTGTGTTAATTCCTTATTGTGGATTTTACCATCATAGACAATGAAGGCAACACACTCGACGCATGAAGAGATAAAGGAGTCTCTACTAAACCCACAATAGATGCTCCAAATGTTGAGAAATAGTATGGTACGTACTTCCAAGACATTTCTCAATAACATATTCCCCATAATGAGCCTTCTCAACATTACTATTGACCACCTCCACCTCCGATAGGACGACAACCTTTGCATTTATGGATGGTTTATACTAGATTTTCACTAGTATCGATAGGACATCCACGATTACTAGGAAGAAACTGGGTGTTTTTAGGAGAAACTCACGAAATCCAGCAAGAAATCCAATTTCTACAATACAACTTTGAAAGTAGGAAGACATTGAACGGACGCAAGGAGACGCGTAATACATCCAAAGCTGATTTTACATTGTGTATCCATTGCCGCTAAAACCAATGATGTAGTGGCCCGAGTAGGAGCATGCAACGAGTGTTAATGACACATCTACTACACAGGTTGCTGCAACAACCCCAGGTCAAACAAAATTCTTTCAAGCATCTTTGATATACCAATTGACCTAGTTCATCCTTGAACTCGGGACCCCTTCTAGAATAGAGCGTGATCTAGCAACCATGTCCGGTCTCCACCAAGGAAGGGAGATTTAAATTCCATGACTTGTTAAACTCTTTGGAGGGGAAGCAGTAGATGCAGAAACTTTTTGATGACCTCTCTTTTAGTATTTCACCAACTTTTACCTCTACCTTCTATGATATGACTACATTTAGTTATTGTACCGCACACCATCCTTGATATCCTAATTTTAGGATTTTCTCGAAAACAACCAAAATTTGTATCCTTGGGGTGGTAAGGTAGTTCACCTTCTATCATTTCACCTTCATATCCCTTAATTTTCTTTTTCATGTATATGTTTCATCATACATGTTTCTGCATTAGAATAAACTTTTGAAAATTTTGCATTATTGACCTATTTCCTACTTTCTAGCCTAAATTTTACTTTTTAATAGAATCTTCTTTCTTAATTTATACATTTGGTCACTAAGACTACAAAAATGCAACTACAATAGTTAAATTCTCATCTACATGCTTAATTTCCCAATCAAAATCTATAATTGCTTGATCGTCGGTTCTCAGTCAATCTGTTGACTCTTTCCAATAAGTTCACCAATTAATCAAGGGTTATGTATCTTTTCACAGTTTGAAAGATTTTGTATTACTTGGTACATCATGTGAATAACAAACCCAAGTTTCAAGACTTATAAGATGGAGCTAATGTATGAACAAAACCCTGAGTTGCGCAGTCAAAGGTTTGACTTATTCTAAGGATCGTAAACCTTACTAATAATCCATCAAGGTACTAAGGAAATGATGATGCTTTTTAGTTTTTAATCGAGTTGGATTTTTTTCCTTTGATGGTCCAAGCACCTTCCCACACTAGATTGAGCCAAATAGAAAAGTTAAAAATATGCAAAATAGGCTTGGTTGTCCAAAAACTCCAAAAAATTCAAAATGGCTCAACGAACTAAGAAATCTAGAAATATCCAACATCCAAGCCTATAAGTTAGAACATAGAGAATAAAACCTTAAGTGTGAATAAAAGCATGATTGTTTCTTTTCTCTTTCAGGATAGTTGGGGATGGTGTCTAATGGGTATACAACTGCACTCACAAACACAGATATGTCGTGCATGATAGTACCAACCCAAAATCTCATTAGAGAGTCTTTTAGGAAACCCTAAAGGACCTACAAAATCATCCTAGCAGTAGAATTGGTTGAGAATGATATAAGGAGTTCCTCTCACTACTTTAGACCAATTGGCTAGGACTATGGGGATAGTTTCTCATTACTTGGGCCAATATGACGTACATCGATATCCTTATAAGTCATTTGAGTCCTTTCTTTTTTATATTTTTTGTTAGGACCTGAATATGTGTAAGTGTGTTGTCCCTAATTGTTCTACATGAATACACGGTGATGGTTATTTACTCACCTACATCATCCTCCTGGTCCCCTAAATCATTGCACCTTAACACTCACATTTATGGTTCAACTTACCAGAATTAATGTTGGATTGTAGTGAATTTGCTTAAACATGCATGGATGTTGTATGATCTTGATTTAGTAGGCTTTGATTGAATGGCAGGGGTTTTATCCAAAACAAAGTGTCTAGGGAAAGTTGCATTGACAAAAACCTTACCATCTATCACTAGGATAAATTTGGATGTTAATTTCTATTCTTTGAGTTGAGTCTTTCTTGAGGACAAGCAAAGGATTAAGCTTGGGGTGGTTGATAAAACCCACATTCAGGTATTAATTAAGTAATTAACTATAAATTTGTGCCTATAATATCCTTGACATGCCCAAATGACACTAGATGTTTAGCTTTTTGTAAGTTACCCATTTTGAAGATATAGTTGCTCAACTACACAATCTTGGGGCTTTCAGACACCAAATTGACAAGACATCAACTCCCTCAATTCCCATGATGATTATTGTAAGGATTCAAATCAATAAACCACTCTGGCCCAACCAAACTAGCCCCAGTTTAGCCAACTTGGCCCGATCTCAGCCTGAGACAGCGCCAACAACCATCATCTTCATCAACCTAATTCAGTCAAGTTGGTAAAACAAAATTGGCCATGGTTCAACAAACTGGGTCCCAATTTGTATTAGAGATTCATCATCTTCCTTCAAATGATGACAAATGATGAACATAAAGAGGTGAACCATCAATCAATGAAACCTTGACCGGTGATGTTCATGGATGTCGTCTGCCGATGGACCACTACATCAAACTTTGTCTTCAATTTCCACTTCCATAATTGATGGAACGAACCTAGGATTGCTTCATGAACCTGACCATGGTTCACTAGAATTGTCACCATTTAAACAATTGTTGGAACCAATCTATGGTGAGCACCAATGGCACCCATCGATGGTACCCCACCAATGGTGACCATGAATAGAACCAACTGATGACTTCGGTTACCCATGGAAACTAGTGTCTAAAAGATTGATGCCACGAATTTGGCCCTGGTTCATCCATACTAGGACAGTTTCATTATTCAAAAATACAACTATCGGGAAAAACTAGCCCTGGTTCATCCAAACATGGTCAGGTTTGCTCTCTTTTATTGATATATCACCAACCACTAAAAAGACCTCGCATTGGTCTTTGTGCCAAGGGTTCCACAATTTTGGTTCCTAGACCTCCATATTATAGATCCAACACCCCAGAGGGCTAAGGATCTCACCCTACATCTATTCCCATTGGTTTGTGTCCATTTTTGTTAGTCTATGCCATTTTCCATTGACAACCACCATTGTTTACTCATTTCCACCAGTTTCCACCCTTCACCCATCTACCTACTAGACGACACTGACCCTAGTTCATCCTACCGGGGTTAGGTATGTCTCCACCCATTTTTGCAAGTTGTTATTTGACATGAAATTGAAGAAGGAGGCCAAGGAGTCCAACCAAATAGGGTGACACAAAGGATGTTATTCAAACCATCTAGAGTCTAAGGATCAAGAGCCACATATCCTCCATGGTCAAATCTCTTCTGATTCCTCTTTTTTTGTTCTCCTTTACTTCTATACAAGTGATGCTTTTCCATCTTTACCTAGTCTTCCATGCATGTGTGTATGTGGAGCAAGGCATTCATTTAAAGGGTTTTAAGAAACAATGGTTATACATGAAGATGAAAATATGAATATAACTTGTTCATCGCCCTAATGCTATATTTGGAGGAATGTATGAATAGAGAATACCCTCAACAAGTGGGTATGTTACTTAAAGTACCCCCAGTGAGTGGGTATGCAATTAAGACTACCCTCAATGAGTGGGTATGTTATTTAAATTACCCCCTGTGAGTGGGTATGCTACCCCCAGTGAGAGGGTATGCAATTGAAACTACCCCCATTGAGTGGGTATGTTATTGAAATTACCTCTAGAGAATGAGTATGATACCCCCAACGAGTGGGTATGCTATAGAAATGAACCCCTAGAGGGTGGATATGCTACCCCATCGAGTGGGTGCATCATGGAAATACTCCATACGAGTGAGTCCCTAGTGAGTAGGTATGGATGGAGATTACCCCTAGAGAGTGGATAGATCATTGAAATACTCTCAATGAGTGAGTATGAATACCTCCCAACGAGAGGGTATACCAAAAAATTTGGACAAATATAGGTTGAAAATTTATAACTATAAAAATGAATGTTAGAGAATATGAAACCCTCAATTCAACTTTTAGGGTTCATGATCTAGGGTGGGTCAACCCAAGAATGGAAAAAGGGACCTATGGGGGAGGCAAAACCCTAAACATGTGGGATCGGGTTCTGGATAGAGATCCTTACCTTCTCCTGGGAGTCAAGAAGACTCTCTAGGTTAGGAACTTCCCTAAAATGGTGAGTTCAGAAATTCATTTTAAGACGTGAGGTAACCTTTAAGGTCACTTAAAGCTTATAAAAAATTAAAGGTGTGATATCTCAATAAACCCTAGGTAGGGTAGATCCCTAAGTCAATCCTAAGGTCAAGTAGGGAACATTAAAGATACATACGACCAATGATATTAGGAGGTGATTGTGCCTTGAATGCATAAGACCATAGGGTCAGGAGGTAGTCAACCATGTTTTCTAGAGGCCCATGGGTTAAGATATTGTCCACATTCAGGAGTGTTGGGTTTTGTGGGATAGATCAGGCAGTAGAAACAACATTTTTTATCTAACCACAAACCCATAATCAGCAGATCACATCAACAACTATGCAATAGGAAAGATGGTTTAGCGAGTTATACCTGGTCATAAGGCTTGCTCAATGACAATTCCTCACAACTAGTGCATCCTTCAACCACCTAGTCTTTGATGGCATCTATGAAGCTCTTGGTCTTGACCCATACTATGGTTGACAGTCGTCCTTGTGAGCGGCAGAAATCTCCCACCTCCATAGATAGTCCACACGGACCATCAGGAACTCTAGTCATCCTGATTGACAGTCTAGAGTGAGTTGTCCCCTTATGTTGGTGTACTAGTCACCGACACATTCTCCCACCACCAGTCGCTTTTCTACAATTGTCTTTCCCTCATTGTTCCTCCTTGGATGGGAAGAACTTGCTTGGGCTCTCTCGGTTACCACAACTAGAGAAGACAACAACTTTGCATAGCAACTAATGTTCTAAGTTGTATGTTCTGAGAAGCCCCATGTACCCCTCTATTTATAGTAGAGGATAGGGTCAGGGTTCCCAATCTGTACAGGAGTAGAAGGGTCCAGATTTTCTACAAACTGATTGCACTACAGTAGGCAAACTGATTGTTTCATAATTGAACCGATTGTTTGGGCAGGTGAGTTGATCGGGGCCTAACTGAACTGATCATTTGGGTAGGTGAGCCAATCGGTTCACCCAGTGAACTAGTCATTTCACTTCCCAAACTTGCCCACAACTGACTTCCTTGTTCGTTTCTATTTAACGCAAAGATTAATTATTGTCCCAATCGAATTGAACAAGTGAAACAAAAATCTTTTCTCACAATCTGGGAAAATCCAACACTTCTCATTTGGTCCAAGTGAACTTATTAGTTCACTAGTGTGAACCAGTCGTCTCAGTGACCATGAGTTGATCTGTTCACCCAGTGAACTTATCAGTTGATGGTTCATGTTATGCAGAACTCAGTCAATGCAGTTCTTAATCAATCTGACACTAATGAGTTAGTTCAACACTTGAACTTAATGATTCTAAGTCAAGTCTATTGATTGAATGTTTAATTGAGTACCTAAATACTTTAGTAATAAATCTAAACATCATTCATGGATAAACTCCTCTTCCATGTTAATCTTATGTGTGTGACCCTATAGGTTCCATTTCACCTTGGCAGTGAATGTCCATAACTAACTTATGACATCACAAGCAAAGAGTGGTGCCTAGTCTCACACCAATGCTACCCAAGTGAAGAGGAAAGTTGGAGACTGACTTTCAACATACAATATGTTATTGGTGTTATAGTGAATGTATAGTTCCTTTGTCATTGATATCTGGATTGAACTCGAGGCATGGACTTGTCATCCTCTACAAATATTTAATCCATGTTTCTTGATTTAGAGTATATTGTCTGAGATATATGTAAGCTCAGTATCATATATTGACTTACATACACATGTCCATGCATTTCTCAATTTCACTCCTCAAGTGGCCAGGATATCACACTCCCTTAGGAGGGACAAATTCCATATCTATCACTCACAGTCAAGTCCCCATGTGTCAAAGTCATTCAATCATCACTGTTATAACAACCCATGTTTTAGGACTACATTTGATGATGTCAAAGTGTACCCAATTACATGTGATGAGTGTAGTGATTTTAGGTCTAAGAACAACAGTCACCACCAATACTATAAGATGTGATCCTAACTAACCAAGTGTGGTTTCCATGCATCACTCTTATGGTGGGGCTGTCTGATACACTATTCTCTAACATGTATCTATGTGCTTGGTTTGATATCATATATTATGACTGATGAGATTCTATCATCAACCAACACACACTCTAGTCTTTTGTGTTATTGATGTCTATGGTTATTTCCACAATAACAACTGACTAGGGACATAACAAGAATGTATACTCTTAACATCTATATGATCTCATTATTCAGGTCCTTAACCTGAAGACATACGTCATTGACTAATACAATTCTTTAGACATCTAGCATGTTATATCATTATCTCAAAATAGATTAAACATATAGATGGAAATTGCCTTTATTATTATCAAATCAAGTATCACATGCCTCATTGCAATCATTATATGATTGGATTTCTGGGCATACTATACCAACATACTCCCACTTGCACTTAGAGTCAATCACCCACGAATCATATTCCAAGTGATCTTAACATATCCATCATGTTTCTGCTACACAAGTGCTTTTATAGTAGGTAAGCAACATTTGCTTGAAGTCGGTATATTGCATGTTTCACATCCCCTCACTGTACGATAGCTCGTATGAGATGGAAGTGACATAGTATGCTATCTGAAATTCCTTTGCCTAACCAGTAGCTCCATTGTTGTCACAATATTACTAATGAGTCACTAATGGTCGGAACCTCCCATAAGTCTATCCATATGAACTTCTAGATCCATACAATATCCTTTACAATGTTTGTAACACTAAGGTACTCAGCTTCTTATTGTATAATTAATCAATTGTCTTATTTTTAGAACATTTCCAACTAACAAATCTTATTCCAAGGTCAAACATAATTTTGTCATTTCAGAAGCTTGCATTGGTGTAACTCGTTACACCCAACTCTTCCTTATTACCATAATTATAGAACTAATCCTTTTAGTACTTTACAAGTACATAAATATGTCCTTCATGGTATTCCATTAACTCTTACTGGAGCTCGATAGATATCCATTCGTCATATCCAATACATATGAAATAACTAGATTTCATATCTTCTTGTCATGTCCAATACATACAAGATGATGAGTTTATATATTCTTGTCATGTCCAATACATACAAGATAATTAGTTCATATTTTCTTATCATGTCCAATACATACAAGATAACGAGATGAGTTCATATGTGATAAATCCAATTGTGAATGCATATGACATCTATCCATGTGTTCCTTATTCTTCATAAGAATTGGGACACTTGGCTCTTGAGGGACTGACTCCATGAAACATGGACAAGTTTTCTCTCATCATGGTGAACCCTCTCAGCATCTTGCCGATGTATGTTCTCTTTCTTAGGTCAAGAAGACCTCTTGAGCTGTCTCTATAGATCTTGATTCCTATCATATAGGATGCTTCTTTAAAACTTTAGAATGCACTTTGTTGCTAGATTTTACTATTTGCAGTATAAGGATGTTATTCTCCATCAGTATGTGGAATATACATATGCTCCCACTAAATTCTTGTAATCACACATTACTTCTTTATTTTGACTCAAGTCAAACTCTTTGACTATCTTGTAAAATAGAAGATCCCAGTTCTGAGGTGCCCACTTCAATCCAAGGTTTGATCTATGCAGCTTCATGGACATTATTTCCATTAAGCTACAATAACAAGCATTATCTTGATGGATTTATCCTTTGTAACTACTGAAAAGATTCCATCATGTTCAACACCTTGAACTTGTTAGAATCTCTTTGCAACCAAATTACCCTCCATGTTAGTCTTCTTCTGGAAGACCCAAAAGTACCCTATGGGTTTTACCCCTTCAGGTGAATCAACCAAGGTCATACTTTGTTGATGTACATGGAGTCCATCTTGGATTTAATGGCTTCAAGCCATATCTCAGTTTTTGGCTCTCATTAGATTCTAGGTAGATTGTTGACTCATCATATGATCAACTCACCACCTTCTTGTCCATATGATATCATATATCATTCAAGATCTAGGCATGTTCTACCAGAACCATGAGTTCTGTGTGTTACTTGAGAAACTTTGAGATTCCACAACATTTTGTGATTCTCTTTATTCCCATTGTACCTCTTTAAGTTCAATGCTTTTCTTATTTGTCTCGAACATTTTGAGTTCGACTTTTCTCTCCCACTGATTCCTTTAGAACTAGGTTCTCCTCTAGGAATGCAGCCATCCAAAACACCTTTGTTGTTGGATTTGGATATCAAAGTAGTATTCAACAAAATAACATATATGCGATTTGTAGACAAAACTTTTTAAGAAACATTTTTCTTATTTAGGCTTTCAATCCTAATCTTTATAAAGATATATTGGGACACTTCCCGTTCCATATCTCATAGGGTGTCTTTTTGAACAAACGATACATTGTTTTAGTGTTAAGCATGTGCCCAAAAGGAAACTTGAAGTTTAGTTGGTATTCACACTCTGACTTATCAAGGTGTGATTCCTTCTTTCTGATACACTTCTTAGGATACATTATCATTGTGTTTTAGTTGGAGTCCATCATGATACATTATCATGATCTTCCAGAAGGTTCTCAAACTCTTGGTTCAAAGTATTTCCATATTGATCATATTGAAATTTAATACTTATACCAAGTTTGTTATGTACTTCATTTATGATCTCCTTGAACACTTCAAGAGATTCATGTTTGTATTTTATTAAATACAAACTACCATATCTACTGAGGTCATCAGTAAATATATTGAAGTACTATTGATTACCTTTAACATTTATTCTAAAAGGTTTATATACATCAATATGTATAATCCTTAATAGAATAATTGTTCTCCCACTACATCTAGTGAAGAACCTTTGTCATATTGCACAATGAATGAGATTAGAATGTCTCTATTGGTTCAATAACCAAAATGAGTCTAGATAACCATCATATGGATTTCTAGAAATGCAATTCTCATTTATGCACTATAGATGACTATGCTATAGGCATTCAAGTTTGAGTTATCATGTCATTCATTACATGTGTTAGACACATTTGTCTCTTTAACTATCAAGTATAGTTGATGATACATATGCATTGCCATCAAATATCATTTCTTTGAAATGAAACATCAGTTCACTACACTCCTGTCCATATAAGATGTATGATGATTTCATTGATGGAAGATGTATAATAGAAATTCACTAATTCTATTATATGTCCATGAATGTCATATTGTAACTGTAATGGTAGCAACTCTTGCTTTGCATAGTTTCTAGCTTACTTCTTCTTAGGTCCTAAAGTAGAGATCTCTATCTCTTTTTCATCTTCTTGAGATCCTCTATAGGTTATTTACCTTTCCTTCTTACTCATCTCCATATCTTGAGTGATGAAGACTTGGACCTAAGCTTGGCTTCAGAACACTTCTTGGCCTTGCTTTAGTCTATAGACTTCACTCTACCAATCATTATCACAAGTTTTGTCCTTTCTTCATTCATGCTTTGGCATCAATATGCAAGCACTTCAGACAATGGTTTGGCCAAGTTACTCAACATTTGATAAACTGGCTATATGATTCACACAACGATTTTTAGAATCATATGTTTGGACAACTCTTGACCTATAAGAAATCACAGTTAGTCTATATTCACAATCATATTGTGCATATGAGATTATACTTGATCTCCATCTGTTTGATTATACTCAAACATCGCTTTGAATACATTATACCTTTCATGCTTTACATGATTCTTAAGATGTATAACCATCTCAAGAATGTCCATGCTTCAAGCTATTTATGCAACTCAAGAATGTCATATATCAGCAAAAGGTTCTTGATGCCTTAGGCACCATTGGCATACTTCAAGTAAGCATCCAATTTTAGCCTTAGGCACATTTGGAGTGGTTAAATTGGCTTTGGTCTTTCAAGGACTTTAGAGTTTACACTCACTATTGAGAACACTTCTCAAAGGTCCCAAACTAGATTTAAAATTTATCCCATTTATGAATTGATCGCAACAATAATGTATTTGTGTTTGTTATTTGGATTCTATAAAAGAATTTTGCAACTTTTCAAAACATTTTTTATTTTTTTGATTTGATAAAGTAGATGATATTAATTAGGTCTTTAATTAATTATTTCTCCCACTATTTTGATCAAATTGATAGCCCTCACCATCAATTTAGAAGATTGCATCATACAACCTTCTAGTCGCCAAGATCCATATTTCATCAAATTATGGGTCAGCTTTGTCTGATCGCCTACAACTTGATTATTTAGGTAGGTCATCATGCCAATTGCATCATATGCAACTCTTGGATAGATGACATGTGCAACTCTTTGCCATGATCATCTACATGCCTCTGGAGCTAGACACGCTAAGAATCACCAGTTAAGTGTGACCCAAAAGTCGGCATGATAAACATGCACCCTTCTTTGGCAGAACCTACATGTCTACCATCACACTTCCCCTAGATGGATCACGCACCACGTTTTGGCGTAAACTACACTTGTTCGATCAAGCTTTTCATGTGTTCCCTTATGGAAGGCATCTTAGACTTTAATATTTTATTTGAGGGATTTGATATATAAATACATATACATATCCAATCACCACATATATAGTATGTA
Organism: Alisma plantago-aquatica; assembly: GCA_963693085.1. Taxonomy (NCBI): domain Eukaryota; kingdom Viridiplantae; phylum Streptophyta; class Magnoliopsida; order Alismatales; family Alismataceae; genus Alisma; species Alisma plantago-aquatica. Next base: position 537,728,295 of record OY856409.1, on the reverse strand, counting down.
TCATATACATGCTATATCCCATAAGAAAACATGTGAAGAGATAAAGTGATGATTATGGCCATCCTATTGTAATTACTTGAGCCAAAAGGAATTACGGTCATCTAGGTCTACATCATATGAAACAACATGTAGTTGATGAAGATCTGTGCTTGAGTCATTTTGGGCTGATCAACTCATCCTATGACTGATCGGCTCGCCTCCTAGATGAGCGTTTGGCTCCTCTAGATGGTCAGTTCATCGGGTCTTCGTGCTCCTAGTTAGGCCACCAACTGCTCATCTCATGCAATCATCCAGTCATCCTGATCCTCCAATCACTCGTCTGGGTACCCATCGTTCTTTGACATAATAGGAAATAAAACTATCCTACTTTTACATATTTCTTTGGGAAACCCCGAGTTACATTCGGGGGGAGTAAAGGTAGAAGAGAAGGCTCGAGTTATCTTGAGTTACATCTAGAATAGAAGAAAGGACTCACTATGCATATTGAGATGCAAACAACCACAACCAACCAAGCACACACATAAGGGTTTATAGGCCATAACCATGCTACACATCCACCATCAAAACCACTTTAGGGAAATGTGTATCGATTGTATATATATACCATATCATATATGTATATGGGGATTTGTGGTGTTTAATCGGATATGCACATTAGCCAGTTAAAGTCTTCACATCACATTCAATAAATAAATGATGAAAAACCAAAATCCGATCATATCAATTTATCCTAAAACATAGTATGTTGATGTTTCTCTGATACCACTGTTGGGTTTTGTGGGACAAAATAGGCACCAGAAACAAATTTTTTATCTAACCAGCAGATCGCATCAACAACTATGCAATAGGAAAGATGGTTTAGCGAGTTATACCTAGTCCTGAGGCTTGCTCAGCAACAATTCCTGGCAACTAGTGCGGCCTTCAACCACCTAGTCTTCGATGACATATGTGCAGCTCCTGGTCTTGACCCGGACTACAGTTGACAGTCATCCTCCTGAGCAGCAGAAATCTCCCACCTCTATAGATAGTCCACATGGACCACCGGGAACTCTAGTTGTCTTAATGGACATACTAGAAGGAGTTATCCCCTTCTATCAATGTACTAGTCACTGATACACTCTCCCACCACCAATCACTTTTCTACAATTGTCTTTCCCTCATTATTCCTCCCTGGACGGGTAGAACTTTTTTGGGCTCTCTCAGTTACCACAACCAGAGAGGAAAACAACTTTGTAGAGCAACTGATGTTCTGAGTTGTGTGTTCTGAAAAGCCCCATGTACCCCTCTATTTATAGTAGCGGGTAGGGTCAGGGTTCACAGTCTGTGCGGGAGTAGAAGGGTCTAGATTTTCCACGAACTGATTACACTGCGGCAGACGAATCGATCATTTCATAATTGAACCGATCATTTGGGCAGGTGAGCCAATCAGTTCATAATTGAACCGATCGTTTGGACAAGTGAGCTGATCATTTCACCCAGTGAACCAGTCATTTCACTTCCCATACTTTCCCACAATTGACTTTCCTTGTTTGTTTCTAATTAACACAAAGATTAATTCTTATCCCAATCGAATTGAACAAGTGAAACAAAAATCTTTTCTCACAATCTGGGAAAATCCAACACTGCTCGTTTGGTCCAAGTGAACCGATCGATTCATCAGTGTGAACCAATCATCTCACTGACCATGAGTCGATCGATTCACCCAGTGAACCGGCCAGTTGGTGGTCCAAGTTGTGTAGAACTCAGTCAATGCAGTTCTCAATCAATCTGACACTCTAATCAGTTGGTTCAACACTTGAACTTGATGATTCTGATTCAAGTCTATTGATTGAATGTTTAATTGAGTACCTAAACACTTTATTAATCAATCTAAACATCATTCATGGATAAATTCCTCTTCTAGGTTAATCCTATGTCTGTGACCCTATAGGTTCCATTTCACCTTGGTAGTGAATGTCCATAACTAACTTATGACATCACAAGTAAAGAGTGGTGCCTAGTCACACATCAGTGCTACCCAATTGAAGAGGAAAGTTGGAGAACAACTTTCAACCTACAATCTATTATTGGTGTTACAGTGAATGTATAGTTCCTTTGTCGCTGATATCTGGATTGAACTCGAGGCATGGACTTGTCATCCTCTACAAATGTTCAATCCATGTTTCTTGATTCAGAGTAGAATGACTGAGATATATGTAAGCTTAATATCATATATTGACTTACATGCACATGGCCATGCATTTCTCAATCTCACTCCTCAAGTGGCCATGGTATCACACTCCCTTAGGAGGGACAAATTCCATATCCATCACTCACAGTCAAGTCCCCATGTATCAAAGTCACCCAATCATCACCGTTACAACAACCCATGTTTTAGGACTACACTTGATGATGTCAAAGTGTACCCAACCACATATGATGAGTACAGTGATTTCAGGTCTAAGAACTATAGTCACCACCAATACTAGAAGATATGATCCTAACTAACCAAGTGTGGTTTCCATGCATCACTCTTACGGTGGGTCTGTTTGATACACTGTTCTCTAACATGTATCTATGTGCTTGGTTTGATATCATATATCATGACTGATGAGATTCTTTCATCAACCAACACACACTCTAGTCTTTTGTGTTATTGATGTCTATGGTTATTTCCACAATAACAACTGATTAGGGACATAACAAGAATGTATACTCTTAACATCTGTATGATCTCATTGTTCAGGTTCTTAACCTGAAGACATACGTCATTGAGTAATATGATTCTTTAGACATCTAACATGTTATATCATTATCTCAAAATAGATTAAACATATAGAGGGAAATTGCCTTTATTATTATCAAATCAAGTATCACATGCCTCATTGCAATCATCATATGATTGGCTCTCTGGGCATACTATACCAACAAGGAGTTCATGAAGTTCAAGGGGTAAATGTGAGGGGAACTCCCTAAATACATAAGGATGAGGTCACTCTGAAGGTACCTGTACCCCTAGAGACCTTCAGCAAATGACTAAGGCTAATGAAACATGAGGTGGAAATGCCAAAGATACAAGAAGGCATGTAATAGTGAAATCCTATAAGGAATTGTGCACAAACTCAAGATTGAGAAAGGCACTTGACTTCATGAAATAAAAGAAACTTGTGGAATTAAAAAGTAATTATTGTTGAGAGTCATGTTGAGAATTATTCAACCCAAAATTCACAGATTTAGGATAATGTGTGGATATACCATCCCTGCTCTTTGAATGAGATGAACTTTGCATTTGGGCTATAGTCAAACATTTAATTCATCTTATTATGAGTGAGAGAGATTGGGTAGACACATGTTATGCTTAAATTTGATATATGAGAATGAATACCATTAGTTGAACTTAATGAAATGACCTAGGGTTTGAGGTGTTACCTCACCCTTATGTTGAAATAACTGATTGATAGGTTTAAAGCTTACATGTAAAGAGTAATCACCAAGTGAAATTGAAAACACTAAAGAAGATGTAGCACTAAGAGATGGTATCATGTAAATGTGGATATACCTTGAATTGAATTCAAGTACCAATGTTAGTATTAATGTGAGGATTTTACATATCAATAAAAGATGTTAGAAGATATTTAAGTAGGGTTTCTAACCCTAAGGTTTGAGTCTAATATGAGTTACCATTCACCTTAAGCTTATTTGGTTTGAATTTCGAGGACCAAATTTGTTTTAAGGAGGGGTGCATGTAATATCCTCAAATTTATTAAATTTGAAATATATATAAGACTTGGTTTGATAAACAAATTCCTAAATTATTATCAATAAAATCATATTTGTAGCATGGGTGCAACCCATGGCCCATATAAATTCCCATAAGACTATTTTCTTTGCATATAGGTCCTTGGAGTACAAGATAAATAAATAAGAGATTTTTTTCATAAATAAATAGGAATCACTTTATGAATTGTTTAATAATAGAAATATGGGATAATATGCAAGTTCTAAAATAAAATAAGATGTGTGATGTTTTTAAGAGTAATTATCTAGCCAGTTTGACAACACATGTTTTGAGACATCAATTAGTATTATTTTTATGTAAATTTTGGTATACTTGAAAATAATACGGATAGTAAGAGAATTCTAGAGATTGGAAAGAAAAAGGATGTATCATGAGATAATGGTATCATTTTAAATAATGTTTAAGAGGAATAAGTTTTGTATGGGAAAGTTATCCAGTTAGGTCCAACACATTGAATATACATTGGGAAAGGTATTATGGAGTTTCCTTGAATTAAGGATAATTAATGTGACAAAGTGAGTTTTATAATATTTTTCTCTCTCTTAAAAGTTTTATTATCAATTTGTTTGACCAAAATACCCTCATATACTCTCCTCACTCAATTGAATAAAGATGTGTCACAAAATTCAAAGCTTAGTATGCTATGATGATAAAATACATGTATTAGTGTATTTAGTAAATAAACATATCAAATATTCGAATTTAGTTTTGTAATTTATACTATAGTTTCATAACGACCTCATAAAACAACCCCTAAAATTTTGTTGTTTTTGGGTCAACCAATTGGGAGATATGACCAATTTAATTTTATGCATATTCCATTCATTTTGGGGACCTTATGACCTAAGTTTCAAATTTTCCTTTGATTAAATGTGTCACGCAGGCTTATTCTTGGGTCTGGATGCTTCTGACCCTATGATCCTGGCCCCCCGGATTGCTCAGGATCCAAGGATCAAGGACCTATCACCTACCTCCCGCCTTTCCCAGTCTTGACCCCAACAGAACCCCCAACCCAACGACGGCCTGGGGCGCCTGACTCCTGCGTCGCCTGCATGAGATATTTGGAGGATACGATCCTCTCACCGAAATGAGCTCAACAAATCCCCACACGTCACCCAAGACCCTCGGAGCAGGGAGAACAAACTCCCTTCCTTCCGCGCCTCTCACTGGCGGCGGTGCCCATGTTAGGGCTTCTTCTTCTAGCTCCCCCAAACGCCTATATAAGGCCTCCACTAGCTCCTCCTCTCCCCCTTTAACAATCCCGCAGCTTCATTTTCACCCAAGGCACCCGAGCATACACCCCCTTCCCACCTTCTTCAACCTCCAGCCACCACCACCAACCGAGCTCCTCAGCACTTCCCGCTCCCTTCTAGCCTCACCATCACCTTCGCCTCACCTCTACGCTTCCCCCGTCACAACCCCGAGGTCCTAGAACGCCTCCCACTCCATTTCGATCCCAACTTCGGCAACCTCTCCTACCCTTGAGGCGTCCGCAAGCTACGCGAGGCCTCGCACCTTCTTTCACCCCTCTCTGGCATCAGGACGAGCTATCGAATCCACCTTAGCTCCTTCCCACTCGCGAGCAGCACCAAGGGGCGAGATCGACCTCGTCGTAGTTGATCCTGCTGCCCGAGCAAGCAACAAGCCAAAGGGGACACCAGCATGATCAATCCAGGAGTATCTGATCAGTGTAGATCAATCCAGGAATGCTAGATCAGTGTAGATCAATCTGAGCCGTTGATCCAGTCAGATTCAGCCATTGATCGAGGTTTTTTCTTTTCTTTTTATTTTTATATACTCAAGAAAATAGCTTAACTTAGAAAAATCATAGTAAATGCTACGAATATCAGAATATATCGAACCTATATACTATTTTGATTAGAAAAATATTATATATCCAAATAAAATGATACCAGGACTTAGATCCGTCTCCCACTTAAAAAAAAGTTTCCTAAAGCCTTAATGACCTCCTTAATTATAATTAATTATTGATAATGGTTTTTCTTGATGAAGTATGACTTTCTAAGGTGTAATTAACCCTAGAGGAAACCCTGATTTCTAAATAAATTGAAATACTTTTCCAAGTTGATAAATGATCAAAGGATTAGAAGAAACCCTAAATCTAGTTTTCTCTTTCTACATGAAATTAAAGGTATATCTTTATAACAAAATTTGATATCACTAGATGATGATTAGTGATTATGATTGATCCTGAACCCTTAAATGAACCCAGATGTTATGAATGATTAATATGTTTAGGGTTGCTTTCCCCTTTTTATCCAACCATCTTAGAAACCCTAGTTTATGGAAATCTTCTAATTGATTAATTAAATATTATCTTTTAATCAAACTTTGTATGATGGATCAGATCTGATAATATCTCAAAAACCCAATTAAAAATATGAGAAATCCCTGATCTGAATTAGATAGTATAAAAGAGGATAATAGCTAAGAACATATCTTAGCCTTGGTCACATGGACCAATTGTAATGTTGTACCATTGCTTTCTGTGCAGGGTGACTAATTTCCTGTTGATTATACATTCTTGGATATCTGACTTGAACAAGCAGGTACGTGGTCTTATAAGTATAATACTAGATTTTTGGTTGCCTATGATATGTAATACCTTGAATGCTCATATTTGAATATGATTGCTTGGTTGACTAGTATGAGTTATACTTCGCCAAACCTAATAGAACATAAATGGTTATGATGGGTTGTAGCTACTAGAGCACATAGCCTGGTGTGGATGTATGTTGCCTAACATGGATGTATGATTCCTTGGCCCATGTTAGATGTATGATGATATTATATTGCCCACACTAGATGTAAGTCAAGTGCAATGTGTGTAGTACAACTGCATCAAAATGATTGTAATTAAAAGGATGTTTACCTGAAATTCATCTTAAGAAATGGTTTTATCTCTCTTTTCTTCTTATTCGAATATTTTCCTTTATGCAACCTTATTAGTGTAACTTTTACCACGTACCAACTTTGTTGATGTTTTGTTTCTCGTATTTTCTAGGTACAAGGAACAATTGACAACCAAAATGAAATACATGCTCAAAGTACATGAAGGCACAAATAATAAGCATGGGGGATTTATTAGATAGATCATTTCCTCTTATCTTATTCTGCCTAGATGCTAGTTTATTTTCTTTCTAGTTGATGTTGAGGATGACTGATATCATATGTAATAATGTTATCTTTTCCTAGAACAATATTTTCTCCCCTTATGTAATGACCTTATTTTATCCATATGAATGAATGTTCATGTGGAATTATATGATGATGTGGACTTGATCTTGGTTAAATCTCTATTTTTAGTTGACTACCTTAATCTCTTATGTTTTCCCTTTTGACATCTATAGATATGAGTGCAAGCATATCTGTGAATGTCACTATGGAAAGTATATAGAAATTGGGGTCGTCATAGTTGGTATCAGAGCCAAGTTCACACATCAAGTCACATGAACTTCATTCACCCTATTTTGAGTCTAGGGTAGTCCTTGAGTTAGGGATATGAAGGGTGGAGGTGTCTATGATAGCATCTGCCATGGGTCTGACTAAAGTCTCTGAGCCACTTAGCTTGGCAATCACGAGGCTACCTTTATGGCAGTATAAGTCTACCTGGCCAATACCCTAAGTGTCTCCTATTCTTGGGCTTACCTTAATTTAGGAACCTTCTCATCTATAGATTTTCCCTCTCATCCCTTATATAGGAAAATGTTCCCTCTCATCTATGTTTTAAAATAAATCTTCCCTCTTATCTCTGTTATAAGGTTAGGAAGGAGTCTCTCTATTTAGAAAGTCCTAAGGATCGACTGATAAGGATTTAGGGTATCCTCCACTAATCATGACATTAAGGTCATTAATAATTGATAAAAGAGAATATGATGTATCATGTGATAATAATAATGATAATGACGAGTATAATTGTTGAAGTAATAAATCTAATATGCCCAAATTAATTTTAGGATGCCTCCTAAGACTCGCAACTCTAAGGCCTCGGAGGAATCATCCTCTAAGAAGAGAAAAGTGCCTGAAACCTCCGAAGTACATGATCCCGAAACTATGGCCAAAGAAAGGTGGGAGGAACAAAAGAAAATCCTACTAGACTTCATGGAGACCCTTGCCACAAAAGGAACACTCGAACCTAGCTCCTATAGGAAAAAGGAGGTGACGGTGATAGACTTCATTAAGCTCAACCCTGACTCCTTTTGGGGGGAAGATCAACCTGAGGTCATGGACAAGGCTGAGGCCTGGATCCTTTCCATAGAGAATGCCTTTCGTACCCTAGAAGTACCCAAGGAAAAGAAGGTCAAATTCGCCACCCATTTGCTTAAAGGAGGGGCGAAGATCTGGTGGGAGAACTATGGTGGGAACCAGGGAGAGGAAGTAGACAACTTGGGGTGGGAAGCCTTCAAGACCCTCTTCACTGACCGTTTCATGCCCATAACTGAGAGGAAGAGGAAAGAGAAGATGTACATGGAGATTAGGTAGGGCAGTCTCTCTGTGGCTGATTATACCTGGAAGTTTAGGCTTCTGTAACGCTATGCCCTTATCCAGACTGAGGACTGCCTCACTGAGCATTATGTAGATTGTCTCTCCGCACACCTGAAAACCCTAGTTATAGCCTCCCATCCCCGAAGTATTGATGAAGCCCTAGACATGGCCCTTAACCAGGAAAGGGAGCAGGGATTGCATAAGCCTTCTAGCATGGGATATCTAGGGTTGACCACCACTGAGGAAGAGAAGTTCAAGAAGTTCCACCCCGGCCATAATAAAGGATCAGGAAAAGGAGGAGGTTCAGGGAGAAAAGGACAGAAGAATAGCAAGCTGATGGATTACCGCAACAAATGCAAGACTTGTGGACGAGGACATGATGGGCCTTGTCGCTACACCAAGTCGGTATGCTACAACTACAAGAAGGAGGGACATTTCCTTGCCAAGTTCCCCAATGCATCTATCCTTGGCAAACCTCCAGCAGGTGCTCCACCCTCTCAGGGACACCACAATGCTAGGGTGTTCACAGTAACAGTAGAGGAGGCTAGGGCAAATCCGAACCAGCTTGTCGAAGGTAACCTTAAATCTTTTTCATATATCTAATATCTTGTTCAATGCCTTCAATTATTTAAAATGTTATTATCCTGTGTAGGAATTATTTTCTTGAATGGACACCCTGTTAAAGCATTATTTGACTCTGGATCCACATATACTTTTATCACTCGAAATATGGCCTCAATGTTGCACATACATATAAGGGACTTGGGATACATTCTGGATGTGTCAACTCCTAGTGGAAAAATATTCACTACGTTGCAGAAAACTGATGTCCTCCCTCTAAAGTTCGAAAATCATGATATGTCTTTTGAATTCATTCTCTTAACCATGGAAGACTTTGATATTATTCTTGGCATGGATTGGCTATACACATATCATGCTCACATTAACTATAGAAACAAGATGGTAGTTCTCTCTCAACCTCATTCCTCTCCTGTAGTGATCCCTTAGGGAAACGGATTCTGTAATAATGTAATAATTTCCTCTCTTAAAGCTAAAAAGCTCATATCTAAAGGATGTAAAGTCTTCCTCGTATTCGTCTTAGAGACCAGTCCTGACAATGGGCCTGTAGAAAAACTAGAGGTGGTACGTGATTTCCTTGACGTATTTCTGGAGGAGCTTCCTGGGTTTCCTCCAAACAAAGACATTGAGTTCTCCATAGACCTTCTTCATGGAACCACTCCGATTTCTAGGGCATCGTATAGGATGGCACCTGCTGAGCTTATGGAGCAGAAGAAACAATTACAAGAACTTCTTGATAAGGGTTTTATCTGCCCTGGCGTTTCCCCCTGGGATGCACCTGTCCTTTTTGTTAAAAAAAAAGATGGTTCAATGTGGATGTGTATTGACTATCGCATGTTGAATCAAGCTACCATTAAAAACAAGTATCCTCTCCCTCGTATTGATGACCTTTTTGATCAACTTCGTACTGCTAAAGTCTTCTCCAAAATTGATCTTCATTCTGGCTACCATCAATTTAAGGTCAAGGATTCAGATATATCTAAGACTGCTTTTCGAACTCGTTACGGGCACTACAAATTTTTGGTGATGCCGTTCTAGTTGACGAACGCACCTGGCGTATTCATGAACTTGATGAACAAAGTTTTCCAACCTTATCTTTATGAGTTTGTGGTTGTCTTCATTGATGATATTCTGATCTATTCTAACTCTATGGAAAAACATCGGGAGCATTTGCAGTCTATCCTTGAGATTCTTCGAGCCCAGAAATTCTATGGCAAGCTTTTTAAATGTGAATTCTGGATTGACAAAGTTATGTTTCTTGGACATGTCATTTTTGGGGGTAACATATCTGTTGATCCCACTAAAGTATTTGATGTACTTGATTGGCAACCTCCTCGTAATCCTTCTAAAATCTGGAGTTTCTTAGGTCTGGCCGGATATTATCGTTGTTTTATTCCGAATTTCTCCAAAGTGGCACTTCCTCTCACTAAGCTTACTTGGAAGGACGAGCATTTCATCTGGTCAGCAGCTTGTGAGTCTAGCTTCTAAGAGCTCAAACAGAAGTTAATGTCAGCACATGGCCTTGTTCTACCCTCTAGCATTGAAGGATTTGTGATATTCATCGATGCTTCCTGACATGGTCTAGGATGTGTCCTACAGTAGAATGGGAAAGTAGTGGCCTTTGCTTCCAGACAGCTGAAACCCAATGATTTGAATTACCCTATGCATGATTTGGAGTTATCTGCTATCATCCATGCTCCCAAAATCTGGAGGCACTACTTGTACGGGGCAACATTTGATATCTTCACTGACCATAAAATCTTCAAGTACATTCTGATGCAAAAGGATTTGAATCTGTGACAATGACAGTGGATCGAGTACCTGAAGGACTATGACTTCACCATTGGCAACCATCCAGGTAAGGCCAATGTGGTTGCAGATGCTCTTAGTAGGAAAAGAGCTATTTGTGCATCCCTGTCTGTACCCGAATGGAGGAACATGGAGGATCTAGCAAGCTGGAGACCACAATTCCTGGCTAATCGTATGCATGTCAATAACATTTCTATCACATCCAACCTGCATTATGAACTTCTGGAGGGACAAAAAGCTAGTCTCGAGCTTGCAGAGCTCTCCTCTCTCCTGGCTAAACCTCATACACATCTGTCTGTGGGTCTTGATGGTGGTCTTCGATATAAGAACCGTATGGGGGTTCCAGAGCAGTCAGTTGAAAAGACAAAGATTCTCAGTGAGGCACATGGGTCAAAATACACAGTCCATCCTGGCACGAAAAAGATGTACAAAGACCTACAACGTCAATTTTGGTGGAGAGGCATGAAGCGTGATATTGCTGAATTCGTGTCCAGATGCCTGACATGCCAGATGATCAAGGCCGAGCACCAGAGACCAGGAGGTCTACTACAACCCCTTGAAATTCCGGAATGGAAATGGGAGCACATCACTATGGATTTAATGGTAGGGCTACCCAGAACCAGGAAGGGATACGATGCTGCATGGGTCATCGTGGATCGTCTCACCAAGTCAGCTCATTTCCTCCCTGTGAAGACCACTGTGAAAGTTTCTGAGTTGGCCAACCTTTATATACGGGAGATTGTACGTCTGCATGGAGTTCCAACATCCATTGTCTTGGATCGAGACCCAAAGTTCATTTCAAAGCTATGGAAACAAGTTCAAGAAAAATTGGGCACCAAGTTGAACTTCAGTACAACTTATCATCCGCAGATAGATGGACAGTCAGAACGAACAGTTCAGATTCTGGAGGATCTTCTGCAAGCTTGTGTGCTTGACTGGGAAGGCTCGTGGGACCATTACCTGCCTTTAGCTGAGTTCGCCTATAATAATAGCTATCAAGTGAGTATTGGTATGCCACCATACGAAGCTCTCTATGGCCGACCGTGTAGATCTCCATTACATTGGGACGATATCGGAGAACACACCTTGATGAAATCCAAGGAGATGTAGCTGTATGCAGATAAAGTTGCACTTATTAGATAGAGAATGAAGCGAGCACAGGATAGGCAGAAATCGTATGCAGATGCTCACTGACATGAACGTCAATTCAAGGAAGGTGATCATGTCTTTCTGAAGATTTGACCTATTCAAGCTTTGGCCAAGAATAAGGGAAAACTCAGTCGTCGTTATGTGGGACCCTTCGAGATCCTTGAAAGGGTTGAGAATGTGCATATCGTCTTGTTTTGCCACCTCGGTATAGTGCCATGAATAATGTCTTTCATGTATCTAATTTGAAGCCTTATGTAAAGGATCCCAGTCACATTCTGAATCATGAGCCTCTCGAGCTGAAAGATGAACTATCTTATGTTGATTCACCAGTCAACATCCTCGATTTAAAGACGAAGGATCTTCACAATAATCGGTGTATAGATATGGTGAAAGTTCTCTAGAGCCACCATGATCAAACCGATGCTAATGGGAGCTCAAGTCCGAAGTCGAGCGGAAATATCCACATCTCTTTCAAGTTGCTTGAATTTTGAGGGCAAAATTCTTAAAAGGAGGGGAGAATGTGACAAAGTGAGTTTTTATAATATTTTTCTCTCTCTAAAAGTTTTATTATCAATTTTGTTGACCAAAATACCCTCATATACTCTCCTCACTCAATTGAATAAAGATGTGTCACAAAATTCAAAGCTTAGTATGCTATGATGATAAAATACATGTATTAATGTATTTAGTAAATAAACATATCAAATATTCGAATTTGGTTTTGTAATTTATACTATAGTTTCATAACGACCTCATAAAACAAACCCTACAATTTTTTGCTTTTTGGTCAACCAATTGGGAGATATGACCAATTTAATTTGGTGCATATTCCATTCATTTTGGGGACCTTATGACCTAAGTTTTCAATTTTCCTTTGATTAAATGTGTCATGCAGGCTTATTCTTGGGTCTGGATACTTATGACCCTATGATCCTGGCCCCCCGGATTGCTTGGGATCCAAGGGTCGAGGACCCGTCACCTACCTCCCGCCTTTCTCGGTCTTGACCCCAACAGAACCCCCGACCCAACGACGGCCTCGGGCGCCTGACTCCTGCGTCGCCTGCATGAGATATTTGGAGGACACACTCCTCTCACCGAAACAATCTCAACAAATCCTCACACATCACCCAAGACCCTCAGAGAAGGGAGAACAAATTCCCTTCCTTCCGTGCCTCTCACTGGCGGCGTTGCCCATGTTAGGGCTTCTTCTTCTAGCTCCCCCAAACGCCTATATAAGGCCTCCACTAGCTCTGCCTCTCCCCCTTTAACAATCCCGCAGCCTCATTTTCACCCAAGGCACCCAAGCATACACCCCCTTCCCACCTTCTTCAACCTCCATCCACCACCACCAACCGAGCTCCTCAGCACCTCCCACTCCCTTCTAGCCTCACCATCACCTTCGCCTCACCTCTACGCTTCCCCCCGTCACAACCTCGAGGTCCCAGAATGCCTCCCGCTCCATTTCAATCCCAACTCTGGCAACCTCTCCTGCCCTTGAGGCAGCCGCAAGCTGCACGAGGCCTCGCACCTTCTTTCACCCCTCTCTGGCTTCAGGATGAGCTATCGAATCCACCTCAGCTCCTTCCCACTCACGAGCAGCACCAAGGGGCGAGATCGACCTCGCCGAAGTTGATCCTGCTGCTCGAGCAAGCAACAAGCCAAAGGGGACACCAGCGGGATCAATCCAGGAGCGTCCGATCAGTGTAGATCAATCCAGGAATGCCAGATCAGCATAGATCAATCTGAGCCATTGATCCAGTCGGATCCGGCCATGTATCAAGGTTTTTTCTTTTATTTTTATTTTTATATACTCAAGAAAATATCTTAACTTAGAAAAATCATAGTAAATGCTATGAATATCTGAATATATCGAACCTATATACTATTTTGATCAGAAAAATATTCTCTATCCAAATAAAATGATATCAGGACCTAGATCCATCTCCTATTTCAAAAATAGTTGACTAAAGCCTTAATGACCTCCTTAATTATAATTAATTATTGATAATGGTTGTTCTTGATGAAGTATGACTTTCTAAGGTGTAATTAACCCTAGAGGAAACCTTGATTTCTAAATAAATCGAAATACTTTTCCAAGTTGATAAAAGATCAAAGGATTAGAAGAAACCCTAAATCTAGTTTTCTCTTTCTACATGAAATTAAAGGTATATCTTTATAACAAAATCTGATATCACTATATGATGATTAGTGATTATGATTGGTCATGAACCCTTAAACGAACCCTAATGTTATGAATGATTAATATGTTTAGGGTTGCTTTCCCCTTTTTATCCAACCATCTTAGAAACCCTAGTTTATGGAAATCTTCTAATTGATTAATTAAATATTATCTTTTAATCAAACTTTGTATGATGGATCAGATCTGATAATATCTCAAAAACCCAATTAAAAATATGAGAAATATCTGATCCGGATTAGATAGTATAAAATAGGATAATAGCTAAGAACATATCTTAGCCTTGGTCACATGCAACAATTGTAATGTTGTACCCTTGCTTTCTGTGCAGGGTGACTTATTTCTTGTTGATTATACATTCTTGGATATCTGACTTGAACAAGCAGGTACGTGGTCTTATAAGTATAAGACTAGATTTCTGGTTTCCTATGATATGTAATACCTTGAATGCTCGTATTTGAATATGATTGCTTGGTTGACTAGTATGAGTTATACTTCGCCAAACCTAATAGAACATAAATGGTTATGATGGGTTGTAGCTACTAAAGCACATAGCCTGGTGTGGATGTATGTTGCCTAACATGGATGTATGATTCCTTGGCCCATGTTAGATGTATGATGATATTATATTGCCCATACTAGATATAAGTCAAGTGCAATGTGTGTAGTACAACCACATTAAAATGATTGTAATTAAAAGGATGTTTGCATGATTTTCATCTTAAGAAATGGTTTTATCTCTCTTTTCTTCTTGTTCGAATATTTTCCTTTATGCAACCTTATTAGTGTAACTTTTACCACGTACCAACTTTAATGATGTTTTGTTTCTCATATTTTCTAGGTACAAGGAACAATTGACAACCAAAATGAAATACATGCTCAAAGTACCTGAAGGAACAAATAATAAGCATGGAGGATTTATTAGATAGATCAATTCCTCTTATCTTATTATGTCTAGATGATAGTTTATTTTCTTTCTAGTTGATGTTGAGGATGACTGATATCCTATGTAATAATGTTATATTTTCCTAGAACAATATTTTCTCTCCTTTTGTAATAACCTTATTTTATCCATATGAATGAATGTTCGTGTGGCATTATATGATGATGTGGACTTGATCTTGGCTAAATATCTATTTTTAGTTGACTACCTTAATCTCTTATGTTTTCCCTTTTGACATCTATAGATATGAGTGCACGCATATCTATGAATGTCACTATGGAAAGTATATAGAAATTGGGGTCGTCACAATTAATTTATGAGAATATATCAACGAGAGAGGTAGACATTCACAAGTGGTTGATCTTGGTAGGGCTGAACTAGAAAAGTTTTGGTTTAGGCAGGTGAATCCCCACACACAATATGAGAGGAATGGTGTTGAATAACTGATGTATGTAGCTCCTTGTCTGATGACTCTTGGATAGTGCCACACTCTTGCATATCCTGAGCTTGATGGGGGAGTAAAGGGCACACTAATTGATTGTTCTAGCATATATTGTGAATCACCTTCATGAGAGCCATGCATCTTGGTTATCACTACAGTTCCTTTGTGTTATTCTCCTCTTATAAGCCAGGTTTGGTTTGTAGGATTTTGAGTAGGGTAGGACTACAATCCTACTAGTGATTATAATCCTATGCTTTGTTTGTATAAAATATAAACAAGAGAGGACTTTGATGGTAGGAGAAGTCCCAACCCATCAGGACTTTAAGTGCACTACTTCCCCTAGTATTTTCATGGTATATGCTAGCCCATGGTCCCAACACAGTACCAGACCCTAGCTTCTATTCTCCACATGTTGATGCCTCAACACTCTCGTGGTTATTATAATCACTCATTCCCCTCATTGCATGACCGCTTGTGCCACTCACTGCATGGACGCCCAACTTAGCATTTGCCTCTAATCTCTCCAGCCATATCTGACCTACTCTGGCGATGTGTGTGATCCCTATTATTCATTTCCTTTCTCATTAGTGGTTCCATCTCATAACCATCCAGTCTTGTGAGAAGAAACCACTGCAGACCAGGTCAGACAGCATAGTAAAATCATTAATCACACTTTGACAATGGAGTAACATAGTTATGATCTAGAAAAGGTCTTTAAGAAATACAATGATGCAATAACAAAAAGGATTGGTTCAAACCACTAGTACATGTTTGACCTCTAATGTCACTATGCTTAACGTCGGTTCCATAGAAAAATTGACACACGTACAATTTACAACAACTATTCTAGAGCACAAACGTTACTATTGGTTAAGTCCTACCAATTTAGAAAAAACAAGGGTACCACATTTTCTATTATGTCGATTACCTCTTAAAGAAATCGATGTCTTAGATAACATGTGAAATACAATTTTTTAGGGAAAAAAATTTCTCCAAAAAATTTAAGATTAGTGTCGGTTGCCTCAGAATTGATGACATACCCCTTACCAAAAAATAAATTTTGCCTTCAAATATTTCTACAGTATGTTCGTAAATAGTAAAACATATGTTGTACATTTTATCAACCACAGAAAATTGTAACTACAATGTTGATTTATAGTCCTAAAATCGACAAAAAAGGGTTTGTGCCACATCCTAGCAAAAATATGGTTCCCCCCAAAATTCTCTCTTGTGTCGGTTCATAAAAAAATCAATGTCTATGTCCTTAATGAGGTCGACTTTTTTTTTGGTTAAGGGCCTCTATCATTAGTGTTTTTGAATGAACTAACTATTAAGTTCTTACATAGTTGGTGGTTTTTATCTCAAAAATCAACGTCTAAATCCTTACCAAGGCTGACTTTTTTGTTTGGAGAAGGGCCTCTGTCATTAGTATTTTACCCAAATCAACATCTAGGTGGTTAGTTTGTGTGTTGCTTTTTGATATCCAACTGATGAATATTTTCTTGTTGATTGGTTTTGATAAATAACCGATGACTATGTGTAACTTAATAGCACCCGTGAAATAGAATTTCCCCCAATCTCTATTTCATTACTCGTGATTTCCCCCACTCCTGCAATTCCCCCCGCTCTATCACCTCATTGCTCAAGCTATTGGATATGTCATTGATGTGCTCATTGTCATTTCCTCCATAGATTCTTGAGACATTGTTGTGCCTGCCACTACTGTTCTCTCCATTGTTGCTTTTGTAGCTGTTGGAGGCATTTCCACCTTCACCACCATCTTACTGCCACTGCCATCATTGTCGTCACCTTAATTGGTTTCCCCCACTGCCATCATGATCACTACTTGGAAAGTGAGCCTCTAACCCCTTCTAGTGGCATAGCCAGAAAATATGAGATGGAGGACATTGTATTGTTTAGCTGCTAAATAGTAGTTTCTACATTCTACTTTCATCATAATATTTAATATTTTGATACATTTCATCATATTTTTAATGTTTGTGTTTACATTGTGTGTATGAATGAATATGTAAAAAGTGTATGCTATGTATGTTGATGGTATTTGTTTTTACCTTTTGTTTAAATTAGGAAATGAATTCATTATATTTGAATGTCTCATTCTCATGACTTGATGAACCTTGACCTTCCTTGTGCATAATTGTTGATGGAACATAAACAATAACATGAAACTTGGACCACACTTTCTTGAAAATGTATGTATTATTCTAAGCCTATCTTAATGTATATTTTTTTGCACCTATGATATGAATGATGATACTAAGATCATAGGTATATAAATGACAACATTATCTATTGGCCCAGAAACCCATAGGAGATTTACTCATTAGGAGTAATCTTGCATAGTTCCTAGTTTGGGACTATTCTTGAACACTTAATGTCACTTAGGATGTAAGTACATAATGTGTATTCAGTTTTCAAGATGTTTCATCATTACTTCCCTATTTTTTCTCTAAGTACATCTATAGGTGGATATTTTCCCATATACATCGGTATAGTTGCAGAACTGTGGGGAAATGTTGTCAAAATTTTCTTAAAAACCGAATACACATGATACACTTACTAGTGAGACTAGGTGTTCAAGAATGGTATAGGCGGTACACACATTTGTTCCTAAATCCCAAACCCTAATTTGTAAACCATAAATACTAAATCCTAATTTGTAAACCCTAACTCTAATATGTAAACTTGTATCCATAAACTCTAAATGATAAACCCTAAACTCTAAATTCTAATCTCTAAACACCTAATTCAATACTTGTTTTCTCTTTGATCATAAAATGGATATATCATGGATTTGCGGTCCAAATTGTTGCACCCTCAGAGTTTATTATTGGTCATGATCAGTTTATAAGATTTGTAGAGGAACATAGGAAATGAGTTGGAGATAGGTTCTATTGTCCATGTAGGAATTGTAGTAACATTTTGAAAGTCGACACTGCAAATATAAGAGGCATCACCATGATGAACAAGCTAGTAGAGCAAAGGGTAAAGGACCAAAGCTAGTTGTTGAGTCTGATGATGTAGGAAATCATGTTGGGAAGAATCACAATTCTTTTGTGTAATATCTAGGGGTTCTTACTCGTAGCAAATAATAAATAACAATAGAATACTGGCATAAAATCAATTACTCAAGGCACGAAAGACTTAATATGGAAGGAGCTATATGTAAGATATTATGATTTATAATTTTTTTAAGATATTTACCATTTTGTTATGTATATTAATGTTTGCAGAGCATATTTGAACTGGATGAAAACTACATCGTAAAAATGTGATGCAACACTATGGGAGGGTACTAAGGAATTATAGGACAAATCTAACAAGAGAATACATATGGAATGAGAAGAGGAAGAAGAATTCATACACTGAGTAAGGAACTATCTTGATCTCAAGGTGTGGGAGGAGTTTATTACTTCAAGAAAATCCAATGGATTCAAGGTATTAAGCCTCCTCATTTACAATACATTCTTATGAATTTATTGTATGACATATTTAGCATATCTTTTGGACTAACTAGGTTTTAAGAGATGTCCAAAGATAATGGCGTGAAAAGAATGTGCACAACTACAAGATGGGTCCATGTGGCTACCCAAGGCTTTTCCAACAAAGACGAGAGGCGTCTTTTTCTCAATAGCCTACTCCTGGGGCTGTTGAGTCCTCTACTACTACTACATCTCTACCTCGCCACAATATGTGGATAGTTGTGAGGAAAACCAAATCTGGAGAGATACCCAACCCCACAACCACTGAGGTGGCTGCAAAAATGGAAAATTCAACTCTTGGAGAAATTACTATGGATGATTGTTATGTTTTACCTTGACCTTAATTGTTATGGTTTACTTACCAATTACTATTGATGATTATTAGCGGGAGCTCTACAAGAAAAGAAAACAAGGCAAGTTCATCCCTGAGGACACAAAGGATGAATTGACAGTTGATCTAGGTAATCTAGAACATCTTGGGCATGTTAGGGCTTTTGGAACTAGTATCGGTGTAAGAGACTTCTTTAGGCCAACAAAGCATAAGTGCAAATCTATTCAGAAAGGAGGATTCTTAGAAGAGAAGGTACAAGAGATGACTGTAAAGGAAATAGAGGAAGTAATGAGATAGTGTCATTTTTCTCATTCAACTCCTTAGACAGACATGTGGTGCCCCAATCTTCACATAAGGTGAACCCCCTACGATAGAGGTTGTAAAGACCCGATATTTATGGTCAAATATTTACAAAATAATATCAAAAAATAAACAATCTTGATTACAATCATGATTTTACATCTGGGTCACGGAAGCTTTACACAAGATTACAAATTTTAAAATAATCTTTATTCCTATCTAGTCTTCAACAGAGGACAGCTCCTGCACGTCTCTTCTAGTTCATCTTTGTATCACTTGTCCATGAATTCCCGAAGGAACGAAACCACACATGGACCCCATAGAGGGAAAATATGGGTTAGCAAAGCTGGTACTAAATCCAATTATTGAGTTATTAAAAACATAGGTACAAATATGATTTAGGTATAATATGAATTCTAGGAGGGGACTATTTGGTGGACTTAGTTTAGTAAAATAGAATAACAAATATTGATGTTTCATTGTTCAATATTCAAAGTAGAAATTCCACAATGCTAACAATCATACAAAATTATCCAAGTTCAAGGTATCAAAATAACAAGAATATTTTCAATAATAAACTTTAAATATCTAGGTTGAGCACTATCATATCATTTCTTTATCAATGACTACAATGCCATGTGTTCAACCATCTATGAAAGAATGACATGGTAGCTTGCTATTTCAACCAGTATACTGAGGGCCACTAATCCATTACAACTTGTTCATAGGGTGGTGGGACGTACCCAAACTCTAGGAGCCAAATCTCTACAGGGATAAAGCACAAAAGGACCAAAGTCTAGGGAGTCAAAAATCCAAGAATTCAATTCTAGTGCTTATCTTAATATTTTTCAAAGTTCAACAATAATGAATTTAGGGGTGGTGACCCTCAAATGCGGGAAAGGCTTATAAAACAGTTTTGGGTTCACCACCAATAATGTACATGGAATTCAAGAGGGAAACAAAATAACTCAATAATTAAATAGAGAATCTAGTACCTCAGTTTATTGAAGACTCCATGGATTTAAAAATCACAAAGTGGCTCCAAGAATTTATTAAGAGGTAACTACAAAGAATAATGATCTTGTCACCATTTGACATGGAATCAATGTTATTCAATTTGTCTTATTTAGGATTAGGGTTTTCCATATTAGATTAAGATTCCATATTTTCTTCACCGATATCATTTCTAAATTTCCAACTAGGTTACCAACCATATACACTTGAGTAATATCATATTTTTTTTCAAACTAGTTCCTCAAATACTATACTCTTGCTAATGTGATACAATTACAAATAGTAACTATGGTTCAATATGTTTAACTTATAAGATAACATTTATTAAGATGCCCTTACTAGAAAATATTTAGGGTTTATATTCAAAAATCCTCAATACATGCAAGTCTAGATTTGAGATATGTTTGTAAGTCTATTAGTGGATCTATTACTTGTTAAGATGATTGCGAGGAAGTATATTTGTTTATAGATTCAAACATCCTTCTTAAAGTTCATCTCTCCATCACTCTATATATTCTCTCTCTCTATCTCTCTATCTATCTATCTATCTATCTATCTATCTATATATATATATATATATATATATATATATATATATATATCTGTGTGTGTGTGTATGTATGTATGTATATATATGTAGATATATGCGTCTAGGGTTCAAGTTTCTTATACATCCATGTGGGAATGCATATTTACTCCTTACTGTGCATATAGGTAAACTAACATATAAGTATACTACACCTTGTGACCATTCATAAATCATTGGTCGAATATTACAATACTAATGGGTTATTTGATAATGAGGTCAAAATATTACTACTAGGTTTTCATCAATCTCACATCCACATATGAGTAATATGCTCAAATTGTTATTTAACCATTAATACTAATCGATCTCCTAAAATTATAAGTGATACATACATTGCAGACTTGTTTGTAAGATTAATACAATACCCTCTAATGTGTATTAGTAAGATGATATTCCTTAATCAAAGGGTCTAGTTATCACATGAATCAACGATTATGGCATCCATGTTGATTTTTTCCTCATATTTTACTTATTCTAGGATAATGTCTATATTCTAATGCATTATTTTTCTCTGGATTCGTTTTATAGGTTTGTTTAATCCGGAAAATGAGAAGAGGATCTGAGGTACCTTATAGGAGATGGCCATGGAATGATGTTGGATTGGAACAACATATCGATCCCATGGAAAAGGCATGTGTCATCTAAGGGTTTGAGGTCCACTACAGTGAGAAACATCATCGACTTGTTGTTTCAGTAGAAGGGTCAAAGCATGACCTTCCTTACTTGATGCAGTCAAAGGGTCAGGTACTTCTGGTGATTGCTTACTATGTGGTCTGTGTTTGGGCTGAAGGACCTTGCCACTATTCTATCTGTCAATGCTTGTTCTTGGTGCATCTAATATGTGGTGTAGGCAGTGACAGATGGATTCCATGGTTTCTAATTAGTGGCAGAAGGATACGCCTCCATCATAGTTTCTTGTAGCTCTATCTTTTCCATTGCCAAGTAGGTGATCTGCAAGGCTGGTAGGTGGAAGAGGTTTGTTGATCATAAGGGGTGTTGGATGGTAGGTGGTTGCAGGTCTGAGATGGAGAGATCGGATTGTCCACTTAGGTTTGTGGGAATCGGGGTGATTCTATGGACTAGTGGTGACATGTTGGGTGGTGTTCGAGTGAGGGTTGGAAACTTCGTGACGGAGGAGAAGAGTTGTAGGGTCTAGTGTTGAGCCAAGATTCTTGCCTTTTCTTCCATTTTTTTCCACATGTTATCATGATGATGGTGGTTTGAGGAGGAGGAAAGGTGCGAAGAGGTAGGTTAGGGATTGATCCTCGGGATGTTGTTGATCGAAGAAAGATGGAGCTGGTCTGGTTCTGGGGAGGTGACTAGATTCATGGATCAGTGGTGGGGTTCAGATCCTTTTTCCTCATCAGGGAGGTCAGATCGTGATTGGACTCATAGGTGTTTGAGTTGCAGTAGACAACTATGTCGACGACTATGCTAGATTGGCATTAGGCTTCCTAGCGAGGAGGTGTCCATCATATATGAGTAGGGAAATCTCCAATCTTATATCTGTGGAGAGGTCAGAACTCCATGGTGTTGGAGGCTGAAGTGGTAAGGAGGAGGGGAGATCAAGGTGAAAATTGCTAAGTCTCCAGATGGGTTTTGTATGTGGAGGACTGGTTATAGTGGGGTGAGAAGAAGTGTTTGAAGCTACTCAGTCTCTTCTTAGCCAGTTTTGCAGACTTGTATAGGCCTAACGGGCTTCATGTCTCTAAGATTCATTACTGACAAGGGAGGTTGCTGGCATCAGGTCCGAGATGCAGATTCTCTAGTTTCTAGGGCATGGCGAACTAGAAAAAGGAGGAGGTGATGGCTACAATCATGTAATTGTGATCTGGTGGGGTAAGGGGAAAACTTTGTAGTGAAGCAAGCCACTACATCGGGGAAGTCAAGGACGATTTGGTGTTGTAGGTTTTGTAGAGAAATGATCATTCATGGCTTAGGTTAAGAGCTCATATAGGCGGTAGGGGAGGTGCAAGGTGATGCGCCCTGGTGTCTAGGGTTATGTACAATCATGTAACGCCTATACATCCATTTTCTCTTGACATGTCAAGGAGGGGGGAGTAGGTTTCAGATAGTGGCCATCTGTTGAGAAGATCAGGAGGAAGAGCCTCATCATGTTACTCATGTAACCATCGGAGATAGTGTTACCGAAGCAAGGGTATGCATGTCTCTTTCAATAGAGCAAAATGAAAATTCTATGTAAATTATATACTACTTGAATACTTTTATGAGTCCCTTGATTCAAGATTTCCAAAAGATTAAACCATGAGTCTATATTCTCATGAAATGAATTTTGGAATACCAATAACTCTACTCATGGCTCTCTTTATTTAGTTAATTTGTAGACTAACTCCTAATAAGTGGTGGCAATTACTCCTTCCTCTCATTACTTCATGAATTTATAACTTTTAAATGGAGTACCCAAATGCTTCGATATTTTTACCATGAGTACTTAATTTCTATTTAACTAGATATTCAAAATATTAACATCATTATTTATGATTCTTGGATGATTAAATTAATTATAGTCATCATGTATATCTATATTACAATATTAGATCCAATTAGTATTACATATTGATTCCAAAGCCAATATTTACAGAGATGAGTATATTATTGAATCACAAAATGTTATCAAGTGACAGAGAAAAAATCTCAAATTGCACAAAATGTTTTCAAGGTAACTCATAAGAGATAATTTGAGGGACTCTTCTATAAATATTCACATGAGGAAAAATGTGTTCATTTAGACAAATATTTTGAAGGGGATCATGATAGTTTATCCAAATAGTCAAATGAGTTTTAGAGTGGGGGACAAATTGTAGATATTTCTCAAGAGAAGAGATTCAAGACAAAAGAAAAAAAATTAAGACTAACAATTATATCACGTAATATGATGATGGATTGAAATAAATAAGTGAGACTTCATGTTAAAGGATGAATCTGTAGATGAAGGGGAAATTGTCAATTTTAGCTCAATGTAGAATTAGGACCCAAAATCCAGTATGTTACAACTCTCCATCTTGGTATATCCACTGTTTAGTCAGATATTACTCTTCACCCCTAAAAAGGATTCAACTTATGATCTAAATGTATCATCCTTCAATTTCTTAAACCTTACTTACACCAAACTCTAGATTTTAATGATTCCACGAGATTATTCGTGAGGGTTTTGCTCATACCTACATGATTGTGACTTAGCTCAATAAATCATTGATACAAGTCCATAAAATTAGTTTTTTTGTACATATAGTAATATAAAGAAAATAACTTTTTCAATGAAAAAAACATTTCGATGTAAAATTGAAAATGGCCAAAATCAATACGATGACTAATTCATAATCATACTAAATACTGGACTCAATAAAGTGGACTATATATAACCTAAAGGATCACTAGAGTAACTTCACTTATGCTAGGGAGGAAAATATTATTTTCTACCCAGAGGGGTTGACAAACTCAAACTTAAGGTTTGTAATCTCACTGTTAACTTTTCAACTACTAAGTTGTTCATGTTTTCTGACACCTCAACCCATCTCTACTAATATGGTGATGTTTCCTCTTCACTAATTGGTGGATCAGACAATTTTGTAGAAGTCAATTCTACGTAAGTCACTATTTCCCTTCAACTAGATTAGGCTAGCTAGACTAGGGTTGGTTCTAAACTATTTGACTGAGTTCTAGGTATGCAAATTTTAACCCTAACTTCCATGAGACGTACATGAGTGTCGACTATTTATAGCTCTGATACCATGTTGTAAAGACCCGATCTTTATGGTCGAATATTTACAAAATAATATCAAAAATATAAACAATCTTGATTTCAATCATGCTTTTACATCAGAGTCAAGAAAGATTTACACAAGATTAGAAATTTTAAAATAATTTTTATTCCTATCTAGTCTTCAACATAGGACAGATCCTACACGTCTCTTCTAGTTCATCTCTATATCACATGTCCATGAGTTCCCAAATGAACAAAACCACACATGGACCCCATAGAGGGAAAATATGGGCCAGCCAAGCTGGTACTAAATCCAATTCTTGAGCTATTAAAAACATAGGTACAAAATATTATTCAAGTATAATATGAATTCTCAGAGGGGATTATTTGGTGGGTCTTATTTCAGTAAAAGAGAATAACAAATATTTATGTTTCACTGTTCAATATTCAAAATAGAAATTCGATAATGCTAACAATCATACAAAATTATCCAAGTTCAAGGTATCAAAATAGCAAGAACATTTCCAATAATAAACTTTAAATATCAAGATTGCACACTATCACATCATTTCTTTATCAATGACTACAATGCCATGCATTCAATCATCTATGAAAGAATGACACGGTATCCTGCTATTTCAACCAGTAAACTGGGGGACCACTAATCCATTACAACATGTGCACAGGGTTGCAGGACATACAAAACCTTTAGGAGCCAAAGCTCTAAAGGGCCAAAGCCCAAAAGGACCAAATTCTAGGGAGTCAAAACTCCAAGAATTCAATTCTAGTGCTCACCTTAATATTTTTCAATGTCAAACAATAATGAATTTAGAGGTGGTGACCCTCAAAGGTGGGAAAGACTTACAAAATAGTTTTGAGTTCACCACCAACAATGTACATGGAATTCAAGAGGGAAACAAATAACTCAATAAGTAAATAGAGAATTCAGTACCTCAGTTTATTGAATACTCCATGGATTTCACAATCCCAAAGTGGCTCCAAGAATTTATCAAGAGATAACTACAAAGAGTAATGATCTTGTCACCATTTGACATGGAATCAATGTTGTTCAATTTGTCTTATTTAGGATTAGGTTTTTCCATATTAGATTACTATTCCATATTTTCTTCATCGATATTATTTCTAAATTTCCAACTAGGTTACCAACAATAGACACTTGAGTATATCATATTTTTTTTTCCAAACTAGTTCCTCAAATACTATACTCTTGCTAATGTGATACAATTATAAATAGTAACTATGGTTCAATATGTTTAACTTATAAGATAACATTTATCAAGATACCCTTACTAGAAAATATTTAGGGTTTATATTCAAAAATCCTCAATACATACAAGTCTAGATCTTAAATATGTTTGTAAATCTATTAGTGGATCTATTACTTGTTAAGATGATTGCAAGGAAGTATATTCGCTTATAGATTTAGACATCCTTATTAAAGTTCATCTCTCCATCACTATATATATTATCTTTCTCTCTCTCTCTCTCTCTCTCTCTATATATATATATATATATATACATATATATATAGATATATACATCTAGGGTTCAAGTTCCTTATACATCCATGTGGGCATGCATAATTACTCCTTACTATACATATAGGTAAACTAACATATATGTATACTACACCTTGTGACCATTCATAAATCATTGGTCAAATATTACAATACTAATGGGATATTTGATGATGGGGTCAAAATATTACTATGACTAGGTTTTCATCAACCTCACATCCACATATGAGTAATATGTTCAAATTATTATTTAACCATTAATACTAATTGATTTCCTAAAATTATAAATGATACATACATTGCAGACTTGTTTGTAAGATTAATACAATACCCTCTAATGTGTAATTAGTAAGATGATATTCCTCAATCAAAGGGTCTAGTTATCACATGAATCAACTATTATGACATCCATGTTGATTTTTTTCTTGTAATTTACTGATTCTAGGATAATGTCTATATGCTAATTCTTTATTTTTCTTTGGATTCGTTTTACAAGTTTGTTTAATCGGGAAAAGGAGAAGGGGGTGTGGGGTACCTTTTAGGAGATGTCCATAGAATGATGTTTGATTGGTGCAACATATCGATCCCATAGAGAAGGCATGCGTCATCTAAGGGTTTGAGGTCCACTGCGGCAAGCAACATCGTCGACTTGTTGTTTTAGTAGAAAGGTCGAAGCATGACCTTCCTTACTTGATGTGGTCAAAGAGTCAAGTACTTTTGGTGATTTCTTACTCTGTGGTCTACGTTTGGGCTGAAGTACCTTATCACTATTATGTTTGTCAACACTTGTTCTCGGTGCATCTAGCATGTGGTGTAGGCGGTGGTAGAGGGATTCCATTGCTTCCAAGGAGTGGTAGGAGGATACGCCTCCATCATAGTTGCTTGTAGCTCTGTCTTTGTCATTGCCAAGTAGGTGATCTGCAAGGCTAGTGGGCAGAAGAGGTTTGTCGATCATAAGGGGTGTTGGATGGTAGGTTGTTGCAGGTCTGAGATGGAGAGATCAGATTGTCCACTAAGATTTGTGGGAATAGGGGTGATCCTGTGGATCAGTGGTGACCTTTTGGGTGGTGCTAGAGTGAGGGTTGGTAGCATCATGATGGAGGAGAAGAGTTGTAGTGTCTAGTGTTGGAGCAAGCTTCCTACATTTTATTCCATTTTGTCTGACACGTTATCATGATGATGGTGGTTTGAAGAGGAGGAAAGGTGCATGAAGGTAGGTTAGGGATTGATCCTGGGGATGCTTCTGATTGAAGGAACATGGAGCTGGTTTGGTTCTGGGGAGGTGACCGGAGTCATGGATCAGTGGTGGGGTTTAGATTTGTCTTCCTCGTCAGGGAGGTTAGATCATGAGTGGATTGTAGGTGTTTGAGTTGTGACAGACAACTATTTTGGCAGCAACGCTAGATTGGCATCAGGCTTCTCGGTGAGGAGGTATCCGTCGTATGTGGGTAGGGAAATCTCCAACCTCATATCTATGGAGAGGTCAGAACTCCATGGTGTTGGAGGCAGAAGCATTGAGGAGGAGGGGAGATCGAGATGTGAGTTGCTAAGTCGCCATATGGGTTTTGTATGTGGCAGAGTGGTTATAGTGGGGCAAGAAGAAGAAATTGAGGCTACTCGGTCTCTTCTTGGCCGTTTTGCAGACCTGTACATGCCTAGAGGGATTCATGTCACTGGGTTTCATTACTGACAAGGGAGGTTGTTGACGTCGGGTCTGAGTTGCAGATCTCCAGTTGCTAGGGCATGGGGAACTAGACAAAGGAGGAGGCAATGGCTACAATCGTGTGATTGAGATCTCATAGGGGAAGGGGAAAACTTTGCAGTGAAGCAAGCCACTACCTTAGGGCAGTCAAGGGAGATTTGGTGTTGTAGGTTTTGTAGAGCAATGCTCATTCATGGCTTAGGTTAAGAGATTATATAGGTGGTGGGGGAGGTACAAGGTGATGTGCCCTGGTGTCTAGGGTTATGTACAATCATGTAACGGTTGTACATCCATTTTCTCCTGACAGGTCAAGGAGGATGGAGTAGGTTTCAGATAGTGGCCATCCTTTGGGTAGATGAGGAAGAAGAGCCTCATCATGAAACTCATGTAACCGTCAGAGATAGTGTTACAGAAGTAAGGGTACGCATGTCTCTTTCAATAGAGCAAAATGGAAATTTTGTGTAAATTAGATACTACTTGAATACTTTTATAAGTCCTTTGATTCAAGATTGCCTAAAGATTAAACCATGAGTGTAGCTTCTCATGAAATGAATTTTGGAATACCAATAACTCTACTCATGGCTCTCTTTATTTAGTTTGTATACTAACTCCTAATAAGTGGTGGCAATTACTCCTTCCTCTCATTACTTCATGAATTTGTAACTTTTAAATGGAGTCCCCAAATGCTTCGATATTTTTACCGTGAGTACTTAATTTATATTTGACTAGATATTCAAAATATTAACATCATTATTTATGATTCTTGGATGATTAAATTAATTGTAGCCATCATGTAAATCTATATTACAATATTAGATCCAATTAGTGTTAGATATTGACTCCAAAGCCAATATTTACAAAGATGAATATATTATTGAATCACAAAATGTTATCAAGTATCAGAGAAAAAATCTTAAATTGCACAAAATGTTTTCAAGGTAACTCATAAGAGATAATTTGAGGGACTCTTATGTAAATATTCATATGTGGAAAAATGTGTTCATTTAGACAAAGATTTTGAAGGGGAGCTTGATAGTTTATTTAAATAGTCAAATGAGTTTTAGAGTGGGGGACAAATTGTAAATATTTATCAAGAAAAGAGATTCAAGACAAAAGAAACAAAATTTAAGACTAACAATTATATCAAGGAATATGATATTGATTGAAATAAATAAGTGAGACTTCATGTTGAAGGATGAATTTATAGATGAAGGGGAAATTGTCAATTTTAGCTCAATGTAGAATTAGGACCCAAAATCCAGTATGTTACAGAGGTGGTTGGGAGTAATCTCGTGGACCCACCAGCTAGCACATTCACTGTAAGTTTTTTTTTAATATAGTTGTCTCTTAGAATGATTTGTATAATATACTTGCGATTAAGTATATTTAACACTATATACGAATTTGTAGGGGTGAGGCCATGCCATCTTGTATTATAAGGATATGTGGTTGCATTGGGAGTGACTTACCCACCCCTTCCACGTGACATGATTCATGGTGCTCCAATACCCTCTGATGCGGTTTGCATGACGCAAAGACTTGTCTACAATGCTTGGAAGTAGATTGCACTATCATATGGCCACCCTGACCATGAGATGATAGGTGATGTATAAAGTAGTGTGGTTGTGTGGCCCAAAGTTGAAGTTGTCTATACCAATGTATGCTAAATTTACATTGTGTTGTATCTTTATATAATTGACAATTGATATGAGAATATATATATGTATATATATATATATATATATATATATAAATGCATGACACAAAACCTAAGAAACCCCCTACATCTTGTCCTCCACACTCTCCTCAAGATATTTGATTACATGGTTGCCTTAAAAAGGATGTATTTGAATTGCTAGGTCCTAATTGCAGGGGGTTGGCAGTATGGATAGACAAACTTGAACAAGGTTCGCCTATGATGGTCCATATTAAGAAGGATGATATAGGTTAACCTCATGATACTAGTATATTTTTGCAAGATCTTGTGGAGATGTTTACTTATTCTTGGTTGAATACATTTGTGATAAAACTTTAAATATAGTGAGATCTTATGGATACATACCTTGTTCAATATATCTTGATCTATTTTCTTATATACTAATGCATGCATGATATACATTTTGTAGTTTCTTACATAGGGTGTGTACGGATTTCACATTACCCCATGTGGCATTTCTAGTTCCATCATTGATTATCTATATAAACAAATACCCTATATCTGTTAGTGGGTACTACTCTATCACATTTAAATATTTTGGTAATACGAAAAAAGCATGATTATAGCTCCTTTTAATGTTGAGTAAGTTTCAGTTAGTTTTCTTAAAATTTTGACTTAAGAATTACATTTCATTGTATTTTGATTTTTCTTTTGTTTTTCTTCTCTTAACTCAGGAATAATCATTGGGTGTTGTTGGTTATTTCCCCGAGATGCTAACTACATATTATATAGATCCTAAAGGTGACCAAGTGGAAAGTGGGGGACACAAAATGAAAAAGGCAATATATACATAACTAAATTTTTATATCCTTAACATATATTATCATTATTTACTAATGCAATTAAATGTGTCACATTAATGTATATGGGTATAAAGGAATTCAAAAAGACTGGAGGAAAGATGGATAAGAAAACGAAAGTGTTAAGTTGGAAGAATGTTAAGGTAGTTTTTCTAACTCCAATGCATATTTATGTCAACTATGTTTACTTTTATTTATTAATGTTTTGTATAGTGGTAAATTTTAGTTCCCTATATAAGACAATAGTTGGGCATGCACATACTATGTGATGCGGTATATGGATATGATTTTTAGACATGGGGCACTAGACATCCACTGCATACAAAATGTAATATATATATAGTCTTGATCATCATAAGTAATTAGTCTCATTTGATAATATGAAAATATCAAATCAAACTCTTAATTATGGCATTCTCTTTGTAGTTGTTTGATACAACAAAGCCTATATGACTGAAGAGATATATGAGATACAAGAAAAATGGGCACAAGCCTTCGTTGAGGAAGTAAACCTTGAATTTGATTGGGATAAAACAAGAGTTTTATATACTTTGATGTCATTTTTCTATATACATGTGGGGCTTATGACTTCCTTTAACTTTAAATTTGTGAGTAAATTATTAGTACTTATGTGAATGATGAATATATACATGTGTGTGAATGAATGTGAAGATGAATGAATAGAATGAGAATTTTATTTCTACATGTCATGAGAATAGACTTGGCACATATGTGAATAATGTATATATACATGTGTGTGAATGAATGTGAAGATGAATGAATACAAGGAGAATTGTAGTTTTACATGTCATGATAATGGAATTGGAGAGTGGATCTTGTACTTGGGTGGATTGTGTGTTTGTTATTGCGGGTTTTGTAGGTTTGTTGGCATGTTGTTAGGTGAACACAGGATGGAATCTACATTTCTAATGAACTGTAGGTTTTGCACCCTACTAAACAGACAGATAGTAGGTCTATAGACCTGCTATTTAAAAAACATAAATGTGTCTCATTTGTTATAAAAAACTAACATTGTAGGTCTTAGTCGTCGGTTTTAAGCCAAAAATTGACATTATAGGTCTATTCTAAAATGGTTGTGTTGGGCATCACGGACGTGCTACCATCTGACTTGCGACGTCAGTTTTGGACATATAAACTAATGGCAGAGATGTACACAACGTCGGCTTAGGCATATAAACTGACAACATAGAAACCTTTATCAATTAAAAATGTGACCTGGTTTAGCAGTGCAATGTCAGTTGCAACACCCAAACGAATGACACAATTGCTTAGTTGTGTCGGTTTCTTTAATCATACAAACTGAGGCTATGTTTGAGTTGTCAATTTACTCATCCACAAAAAATCGACGTTGTAGGTTCTTATATGTAGTGGCGCACACTTAGGTGTCGATACGAGTACGATGTTAGAGGGCTATTTTTCCGAAATTAGAGGTGGTATTTGTACTAGTGAATATTGTTGAGTATTAGATGATCGGAAACATTTTGTAAGTAATGAATTGGGTGTAAAGTGTAGAAAATTGTGTTCTTCATAACCTATCACTTATTTTCTTGCTTCTAG
Source organism: Alisma plantago-aquatica (assembly GCA_963693085.1). Classification (NCBI taxonomy): domain Eukaryota; kingdom Viridiplantae; phylum Streptophyta; class Magnoliopsida; order Alismatales; family Alismataceae; genus Alisma; species Alisma plantago-aquatica. Next base: position 537,696,096 of record OY856409.1, on the reverse strand, counting down.
TCTGAATTTCCCTATGTAGTTTTTAGGTTCATCTCTCATGTTGTTCATTATGGTGAAGCACACATTAAAGTGATGTTGATGGAGCATGCCTTGTGTGTGGTGAAGGAAGAATGAAGGCAAGGTTAGAAATCATTTCCTATTGTACATCCCAAACATAGGATCGAAAATATAATTTCCCATCCTTTAAATGTACCTTCTCATCCTATTCTATGATATATCCCATTGCAATCATTTCCTTCAAACCTAACGTGACCTTACAATTTTATCCTACTTGTTGTGGACAACATCTAGGTCCCTCTAATGGATTGATGGTCAACACTACTATTTTTGGCCATATGGGTTGATCGCTGGTGAGATCGAGTGAAGTACATACTCCTTGACCTTCCCATGATGTTATAAAATTCACACTAGCGGGATTCAAAAGTAGGGTGTAACATCATATGAAAATATTCTTTGTGATTAGTGATAGTTTCCTCCAAATGCATTATATCAACTAAGAAATGCAAAAAAACTTTCTTTTTTGTCTGGGAAGTTCATAGAAAGGGTGTTTTCTTATTTTTACAATCTTGTCATACCAAAAGACACTTAAAATAGTCTCTCTCTCTCTCTTTTAGGTAACAATACTTGCACCTAGATTAAGCAAGATGGAGGAATTCATTCACTTTTAGTGTGGGATGTACTTGCCAATTTCACAGCCGAGAAAAAATAAGGATGATGGTCATGATGATCCTTAAGTAAGAACTCTACAAGAATCATTCAAAAGAGATGGAAGGTGGGGATTCAAGTGATTGGTAAAGATGAGGTAGCCCTCAGTGGGCTAGTGATTGTGCTCAACTAATGGCTTTTCTTCCCTAGGGCATCATTGTCTAGCAAGGTTCTCAAAGTGAAACACTTGGTTAAATGCATGACACCCTAGTTTCCTTCTAGTTTGAGGAGTTCTCCTAGGGGTCTTTTCCCTTGGGAAGCGACAGGTGGTCAGGAAAGAGGGAACCTTAGCTCAGCCTCTACCTACTAATTATGGGGTTCACTATGGATTGTGGCCCAGTTTTTAGGTCATAGTCTACGAGTGTGAATGTGGGCATGATAAGCAGATGATGATCTAGTTAAGGGTCATCGTCCAAGACTATGGATGTGGGCATGAATGGAGATAGTTGGTCTAGTTTTTAGGTCGGATTCTAGGACCCTAAATGTGGGTGGACCTGACATTGACAAGTGACATTCTCTCAATGTTTAAGAACTATCTAGATTGATTGGGATTCAAGGGCATGGCTCTTTTTTGGAAAAAAGGTGTTAATTCTTTTCAAAGATGACATAGTAGGTAGATTTTGGTTCTCCCTTTTTAAAAGAGGTTGCTATTCTCTTGAAGAATTGTTGCATTTTGAAAAACTTTTGATCTTTGAAAAAAGTATTTTGTTCTTTTTTGAGGTGATTGATAATCTTTGAAAAGATTATTTGAAATGAGAATGTCATCTTTAAAATTATTGTTTGATTTGAGATGATTAATCTTAAAAATATTATTTGATTTGATATGGTTAATTTTTAAAATGATTGTTTGATTTCAGATTGTTAATTTTTAGAAGGATTGTTTGATTTTAGATTGTAAACCTATATAGTAATCTTTCATTATAAAGATTTTTTGTATTTGAGATTGCTAATCTTTAAAAAGATTGTTCAATTTGAGATTGTTAATATTTAAAAAATTATTTATTTGAATTTCTTAATCTTTAAAAATAGTGTTTGATTTGAGATTGTTAATCAATGAGAAGGTTTTTGATTTTGCACATGGAAGGGGCTATCCAAAATCCCAAACATTGTTAACAACCAAAATAGGGTATGTGTATAGGAAGTAAATGACCCTCCCATTTTAGTGAATGAGTTTAGATTGACATTACGTCCTCAATCAAACATGAATCGCATAGGAGGGGTTGTTCCTTATCCTCTATATGGGCATATGGAACTCATCAAGGGGTAACCCAAGTTCAATAGGTAAGGGTATTGCCCCAATACACCTCGGGACTGCATCGGTTGTAGCCATTCGTGAATGCTAGGAGAATAGGATTCTTTTAAGGCCTTTGGACGCCCAACTTAATGTTGTGTTGGTACCTTTACCAACATCCCACATCACCTCTAGAGATCCAACATGAAGTTGAAACTCATTCCATGACACATAGGTTTATGGGAGTGTAGAGTGCTTTCAGAAGCAAGCCCATATAGTAGGAAAGGTCATTCATGTGCATACAAAGGTATAATAACAATATTTCTAAAAAAGGATCAGGTCTTATATCCTATATCTACTTCAAATCCTTTCTCTTCATTTTTTATATTTTTTAATAATTTATTTTAATAAATAAATAAAAAGTCGAGGGAGGTGGGTATGAACCCTAAAAGGTAAGCATGTTGAAAACCCTAAAATGGTAGAAGGTGAAGGAGAACAATATAACAAAAAAGATGAAAACTAACAGATTGAGAATGGACAAAGAGGTATGGATGGGTCAGAAGATTGCCTCAATCTACAAGCCAAAGGCTGGTAGATCATAGGGATTCACCATTCAACCCCCTCCTGAAGCAGCCAAAAAAGAAAAAAGGGAAGCAAGAATACATAGACGATAGGATTAACTAAATGGCCTTAATATGCTTAATTTTTTCAAGAAGATAGCAGGATTCTCAATTCAAATAATCTTGGTATCCCAAAAGGAGTCTCCAGTCTTTTGCACCCTTCCCAAAAAAATATAGAGATATGGACAAAATCATATCCTATTGGTAGTAAAACTTCATTTGGTGGTAGCTTGAAACGTAAAAGATAGGTGCTTGGAGTAACCACCACATTTTATATGGAAAACAACAAAAATATGATAATTTGTTGAAGCCACAGTTTAAAATTGGGTTGTCGTCCAAATCATATAATTTAATAGAAATGGAACTAAACCTAGAGAAATAGGTTCAACGGTCTTGTTATGAGTCGGGAAGGATTAACACTCCATCTCTCATGGTAAATTGGTTCCAAAGTGATTTTAGGTTGTTGTGAAGAAAGAGAGAAATTCATAAAAGTGAAAACACAACATCAAAATAAAAACATAAAAGATATTTTTTTGGTAGGCAAGCTTTTGGGGTTGGAGATGTCCATGCCATTCTCATCATAGTCCTAAAAGTCCTATTTTTTAGGTAAGTTGGGATCCTAATAACCTTAGGACCTCCCACAGTAAAGATTCCTCATGGGTGATTAGGACCATTGCGTAAGATTAGATGATGATTAGCATATTCAAACTAGTAAGATCTGATTTCTAGACAAGTAGAATACTAGTGCAATATAACAGAGCATTATATAAGAGAAGTTATAGAAATAGATCATATGTAGAAGTTATAGTAGAATAGATTACCATTTTAACAGTCTACAAATGCTAGCAGGGCATGGGGCATCAGAGGAAGGATCCTTCGATCATGAGTGATGTAGAAATAAAAGAGAGACGTAGTTCAATCCTCTAGCTTTAGGAGGTTCTAAAGGGCATGAAAAACTAATGATATGAGGGGTACTTATAGGTGGACACTATGGGTCAGGGTTCTGGATTGAATCTTATAGAAGAGGCAGCCACCATGATATTCCACATTGGTGGGGACACATATTGAGGCGATCCACCATTGGGCATGTGGCATATGGCTCGTAACCATCGGGTGTCTCAATTGGCTGAAAACTAATTTCTCAATTTTAGGAATGTTTTGGAGAAAATCAAAGAAAATTGTGGAGAAAAAAAAATCAAAATTATGTTTAAGATTTATCATAGAAAATAATTGAATATCTATTGGAAAAAAGAATATTTTGGTCTAGACAATTCAATTGGGAAATTTATGAAAAAGAGCTTGTACAAAGCAGAATTGAGGAACAAATTGTACTTTCAATCTAAAAAGAAGGTTTCTTCGTAGAAATCCCCAAACTGGGTGAAAGTAGGTGCAACTACGTGATTTAAATATGCAGAAAATATATAAAATTATGGAGAAAATAATAAATGTGATAAATGGGTGGAATGTGGGATTGACTCCATCATTAGCTAGATAACTAGCATTAATCATGAATTTATGCCGAGTGAGAAAAAATGGGATGTCAACAAATATAATGTGTCATTATTTAAATTAATATTGACATTAATAGACTTAATGAACAATTACATAATATATACATTCTTTTTCAAAATAAAATAATAAAACCTTGAAGGTAATAATATGAAAAAGTTAGGACTCTAAATTTTATATGGTGACGACAATGGTGTAATATAATTATACAATTGAGATAACAAAGTTAAACCTTAATTGAATTGGGACTTATACAAAATAGTCCTAAAAGTTAAATCTAATTCTAAAACTATAATCTACATATTTTAATCAGCTAGTATATCTAGTTTTGTTACGACCCCGCCTCCCGGTATCCCCCAATTAAGGGAGACCAAAAGGTCGGTGTCGTTATCCCAATTAACAGGATCAAAGGTTCGACAATTAATCAATAACAATTATCAAAATTTACCAACTAAACTGAAACTGGTACAAAATAAAACTTTGCATACCTTTTGAAAACTTTGGAAAACTATCTATCTACAACTTGAATTATTCTATCTAACCCTCCTTGTACTTTTACTTCTTATTTTCACGATGTGTCACTTTATTGTTTGTGCTTTTCAAACTTGTACCTAAAATGCCGACAAACAAAACGTCGGTCAGCATATTGAAATATATTGTTATGTGGGGACAACCAAAAGTTTGCACATATGGATAACAATCTAATTATCACAATCAAGTTAATTAACAAGCCAATTTACGCTTTTCAGTATGACATTCTCCACTGCTTTTGCCCTAACCCTGGCATACCCACCTTAGGGTTTCTTTTGCCAATGACTTAAGGACACCTTCTCAATCCCGAGCTTGGTATCTGGGGTCACCCTTCATAGTGCCCGTTAGTCATTCAATATCATAGGCCACCTTCTCATTCCCAAGCTTGGTGCCTGGGGTCACCACTCATGGTGCCCATTGGTCTACCCATCTGGGCCTGACCTTTGGCATCATCCATCAGGGTGGCATGCAGGTGTGAGAATACACACTTCTATTATTAATGTGATAATCATAGTGACTTTATGATTTGCAAGTATGAACATCCAAACTGATAATTTGCATTCAATGTGATTAACCATCCGGAAAATCCTCGGGAAACTAAGGCGGTTATTCATAATTAACCACATACCTGTCAGGCAGATTCAGGTGTTGGAATAATCCAAACAAGCAAGTAATCCAGAATCAAGAAGGCACACTATTCAGTCCTGAAATTACATTCAATTCCTTTTTATCAAAATCTATCCAAACCATCTTGCTACTTATGGTTTCTATTCATTTTCATGGTTTCTTCCTCTTTTTAGGGTTTACTTTGCAATTAGGGTTTTACTTCCCTTTTTTAATCCCTAATTTTCTCATCTATCCTTCACGAAAGTTATTAAGGTTACCTTTTACAAACACATAACCTTAATTCCAGATTAATGCACAATTAACCATCAATCAATTCCATTAAGCCCTTTTTTTTACATTAAAGCTATCATTTTTATCCTTTTAATTCATGACAAGATCATTGTCATCAATTCATAGTTCATTATGCTCTAATTCACATATGAACATTATTTATCATTAATTCTACCTTTTATCCACTAGGAAACCCTAATTTCCACATTAAGGGTATTTAACCACAAATTAGGAACTTTAATGCTCAAAATATCTTAGGATCATCGTATTTTAGGTTTATTCACAATTTTGAATAATTAAAGCCATTAAGAGTCGCATTTACCAAAATTAGGGTTTCAAGACTTATTAAATCATATTTATGCACATGAAACTCAAAATTAAACCAATTACGTGCAAAATTCATCTTTTTTGATCTAATGTATCTCTTTTTTATTAACAGGTTAATATCAACTTTAATCATCAATTAAACCCTACTAATCGCCTTAATCATATCAAAATAGGGTTTCTTAATCATTATTACATTAAAGTTAATAACTTCCATTAATTTTCGAATTGCAAGAGGAATTAGCTCCTAACAAAAATTTTATTGGATTCCTCTCATTTTTCTAAACCAAATTCATATTTTATGCGTATCAAACTGAGCTACCAATATTTAACTATGATTTTTGCAAGAAAAACTTACTTGGGCCAATCAGAGCGCGCCACGTCGCTCGACTCCATGCAACGTTGCTCGGCCACTTTGGAAACATGATGAAATGTCCATTTTACCCTTGGTAAGTAGAGTGCGTCTTCAGCCCGCAAAGGGGCAGAACCGTCCAAAGGCCCCTGGTTCTCTTCTTCCTTGGGCCGACGACCTGCTGCCGCCCTAGCGGCCATGGCAGAGCGTCGCAGCCCCCCCCCCCATCGCCTCCACGTTCAGTTCCAGCCGGGACTCATCCCTTACCTCCATCCTCCCCCCTCACACTCAAACAGGCTGCAAACCCTGGCCGAGACAGCTAGTCTCATGGACTTCAAGCCAGCGATCCTTTGTGGGCTTACAGTCCTATTGCAGGTGTTGTGTGAGGACAAGAGAGAGGAGGTGGTGGCGGATCCCTTCTGGGTAGTTGTGGGAGCGTTCTACCTCCGACCAGACTACAAATAAACCCGTCGTTTCTATATGGACAGAACTATGCCTTCGTTAGGGTTTTACGTGCAAGAAATAAGAAGAAAGGAGAGAGGGGTGTGTGGGATTTCTCTGGACTCAGCCCTAGGTCATACCCCTTATATAGGGGAGGGTCAATGAAGCCCTAGGATGTCTTTCCCACAAAGAAATGAAGTCCCTCTTCTAATAGGAATCACCTTCCTTTAAGGAGAGGTATTCTTCTCTCTCCTCATAACCTCTTAGATATTCTTATTTCTTGAATTCGAAATTCCTCTTATTTATTCTCTTTATTCTTGCTTTTTCAACCATTGGCACAAATTTCTATTTTCGTTTAGTAGAAACTATTTCCTTTTTAACAATTCCACATAATCCATTAATAATGTATTCACATTATATTCTTATTTTCTTTTTATAGGTATTTTCTCTTTCCTATTTCTTCATTGGGACTCCTTGAATCCCAAGAAACTCTATTATTTCGAAATCCTTTTTATTGGATACTCATTATCCTTCTAGATGCATCTAAATGCATTATTCTTCATTATCTTGTTTTATTCTTATTAAAATATCTCTTTTTGAGGATTTCTCTTTATTTCTCTCTTATTTTCCTTATTGACATTCCTTTTATCCTTAGGAATCCTTGGGATACGAAACTCCACCAAGACTAACTCAATTATACCTCTTTCCACTTATTTTCCATATTTTACCATTGTTTTCAATTTCTTTCTTAATAAAGGAATACTTAATTGATCTTTTCTTTTCTTATTGCATTATTGTTGCAACTTTGGACTCCTTGGAATCCAAGGAACCCATGTGGCACAAAATCCACCTTTGGATTAAGTTCTTTTGCCTTCTAGAGGTTTCCACATCTTTCTTTTCTTGAATTCTCAATTATTCATTAATTAATTGAATTTCCTTGTTATTGGGCCCAATAGCCAATAAAGCCCACAACACAATCATCAAGGCTATTGTAAACGAAATATATTTATTCAAAACAAATTGTATCATTATTTGTTCCAATATCTTTAATATGAGAAATTACATTTCTCACCAAAGGAACCCAAAAATTGGGGTTGTAACATCCTTCCCCTCTTATAAGAATGTTGCCCTCAAAATTCCATCAAGCAAGCAAACAAACATGATAAGCCTTTCATATGTCCATCATGGCTCCCATGTGGCTTCACCCTTTCCATGGTGCTTCCCAAGAACCTTCATCATCTCATATTCTTCCATCTGAGTTCTTTCTTACCTTGGTATATCGTACCCTCATAGGTGACTCAGGACATTTCAGCCTCTCATAAAGCTGAATAGGTTCAGGGCTCAGCACATGCTTGGGTACCTCACATAGTGCTCTAGATCGGACTCATGGAACACATTATACATCATGTTATCCTGAGGGGTAAGGTTAAACCTAACCATCTCCACCAATCCATTTCCAATGGACCCATATATTGGGGACTCAGCTTTCTTAGTTGTAGCTTAGAGGGGTCAGATTTTCACATCACATACTTTCCTACAGTGAACTGCATGTCAGTCTGCTTTGCATCAGCTCATGACTCATGTTGTCTCTGGGCTCTCTCTCTCAGTCATTTCACAATCAAAGCAACTTCATCTGCACCCACTGTGGTTCTTTTCTGACCTTCGTGAGGCCTTCTTCACCAACATCATCTTAATGAAGTGGTGACCGACACAACCTCCTTCTAGAACTTCTTGCATCCTGATAAAGGCTATGGTGGTTATCATCACATCTTAAAAACTGTCTCTTTGTATCACCCTGAATGAGCACACATGCTCTCATCAGACCCTCTAGTCTGGATCATACTAACCATTAGTAAGGGGTGATAAACTATACTAACATCGAGTTCTTCACGCATCTGCTTCCACCTTATGGAAGTGAACCTTTAGGCCCTACTCAAGAAATTTTGAAGTCACATCATGTTGTAGTTGAACCATCTCTCTCTCATATGTAGTTCAACCAGATCTGTCCCTTGACAGTACTCTTTCTTTCTCATGTCATCTAGGTAAGGTGATCTACCATAACCCATTTTGCATATTGACATTCCTTGGTCTAGGGGAGACTCACAACATCTATAGTGATGAACTCCCATTCCCTCTCGGGAACTCTTTATACTTTATATCCATGCACTGGGTTACTGTTATTCGTCGTTCACCTCCTGACTTGCATGGCCACATGCTACATGCAATTTCATATTAAGCATCCCAAGTACTACTATCAATTACTATCTTTGTAGTATCACAGTGTTTGGTGATCTTAAACCATGATCTCCTGTATGTCATGATTCCTCAAGATAGATTACTCAGAAACCCTAAACCACTCTCATAAGGGTTTTATTACCTTCCTATCCAAAGAAGAGCATCTGAGGTTCTACAACCATCCTTTTATTGCATCACAGTCTAGACTGGATAACCAAATAGCTACTAACAGATCTCGTTACATCTGAGTGTTAGTTAAACATATCCCTTTCCAAACTTAGGGTTAACCTAACAACCTCTTCTAGCCTCTAGCTAAACTAGGAAGATATATCTCAACCAGAGCATCCATTACCACTTCACATCCTTAGGTATTAGGTAACATTGAAGACATACACTTCCATGTATTTCACTTACCATCTCAAACTCGAACTCTAAGTCTATCTTCATTGAGAACACTTTGAGCTCATCTTCTTGGTGATCAACTCAACCTTGTATGACTCATATCTCATGATAAAAACATCCTCATAAAGTGACTACCTCATTCCTCTTAGTGTTGGTAATCCCTCCATGTATCGTTCACTCCACCAGGGTATGTTGTCGTCTCTATCCTCATGCCTTGTAGCAACATTCCAACTCACATCATCTTCTATCCTTGGTGTATGGCATGTGTACTGTCATATCTCTCACTCCCATAACAAGAGGAAATAAGCATTTGGCTGCAGTCCAAATGCATAGTTCTTCCTGTTCCAAGAGTAGAGATGATACAGCCCACCTTGCCAGTACACTTTCAAATTTAAGTTGAAACATGCCACAAATTTCTCTACAAACATCACGATATCAAAAATTACTTCCATGGAAAACTGATCTGGAACCTAATTGGGTCACCACACAATCCTTAGTCATCTCCTCTAGGTCTATAGGGTGTCGACACTTTTGGGGTCATCCCTTTTCCCTTATGCATCCAGAGAGTGCCCTACTCATCTGCCCTTTTGGTCCCATGAGTTCATGAAGGTGATCAATCTCCTAACCCATGGCCCTCAGATAATGATAGTTGTTACCTCCCGACCCTATGGTCATGTGCAACTAGGGAATTAGGAAACACCTACTTCCATCGGTCTTATCCCTACTTGACCCTAGGATAGACTTAGGATTCTAACATAGTACACGTCCAACTGGGAACCTGCATCAAGCCTTCATCATCTCTCTCTACATTCTTGGGCTGTCATTCATCCTTTCACAGGGGTCATGGCGACCTGCCTACTTTGGTCAGGCCCCATACCTATTACCTCCATGGTAACACACCCACATGCACTTAGAGATGGTGAGTCTATCGATTCATTCCCTTACTATGTACTCTTCACATAGCTTCTCAAGATCCTCTGAAACCTCTTTAGGTTACCTCAAAACCAACGAAACTAGTATACACCCTACAAAAGGGTCCCTCTCCCAGGATGGGAGGAAACTACACCTTGATAACAAAGGTCACAAACGTCCCTATGTTTAGGGTCTGCATCCACATGAGCATGCTTAGCCCTAGCAAGATACTAAGGAACAAACAGACACCTACCAAACCATGCTAGGTCACACTTTTTCTCATCCTCAACATTAGATCAACTTAGTTGTGAGGGGTTCATCAAACATACCTTTAACTTAAGGGGTTTCTTTTTCCTCTACACATGCTCGAAACTATAGAGACTCAAATCTCATCATGAGCATCAGGTACATTACTTCCCCTCTTAGGCCTAGGAACCCTAGGTCCACCCTTGGGTGTCCAACTGCATGCTCAATCTCTTAACCACGAATCAAGCATGTCCAAGGTATGTCATGTACTTCCATGATCCTTTTATATAAGCAACACCTCATAGTTGAGTCCTCTTCAAGGACAAACAACTAGGTATAATGCCTCACAACTGGTTACTTAAACCTCCTCAGGGTCTAAGGCACTCTTTGTCTCATCTCAGTAGGTAACCACTTATACCATTGGCACATAGGTACCATAAGCATCATCCTCTCTCTAGGGTTTGGTTCCTCTAAAGGCAACCAAGATATCAACAGCCTCCAGGGATCAAGCATGAGGCAACTGCAACCATCCACTTAAGTTGCATCATCCTCAACTCTCCCTTGTCCAACCTTCTTGCTTGAGTCCTGCTTTCTCTCTTTAGAGCTAACTCTACATCCAACCTTACTACCAGAGGTCATCTCTCCATGAAGGATCAAGCTCACAGGCATACCTCTACGTGGGTGAAGCCTATGCTCAACCTTATGTTTGCTCATGATTATCCATAGCCCCTTATGCTTATCTCATAAGCCATCCATCCTTTCCTTCTGACCTCAGTTTTAACTTACTGCTCATACTACGGATGTACTCTGGGTGCAAGCTATATCCTACTTGCAACAGCCCATAGGGTTTCTATAGGTTCTTCACTAACCTCATCAATGAAGGAGCTATCCTTCACTCTAACATGCACGACCCTTTCAAGGGTTGGGTCGCCAAAGGTAGTAGGTCCTCTAACCTCTCATGTCTTGTATGGCATCCCAGGCATGTCCATTCAAACACCTGGTCTACCATGACAGCTAACTCTTCGTGTCATCTCCATCTAACCTTCACTTAGGGTTAGGGTTAACATCATCCTTAGAGGATGTGACAGGTCTCTACTTGTAATGGAGATCTCTACCTCCAAGACTAACTCTCTCTACTCATCCTCCTAACAAGGAGGTCTATCCTCAGGTCTCTCCTAAGGGCAATGACAACTCGTGTCATATGACCTAAGCATGTATCTATTCTTTAGTTTGTGCTTAATCTATTAAGCTTATGTCCATGACATCTTATTTACATGTTTTTCATTAATTTGGTGGAGGATTTCTTAGACCTTATTAACCTTACCCATACCTCAAGAGGGTGAGGAGAAGAGAGAAAACCCTAATCCTTAAGGTCCTTAATAGAATTTGAGTTGAGAAGGGATGAACAAGATGAGAGAGTCCTAAAGGTATCTTATTTTGAGTCATATCCTAAGACATCGGCCAGGCAGTCACACAATCCGAGAGTCCTCATATTCCGACTAATGGTGCAGAGGAAAATATTTCCAGCCCCCAGACCTGATCCTTTTCTAGACACCTCAATCTTTCAAACAATCCTCTAATAACTCCCTTGGTTCTATGGAATTTGTAAAATTTAATAATTATTAAAGATTAAATGAGGAACCTACGCTCTGATACCATTTGTTACGACCCCTCCTCTCAGTAACCCCCAATTAAGGGAGACCAAAAGGTCGGTGTCGTTATCCCAATTAACATGATCAAAGGTTCGAAAATTAATCAATAAAAATTATCAAATTTTACCAACTAAACTGAAACTGGTACAAAATAAAACTTTGCATACCTTTTGAAAACTTTGAAAAACCATCTATCCACAACTTGAATTATTCTATCTAACCCTCCTTGTACTTTTACTTCTTATTTTCACGATGTGTCACTTTACTATTTGTTCTTTTCAAACTTGTACCTAAAACGCCGACAAACAAAACGTCGGTCAGCATATTGAAATATATTGTTATGTGGGGACAACCAAAAGTTTGCACATATGGATAACAATCTAATTATCATGATGTTACAACCCCAATTTTTGGGTTCCTTTGGTGAGAAATGTAATTTCTAATATTAAAGATATTGGAATAAATAATGATATAATTTGTTTTGAATAAATGGATTTCGTTTATAATTGAGTTAGCCTTAGTGGAGTTTCGTATCCCAAGGATTCCTAAGGATAAAAGGAATACCAATAAGGAAAATAAGAGAGAAATAAAGAGAAATCCTCAAAAAGAGATATTTTAATAAGAATAAAACAAGATAATGAAGAATAATGCATTTAGATGCATCTAGAAGGATAATGAGTATCCAATAGAAAGGATTTCGAAATAATAGAGTTTCTTGGGATCCAAGGAGTCCCAATGAAGAAAGGGGAAAGAGAAAATACCTATAAAAAGAAAATAAGAATATAATGTGAATACATTATTAATGGATTATGTGCTATTGTTAAAAAGGAAATAGTTTCTACTAAAGGAAAATAGAAATTCGTGCCAATGGTTGAAAAAGCAAGAATAAAGAGAATAAATAAGAGGAATTTCAAATTCAAGAAATAAGAATATCTAATAGGTTATGAGGAGAGAGAAGAATACTTCTCCTTAAAGGAAGGTGATTCCTATTAGAAGAGGGACTTTGTTTCTTTGTGGGAAAGAGATCCTAGGGCTTCGTTGACCCTCCCCTATATAAGGGGTACGACCTAGGGCCAAGTCCAGAGAAATCCCACACACCCTCTCTCCTTTCTTCTTGTTTCTTGCACGTAAAACCCTAATGAAGGCATAGTTTTGTCCATAGAGCAACGACGGGTTTGTTTGTAGTCTGGTCGGAAGCAAGACGCTCCCACGACTACCCAGAAAGGGTCCGACACCACCTCCTCTCTCTTATCCTCACACAACACCTGCAATAGGACTGTAAGCCCACAAAGGATCGCTGGCTTGAAGTCCATGAGACTAGCTGTCTCGACCAGGGTTTGCAGCCTGTTTGAGTGTGAGGGGGGAGGACGGAGGTAAGGGATGAGTCCCTGCTAGAACTGAATGCGGAGGCAATGGGGGGGGGGCATGCAACACTCTGCCATGGCCGCTAGGGCGGCAGCAGGCCGTCGGCCCAAGGAAGAAGAGAACCTGGGGCCTTTGGACGGTTCTGCCCCTCCGCGGGCTGAAGACGTGCTCTACTTACCAAGGGTAAAATGGACATTTCATCATGTTTCCAAAGTGGTCGAGCAACGTTGCATGGAGTCGAGCAACGTGGCACTCTTTGATTGGCCCAAGTAAGGTTTTCTTGCAAAAATCATAGTTAAATATTGGTAGCTCAGTTTGGTATGCATAAAATATGAATTTTGCTCAAAAAATGAGAGGAATCCAATAAAAATATTGTTAGTAGATAATTCCTCTTGCAATTCGAAATGTAATGGAAGTTATTAACTTTAATGTAATAATGATTAAGAAACCCTATTTTGATATGATTAAGGTGATTAGTAGGGTTTAATTGATGATTAAAGTTGATATTAACCTATTAATCATAAAGAGATACATTGAGATAAAAAAAGATGAATTTTGCACGTAATTAGTTTAATTTAGAGTTTCATGTGCATAAATATGCTTTAATAAGTCTTGAAACCCTAATTTTGGTAAATGCGACTCTTAATGGCTTTAATTATTCAAAATTGTGAATAAACCTAAAATATGATGAGCCTAACCTATTTTGAGCATTAAAGTTCCTAATTTGTGGTTAAATACCCTTAATGTGGAAATTAGGGTTTCCTAGTGGATAAAAGGTAGAATTAATGATAAATAACGTTCATGTGTGAATTAGAGCATAATGAACTATGAATTGATGAAAATGATCTTGTCATGAACTAAAAGGATAAAAATGATAGCTTTAATGTAAAAAAAGGGCTTAATGGACTTAATTGATGGTTAATTGTGCATTAATCTGGAATTAAGGTTATGTGTTTGTAAAAGGTAACCTTAATAACTTTCGTGAAGGATAAATGAGAAAATTAGGGATTAAAAAAGGGAAGTAAAACCCTAATTGCAAAGTAAACCCTAAAAAGAGGAAGAAACCCTAAAAAGGAATAGAAACCATAAGTAGCAAGACGGTTTGGATAGATTTTGATAAAAAGGAATTGAATGTAATTTTAGGACTGAATAGTGTGCTTGCTTGATTCTGGATTACTTGCTTGTTTGGATTATTCCTGCACCTGAGTCTGCCTGACAGGTATGTGGTTAATTATGAATAACCGCCTTAGTTTCCCGAGGATTTTCTGGATGGTTAATCGCATTGAATGCAAATTATCAATTTGGATGTTCATACTTGCAAATCATAAATTCACTATGATTATCACATTAATAATAGAAGTGTGTATTCTCGCACCTACATGCCACCCTGATGGATGATGCCAAAGGTCAAGCCTAGATGGGTTGACCAATGGGCACCATGAGTGGTGACCCCAGGCACCAAGCTCGGGAATGAGAAGGTGGCCTATGATATTGAATGACTAACGAGCACTATGAATGGTGACCCCAGGCACCAAGCTCGGGATTGAGAAGGTGGCCTTAAGTCATTGGCAAAAGAAACCCTAAGGTGGGTATGCCAGGGTTAGGGCAAAAGTAGTGGAGAATGTCATACGAAAAAGTGTAAATTGGCTTGTTAATTAACTTGATTGTGATAATTAGATTGTTATCCATATGTGCAAACTTTTGGTTGTCCCCACATAACAGTATATTTCAATATGCTGACCAACATTTTGTTTGTCGGCGTTTTAGGTACAAGTTTGAAAAGCACAAACAGTAAAGTGACACATCGTGAAAATAAGAAGTAAAAGTACAAGGAGGGTTAGATAGAATAATTCAAGTTGTGGATAGATTGTTTTCCAAAGTTTTCAAAAGGTATTCAAAGTTTTATTTTGTACCAGTTTTAGTTTAGTTGGTAAAATTTGATAATTGTTATTGATTAATTGTCAAACCTTTGATCCTGTTAATTGGGATAACGACACCAACCTTTTGGTCTCCCTTAATTGGGGGTTACCGAGAGGCGGGGTCGTAAAAAGTTTCAACTTAATTAGACACTGACAGATGCTTTACTTAATCAAAAGAAGTTAGACCATATTTGATTTATTTGTTTTAGAATTAGCTTTTAATTGGATACATTGATGATTTACCTTATAACATTTTTTTGGAATTCCAGTATGTATGTACTTTTTGTTTTCCTTAGAGTGTTTTCCTTGATCCACCAGTCTCATCCACTATCGTAGGCCTTTCTCCGACCTCTAGTTGGCTTAGTATGAAGACCTTCACAATGCACCCAAGGTTTTTCTGGTTCCTTCTCTTCCTTCTCTTTCCTTATTGGTATTTATTCCCTTCCCCCTATCACCCACTGCCTCCTTCCAATCTTGTTGTTCCCAAATTTCAGGGTGCTACATGCCTGGTAGGATTCCCCCTCATCTCTAATACCTTACATGTTGATGTTTTGACCTTAGTAGGGATTCCTGGTGGAAACATGAAAAATCACCTATAACTAGAAACTCCCCAATCATCCCAATACATGTAGGCACTATTTCCAATGTTTCAATCACCTCCAACAACCCTCAAACTACACCTCCACACTGCATTAGTCTTTCATGACAACCTAGGGTTTTATAGAGCATCCTTTACTTTGGGGACTTGTGGACCATCAAGACAATCTTCAGTTGGTCTTTAAAAAACTCCTCACACATTCATTATTTCCTATTTAATGATATGTTTGTGTTTCCCTCTTTTTCTAGCTTCTTCAAGACTATTGCGATTCAAGATGGGTATCTTGTGGTTTGGTCTTGATTTAATGCTAGTTTCTTCAGCTATATTTTTGTTGGGATTTCCAATGTTTGTGCTCACCTTCTATGGGATGAGCTTTCTTTTTTAGAGTCTTTGATCCTTCCCTCCAGTACTACCATGGAAGTGACTGTAGGATGAGCTCTAGCTCATCTCAGGAGCTTTGTTTGGACTCACTGACACTAGTAGAGCTTGAGGAGGATGGAAGATGCCTCTATTGACATCATTTTGGTGATGTATCTCAAGATTGTGTTTCTTACCATGGATCTTTAATAAATCTCTCACCTTGTTCTTGGGTTGAAGAAGAAAAGAACAGTTTTACTATCAGTTACATAACTTCACCCTTGTTTTGATTTGATGTTTGTCATGGTGTGCATGGGTATATCTACCTTTTCACTCTAGTTTAATTGATCACTTTGTGTTATATTTCTATGACATGGATTTCATGGGATATATAAGTATTTGTTCAATTTGATGTTGTTTTATAAATACCAATCATAGACATTTATTATGTAGACCTCATAATAATTCATTCATAAGTCAAAAAAATAAAATAAAATATGTTTTACTATGAAAATGAGACACACTTTTTGTCAAGTTTTTGTGACCTGATTTTTATATAATAAAGAGTTGATATGTTAGGGTTCATCATATACACAAACTAATACCTTGTATACAAATGTAATAATAGGTCATCAATACTAATGCTTGGATCTAGGGTTTTCTATTGACCATTGGTATACATCTAAGGTATGTTTCATCCCCTCTTAGCCAATTATTTATATCCTCACTCTCTATCTATGACCTAATTGTGACATATTTCCTTGAATGTTTCTTATATCTATTCGACTGAAATGGGTCCAATGCTTTGAAATTGAACTCATTTCTTTTATAATTGCAAGTTCAATTCTTTTCTCATATTTTATTTTTTATCTATAAAATTTAAATCCCATTTAACTTATTGTTCATTCATATAATCAAAACCATAACTGTTATATGTTGATATGCTATTAGAGAAATTAGTATGATTCGTACATCTTTATGATGTAACCCTGAATTGATTACTTGATTTAATTAAAGTTGTCTTACTTCCCAATTATATGCATGCTTGATTTGCTTGACTGTTATTATCTAGTTATATCAGTACATTCTATAGGTGGTCACAATGAACAACTTTTTCCATGAATGGGCGATTGGTGATATCATCTAGCCCTAGGTGCTCTCACCTAATATATTACTATTACAAAGAGGATTGCATGTGATGTCACCTCCTTCTCAGGCACTGAATGTGGAAGTGCCCTGACTCTACTCTTAGATAATTTAGTTTGCTTTATGATTTTCATGGAAATTCATGTCAAATCCTTGTAGGACATAAGAGTATAAAGTATAATTCACTCATAAGGAATTCAAACTAAGTTGACACTGACAATTGGAGTTAATCAAAGGTTATTGTGGTAACACATCCCATTATCATAAAGATAACGAGGTGTTACACGAAAACGTGCGGAAATCACCATAACCACAGATTATGAAAAATACGGGTTAATTAAAACCGATTGCGGAAAATTGATAAACTATGAAACTATTACTTTCCTGTCCTCATCCTGCACAGAAACATGTCATATATACATACACGAGATCTGATACGTGTTCACAGCTTACTGAAACAGCTGTCCATCCATCGCATGGGTTTATCACCTGTTCATATACACAGAGGCCCGCATTCGGCCAACAGCAGGATATACAAACATCTTCGATCGTTCATCGTGAAACATCATCAAAACACTGCCAAGGACCTGAGAGTACAGGGATGACTCTAGACTCTACTACCAAACATCCAAAACAGCAGCATAACCATCGCTTGCCTTCTACTGCTCTTCACGCTGCTCGGCCGCAACACCACGACCACGACCACATCTACCTCGACCACCTGAAAACCAGCGGAGTGAGACAATTGAACAATTGTCCCAGCGGGAAACATAACTTCCCACCGCAACTACAGAACCTCAGAAGATTAAGCTATAACAACAGATAATTAAAAATAGGTAAAACAAGAGCAGTCTATATATATATATATATATATATATATATATATATATAGCAAAGCTATTCTTACCGAAAAGCTCACCAGCTGTACAAAAACATATAACCAGATGTCTCTCAATGAAACATGATTGACAAGATATATCACTATGTAACCTGATTATCAGATCAAGATGTAAAGCTACATAACCTGATTATCAAGATAAGACAGATTGCCACATAACCTGAAAGGTACAACAGAGATATTTACACAAACAAGGCCTCAACCAATGTTTTGTGTTTGATATAATCAATGAATACTAAACGGCTGTATTACGTGTTATTATGCCCCGAGGATTTGAATCGTACCATTCAAATCCAACATCTGGCTACGAAGCCCAAGACTGGTGCCATACAAGGTCAATGGAAGATCCGGACTCCACAACCTCCCACCTCGTGGTCAGTACACGAGTAAAACACAAGCAGGTCCGTAGTCACATGCTGTAGTGGTCTAAGCCACTGGGTCAGCTCCATAGGCTACCCTCACTCTAGCCCGCCTTGGTACAGGTCTCGGTGCTAGTACAACTGAGCCACGGGCCAGATCACCGTGCTCTGAGCCATGAACACATTCATGCTCTACATATCACATATCTTGAGCCATGGGCCTGTTCACCATGCTCTATATACATACTTGAGTCTGTAACCGAAGTTACACTCTTACCTCCTTATTTTCAGGCTAGGAGCAACCTACACATATTCAACAATATGCACTTCCAGGTTAACCCGTAGGAGAACCTGTTTCACCATCACCAAGTCCTGACGATGATGGATCTATGGCCAGGGCAAACTACATGATATATTTCATTGTGATTAATTAGTATCTTTTAGATGGATTGCAGGATTCAACCAAGTTATATAACATGCAGGATATAACAGAAAATAAAGAACATCATATTATTATTGAAACCTTATCAACCTGATCCCTCAAAAGGATCTAGTATCACGTGTTACCACTTGGCCTCTTGCCAACCATCCAGATCCATATCAAGGATCATCGCATACCATAGGATATCAATCCTTCATCCTGTACTGTCACTGCCTCTCAAGGCTCACATCATCATCATGGGACCAACACATTACATATATAATCTCATAGAACAATTATCAAGGTAATGTTACTCATCACATCTGTCACATAGCCCTTTCATGGCTACACATCATCTGCATGGTTAGGATACACAATAACCATAGATTCAATCATAAGGAATATGCTCACTATCATGGGATATCATCCAAGATAATCTATTTATCAATATTACACTATTTGATGATAAAGCTTGTTAAGCACATCATACCATAATTATGCTTACCCTTATCTCAGGATTATATAAACAATCAAGGTATTCACTTTATATAACAATTATGTTGAGAATACCGAGCAATCATAATTGTCACCATTCATTACTATTATCATTATTATCATTATGCAAGTAACTATCACCATTCTCATTTAACGATCAAGTATAAGGATTACTTCATGCATATCATTACTGTCATTATTGCCATCATCATTATGATCAACATCATTACTATCATTATCATTATGCAACTACCATTATCATCATTGTTACTATCATCAGCATTATTATTGTTTGCAAGGCATCATTATTGTTTGAGCATAAACATGTGCTTCCATAGTACATGAGACCGTCAATATAAGAACACATGACCCTCACTATAACTCATCACCACCCTTATTAAAACCCATCAAGGCCTATCGACCGACACACACACCCAACCTAGGTTATCGCCCACCTTGTCTATCGGCCACCATGGATGTCGGCCAACATGGATATCGGCCAGCACACCATGCATGGCTATCGTCCAGCACCAACCAACCACGAGAAACTTAGGTCTATCGTCCACCATAAGGAAGGGGATGTCTCTCAACACAAGAAGGTCCATATCGCCCATCATGCTCACCATGTCGGCCGACACAACAAGGGGTATCGCCCGACACAACCACACTTATCGGCCAACACCTCACTAACTTGACCTATCGCCCACTCAAGAGCAAGGATATCGCCCAACATAAGAGCACCATCATGCCGCCCAACACCAAGAACTCTCACCCTATCGTTCAACTCAAGGACAAGGTGTTGCTCAACACAAAGACCATATCGCCCAACATGGTCACCATATCAGCCAGCACAAAGGGACATCACTCATGTCGTCCAACTCAAAGATATCATCCAACTCACCCAACCATGGGGGGGAATATCGCCCAACATACCCATCCAAGGAAGGATATCGCCCAACACATACAACCAAGGAAGGATATCGCCCAACACATCCAACCAAGGAAGGTTATCACCCAAAACATCCAACCAAGGAAGGTTATCGCCCAACACATGGTCACCATCAACCTCTAACTCAAAGCATCACAAACCCTAGATCACTAGGAACCCTAAACCCTAAGGGCATATCGGCCACCAAAGGGAACTCAAGCCAGGTACAAAAGCAAGGAGCCAAGCTAAGCTACTAACATGCAACAAGATCATAGCTAGAGGTAAAGAAATTAGGGTTAGAAGATATGAAACCCGCCTTGATGCAAGGAAGAAGAAGCACTTCGAGCTGCAAGGGATATCGTCTACCAAGCTGATCCAAGAAGGTGTATCGGCCACCGCTGCTTCACCAAGGAAGTGTATCGGCCAACCCAAGCAAGATGGAGAGGGATATCGTGCACTCAAGGTGGAGGGGAGACCAAAAGAGCAAAGGAGACTAAGGCAAGGAGAAGAGCTGCTTATATAGAAAGAAGGGGAGGAGAAACCAAGGTACAATCATGCAATGTGTCACCCACCCAAGGGAAACTTGTCCTAGGGTTCAAGCCAACACACTAGCAAGGCATGGGACACTTGTCCAAGCTAGGCACCAAGTGTCACCAACCAAGGTCAAGCCACATGGGTGACACAAGCAACAACTCCTGTTGGGCGATACAAACAAGCTGCTGGGCGACACACCAGCCTGCTGGGCGACACACCAGCCTGCTGGGCGACACAAATCAGGTCCTGGCCGACACAAGGCTCAAGCAAGCCCAACCAAGGCACCTCAAGGCCCAAACAAGCTCAACTCAGGCCCAAAGAACTCAAACAACAAGCCCAAGCCTTCCTCTCAACCCTAGAGGAATCAAAGAGGGAAAAACATCTCACAAGATGTCCAACTTGCACACAAAACCCTAAACTTGGGTTATTTGCAAGTAGCCCCCTCAACTCTCAACAAAGCATAACAAAACCCTAATCACCACTTAAAGGTGATTAGCAAGCATCACAACACCAAGATTAAGCAAAACAAACAGGGTAAACCCTAAACACAGGTCAGGGTTCTTACAAGCTAACCCCCTTTAAGGGATTTCGTCCCCGAAATCTGAAGAGAAAAGAGAGGGATATTTCCTCCTCATCTCTTCCTCAAGCTCCCACGTGGCTTCCTCAGCGCCACGACGCTGCCAAAGAACCTTCACAAGTGCCAGGTCCTTCCTCTTCAACTTCTTGATCCTTCGGTCAAGGATCGCCACAGCACCTTCCTCGTAGGTCACATCTGCATCGAGCTCAACCTCAACTGGCTGTATCACTGTACCTAAATCCAGATGACTTTTCTTCAGCATACTGACGTGAAACACTGGATGCAACCTGTGCAACTCTGGAGGTAACTCTAACTCGTAAGCTACCTTGCCAACACGTGCTCTGACTGAGTAAGGCCCCATATACCTGGGAGCTAACTTACCCTTCCGTCCAAACCTTATCACACCCTTCCATGGCGAGACTTAAAGATACACTTTGTCTCCTACCTAGAATTCCAAAGGTCGTCGGTGATTGTCTGCATAAGACTTCTGCCTGTTTTGTGCCACTTTCAACTGTTGTTGTATCACTTTGATTTTATATGTCGTCTGCTGGACTAACTCAGGACCCAAAAGCTGATACTCACCAGACTCATACTAACACAAAAGAGATCTGCATTTCCTTCCATACAAAGCTTCATAAGGAGCCATGTCGATGCTCCGCTGATAACTGTTGTTGTAGGCAAACTCTATCAAACTTAGATGCATATCCCAGTTGCCTAGAAACTGCAAAACACAAGCGCGAAGAAGATCTTCTAAAGTCTGAATAGTCCTTTCAGACTGTCCATCTGTCTGCGGGTGAAAACATGTACTGAACCTCAACTGCGTTCCCAACACTCTATGCAACTATTCCCAAAAACGACTCATAAACTGAGGACCTCTGTCAGAAACTATCGTTGCTGGCACACCATGCAAACGTACTACCTCATCCACATACACTCGAGCTAGTTTCTCAGCTGTATACGTTGTCTTTACTGGTAGGAAATGGGCAGACTTAGTCAATCTGTCCACTATCACCCAAATGGAATCATGATTCCTAGTTGTCCTGGGTAGACCAACTACGAAATCCATGGTTATATGATCCCATTTCCACTGCGGTGTTGGCAAAGGTTGCAACGTACCTGCCGGTTTCTGATGTTCAGCCTTCACTTTCTTACAAACCGCACATCTAGCCACGAACTCAGCTACATCTCTCTTCATACCGGACCACCAATACAAGTCCTTCAGACTATGATACATCTTGGTGACACCTGGATGCATAGCATACATCGACGTATGTTCTTCCTCAAGCACCAACTCCCTCAGATTATCAACATCTGGAACCACCATCCTATCACGATAGAAAACTAGTCCATCCTCGGACTCATGAAACCCATCACGCTTGTCGTTGCCGAACTCTGACCTGATCAACTGTACCACATCATCTGTCTGTTGTGCATCCTTGATCTGCTGTCTCAACGTAGGCTTAACTTGCATCTGTGAAAAAAGACCAGACAACAAGGAAACTTCCATCTGTACATTCATTTGTCGTAGAGAAACAAACATCTCTTGCCTATGGCATACCAGAGAACTCAACTGTGCCTTCTTTGCAGAAAGAGAAGAAGACTTTCTGCTAAGCACATCAGCTACCACGTTTGCCTTACCAGGATGATACTCGATAGTGCAGTCGTAATCATTGATCAACTCCATCCATCGTCGTTGTCGCATGTTCAACTCTTACTGCGTAAAGATGTACTTCATATTCTTATGATCCGTAAAAATCGGACATACTTCCCCATACAGATAGTGTCTCCAAATCTTTAGCGCATGAACCACTGCTGCCAACTCCAAGTCATGAGTCGGATAGTTCTCCTCATGCTTCTTGAGTTATCGCGAGGCAAAAGACACCACATGATCTTCCTGCATCAACACACAACCTAAACCTTTCTTGGAAGCATCACAGAAAACAACATAGCCTTTCCCAGGCTCTGGCAGAATCAACACTAGAGCACTGGTCAGCTTCTCCTTCAAACTCTGGAAAGCTTGCTGACATCGATCATCCCAAACAAAAGGTACATCCTTCCTAGTCAACTTTGTCATCGGTAACACGATCACACTGAAGTCCTTGATAAACCTCCGGTAGTATCCTTCCAAACCAAGGAAACTACAAACTCCTGTCGGTGTTTTCGGTTGTTCCCAATCCGCAACGGATTCCACCTTCTTCGGATCTACTTTAACTCCTTCAGCAGATATCACATGACCCAAGAAAGCCACTTTGTCCAACCAGAACTCACACTTACTGAACTTGGCATACAGCTGATGTTGACGAAGAAGAGTCAACGCTTGACGAAGATGTTGTTCATGCTCCTGCCTGTCCCGACTATAGATTAAGATATCATCTATAAAAACTACAACGAACTGATCTAAGAATGGACGGAACATTCTATTCATCAGGTCCATGAAAGCTGCAGGTGCATTGGTTAACCCAAATGGCATAACCACGAACTCGAAATGACCATACCTCATCCTGAAAGCTGACTTTGGTATGTCATCTGCCTTTATCCTCAACTGATGATATCCAGACCGTAGATCGATCTTTGAAAACACGGTAGCACCACGCAACTAATCGAACAGATCATCTATCCTCGGCAATGGGTACTTATTCTTGATCGTGACCTTGTTCAACTACCGGTAGTCTATACACAACCGCATCGAACCATCCTTCTTCTTAACAAACAACACAGGAGCACCCCACGGCGACGTACTCGGTCTGATAAAACCCTTCTCCAACAACTCTTGCAACTGCTTCTTCAACTCTGCCATCTCTGCTAGAGCCATCCTATACGCTGACTGTGCAACTGGTTGTGTTCCAGGAACCAGATTGATCTCAAAATCAATCTCTCGGGGTGGAGGAACACCAGGAAACTCCTCAGGAAACACGTCTGCAAACTCCCGAACTACGGATACCTCCTCAAGACTAGGACCCTTTGCCTTGGTAACCACAACGGTATCCACCACGTGAGATAAGAACGCCTCACATCCTTGTCGTAACAACTTGTCTGCCACCATAGCTGATACCAAACATGTCGGAAGAATCTTCCTGTCTCCCTGGAAGATCCACTTCTCTCCAGCAACATCAAACACTGCCTGCTTAGAACCACAGTCCAAAAGAACCTTATACTTCTCTAAGGTATCCATCCCAAGGATAACATCGAAACCATGCATATCAAGTGGTATAAGATCCACTTGCATGCGATGTCCCGAAAAAGACAAGACACAAGATGGAAACTCTTCTAGAAGCAAAGAAGAACCATCAAGAGGGGTTTCTAACAACAAACTATCCTTCTTACAACTAACAGGTAAATGACAGTTTTCAAGCATACTATAGGCGATAAAAGAGTGTGTAGCACCTGGATCAACCAGAACAGATATAAAGCAAGAAGAAGACATATTAGAATGAAATAACTCCATCTGACCTGTCACCACTCGTGGGTTGACTATCGCCTCCGGCTGATTCATGGCAAAGAATCGAGCCGTTGCTTGCTGTCCACGACCTCTACTTCCTTGAGCAGACGATCCAGCTTGAGACGCTAGACTGCGTCCACGTCCTCTGTTACCACTGGGTTGCGGTTTCTTTGACCTCTGAAAACTCTGTCTCGGCTGTTGCGTCACTTCAACATCTCTATTCGGGCAATGCGACTTGAGATGTCCGGTCTGTCCACAAAGATAGCATGTCCTATCTTCAAACTGTGGCCTAGCTGGCCCTGTCACTGCCACAGAAGCTGAACTGTGCGCCTTAGACGGTGAAGAAACATAACCTTTCCCCTTACTCCGAGACCACTGAGATGGCACACCAGAGCTTCTCATCACTGCTGGTGTCGGAAACCTAGGCTTCTTAAAGCCATCAAACCTTCGCCCTTGAAACTGAGCAGGTCTTTTAAGAGACATAGACTCTCTTTTCTCCCTTACGGTCCTCTCGATCCGTCTAATTGATTCCACGAACGTAGCAAACCGCTCTCAGTTCTCCAACGCAGACACCAGAGTCTTCAGCTCAGTACTCAAACCCTTCTCGAAACGTCTGATCCGTTCCTCGTCTGTTGTCGCCATGTGAGGACAAAACCTCAACAGATCCATAAACTTGGCCTCGTACTCGGTGATGTTCATCATTCCTTGTCTCAGGTTTTCGAACTGACTAACCTTCTCATCTAGATACGTCTTCGGAAAGTATCTCGTGACGAACTCATGTCGAAACACTTCCCAACCGATCACCTCACCAGGCCGCTTCTCTTCCTCGATGGTCCACCAGTGACCAGCACTACCCTTCAGAAGGTAGACAACATGCTTTACCTTGTCTGCTTCAGGGATGTCAAGGATCCGGAAAGCCTTCTCGAGACTTGTCATCCACAGATCTGCATCCGCTGGATCAGTTGTTCTAGCATAATCCGAAGCTCCAACTCGGCGAAGCCGTTCAAAGGTCTTTCCAATACTCGATGCTTCTACATGGGGAACCTGTGCTCGCGGAGGAGGCACTGGTAATCGCTCAACCATGAGATTCATCGTAGCCATTAACTGCCCCATAAGCTGTTGGTAAGCAGGATGTTCAAGAATGGCTGGGTTAGGTTGGGGGACCTCAGGAACCCGATCTCCCTGTGCCTGCCCTTCAACTGCACCAGCATCGCTGTTCTCACCAGCGTGTTCTTCATGGTTTCTAGACATCTTGACTTTTCTTTCACTGAGGGCAGAAGATTTGTAAGAAAACCTGGAAAACGCATAAGAACAACTCAACCTAGTCCTAAATCCCCGTAGACTCAGCGAACCTAAAGCTCTGATACCAAACATGTGATAACACATCCCATTATCATAAAGATAATGAGGTGTTACGCGAAAACGTGCGGAAATCACCATAACCACAGATTATGAAAAATATGGGTTAATTAAAACCGATTGCGGAAAACTGATAAACTATGAAACTATTACTTTCCAGTCCTCATCCTGCATAGAAACATGTCATATATACATACACGAGATCTGATACGTGTTCACAGCTTACTGAAACAGATGTCCATCCATCACATGGGTTCATCACCTGTTCATATACACAGAGACCCGCATCCGGCCAACAGCAGGATATACAAACATCTTCGATCGTTCATCGTGAAACATCATAAAAACACTGCCAAGGACCTGAGAGTACAGGGATGACTCTAGACTCTACTACCAAACATCCAAAACAGCAGCATAACCATCGCTTGCCTTCTATTTCTCTTCAGGCTGCTCGGCCGCAACACCACGACCATGACCACATCTACCTCTACCACCTGAAAACCAACGGAGTGAGACAATTGAACAATTGTCCCAGCGGGAAACATAACTTCCCACCGCAACTACAGAACCTCAGAAGATTAAGCTATAACAACAGATAATTAAAAACAGGTAAAACAAGAGCAGTCTGTATATATATATATATATATATATACATATATATATATATATATAGCAAAGCTATTCTTACCGACAAGCTCACCAGTTGTACAAAAACATATAACCAGATGCCTCTCAATGAAACATGATTGACAAGATATATCACTATGTAACCTGATTATCAGATCAAGATGTAAAGCTACATAACCTGATTATCAACATAAGACAGATTGCCACATAACATGAAAGGTACAACAGATATATTTACACAAATAAGGCCTCAACCAATGTTTCGTGTTTGATATAATCAATGAATACTAAACGGATGTATTACGTGTTATTATGCCCCGAGGATTTGAATCGTACCATTCAAATCCAACCTCTAGCTGTGAAGCCCAAGACTGGTGTCATACAAGGTCAATGGAAGAGCCGGACTCCACAACCTCCCACCTCGTGGTCAGTACACGAGTAAAACACAAGCAGGACCGTAGTCACATGCTGTAGTGGTCTAAGCCACTGGGTCAACTCCATAGGCTACCCTCACTCTAGCCCACCTTGGTACAGGTCTCGGCGCTTGTACAACTGAGCCACGGGACTAATCACCGTGCTCTGAGCCATGAACGCATTCATGCTCTACATATCACATATCCTGAGCCATGGGCCTGTTCACCATGCTCTATATACATACTTGAGTCTGTAACCAAAGTTACACTCTTACCTCCTTATTTTCAAGCTAGGAGCAACCTACACATATTCAACAATATGTGCTTCCAGGTTAACCCGTAGGAGAACCTGTTTCACCATCACCAAGTCCTGACGATGATGGATCTATGGCCAGGGCAAACTACATGATATATTTCATTGTGATTAATTAGTATCTTTTAGATGGATTGCAGGATTCAACCAAGTTATATAACATGCAGGATATAACAGAAAATAAAGAACATCATATTATTATTGAAACCTCATCAACCTGATCCCTCACAAGGATCCAGCATCACGTGTTACCACGTGGCCTCTTGCCAACCATCCAGATCCATATCAAGGATCGTCGCATACCATAGGATATCAATCCTTCATCCTGTACTGTCACTTCCTCTCAAGGCTCACATCATCATCATGGGACCAACACATTACATATATAATCTCATAGAATAATTATCAAGGTAATGTTACTCATCACATCTGTCACATAGTCCTTTCATGGCTACACATCACTTGCATGGTTAGGATACACAATAACCATAGATTCAATCATAAGGAATATGCTCACTATCATGGGCTATCATCCAAGATAATCTATTTATTAATATTACACTATTTGATGATCATGCTTGTTAAGCACATCATACCATAATTATGCTTACCCTTATCTCAGGATTATATAAACCCGCCTTGATGCAAGGAAGAAGAAGCACTTCGAGCTGCAAGGGATATCGTCCACCAAGCTGATCCAAGAAGGTGTATCGGCCACCGCTGCTTCACCAAGGAAGTGTATCGTCCAACCCAAGCAAGATGGAGAGGGATATCGTGCACTCAAGGTGGAGGGGAGACCAAAATAGCAAAGGAGACTAAGGCAAGGAGAAGAGCTGCTTATATAGAAAGAAGGGGAGGAGAAACCAAGGTACAATCATGCAATGTGTCGCCCACCCAAGGGACACTTGTCCTAGGGTTCAAGCCAACACACTAGCAAGGCATGGGACACTTGTCCAAGCTAGGCACCAAGTGTCACCAACCAAGGTCAAGCCACATGGGCGACACAAGCAACAACTCCTGTTGGGCGATACAAACAAGCTGCTGGGCGACACACCAGCCTGCTGGGCGACACAAAGCAGGTCCTGGCCGACACAAGGCTCAAGCAAGCCCAACCAAGGCACCTTAAGGCCCAAACAAGCTCAACTCAGGCCCAAAGAACTCAAACAACAAACCCAAGCCTTCCTCTCAACCCTAGAGGAAGCAAAGAGGGAAAAACATCTCACAAGATGTCCAACTTGCACACAAAACCCTAAACTTGGGTTATTTGCAAGTAGCCCCCTCAACTCTCAACAAATCATAACAAAACCCTAATCACCACTTAAAGGTGATTAGCAAGCATCACAACACCAAGATTAAGCAAAACAAATAGGGTAAACCCTAAACGCAGGTCAGGGTCCTTACAGTTATGTTATAATTATTGAATACAGTCATGTTAAGGTTAATGTTCTAGTAGATTCTCCAAGGAAAGAGAACATCATCTAAATATTTAATGATAATCTAGTGTATCAGTAGGACAGTTTGTGATGTTGAACTAGAGAAATGAATCATAGAGGAAGTACATTCTTCAATGGATGTTAAGTTCAAGATATATAGAAATCATAGGGAATTGTATTAGTGGACATATATCAAGAGGGGTGTGGTTGAGTATGTAGCTAAGTATGGTGTGTGCCAACAAGTTAAAATTTAGGATCAAAATCTAGAAGGCACTTTGCAACCACTCTCAATTCCTATATGAAGGTGGGAACACATAATGGACTTTGTGTTAAGGTTACCTAGAAGATCGCATATTTTTTACTCAATATGGGTAATTGTGGATAAATTTACTAATATTCTTATTTTCTCCCTATCAGATCAACATGTTGCACCCAAGCTAATCATATGGAATCCTAGTCACTGTCATATATGATAGAGACCCCAAGTTCACATAGAACATATGTAGCATGTTTGAACTTAAGTAAACATTTCATCCAAAAATAGATGGATGTATGAAGTTGGTCAGATACATATTTTGGCCTAGAAATGGTAGACAAGAGAAAAGAGAAATTAACAGTGATTCAACAATAGTTGAAAGTGGCATGGAACAAATACAAAATTTATATAGAGAAAAGATATAGACTGATTGACTTTGAAGTCAACTATGAAGTGTACTCAAAAGTTTTCAACCTAGAAATATGTTCTAATATTTGAATTGTGAGGCAATATAACTCCCATATACATGGGATGAATGCAATTATAAAATATTGGTTTCATGGCATTCAAACTTGAGTTTAGGGTAGAGTCACTCATTCTACATGATGTGTTTCACATTTCCATGCTAAAGAAATGTAATTGATGCTTATAAAAGATCATAGACCCATAAGTAGTGCAATCGTGGTAAGATCTATCATATGTTGAAGGCCTAGTAATATTCCTAGACCACATGATTCAAAACTCAGTAAAAGGGAAATAGAAATTCTTGTGGAGGAGTCATGGTGCTGAGGAAGCTACATGAATGTTAGAGTCTGAGGCAAGTAACAAGTATCATATCCTCTTTTAAGAAATTTTTTAAGGGGGGGATTGTTAGAGCCATGTGAGATTGTTTGTAACATCCCCGACCTGGGTTATTCTTTAACCCTAGAGGTTTGGCTTAATAAAGTTAATTATATTCTTTCTCTTATCTTTTGAAAAGTAATTAAGGCCCAAGAGGAACTTATGTTTCAATTTTAGTCCTTTTTGAATAATGTTGAAAACAATGTTTTGCTCGTTTTGGACTAAAGTGCAAATTACCCAAGTTGAGGGGTTAACTTGCAAATGTTACATGATAAATGTTCCTCAGGTGTTGAAGCATCATAAGAATGAGAATGATGCATAGGTATGGCTTGTGGCAGCCTGGGCACCAAGAAAGAGCTGATTAAGCAATGTTTGTGCATTAAAACCTAGTTTTGGTGTAATGTGCAATTTACCCAAAACCTAGGGTCCAATATGCAAAATAACACTTCTAGAGAGTACCTAATATTTCTTGGTATCAATTAGAGACAAGAAAATCAGAGGTGAATCTCATTTGAATCTCTTTGGAAGAGAGAGAATCTTGATATTAAAATAATCAAGATTTAAGCATAATTGAAACCCTAACTCAAATTAATGCAAAAATAAATATATTAATGGAAGTATCCTTCAACCAAAAATGATATGGTTGGATTTGTATAATTATGGAATTCCTTTTGCCTTGCAAAGGCCACGAAATATCTAAAGTGAGTGGAGAGCCCACTCACATTAGTTAAAGAAAAAGTAAAATCCACTCAATTTTGGATATTATTATTATATTGATTAAGGTGCTTAATTTGTCTTCTTTTAATTCATGGATAATGAAGAGGAATTACAATGTGGGGGATATGGCTTCGTATGAAAGGGATGGAGGGGAGTATGTGGCACCAATTTTGGGAGTTAAAGGAATTATTTATCACTTTCTCTCTCATTGAAATTCCCTTATATACATCCCATTTTCAACCCACATGAAAGGCTTTTTCGATCCCTTTTTATTTCCTTGCTTTGGCCATGCACAAAGGATCTTAGGAGCAATAGGAGGACGTGCCCCACCCTGTAGGTAAGATCCATAGCCATCTTCAACCTTGATTTCATGGTGGAAATCGAAATTCAATGCTTAATTTCTTCTTTTCTTCATTCAATCTTCAACCTTAGCCATTCATTTCACTCAAAGACTTGAGGACGAGCCTTTGGAAGTTGAGGAAGATTCATCCACCATTTAGAACGTGAATATTGAAGCTTGGATTCAATTTTAAAGGTGGGTTATATAAATTGAACCCTTAAATGTCATTATTGCTTGCAATTTATTCATTATATGTTGAAATTTTCTTCTTTCTCGATTTCCTTCTGATTAGTTGTTGAAATCACCATAAGAATCACAATTGATTTCGAAGGTTTGAAGCTTGAATATGATGATGTCATCTTAAGTACACACCTCAACAAAAGAATGGGCAAACGGTTTTCAAAACCGATTGAGCTAATTTTGTTTCAAAATCGATTGAGCTAATTCGGTTTCAAAACCGATTGAGTTGATTCAGTTTCAAAACCGAATGGGGAATTGAATTCAAGACTGAATGGGTAATTGAACCCAAGACCGAATGGGTAATTGAACCCAAGACTGAATGGGTAATTTACTTCAAGACCGAATGGGTAATTGACTCCAAGATCGAATGGGTAATTAAGTTCAAAACCGAATGGGTAATGGATCTCAAATCGAATGGGTAAATTGAATTTCAAAACCATTTGGGTTAATTGCTGATGTGAATGATGGAGATCCAATGGCTCAAATTGATTTAAATTTAATGGATTCAAGGATGGGTGATCTATTGATTATTAACCCTAATTGGATTGAATGGTTGAAACCCTAAATCGATTGAGTCAATTTCTAAGTTGAATGGCTCAAACAGTCTCAAGACCGTTTGAGGGCAAACGGTCTCAAGACCGTTTGAGACCAAATGGTCTTAAGACCGTTTGGAGGTCAAGGATTGTGATGAATGATTGGAGATGCAAGGGCTGTAATTTGATGTACATTCAATGGTCCAATTAATGCGTGATTCAATAGAGCAAACCCTAAAACCAATTGATTGATTGGAGGAAACCCTAATTGGTCCATTCGGTTTCAAGGTGGTTTGGACCAAACGGTCTTGAGACTGTTTGATTCCAAATGGTCTTGAGACCATTTGGGATCAAATGGTCTTCTGACCGTTTGGAGAGCAAACAGTCTCAAACCGTTTAAAGTTCAATTGGTTTCAATAATGACTTGCTCATGCGGTTCAAACTGTTTGGAGATAATTATATTTTATTCAAATGGTCTCAAACCATTTAGAGATTTTGAGATCCAGACCGTTTGATGGTCTAACGGTCTTAGGACCGATTGAAGGTATAGATCAAGACCGTTTGAAGGTCAAAATACTTCAAGACTGTTTGAAGGTCTAATACCTCAAGACCGTTTGAAGGTCTAGTAACTCAAGATCGTTTGAAGGTCTAATTGACTTAAACCCTGTAAGTACTATTAAATCCCATGATTTTTAATGATGTATAATCAGAGACAATTATAATGGTTGTACCTTTAAGGTATTAGGGTGATTAGTACCCTTTGAGGGGTTAATCTTTGATGCTTAAGGAAGAAATATCTCAACACACTATGCTAACCCTAAATGTGTGTACTTGAATGAAAGGATGTCCTAGTCTAATCTAGCTTAAAGTAATCAACATCCTAGAGAGGATGAGAGAGAGAGGAATTCATACATGAATGATAATCATGTAGAGATTAAACCTCAACACTCTCAACATGAATGGAATATGTATTTAGGGTATGATCCTTGATAAAGAGGTCATGAAACCCTAATCGAGAAGGTTGATGTGCCCTAATCCCTAATTTAGGGCAATGATAGATGAAACCCTAATCTAGAGTAATGATGTAACCCTAATCTGGGGTGATGATATGAGAAACCCCAATATAAGGTGATGTTATGTGAAACCCTAATATAGGCTGATGTTATGTAAAACCCTAATTGATAAAGAGGGGAACCCTATTCCTAATAATGGATAGTGAATAATATATTGGTAGGTGAAATACCTAAAGTGGTTGATAATGGATAATCTTATATCAATAATGCTTTAACTCGAGATGAGTCCATATTATTGTTAATGGTTGAATAATTCAAATGAGTGACTTATGACCAATACATTACCTGATAATGTGATGAGCAAGTGCATAATGTATTAGGATGGGAAATATCCTAATACAAGATAGCTGATGAACTTAAGTAAGTCAAAAGTGATGAGGGAAGTGATACATCAAGACATGATAGATATCACATCCAGTACCTCAAAGTTGATACACCTTGATGTACCCTAAATCCAGTATACTTGGATGAATAACTCATGAAATGTGCCATGTCAATTGTTACATTGAGAAGTAATGAGCCTAATGCACTTAAATAAGTGTAGGCTAACATACCTTAAGAAAGGGTTAAGCCAAGTTAATAAAGTATGATGTGTTTATACTCTGATAAGGATGAGAGAGAAACTCATACCTTGTGTTGATAATCATTTAATGATATATGATGAGAGTAGTTGTTGCCTAGTGAGAGGTGACAAGATGTGTAATGGCCTTGTGAAACATGAGAATAGTTGTTGCCTAATGAGAGGTGACAAGATGTGTAATGGCCTTGTGAGCCATGAGAGTAATTGTTGCCTAGTAAGAGGTGACAAGATGTGTAATGGGCCTTGTGAGCCATGAGAGTAGTTGTTGCATAGTGAGAGGTAACAAGATGTTTATAAAGTCTCATGAAAGAAATGATAATGTTCAAAATAAACAATGGAAACTTAGTAACATAATAATAATAAATGGATACAATAATAATAATGAAATCTTAATCATGCATGCTTTATGCTTATAGTCAAATAAGGGCTATGTTGTTTTGAATAAGCTTAAAGGAGATAAGAGGAATACTTGAATTACATGAAGGATGTGAATAAGTATGATGGCTTGGCCAAGGTTTAATACCTAGTAAAGGTGATGTGGTATTCAGTGATGATGCACATGATTGACATAGTTCAATACATGGAATAATGTCATAGGATTGGTAATAACCCAATACCTGGAATAATTGCACAGGATTGGTAATAATCCAATACCTGGAATAATGTCACATGATTGGTCATAACCCAATACCTAGAATAATTGCACATGATTTGTAATAATCCAATACCTGGAATAATGTCACAGGATTGGTCATAACCCAATACCTAGAATAATTGCACATGACTGGTAATAATCCAATACCTGGAATAATGTCACATGATTGGTCATAACACAATGCCTGGAATAATTACACAGGATTGGTAATAACCCAATACCTGGAATAATTGCACAGGATTGGTCATAACCCAATACCTGGAATAATTGCACATGATTGGTAATAACCCAATACCTGGAATAATTGCACAGGATTGGTCATAACCCAATGCTTGGAATAATTGCACAGGATTGGTAATAACCCAATGCCTGGAATAATTGCACATGATTCGTCATAACCTAATACCTGGAATAATTGCACAGGACTGGTATAGTCCAATGCCTGGAATGTTTGCATAGGATTGGCATAGTCCAATGCCTGGAATGATTGCACAGGATTGGCATAGTCCAATGCCTGGAATGGTTGCACATGATTGGCATAGTCCAATGCCTAGAATGTTTGCATAGGATTGGCAAAGTCCAATGCCTGCACAGAATATGATGATGTATACTCACATGACTGGTACAATTCATTATCTGGTTAGCAGATTGGCTGAGGCCAATAGATAGAAATGAGAATGATTCATGGATGACATACCATGATAATGAGTATCACATGATAAGCTTGAGATGTTGATATAGTATGATGGGTAAATAATATACATGTTCTTCCTATTCCTTATAAAGAGAATAGATGATTTACTACTCTATCATATATAGTTGCAATGCTTTAAAATATGAGAATGTTCTAAACTGCTTATCCTCTGCTCAGTTTAATACTATTTAACTACAATAATAATGTTTCTGGTGGAGAGTTATATCTCTCACTGGGACAATTTCAATTGTCTCACCCCCGTGGGATCCAACATTTTTAGGTAGACGCGGACAAGGAGGCAGGAACCATACAGTCAGGGAAGGACAGCAGCATCAGGGACAGCAGTAATATCTCTGGTGGAGATACTGACTGTCATGTCTTGTAGATATGAGTCCTATGTGTCGTCTCTGTACTCTCAGGTCCTAGGAGTTAGTAGTTAGTGCTTTTATAATCGATCTGAGATTTTGGCTTGAATGCCTCGAGGTTTTGTGTTGCTCATGTATAGACTTAGCAGAGCAATTGATGTATGTAATCCTCGAGAAGAGATGGTACATGGTATGTATTTGTGGACCAAAATGTACATGTAATACTTTGGTTCTTGTTGTTAAGATGTTCCTGGAATTGGATCTCTTTGCAAAAGATTTTAATTTTTAGTGATTTTCAGTAATCCATTGTTAATGATCGCTTCCGCTTAGTTAATGACTTTTTGTTCGAACGGCGTATCACAATTAGTGGTGTCAGAGCTCTAGGTTTGCTGAGTCTACAAAGACATAGGACTAAGGTGTTGAGTTTGTTCTAGTGTCCTCCAGTATATCTTATAGTGACTTCTGCTTATGCAGAAGAAGGGAGATAGCCTAAAGATGTCTCGAGAACACGAGGATCACGTTGTCGAAAGAAATTTTGTTGCACCAGTAGGAGGTGTAAGGGATCAGGCAAGAAAGGAATCAGTGCCTGAGAATCCCCATTTTGATGAAGCTATGATAGAAAACCCAAATATTCATGCTCCATTTAGGGAATTCATGACCACAATGAGGTATATGGCAGACCAGATGCCCGCACCAATACCTAGGGCATCAACTCCCAATGAGGGACATGGGCCTGGTAAGACTTTTGAATGACTACGTCGTGTAGGAGCGATAGAATATGCTGGGACAACTGACCCAGCAGATGATGATCTATGGCTCACTGAGTTAGAAAAGGATTTTAAGATCCTTAGTATTCCAGATGTTGACAAAGTCAAACATGATGTATATCTTTTGAAGGGTAGTGTTTGCCATTGGTGGGCCATAGAAGAAGTAAAAAGGAATGATGAAGAGGTTGGTTGGGAGGAATTTTGTCAAGAATTCATCAATAAGTATTTTCCAAGAACATACTTAGACGAAAAGATCTCATAGTTTGAGAAGGTTTGACAGGGAACCATGTCAATAAATGAATATGAGGCTAGGTTCATGGAACTTTTACGATTTTGTCCTCAAATGGCTGCTGCTGAGCAGGAGAAGATTTGACATTTTGAGAAAGGACTGAATGATGAGGTG
The DNA here is from genome assembly GCA_963693085.1 of Alisma plantago-aquatica. Classification (NCBI taxonomy): domain Eukaryota; kingdom Viridiplantae; phylum Streptophyta; class Magnoliopsida; order Alismatales; family Alismataceae; genus Alisma; species Alisma plantago-aquatica. The sequence goes on along the minus strand of OY856409.1, from coordinate 537,659,395 downwards.
TCTATCTCGGCATCTGCATTAGAAAGTAGAGAGAAATTTGCCACATTTGTGGAGTCAAATCGGAGGATAGAAAGGTCTGTGATAAAGAAACATGAGGCAAACCTCAAAAGGAGGTCTACACAGTAACAGGAACAGTGGATTAGTGGTACTAAACAACCAAAGTTTTCAGTAACACCAGTTCAACCACAATATAGTACACCAATGCAGTGGTCATCAAGTGAGGGTTGAACTTGCCATAAATGTGGACAGATAGGACATTTTAGGCAGCAATGTCCAAGAAGAAATAATGTGGTGACCCAACAGTCAAGGCATAACCTACAAAACCCACAAGGACCCCAGTTTAGTGTAGCAGAAGATCGAGGATGAAGACAAGTGTCACAGTTTGGTCCATCTACCTCTGGTAGTAGAGGACAAAGGCAATAGAAGATGACAACTGACTCCATGTATTGAGTTAGATAAGACACTAGATAACTCATAAGAGGTAATATGTCAAGATAGACCTTTTCATTCTAAATCATCTTTCTTTTTCTACTCTCTGCCTACTAATTATAAGAAAGGTAGTTATTGTTGAGCTTCCTTTAATTAATCTTATGAGGACATGAGGAAGAGATAAGAAGGATGAGAACTTATATTCAGTCCAATATTCTCTTATATGTTTTGAAATTTCTCTCTTCATGATGAAAGGAAGATATGTAATAGAAACACCCATAGAAAATTTAAGATGCTAAGTAGTAAAACTTAAAGAGATGAAACATAATATAAACACCAATACATACTACCTAACTTTAGTTCTTGAATACCCTGGCCAGGTATTCATCTATTGAAGATAAGGTAAGTATGCCACTCTTAGATTGCTATCTTTCTGATTACTCTGATCAAGTAGTCATTTTGAGACAATCTAAAGAGTATAATGAGGTAGAAGATGTGGCAAGGATATTTCTACCACATTCTAATTGATATATGAAGGGATCTGAGTTGAATCATAAATCAATTTATAAACAAAAGAAGATGTATAGTATAATGTATTCCTTGGTCTGATGACCTAGAGGTAATAGTTACCTGATGAGAGGTAATAATGTTTAATGATGGACTGAGGGTTTGAATACCCAAATCTAGTAATCATGATGATGATGTGATGTGTTTTTGGCACATATAATGGATACCAAGGTAAAGAAATCCTAGTATCCAAGAACTTTCAATGATGTGAGAAAATGGGAACATGACTCCTCATAAGAAGTAATGTTTGGTTACCTAGAAGGTCCAACTTTGAAATTTGTCCAGTTACATACTGTAGTATGAATACCATATGTTAGCGGTTTATGCCCCACATAAACATGACATCAGCAAAGATGTATGAGTTAAAGGAAAAAATGTAAAATCATTGTGGGAAAAGCTTATTAAGCAAAAAATAATTCTTTAAGATACGTTTAAGATAAGTTCTTAATTGATAGGTAACCTTCCCTTATGAAAAGAAATAGTAGAGTATGTGTCCTGTGTGACAAGTTCTATGATAACCCTGTATGGAAGGACTTTGTGTTGATCAAAGTTCTATGGCATCTCCATGACATTAAGATGTTATGTGGATACTTGATGAATGAAAAATTTATGTCTTCCTTTACCTGGGATTTCGGGGACGAAATCCTTGTTAGGGGTTTATAACTTGTAACATCCTTGACCTGAGTTATGATTTAACCCTAGAGGTTTTGCTTAATAAAGTTAATTATATGCTTGCTCTTATCTTTTGAAAAGTAATTAAGGCTCAATAGGAACTTATGTTTCAATTTTAGTCATTTTTGAATAATGTTGAAAACAATGTTTTGCTCGTTTTGGAGTAAAGTGCAAATTACCCAAGTTGAGGGGTTAACTTGCAAATGTTACATGATAAATGTTCCTCAGGTGTTGAAGCATCATAAGAATGATAATGATGTAGAGGTATGGCTTGTGGTAGCCTGGGCACCAAGAAAGAGTTGATTAAGCAATGTTTGTGCATTAAAACCTAGTTTTGGTGTAATGTGCAATTTACCCAAAACCTAGGGTTCAATATGCAAAATACCACTTCCAAAGAGTCCCTAATATTTCTTGGTATCAATTAGATACAAGAAAATCATAGGGGAGTCTCATTTGAATCTCTTTGGAGGAGAGAGAATCTTGATATTAAAATAATTAAGATTTAAGCATAATTGAAACCCTAATTCAAATTAATGCAAAAATAAATATATTAATGGAAGTGCCCTTCAAACAAAAATTAGATGGTTGTATTTGTATAATTATGTACGTCCTTGTGCCTTGCAAAGGCCACGAAATATCTAAAGTGAGTGGAGAGCCCACTCACATTAGTTAAATAAAAAGTAATATCCACTCAATTGTGGATATTATTATTATATTGATTAAGGTGCTTAATTTGTCTTCTTTTAATTCATGGATAATGAAGAGGAATTACAAGGTGGGGAGATGGATTCGTATGAAAGGGATGGATGGGAGTATGTGTCACCAATTTTTGGAGTTAAAGGAATTATTTATCACTTTCTCTCTCATTGAAATTCCCTTATATATATCCCATTTTCAACCCACATGAAAGGCTTTTTCAATCCCTTTTTCTTTCCTTGTTTTGGCCGTGCACAAAGGAGTTTAGGAGAAACATGACGACGTTCCCCAACCTGTAGGTAAGATCCATAGCCATCTTCAACCTTGATTTCATGGTGGAAATCAAAATTCAATGCTTAATTTCTTTTTTTTCTTCATTCAATCTTCAACCTTAGCCATTCATTTCACTGAAAGACTTGAGGACGAGCCTTTGGAAGTTGAGGAAGCTTCATCCACCATTTAGAACGTGAAGCTTGAAGCTTGGATTCAATTTTAAAGGAGGGTTATATAACTTGAACCCTTAAATGTCATTATTGCTTGCAATTTATTCATTATATGTTGAACTTTTCTTCTTTCTCGATTTCCTTATGATTAGTTGTTGAAATCACCATAAGAATCACAATTGATTTCTAAGGTTTGAAGCTTAAAGATGATGATGTCATCTTAAGTACACACCTCAACAAAAGAATGGGCAAATGATTTTCAAAACCGATTGAGCTAATTCGGTTTCAAAATCGATTGAGCTAATTCAGTTTCAAAACCGATTGAGTTGATTCGGTTTCAAAACCGAATGGGGAATTGAATTCAAGACCGAATGGGTAATTGAACCCAATACCGAATGGGTAATTGAAACCAAGACCGAATGGGTAATTTACTTTAAGACCAAATGGGTAATTGACTCCAAGATCGAATGGGTAATTAAATTCAAAACTGAATGGGTAATGGATCTCAAAATCGAATGGGTAAATTGAACTTCAAAACCATATGGGTTAATTTTTTGATGTGAATGATGGAGATCCAATGGCTCAAATTGATTTAAATTTAATGGATTCAAGGATGGGTGATCTATTGATTATTAACCCTAATTGGATTGAATGGTTGACACCCTAAATCGATTGAGTCAATTTATAAGTTGAATGGCTCAAACGGTCTCAAGACCGTTTGAGGGAAAATGGTCTCAAGACCATTTGGAGGTCAAGGATTGTGATGAATGATTGGAGATCCAAGGGATGTAATTTGATGTACTTTCAATGGTCCAATTAATGTGTGATTCAATAGAGAAAACCCTAAAACCAATTGATTGATTGGAGGAAACCCTAATTGGTCCATTCAGTTTCAAGGTGGTTTGGACCAAATGGTCTTGAGACCGTTTGAGTCCAAACGGCCTTGAGACCATTTGGGATCAAATGGTCTTCAGACCGTTTGGAGAGCAAATGGTCTCAAACTGTTTAAAGTTCAATTGGTTTCAATAATGAGTTGCTCATGTAGTTTCAAACCGTTTGGAGATAATTATATTTTATTCAAACGGTCTCAAACTATTTAGAGCTTTTGAGATCAAGACCGTTTGATCGTCTAACGGTCTTAGGACTGATTGAAGGTATAGATCAAGATCGTTTGAAGGTCAAAATACTTCAAGATCGTTTGAAGGTCTAATACCTCAAGTCCGTTTGAAGGTCTAGTACCTCAAGATCGTTTGAAGGTCTAATTGACTTAAACCCTATAAGTACTATTAAATCCCATGATTGTTAATGATGTATAATCAAAGATAATTATAATGGTTGTACCTTTAAGGTATTAGGGTGATTAGTACCCTTTGAGGGGTTAATCTTTGATGCTTAAGGAAGAAATATCTCAACACATTATGCTAACCCTAAATGTGTGTACTTGAATGAAAGTATGACCTAATCTAATCTAGCTTAAAGTAATCAACATCCTAGAGAGGATGAGAGAGAGAGAGGAAATCATACATGAATGATAATCATGTAGAGATTAAACCTCAACACTCTCAACATGAATGGAATATGTATTTAGGGTATGATCCTTGATAAAGAGATCATGAAACCCTAATCAAGAAGGTTGATGTGCCCTAATCCCTAATTTAGGGACTTGATAGATGAAACCCTAATCTAGAGTAATGGTGTAACCCTAATCTGGGGTGATGATATGAGAAACCCCAATATAGGGTGATGTTATGTGAAACCCTAATATAGGCTGATGTTATGTAAAACCCTAATTGATAAAGAGGGGAACCCTATTCCTAATAATGGAGTAGTGAATAATATATTGGTTGGTGAAATACCTAAAGTGGTTGATAATGGATAATCTTATATCAATAATGCTTTAACTCGAGATGAGTCCATATTATTGTTAATGGTTGAATAATTCAAATGAGTGACTTATGACCAATACATTACCTGATAATGTGGTGAACAAGTGCATAAAGTATTAGGATGGGAAATATTCTAATACAAGATAAGTTGATGAACTTAAGTAAGTCAAAAGTGATGAGGGAAGTGATACATCAAGACATGATAGATATCACATCCAGTACCTCAAAGTTGATACACCTTGATGTACCCTAAATCCAGTATACTTGGATGAATAACTCATGAAATGTGCCATGTCAATTGTTACATTGAGAAGTAATGAACCTAATGCACTTTAATAAGTGTAGGCTAACATACCTTAAGAAAGGGTTAAGCCAAGTTAATAAAGTATGATGTGTTTATACTCTGATAAGGATGAGAGAGAAACTCATACCTTGTGTTGATAATCATTTAATGATATATGATGAGAGTAGTTGTTTCCTAGTGAGAGGTGACAAGATGTGTAATGGCCTTGTGAGCCATGAGAATAGTTGTTGCCTAATGAGAGGTGACAAGATGTGTAATGGCCTTGTGAGCCATGAGAGTAATTGTTGCCTAGTGAGAGGTGACAAGATGTGTAATGGGCCTTGTGAGCCATGAGAGTAGTTGTTGCCTAGTGAGAGGTAACAAGATGTTTATAAAGTCTCATGAAAGAAATGATAATGTTCAAAATAAACAATGGAAACTTAGTAACATAATAATAATAAATGGATACAATAATAATAATGAAATCTTAATCATGCATGCTTTATGCTTATAGCCAAATAAGGGCTATGGTGTTTTGAATAAGCTTAAAGGAGATAAGAGGAATACTTGAATTACATAAAGGATGTGAATAAGTATGATGGCTTGGCCAAGGTTTAATACCTAGTAAAGGTGATGTGGTATTCAGTGATGATGCACAGGATTGACATAGTTCAATACCTGGAATAATGTCACAGGATTGGTAATAACCCAATACCTGGAATAATTGACAGGATTGGTAATAATCCAATACCTAGAATAATGTCATAGGATTGGTCATAACCCAATATCTGGAATAATTGCACATGATTGGTAATAATCCAATACCTAGAATAATGTCACAATATTGGTCATAACCCAATACCTGGAATAATTGCGCAAGATTGGTAATAATCCAATACCTGGAATAATGTCATAGGATTGGTCATAACCCAATGCCTGGAATAATTACACAGGATTGTTAATAACCCAATACCTGGAATAATTACACAGGATTGGTCATAACCCAATACTTGGAATAATTGCACAAGATTGGTAATAACCCAATACCTGGAATAATTACACAGGATTGGTCATAACCCAATGCCTGGAATAATTGCACAGGATTGGTAATAACCCAATACCTAGAATAATTGCACAGGATTGGTCATAACCCAATACCTAGAATAATTGCATAGGATTGGTATAGTCCAATGCCTGGAATGTTTGCACATGATTGGCATAGTCCAATGCCTGGAATGAATCCACATGATTGGCATAGTCTAATGCCTGGAATGGTTGCACATTATTGGCATAGTCCAATGCCTGGAATGTTTGCATAGGATTGGCAAAGTCCAATGTCTGGACAAAATATGATGATGTATACTCACATGACTGGTACAATTCATTATCTGGTTAGCAGATTAGCTGAGGCCAACAGATAGAAATGAGAATGATTCATGGATGACATACCATGATAATGTGTATCACAGGATAAGCTTGAGATGTTGATATAGTATGATGGGTAAATGATATACATGTTCTTCCTATTCCTTATAAAGAGTATAGATGATTTACTTCTATATCATAGATAGTTGCAATGCTTTAAAATATGAGAATGTTCTAAACTTCTTATCCTCTGCTCAGTTTAATACTATTTAACTGCAATAATAATGTTTATGGCGGAGAGTTATATCTCTCGCTGGGACAATTTCAATTATCTCACCCCCGTGGGATCCAACATTTTTAGGTAGACGCGGACAAGGAGGCAAGAACCATACAGCAAGGGAAGGACAACAACATCAGGGATATCAATAATATCTCAGGTGGAGATACTGACGGTCATGTCTTGTAGATATGATTCCTATGTGTTGTCTTTGTACTCTCAGGTCCTAGGAGTTAGTAGTTAGTGCTTTTATAATCGATCTGAGATTTTGGCTTGAATGCCTCGAGGTTTTGTGTTTCTCATGTGTAGACTTAGGAGAGAAATTGATGTATGTAATCCTTGAGAAGAGATGGTACATGGTATGTATTTGTGGACCAAAATGTACATGTAATACTTTGGTTCTTGTTGTTAAGATGTTCCTGGAATTGGATCTCTTTGCAAAAGGTTTTAATCTTTAGTGATTTTCAGTAATCCACTGTTAATGATCGCTTCCTCTTAGTTAATGACGTTTTGTTCGAACGACGTATCACATTGTTAGAGCCCTATTTTTGACTTTATAATAATCTTAGTATTATGGATATCATGATCTTAGTTTACAACTTTACTAGTTGCTTTACATTATATTCTACTTCATTAATGCTCCACAATATCTAAATGTTAATTTGTCTAAGTCAAAAAGCTTTTGTGTTCATATTAATATTAAGCATAAAAGGAGGTGAAAATGAGAGAAAGAAACATTTTGAAAGAATATTTTAGGAAGTTTTTGGACTTAAGAAATGCTTGGCTTGATTCATGCATGCGTGGAATTGACATAAGGGTGATTGCATTAATCTGTAGGGCAAAGGACATGTCACATTGAGTGGAAGTAGGTTGCATCCCTTAGCCGCTTCCACTGAAGCAGATCGCTTCGATCAGGACACAACAACCAAAGCAGTGGATGATTTAACCCCTTCCCCATCACATTGCAAGCTACTTTCATAGACCGTTGTGAGGGGGGAATCAACCTTTTGTTTTTGCAAGCGTTAAGCACCACTTCGTCAAGATCTTTGGCAGTAGTTGATGTGACTTCTCGAGTAGATGCCAGAGCAACCAACCAAAAAATCATGATAAGTTGATATCTACTTAATATAAACCTGTGACACTTGAAACAAAACTTAACATTATTGGTAGATATCTATACATATCCTAAAATTGAAGTGTGGTGATAGTGGAGACAATTTATTTGCAAAATAGAGGATAATATTAAGAACATCACATTTTCTAAAAACCAAAGCTAGACCAATCATGGTAAACTTGTTTTAGATCATTTATTCTTCCTTCTTTCCCCTTTCCATTAGAGAGATTATATTCATCACTAGTTTGAGATTTTCTCTACCTTTTCCCTCTTCCGCTTGCTCTAGTAGGATACTCTTACATACAAGAGGAGTAGGAAGTGACTTCTGAGGTGAGTTTAGGATATTTTAACCTAAATCTTGGTTTAGTATGCTTAGATTCAAGCATATAAGTGAGAATCACAGTTGAAGTAAAAATCATTTATTAGCCATCTTTATGTAATTCAAGCAAAATTCTCACAATGTAATATGACCTAATCTATTGTTTTAGTGCTTTCGCTTGGGAAACGAAATTCTAAATTTCATTTCCATGACTGAATGGAATAGTAAAGTTGTGATGCATTTTAGATGTATTTAGACTTCTAATGCGTGTATGAAATCTATATAGGATCTAGAGACAATGGATCATTGAGGCACTAATATGCTAAGGTTTTACCTATTTTTATAGAAGTAGAATAATTTCCAAAAATATATGATTAATCTACTTAATGGATTCTATTAATTCAAGATAGTGAATGCGTAGATATTTCTAGTATAATTTCATATGCTAACTTTAATCGGATCAAACAATTGTAGAGTAGCTAAAGTTAACAATTTAGTTAAAAATCGTTGCACAAAAATGAGGATGAATGCTTTGAATATAGAGGTAAGCTAAGTAATGTGCAATACTGAGTGAATAGTGAAAATAAAGACTAAATTAGACTCTATATGTCATCAACACCATGTACCTAGGTTTAGAAGAGGAACCATTTATCAAACCAACTAATGTACCTAGGTTTAGAAGAGGAACCATTTATCAAACCAACTAATGTAGCCTTCAAGGTGAGACGTGGCAAGCCCTATTGTAGGCAAGGGGGCTAGTTTACTATACTTGCAGTCTTAGATCTAATCTAAGTCTTGTACAATGAGATTGTATTTTGTTGTGATATTTTCACATGTTGTGGTGTATGTTATGTGGGTCAATGGCATAACAAAATGAAGAAAAGACTAATTAAAATGATTTCGTTATTCACATTGCTAGTACATTTGCCAAGTCGTAGGTTTTATAATTTCAACTTTCACATTTGAATTCCTATGCTTGTAATTAAATAGATTACCTTATTTGGATTATCATGGCTACTTTCTGAGTTTCCATTCACATAGTATCTTACACTTTACTGAAATATTTCTTGGACACATGTTCAGCCCAACATGAAGAGTCGGAAGCTAGCTTTTAGTAGGATTATATCTTCAAAGGTGTCATGAGAGGAGTCCATAGATAGTTAGATGGTTTGTTATTCTTGCTTTGGTCCTCCGGATGTGATTGTGAGGATGAGATCAGTTTTGTATGATATTTGTCGAAGATGTATATTAGGTGCCAAATTCAGATCAATTCTATTGGAATTGTGTCGTAAAAGATAAACTTGGTTGTGGAAAAATCACTTTCAAGCATGATTAGATATTGTTGAGTAAGATTGAAAGATGATTTTAGTAGTTCGTTTGTTCAAGTAAAAGAAAAAAATTAGACGAGTGTCGGAGAAGATTGTTAACATCGGTTCCGGGCATATGATGTTAAATAATGTAGAATGAACATAACACAACTAAGAGGGAAGATGATTTTTTAATGAATATGATGATTGAGTTACAAAATAGCTAAGAGGGATGGTGTTTTAATGAATATGATGATAGAGAATAGAATAGTGGGGCTAGGAGCGAAGCGAGGCTTTTCACATTTTGAGGGCTTGTAAAACTTACACGGTTCGGTTAATATTATATTATTAAATCCTCACTTGGAATTGCAATGTATTGTCTAAACTACTGAATTGAGTCTATGAAGTCCCTTAGTCCACTAAATAGAAGGACATATAGAAAGAGGTCATTTGGAGGTTTTTCAAAGGCACTTTGATAGGAATTGAAGGAGGACGCCAGAAGTGATTAAGGTTGTGTATCTTGGGCTATCTTAGTGGTGGCACGACAACCAAATCTGACTGAAATTGATGTTTGTTATGCGGACTGAAAAATAAATAAGTTACCACACAGATAACTTAATTGAAAAATCTCCCGATAACCTGCCGCACCAATTCCTTACGGCAGAAAATATGTATATTTGTCATAAATATCAATTTTCTCCTATACCCCTCTAATCGACTATTTAATACATACAACGTTATTTATCTGTATGGTGTAATAGATTTTGTCAAAATAAATGCATCCTACGTACACATGTACCAAATGGAGGACATCTTGTCTATAAGTTTATTTGTAGTTGCTCCAAATAATAATCATCTTACACAAAATTAAGATATCAATGGTTGATGTATCTATGATAAATAAACCTATCATGGTTGTATAATCCTAAACGCCCCCAACTTCGGGCATGTTTGTTTTAATGGATGTAGACGTATTGGATTGTATTTATTTAATCATCCAGCAGTGGAAATTTTATGTTTGTTTATCTGGAGAAGGGAAAGAGGATGAATCTTGCACTTTTCGAGTATGCAGTGCATGCTGGAAGCAAGTCTCCATTTCAAATCGGTTGGACGCCGGCATCCAACTGTCTGCTCGAGTAGCTCGTTCGACCAGCTGGCACCAGTTACTTTCAGTGCTTTTCTTTACTTTGGTTAAAGTTACGATGGCACGAGTGTCTGTTGTTGCGCAAAATTCACCTGCCGTTCCGCTGCCTACCCCCGTCCATGACCTTTTCTACTTTTTCATCAAACAGATTCAGGGTTGTTCATATCCTGTTAACCAAATGTAAACTACAACAGTCTTAATACCTGGATTAACTAAAAGCAGGATACCCCATAATGCCTCTGAATCCTGTGAACCAAACGTACCCTTCTTATCCGCCGTCCAAGCACAATTCCATCTAGATGGCTTGGATTGCGTTCATAGCGTGACAAGGAAATAACACCCTGAGGAGCGTCGAATCCGAATCGTGGCAGTTACCGGCCGATACACAGTTCAGCTCCATTCCTTAGCTGGGCCCGGGCCCCCTCATAATTTGTCTCCTTCACAAGCTGTCTCCTTCTCACCACACACCCGCCTAGGCAAGTATCTCACAGTTCATACCAGAATGCCCACACATATTGGGTGGTCTTCGGGCATCCATGGCCGTGGCGTTTTCTGTGCCTGTGGATAATTTAAAATTGTTGAGTTAACTCAGCGGCGGATCGGGGTCCCGCCAATCACCATCTCCGGGTTTCTGCCTCTGGTTCCCACTTCAAAGCAACCAGATGAGAGAGGGTATAAAAGGGCGCTGCCACCTTCGATTCCATTCCGGCAAGGATCCCCCAGGGCTCCACTCCAGTACAGTCTACTCGGAGTCATCCTGCTTACACCTCCCATGGCGGATACCGCGGCTAAAGAGCCGCTCCTAACCAACGGAGAGACCAAGGAGACGCTCAAGAGGCACGCGCCTCTGTCGCTGTGCTTGCTCAAATGGGCGCTGAAACTCCTGATGTGGGGTGTTTTCGTCACCTGGATTGCTTTGATCTTCATCTTCCCCAGCGAGTCACTCAAGGGGGTGTATGCGGTGTTGATAGGTGCCACGGAAGGCACCGTCTTTGGTATAACAGGTGCGCTTTCAGGCGCTTGTGTTACTATTTAATTTCCATTCGTGACATGAGCACCGACCACTAAAAATGGCCATTGACGCTTTCTGCGTTCTTTTACTACTTGATCCATGCAGGAAGCATATTCTTAGTGTTCAGCGCCCCCGTCCTGATTATATCACTGCTGGGATTTGTGTACATAACCGTCTTCTCCAAGGATGATTATAAGTATGCTTCTTATTCCTGTAATTACTTATACTTGAAACCTGTGTGATTGAGTATTTGTGCAGTACACAGTCCTCCATTCTATTTCTATCTGACAAGTGCTCACCTACCTCCTTTGTTGCCCTCCTACTAGGAAAAACTCGCGCTTCCCAAAATTCCGTCTCTGGACATTCCCTGTTCTCGTCGAAGGACCTTTCGGCGTCGTCTCAGCCGCAGAGCTCATAGGGATACTGCTCTTCGCTGGCTATGTTATCTGGGCGATGACCACTTATACCATAAAAAACGCGAGCTCGCTCTCCAAGGAATCCTTGCCCATGAATCTTCAAAGGTAAATAATATATCAGGTCTCTTGTCGTCCAATTTGCCGAATCTGGTATGCGAGTTCCACCTAACAAGCAAGCCTATTTATCCTGCAGTAGCAAGATGCTGGAGTTGACAGGGCTGCGCTTAGGCTCAGTCGGGATATTCTGCCTGGCGTTTCTGTTTATTCCGATAGCGAGGGGGTCAGTGCTTCTTCGCTTGATCGACATCCCATTTGAACATGCCACACGATATCATGTGTGGCTGGGCCATCTGACTATGGTGCTCTTTACACTGCATGGTGTGTTCTATATAATGGCCTGGACGATTCAGGGGACGCTCATAGAGAAAGTAAGTTGGAGATTCTCTTTAAGACGTTAAATCCATTCACTGGGTCCATGCTTTTATGAAGTTTTTAGACATAAATGATGGGCCGATTGTCTAAGTAAGATACTCTGCATGGATTATACCCACCAAATTAGTTTTAGCATTTGACGCTCTTAAATTAATTTGTGTACTTATAAAGATAACCTGTATGGTGCACAAGTCTGATCACTGAAACAATCTTGTTCATACTCCATGATGAATCTGTCTGAATCCATGGATGTGTTAGAGCCTGAATAGCTGTAGCCTGATTTAACCAAACATGAATTTTGCGCAACTGATTAATTTTGAAATAAATTATTACTATCTCACCACTCCACCCAGCATTGATTGTCACTGGTATATACTTGAGTATGAACACTTTATTGGTGCTTAGTTTATAATATATTAAAAAGATCGAAAAAAATATGAAAAAAAAACCAAATAGCACACTTTTCTAAAAAAAATTACCGAAATATCACCCTTCCCAACTTATTTTCCAAACTATCACACTTTCAGACTAAAACGCCACACTAGTTGGCGTTTTACTGTCTCGGGAATCAAAAGTGCCACTTTATTTGGCATTTTCAGGCTGGCGGAGACAGAAGCGCTACTTTATTTGGCGTTTTGCAATTGCCGGGGTGAAAAACGCCACATAACATGGCGTTTTACGTGAAAGCGCCACGTAGGCTGGCGTTTTCAGGGAATGGAAAGGAAGGAGAATAACAGATGATGCACGATTATGATGTAAACGATTAAAAGAGATATAGTATGTGGTAAATGATTGATTACCGCGAGATACAACGTGATCTCCATCAGCTGCTCGGGCCCGACATACGCTAGGCTTCCAAAAGAGATGTAGAGTACAAATCCGGGGACTTTAGAATCGAGCCATTGGAACATCTCTTGGTGGTCGGCGCTGAGAGCGAGTCAACTGTCGCTGGAATTGTTGTTACAGAGTGAGACGGGGTCGACGTGCCAGGTCTGCCGCCCAATTACCTTGCGGTAGTGATCGGCATAGTCTGGCTCGAGTTCGTAGAAGTTGTTAGCAATGATTCCGTGGCTGGCGATTTCTGCTTCCAATATCTCCTGCATCAGAGTAGCAAAATCTTGGGAAATTGGATAGTTGCTATTGATTTGGTCCGGAAGCAACTCGACAGTGTGCGGTAACCCGGGGAGTACCACGGCGGAGACATCTGAGGCTGACCAGTCAGGATTTGCGACCCGCATACTGTGGAAGCTGTGCATCGCGCACGGAGCAAAGGCGCATCCGCCTTGAAAGACAAGGCGAGGGATGCCGAGCTCGGCGGCTAGCGCTGTACGTAGTCCAAGGGAAGAACGAATCGGAGACGATGGCGTCCGGATGAACCAGTCGAAGAGTTTCCGCTACAGGGTCACGGAGAAGGTACCTTCGGGAAATCGACAATCTGGAGCTCAAACTCGGCCGGCCGGCCGTATTTGTCACCGGGAGTGCGGCCCTCCTTTACTTTGTGGGTGTTGTGGTGTGGTAATCAATTATTTACCACATACTATATCTCTTTTAATGGTTTACATCATAATCGTGCATCCTTGTTATTCTACTTCCTTTCCATTCCCTGAAAACGCCAGTATGTTATGTGGTGTTTTTCACCCCGGCAATCGTAAAACGTCAAATAAAGTGGCCCTTCTGTCTCCGTCAGCCTGAAAACGCCAAATAAAGTGACGTTTTTGATTCCCGAGACAGTAAAACGTCAACTAGTGTGGCGTTTTAGTCTGAAAATGTGCTAGTTTGGGAAATAAGTTGGGAAGAGTGCTATTTCGGTAAATTTTTTTAGAAAAGTGTGCTATTTGGTTTTTTTTCCAAAGAAATATGACTATATCAAATTTCGTTTCTGGTAAAGAAAACCAATATTTTTTTCTCTAAGCAGTTGCCTTTGAATTAATATCTGTAGACTAATAGTTTTCGCAAAGATTGAATACCATCCAATAAATATTTGTATTATAAAGTCAGTTTACCTCTGTTTTCCTATATCTTTTATAATCATGTAGAAAACATTTTCATATCTTACACTGGTCAGCAATTTAGCTCCTAATAAGCTAGATGGCTTATCATGCAGATGCTAGAGTGGAAGAACATTGGCGTTGCCAATCTGCCAGGAGTTATCGCCCTTGTGGCTGGTCTTTTGATGTGGTTTACATCATTTCATCCCGTGAGAAAGCAGTACTTTGAGCTCTTCTTCTACACCCATCAGCTATATGTCATCTTCATCCTCTTCTTAGCACTGCATGTTGGAGACTTTGTATTTAGCATCTCGGCTGGGGGGGTATTTATCTTCATACTTGACCGTTTTCTACGATTTTGTCAGTCTCGTGTTACCGTTGATGTCATTTCGGCAGCAACCCTGCCTTGTGGGACTGTTGAATTAGTGCTTTCAAAGCCTGCAAGTATGCTTCTCTTTCCTTGCTCTTTCTATGATTGTTTTCCTTGTCTTTGTTAACATTGGCTATATGTCTCATATTTTCAATAATTCCAACATTCTTGAGGTGCACTCCCAGTGTTATTAACCGAGTACACTTATCCTGCAGATCTCAAATACAACGCTCTTAGCTTCATTTTCATTCAAATAAGGCAATTGTCTTTCTTAGAATGGCACCCATTCAGTGTCTCCTCCAGCCCTCTGGATGGAGACAATCATATAGCAGTTCTTGTCAAGGTTCTAGGCGGATGGACTGCTAAACTAAGAGATATTGTATCCAATATTCCAGAGAAACAGAAAGGAGAACCAATGCAATCTAGCACGATTACTGCTTGTGTTGAGGGACCATATGGTCATGAACAAGCGTACCACTTAACGTAAGATCTCCTTGTTTATTTGCACCTCTTGGATTTTGTAGTTATTTAAACTTCAGATGTATATGCAACTGTTAGTATGCAGTTGATTAACTCTCATGATTGACAGCCTACTGCAGTGTTTTTTGTTTAATTATCTAAATAACTATTTTTTTCCAGGTATGAAAACATTATTTTGGTTGCCGGTGGTATAGGAATATCACCATTTCTAGCCATTTTAAGTGATGTTTTTCACCGTGTTGAGGAGCAAAAGGAGTGTCTTCCTAAGAACATCTTGGTTATCTGGGCTGTGAAAAAGTCCGATGAGCTTTCTCTCATCTCAGCCATTGATGTTCAAGCAATTTCTGCATCAATCTCAAAAAAAGTACATATAGACATTCAGGCTTACGTGACACAAGAATCTGATCCTCCACTGGTATGCTATCACAGTTATTGGCATGTTTTACTTTCCCAAGAAGATTTTTAGATCGACTGTCATTGTTTGCATTACGGGTTTCTTTTTGTGCAGCAAGTTTTACTGTTTATTCTCAATTTCAGGAAGAAGGTAAAGTTTGTGAGGTCAGGGGTTGTCCTTTCACTGCTAAAACGGGAGGTAAAAGCATGTCAAGTTTAGTTGGTACTGGGAACAACATTTTTTCTGGTGCTTATTTTGCAGTCTCTACGTTTGGATTCATCTCTCTCTATGGTTCGTTGGAAGTGCTTTACATTGAGAGATATGGTAGTTCATGGTGGTTTAAGGGGCTTCTGTTCCTTATTTGTATGATTGTTAGTGTAGTTCTATTTGGAGGTATAGTAATTTTATTATGGAATTCCTGGGAAAAGGGAAAAACCAGTCAAAAGGAAAGTTTAGTTAGTGAAGAGAAGAGCTTTACGGTTCTGGACAACAACCTTACGTTGCACAATGATTTGCTGGATATTGCCAGTTACATGACAGTCCAGTATGGTCACAGGCCAGACTTTCGAGGTAGCTTTTCTGGTCTCACTAATTTACTATATGTTTATAGTTCTGCACGAAGCCTCTGATGTAATCTTGGTAAACTTTGCATCTGCTTAAAAATTTGGTACGGATGAATACTCATGAGTGTTTAACTGCAAGGGAAGAGAGGGAAAGATAATTTATATATGTAGACATTTATTATGCTATTTGTTCAGATTTTATGTGAATGTCATGGATTATGAGCACTGAACTAGCTTGTGAGTTTATTTTTTGCTTGCTGTTCTATGATGTCAATGATCAAATTATGTGTACTTCACGCTCATATCTCATTGTCTCGTATCCTACCTGCCAGAAATCAGGAAAACAACTTCTTGGCCTTTCTCCTGTGAGTGTCCATCGCCTTTCCAGATCCATAACTTATGGGTCTTTGTAATTAATTCTTGTCATTCTTGTTCGAGAATGAAGTATTTTATATCTACTTAAGTGGCCCATGATAGAGCTGAATGGAAACGAAGGATCCATGTAGCCGACCCCAACATAGTTGGGATTGAGGCTTAGATGATGATGATGATGATGATGATGATACAGATTAAGTAGATATGTAAGTTCTACAAGTAATAAAATTATCTTCAGCATGTAGGTTAGAACTCAATATTTATAATAAGTTACAAAATTCCACATCGTAATCCTATATCTCACAGTTGATAGTGTCTTTTGGACGAATAAAGCCTTTTTGAATTTTACGATAGATGTCATGTTTGACATCACAAGAACTCGAAATTTTTCAGCTTTGTGGAGTGGTAATTGCGACCCCAAATTTGAAAGAACGGTCTCAGGAGATCATTTGAAACTATAAATCAATACAGACAATGAATATATACTCCATAGTTAGCATCTTGTCTGTGGCCATCTTGTGTTATATCATGATTTATTCTCATGCACTTTCGCTTTTCTGCAGAAATTTTTAACAGCTATTCACAGCATATGGGGCACGTTGATGTAGGTGTTCTCATCTGTGGCCCATCTGCACTGCAATCAAGTGTTGCAAAAGAATGCAGGTTCCAGAACATTAGGGGCAAATGGAATCAGCCAATCTTTCACTTCCACAGCCATAGCTTTGATCTCTAATCATGTCTCCGGACGACTAGCATGTATATTGTTACTCTGCAAATACTATGTACTGCTTCTACAACCGACATTTAAGCATGTAATATTTAGGCTAGTTGGGTTGGGTGTAATCGAGTGTAGTTGTGTGAGTTTGCAATGTAAAAATGTACATCAAACTTGCACTTTGTCATCCGGCTACACCCTACCAAACAGGTATAAGAAACAGTCATGTATTGAACTTCAACCAGTCTGCTCATTTGATTTACAGGTCAAGTGTGTAGATGATACATCATATATGTACAACTGCAGCTACTGCTAATACATTTACATGGTTCGGCTTTTTCATTCTGTTTCAAAATTGCAATCATTATTTATCGTTTTACAAAATAATTTTCAAAGGAAACGATTGATTTACAGGAAGCCATACAACATCAAAAGATTTTAGCCACATCTGAATACAGCTCTAGTGCATCAAAAGATCTCTTCTCTAAGAGACAGGCCACCTTTATTAAATAATTGACTGATACAATTTATCATGAGGAAGGTTGTTCATTGTAAAAATGATTAGATTTTTCTGGATCACATTATAGATGCAGTCATCTTCACTTCCACCTCCATTGCAGCGGTATGAATGGATCACCAACCGAAATTATAAGAAAATGAAGGAAAACTAAAGTTTTTATTACTCACACAAAAATACTAATAAAGAGAAAGCATAGATCAATGTGACACCAAAATTCTAAGATGATACTCTCTCTTAATAATTACTGGAATCAATTCACCTATATTTGGATTAGGTAACTCTTGATTTACAACTCATAAAAACCTAATAACTATATAATTAATAATTATCTACATGATTATTTTGATCAATGTTCTGATGCTGAAGTCATTTAGACTTTGTTTGATCGTAAAACCAATGAAGGAACTAAACTACACTATCCCTAAGAAATTGCCGAAAAACCAGAGAAATACAGTTTCAGTATGTTTCCAATCTAATAGTGAGATCACCCTTGATTTTCTCGCTTTACATGCATGCTTTTCTTTTCTCCTAACTGAATGGAATGTCGTGTTGAGGTGTCATTACCTTCTCCTAACATTTTTTCTATTCTCTCCACACATTAGTTCCCTGTCCAGAAATGCAGTTTCATTATTAAAATAAAATAAAACCCATAAAAATTGCCCAGAACTTCAAGAAATGCAATTACGATCAGTTTCCAATCAAGAGGTGATATCACTCTTAATTTTCATGTTTTAAGGTGTGTTTTTATATTTCCCTAACCGGATGGAACGTCATGTTGGGGTGTCATAACCTTCACCAAACTTTTCTTCTATTCTCTCTAGACCGTAGTTGCTCAAAAATATGAGAAATGCAATTAACGAGTTAGAATACACTAAGGCCTAGTTTGGGTAGCAACCTTTTAAATGCAGCATTTCTTTATAGTAATTTTTATATTTTGTTAATACACGTGGTCGTTACAAGTACCGGTATCAGTCTTGTTCAGCAATAAAAACGGTGATGCAAAATCACGCCGGTATCGACAGAATTTAAAAATACAACATCGCTTGCCGTTAGCGTTTCCCTGTCATTCATTCAAAACAGTACCTAGTACCTACTACGGCAAGTACTGGTTGAGCAACAGACTGAATTACCACATACACGTCATTCATGTATTAAATCCCGTAACTTAGAAAGTCAGTACCCGAACACAGTGTAAAATCCCTAAGAAATTGCCCAAAAATCAAAGATTTGGTCCAACGATGAGATCACCTTGATTTTCTCACTTTATGTGTGCTTTTCTTTTTCCCTAATCAGGTGGAACATTGTGTTGAGGTGCATCAAGTCCACTTGATTGTGTATGATAACCCCTAGAGAATCATTGACTCTCTCAATTACCACTATTTTTCTCCATTGCGACCTCCTACCATCTTAGTCCTAAAAAACACCAAACCAAAGCCACCACGCCTTCACAGAGACCTCAAAAATTCTCCCATTGCCCATTTCCCCCTACAATACCATCATCGGCTCCATGTAGTAATATTGCATACATGAGGTTTGACCCACCGATGGAGACCTCATGACCCTCTCTACAAATTCAAATTTTCTTCTCTTACCTCCAACAATCTCATGAGGCCATAAATTTCACTCAAGTCAAAGATAATTCTATATCCCACTTTTTAGTCAACTTTTTGACCAATTCTTTTGTCGTGCAACCATGATTTCACTATGTATTTTTTTTGTTGAATAAGGTTTGTTCTCAAGTGTTTAATATTTGATATAATTTGGTTCCTCGTGTATCCCTCGTTATTCTCTACAAAAGCCATGAAGGAGTGCAGTCTAGGTCCATGGCATCCTGAGCCTCAATTTTGGTTGTTGAGTTAGTAAGAGCTTGAAGAAGTTGCCTATGGCCTAGATTTGGATGCTATGTTGGTTTAACATAATTATAAATTAGAAGAACAAGTCACTATAGTGAGATATTCTTTGTGTTATGAGAAGAAAAACAATGGGAGGTTTTTGAAGGCTTAGCCTCTTCACTTATCATGTTTCTATCATGCTACCATGGGTAGAGATGTCCTTTTAATTATGATTTTACCATATCTCTAGTTGTGATTTTCCTATCTTTTGGTGATATTGAAGCTGACATGCAAGGTCATGAGTGTATCACTCGTTAACAACTGAGGTTAATGTTGACTTGAGAGTTATACATTGCTCATATTTTGATAATGACTTAACCATTCCATTCCTATGTATCTAATATGTTTGTTCAAGATTGATTTCAGGCTTTAGGTACATGAAAAGAATCAAATCACACAAGCCCTAGCTTGTTCAATTTAGAAAATTTGACACAGGATGTTTATCGGTCGAGTTGGAAACTCGACCGATCTAGTGATGGATTTTCTAAAGAGACTAATCGGTCGAGTTGCACACTCACAAAATTCAACCGACCGACTCACTGAGCAAAATTGATTTTAGCTCATCAGTCAAGTTTTCCAGAACAAACTCGATCGATAGTTTGAAAATTGGTTTTGTCTCTTAGTGGAGCGGTCGAGTTATCTTTATTGAAACTCGACGGAATGTATTATACAGAAGACACATAAAAAGTGATTATAACCTTTGGTGAGTTGTTTTGAGCGAGAATAGATCCATTGGAACTTAGAAAACGGCTATATTTCACCCTTAAGTGATCCCACACTCAAGGAAACACCCCCAACTATAAATAGGACCCCTTGGAGTTCATTCCAAGTTTGCTGATTCATGCTATTATAAGTCCTTACTATAGTTGAGTGTGTTGCAACTCCTTGAGCCCCTTTCTCTCTCTCTCATTTACATAGCATGGTGATTATGAGTGAGTTAGGTCAGTTGTAAGAGAGATACTTCATTGTGCTTGTAAGTTCTCATTCCATTCCATCTTCCCTACCCCCTTTTTCATAGAAGAAAAGGTTGAAGCAAGCTACCCCAAGTGAAGGTGAAGTTGTTGTTGTTCTTGTTTAAGGTTGAAGAAGATGAAAAGATCTTCTCCAGATAAAATCCCCAGAGAGGCAATTTGAAGAGAGGTTGTACTCGCTTCCGATACGTCGACCAGATTGTGAAAGAGAAGGCAAAGGCTGAAGATCCAAGAAGAGTTGGTAATTCCTTGAAGGAGGAAGACTTGTACAAGAGTAGGTAAGTCCTTGGAAGATGGCGGAAGACTCTTTGCAAAGTGGGTAAGTCTTTGGGATTGAAGACTCTTTATAATGGATAGGTAAGTCCTTTGGTGGATCTTGTATTGTAACTCTTATAAGTGAATATATATAGAGGAAAGCACTTGCAAATTCCTAGAGGTTGACCTCTCTAGGTAGTGGATTGACTCTCTCTTAGTTTGGAGAGTGGAACCACTCTAAACCACCTTGTCCAAATGTTTGTTTCAATTTCTCTCATCCTTGCTATGCTTGCTTAGTTAGGACTTCAAATTGCTCTTAAGCTATTGGTTTTAATTAATATAATTTGAAGGTCTATCTTATCTTGTGAGAATTATAAATCTCTATTCACACCCCCTTTATACCCCTAGATCCAACAAGTGGTATCAGAGCTAAGGATCTTCTCCAACAATCTCCCACGAGATGAGAAGATGGGCGACAACCTACTTGGTTCACTCAACTTAGAGGGAGGCTTCTCCATACATCCTCCAGTCTTCGATGGCACCAAATTCCTTTATTAGAAGAGGTGTATGCAGTTCTACATCAAAGGGATGAACTTTGATATGTGAAAGGTGATGGTCACATCATACAAGGAGCCAACCGAGATTGTTGCAACATGGAGTGAAGCTGCACTTAAAGAAGCCTAGCTCAATGTCAAAGTCATAAACATCCTTTACGCATGTCTTACCCCAACATAGTTCAACCACATCTCATCTTGGGACACCGCCTATGAGATTTGGGATAAATTGTGCATTACCTATGAGGGCACAAAACAAGTCAAGGAGGCTAACATCTATATGTTGAATAGCCTTCTAGAGAACTTCAAGACGGGAAAGAAAGAAGGGATTGCGGAGATGTACTCTAGGCTCAATGTCATCATCAATGGTCTAGCTGCTTTGGGCAACACTTTGGATAGAGGTGTAATCAACTCCAAGATCTTGAGGACTCTACCAAAGAGATGGGAGTCAAAGGTGACCTCTATTGAAGAAGTGAGGAGCCTTGGTGACATCCCAACCAAAGAGCTCATTGGCAACCTCCAAGCTTATGAGCCAAGGCTTGACAAGCAAGAAGAAGAAGCCAAGTAAGAAGAGAAGGAAGATAAGAAGTTCAAAGATAGTACTTTCAAGGCACAAGTGGAGGTGGTCATCCTTCAACAACAACTTGCTTTCCAGACATCTCCCTACTCCTCTAGTGAAGATGATGGCCCTAGTGAGCATGAAGCTAACTACACCAAGGGAAAGCACTTCAAAGGAAAGCAATCCTCCTCCTCTACTCCTAGATGCTACAAGTGTGGACAAAAGGGACACTATTAGAGTGAATATCCCAATTCAAGAAAGTCACACCACAAGGGCATCTCCCAAGAAGGAGGAAGAGTACAAGAAGAAGAACAAGTACAAGAGGAAGGATAAGAAGGAGAAAAAACACAAGAATGCAGCTCATGCAGCTTGGGAGGAATCATCCTCAAGTGGCTCTAGCTCCAAAGAATATGGAGAGTGCCACCTTGCACTCATGGCCTCTACTAGTGAAGAAATTGGTGAGATAAGTGAGGTAGGCTTGCATGAGTTATCTAAAGAAGCTCTTATTGATATGTTTGTTTCTGCCCATTCTTCTTTTGCTAAATGTAAATAAAAAAATGTTAGGAAAAAATATTGATGATTTGTATGCTAAACTTGAATTTTTTTAGCATAATGAGAAAATTCATCTTGAGAGCATTGATAACTTGCAAGGCCAATATCTTGATCTTGAGCTCCAATAAAATGTAGTTGAAGTAGAGAATGGTGTCTACCTTAAGAACATTGAAACTCTCAAGAAAGATAACCAAAAGTGCCAAAATGAGCTTGAAACTCTTAAAACTAAAAATGCTAAATTTAAGCTTATTGTTGATGCTCGTAGGGATGAGAGGGGTGTTTATAGTAAGGAAATTCAACTGCTTAAATCTGAAAATGCTAGGTTGCTTGGTCAAGTTAATGATTTATCTTCTAGACCTATCTTTCCTAGTAATGATATTGCTTCTATTTCTCTTGAGAAAGATTTTTATTTGACTAAAGCCCTCTGTCTAGAGGCCAACCTTGTTCATGCTAGAGATGATACTGCTAGTTTGTATTCTAGTATCATCTCCCTTAATGATGACAATCATAGACTTAGGGCCTCTCTACATAAATTCGTCAAAGGGAAAAACTCCCTTAATGAAATCCTTGACCATTCTACCAAACAAAGTGGTATTAGTGGTTTGGGATTTGTAGGGGGAGAACCTAAGGGCAAGAACAAAGCCAAAGGTAAGAAAAAGAGCAAGGAGGCCTCCTTTTTTATTGGAGAGTCCTCCGACACTAAGAATCCTATGATTTGTTCTCATTGTAAGTGTGATGATCATCACTTTACTTATTGTCCTTACAAGTCTAAGGGGACCAACTCAAAGATGAAATGGGAGTTAACTTCGGATCCCAAAGTTTGAGTTGGGAATCGACACTCTCCTTTCTTGTAGGAAAAAAATAGATGGATTGTTGATAGTGGTTGCACTAAGCATATGACATGTGATATAAGCCATTTCAACAACTTCACTAAAAAGAAAGGATGCTCGTTTACCTTTGGGGATAACAAGAAAGGTAAGGTCAAAGATGAGGGTGATGTAGGTGAATCCTTGTGTATCAAGAATGTTCTTTTTGTAGTGCCCTACATCATAATTTAATTAGGGTAAGTCAATTATGTGATAATGGTTACCTTGTGTTATTTACTTCTTTTGAATGTTTGATTCTAGATTCCCTCACCTATCAAGTCATATATAAGGGAACTAGAGGTGGTAATCTTTATGTAATTGTGCTTGACTCTATTAAGCTTGTTTTTGATAGATGTCTAGTAGTCAATTGGAATGATATTTCTCTTTGGCATCGTTGGATTGGTCATGTAAATATGCATCTGTTGAAGAAATTGAGCAAAAAGGACTTGGTCAAGGGACTTCCCGAATTGGATTTTGAAAAGGATGAGGAATGCCAACCTTGTACCCAAGGGAAGCAAACCAAGTCATCCTTCAAATCCAAAGGAGTCCTTAGAACCAAGAGAGCTCTTGAACTTCTTCACATTGATCTATTTGGACCTATGAGAACTCAACCGCTTTGTGGTTCTAAGTATTACCTTGTTATTGTTGATGATTTTTTTGGTTATACTTGAACCTTCTTTCTCATTTCCAAGAGTGATATTCTTGATGTTTTCTTGAGTTTTTATAAATGAGTTGAGAATGAAGATTCTTGCCGGATCATTTTCATCCGTAGTGATCATGGGGGAGAATTTGAAAATGATCTTTTTGAACGTTTTTATCACGAATCTGCCTATGCACATAACTTCTCTTCACCTTGAACACCTCAATAAAATGGGGTTGTAGAGAGGAAGAATATATCACTATAGGAGATGACTAGGACCATGTTTTTAGAGTATGACACTCCAAATAAGTTTTGGGCCGAAGTCGTCAGTACCTCATGTTTTGTGCAAAATCAGGTTTTTAGACATCCTTATTTAAAGAAAAACCCCTATGAGCTATGACGTGGTAGAAAGCCTTCTATCGAGTATTTCTATGTTTTCAGATGTCCTTGTTTTGTTTTAAATATGAAAGATTCTCTCGACAAGTTTGATCTGAAATCTTACAAGGCTTACTTTCTTGGCTATAGCACTACTAGCAAGGCTTATAGGGTGTTTAATATTGATCTTGCTAAGGTAGAAGAATCTATAAATGTCAAGTTTATTGAAACTAACACCTCTACTCCCAAAGATATTATTCCAAATGATGATGTTGTTGGTGAGGTAATTCCTATTCTAAAAGAACTCAACATCACCTAAAAGGGAAAATAGGTGGTCACTCAAGAAGAAGAGAAAAATGAAGAGAAGAAGGATCAAACTCCCCGATTTGCAAAGAGTCACCCAAAAGAGATGATTTTAGGTGATCCATTTAAAAGAGTGAAGAGGCGGGCTACATTCAACAAAGAACAAGCCAACAATGCCTTCATCTCACAACTCAAGCCAAAGAACGTCAAAGAAGCTCTTGGGGATGATGAGTGGATCCTAGCTATGCAAGAAGAGTTGGAGCAATTTGAAATGAACAAAGTATGGACCCTAGTGCCAAGACCAAGTAATAGAAAGATCATTGGCACCAAGTAGGTCTACCGCAACAAGCTTGATGAAAGTGGGAAAGTGGTAAGGAAAAAAGTAAGGTTAGTGGCTCAAGACTACAATCAGTAGGAAGGTATAGATTTTGATGAAACATATGCACATGTATCTAGACTTGGGTCCATTAGTATGTTGCTTGCCTTTACTAGTTATAAAAACTTCCTTCTTTATCAAATGGATGTTAAAAGTGCATTTTTGAATGGTACAATCGAGGAGGAAGTATATGTTGCACAACCCCCGAGCTTTGAACATGATAGTTTACCTAACCATGTTTATTTGTTGCAAAACACTCTCTATGGACTCAAACAAGCACCTCGAGCTTGGTATGAGAAGTTAAAGATTTTTTTGTTAGATTATGGGTATATCATGGGCAAAGTAGATTCTACCTTATTTCTAAGTACACTTCTAATAATTTTCTTATCATTCAAATATATGTTGATGATATCTTTTTTTTGCAAAACTAACCTTGATCTTTGCAAAGAATTTAGTGGTCTTATGTAGAGTGAATTTGAGATGAGTATGATGGGTGAGCTCACATTCTTTCTCGTCTTTCAAATCAAGCAAACTAAAGATGGGAACTTCATTAACCAAGGCAAGTACACACGTGAGTTATTCAAGTGCTTTGGGAAGAAGAATACCAAGCCGATTGACACATCCATGTCAAACACTGCCAAACTTGACAAAGATGAAGAAGGTGATAAGGTAGATGAGAAGCTTTATAGAGTTATGATTGGAAGTTTACTTTACTTGACTGCCTCTAGACTTGATATAAGTTTTAGTGTTGGCTTGTGTGCTCTCTTTCAATAAAATCCTAAGGAATCACATCTTATAGCTGTTAAGAAGATTTTAAGATACTTAGCCAAAGCTCCAAATTTTGCTCTATGGTATCCCAAGTCAAGGGATTTTACTCTTACATCTTATAGTGATGCGGATTATGAGGAATGATTGATTGATAGAAAGTGCACAAGTGGCACTTGCTTTCTCCTAGGACCATGATTGGTGTCTTGGTTCTCCAAGAAATAGAGCACAATGGCATTATCAACCACCAAGGCTGAATACATTGCAGTCGATAGTTGTTGTGCCCAGGTCCTATGGATGAAGCAAATGCTCCAAGACTTTAACATTCATTTTGATGTTTCTCCTATCTATTGTGATAATACTAGTGCAATTAACTTGTCATATAATCCTATCTTGCATAGTAGATCTAATCATATAGAGGTTCATCATCATTTTCTTCATGACCACATTTCCAAAAAGGATATCTATATCACGCATGTGGACACTGAAAATCAGTTGGCAGACATTTTTACTAAACCACTAGCTAGAGAGCAATTTAACTTTATTAGATATAAACTTCTCATAACTTATTTGAATGAATTTGATATGTCTTCTATCTAGTTGTCATCTATTCTATATGATTTGCCTATGTCTTGATCACCATTGCTTGCTAATATGCTAAAAATCAATTTTCATGTTCTTTTTGCCTTCCTTTTCTCTTGTTTTTGGGTATTTTTTGCAAACACATGTTTTATCGCATAATAGTACCCAATGATGAGTGATATGTTCCTAAGTATATTTAAACTACAAAATGGACTTGAAAAATAAATTTAATTAGCACTTACGGCTAGAAATTATAATTTCTAATGTTGGTCCAGGTTGACCATCGGTCGAGTTTCCAACTCGACCAATCAGTGGCCAAGAGATTTTTTAAAGAGCCGATCGGTCGAGTTTCCAAGTCACAGAACTCAACCGATGGTCGGGCTAGAGCAAACATAAGTTAGGTTCGACCGACTTTTCTCCCTCTCAACTAGAGAAAAATCGACCAATCCAACCTCTAACTCCCTCAAGCTCTCAACCCTAGCCCTGACCTTCCTCTACCTGTCCCTAGTTTGACCTAGATCGACCTTCCTTGACCTCTTTCCTATCTACCCTAGGTCTGTGGATGAGTTTTGGTGGTGTTCTTCTGCCTTTTTCTCTCTCTTTCTCTCCATTTCGTCTTCATGGCATCCAACAGGAGAAAGAGGGCTGCCCCAGCTAGTGCACCATCATTGTCTACCAACTCGTATCTCATTCCCTTTGATGACACCTTTTTCTCCAATGAGGCTCTTAATGAAAGAGGGGGCCGCTTTCTTCCCCCAAAAAATGCCCGTTCCACCATCATGGCCCAACAAGCAGCATAAGTCTATTCCGAGGCTGCCTTTCATTCTTGCAACAATAGTATATGGTTCAAAGCACCTTGTTCCATCCAGGGCAAATCTCCTCCTAGTATAGTGGAGGTGTTCTTTCTTTTTCTATCCCTAGATGAAGGGCAATAAAGCCAATCAATTTCCCATATGTCCACTCTGTCTTGTGTGACTGTGTGTGCTTGTTAGATTGCTTGGGGTTCTATATGGGCTCTTTGTCCCCTTAGAACAATTTACTTAAATAGATATACATACCTCCTTCCTAGGAACCCCTTTCCATTCTGTGCCTTTTTTGAGCCACGCCCACAAAGACAAGAAGTAATTGATCAAGTAGCCAAGTTGTTGTACGACCACCACCTCTCTGCCTTGTGTGTCGAATGCTTGTGCTACAACAATTCCATAACTAGCACAAAAGAGGTTCATGAATTCTATGCTAACAGTTACAACCCCAAAATTTGGGTTATTTGGGTGAGAAATGTAATTTATCCTATCAAAGATATTTGAACAAATAATGATATAATTTGTTTTGAATAAAAGATTTCATTTACAATAGCCTTGTTGGTTGTTTTTGGGCTTTGTTGGCTATTGGGCCCAATAACAAAGATAAGACAAAAGAAACTTCATTATTAATAAGAGATGGAGAAAAGGAAAGATGTAGAAACCTCTAGAAGGAAAAAGAATATAATCCAAAAGTGGATTTCGTGCCTCTTGGGTTCCTTGGGTTCCAAGGAGTCCAAAGTTGCAAAGATAATGCAACAAGAAAAGAAAATATCAATTAAATATTTCCTTATTAAGAAAGAAATTGAAAACAATGATAAAATGTGGGAAATAAGTGGAAAGAGGTATAATTGAGTTATCTTTGGTGGATTTTCATATCCATAAGGTTCCTAATGTTAAAAGGAATTCCAATAAGGAAAATAAAAAGAGAGATGAAGAGAAATCCTCAAAAAGAGATATTTTAATAAAGAAATAAGTAAGATAATGAGAAATAATGGATATAGATGCATCTAGAAGGATAATGAGTATCCACTAAAAAAGGATTTCGAAATATTAGAGTTTCTTGGGGTCCAAGGAGCCCCAATGGAGAAAAAGAAAGAGAAAATACAAATAATACAAAATAAGAGGATAATGTGATGCATAATTAATGGATTTGGTGGCATTGTTAAAAAGGAGGTATTTTTTACTAAAAGAAAATATAATTTTGTGCCAATGGATTAAAAGGCAAGCATAAAGAGAAGAAGAGAGAGAATTTTCAAATTCCTAAATATCCAAAGAATATAGTTTATCAAGGAGATAAATAGGAGAGAGAAGATTGCTTCTCAATGAAGAAATATGATTCCTATTGGGAAAAGGCTTTGTTTCTTCATGAGCAAGCATGTTGGGGCATGGCTACCCTCCTATATAAAAGGATAGAGCCCATGGCTAAGCCCAAGGAGAGTTCCACACATCTCTCTTCTTCTTCTTCTTCTTCTTCGTTTAAACCCTAACCAAGAGAAGTGGAGTTGTCCCTAGAGCAATGGGAGCACTGGAGTCATCATGATGGAGGTCAGGGATTCCCTCGACGACCTGGGGATGAATGACAATCATCCCCGCACCTCTCATCCTTACACAACAGCCACAACATGACTACAAAGGTCAGCCATTTGAGCAGGCTGGCGGGCTTGACTCCGGCCACCCCGGCCATAGTTGGGGGCCTCCACAGGTGTGGCAGAGGGTGGCAGAGGCAATGGGGCCTTCACAGGTGCTGAGGAGCCATGGATGGAGGGAGGAAACTCTCCCTCGCACCGCTGCAGTAGGAAGCGCTAGGGTTGCGCGACGAGGAAGAAGCTCGGGTGGCGTTGGACCGATTTTCCCCTCTGTAGGCTGAAGAAACGATTAACTTAAATGAGGGTATAAGCGTCAATATGTTATGTTTCCAAATCGGCGCGTTGCATGGGTATGCTGACGTGTCAGCATGCCATTGGTCCAAGTAAGTAATCTTTACAAAATTCATATCTTTTTATTGGTAGCTCAGATGAATGCGTATAAAATATGAATCTTACTCAGAAAAACATGAGTAATCCATTAAAAATGGTTTGATAGCCTAATTCCTCTTGCAATTCGAAAAGTAGTGAAAGTTATCAACTTTAATGCATTAATGATTAAGAAACCCTAATTTGAGATGATTAATGTATTTAGAAGGGTTTTATGGATGATTAAAGTTGATATTAGCCTTTTAATTATAAAAAGGTACATTAAGAACAAAAAGGATGAACTTTGCATGTAATTGGTTTAATTTGGAGTTCCATGTACATAAACGAGCTTTAATGGGCCTTGAAGCCCTAATGTTAGTAATTGTGCCTCTTAATGGCTTTTAATTGTTCAAATTCATGAATAAGTTGTGATATGGTGATTCTAAGATATTTCGAGTATAAGAGTTCCTAATTGTGGATAAATACCCTTAATATAGTAATTAGGGCTTTTCTAATGGATAAAGGTGGAATTAATAATAAATAGAGTTCATATGTGAATTAGATCATAATGAAGTATGAGTTGTAATCCGGAAGGAACCAAAGATGATAACTAGGCTTAATGATCTTGTCATGAATTAAAAGGATAAAAATGGTAGTTTTAATTTAAAAGAGCATAATGGACTTAATTGATGGTTAATTGTGCCTTTAATCCGAAATTAAGGTTATATGTTGTTAAAAGGTAACCTTAATATCTTTCATGAAGAATAGATGAGATAATTAGGGTTTGTGAGTAATTGTATAAAATTAGGGTTTAGAATAGTATAAATGAAGTGAAACCCTAATTGCAATGGAAATCCTAAAAGTGGACTAGAAACCCTAGGAAGCGAGCTAGGTTTAATAGATCTTGATGGCATGATCAATGATAGGAAATTGAATGCATATTTTAGGATCTCTTTGTGTGCTTTCTTGCCTATTAGATTTCTTGCATTAATTGGATTAATTCTGTCTCAAATCAGCCCGACAGGTATGTGGTTAATTATGATGAATCGCATTAGTTTCCCGAAGATTTTTCGGATGATTCATCGCATTGAATGCAACTTATCAGTTTGGATGTTCATACTTGGAAATCATAAAGTCACTATGATTATCACAATAATAATAGAAGTGTGTATTCTCGCACCTACATGCCACCCTGATGGATGATGCCAAAGGTCAAACCCAGGAGGGAAGACCAATGGGCACCATGAGTGGTGACCCCAGATACCAAGCTCGGGATTGAGAAGGTAGTATTTATAGAATGACTAATGGGCACTATGAGAGGTGACCCCAGGTACCAAGCTCGAGATTGAGAAGGTGGCCTTAAGTCATTGGCAAAAGAGAAACCATAAAGAGGGTATTCTAGGGTTAGGGAAAAAGCGGTGGAGAATGTCACACTGAAAGCGTAAATTGGCTTGTTAATTAACTTGATTGTGATATTTAGATTGTTAGCCGTATTTGTGAAATTTTAGTTGTCCCCACATACCAGCATATTCATTTATGCTGATCGACATTTTGTGTTTCGCCATTTTAGGTACAAGAATGAAAAGGACAAATAGTAAAGTGGCATATGTGGAATTAAATATGAATTAAAGTACAAAGGAGGATTAGTTAGAATAGACTTCAGATGGGGATAGCAGTAGATATCCAAGTTTTTGAAAAAGGTATGCAAAGTTTTATTTTATAACATATTTTAGTTTAGTTCGATAGAATTTCATAATTATTATTGATTAATTGTTGAACCTTTGATCCTGTTAATTGGGATAATGGCTCTGACCTCTTGGTCTCCCTTAATTGGGGGTTACTAGGAGACGGGGTCATTACATTTGGTATCAGAGCATAGGTTCCTCATTTAAATAATTATTAAATTTTACAAACTCTGTAGAACCCAAGGGAGTTATTAGAGGATTTTTTGAAAGGCAGAGGTGTCTAGAAAAGGATCACGTCTGGGGGCTGGCAAGACTTTCCTCCGTAGTGCTAGTTAGAATACAAGGACTCCCAGATCTATGTGACTGTTTGGCCAATGTCTTAGGACCTGACTCAAAATAAGATACATTTAGGACTCTCTCATCTTGTTCATCCCTTCTCAACTCAAATTTGTTAAGGATTTTAAGGATTAGGGTTTTCTCTCTTTTCCTCACTCTCTTGAGGTATGGGTAAAGTTAATAAGGTTTAAGGAATCCTCCACCAAATTAATGAAAAGCATGTAAATAAGATGTTATGGACATAAGCTTAATAGTTTAAGCGTAAACTAAAGAATATATACATGCTTAGGTCGTATGACATGAGTTGTCATGCCCTCAGGAGAGACCTGAGGCTAGACCTTCTTGTCAGGAGGATGAGTAGAGAGAGTCAGTCTTGGAGGTAGAGACCCCCATTATAAGTAGAGACCTGGAACATCCTTTAAGGATGATGCTAACCCTAACCCTAAGTGGTGGTTAGAGAGAGAGATGTCATGATGAGTTAGATGTCATGATAGACTAGGTGTGTGGACATGCTTTTGGATGCCCATGACGTTATGAGCCATGTGAGGTTGAATGCCCTAGTACCTTTGGCGACCCAACCCTAGAAAGGGTCGTGCGTGTTAGAGCAAAGGATAGATCCTTCAATGATGATGTTAGTGGAGAACCTATAGAAACCCTATGGGCTTGTGCGAGTAGGGCATAACATGCACCCAGAGTACGTCAGTAGTGTGGGCAGTAGGTTGAAACTCTGGCCAGGAGAGTATGTTGGATGGCTTATGAGATAAGCATGAGGAGCTCTGGATAATCTTGAGCAAACATAAGTTTGAACATAGGCTTCACCCATGTAGGGGTATGTTGTGAGTTTGATCCTTCGTGGGGAGAGGACCTCTGGTAATAAGGATGTTTGTGGAGTTAGCTCTAGAGAAAGAGAGCAGGACCCAAGCAAGAAGGTTGGAAGCTTAGACTCCGAGATATGAGGAATAGTGGGGAGTTGAGGATGATGCGACCTAAGTGGATGGTTGCGGTCGCCTCATGCATGTTTCCCGGATGATGATGGTATCTTGGTTGCCTTTAGAGGAACCAAACCCTAGAGGGAGGATGAGACTGCTATGTGCCTATGGTATAGGTGTTTACCTTCTGAGATGGGAAGAAGAGTTCCTTAGACCCTGAAGAGACTTAGTAAGAGGTTGTGAAGCCTTACACCTAGTTAGATGTCCTTGAGGAGGACTCAACTTTGAGGTGTTACTAGAATAGAAGGATGATAGGAAGGATATGTCATACCTTGTACATGCTTGGTTTGTGGTTAAAAGGTTGAGCATGCAGTTGGACATCCAAAAAGTGAACCTAGGGTTCCTAGGCCTAAGAGGGGAAGTGGTGTACTTGATGCTCATGATGAGATTTGAGTTTCTATAGAGTTGAGCATGGAACTCCTCGTGTTTAGAGGAAATGGAAACCCCCTAAAGTTTAAGGTAGGTTTGATGAACCCCTCACAACTAAGTTGGAGACATGGGAAGGTATGTTCTTGGTCTAATGTTGAGGAATGAGAACAAGTATGAGATAGCATGGTTTAGTAGGTGGTCTGCTTGTGCCTTAGTAGCTTGCTAGGGTTAATCATGCTCATGTGGATGTAAACCCTAGACATAAACACGTTTGTGACCTTTGTTGCTATCAAGAGATAGTTTCCTCCCATCCTGGGGGAGGGACCCTTTTGTAGGGTGTATACCAGTTTCTGTTGGTTTTAAAGTAACCTAAGGAGGTCTCATAGGATCTTGTAAAGCTAAGTGAAAAGTACATAGTAAGAGAATGAACTTGTAGACCCATAGATAACCATCTCTAAGTGTAGGTGGGTGTGTTACGATGGACGTAACTGATATGGGGCCTGACCAAGGTAAGCAGGTCACCATGACCCCTATGAAAGGATGAAAGTCAGCCCAAGAAGGCAGAGAGAGATGATGGAGACTTGGATAAGGTTCTAAGTTGGACATGTAATATGTTAAAATCCTAAGTCTATCCTAGGGTCAGGTAGGGATAAGCCGATGGAAGTAGGAGTTGCCTAATTCCCTAGTTGCACATGACCATAGGGTCGGGAGGTAACAGTTATCATTGTTTGAGGGCCATGGGTTAGGAGACTAATCACCTTCATGAACTCATGGGACCCAAAGGGCATATGAGGAGGGAACTCTCTGGATGCATAAGGGAAGAGGGATAACCCCAAAAGTGTCAGCACCCTATAGACCTAGAGGAGATGACCAAGGATTGTGTGGTAACCCAAGTAGGTTCAAGACTAGTTTTCCATGGAAGTAACTTTGATATCGAGATGATTGTGATGTAGAGACATAAGTTGCACGTTTCAACTTAGTTTTTAAGGTGTAGTGGCAATGTGGGATGTACCATCTCTACTCTTGGAATAGGAAGAACTTTGTGTTTGGACATCCTCCAAATGCTTATTTCCTCTTGTTATGGGAGTGAGAGATAGGACAGTACGCATGCCATACACCAAGGATAAAGATGATGTGAGTTAGAATGTTGCTATGAGGTATGAGGACAGAGATGTTAACATACCCTTGTGGAGTGAACGATATGTGGATGGTTTACAAACATCAAGAGAACTAAGGTGGTCATCTTGTGAGGATATTTTTATCATGAGCTATGAGTTATACAACGTTGAGTTCGGAAACCAAGAGGATGAGCTCAGAGTTTCTTGATGAAGATAGACTTAGAGTCCGAGATGAGATGATAAATGGAATACATGGAGGTGTATGTCTTACACCTAAGGATGTGAAGTGGTAATGGATGCTCTAGTTGAGATGCACCTGCCTAGTTTAGCTAGAGGCTAGAAGAGGCTGTTAGGTTAACCCTATGTTTGAAAAAGAAGATATGTTTGGTTAACACTCGGATGTAACGAGATCTGTTGAACAAGTTAGTAGTTGTTTGGTTAGCCAGCCTAGGCCTTGATGCAATAAAAGGATAGAACCTCAGATGCACTTCTCTGGAAAAGAAGGTGATGAAACCCTGATTAGAGTGGGTTAGGGTTTCCGAAGAATTAATCTTGAGGAATCATGACATACATGAGATCATGATTTTAAGTTCATCATACATCGTGGTACTATGAAGATAGTAAGTGATAGTAGTACTTCATATGCTTAAGATGAAGTTGCATGTGGCTTGTCGCCATGCAAGCCAGAAGGTGAAGGACGAACACCAGTAACCCAATGTGTTGGTATAGCAGATGAAGAGTCCCCGAGAGGGAATGGGAGTTCATAACTATGGATGTTGTGATATGTCTCCCCTAGAACAAGGAAGGTACATATGCAATATGGTTTATGGTAGATCACCTTACCTAGATGACATGAGAAAGAAAGAATATTTTCAAGGGACAGATCTGGTAGAACTACATATGAGAAAGATGGTTCAACTACACCATGATGCGAGTTCAAAAGTTCTTGAGTATAACCTAAATATTCACTTCCATGCGGTGGAAGTAGGTACATGAAGAACTTGATGTTAGTACAGTTTATCACTCCTAACTAATGGTTAGTATAATCCATACTAGAGGGTATGATAAGAGCATGTGCGCTTGTTCAGGGTGATACATGGAGATAGTTCTTATCTTCTGTAAGATGTGATGATAACCACCATAGACAATATCGGGATGTAAAGAAGCTTTGTAAGGGAGGTTGTGTCGGTCACCACTTCATTAAGATGATGTTGATGAAGGGACCTCACGAAGGTCAGGAAAAGGACCACAATGTGTGCAGATGAAGTCGATTTGATCATGCAATGACTGAAAGAGAGCCCAGAGGTGACATGAGTCGTGAGCTGATGCAAAGAAGACTGACATGCAGTTCACTGTAAGAGAGTATGTGATGTGAAAATCCGACCCCTCTAAGTTATAGCTAAGAGAGCTGAGTCCCAACAGCATGGTCCATTTGAGATGGATTAGTGGAGATGGTTATGTTTAGCCTTACCCCTCAGGATAACATGATGTATAATGTGTTCCATGAGTCTGATCTAGAGCACTATGTGAGGTACCCGAGCCATGTGTTGAGCCATGAACCTATTCAACTTTATGAGAGGCTGAAATGTCCTGAGTCACCTATGAGGGTACGATATACCAAGGTGAGAGAGAACTCAGATGAAAGAATATGAGATGATGAAGGTTCTTGGGAAGCACCATGAAAGGGTGAGGCCACATGGGAGCCATGATGGACATAAGAAAGGCTTATCTTGTTTGTTTGTGTGCCAGGTGGAATTTTGGGGGCAAAATTCCTATAAGAGGGGAAGGATGTTACAACCCCAAATTTTGGGTTATTTGGGTGAGAAATGTAATTTCTCCTATCAAAGATATTTGAACAAATAATGATATAATTTGTTTTGAATAAAATATTTCGTTTACAATAGCCTTTTTGGTTGTTTTGTGGGCTTTATTGGCTATTGGGCCCAATAACAAGGATAAGACAAAAGAAACTCTATTATTAATAAGAGATGGAGAAAAGGAAAGATGTAGAACCCTCTAGAAGGAAAAACAATATAATCCAAAAGTGGTTTTCGTGCCTCTTGGGTTCCTTGGGTTCCAAGGAGTCCAAAGTTGCAAAGGTAATGCAACAAGAAAAGAAAAGATCAATTAAATATTTCTTTATTAAGAAAGAAATTGAAAACAATGATAAAACGTGGGAAATAAGTGGAAAGAGGTATAATTGAGTTATCTTTGGTGGATTTTTGTATCCATAAGGTTCCTAATATTAAAAGGAATTCCAATAAGGAAAATAAAAAGAGAGCTGAAGAGAAATCCTCAAAAAGAGATATTTTAATAAAGAAATAAGTAAGATAATGAGAAATAATGGATATAGATGCATCTAGAAGGATAATGAGTATCCACTAAAAAGGATTTCGAAATATTAGAGTTTCTTGGGGTCCAAGGAGCCCCAATGGATAAAAATAAAGATAAAATACAAATAATACAAAATAAGAGGATAATGTGATGCATAATTAATGGATTTGGTGGCATTGTTAAAAAGGAGGTATTTTCTACTAAAAGAAAATATAATTTTGTGCCAATGGATTAAAAGGCAAGCATAAAGAGAATAAGAGAGAGAATTTTCAAATTCCTAAATATCCAAAGAATATAGTTTATCAAGGAGATAAATAGGAGAGAGAAGATTGTTTCTCAATGAAGAAATAGGATTCCTATTGGGAAAAGGCTTTTTTTCTTCATGGGCAAGCATGTTGGGGCATGGCTACCCTCCTCTATAAAAGGATAGAGCCCATGGCTAAGCCCAAGGAGAGTTCCACGCATCTCTCTCTATCTTCTTCTTCTTCTTCTTCTTCTTCTTCTTCTTC
This sequence comes from Alisma plantago-aquatica, assembly GCA_963693085.1. NCBI lineage: Eukaryota > Viridiplantae > Streptophyta > Magnoliopsida > Alismatales > Alismataceae > Alisma > Alisma plantago-aquatica. Next base: position 537,622,843 of record OY856409.1, on the reverse strand, counting down.
GTTCAAACCCTAAACAAGAGAAGTGGAGTTGTCCCTAGAGCAATGGGAGCAGTGGAGTCATCATGATGGAGGTGCGGGATTCCCTCGACGACCTGGGGATGAATGGCAATCATCCCCGCACCTCTCGTCCTTGCGCAATAGCCGCAACACGGCTGTAAAGGTCGTCCGCTTGAGCAGGCTGGCGGGCTCGACTTCGTCCACCCCAGCCACAGCTGGGGGCCTCCGCAGGTGCGGCGGAGGGCGGCGAAGGCAATGGGGCCTTCACGGGTGCTGAGGAGCCCTGGATAGAGGGAGGAAACTCTCCCTCGCGCCGCTGCAGTAGGAAGCGCTAGGGTTGCGCAAGGAGGAAGAAGCTCGGGTGGCGTTGGACTGATTTGCCCCTCCGCGGGCTGAAGAAACGATTAACTGAAATGAGGGTATAAGCATTAATCTGTTATGTTTCCAAATTGGCGCGTTGCATGGGTATGCTGACGTGTCAGCATGCCATTGGTCCAAGTAAGTAATCTTTGCGAAATTCATATCTTTTTATTGGTAGCTCGGATGAATGCGTATAAAATATGAATCTTGCTCAGAAAAACACAAGTAATCCATTAAAAATGGTTTTATAGCCTAATTCCTCTTGCAATTCGAAAAGTAGTGCAAGTTATCAACTTTAATGCATTAATGATTAAGAAACCCTAATTTGAGATGATTAATGTATTTAGAAGGGTTTTATGGATGATTAAAGTTGATATTAGCCTGTTAATTATAAAAAGGTACATTGAGAACAAAAAGGATGAACTTTGCATGTAATTGGTTTAATTTGGAGTTCCATGTACATAAACGAGCGTTAATGGGCCTTGAAGCCCTAATGTTAGTAATTGTGACTCTTAATGGCTTTTAATTGTTCAAATTCATGAATAAGTTGTGATATGGTGGTTCTAAGCTATTTCAAGTATAAGAGTTCCTAATTGTGGATAAATACCCTTAATATAGTAATTAGGGTTTTTCTAATGGACAAAGGTGGAATTAATAATAAATAGAGTTCATATGTGAATTAGATCATAATGAAGTATGAGTTGTTAATCCGGAAGGAACCAAAGATGATAATTAGGCTTAATGATCTTGTCATGAATTAAAAGGATAAAAATGGTAGTTTTAATTTAAAAGAGCATAATGGACTTAATTGATGGTTAATTCTGCCTTTAATCCGAAATTAAGGTTATATGTTGTTAAAAGGTAACCTTAATATCTTTCATGAAGACTAGATGAGATAATTAGGGTTTGTGAGTAATTGTATAAAATTAGGGTTTAAAATAGTATAAATGAAGTGAAACCCTAATTGTAATGGAAACCCTAAAAGTGGACTAGAAACCCTAGCAAGCGAGCTAGGTTTAATAGATCTTGATGGCATGATCAATGATAGGAAATTGAATCCATATTTTAGGATCTCTTTGTGTGCTTGCTTGCCTATTAGATTTCTTGCATTAATTGGATTAATTCTGTCTCAAATCAGCCCGACAGGTATGTGGTTAATTATGATGAATCGCATTAGTTTCCCGAAGATTTTTCGGATGATTCATCGCATTGAATGCAACCTATCAGTTTGGATGTTCATACTTGCAAGTCATAAAGTCACTATGATTATCACAATAATAATAGAAGTGTGTATTCTCACACCTACATGCCACCATGATGGATGATACCAAAGGTCAAGCCCAGGAGGGAAGACCAATGGGCACCATGAGTGGTGACTGCTGACACCAAGATCAGGATTGAGAAGGTGGTATTTATAGAATGACTAATGGGCAATATGAGAGGTGACCCCAGGCACGAAGCTCGGGGTTGAGAAGATGGCCTTAAGTATTGGCAAAAGAGAAACCCTAAAGAGGGTATTCCAGGGTTAGGCCAAAAGTGGTGGAGAATGTCACACTGAAAGCGTTAATTGGATTGTTAATTAACTTGATTGTGGTATTTAGATTGTTAGCCATATTTGCAAAATTTTGGTTGTCCCCACATACCAGCATATTCATTTATGCTGACCGACGTTTTGTTTGTCGGTGTTTTAGGTACAAGAATAAAAAGGACAAACAGTAAAGTGGCATATGTGGAATTAAATAAGAATTAAAGTACAAAGGAGGATTAGTTAGAATAGACTTCAGATGTGGATAGCGGTAGATATCCAAGTTTTTGAAAAAGGTATGCAAAGTTTTATTTTATACCAGATTTCAGTTTAGTTTGGTAGAATATCATAATTATTACTGATTAATTGTTGAACCTTTGATCCTGTTAATTGGGATAATGGCTCTGACCTCTTGGTATCCCTTAATTGGGGGTTACTGGGAGGCGGGGTCGTTACACTAACTTGCAATGGAATTATGACACATCGTATCACCACCCAATACTCAAGTAGTCCTAACCTCCATGATCGCTGGGAAGAAATTCCAAGTCTCTGAGGATAGCCTGAACATCTTCTTTTTGGGTACTGAAGTGACTGATACCTGGAAAAAGGACTACCCCAAGTATTTTGACCTAGTCGAGTCTGAGGCCTTCTACAAGTAGTACTATCTTACTCTCCCTGATATTAATAAGTTCTTGAAGAAGCCTTAATTCCTATATAGGAATAAGTCCACCCTTCCCTCCTCTACCTTAGACCTCAAGAATCACATACTTACCTTAGTTGTTAACTACAATATTCATCCCAAGAAAAATCAGACTGAAATTGTAGAAAACATTGTGGTAATTATGTACTGTCTATTGAAAAACATAGGAGTCTAGTGGGAAAGATATGTTCTCCATCATATGACCTGCTTTGACTCAAGTAAGAACACCCATGTAACCCACCCTCCCTACCATCCCTGATATGTGGTCTTTTCAGCTTTCTACTGGAAAATCTCTTTTCCACGACATTCACTAAAAACCTATCTGGAAAGGAGTTTGCATCAGTTAGACCACACTTCATAAGTCAATGCCTATCCCATCCTCTACCACACCTGGTGCCTCTACCTCTACCTCTACCCGTGCACCTCCACCTCCTCAGCCTACATGACCTGCTCGTGCCTCGTTCCATGTATCTAATGAAACCTTTATGGGCTACATGATGCGTCAATAGGTGTACAACCTTCAGGTTCAGGAGTACCTACATTAGGACCTCTGTGCCATCATGTCTACCATGAACCTATCATGTGCATACCATTATCATTCCTACCATCACTACCCAACAAGTGACTATGCATCCTATGCATATGATCACTTTTACCCTGCCCCTCCACCTGCTATTTCCTCTGCTACACCCTCTATTGTTGGTGGATCTACCCCTGGAGTGCTACCTCTGATAGCTAGCCCCTTGGACACTCTTCTTTCTAGTGTTGGTAGTTTTGCTCCTTCCTTCCCATAGACCAATGAGCTTCATGCTCTTGGAATGTCTTGGGCTGAGCAGAATGCCCGCTAGCTCGGTTGTGGTTTTGGTTCTCTTGCTGATGAGGAGATGCCACATCAGGCTGATAAGGAGGCTATTGTTTCTAATGAGGAGGTTGATAAGGATGATGGTGATGATGCTTATGATGATGGATCTACTGGTGAATCTGGTGATAAGGTCGTTGTTGTCTCTGTTGCACCTTTAGACGAAGATGATGACTATGAGCCAGATGCCTCATATGCTCATGATGTTTTTGATGATGTGGACATAGATGACCTAGATGTTTAGATTTTCTAGTTTCTAGACTAGATGTTGATCATATATCTTTTTAGGCTATTTTGTATTAAGACATCTAGGCACATTTTCTGATTTGTACTATTTTATCATCTAGTTTTCATTGGTTTGGCTTGTAGTTGCTTTTGAGAACTTGCCATCTTTACCATATTTTGATTATGATTTAGACTATATGTTTCTCTCATCTCTGTTTTATGTATGCTTTGAGATTGCATGTCATGGTGGTATGTTTTGGTTGTGCTTGGAGAAGACCCATTTCTGTGCTCTTCTACCCCCTTACTTTTTGATAATGTCAAAAGGGGGAGAGAAGTTCAATGTTTTGAAGCTCAACTATATTGCTTTTATTGTCTATGTGATCCTTTTCTTGTTCTATATATGCTTTATCATGTGACGTGCTAAAGGACCATATAGTATATATGTCATGTTGCTTTGTATAGATAGACTAACTATGAAAGTAAGAGTGAGAATAGATTGAGGGGAGAAATTCACATTGTCAAATCATGAATCCCCGTACAATTCACAAGGCAAAGGTATAATTTTACATATCCTTTTCAATATGGTTGAGGAATGGTTTGTCATTGTTAAAAAGGGGAAGAATGTTGACTTGAGAGTTATACATTGTCCATATTTTGATAATGACTTAACCATTCCATTCCTATGTATCTAATATGTTAGTTCAAGATTGATTTTAGGCTTTAGGTACATGAAAAAGATCAAATCACACAAACCCTAGCTTGTTCAAGTTCAAGTCAAAAGCAATGCAAGTGTGCAATTTGGAAAATTACTCCAAATAATCTTAGATGATTTTTTTAATCACTTTTATTGATGATATAACTTGTAACTAAGATGAGAAAAAATTAGGGACACTTAATTCCAACATTTGATCACTCTAATGTCAATTTAGAAAATTTGTCACATGCTTTTTATCGGTCGATTTGGAAACTCGACCGATCCAATGATGGATTTTCTGAAGAGACCAATCAGTTGAGTTGAATACTCACATAACTTGACTAACCGACTCACTGAGAAAAACTGATTTTAGCTCATCGGTTGAGTTTCCCATAACAAACTCGACCAACAGTTTGAAAAATGGCTTTTTCTCTTAGTGGATCAATCAAGTTATCTTTATTGAAACTCGGCCAAATGTACTGTAAAGAAAATGAAAAAATGTGATTATAATTGTTGGTGAGTTGTTTTGAGCAAGAATAGATCTGTTGGAACTTGGAAAATGTCTATATTTCACCCTTAAGTGATCCCACACTCAAGGGAACACCCCCAGCTATAAATAGGACCCCTTGGAGTTCATTCCAAGTTTTCTCATTCATGCTATTCTAAGTCCTTGATATAGTTGACTGTGTTGCAACTCATTGAGTCCCTTTCTCTCTCTCATTTACATTGCATCTCATGATTGTGAGTGAGTAAGGTCAGTTGTAAGAGAGCTACTTCCTTGTGTTTGTAAAGTTCTCGTTTCATTCCATCTTCCCTACCCTCTTTCTTTAAAAAAAGGTTGAAGCAAGCTACTCTGAGTGAAGGTGAAACTATTGTTGTTCTTATTCAAGGTTGAAGAAGAGGTGAAGATCTTCTCCAGGTGAAGGGGAAGGAAAAGGCTGAAGATCCAAGAAGAGTGGGTAATTCCTTGAGGACTGAAGACTTGTGCAAGAGTAGGTAAGTCCTTGGAAGATGGTGGAAGACTCTTTGCAAAGTGGGTAAGTCCTTGGTAAGGTTGAAGACTCTTTGTAATGGATAGGTAAATATTTTGGTGGGTCTTGTTCTGTAACTCTTATAAGTGAATATATATAGAGGAAAACACTTACAAAGTCATAGAGGATAACCTCTCTAGGTGGTGGATTAACTCTCTCCTAGTTTGAAGAGTGGAACCACTCTAAACCCCCTTGTCCAAGTGATTGATTTAATTTTTCTCATCCTCTCTATGCTTTCTTAGTTAGGATTTCAAATTTCTCTTAAGCTATTGGTTTTGATTAATATAATTTGAACATCTAGCTTATCTTGTGAGAATTTTGAATCTCTATTCACCCCCTCTAGAGTCGTAGATCAAATAGTTAATTCTCTATCTATTTCAAGTTACAACTTAGATTTGAATAACCAATCTTACATATATAGTCCATCGCGTGATGTGGGAGTATTAAAATCTTTTACATGCATATATATATAAAAAATGTTAACATAGTAACAAATTTTTAGGATTCTCACTAAGTTTACCAATTACCCAAAAATATGTATTGGACATATATAGAGGATTCCATCTGAACTTGTTTTGAAGTCTGACTTCATTCTCCCCTTATTTCTGAAAACCACAATTTCACATCAATATCTTAAATAATGACAATTATAAAAACCAAACCCTAAATTAGTGTTACAATAAGATATCGACCTAAACTACCTGGCCTACTTGTAACACATGTATTTTGGTTTACTTGTTAAATCTATTTCGTATAAGATGAATGTTTATGTGATCTGACATGATGTAAGTTGCTCATGCCTATGTAAGAATTAAATGTCTAAGCAATATGATGAATGCACAATTGAATCAGATAGTGTTGGATCTTACATGAGTAATGGGATTTGGATGCATAAATCCAAGGTTGAGATTGCGTATGAGATTTTAGGGTGAAACCATAAATGATGAGATGTTAAGCATTATGTATGTATGTGATGAACTATGATGATACATAAAGAGATATGATAAACCATAATGAGATACGATGCAACCAAATGTGACATGATATGTTTGTATGTGCATGTCAATCCACCAAGGCATGTATAAATATCTTAGTGTGTTGTGGTTTGTGTACATGTATTAGCTAGATTAGGATCTAATGTTGTGTGTGTGCATGTCTAAGAGAGAGAGTCAACATGCATAGTTGGGTTGTGTTTTTTAGATGATGTGGGAGGTTTCCCTGGCCTCAAAATGTGATTGAGATGATTGAGAATTAACTAATAATAGGTCAGTAATATGTTGATGGGAGTATTAAGTTAGTGATACTCGTGGATTGTGTATCCATATACTTGACCAAATTTTATGTTTAATGGGACGATTTTGATGTGATCATGAGATATATTGATGAGGTGGTTTGTCCCTCAGTTTTTTGGATTGATCTTAGTGCCCCTAGATGGGTTTAAATAGTCCAGTCGGTTTGTTTTTTCACAAAGATTGTGTTTGAATTTTTGTTGAGGACCATGGGTCCCATGTTGGGAATTTGGGTGGGTTTCGCATGATACCAATACATTGTGGTTCTGTAACCCTAGATAAGCTTTAAAAGGATATAGAATGGTAATTGATGGTTTATGATCTTCTTGATGGAAATTTGGTCTGGGGTTTTCATTACAGGTTCAGGGAAATGACGTTTTGTATGTTTCCAAGAGGGAACCCAGGTCGGGGTGGAACAAACCTGTAACGACCCGCTCTTTTGAGTGTCTAAAAGACCTTAAAGTCACAAATTGTCACTCATAAATTCCATGATCAGATTCAAGAAATAATACATAATAGTAAACAATTTCCATTATTGAACATAATATTTACATGTTTGCATAAAAAGCTCCTCTAAGGAGTTACATAACTTTTAAACAAAATTAACTTTTACATGTGTGAAGATAAACCATTAAGACTAAACCTTCATGATTAAACTGTAGTGTCTTCAACATCTTTAACTGTACCCTCATGTAACATCCCTGACCTGGGTTATGCGTTAGCCCTAAATGTTTTGTTTAAGAAAGATAATTATATGGTTGATCTTATCTTTTGAAAATTAATTAAGGCTCAAGAGGAACTTAAGTTTCAATTTTAGTCCTTTTTGAATAATGTTGAAAACAATGTTTTTCCCGTTTTGGACTAAAGTGCAAATTACCCAAGATGAGGGGTTAACTTGCAAATGTTACATGATAAAATGTTCCTCAAGTGTTGAAGCATCATAAGAATGAAAATGATGCAGAGGTATGGCTTGTGGTAGCCTAATCACCAAGAAAGAGCTTATTAAGCAATGTTTGTGCATTAAAACCTCGTTCTGGTGTAATGTGCAAATCACCCAAAACCCAGGGTTCAATATGCAAAATACCATTTCTAGAGAGTCCCTAATGTTTCTTGGTATTAATTAGAGACAAGAAAATCAGAGGGGCGTCTCATTTGAATCTCTTTGGGGGAGAGAGAATCTTGATATTAAAATAATTAAGATTTAAGCATAATTGAAACCCTAATTCAATTTAATGCAAATATATATATATATATATTAATAGTAGTGTCCTTCAACCAAAAGTGTGATGGTTGAATTTATATAAGTATGGACGTCTTGTTCCTTGCAATGGCACTGAAATATCTAAATTGAGTGGAGAGCCCACTCACATTAGTTAAAGAAAAACTAATATCCACTAATTCTTGGATATTATTATTATATTGATTAAGGTGCTTAATTTGTTTTCTTTTAATTCATGGATAAAGAAGACGATTTTGAAGGGGAGGATGATGGCTTCGTATGCAAGGAAGTGAGGGGGATAAGTGGCACTAATTTTGGGAATTAAAGGATTTTTATAACACTTTCTCTCTCTTGAAATTCCCTTATATACACTCCATTTTTCACCCACATGAAAGGCTTTTTTCGACTCTTCTTTCTTTCCTTGCTTTGGCCGAACACAAGGGAGTTTAGGAGAAATAGGAGTACGTAACCCAACCTGTAGCTGAGCTCCTTAATCATCTTTAACCTTGATTTCATGGTGGAAATCGAAATTCGATGCTTATTTTCTTCTTTTCTCCATTCAATCTTCAACTTTAGCCATTCTTTTCACTCAAAGACTTGAGGAAGGACCTTGGGAAGTTGAGGAAGTTTCATTCACCATTAAAGATGTGGAGCTTGAAGCTTGGATTCAACTTTGAAGGCGGGTTATATAACTTGAACCCTTAAATATTATTATTGATTTCATTTCTTCATCATATGTTGAAACTTTCTTCTTTCCCGAAATTCCTTTTGATTAATTGTAGAAATCACCACAAAGTTCATAGAAAAATTCGAAGGTTTGAATCTTGAAGATAATGATGTTATCTTAGCACACACCTCAATAAAGATCATGTGCAAATGGTTTCAATTTGATGACCAAACGGTCTCAAGACCGTTTGAGGGTAAACAGTCTCAAGACCGATTGAGGTCAAGCGGTCTCAAGACCGTTTGGGGTCAATTGCTGATGTGGAACAATGAAGATCCAATGGTTCAAATTGATCTAATTATAATGGGTTCAAGAATGGATGATCCATTGATTACAAACCCTAATCGGATTGATTGGTTGAAACCCTAAATTGATTGAGTCGGTTTCTAAGTTAAATGGCCCAAACGGTCTCAAGACCTTTTGAGGGAAAATGGTCTCAAGACCATTTGAGGTCAAGATGAGTCATGGATGGATGGAGATCCAAGGGTTACAAGTTGATCTACGTTCAATGGCCTTAATGTTGGATGGTTCAATGAGTGGAAACCCTAAATCAATTGATTAAGAAACCCTAATTGATCCATTCAGTTTCAAGGTGGTTGGACCAAACGGTCTTGAGATCGTTTGAGTCCAAACGGTCTTCAGACCATTTGAAGGGCAAACGATCTCAAAACCGTTTGATGTTCAATCAGTTTCAATGATGGGTTGTTCATTTAGTCTCAAGGTTAATTTGATCAAACGGTTTCAAGGGTTGAAAACACCAAACAGTTTCAAAACCATTTAAGAGCAAACGGTCTCCACCCTAGATGCCCAAATGGTCTCAAGACCGTTTGGAGGGAAAACGATCTCAAAACTATTTGAAGGTCCAGGAGGTCAAAACCGTTTGAAGGTTCAAAAGTATCAAAACTGTTTGGAGACCTAATAGTCTCAAAGCTATGAAAGATCAATTAACCCCATGATTGTTAATGATGTATATCAAATATGATTACAATGATTGTACCTTTAAGGTACTAGGGTGATTAGTAACCATAGAAGGGTGAACCTTTGATGCTTATGAAAGCAATATCTCAATACATTATGCTAACCCTAAATGTATGTACTTGAATGAAGGGTTGACCTAATCTAATCAAGCTTGAAGTAATCAACATCCTAGAGAGGATGAGAGAGAGAGGAATTCATACATGTATAATAATCATGTAGTGGTTAAGCCTCAACACTTTCAACATGAATAGAATATGTAATTAGGGTATAATCCTTGACAAAGAGATCATGAAACCCTAATCGAGAAGGTTGATGAGCCCTAACCCTAATTAGGGGCAATGCTAGATGAAACCTTAATCTAGGGTAATGGTGTAACCCTAATCTAGGGTGATGACATGAGAAATCCCAATTCAGGGTAATATAATGAAAATCCCTAATTTAAGAGGATGCTTCATGAAACCCTAATTTCGGGTAAAGTTACATGAAACCCTAATTTGGGGAAAAGTTATGAGGAAACCTTAATTCAAGATAATGTGATGTGAAACCCTAATCTAGGGTGATGCTATGTGAAACCCTAATGTAGTGATGCCATGTGAAACCCTAATGCAATGATGCTATGTGAAACCCTAATTTTGGGTTATAGTGCATGAAACCTTAATCTTGGGCAATATGATGATAAACCATAATCCTAATTCTAGGTAATGGGATGAGTATCCCTAATTGACATGAATTTGGGAAACCCTAACCCTAATGAGGGAATAGTGATGCTACCATTACATTGCATAGTACTGATATGTAATTGAAATAACTATTATCATGTGTACTAATCATGTAGGTATCATGAGATGTTGGACATAGCCAGGTATGAGCTGTGATGTTTTATTATTGAAATTGTTTTATGGGCCTTGTGAGCCATAATATGCTTTGTTTCCTAATAAGAGGTAACAAGAGATTAACAGGCTTTAAGAGCCATGTGAGATGCATGTATTGGAAGTATCATGTTTACCTTGGTTAGATGACCTGAAGGTATTAGTTACATGATAAGTGGTAACAAATGTTCTTTGATGAACTGAGGGTTTGAATACTCATATTTCATAATCATGATGATGAGATGTTAAGGGTTGAGAATTCCCATGATGTGACAAGGGATTGAGATCCCAATGATTTATAAAGCTTCAAAAAGTACTTGTTAGAAGCATTACACATTCTTTGTAGCATTTGTTATAATAAATTATATTTGAAAACTTGACTGATGCTAAAAGAATATGGTAATGTACTTAATTAATCAAGTGAAATCTTATCATGTAGAGCCTTGACCATAGATCCATCATCATCAGTAGTTGGTGATGGTGAAATAGGTTTTCCTACATGATCTCCTGGAGGGCATACTGTTGAGTATGTGGGGGTTATGGGCATGACCTTACGCCCTAATGGAAGAATTGATGTGAGATAAACATTAAATCTATCAATCCTTCATTATATATGTCAGGATGGATGTATCACTAATCTCCCGATGCCGGGATGGATGTATCACGAATCTCCTGATAATATTTAATGCCAGATTGATGTGAGATAAAAATGAGATCTCTTGATTGCGAAGAGAGTACAACTGTCGTTGTAACTCTATAGTGAAGTTGTCAGTATACCCTAGAAAGCAATTTAGCAGAGACACAAGATGTCTTGCATGGGATCTCATACTGACCGAGATAAGGATGAGGTCATGGAAATCCGACTCTTCCATTGACCTAAGTATGGTACCGATTTTGATTTTGCAATGGTCGGTTGGAGTATGAGCGGTATACCTCATGTCCTCAGGGCTTAAGTATGATTGTAAAATGTAATTAGCCATGTAGCATTTTTGCTTAAGGTTAAAATACGAGAATCAATGGTTGATGTTACCTTTCTTATCATATCCTAGATGGATAAATGTTATACATGTTCTTCAATTCCTTATTGGATAAGTAACATGCTGCTTTATCAAGTTATAGCTGAAATTCTTGGAATAAGAATACCGCTCTAATCTATTTAGACATTGATTTATCTATTGTTGGATATATATATGATTCCTCTGCTCAGTATTATTCTATTAAACTGCAATAATAATGTTTTTGGCAGAGAGTTACATCTCTCGCTGGGACAATTTCAATTGTCTCACCCCTGTGGGATCCAACCTTTTTAGGTAGATGTGGAAGAAGAGGAAGAAACTCTATAGCAGGAGAAGAACAACAATAGCAGTAGTAGGGACAACAGTGATATTCCAGGTGGAGGCACTGGCTGTCATATTTTGTATATAGAGTCCTATGTGTTGTCTCTGTACTCTTAGGTCCTCAGAGTTAGTAGTTAGTACTTTTAATGAATCGATCAAAGATTTTGGGCTTGATGCCTCGAGGTTCTTATGTTGCCTGTGTATAGTTTTAATAGAGCAGTTGAGGCTTGTAATCCTCGAGAAGAGATGGTACATGATATGTACTTATGAACTAGGATGAAAATAAAGTACACTAGTTCTTGATAAAATTGTTTTCCTGTGTTTGGATCTCTTTGTAAATGGTTTTAATTTTTAGTGATTTTCAATAATCCGATGCTTATTTTAATTCCGCAATTAATTACACTGTGACAGTCTGATTTGGTGTCGGGTCATCTCACCTCATATCCACGATGCAAGTATATTTGATACCTAAAATGCCGACAAACAAATACGCGGTCAGTATATTGCTATACTGGTACGTGGGTTCAAATAATAATCACAAGTACACATATAAGAAAACATCTTTATCTTGCATATAAGAACAAAAACCTATTTTATATTATAATCCATATCTGGCCAACTACCTCAGGTGTAATCACAGTCCTTCTGAGGCTCGTGTGCATTACCCTTAAGATCAGTCTAACCTAGGATTCAAAATATTATTATTTACTTTACATGATACTGATAGGAACTTTAAAATATGCAAGAAGTAAATAAACAAGCAAGTAGTTTATCTTTCATTCAATCTCATCGAGAAACATCAGCAATCTTGAAATTCGATACATCTATTCATAAGTGTAACCACATACCTTATGCCATCGCAGAAACCATGCAGAACATCATATACTTTACAAGTGTATCCAAACATCCAAGCAACAAAACATTTAATCTGAAATATACATACTACATAAACCCTAATACCACCATATTATGGTTTCTAAGATTACTATTGGATCAATGGGCTCTAGAAGGGGGGGTTGAATAGAACTTCACAATTCTCACAAAATTGATTAGACCACCAAATTATATTAATTGCAGAAACTCAAACAAGCAACAATTTGATGACTTAATCTAACATGCACAACAAGGATGAGAGACAAGGAAGAGCAAGCACTTGGACAGGTGGTTTAGAGTGGTTCCATATCCTAAACGTAGGAGCAATGTCAGTCCACTACCTAGAGTGGGTTAGTCTCTAGGATTTTCAATCTTAGTACTCTTATATTCCACAATAAGATTACAAGATACAACAACCACACATCCAAGGGCTTAGTACCTCAAGCAAAGATCTTCAACGAATAGAAGGAGCTTACCCACTTGAAGCATGGAGTCTTCAGCCATCAACATGGACTTACCCACTCTTTTCTTCAAGTCTTCTGCCTTCAAGGGATTACCTATCTTCCTTGAGTGTTGCCTTTCTTCTCTCCTTCACTCGGAGATCTAGAGAACCTATCTCCTTCACTTGGAGACCTGGAGAAGCTTGCCTTCTTCAACCTTGAAGAACAACACCTCCTTCTCCTTCACTTGGAGAGGGATCTTCAACTATCTTCAAAGGAATGGAGGTTGGAAGATGGAGGAGGAGAGCTTTTACATCAACACATGGAGTAGCTCTCTTACACAGGAACCTATCTCACGCATACTCATGAATTTGACTTGAAGGTAGAGAGAGAAAGGGGCTCAAAGGCTTAGAACACTCTCAACTATAGTAGAACTAAGTTTGCAATGAAAGAGCAGCCTTGGAATGAACTCCAAGTGTCCTATATATAGCTGAGGGTGTTGCTTTGAGTTAGGTGAACTCTTGGGCCGAAATATAGCTGTTTTCCTTCAAGAAAACGTCTCTATTTGCGATCAAATAACCCACCAACAGTCACATCACTTTTTTCTGCAAATTCCGTACAGTGCAATCGGTCGAGTTTCAATAAAGGTAACTCGACCGATCAAGTAAAAGACAAAACCGATATTCAGACGGTCGGTCAAGTTTGTCCTGGGGAAACTCGATTGATCCCTAAAGATCATTTTGGTTAGCCACTTGATCGGTCGAGTTCTGTGCAAACACAACTCGACTGATGCTATCTTCAGAAAATTGACTTAAGGATGATCGGTCGAGTTTTAAGGCTGGGAAACTTGACCGACCGAGTGCCTGAAATCAATTTTCTAAATTGCATCTAAAGTGATTAAAACTTGGTGTTTTATGTCCCAATCAATTTTCTCACCGTAGTTACAAGTCAATTCATCATTACAAGTGATTTCAAATATGTTCTAAGGTCATTTACATGGAAATCCCAAAATGCACACTTGTAGCTATTTTGACTTGAACTTGAGCCATTTTAGGGCTTTGGATTTTGGATCCTTTTCATGTACCTAATGCCTACAAACAATCTTAAACACACAAATTAGATACATATGAATGGAATGGTTAAGTGATTACCAAAATATAGGCAATGTATAACCTCTAGGTCAACAATTACAACCTTTAATTAATCATATTAGGTGAAACCCTAATCATCATCTTAAACATATTAAAATATTCATGATACCTAGATCACATTACTGGCATTAAGATCATAACAAGATGCCAACATTGGTTTCAAAACCCTAAAACATCATATATAAGATTACTAATCTAGAATCTTCCATTATTCATTATTATCAAGGTTTTACTCATTATACATGGCAAGATCAGGTACTATCTCAACCTAAACGAGTCTACATCAATTAAGCATCATATTAACCAAAATCTAGATCTTCCTTTCTATTAAACACACTAACAAATTTATTGCCTATACTTTTAGAACATGAAGCATAATCAGGTTCTGATAATATTCCTCTTGCTTTCTAAGCAACTTTCATATATTATATGTCCCCATCAGAGTTACCAATAATTTTCTATAACTGCTTCAAGGTTATTCAATTCTGACCAATCATTAGTCACCACATCAACATCTAATACCCCTTTTAACTTAATTTGCGAACTAAGTTAAGCTTATAAGGGAAAGACCATACTACCCCACTCGTAGAAGGGCACCGCACGCAGCCCCGACGGGTCTACAGGGAGCCCAACTCCCACTCCGACGAGTCGAGTGTCATGTCAGGCACTTAGGCCCTGGGCTATGTAGCCCCGACAGTGGTCCAATCATCTCTTTCCAAAACTGCCGAACCCGAACATGCCCTAGGTGAGGCCAGGGGTGACCAACGATTGAGGGAAACAGAGGTCCTAGACAGCTAGGTCTTGCAGGTTGCAATAGACTAAAAGATGCATGAGAGGGGGTCGAGCCCTTCCCTAAACCTCTCTGTGTTAGTGCCAATAGATGAGAAACTTTGAGGAAGTTGTCTCATTCCTTTCCTTCCTCAGATACTCGACAAGGAGATTTCTCTCCCCACTTAGCACGATGCTTCTATGATGAAAGGGTGTTTCCATGACACCGCATGTCTCCTGGTTCACCACCAGGTCTGTCGTCTGCAGGTATGTCACCCAACGCCTTACATGGCATGTCTATCCTTGGTTACCAGCATGAAAGAGAGTCGCTTCATTCCCGTTGATGAGTTGGTTTCCCTTGCAGGTCAGAAGAAGAGTTGGCACAACTCACGCATCTCCAAACCATGGAGGAGGTTGCTGACCAAGTCTTCTACTACAAGCGCCCATGATGATAGCTGAGTTTTTCAGGCGAAAGTTGGTGCTTTATCGTCTCCCTTATATAGGTCGTATGCCTAACTTTTAGGGTTAAGGGTAAGAAACAAAGGCGTGGGTGTTGGCCAAGGCTTGCTTGGGAGCGCCATAGAAGGCAATATGATTATACAGAAAGTAATTCAATTACTCTAAATATCACGATCCATCTATGTGTGTGCATTAGACCGGATACTTTTGCCTTTCGATTTATGGTAATATGTTTCCAAGGCTAACTCATTAAATCTTTTTCCAACTATACTTCATAATCGGGGTTCATTGGGTTACCTTTTATATACCAAAATTCTCCTTTCCTTTAAACCATGTTTCCTATTTCCTTTAGGAAGCTTACATATTGTTCCTTTATTAGGCTTCCAAAAAAAAGGTGGATAATCCTTTAAATAATTATCTAAGCTACATATTATCTTGGATTATCCAAGAAATCCTCTCATTATCTTATATTCTAATAATCCATCAACCATAAATATTTTGGATATCTACCATGATCACAAATATTTTCAATATCCTAAAGTTATTTTAGGGACCCATATGTAAACTCTGATTATCCAATTGGGCTGAAAAGTGACCTCAAGGCCCATGAACCCCATCTTGGACCTTCCAAAGGCTCCATGAGCTTAGTCACATTCCTAATTACCAAACTTGAGGCTTTGGTAACGATTGCATCTTATATTCGCCCCATACGAACACATGTTCAAAAGCACATTATTTCCTTAAATTGAACATTTATTATGAGTCTAGGGTTTGGAATTATCAACCACGATCCTCAAAACTCTTCATTACTATATGTTCCCTAATTCATATAGGCTTGAAGTCTATGAATTTCAAGGATCACCCCTCCTTAAAAGGAATTTTGTCCTCAAAATTTAGGCCTACCAAGCCTAGGTGAATGATACTCATATCATCTTCAAAACTTAGGGTTATCACCCCATTTAGATTTCTTTAACAACTTTTCTTTAGTATATCAAATTTCATTTTATTACTAAGATTGGCATCTGAATTGAAATTCACGTATCTCCACATCTCTAGTATGCATAGGTCATCATCGCTTGATGACTCTATTCTCTTTGATGATTTCATTATTTCTTGATGATTTCATTTTTCACCTAGGTTTCCAACCTATTATTCATTATTTGCACACAAGGGTGAGGTAACACCTCTAAACCTAGTTCCCGTCATTACACATTAAATGTAGGATATCCGTCCTCATTATCCCAAGTTTAATCATAATGTGTGTCTATCCAATCTCCCTTTCTCATAATGAGATGAAATTAGCATTTGGCTGCAACCCGAACACAAAGTTCATCCCATTCCAAGAGCGGAGATAGTACATCCACAAATTACCTTTCAATTTCACATATTAAGTTGAATCATACACGATATGACTCTAAACTTACTTGTTCTTAATTTAATAGCATTCTTATATTCCATGAAGTCAAGTGTCCCTTTTTTTACTCTTACATTAGGGCACAACTTCTCTCAAGTTTCTATAACTTCCTTATATCTCTTATATTTACATCCCATGTATCATTATGAGCCTTGGCCAAATCCTTTAGATATCTAGGGGTATAGGTACTCTTGGAGTGATCTCATCCTTATGTATCAGGGAGTGTCACATTCACCCTTCTAGGCCGCATGAACATCATGAAGGTGGCAAGCCTCTTGAGACATGGGCCTAGGGCAAACTCAATTGTTACCTCCTGACCTCTTGGTCATGTGCATTTAGTGCATATAAACTCCCAACCCATCGGTCCTATGTACCTCTAATACACCCTACTTGACCTTAGGATTGCATTAGGTCTCTACCCTCCCTAAGGATTTCTTTTGAGATGTCACATATTTTAAGCACACTATTCTCTTATTTAATTCTTTAACCTGGATTACCTTCACTTCTCACTTTCGAGTAGACATTATGCAGTGTTTTCCCAACATTGGACTCGGGCCACCTTCCCTCCAGGGCTTGGTGCCATATCGGTCTTCCCTCCTGGGCTTGACCTTCTCTGATCTTCCCCTCCAGGGGCTTGATCACAAACAACTACATTGTAGACTTAGGCCACCTTCCCTCCTAGGCTTGGTGCCTACCTGGTCTTCCCTCCTGGGCTTGACCATTTCATGACCTTCCCTAATGTGCTTGGTCGTCCACTTAGGCCACCTTCCCTCCTTGGCTTGGTGCCTCATTGGTCTTCCCTCTGAGGCTTGACCATTTCATGACATTCCCTCCTCGGCTTGGTCATCTACTCAGGCCACCTTCCCTCCTGGGCTTGGTGCCTTACTATTCTTCCCAATCCTAGGCTTGACCAGGTGTTATGAAGAGATGGCATCCTTGGGTTCAAAGAATGTAAGTGTTTTCATTTTTTGATTTCTTTAACTCTTCTCCCCTATAGGTGAGGATTAAGGTTATATCAACACTTAAATATGTTTATTCAATTACCTTTTAAGGGAAAGTCCCAACCTAGGGTGCATTCTTGGCTCATAGGAGGGGGGTTAGGCTCTCTAGCCAGAACCTGATCCCAAGATCTAGGTTTTGCCTCCCTCATAGGTCATCTTCCCACTCTTTGGGTTGACTCACCCCAGGTTGGCAAACTAACCCTAAAGGTCTTTTTTTTCATCATGCATACATTTTTATCATTAGAATTTCTCAAACCATGTTGGCTTAATCTCTAGAATACCCCCTCATGGTCTCTGTCCATTCAATGAACTTGGGTCACCTTCCCCTCCAGGGGTTTGGTGCTACCTCAACCTTTCCCTCCAGGGGCTTGGCCATCATCACCAAACTTCTAGAGACAACATAACGAGTTTGAGGAAGTTATATTCAAACTTCCACTTTCATATATATATAACTATTAGGTTCATATATTTCTTAAGACCTCTTACACAAGTTTTATGCTCCTCATGCACACATGCATGTGAGACTAGGTTACTTAAATCCATCTCTTTATCTTCCTTATTCCTGATTTCAAGTTTCACATGGATTGTGTCCCATACCACCACACCATGTTCATTATTTAAGATTAAAATTTTAGGATTAGTGTTAGGGACTATACTCCTATCTCACAGATTTTCCCTGTCCCTAGACTCTTCTAGAGTTTTCATACCCTAATCCAATTCCTTCCTCTATGAAAGGGCTTACTTATACATGTATCTTTCTAATGTCTACCCTCTCTAGAGGGATCTACACGAAAGGTTATATCTTTTCACATTTTACTTCTCTAATTAACAATTTATTTTCAAGGCTTTTAAGCAAAGAGATGAGAAGTAGACGAAAATGTGAGATGAGGAACTTAATTTTTCTCTTAAAATTTCTAAGGATAATTTGAAATTATAAACTATCAAGTATTAGTTGATGAATCTGTGCTCTGATACCAAATGTAACGACCCGTACTTTTGAGTGTCTAAAAGACCTTAAAGTCATGAATCATCACTCATAAATTCAAGGATTAGATTCAAGAAATAATACAGAATAGTAAACAATTTTCATTATTGAACATAATATTTACATGTTTGCATAAAAAGATCCTCTAAGGAGTTACATAACTTTTACATGTGTGAAGATAAACCATTAAGACTAAACCTTCATGATTAAACTATAGTGTCTTCAACATCTTTAACTGTACCCTCATGTCCACGATTCAAGTATATCTGATACCTAAAACACCGACAAACAAATATGTGGTCAGTATATTGCTATACCAGTACGTGGGCTCAAACAATAATCACAAGTACACACACAAGAAAACATCTTTATCCTGCATATAAGAATATAAATCTATTTTATATTCTAACCCATATCTAGCCAACTACCTCAGGTGTAATCATTGTCCCTACGGAGCTCGTGTGCATTACTCTTAAGATCAGTCTAACCCATGGTTCAGAATATTGTTATTTACTTTACATGATACTCATAGGAACTTTATAATATGTAAGAAGTAAATAAACAATAAAGCAGTTTATCTTTAGTTCAATCTCATCGAGAAACATCAGCAATCTCAGAATTTGATACATCTATTCATTAGCGTAACCACGTACCTTATGCTATCACAGAAACCATGCAGAACATCACATACTTTACGAGTGTATCCAAACATCCAAGAAACAAAGCATTTAATCTGAAATATACATATTACATATGTGTCACCATGTATTCACATTATATTAAACAGATTTATATTCACTCCTAAACTAGGCTTTAGGGTTATCTCGTGTTTAGACTAAGGATTAGGGTTACAAACCCTAATTCCACCATATTATGGTTTCTAAGATTACAACCTTTAATTAATTATATTAGGTGAAACTCTTATCATCATATTAAACATATTAAACTATTCATGATACCTAGATCACATTACTGTCATTAAGATCATAGCAAGATGTCAACATTGGTTTCAAAACCCTAAAACAACATATATAAGATTACTAATATAGAATCATCCATTATTCATTATTATCAAGGTTTTACTCATTATACATGGCAAGATTAGGTACTATCTCAACCTAAATGAGTCTACATCAATTAAGCATCATATTAACCAAAATCTAGATCTTCCTTTCTATTAAACACACTTACACATGTAATGCCTATACTTTTAGAATAGGAAGCATAGTCAGGTTCTGATAATATTTTATTTATATTCCTCTCATTTTTCTAAGAAACTTTCATATATTATATGTCCCCATCAGAGTTACCAATAATTTTCTATAACTACTTCAAGGTTATTTGATTCTGACTAATCATTAGTCACCACATCAGCACCTAGTACCCTTTTAACTTAATTCGCGAACTGAGTTTAGCTTATAATGGAAAGACCATACTGCCCCTCCTGCAGAGACTTGGGCTATTGTACGCCTGGGGGCAAACCTGTCTAAAAGGCTTGACGCCTTCTCCTTCCTCGCGGAAGGGCGCCGCATGCAGCCCCGACGGGTCTACCGGGAGCCTTCCTCCCGCTCTGACGAGTCGGGTGCCGCGTCAGGCACTTAGGCCCTGGGCTCTGAAGCCCCGACAGTGGTCCAGCCACCTCTGTCTGAAATTACCGAACCTGAACAAGCCCTAGTGGAGGTCGGTGGTGACCAACGGTTGAGGGAAACAGAGGTCCTAGATACAACTAGGTCTTGTAGGTTGCAATAGACTAAAATATGCATGAGAGGGGTTCGAGCCCTTACCTAAACCTCTCTTTTTTTGTGCCAGCAGATGAGAAATTTTGAGGAAATTGTCCCGTTCCTTCCCTTTCTCGGATACTCGGCAAGGAGCTTTCTCTCCCCACTTAGCACGACACTGCTATGATGAAAGGGTGTTGCCTTGACATCGCTAGTCTCTAGGTTCACCACTAGGTCTGTCATCCGCAGGTGTGCCGTGTAACACCTTACATGGCATGGCTATCCTTGGTTACCAGCATGAAAGAGAGTCGCTTCATGGCCATTGATGAGTTGGCTTCCCTTGCAGGTCAGAAGCAGAGTTGGCACAACTCGCGCATCTCCAAACCATGGAGGAGGTTGCTGACCAAGTCTTCTACTACAAGTACCCATAATGATAGCTGGGTTTTTCAGGCAAAGGGTGGTGCTTTATCATCTCCCTTATATAGGTTGTATGCCTAACTTTTAGGGTTAAGGGTAAGAAACAAAGGCATGGGTGTTGGCAAAGGCCTACTTGGGAGCGCCATAGAAGGCAATATGATTATACGGAAAGTAATTCAATTACTCTAAATATCATGATCCATCTATGTGTATTAGATCGAATACATTTTCCTTTCGATATATGGTAATATGTTTACAAGGCTAACTCATTAAATATTTTTCCAACTATACTTCATAATCGTGGTTCATTGGGTTACCTTTTATATACCAAAATTCTCCTTTTCTTTAAACCATGTTTCCTATTTCCTTTAGGTAGTTTACATATTGTTTCTTTATTTGGCTTCCAACAAAAAGGTGGATAATCCTTTAAATAATTATCTAAGCTACATATTATCTTGGATTATTTGAGAAATCTTCTCATTATCTTATATTCTAATTATCCATCAACCATAAATATTTTGGATATCTACCATGATCACAAATATCTTCAATATCCCAAAAATATTTTAGGGACCCATATGTAAACTTTGATTATCCAATTGGGCTGAAAAGTGACCTTAAGGCCCATGAACCCCATATTGGACCTTCCAAAGGCTCCATGAGCTTAGTCACATTCCTAATTACCAAACTTGAGGCTTTGGTAACTATTGCATCTTATATTCGCCTCATATGAACACATATGTTCAATAGCACATTATTTCCTTAAATTGAACATTTATTATGAGTCTAGGGTTTGGAATTATCAACCAAGATCCTCAAAACTCTTCATTACTATATGTTCCCTAATTCATTTTGGCTTGAAATATATGAATTTCAAGGATATAACATCATATAGGTTCAGAACATATGACTAGGTTAGTTGAGTTGGGTTATAAGAAGAGAGAGAGAGGAGTTAGGAGTTGGTCAAACTAGGTTGAATAGGCTAAACTCAGGTTGTGTTGAAGGATTTTGACTGTATTGAAGTGATCGACCTATTTTGGCATGGTTGATGCAAGCAATCAAGCCTTTGTTTCCTGGTGGAGAAAACCTTGGGTTGGTTTCTAGAATCCAACTGGAGCCATTGTGATAACTAACATAAATTGAGGGAGTCAGAGTGTCAGTCTATTTCGGCTATAAATAGACCTCAACCCCTCTAGTTATGAGTTAATGGTTTTTTCTCTCCTAAGAGAAGTGGTGAATCCCCATAGAGAGGTGGAAGAGTCAATCTGAGGGCAGCAGACCTCCCTAGAATTGGAATCATATTGATCCATAATGGATGTCAAAGGAGAATATGTGTATGAGGTTAGAACCTTCATTTCATGTTTCTTTTCTTCCTCCTTTATCCTTTCTCGACACCATGTATGTCTATTCTATACAAGATCTTGAGGAATGTTGTTCCTCCTTCTACCTCCATTCATGGTTCCTTCAATCGGAGCAAAGAAGGAGATGACTATTTGGATGTTTATTGTGCTTAAGTGAAGCTTGCAAAGTCCCAAGAAGAATGTTTTCTATTGACCAGAGGCTCCACCATGGGGAAAACTTGAGTAGAGGTAAATGCTTGCTTCTTGAAGGCTAGAGCCCAAGGACATCAACCTAGTGGATCTCAAAGACATCATTTTGACTTTTGTTTGGGAATTTGAGGTAAGTGGATTCTCCATTTTCATTAAAAATGTGAGAAAGTGGATGATTGAGAGGGAAAACACATGCTAGTGTTGGATCTAAGGGCTATAGAGGGGGTGAATAAAGCTACAAAATTTCTCACAAAATAGATTAGACCTTCAAATTATATCAAGTTTAAGGCAATAGCTTAATTCCAATTTGAAGTCTTATCTAAAAAGCATAGCAAGGATGAGAGAGATTGATAACAAGCACTTGACAAAGGGATGTAGAGTGCTTACACACTTCAAACTAGAAGTGTGTCAGTGCACTACATAGAGAGGTAAACCTCTAGGACTTTGCAAGTGCTTTTCTCTATATTATCACCAATAAGAGTTACAACACAAGACCTCCAAAGGACTCACCCATCCAACCACATGGAGATATCCACCTTACCAAAGGGATAACCCACTTAGCTTGAGTCTTCAGCCTTCACCAAGGTCCTACCCACTCAAGATCAAGTCTTGTGCCTTGAAGGACTTCACTTCTCCTCTTGGATCTTCAGCCTTTGTCTTATCCTTCACCCAGAGAAGATCGCCACTTCTTCATCAACCTTGAAGAGGACCAGCTACAACTCCTTCTTCACTAGATGGAGCTTGCTTCACCTTTTCTTCGTGTAGGAAGGGGATAGGAAAGTAGGAGAAGATTACATGAACAAGGGTGGATCTCTCTTACAATATGCCTAGCTCACTCACAAATCACGAAATGAAGTGTAAACTGGAGAGAGAAAGGGGCTCAAGGAGTAGCAACACAGTCAACTATAGCAAGGACCTTGAATGTATTGAAAGAGCAAACTTAGAATGAACTTCAAGGGTTCCTATTTATAGCTGGGGGTGCTCCCTTGAGTTGGGGAACACTTAGGGCCAAAATATAGCCATTTTTTCACAAGGCAACATATCTATTTTCACCCAAACAAGTCACCAACGATTATAATCACTTTTTTTTACATTTTCCATACAGTGCATTTGGTTGAGTTTCAATAAAGGTAACTCGACCGATCAACCAAAAGACAAAGCCAATTTTCAAACTATTGGTCGAGTTTGTTCTAGGGAACTCGACCAATTAGCTAAAATTGAATTTTCTCAGTGAGTCGGTCGGTCAAGTTCTGTGAATGCACAACTCGATGATGGGTCATCTTTAGAAAATCCATCATAGGATCGGTTGATATTGTAACTCGACCGATGAATAGCCTGTGATCAATTTTCTAAATTGACTATAGAGTGATTAAGCCTTGGTATAAAGTATCCCACAAAATTTTCTCATCTTATTTATAAGTCATATCATCAATAAGATTACAAAATTCTTCTAAGGTTGCTTGAAGTTATTTCCTTATTGGAACACTTGCATTACATTTTACTTGAACTTGGACAAGCTAGGGCTTGTGTAATTTGATCCTTTTCATGTACCTAAAGCCTAAAATCAATCTTGAACAAACATATTAAATACATATGAATGGAATGGTTAAGTCATTATCCAAATATGGACAATGTATAACCTTTAGGTCAATATTCTCCCCCTTTTTGACAATGAAAAACCATTCCTCAATCATATTGAAAAGGATGTTGATATTACACCTTTGCCTTGTGAATTGTAAGGGGATTCAAGATTTGAACAATGTGAATTGCTCCCCCTCAATCTATGCCTACTTTAACCTGCATAGTTAGGATATCTACACAAAGCAATATAACATATATGTACTATATGGTCCTTTAGCAAGTCACATGATAAAGCATATAATAGACAAGAAAAGGATCACATAGGAAGTAAAAACAATATGGTTGATTTCAAGACATTGAAAATTATCTCCCCCTTTTGACATTATCAAAAAATAAGGGGGGTAGAAGAGCGTAAAAATAGGTCTTCTCCAAGCACAACCAAGCAGATATCCAAACGTGCAATCTCAAAACATACACCAAATAGAGACGAGAGAAACAAACAAGCTAAGTCATAATCATAAAATCGTGAAACATGGCACCAACTCATAAGATATAACATATCAAAGAGTACAATTGCAAATAATATAGATTACAACCTAGAATGCAAGTTCTCATAGAACAACTACAAGTAAAAAATGATGAAAACTAAGATGATAAAATAGTATAGCTTAGATCATGTGCCCAGATGTTTCTAATACAAAATATCCTAGAAAGATATATATGATCAACAAACTAGACTAAAAACTAAGAACATCTAGATATCTAAGTTATCTATATCAACAACATCATCATCCTCATCATCAGGCTCATAGTCATCATCTCCGTCTGAAGGTGAAACAACATCACCTTCATCACCAGAGTCACCAGCAAAACCATCAGAGCCATCACCATCGTTAGATGAAGCACCATCATCCTCATCATCACGAGCATCATCATCAACATCAGCAACCTCCTCATCTGCCTGGTCTAAAATCTCCTCATCAACAGAAGGACCGAAGCGACGACCGGGCCAACAAGCATTCTGCTCATCCCAAGTCATACCAAGAGCATAGAGCTCATTGGCCTGAGGGAAGGAAGGAGCAGAATTTCTAAGGATGGCAAGCAAAGTGACGAAGGGTCTAGTAGGTAGAGGTAGGATAACAGGTGTAGGTCCACTAGTAGCAGAGGGTGTGGGAGAAGCAAAAGGTGTAGGTGGAGGGGTAGGGTAAAAGTGATTGTATGCATAGGATGCATAATCACTTTTTGGGTAGGGCTAGTAGGCTGGGTAGGGATGTGCACATGATATGTTCATATTTGACATGATTGAACATAAATCCTGATGCAGGTGCTCCTGGACCTAGAGGTTGTATGCATATTGATGTATCATGTAACCCATGAGGGCTTCATTGGACACACGAAATGAGGCACGGGCAGGTCAGGTAGGCTGATGAGGTGGAGGTGCTCGGGTAGAGGTCAAGGCAGGTTCAGTAGAGGTAGAAGCAGAGGTAGAGGCACCGGGTGTGGTGGAGGAAAGGATAGGCACAAACTTCTGGATAGTGGTCTCACTGATACATACTCCCTTCTGGGAAGGTCTGTAGTGAAAGTCATGGAAGAGATATTTCTCAGTGGAGAACTAAAAAAGACCACATATCAAGGCAGGGTAGGGAGGGTGAGTGCTACGGGTATTCTTGCCTGAGTCAAAGCAAGTCATATGGTGGAGGATGTATCTAGACCACTTGACTCCCACATTCTCTAAGAGGCGGTACATGATCACCGTAGTGTTCTTTACAAAATCTGTTTGATTTTTCTTTGGATGGATGTTGCAGTTGACCACTAAGGTAAGACTGTGCTTCTTAAGATCCAAGGAAGAGGAGGGTAGGGTGCTCTTCTTCTTATAGGCGAACTGAGGTTTCTTCAAGTAATGATGGATGTCAGGAAGAGTGATATCATATTGCTTGTAGAAAGCCACAGGGTCAAGAAGGTCAAAATACTCACCGTAATCCTTACACCAGGTGTCGTTCTCATCGGTAACTGAGAAGAAGACATTCATGATATCCTCCGAGACTTGGAATTTCTTCCCGACTATCATAGACGTTAGGATCACTTGAGTATTAGGAGGGGGTACAAGGGTGTCGTAATTCCAATGCAAGTTCACATAGAATTCATGAACGACTTTTGTGCTAGTCATGGAATTGTTGAAGCACGCACGTTCAACACCCAGGGCAGATAGATGGTGAACTTGTAACACTCTTGCCACTTGATCGATGACCTCTTGGCATTTAGGGCTAGGATCAAAGAGTGCACGAAAAGGGAAAGGACTCTATGGAAGAAGGTCCTTATACCTATTAACAGCCTCATTTGAGACAAAGATAGTCTCATCAAAGGGGATCAAGTAGGAAGACAAGGAGGATGGTGCATTGGTAGGGGTGGCTCTCTTCCTTCTATTTGAAGCCATGGAAATGAAATAGAGAGGAAGGAGGAAGTAAAAGCACAAAATGCACCACCAAAAATGTTCACACACCTAGGTTTAGCAAGGGGGCGGTCAAGGATGGTCTACCTAGGTCGGATTAGGGCTAGGTAGGGGAAGGGAAGGTCGAGGGTGGAGAGCTTAGGGCTTAAGAGAGTGGAATCAGTCAATTTTTCTCTAGTTGAGAGGGAGAATAGTCAGCCAAACCCAACTTAAGTGTGCTCCATCCCGGCCATCGGTCAAGTTCTGTGAACTCGGAAACTCAACCGATTGCCTTTTTTAAAAAAGCTCTCGACCATCAATCGGTCGAGTTTGTCCTGGGGAAACTCGATCGATGGTCAACCTTACCTAAAACCATCAAACTTAATTTCTAGCCATTTGAGTGCTAATTAAATTTACTTTTCAAGTCCATTATGTATATTGAACATACTTAGGCACATATCACTCATCATTGGGTACTATTTTGTGAGAAAACATGCATTTGTGAAAAAATACTCAAAAAAGAGAAAAACAAGGCAAAATGAACATGAAAAATCGATTTTTAGCATATTAGTAAGCAAAGATGATCAAGATAGATGCAAAACATATAAGATAGATGAAAACTAGCTAGAAGGCATATAAAATTCATTCAAAGTAGTAATAAGCAATTTTGATCTAATAAAGTTAAATTGCTCTCTAACTAGAGGTTTAGTGAAAATGTCCACCGATTGATTTTTTGTGTCCACATGCGTGATATAAATATCCTTCTTGGCAATGTGATCATGAAGAAAATGATGGAGAACCTCTATATGTTTATCTCTACTATGCAATATGGAATTGTAAGACAAGTTAATTGCACTAGTATTATCACAATAGATAGGAGAATCATTAAAATGAATGTTAAAGTCTTGGAGCATTTGCTTCATCCATAGGACCTGGACAAAACAACTCTTGGATGCAATGTACTCAGCCTCGGTGGTTGATAATGCCACTGTTCTCTATTTCATGGAGAACCAAGACACCAAACATGGTCCTAGGAGGAAGCAAGTGCCACTTGTGCACTTTCTATCAATCAAGCACCCTGCATAATCAAAATCACTATAAACAGTAAAAGTAAAGTCCCTTGACTTGGGATATCATAGTACACAATTTGGGGTTTTGGCTAAGTACCTTAGAATCCTCTTAACTGCTATAGATGTGATTTCTTAGGGTTTGATTGAAATCGAGCACACAAGCCAACACTAAACATTATATCAGGTCTAGCGGCAGTTAAGTAAAGTAAACTTCCAATCATACCTCTATAGAGCTTCTCATCTACCTTTTCACCATCTTCATCTTTATCAAGTTTGGCGGTGTTTGACATGGGTTTGTCCATCCGCTTGGTGTTCTCTGTCTCAAAGCACTTAAGTAGTTCATTTGTGTACCTGCCTTAGTTGATGAAGTTCCCATCTTTTATTTGCTTGATTTGAAAGCCGAGGAAGAATGTGAGTTCACCCATCATACTCATTTCAAATTCACTTTGCATAAGTTCACTAAATTCTTTGCAAAGATCAAGGTTAGTTCTGCCAAAAATGATATCATCAACATATATTTGAATGATAAGAAAATTGTTAGAAGTGTATTTTAGAAATAAGGTAGAATCCACTTTGCCCATGTTATAGCCATGATCTAACAAAAAGTTCTTTAATTTCTCATACCAAGCCCTTGGTACTTGTTTGAGTCCATAGAGAGATTTTTGCAACAAATCAATATGGTTAGGTAGACTATCATGTTCAAAGCCCAGAGGTTGTGCAACATACACTTCCTCCTCAATGGTAGCATTCAAAAATGCACTTTTAACATCCATTTGATGCAAAAGAAAGTCTTTATAACTAGCAAAGCCAAGTAACATATGAATGGACTCAAGTCTAGCTACAGGTGCATATGTCTATTCAAAGTCTATACCTTCTTGTTGATTGTAGCCTTGAACCGCTGACCTTGCTTTGTTCCTTACCACTTTGTTGCTTTCATCAAGCTTGTTGCAGTAGACCCATTTGGTGCCAATGATCTTTCTATCACTTGGTCTTGACACAAGGGTCCAAACTTTGTTTTTCTCAAATTGCTCCATCTCCTCTTGCATATCTAGGATCCATTCTTCATCCCCAAGAGCTTCCTTGACATTCTTAGGCTCGAGTTGTGAGATGAAGGTGATGTTGGCTTGTTCTTTGTTGAATGCAGCCTGCGTCTTCACTCTTTCAAATGGAACACATAAAATTAGCTCCTTTGGATGATTGTTTACAAACTGTGGAGTTGGATCCTTCTTTTCATCATCTTTGTCTTCTTTTTGAGTAGCCACCTCTTTTCCCTTTTGGGTGTGATGTGGAATATTATCGCACTAACAAACTCACTCAGGTTTGAAATCCTTGAGTTTTTAACCAAACCCTTGTACAATAATACCACCCGTAAGCAGACGGGTCTTATCGCAGTATAGTTGAGGAACGAATCCCAAGGGACAATGTTTTTAAGAATCTTTTACTAGTCAAATCCAGTTGAATCAAGACTAATATTTAGAACCTAGGTTGGTTGATTTGAGTTTAATAAAACTAAATGCAAGGAAAGTAAAGATCAGGATTAAAAATTGATTAAAGATTAATGATATGGAATCAATGGGATGGTCCCAGGTTTTACCACCACTACACATAAAAACACATTCAATCACAAACATCCATGCAAGATATAACTATACAAATAGAGCTGCTGCAAAAACCCCCATACGGGCGTCAGGTTCACGTAAGCATCACCATCGGTATCAGATGTTTTGTCACCATCTGGATCACATACTTACCGCTCCAAAGATACAGATATCCAACTGAAGTTGTGGGCCCCCTTGTACGGGTGTCAGACACATAGAAGCATCACCGTGGGATAGATGACTCATCACCTCACAGATCACACGTTTACGGCTTTAGGGAATCCCTTTCTATTTATAGTCAGGGAGTCAACCGCGTTAACCAACATTCAAATCCTATATATTGAAGTTCTCACAAGATAGTAAAAGAACAAGATAAATGCAAGCAACTGATCAGTCCACAAGCACACATCGATGATTAACAATGAAATGAAAAGTTATATGCATTGCCATAGAATGTTTAGTATTTGAACATGTAACCATGAGCAGTGGGGCTAGTCCCCGCACCCCAGCAAAAGTAAACTACTCACTCATGGTGAGATAAATAAGAAGAACAAGAGAGAGAGAAGATTCCTCCATGAGCATGGTAAAGAAGATGATCATAGATCGGTGGAGAAATGGTCTTCTACACAACGTCGGGGCAGATCTGGACGAGGAGGGAAGAACACCATGACAGTCAGGGTAGATATTCTCTCTCCACCTTCTCTCTCTTCTTGTGGTCCTTGCTCACAGTAGGAGGAGCAACTCGTGGACGTGATGGCGGCGTAGGCACGGTGTGGATGCAACAGATCTAGATCTAGTTCTAGATCTGGATGGGGTGGCTTGCATATCTGAGTTTCCACTTCAGATCTGGGTGAATGGGGCACAAGACCACCACGGAGGCAGGCTGTTGGCTGTGGAGATCGTCTCCTTAGGCTCATGTCAGACCTGCAGCCTAATGGCGTCTGGAGAGGATGATCTGAATGAAGGGGTTCGGGTCCTATTTATAGGCCCAGTTGGCACCGACTCAAGATCGCGATCGTGGTTGTTTGACAGCAAGCTGCGATCTGCTGAATTGTGGTTAGTTGGTGGAAGGTGATGGTCGCGGCCTCTTTACTACTACGATGAAGGGTGGCAGATGGATGTGTGATGGCGGATGGATGTGGAGGGAGGTAGAGCCATGGGTGTGTTGTTGGTGCAGCTACAGTTAGCAAAGGTAGAGGGAAGAAGGATGTTGTGATGTGCAGGAAGGAAATGGGGGGGTCGTGATTCCTTTGCTGCAATCGCAGTTAGTTGGGCCCGGTCGCAATCTTTAGGTGGTCGCGATCATGGTAGTAGAGGGAACTGCGGCCACATAGGTGAATAACTATGACCGTGGTTGGATAGGGTTAATCACGATCAAAGGGAGAATAGGGGCCACTGACCACTGCTAACCATGTTAAACAAGGCTCCATAATGGGCCAAGAAGGCAAGGCCCATTGCCTAAATGACCTGCATAAAGGTGCAAAAATCCAATAAAAATAGGGTAAAATTCTGATTAAACCAAAATAAGTACAATGTTAGAAGACATGGTCGATAAGTACAAGAATGTAAGAAAAATTGGGACAAGGGAGGTGATTGAGTCCGGATGAACATACATTCATCAAAATACCCCGAACATAAACGTTTCTCATCCTCGAGTAACACAAAATCTGAAACAGTCGCCAAATAAATACTTTCACTCGTGTGATTGCCTCATCTTCACATCACGATTGTTTCTTTTCTGCTCGGTATGACTAAGCATCTCAAAATCTTTAGATCACATAACACATATTTCCATATCTTCGTTCCCGATTTTGTTTCCCAACATCACTTCCTCTCCACTTTTTCCAGCATCAAGAATATCTAAGAGTTTCATAAGAGTCCGGAGACACCCGCAGAACAACAAGTGTGCCCTTGATCTAACACTGGTGTTTTTAGGAATGAGGTAGGCATTCATTGTGCCTTTAGGTGGAAAAGGGAGTGAAGGGTGGTATGGAAGGAAGAAATAAATCTCTCCTCTATTCGAAATGAAATTTTTATTATATGGTTGCAATTTCATTGATTGCAACTCTTATTATTATTATAATATATATATATATATATATATATATATATATATATATATATATATATAGTGTGTGTGTGTGAATCTCTCCTCTATTTGACTCGAAACTGCATTTTGTGTGTGTCCACATTGGCATCTTTTCTTGGTGGTATGCCCCTATTACATAGCGAGGGGTAATGGAAGAAGCGAATAAAGAAGGAGGAGGTGTGCCACCCCGAACTTAGGGTTTGGCACTATTTTGACTGTTTTTGTTTCTTTTTGATGGACGGAGGGGTGCGAAGATGATGGAAGAAGTGTAGAAGAGAGTTCATATCAGGATGCAACTTGATTTACAATTCAGTGCATCGAGTTGTTCTCCTTATCTTACTCTGCTCAAATAATGTCTTGATGAGGATCTGGTGGAGATTCCATGCTATTGTTCCACTAGTCAGTTAGGAAGCACAATGTGTTTGATCCCTCTCAGTTCGAATGATACTCATCATATTTAGTGATCATGATGTTAGGATTCATAAGCTTCACATGGTAATTTCTAACCATTGGCTAGTGATGCAAGGATTTTGAGTCGCTTTTATAGACTGGTTTTACATGCATTTTATGTGCTTATTAGTCGTATTTGTGGTTAATATCGCATGATTCACTCATTTTAGTTTATAATATCTTTTTGCATCAAATCTATTGTATTTCATCTTTTTGGTTATAAATGATCATATTTATGTGTTTGAGAAGGCTGATTTGGATTCACCTTGAAATTTCAGGAAAAATGAATATATGCAGCTGTCGATACCATCGAAAGATGTCGATAGTATCGACTCGGTCACAGTGAGACAGCCGCAAGGAATCAAGATGTGTCGATACCATTGACACTGAAGTTGATGGTAGCGAGATACCTACAGCGAGCCAGCAGTCAGCTTGTCGATACTATCGACACAAACTCGATACTATCGACCTTGCCCAGCTTCAGCGTCAGATTGGTGAAAAAAGCGACACCTAACGGTGTCGATACCATCGACAATACATTCGATGGTATTGAGTCTGTATCAGGAGGAACGTCAGAAAAAGAAGACTTGTCGATATTTTTACGGGTCGATACCATCGACGCCGTCAGATCAGGTTTTGTTTCATATCAGTTCTAATCGGACGGTGGTGATCTTTTGGCAATCTAAAGTAGTGCATATACCTAATTTCGGCGGCCCTAAGAAAGGTATCACGTCATTAGTCATTGCACAAGTCTCAAGGAGAGGAGAAGAGAAGAACGGAGCCCAGAACCACACCCCGATCGTTTTGAGAGTCGCAGAGGACGTTTTCCATCGCCGAAAGGCTGTAGGTCGTGCATTCTATGTCAAGGAATGCCCTGATCTCCTCCGTTCAGGGGTTTACATCACTTTCATTCACGTTTTCTCCATGATTTCCCTTTCTCTTGTCATGTCTTTCATTGAGATGGCCATGCAGGGCTAATCCCCTTTATCTTTAGAACCGGGAGTAGCCCGGGTGATGGTTGTATGGCATTTTTATCATAGTATATCATAATTTGTCTCTTGAATCCGTGGTATGATTTTGTTTTCTCCATTCACTACTATAGATCCTACCTTTAGTGTCGGTTATTTAAGGCCTTTAGTGTCGGTTTCTAAGCGACACCTATGTGGGCGACACTAAAAGCTCACCCATTACGCGTCGGTTCCAAAATCGACGCCCAAACTCTTCGCGCACCACCGAAATCGTTCATGTTTCCTGTGGCGCGAAGGTATATGCGTCGGTTATTAGATAAGAAACCGGCACCATATACCTTTGCGCCACATAAAGGGCGCCATCTTGCCCACTATCAGCGTTGGTTATTAGATAATAAACCGACGCCATATACCTTCGCGCCACAGAAAGGGCGCCATCTTGGCCACTATCAGTGTCGGTTATTAGATAATAAACCGATGCCATATACCTTCGCGCCAAAGGAAACAGGCATCGGTTATTTATATAAAACCGACACTATAACTTTGTGTGTCGGTGTTATACAAATAACTGACGCCTATTGTTTTGTTTTTTTTTTCTGTCAATCTACAGACCTGCTGTGGCTGGTCGCAGGATGAGAAACCTGCAGTTAACTGCAGGTTTTACGACATCCATTGATATCATCCAACAATAGGCCACAAACCTGCAAATTTAACAAAAAAAATATTCACACATGCATTTAGCAATACAACCTGCAGTTCCATTTTATTTTCACACATTTAGAAACATTCATGTAGCTAGCAATCTGTAGTTCCATTCATTCACATTCACACATGTAGAAACATTCATATAGCAACCAACACTTTCATTCATTTTCACTCAGACACATGTAGAAACATCTAGACATGTAGAAACATTCACACATATATTATAATTCAGAAATTCATTTACAAAATATCATTCTTTAGTCATTATTCGCTATCAACATCCCAATTATATTTTAAAACCCCCACTATTTGTATGGATGTTGCCCATTCTTCTCTTACTTCATTTAATTCTCCCATGGTATAGGGAGCATGTACATCTGGTAAGTCCGTTCCTGTAGTGGGGTCAGCTTTAAACACCTGTAAAGAGAATGATGTATATATATAATTAATGAGCTATAAATAAGATTGATATATTTCATATTATCTAATGAGACTATATAATACCTGAGCAATACAATCGATGTCCATACAACATGATAGACTAACACATATATAGTACATAACAACAGCAGCGTCGAATTTACATACAACACTAGCTTAGTACATATATAGTGGGACTAAGGTGACGATCCCACCTGCTAAAATAGGTTACCGACAACTACATGTTATGACTGGGAGGTCATGATTCAGCAACCGTATTCATTAGCAGGAGGACAAACAGATCCACCTGCTAATGCATACGGTTGCTGAATCACGACCTCCCAGTCGTAACATGTAGTTGTCGGTAACCTATTTTAGCAGGTGGTATCGTCACCTTAGTCCCACTATATATGTACTAAGCTAGTGTTGTATGTAAATTCGGCGCTGTTGTTGTTATGAACTATATATGTGTTAGTTTGTCATATTGTTATATGAATCTGAAGCACTTGTGTGTGCTGCACTTTATGTATTGTATATGTATCCTGCTTCTCTTCATTGGGGCTTCTTTTGTTGTTTCATGGCTTTCTGCCTATATATCTATATAACCTTTGGTGAACGCCTGCATATCCTCTTGGACCCATTGTGTGGTCGTAACATGTAGTTGTCGTTGAGCATCGCTGATAGCCTAGTTAGTTAGCACATTGATTTGGTTAGTAACAATAAAGGTTAATCTTGAATAGGTGAATACATAAAAATGTATATTAATTAAATTGGGAGTGACGCTTAATACCTTGAATTCATCTATTTTTCTTTGGGTAACAAACTCCTCCCAGTCTTTGGGGTCCAAGTAGTTCCATTGATGTGTGGCTTCCTTCTTCCTATATATATTTTTCAAAGAGAATACAAACAAAAATTATTAGTGTAGAGTTAGTGAAATACTGATCAATGTCTAGAATTGGAATCAATCAAGAACCTATTCTCAGCATCGCGTATGTAATCTCGGGTGAGATTGGTCCTATAGTTCTTTAGCACCCTCCCACAATGTTTAGCATTTGTATTAACTAGAAGATAATGAAACATCAAATCAAAAAATGATATTGATATTAAAATAGTAAACATTTAGCTTCAATAAAAAAAATATAAACATGCATGCCTCTAAAATTGTGATCTTTTATCAATTAACAATCCTTCATTGTGATCTCCGCGCACATA
This sequence comes from Alisma plantago-aquatica, assembly GCA_963693085.1. NCBI lineage: Eukaryota > Viridiplantae > Streptophyta > Magnoliopsida > Alismatales > Alismataceae > Alisma > Alisma plantago-aquatica. Next base: position 537,587,739 of record OY856409.1, on the reverse strand, counting down.
TAAGTCATCATTAGCTTCAATATTTTGTGGAGTTGGCAACCCAACTGAGAATGGACTGGAGTCATCATATTTATCATAGTACTCTTCTTCATCTATAGGATCTTCAATGAACTGTCTTTTACCATGAAGAACAACCGACCATTTATCATTTGTAGGATCATCGATATAAAATACTTGTTTCGCCTGTGATGCCAATATGAATGGTTCAGCCTTCTCGCCAATCTTTTTAAATTTCACTAAAGTGAAACCCAATTCATCCACTATAACTCCTTTGGTGTTATCAATCCAATTACATTTGAAGAGCGGAATTCTGAAATCTATGTAGTCAAATTCCCATATCTCTTCAATGACACCGTAATATGACATTTTAGCTTCACGTGGACTCTTATCCTTTGCACTTGCAAAAAACATAGTCGATGCTTGAAGGGTGACCCCACTGTTTTGGACGACACTCTTATCATCTTGGCGCTTTGTGTAATATGTGAATCCATTAATGTCATACCCTTCATAAGACATAACAGTCAACTTTGGTTTAAAGGCAAGGCATTTGATAGTTTCAGTAATATCATCTGGTGTTTGAGATAGTTGATGTAAGACTTTATCTTCAAACCACTTAATAAAAGTCTTGTAATGCTCTCTAGCAAGCCACATTGTATTGGCTCGAGGATATTGTCTTTTGATGAAATTGGTATGTTCCTCGATATAAACGTTCACTTCTTCCATGTTGTGTAAAATATACAAATGACCTTGTTCCAACTGCTCACGGCTGATTACTTTCACACGTGATCCCAAAATTCCTTTGCCAAATAGCTCGTCAATATTCTTGTCGTTATCAGGAGTGTCATTACCACTGAGAAAGTCATTGCAGAAATCCATAACCTCTCTCGCCACATAACCTTCAATAATACTCCCTTCAGGCCGATAACGGTTTCGAACATCACCTTTAAAAACGCTCATGTATCGTACAAAGGGATACATCCAATGCGAGAAAACCGGTCCCAAGATTTTCACTTCCCTAGTCAGGTGGACAACAAGATGTACCATGATATCAAAGAACGAAGGAGGGAAATACATCTCAAGCTGACATAGGGTAACAACCACTTCTCTTTGCAAATTATCGAGAGTCTCAGGGTCAATAACTTTGCTGCAAAGACTGTTGAAAAAGAAACAAAGTCTGGTGATTGCAAACCTTACATGCTTCGGCAATATAGATCGAATTGCCACGGGAAATATTTGTTGCATTAGAGTGTGACAATCATGAGATTTAAGACCTATCAACTTCAGATCTTTCATTGATACCAATCTACGGATGTTGGATGAGTAACCATGTGGCACCTTAACATTTACCAAGCATTCACAAAAAGCTTTCTTCTCCTTTCTAGACAATGTGTAACAAGCGGAAGGTAAGTATGTTCTTTTATTACCCATTTAATGTAATTCTGTTAATTCTGACCTTATTCCCATTTCACGTAGGTCTAGTCTGGATTTTATCCCATCTTTAGTCTTACCTGGTATATTTAACAGAGTACCAATGATGTTATCACAGACATTTTTCTCAACGTGCATTACATCGATACAATGTCTGAATGTCAAAGAACTCCAATAAGGAAGATCCCAAAATATTGACTTCTTCTTGAATGAAGAATTGTCACTCCGTGTAGTACATTGTGATCTCTTACCAAATTCATTGACAAAGTCTTTTACTCTTTCATAAACAACCTCCCCTGGTATAGGTTTAGGTGCACTGCGTTCCTCATTCAATCCATTGAATGCTTTGCGCTTCCTACGATACGGAGGGAATTTTGGAAGAAACCTTCGATGACCGAGATATACATTCTTACCTCCATGTTTTAGTCTTGTTGAATCAGTGTTCTCTTCACATATAGGACACGCTTTAGCTCCTATGACACTATATCCAGACAAATTCCCATATGTTGGAAAGTCATTAATAGTGCAAAACAACATAGCATGCAAACAAAATGTCTCTCTTCGTGAAGCATCATAGGTCATCACACCTTCACCCCATAGTTTCTTTAAGTCATCAATCAGAGGTTCAAGATAAACATCAATATCATTTCCAGGTTGTTTAGGGCCCGATATCAACAACGACAACATTACGTACTTATTTTTCATACACAGCCAGGGAGGAAGATTGTATATAACAAGCATGACTGGCCAAGTGCTATGTTGGCTGCTCAATGTCCCGTACGGATTCATCCCGTCTGTACAAAGCCCAAGTCTTAGATTCCTGACTTCTTCACCAAATTCAGGGTACAATACATCAATCTTCTTCCACTGTGGGGAATTAGACGCATGTCGTAGGATCCCATCATTATTTTTTTTAACATCTGCATGCCACCTCAAATTCTTCGCATCTATCGGATTGGCAAACAAGCGTTGAAACTGTGATATTATAGGTAGATACCACATCACCTTGCCAGGAGAACCAGTTTTGGACTCCCCCGAAGTCGTCAATTTATACTGTGACGCACCACATTTTGGACAATCTTTCAAATCCGCATAGTCCTTTTGAAATAATACACAATCATTCGGGCATGCGTGTATCTTCTTGGCATCCATTCCCATTGGGCACAACAATTTCTTTACCTGGTATGTTGAGATTGGCAGCTCGTTTCCTTCAGGAAGCATTTCTTTCAACAAAGACAACAATGACATGAAGCTTTTGTCGCTCCATCTATTGTTAGCTTTCAACGTATACAATCTCAACACAGCGTTAAGCTTCGTAAACTTAGTACAACCTGTGTATAACAGCATCTCAGCATCATGCACAATGTTTCTAAAAATGGGAGGTGGATCGGTGTGCTCTACCCCACAACTATCCAGCATCGCATCAACGATGTCTACTAGAACTGGTTCATTCACATCTACGTCATTGTAGGCAATTTCTTCTTCCACACAAGAACTGCTATCAACATCCACTGGTTTTGGGTTTGAAATCTCTCCATGCCAGTGCCATTCTGTATAGCCTTGTATAATCCCATTGCACATGACATGAGTTTTGATTTCATCACCAGTGTTGACTTTCAAGTTGTTACCGCAATGCCTACATGGATAGTAGAACCTATCTCCAGGTTGTTTCCTATGTTCCTTGGCAAATCTAATGAACAGGTCAAGACCAGAAATAAACTCTGGGGTGCAGCGATTACGAATGGACATCCATGATCTATCCATTCTATGATCAAAGATAAAACAAGTATATATTAGGACAAGATTAGGGTCTAGGGTTAAGAAATACATGTGATGTCATTATTATATATAATAAATGTGTACCACCTATCCATTCTTGAACACCAAATCTCACTAGTAAGTGTATAATGTGTATTGGGTTTTCAAGAAAATTTCGGCAGCATTTCCCCGTTGTTCTCCAAGTACATATGTACTTAGAGAACAAACGGGGAAATGCTGCCGAAATTTTCTTGAAAACCCAATACACATTATACACTTACATCCTAAGCGAGATTAGGTGTTCAAGAACAGTCCCAAACCGGGGACTATCCAAGATTTACTCCTAATGAGTAAATCTTGGACGGGTTTCTAGGCCAATGATGCAGCCCTATTTTAGGGCTTCATCTTGTGTTATTTTGCTCTTCAATCACATCTATACCTGTTAGATTACATGTCATTCCCCCTAATATGCTTATTTGTATAAAATGCACTTTTGGACATCATTTGCGTGTTTTTCAGGCATTTGGACCACACTTGATGGAAGAGAGAGAGAAGGAGTGATCCTAGGGTTCCTCTGCCCTTGGAGAGACCCAAAGTGAAGTCCAAGGCTCCCTCAACCTACCCTTAGTGGCCAAAGATCATTTGAAGTAAAGATGTCCAAGAAAATCCAAAGATCCAAGTCAAGGTGCTGCCCCAGAACCCAGCACGGCCGTGGTACCACAGAACGGCCGTGCTAGATGACTTAGAAATTAACAGGCTCAACATCCAAGTGAAGCAGAGAACACCACGGCCGTGAATAGCACCACGGCCGTGCAATGGGAAGACACCACGGCCGTGCTCCACAAAACGGCCGTGGCACAGCAGAGCAAAACGGCCATGCAGCAGCACCACGACCACCTCCGTCAAGCCCACCACAGCCGTGCCATACACCACGGCCGTGGAACACTTCCACCACCACGGCCGTGTTGACCCACCACGGCCGTGGCCGTTTTGACCACCAACCTGACATTTTGCAATTTAATCACCACGGTCATGCCCATCCACCATGGCCGTGGCCTATCCTACCCACCACGGCCGTGGTACCCCACCACGGTCGTGCTACTCACAGAATCCAGCCACTTTTCCACTGCTTTCCCCATTTTACCCCTAACTTAACCTAGTGCTTCCCCCACACCTATATATACCTAGGTGGCGGCTGGGGCACGAGGCTGGCTACCTTCCACCGCCTCCTAGCTCCCCAAATCGCCATCCACTCCATTCCACTCCAGATCCACCTCAAATCCACCCCATTCCACCATTTTCACCACATAACCCCCCATATCTAAGCCTTCCATCCACCTCCCACCATCATCCCACTCCATTCCATCCAAGAAGAAGGAGGAGGACGACCTGCTGCTGCTGGACAGAGGATTGACAACCACTACTTCGAGCTCCATGGCCACCTCCATCTTCTTCTCCTTTCTTTTTGTATTTTCTATTTCCATGAGTAGCTAGGCCCCCTTAGGTGGGCTGTTTGGGGTCAAATATGTTACTTTGATACCATGTTGGGGGAAAATGACATGTAAACTTTGTAATTCCATTTGTTAATGATTATGTTCTATTTGCATCTCATTCTCCATGGATTGCTTGTTGGTTTGTGTGTGAAATCACTTAGGAATTTAGGCAAATTGCTTATATGTGTGAATTTTGGGATTTGCCCCTAGGTCCAATTCTTGGATCCCTAGGCTACCTCCCATCTTCCTACATCTTAATCAATCTCCCTAAGCCTAAGTGAGAGATCTAAGTAGCTAGATTGGATAATTCTAGTGCAATTAGCATGGAGCCTTCTCAAGGCTAGAATGTGGGGGAATTGGGGTCCAAAACCCTAATCTCACCTCCCCATTACTACCCTCGGCCCCTAATTGCCCTAGGAATGTCTAATCTAGAAACCTAGACTTGATTAGACTCTAATTGGATTGAACCTAACCCCTAACCCAATTGAGCCTCGTAAGGGTAGTAGGGGGTGTTAGGGACTAGTTCCCCTATACACAACCTAGCATATCCATGGCCAGTTAGTAGCTTAGGTTATTTCATTAGACTCTAACTTGTTGTTTGGTTTGGATAATCTAAATGGAATCATAATGTTCACATGTCACCCCCAACTTAAGTGATAAGTTCATACCCCTAAATAGTCCACACGTCTCTTTACTGCTTAAAACCCTAGTTCTGTGCTTGCTTAGCTTAGTTAGTTCTTTTCTTGCTTAGTTAGTTGCTTGCCTTGCTCTTGCCTTTTTTATGCTAGTTTAGTTCTTTAATTGTTCTTTTGTTTTTCTCTTGCTTTCCTTAGTGTAATTTGCCTTTTCATGCCTAGCTTAGTCTTTCCTTGCTTGCTTAGTCTTAATTCAGTCTAGGGTTAACATAGATTTCATTCTTGCCTTTAAATTGCTTGTTTATCCTTAGTTAACAATCAAAACAACCTTTAAACCCTTAACCCTAGTCTCCGCAGTAGGAAACTAGCGAAACTAACCTAGCTCTAGCGCCCCCTATTTTCCCTGTGGATCGAACCTATACTTGCCACCTTCCTATACTACGACACGACCCCGTGCGCTTGAGGGTGTAGTGTTTTAGTAGATGTAGGTAGCTAGTTTAGGTTTATAAATTTTGAAAGCAAACCCCCATCCACCGTGCATTCCGACCTCGTGGGGCGCATCTATTCAATCGAGTAGTGTGTTAGCACCACCAGCGGAATCGCATCAAGCTTTCTAGCACCATTGCCGGGGATTAGAGGCGCTCGGCCTAGCTAGTTAGTTTTGCTTTGACTTTTCCTACTGCCCTCATCATTGCTATTCTTTATTCATTTTTCTTTGCATTTCTTGTGTATATTGGTTTACTAACTTGCTTTCTTTTGTTTGGTTGTGCTTTATGCATGTGACAAGCCATTCGGGAGGAAATAAGATGGAAGACCAAAATGCACCTCACAAGCCGCTTCAAGACTACTTCATGCCTAGCAACTACAAATCGCCAATTGCTAGCAGGGTTGATCAAATGCCAGGGGAGCAATTCTCTATTCCTCCAGGTTTTCTTGGGTTCTTGCCCATCTTCTACGGCTCAGAGAGTGAGAACCCCTATAAGCACTTGGACTCCTTTCTTGAAGTATGCTCCACCTTCAGGACGTCGACGGCTAGTGATGATACAATTCGGTTGACCTTGTTCTCCTTCTCCCTCAAAGATAGAGCTAAAGACTGGTATGACTCAAGAAAGGACATCATGAGTTGGGAAACAATGAAGAATGCTTTCTTGAGACAGTTCTACTCTATTGCAAGGTTGACACAAATGCGGCATTTCGTGACAAGTTTTAGCCAAATGGGCAGTGAGCAGTTTCATGATGCATGGGAGAGATTCAAGAAGTTGTTGAGAGAGTGCCCACACCATGAGATCCCTTTGTGGAAGCTAGTTCAATCATTCTACTCTGGTTTGTCTCTAAAGGACCAAGACACAGTGGACTCTTCTTGTGGAGGAGTTTTCATGGCTAGGCCACCTGAGGAGATATGGCCTTTGTTTGAGCAGTTGGCTGAAGGATCAAGAATTCGAGCTTCTAGCATGATGAATGAAAGAGGGTATGCCTTTGGTGTGACACCCCCTACTCATGATGACTCAAGCCCGCAAGTGATGAAGATTCTTGGTGACATGGTGAACTTCATGAAGAACCAGGTGACAAATGTTCCTTGCCACCCGATCAGTTCTATTGAGTTCTATGGGGAAGAAAAGAAGACACCTCACTCCTATAGTTACCAGGAACCACAAAGTCCTACATACAACTCAAGGTTTGAGGAAGAGGTTCTATCCATATTGAAAGTGTTTGATGATGTTCAAAGGGATGTTGCAAGGTTAGAAGAGAGAATAGAGCAGCTATCTTCTATAATCGCTCTCCAAGAGGAAAAATTGTCTTCAAGACCCCTCGTGAGCCACCATGAAGCAACTGGACCCATGCCCTCCTCTCAATATTTCTATAGTCCACCCCCCATGCAAGTACACCCCATTCACTCATTCCAAGGCTATTCCCAGCCTTACACCCCTCCACCACCTCCCTTACCTCAAATCTCCCAAAACTTCACTTTCCAACCCCAATTCTCTCACCCCCCCTCAATTCCCTTCTCCACCTCAATTTCAACCCCAAGTGTCACCTCCACCTCCTCCACAGCCACAACATGCTCCCCCTCTTCACCATGAGCAAGGTAGTGATGTGACAGTTCTAAGGAGTGGGAAAACTCTTGAGCAGCCCGCAAGTCAAAGAAAGGTTGATAAAGCAAAGCAAAGGCATCCAAGTGGTGATACTGTGATTGATATTTCCGAAGATGATGTTGTGATACCGCATGTTGAGTTTGGGATTCCATGTGATCCGCCACATACCCCTTTTGCAGGTCCTACCATCCCTAGTGTTCCGCCTCATGTTCATGAAAGTGCGGCAAAAACTAGTGATCCTCCGTTTGTAGAAGCACTAGATGAGCCACCGGAGTTGAAAATGATGCAAAAGCACAATGTTGACATTCTTGAGGTGTTTCGCCAAGTAAAGGTGAACATTCCACTTTTGGATGCTATCAAGAAAATCCCATCATATGCCAAGTTCCTCACGAACCTATGCACTGTGAAAAGAAGGTCAACGGGGAGGATTCTAAAGAAGGTGAGACTGAATGAACAAGTGAGCTCCATCATACAACACTCACTTCCCGTGAAGAGAAAGGACCCAGGAGCCCCACTCATACCTAGTTACATAGGGGGACATCGCATAGACAGGTCCTTGCTTGATTTGGGATCTAGTGTGAATTTGATGCCATATCATGTCTATGTTGAGTTGGGCTTAGGCAAGTTGAAGCCGAAACATTGCACTCTCCAGTTGGCGGATAGATCCATAAAAGTGCCTAGAGGTAGAGTGGATGATGTCTTGGTGATGATAGACAAGGAAAAAGGTGTGGTGTTCCCGGCGGATTTCATTGTACTTGATATGGAGCCGGAGGATAGGAAGATTCCCATCATCTTGGGGAGTCCGTTCTTATCTACAGCTGATGCCGACATTCATGTACGTAGTGGCACCATGACAGTCTCATTTATGGACATGAAGATCAAGATCAACATGTACAGGACCCTAACCCGGCGAGTCCGAGATAGGGATATTGGACATGATCACTTCACAAGTCCAAATGGGCATTTGAGAGAAGGACATCAAGGTGAAGAAGTTAATGATGATTATTGTGATCAAAGGGATGAGGAAAATAGATTGAGTGCAAAGGAAGGATGCATGTTTTGCAAGAATGGACACATGAGAATGCCAAACGGATGAAATTTGAAGAATCACCAAGAAGCCTAGCTGAAGGAAAGAAACTCAACGCTTGTGGGAGGCAACCCACCTAGGTTTGGGAATTTTTGACCCAGACTGCATTTTTGATACTTTTTCTTTGTTTTTACTTTTTTCCAAGAAAGCACACACACTCGTTTTTGATAGTTTTTGTATAGTTTTGATATGTGCAGGTGAGAACAGAGTGAAATGAAGACAAATAGATGAAAGTTTGACAAAGAATCAACAGAATATCAACTTGAGACCTATTTTTGATGATTTAAACAAGATTTGAGTCTCCTACTGCTGTTACAGTGCCCAAAACGGCTGTGGTACATCAACACGGCCGTGGTGGTGCACTCACATTCAACAAGGAAATGATCAGAAAATCAACTAAGTTTTGAACCAGGGTAGAACGACCGTGCAAGGCAGCACAGACGTGGTACAAGAAGACACCACGGCCGTGCCGCGCAGCACGGCCGTGCAGCAGCCCGATTCCAACAGAATTAAGTCAATTTTTGCAAACCTTCTTTTCACTTGCTCATTTCTCCGAAGAACAGAACGGCCGTGCTCCGCGCCCTAGCGCCCATGCAGCACTCCGCCCACCTCCTCCAGCCATCGAATCCTCACCAAATCATCCCCAAACCATTCCCAATCACTCCCCTACCATTTCCACTACCGTAATCTCCATATCCCACCCATTTCCATCCACAAACGTACCACTTTCTCTCCATTCCGCCCCCAACAGCCCCATTCTTCGGAGAAATACGAATTTTTCTAATTCTACCTCCATTTTCGAGCAAGTATGAAGAAGTTTGCAAGGAAGGCAGTAGAGAAGACTAGGGGTGTCATCCCCTACCAAAGAAAGCAAAGAAACAGCCACCCCCAGTTGACGGAGGCGGAATTGGATGCCACGGTGGAGTCTATTGCTGAAGAAGCCTCCGTACAGCCACAACGGGGGGCACCATCTTCGTCGCAGCCACCGCCGTCTGCCTCCCGACACTCCGTCTCATCTGAGAGACCTTCCGCCTCAGCTGCGCGGCCGTCAGTTTCGGCCGCACGACCGTCCGTCTCCTCCGCGGCACAGCCGCAACCCGAGCCACAACGACGACCACGTCGACGCCTCGTTTTGCATGATGAAGATGATACTGAGATGCCTGAAGTTGAGCAGCAACCAAGGCCACCACAGCGCCCGCTTTCACAGCCAGAGGTTACCACAGACAGGGCAAAGGAGCCCAAGCACCCTGGGTGCCTGACACGCAGAGTGTTAGCTACTCGATATGCATGCCAAGCGTCAATGGAGGCAATGGGGTTCTTTGTCTGTTTTCAAGAATTGATGGAAAAATTAGGGATTTATGAAATACTGACACTGCAGTAGGAGACATACATTTAGCTGACGCAGCAGTTCTTCGCCACACTAGAGAAAGCAACCAATGATGGCGAGAATGCAATTAAGGTAACGATTGGGGACAAGAGGTGAAAGATAACCTCAGAGATGTTAAATCAGATTTTTTCCCCAAGTGGAGAGATGGCTGCTCTCCTAGATGGAGGGAGGACAGAAAATGACTCTAGTTCTACATATCAAGCTATGTGGAAGTGTTTCACCGGCCAAAGTACATTTATAGCAGGGAAATCAAAGACAAGTGGTATTCATAGCCCATTTCTCCGCTATGTTCAGAAGGTGTTGGCAAACACCATCTTTGGCAGGTATGAAAATCAAGGCAGTTGCACCAACAAAGATCTTTTTATGCTTGGTTGGATAGCAAAGGAGAGACATGTGAACCTGGGGGCGTTATTGATTGATCACATGAGGACAATCCCATCCAAGAGCACAAATCCTTTTGTAATGGGAGGGATTGTAACATCTATTGCCACTGCCTTGGGGCATGACATGACAGGATATACGAAGGCAGAGGGTAGTAAGTTGGTTGATTTGCACTACCTGGCCCGCTCATCCATGATTACAATTACAGATCAGAAGATCGTGTACCAAATCAACCCACCCTACCCAGGAGTCACATTGGAGTTGCCTTACCATACTCATCCCCTCATGGCACAGTTTGGACCATCGCCAGATTTTCTGGAAAAGTTGAGGAGGTACGAGGAGGAGAACCCTAGGGGAGAGGCAATCCCTGAGGTGAGGTTTGCAGGGAGTCCAGGAGAGCCTTCACAGGCGGCAGAGTAGAGGCGGATGGCAGAGGAGAGAGCGGCAAGACGGGTGAGGCACAGAGAAGAAAGAATGGGAGCGTCAGAGCCACAGCAGCCTTCAGTGAATGCATATGATATGAGTACCATCCATGCACAGCTGGAGGGCATTCAGGCGACGCAGGACAGAATTCTACAGGCACAGGAGGGCTTTCAGAGGACACAGGATGCCATGTGGTTGGACCACCAGCATATGCATTACCAGGTCAACCACCTTTATCAGTTTCACAATGCCCAGGCCCAGAGGAACCCACAGTGGGGTGAAGACTGGTGGAGTTCTTTATCAGCTTTTCAGGACAGCTATCCGCCTCCACAGTCAGACTACTGGGGCGCCTATTACAGACAGGGAGGAGCACCTCCACCACCTCCGCAGTGATCATCTACCCTATCACCCTAGACTTTAGTGTCATGTTGAGGACAACATGGTTCAAAAGTTTGGGGTGGTAGGGCGGTATGCCCTTATTCTTCTTTCACTCATTTTTGCATCTCATCTGCTATTTTACTTTTTGTTTGTTGTTTTTCATTTCTTTTGCTTGTCCTGCTATCTAGTCTAGAATTTTACTGCTTTGCATACCTGCATTCCATGTAGTTTACCTTATTGTCATTTTTTGCGTAATTTTCAAAAATTTTGCTCTTTTTCCATGCATTGCATATCATGTAGATTTTTGGTAATTTTTGCATGTTTTAGTTAGGATTTGCTTGTTTGCTGCTTTAAGTTCAATAATTTAGGCTTAGATGTGATTGAAAGCAACTTGGAACCATTTTGGCCAATTTTGCCCAAATTTGGAACTTCTTGTCTAAAAATTGTGTTTTGACCCAATCTCTACTGTTTTGAACTAAAATGTTGACCTTTGACAAATGCAAGTGAATCACCATTGTTTGTTGCTAAGTGGTATCAATGTTTGACTTTTTACATGTGCATCACCTCTCTTAGGATTGTGATTGAATTGGTTGAATTGTGAAATTGAGCAAGCTTTGAACGCTTAGTGTTTGTGGAATTACTTGTTTGATATATCAATTTCATTTTGTTCATTCATGTGGTGTGATATCTTGGATGAAGTGTTGGATTAATTCTCATGCAGGATGTCTTATGTGGAAAATCATACCAATGACCCCTCTTTGACCCGATTCTTCTTCCATCATCTTCATACCCCTCCGCCTCATAAAAAGATGCCCTAGTGCACATAATCAGCCTTGGCCACCTCTAAAAGTTTAGGGTGGCCATACCTTTATCTCCCCGCTTCACTCTACCCACCATATGCCCTATCTACACCAAGGGCAAGAAAAGAAAAGAAAAAGAAAAAGAAAAGCAAAATAAAATAAAAGGATGCTCCTGTTTAAGAGCATTCAAATAAAGAAAAGATGAGTGTGTAAAAACACTCCAAAAATCTTACCGCAACCATTTCTTCCACTTTCATACCCATTGAGCTAGGAAACATCAAACTTAGCTCATTTTACCCTTTTCCGCAGCCACGTGGGTCATTTGGTGTGATTTGAGATATAAGATTAAATGCATGAATGTGAAACAACACTCCTAGTCATTTTTTATTAACGCCACCATGAAACGGTTTACCCGGAACTTAATGGAAGAAATGTGGATAACTTGTGTATTCTATGCGCTATATTTGAAGTTCATATGCTTTGTGCTCTTTTCATGACTGGATTGTGAAAGAAGGAGAGGAGAGAAGTGAAATGCATGTACTTAGTCACTTTGTTCCCATTCAGCAACAATCGTCTTTTATATTGCATTTCTCATTTCTTTTTGTGAAAGTTTGTAGAGAGATTGAGTTGAAGCATACTTGAGGACAAGTATGTTTCAAGTTTGGGGTGGTGATGCAGCCCTATTTTAGGGCTTCATCTTGTGTTATTTTGCTCTTCAATCACATCTATACCTATTAGATTGCATGTCATTCCCCCTAATATGCTTATTTGTATAAAATGCACTTATGGACATCATTTGCGTGTTTTTCAGGCATTTGGACCACACTTGATGGAAGAGAGAGAGAAGGAGTGATCCTAGGGTTCCTCTGCCCTTGGAGAGACCTAAAGTGAAGTCCAAGGCTCCCTCAACCTACCCTTAGTGTCCAAAGATCATTTGAAGCAAAGATGTCCAAGAAAATCCAAAGATCTAAGTCAAGGTGCTGCCCCAGGACCCAGCACGGCCGTGGTACCACAGAACGGCCGTGCTAGATGACTTAGAAATTAACAGGCTCAACATCCAAGTGAAGCAGAGAACACCACGGCCGTGCACAACACCACGGCCGTGCAATGGGCAGACACCACGACCGTGCTCCACAAAACGGCCATGGCACAGCAGAGCAAAATAGCCGTGCAGCAGCACCACGACCACCTCCGCCAAGCCCACCACGGTCGTGCCATACACCACTGCCGTGGCACACTTCCACCACCACGGCCGTGTTGACCCACCACGGTCGTGGCCGTTTTAAAAACCAAACTGACATTTTGGAATTTAATCACCACGGTCGTGCCCATCCACAACAGTCGTGGCCTATCCTACCCACCACGGCCGTGGTACCCCACCACGGCCGTGCTACTCACAGAATCCAGCCACTTTTCCACTGCTTTCCCCATTTTACCCCTAACTTAACCTAGTGCTTCCCCCACACCTATATATACCTAGGTGGCGGCTGGGGCACGAGGCTGGCTACCTTCCACCGCCTCCTAGCTCCCCAAATCGCCATCCACTCCATTCCACTCCATATCCACCTCAAATCCACCCCATTCCACCATTTTCACCACATAACCCCCCATATCTAAGCCTTCCATCCACCTCCCACCATCATCCCACTCCATTCCATCCAAGAAGAAGGAGGAGGACGACCTGCTGCTGCTGGAGAGAGGATTGACAACCACTACTTCGAGCTCTATGGCCACCTCCATCTTCTTCTCCTTTCTTTTTGTATTTTCTATTTCCATGAGTAGCTAGGCCCCCTTAGGTGGGATGTTTGGGGTCAAATATGTTACTTTGATACCATGTTGGGGGAAAATGACATGTAAACTTTGTAATTCCATTTGTTAATGATTATGTTCTATTTGCATCTCATTATCCATGGATTGCTTGTTGGTTTGTGTGTGAAATCACTTAGGAATTTAGGCAAATTGCTTATATGTGTGAATTTTGGGATTTGCCCCTAGGTCCAATTCTTGGATCCCTAGGATGCCTCCCATCTTCCTACATCTTAATCAATCTCCCTAAGCCTAAGTGAGAGATCTAAGTAGCTAGATTGGATAATTCTAGTGCAATTAGCATGGAGCCTTCTCAAGGCTAGAATGTGGGGGAATTGGGGTCCAAAACCCTAATCTCACCTCCCCATTACTACCCTCAGCCCCTAATTGCCCTAGGAATGTCTAATCTAGAAACCTAGACTTGATTAGACTCTAATTGGATTGAACCTAACCCCTAACCCAATTGAGCCTCGTAAGGGTAGTAGGGGGTGTTAGGGACTAGTTCCCCTATACACAACCTAGCATATCCATGGCCAGTTAGTAGCTTAGGTTATTTCATTTTACTCTAACTTGTTGTTTGGTTTGGATAATATAAATGGAATCATAATGTTCACATGTCACCCCCAACTTAAGTGATAAGTCCATACCCCTAAACAGCCCACACGTCTCTTTACTGCTTAAAACCCGAGTTCTGTGCTTGCTTAGCTTAGTTAGTTCTTTTCTTGCTTAGTTAGTTGCTTGCCTTGCTCTTGCCTTGTTTATGCTAGTTTAGTTCTTTAATTGTTCTTTTGTTTTTCTTTTGCTTGCCTTAGTGTAATTTGCCTTTTCATACCTAGCTTAGTCTTTCCTTGCTTGCTTAGTCTTAATTCAGTCTAGGGTTAACATAGATTTCATTCTTGCCTTTAAATTGCTTGTCTATCCTTAGTTAACAATCAAAACAACCTTTAAACCCTTAACCCTAGTCTCCACAGTAGGAAACTAGCCAAACTAACCTAGCTCTAGCGCCCCCTCTTTTCCCTATGGATCGACCCTATACTTGCCACCTTCCTATACTATGACACGACCCCATGCGCTTGCGGGTGTAGTGTTTTAGTAGATGTAGGTAGCTAGTTTAGGTTTATAAATTTTGAAAGCAAACCCCCATCCACCGTGCATTCCGACCTCGTGGGGCGCATCTATTCAATCGAGTAGTGTGTTAGCACCACTAGCGGAATCGCATCAGCCAACAAATAATGTGTTGTCATTCTTATACCTAAAATCCTAGTTCTCCAAGTTAGGGTGATTATTGATGTCTTTATAGTTCATCATTAAGCAAGAAGGGTGATTAGGATTCTCACCAAGAATGGGTTTTGATTTTCTATACAATTTTATAAAAAAATGCACATGTATGCATATATACTATACTTAAGTTAAAGATATAAGTAAAGTAAACTTACCCAACATATACCATATGAGTAAGTATGTCATATTAAAATAGACTATACAATATGAGAAAATAGTTGTGTAATCATGCAAATGGGAACATTCATGGGAACACACATTTCAGTTATAAGCATTCATGTAGCAACTTTCAGTTCCATTTATTAACCTCTTTTTACATCCACACACAGGGGTGTACCCCTAAACAATAACTAAACAAAGGGGTTGGTGTGCCCCTAAACATGCGCATAATTAAAAAAATTATTAATACAGACAAGTCTAGATAGATAGACAACTAAATACTACACCAACATGGTCCCGCATCAGTAACTTCAAGGACTTATCATTGTGGCGATCTTCTCCTGAAGTTCATAATAGAAAGCAACTATGAGTATTGATTGCTTTCAAACAAAAAGTATAAACACAAATTTTTTGTGTTGACAATTATATTTGTTAATTGGACTTACCGTGGTCTTTTTGATGATGAAGCTATGTCACGAAGCTCCTCACTGTATTTAGACGAATTTGAACTGACAGGGGCCTCAGATTCAGATTCGTCCGAGCTGATATGCGATGACGTGCGCTCATACCGCAATAGATGATCGGGGGTCTCGCAGTTGTTGTTGGTTATCAAAACTTTGATGGAATTATGGCCAACTGGATGGAGAAAAAGCCTGTTGCAACAGACCACATGCATCTCTCCAATCCAATCACGCCAACCGGATTTTGATACAAGATTTCTTGCCAAATCATACTCAACCTCGATAACATGTGAATAATTGCCAAAAGTTAGGGTCACTTTACCATGCATGTAGTGTCTTCCTTTTAGAAAACGCCAATGTTTGGGTATGACCAATTGGTTTAAGGAACGATCATCTAGGATGGTGTCCAATTGTTCTTCAATAGGGAACGTTAACATTGACATAGAGGCCCTGTTCATAGTGACTGTTATGGGTGGACAGAGACTGCATAATATTAATATTAACAAAGTGTAAGTACATATAACGATGTTATATATTTTCAGAAAAAGTTGTATAACATCAGTTAACCTTTTATTGCTTGTCATAACCAACTTTATTGTGGTAGACATGATAGCTTGAAAAGAAGTCTACATATGTACTTAGAGAACAAACGAGGAAATGCTACCGAAATTTTCTCGAAAACCCAATACACATTATACACTTACATCCTAAGTGAGATTAGGTGTTCAAGAATAGTCCCAAACCGGGGACTATCCAAGATTTACTCCTAATGAGTAAATCTTGGAAGGGTTTCTAGGTGCTTACTAAAATAGAACCATTATATGGAACTAATCCTACATTATACACATACTTTTCCTGAGTAAGATAATGTGCACTTCATGGAATTATTAAGATCTGAATATATATAAGTTGCTTCTACCTACTTTGATGGGATTTTATAACATTCAAGTCTTCCATTTAAGGCATTAGATGCATATATTGCAGTCCATTGTGTTGAGATAAGAATCCCATGTGATACACACGATTGAGAATCTTTCACGATACTAGGAAAATACACAACTAGATATTCATTTAGGTGTTAGACATTCATTTAGGTGTTCCTGATAACTCCCAGGTATGCACAACTATATATAAAACAATAGACTTGTCACACATAAAACACCCTATACAACTATAAAACAAAAAAGTATTAAGATATGCATGATACAATAACTATTTTGCATCACATTACAGCAGACTTATCATTGATACCTTACTAACTTATTTCTACATTTACATATCATCACTTGATAAAAATTACATGTATTGTATAGACAATAGAGGATTCAACTCAGTAGAAGCACAAAATCAGTACCTAAACCCTAAACACAAATAAGTAAATAACTTTAAAAAATAAAAATAAAAAATGCCCAGCAGCTGCTTGGGCGTGCCTTGGCACCACCCAAGCAGCCGCCGGAGCAGAGGAAGAAGGAAGAAGGCAGGGCGGGCGGGCATACCTTGAGGGCAGAGGAGAGCAGCGGCCGGAGCACAGCAACCACTGGCGGAGGCGGCGGCAAAGAGAGGAGAAGCGCCGACGAGGACACGGAGCAGCGGCGACGAGGGCACGGAGCAGCGGCGACGAGGGCACGGAGCAGCGGCGAGGGCACGGAGCAGGAGCACAGACGGCTGCCGGTGAGCACAGAGGGCAGGAGTAGGAGCAGGAGCACGGCTGCCGGTGAGCACGGAGCAACGGCGAGGGCAGGAGCAGGAGCACGGAGCTGCGGCGGAGGAGCAACGACCGGCGGGGGTGAGCAAGAAATCGCCGGACCTAACTGAAATCGGGAATGAAACTGGGAAAGGGGAAGAGAAGCTCGCGTTGGTGAGCTATTAAGTTGACAATAAGCGTCAGTTATTCTAATAAACCGACAAATAAACCAACCGTGTCAGTTCTATTCCAAAAACCGACACCTATACTATATTATAGTCGTCAGTTTTTAACTAAAGGTCAATCGACACCTATTCCTGTCTCGCGAATACCCTTTAGTCGTCGGTTATTTATTTATGAACCGACGACATATGTCAAATTTTGGAGATAATTTTTTCGCTGGAATTTTGGTTTTGGCGGTTGATTTTAGGTGTCGGTTTTTTATTAATTAACCGACACTTAATAAAAGTGGTACCCGTGTCTGGTTGACCTTCACAGATTGTATGCCGGTCTATGTTATAAACCGACACTGTAGAGTTTAGGTGTCCGTTTATGTATACAACCGACACCTTGAAAAGTGACTTTATAAGGCATTTCTGTAGTAGTGATTATATCATTATGATTGATCACCCTAATGATAATCTAATTCCTTTAATTACTTTGAAAGAAGAATTAATGGTTGAAAAGAGACGAAATTCACATTAACTAATAAATCCTTTGAACAAGGTGATGTACGGTTAATGGTGGAAACCCAGAGTATGGTCTTCATGCATCTAGTTTAGGGTATAGGTTACTACTACCGTGGAACAGACCTAGATTTAGGTAGTGAATTGTATCACAAAAGCGAGAAATTCTGACTACAATCCACTACCCGGAATAGGAGACAAATTAGGATAGTTGTGGAGGAATGAGTACAGTGAAAACCTGCGGTGAAACCATAATCCTAAAGATTCCCATTTGAATTGATTAAACTAAAAGTTCAATTGATTGTTTTGTTTTCTTTCATTTTTCTTTTCTTTTTCAATCAACTCTCAAATCAATTTAATCGGCCTAGCTGATTGCAAGTAGTTAGTAGTAGTCTACCAATAATTACGTTTCTCTGAGTTCAACTCGGGCCTCACAAAGGCCTATATTACTCTGACGCGTGCACTTGCGTTCTACGCACGGTAAATTCGTGTCAAGTTTTTGGCGCCGTTGCCGGGGAAACGGTAGTTGTTAGAACTACGAGTGCTATAAGCGGCCACTCTAGGCTACCTTTTTCTTTTAATTACATTTTTTTAAATTCTTGCAATTAAGTGTCTATTTTTTAGAAATTTATATTCGTATAGCACTGTACTTAACTAAACATATCACTTTGTAGGTACTAGTACATGGTGAGTACACATAGCACAGACTACACGCAATCCCTACCAGAGGTCCCATTTTCAGGATCAGACGATGAGGAGCAATACATTCATAACCAATCCGAGGGAGTGCATTCAGATTCTGAACAAGAAGAGATGGTTGAAGAAAAGACGATATGGGAAAAGATCAAGGCGTCTTCTTCCTCTGCATCGAAAGGGTCGATCAAGAGACAGGCTATTAACATTCCAACCTATAAAATTGATCCGGCACTAATAAATCTAGTCAAAATGCAAGCATTCCATGGACTAAAGAACGAAGATCTGGTGGCCCATATAAGCACTTTCGTGGAAAATTGTGATATGATTAAGATCGATCGTTTTCCACATGAGACACTGTATTTGAAATTGTTTCCAAGTTTTCTTGCAGGAACTGCAAGAGAGTGGTTCTATAATCTGGATGATGAGATTGTTGAGACTTGGGATCAAATGATCGAGGTCTTTTTCAAACGTTTCTTTCCACCAGAGAAGACTAATGATTTAATCAGGAAAATTCACAACTTTACTCAGAATCCAGGTGAAACTTATTTGGAGACCTAGGAAAGATTTCAGATAATGCTGAGAAGATGCCCTCATCATGGGTTAGACAAGGAGAAATAGGTGAAAATTTTCTATTTTTCTCTGAATGAACATGACAGAAGCAACATAGACTCAACAGGTTCGGGTTTCTTTTTGAACAATATTGATACTAGATATTGGGAGATTCTTAAGAACATGGCAAAGAAGCAGTCCTGGGATACCAAAGATGCACCTGAGCAAGTTAGATCTATAGGGGACGCTAAAGCCATTAAAGAACTGAATGACAAGATGGATCTTATTGCAAAGAAACTTCTGGAAAAGGAAAATGAAGAGTCTGATGATGAAGCACAGGTGAAATTCATGCGTCAACAACAGGGATATAGGAATAACGACTATTCCTGGAGGAAGGATAAGAAATTTTCTTGGAAAGATCCCAACAATTTCTTGCAGTATCCGGAAGCTAAACCACAACCCACTGCAGAAGAAAAGATCAATGAGTTGCTCAATCAAGTAATCAAGCAGAATCAAGAGCTCATGAGCACGTTTGGCCAACAAATAAAGCAACAAGGAGAGTTCATGAATCAGTTTGGGCAAACTTTAAAAAATCATGGGGCTCAGATGAGGACACTCGAGACATCTTTAGCACAGATGGCGGCAGAGATTTCAAGCTTAAAGAAACCAACACAACAAGGTTTTTCCGGAAATACCAACATTCTGGGAGGGAATCAACAAGCTAAGGTAATATTGTTGAGAAGTGAAAAAAAGGTTTTAAACTCTAAGGCTGATGAACCAAGCACACACAAACCAGAAACCACAGGTGAGGCCACAGAGGAGGTCATAATCACAGAGCCGATGGAGGATGCGGTAGGGGATGCCACACCAGAGCCCATTGCTGAGAAAGAGACTCAAAAGAGGACACCATGTGTGCTGCCACATAAGAGGGAACAGACCGTTCCAGTCCTATATCCAAATAGTTTGAAGGCTAAGAAAGTGGACGCTCAGTTCAAAAAGTTCCTAGATAGTTTTAGGAAACTCTCTGTCAACATTCCGCTATTAGAAGCGATAGAGCAGATACCCTCTTATGGCAAGTTTCTAAAAGATATAATTATAAAGAAGAGGAAGATTCCTGATACCGAGATGGTAGTTCTTAAAGAGAAAGTGAGCGCCTTCATTTTGGGCACATTGCCATCAAAAAGATAAGATTTGGGCTGCTTCAATATTTCATGTTACATCGGCAAGGTGAAATTCGGAGAAGCATTGTGTGACTCCAGAGCAAGTATTAATTTGATGCCTCTTTCTACTTTCAAGAAGATGAGACTTAAAGAATCGAGACAAAGCAACATGACGATTTAGCTAGCGGATAATTATGTGGTTAAGCCGTATGGTATTTGTGAGGATGTACTGGTTAAAGTTGACAGGTTTGTATTTCCAGCATATTTTGTGGTAATGGAAATGCAAGATGACCAAGGGAATGAGCTACTCCTTGGAAGACCCTTCCAAGCTACTACAGATATGATACTCGAAATGGGAAGAGGCTGTTTGATATTGGGAATAGCTGATGACAGATTTGAGATGGTCATGCCACCAAACACAAAACAATCACAGGCGAAGGAACAATGTCGCAAGGTGAAGCACTATGATCATAATATTTCCCTCTATTTAGGAAAGCCATTTATGGATATGGCTCATGTTATGACCAAGGTAGATAAGGGAATGCTGACTGTGGACATTATGGAACAAACCAAAGTACTGTCTCTTTGTAAAGTTGTGGGCTACCCAAATGATGAAGAGGAGGAAATTCCTCTTTCTACTGAAGATGATGCAATAGCAAGTTCCATCCTTGACGCATATCCAGAACTGCCCCTTGAAGCTTGCCTTATCAACATAATGCATGATTGGATGAGAAGCAAGTCGTTACAAGAGTGTGTAAAGATGCTTCAAGTACTTCCATGCTATTATGCCAAGCATTATGAGGATCTTGGGCCACTCCCACCACCGCTTCAATCATCATTGATCTGTCCACCAGAGTTAGAACTAAAGCCACTGCCTCCTCATCTGAAGTATGCATTCTTAGCCGATGGTGAAAGACTATCGGTGATTATTTCAGCATATCTGAGTGCCGATGAAGAAGAGCAGTTGATGATCGTGTTGAAGAACCACCGTGGTGCATTTGGATGGTCAGTTACTGATATTAAGGGGATTTCCCCTACACTTTTCCAGCACAAGATCTGGCTCGAGGAAGGAGCCAAGTCTGTGATTCAGCCACAACGTCGACTCAACCTGAGCATGATGGAGGTTGTCAAGAAGGAGGTGATCAAACTCCTTTCTGCAGACATCATTTACGCGATCTCAGATTCGACGTGGGTAAGCCCCACACAGGTAGTCCCTAAAAACAGGGGAATCACTGTCACTCATAACTTGTTAAACGAACCGGTCACGACCTGATTGGTAACCAGGTGGCGTGTGTGCATTGACTACCGTCGCTTGAACTCAGCTATGTTAAAAGACCATTTTCCTCTTCCATTCATCGATCAAATTTTAGAGCGACTAGCTAGTCGATCTCATTTTTGTTTTTTAGATGGCTACTCCGGCTACAATCAGATCTCCATTGATCCTAAGGACCAAGAGAAGTCTACCTTCACTTGTCTCTATAGAACATTCGCATACCGCCGTATGCCTTTTGGCTTGTGCAACGCACCAACGACCTTTCAGCGCTGCATGCTTGCTATTTTTTATGATATGGTTGAGCGTTGTTTAGATGTTTTCATGGATGATTTTTCCGTCTATGGTGTGTCGTTTGATGAGTTCCTGTACAATTTGGATAAAGTTTTATAAAGATGTGAGGACACACATTTAGTTCTCAATTGGGAAAAATGTCATATGATGGTTAGCGAAGGAATTGTGCTTGGACACAAGGTGTCTAGCAAGGGGCTGGAGGTAGATCCATTCAAGATTGAGGTCATCTCAAAATTACCTCCACCTAATTCGGTGAAAGGGGTAAGGAGTTTTCTTGGTCATGCGGGATTTTATCGCTGCTTTATCAAAGATTTCTCAAAAATCGCTAAAATGTTGTCTGAGTTGCTTGAGAAAGATGAGATGTTTGATTTCAATGAAAAATGCTTGCATGCTTTCAATGTACTTAAGGAAAAGTTAATTTCTGCACCAGTTGTTCAAACGCCGAATTGGCCTTTCGAGCTCATGTGCAATGCTTCAGATTTTGCAGTAGGGGCTATTCTTAGGCAACGTTTTGAGAACAAACCCGAGGTGATTTTCTATACATCAAAGACTTTAAATGAGGCACAACTTAACTACACCACAACTGAAAAGGAACTTCTCGCTGTGGTTTTTGCATTCGAAAAATTTCGGCAATATCTAGTAGGGTCAAAAGTTGTGGTATGGATGGACCACACCGCCATAAAATACTTGATGGAAAAGAAAGATGCCAAACCTAGATTAATTAGGTGGATCTTATTGTTACAAGAATTTGACATTGAAATTAAGAATAAGGCGGGAATTGAGAATGTGGTTGCGAACCACTTGTCTAGGTTAGAGTGGGTAGATGAGAGGGATATCAATATACCCATTATTGAGACATTTCCTGATGAGCAAATCCTTTCTTTAAAATCTAATGATATGTGGTTTTTGTACATTGTTAATTATCTTGCATGTGAAATAATCCCTGATGATTGGACTTATCAAGAAAAGAAGAAATTTTTCCATTCTTTGAGATATTATTTCTGGGATGATCCCATCTTGTTGAAGCAATGCAGGGATGGCGTTTTGCGCAGGTGTGTACCGGAGATTGAATATGACAGTGTACTTAGTCACTGTCATACACTACCAACCGGTGGTCATCATGCGAGCTCAAGAACGGAGGACAAGGTGTTAGAGAGTGGTCTTTATTGGCCTACACTCTTCTGGGACACCTACGACTATGTGAGAAGATGTGATTCATGTCAAAGGGCAGGTAATATTTCAAAGCGGCAAGAGATGCCCCTCAATGTGTTTCAAGAAGTTGAGGTATTTGATCTGTGGGGCATCGATTTTATGGGACCCTTTGTGTCCTCGAATTCTAATTTATACATTTTACTTGTTGTTGATTATGTATCGAAGTGGGTAGAGGAAATACCCACAAGGACTAACAATGCTGCTGTAGTGTGCAGGTTTGTGAAAGATCATATTTTCTGCAAATTTGGTGTGCCAAGGATGATTATTAGCAATGGAGGCACAAAAATCAAAGGTTTGTTATGTTATTGAGAAAGTATGGGGTGAAGCACAATGTTGGTACCCCATACCACCCGCAAGCACAAGGGCAGGTCGAAGTGTCGAATTGAGAAATTAAAAAAATCTTGGAGTGCACAGTGGCTTCGACAAGAAAGAATTTGAGTACACTACTACTGGATGCATTATGGGTGTATATGACCGCATTTAAAACACCTATAGGCACTATGCTTTTTAGGTTGGCTTATGGGCGGGCCTGCCTTTTGTCAGTAGAGTTAGAACACAAGGTGCACTGGGCGCTACGGAAGCTTAATTTGATTATGATGATGCAGGTAAGAAGAGAATGCTAGAGCTCAATGAGTTAGATGAGCTGAGGATGACCGCTTATGAAAACTCAAGGATTTACAAAGAGAGAACAAAACAAATTCATGATCGTCACATTCAACTGCGTGTTTTCAAAAAAGGGGATCGTGTGTTATTGTTTATCTCAAGGTTGAAGTTGCATCCTGAGAAATTGAAATCTTGGTGGAGTGGACCTTTTGTTGTGGAGGAGGTGCGCCCACATGGTGCTATTATGGTGCGAGATGGAGAGCTGACGTTCCTGGTTAATGGTCAAAGGTTGAAGCTTTACTTTGGCGAGGACTATACGAGAAAAGTACATGAGGTTAAACTCATGGCACTTAAGGATGAATGAAGAGCTTTATTGCGTCTAGCCTAAGACGTTAAAGTAGGGCACTTGTTGGGAGGCAACCCAACCATCGACAGTATTAATTTATATTTCCTTTATTTTCTTTCACATTTACAAGTTAGTTTTGTTTAATATCATTTTTGTGTGTAAAAATGATACCTTAATCGTTTTGTTCAGTGTGCAGTACTGAGTTAGAGTTGATACCATCAACCACAATGTCGATGGTAGCGACGGGGGTACAGGGAAGTGACTGTAGAAAATTTTTTGAGTCGATACCATCAGCATCCTTGTCGATGGTATCAACCTACCATCAGTGACGTCGAAGAAAAAGATAGCTCTGTGTCGATAGTATCGACTACGAAGTCGATGCTCACGAGATCCCTGAAGATTGACAGAGCAATTTGTCTCAGTGAAGTCGATACCATCGACAACACAGTCGATGGTATCGACACAACAACAACAAGGAAGCGACGCTTGGGCCTCGCGAGGGTAATTGACACATAATGTGGCGATACCATCGACATCGCGTCGATGGTATCGACGTGACACGTCACCAATCCGCGAGATGATATCAATGGAGACTGCCAACTCAAGGAAGACGGTATGTGGGACGGGTCGATACCATCAATCCGTGTCGATGGTATTTATGTTTCATCGATCCGGGCCCCCACATCCAGCCATCGATGACCGTAGATAGTAGTGAAGACCCGGATTGTGCTATAGGTTTCGATACCATCGACACCCCGTCGATGGTATCGACAGGTCAATAGTGGCGGCGGGTTCATCTTTAAAAGGAGAAGTTGATTTCATTTTTTCTTCACACCTTCAGAGCTTCTCCTCTCAACTTGTGCATCGATTATTGCTGAGAAACCAGAGGCCTTCATTGAGCATCAAAGGATCGAGATATCTTCCCCGAGCTTTGCACCAAGCGGAGATCTTCTCCGACCTTCATCGAGCTCTATTTCCTATTCTCCATTTCTTTCTGTTCATGGTGGTGAGGACGGCAGGGGCTTCTTCTTCTTCGCAAGCAGCCCCGATTGAGATAGAGACATTCGTTCCTCCACCACCCGGCTCCATTCCTCATCCGAGGATCGTTCATCCCTCGGCGAATGTAAAGACGATCTACGAGGAGCTGCTAAAGCGAAAAATTGAACCGACCCAATATGTTGATCGGGCCATGATTTGTGACCTCAGGTTTGAGGCCAACCTCGCTTATGTCCTTCAGGGGTAAGCAAAGCATACAGACAGGATGGAAGACGATATTCAGTACCACGCCGAGGGCCACCCCTTTTTTGGCGAGTGGCTGACCTATAAGGAGTTAGTGGCGGAGTTCATGTCTTTGCTTGATATCAACGTCGTGCCCAACGACCTGATCTCCACCGATAGGGAGTGGAAAAAAGGGAGAGTGTCTTTCCGGCTCTACAACAACAACTACACCCTCACTCTCGACTAGTTCAATTCTATCTATAACTGGTATCATGATCCCTACCAGCACCGGAGGCGTGACAGCCGGACTATTATGATGAAATCTTTGCCCAGCTGGTGACCGCGCCTCCAGGAAAATCTGTCAGCTATCATAACGCCGCCGACGATGACTTTGAGCATCCATTTGTGTGGATTCTGCATCGCATGTTGTGCACTACTTTATTTGCTCGAGGCGACCTTTCGCTGAGTAAGTTTCAGGAGATGGACTTGTTCTTTCTTTATAAGCTGTTGAAAAGAGAAAAGCTCAACTGGGGCACATTTTCTTAACACGTGTGATGGATGTGAGGAGGAGTACTAGACGAGCCCCTATCCATTTTGGGGGGCTTATCACACCGCTCGCTCTCTATCTTGGGCTGGATTTTTCCCAACTCACTCTGTTGGTCAACAAGAATAAAGTCAATCTGCATCACCTACATCGCTCCAATCTTCTTACGCTCCATGATGGCGTGGTCTATCCACATTGCCATGTCAACAAAGAGTACCAGGAGTGCATGCTTCCAGATCCCGTCTTCCACATCCAGGGAGCTCAGCACTTTCGGTGGCCCATAATCGCCATCGACGACTCCGACGAAGAAGAAGACGGTGACGACAATGACAATGACGAAGGCGACGAGCATGAGGAAGAGGAGGCTTTTACTCCCCTTCGTGCACGAGTGGCACCGCGGAAGTGTCCACGCTTCTACCTGGGTGCATCATCGTCTTCACAGCCTCCGCCACCACAGCCCTCTCAACAAGGAGAGGATGTCTATTCTATGCAGGGTATGTACACCATGCTGTAGGATATCCAGCAGACACAGCAGCAGCACACTGCCTCCTTCTCCGGTATTCAGGATACTACAAACTAACTATTCTTAAATCAGCAGGCAATTTATGAGAACAAGCGCCTCCTCCTCGCCAACCAAGAAAATATTCACGACAGGTTGCATAGGATGGAGATGCAACAACAATCGTTCTATGATCACTACTGGAGCCAAAATTACTTTGGGGGATATCCTCAACCTCCACCGATGCCCCCATATGATCCAAACTTCCAGGGGCAATATCCATCATGGGATCCCACCGCCCTACAGTACCCATCACCTGAACAATAAATGGTATCACTGTTCCACCTACTAAGATTATTTTTAACTATGAGGTCATAGTCGGATTCAAGCTTAGGGGGGAGATGGAATAATTTCTATCTTTTTCTATCTTTTATTTTTCTTAGTTTTTATCATTTATTGTCTTTTCTTTTATGTTAGAAATTTTCTTAGCTTTTAGCTTTTAGGATCCACATGCTATCTAGTGTATCCGTGGATGTCCAGTGTAATTTGTCATCTCTATGTTGGTCATATGGGAGTTATGGGTAAATTTGAAAAATTTTCATGTGATTGCAAGCTTGCTTTGTTTGAACTTCAACACTTAACCTATGAAAATAATTGGGTTTGTCAACTTTAAAACATAAGATCACAACTCTACATACATATGATGCAAGGAAAGTGGACGGAATTGGATGTTGAACCTAAACTGACCAAATGGTAATGGGACTTTAATCTGAAATAAGAGAGGGAAACCCCTTGATTTTACACAGGTTAGTAAGGAGGGACATATAATATCTTCTAAGGGTTTTGTCAATTAATCTTGTGATCTATCCACCTCATCTCATTTACACTGCACCATAAGAATTGAGAGCACTTTACAGTTTGTCATCTCTTGATTGCATATCATGTAGATAGGATTGTATTGTGGTTAGTTTACATCTGTTGTATTTAGAAGAAAAAAATGTTGCATTATAGTCATGCATGCACAAATTTTAGAATGCATGTCAATTTCATTTTAGCTCCATTTTGCATGATCTTAATCATTTTGAACATGATGTGCCTTGCTTCTTCTGAAAACATTAAAGGTGGTGAACTTAATCTATACCCTCCAAATAAAATGCATCAATTGCACAAGTTATGTAACAAGAAGTGAGCCCAAAAAAAACATTCATTGTCATCTATGAAAATAAGGGCCTGAAAAAAAATTTGAAAAAATGAGAAGAAAAGAAAAAAATTGGGAAGTAGGAATGAGAGGGAGAAAGGAACCTGTTCTCACTTACATACTAAGAAGAATAAGCACATGGTATAGTTTTCTTAGATATTCTATCTCACCTTGAGACATAATGATAGTGCATGCATCATTCCACCAAAAATGTAGCATTAGGATTTTCACTTGCATTTTGCATCATGATAGGTCATTAATTTTTGTATTGGATGATCAAACTGTTTTGTGCTACTCCTTACAAAAATCGCCTATTCCATCTACCCGTTTCTCAAAATGGTAGGCCACCAGTGATTATCTTCTCACTTTTGTATTTCAGGAGATCTGCTTCCATTTAGAAGGTAGTTAGGTTATGAGCAACGTAGATAGGAGATCACAAGATGCACCAAGCCTGAACCGGAAGATTTTATTATATTAACTGCCTTATTTGATAGTGTTCATCAATCTTGGAGTGGATATCTATTATAGATGATAATCATCACCTGTAGGGTAGTTACCATTCTGTGGTTAGTGAGGGTCGGTATGTGAATGTCTAGTGGAAATCATACAATAATGTATGTTGTGATAATATGTTCTTTAGTTGACCCTCGCAATTTTATTCTATAGTTTTGTTGCTCGAGGACGAGAAATGTTCAAGCTTAGGGGAGTTTGATGTGAGGATTTTGAGTCGCTTTTATAGACTGGTTTTACATGTGTTTTATGTGTTTATTACTCGCATTTGTGGTTAATATCGCATGATTCACTCGTTTTAGTCTATAATCTCTTTTTGCATCAAATCTATTGTATTTCATCTTTTAGGTTATAAATGATCATATTTATGTGTTTTAGAATGCTGATTTGGATTCACCTTGAAATTTCAGGAAAAATGAATATATGCAGCTGTCGATACCATCGACAGATGTCGATAGTATCGACTCGGTCATAGTGAGATAGCCGCAAGGAATCAAGATGTGTCGATACCATCGACACTGAAGTCGATGGTAGTGAGATACCTACAGCGAGCCAGCAGTCAGCTTGTCGATACTATCGACACAAACTCGATACTATCGACCTTGCCCAGCTTCATGCGTCGGATTGGTGACAAAAGTGACGCCTAAAGGTGTCGATACCATCGACACTACAGTCGATGTTATCGAGTCTGTATCACGCGGAACGTCAGAAAAAGAAGACTTGTCGATATTTTCACGGGTCGATACCATCGACCCACGTCATTGGTATCGACGCCGTCAGATCAGGTTTTGTTTCAGATCGATTCTAATCGGATGGTGGTGGTCTTTTGGCAATCTAAATTGGTGCATTGTGATAGAGTGTACTTTAGAAACCCTTAGATATCAAGGAACTATAAGCTTTTGATGTCAATGAGATATTTTGTATATTAAAGAGAATGAAGTTAAGCACTTAATCAATACAAAGTCCCATTCTTTGTTGTTGTGAACAGAGTGACGATGAGAATGAGGTTAACTAAGTGACCAAGACGTGACTGCACAACCTTGACCCTTGACACTGAAGAAAACATGGAGTAGTTATGGTGAAGAGTCCATCTCAACCGCACATGAGGTTCAACAGCCCAGATTGCATCCTCTTCTACCTAATAGTTATGGATGTGTCATAAGTGGTGTTACACCACGTCGTTACACTCAGGGATCGTGGTTGGAAGCATGTTTCGAATGTGTAGTTAGCTTGGGATCCTTATAGGCTTCATAATATGCCATTTAGACCTCAGTGAGGCATGAGTGAGGTTTTCCCGTAATGCAACCCCTAGTTCCTCTATTACACCAAGCAGCTTGGAGACGAGAGTGGTGGTAGGAGAAGGAAGAGCAGAATGTGGAAGTCGAGGGAGGGGGGGTCTATGATATTAGAATCAGAGATGGATCTCAGAGGAGCACTTGGTGAGACCCTCGGTCGTTGATCCAGTAAAAGGCAGTGAGCTCCTCCAGGCTTCAAAGAGGAACCCCCGCCCCCAAGACCGGCGGTGCACAACAGGAGAAGTTGATGCCGGCAGGTTCCATGAGGAGGACCCATAATAACATCGACCTAGAAGGATGAGAAGCCGAGAGATGAATCCATGGGCGGCGAGTACATGGACCTGGAGCTATGGAGGCGTGGAGAAAGGCCCAAGAAGAATGCAGCAGTGGCGGCGGCTGCAAGATAGGGAGCCGCACAACCGGAATCTATTTGTGTGGGAGAAGGATCATGTGAGAACCTAAGGAGACAGACGTCGATCTCTTACTAGAGCTCATAGAGGCATGGTAGCACTGGAGCAGAGAAGCACGGGCTCTTGTGGGCATCGTGCGGCGCCGAGAACAGCGCACGCAACTTGCGGCGGTCGTTTCCTGGAAACGACGCACGCAGACGTTAACAGAGCAGCAAGGGGGGGATGTCGATCCCCCATGGGTGCCCTATTCCATGGCGGCGCCCTGGCAGGAACGCGGGGAAGAAGAGAGGAGGATCACCAGGAGGCGGCGGCCTGTGTGCTGAGAACCAACGAAGCAGGCGTCGGGCGCAGCAATCTCACGAATGAGAAAGAAGAGACCCAGACCAGCTGACCCAATTTGATTAGACCGAGCAAGCCTTGAACCGCTGGCCTCACCAGCAAGTAAGGAGTCGTGTCCCCACATGGGCCACGTGTCAGCCTTTGATTGGCCCACAAGGTAATTATCTTCAAAAATTGTCAGATCTTGTAAAAATCATAATAATTAGCTCGAGCATCAGAAAAATAAGTATAATATACCAAAATTCTCAAAAAACTATGTAGAACATCATGGAATGATAATATCAATGTTTTAATGCTTAAATCTCAGTGATATCTTGTAAGTTGTATAATGGCCTTTTTATGTATAATAAATAATAAACGAAGACCTAAAATTATGGGAAAATGTCAGTAAGTCTATAATCATGTGTATAATGTATATGATGTCAGATATGGTCACTTTGATGCACAAAATCATGTAATTTGCTTTATATGGCTAATTAGGGCTAATAACCCTAATTAATGTGTAATAATTACAAATATACTCATAAAATCTTGGAAATCACAAAGTAAGCTCATATCTGTATCTGGAACCTCAGATTTAATTATGAGATCATGATGATGATGCATAGAGTTCATGTTATATGAAGTTGACCTTTAATACATGGTTTAAAACCCTAATCTCAGTTAATGGTGTAACCTAGGGTTAATTAATGTGCACAAAAATGCTATGGAAGATAATGTTCAGATAATGAATTATAATCTGGAATATGGCATCAGTAAGATAAATATAAGACAAGAATACAAGTAATGGTACACATATCCAAATGAGTAAGCAAACCCTAATATGAGCACGATTAGGGTTAAGATGAGATATAATAGGATGAGAACCTGATGATAGTATGTGATCTTGTCTTAACCAGGTTTAACAAAGAATTAGATGACATGAGGAACATGTGATTAGAATGATCTATCTCTTTGGAAGGTACGCCATTACCTCTTACTTGGCTTATTATACAATATGCTTGTGTTATATGTGTAGTAAAATACTTGGCATATGATATTGGATGAAATGATTGTTCTTGTATGATATGTTGCATGATTTTCCATGATTACTTCTATGAACACATCAAACATGATATATATGTTCCATTATATTGGAAGCACTAACTCTTTGGCAGTGTGCTTGGAAGTGACCTAACTCTTTGGTAGTGGTCACATTGTACATATGACCTAACTCTTTGGTAGTGGTCAGACATAACTCTTTGGTAGTGGTCACAGTGTACATATGATCCAACTATTTGGTAGTGATCATAAAGGCCTTGAGATATAATGGAAAATAAGCTTAAAATATGTGTTCTCTTTTGTTAATGAATACCCTTGTGCAAGTATATGCTTTTCTTATATTCTTCTGTTACTGCCAAGTATATTAGTTTTATCTTATTGCCAAGATATTATGAGAGGTAAATAAAAGACACGTATGCGTACTCAGTACAATATTCTTGAATATTGTGCTGACGTGTACCGCATGTAATCTTTTGTTTAGGTTAGGGTTATGCTCTTGAAGATTCAAGATAGTTGAGAGTTGTATGGCGAGATGATGTACAGGTGGACCTATTGTCTTAAGATCTTGTTGTTTAGATGTAGTACATGTATATGTAGAGTTTGTTGTTCAATATGTAATATCAAATGTTGTAACAATTCATGTTGTAATTATATGTTGAATGGTGAACATGTGTGTATGGTTTTATTATGTTCATGTACATGTGCTACTGATGGTTTCCTTCTGACTTCCTTTGATTTTCTTCTTCTTAGCCTAGTGTGTGGTGTTTAAATTGGGATTCTTGCTGAGGTGAGGATTTCAATTTGGACGTCACACATCAGATTAAGTTTTAGAAAATTTGGGGATGTCACAGGTGGTATCAGAGCATGAACAATAGCAAAGCCTGATATTTTCTCATTATGCAACTCAAAACTAAAGAACCTTGAACATAATAATCCTTAGGGTTAGATTAGTCGTCTTTTAGAGACTAGATCTGACCTAGCCTCTAGGTTAGCACCTAGATGTCTGAGAACTAGGCCTAGACTGGTGCTTGTTGTATAGCAAGTCCTTAGATATCGTTCTTTCCTTATAGTGCAATGGTATGGGACGTTGCACTATTTGGAAATGACGTGCATCAAGGGAAGAGAAACCCTAGACATATTGTACACGTTGTCTAGAGTAGCTACACTAGTCTACACCATGTTCTCACCCTTTTCACTAGTTTTCATGACATTGTACTCTCTACTATGTGTGGGGCACTCATTTTATGGATTTGGTTTTTTATTCCAAATGAATCAAACCTCGATAGTTTTCTCTGACGCTTGTTTTATCGGAGAAAAACTATATAATATTTTATTATGTATATGTATTACAAAAATGTGTCCCCACACATGTACGAGTAGGAGGTGGTCATGCAACCTAAGTGAAAGTGATGACATCAGTCTAGAAGAGAGAGTAGTTCTAGATTAGATGTCTAGAGCCTTGTTGGAATATATGATAGACGAAATAAGTTTTGATGATACGATGTAGATCTTATGTAGATGATATAAGATGATTATGATGATATATGTTTGTCTTTGAGGACTTAGGTTCAGTTTTGAGAATTTGAGATAAGTTTTCATGATGAAAGTATGTGTGCTTTTCTAAGTTAAGATAAGCTAAGTTAAGAGAAGATGTGAGTCAGCATGAGCCTCAATCTCTATTATGAAGGAGGACCTCTAGTGTTAGGACCAATTTCAGGGTTAACTCCAGAGAGAGTGAGACCCATTGGGAGAAGGTTAGAGAACCTAAACTCCAAGATATGAGAATTATGAGATATGTGATATGATATGTCCTAAACTAGAATACTCCTGAGTGATTGAGTTGAGTCACTTTATGCATGATTTCCATAGTCTTGTTGAACCCTAGATGTCCTTGGGATGACCAAACCCTAGAGATAGAAAGAGGCTATTTATATATGTGCAAATGAGAACCTACCATCTGGGTGAGGGAGAGAGAGTCCCAAGACCCTAGAGGAGGTAATTATGTTAGTTTTTGTGAAACCTCATGCTCGGGTTGGTGTTTTCCCACATAGGAATCTAGTGGTGTGTATAAGAGAGCTTTGGGTATGATGTTTCATGGGTAGAAAACCGATGAAGAGAATGTCATATCATGTTTTTCTTGTGCTTATGTGGCTAGAGCTTGTAAGGCTATCTCTAGTGCCAATGAGGTATACATGTGAACCCTAGACTAAGAGAGGAAATATAAAGTATGTGCATATGAGATACTCATAGGGTTGAGTTAGCTCATAGAGAATGAGCATGGAACTACCCTCATGATATGGGCCTGGAGAACCTCAGTTGGGCTAGATAAAGCTTTAATATACGTTTAATAAGCCACTTATATAAGTTTGTTTAGCACGACCATGATATTATAGATGTAAGGATGTGATATAATCTCAAGATGTGATATGTAGTCATGATATGATGGAAACCTAGTAATGGTTAGTCATATACATGAATAATGATGATAATGTGAAAATGTTGGTTAATCTTGCAATGCAATCACATGTAAATGTTATAACTTATTATGAGCAATGAAAAAAGATCATACAAATGAAACATGTTACATGAGATGTTAATCTTAGTTCTTAATTAAGATGAAAAATATAATTTGATAGTTAGCACAACATAATGCTTTTGACACCTTGATATGATCCAGATGGACAAAGAGAGTTAATGATAATTAACTCCCTCCTAAAAGGCATATGTTAAATTCTATGAAACATGTTAGTATGATATTGAATAATAATGCATGAGTTAAGATAAGGGAGCAACAAATATATGAGATATGTAATGACATAGTCTAAGCTTCTAAACCCTTGTTAAGCCTTCTATGAAGTGAGGTTTCACCCTAGATGCTTTCAAAACCTCCTAACAGTGGTTTGGATATGATTATGGAGCTTTGTTCTTGGATATGTTGCACATAGAGTGGTTTCCTACATGTGGATGAAGCCATGGTTGTTTTCCTTGGAGTACGAGTATGGTTGACTTTCGAGGACGAAAGTTCTTTTAAGATGTATATGATGTGACAAAGTGATTTTTCTGGCATAATTCTGAGGACGGAAATTCTTTTAAGGTGTATAGGATGTGATAGAGTGGACTTTAGAAACCCTTAGATATCAAGGAACTATAATCTTTTGATGTCAATGAGATATTTTGTATATTAACGAGAATGAAGTTAAGCTCATAATCAATACAAAGTCCCATTCTTTGTTGTTGTGAATAGAGTGACGATGAGAATGAGGTTAACTAAGTGACCAAGACCAGACTGCACAACCTTGACACTTGACACGGAAGCAAACATGGAGTAGTTATGGTGAAGAGTCCATCTCAACCGCACATGAGGTTCAACAGCCCAGATTGCATCCTCTTCTACCTAACAGTTATGGATGTGTCATAAGTGGTGTTACACCACGTCGTTACACTCAGGGATCGTGGTTTGAAGCATGTTTTGAATGTGCAGTTATCTTGGGATCCTCATAGGCTTCATAATATGCCATTCAGACCTCAGTGAGGCATGAGTGAGGTTTTCCCGTAATGCAACCCCTAGTTCCTCTATTACACCAAGCAACTTGGAGACAAGAGTGGTGGTAGGAGAAGGAAGAGCAGAATGTGGAAGTCGAGGGAGGGGGGTCTATGATATTAGAATCAGAGATGGATCTCATAGGAGCACTTGGTGAGACCCTCGGTCGTTGATCCAGTAAAAGGCAGTGAGCTCCTCCAGGCTTCAAAGAGGAACCCCCGCCCCCAAGACCGGCGGTGCATAGCAGGAGAAGTTGATGCCGGCAGGTTCTATGAGGAGGACCCGTAATAACATCGACCTAGAAGGATGAGAAGCCGGGAGATGAATCCATGGGCGGCGAGTACATGGACCTGGAACTATGGAGGCGTGGAGAATGGCCCAAGAAGAACGCAGTAGTGACGGCGGCTGCAAGATAGGGAGCCGCACAACCGACATCTATTTGCGTGGGAGAAGGATCATGTGAGAACCTAAGGAGACAGACGTCGATCTCTTACCAGAGCTCGTAGAGGCATGGTAGCACTGGAGCAGGGGAGCACGGGCTCTTGTGGGCGTCGTGCGGCGCCGAGAACAGCGCACGCAACTGGTGGCGGCCGTTTCCTAGAAACGACGCACGCATGCATTAACAGAGCAGCAAGGGGGGATGCCGATCTCCCATGGGTTCCATGTTCCATGGCGGCGCCCTGGAAGGAACGCGGGGAAGAAGAGAGGATGATCACCAGGAGGCGGCGGCCTGTGTGCTGAGAACCAACAAAGCAAGCGTCAGGATCAACAATCTCGCGAAGGAGAAAGAAGAGACCCAGACCGGCCGACCCAATTTGA
This sequence comes from Alisma plantago-aquatica, assembly GCA_963693085.1. Lineage (NCBI taxonomy): Eukaryota > Viridiplantae > Streptophyta > Magnoliopsida > Alismatales > Alismataceae > Alisma > Alisma plantago-aquatica. The sequence goes on along the minus strand of OY856409.1, from coordinate 537,552,255 downwards.
TTAGATCGAGCATGCCTTGAACCGCTGGCCTCACCAGCAAGTAAGGAGTCGTGTCCCCACATGGGCCACGTGTCGGCCTTTGATTGGCCCACAAGGTAATTATCTTCAAAAATTGTCAGATCTTGTATAAATCGTAATAATTAGCTCGAGCATCAGAAAAATAAGTATAATATACTGAAATTCTCAAAAAACTACGTAGAACATCATGGAATGATAATATCAATGTTTTGATGCTTAAATATCAGTGATATCTTATAAGTTGTATAATGGTCTTTTCATGTATAATAAATAATAAACGAAGACCTAAAATTATAGGAAAATGTCAGTAAGTCTATAATCATGTGTATAATGTATATGATGTCAGATATGGTCACTTTGATGCACAAAATCATGTAATTTGCTTTATATGGCTAATTAGGGCTAATAATCCTAATTAATGTGTAATAATTACAAATATACTCATAAAATCTTGGAAATCACAGAGTAAGCTCATATCTGTATCTAAAACCTCGGATTTAATTATGAGATCATGATGATGATGCATAGAATTCATGTTATATGAAGTTGACCTTTAATACATGGTTTAAAACCCTAATCTCGATTAATGGTGTAACCTAGGGTTAATTAATGTGCACAAAAATGCTATGGAAGATAATGTTCAGATAATGAATTATAATCTGGAATATGACATCAGTAAGATAAATATAAGACAAGAATACAAGTAATGGTACACATATCCAAATGAGTAAGAAAACCCTAATATGAGCACGATTAGGATTAAGATGAGATATAATAGGATGAGAACCTGATGATAGTATGTGATCTTGTCTTAATCAGGTTCAACAAAGAAATAGATGACATGAGGAACATATGATTAGAATGATCTATCTCTTTGGAAGGTATGCCATTACCTCTTACTTGGCTTATTATACAATATGCTTGTATTATATGTGTAGTAAAATACTTGGCATATGATATTGGATGAAATGATTGTTCTTGTATGATATGTTGCATGATTTTCCATGATTACTTCTATGAATACATCAAACATGATATATATGTTCCATTATATTGGAAGCACTAACTCTTTGGCAGTGTGCTTGGAAGTGACCTAACTCTTTGGTAGTGGTCACATTGTACATATGACCTAACTCTTTGGTAGTGGTCAGACCTAACTCTTTGGTAGTGGTCACAGTGTACATATGATCCAACTCTTTGGTAGTGATCATAAAAGCCTTGAGATATAATGGAAAATAAGCTTAAAATATGTGTTTTCTTTTGTTAATGAATACCCTTGTGCAAGTATATGCTTTTCTTATATTCTTCTGTTACTGCCAAGTATATTAGTTTTATCTTATTGCCAAGATATGATGAGAGGTAAATAAAAGAAACGTAGGCGTACTCAGTACAATATTCTTGAATATTGTGCTGACGTGTACCGCATGTAATCTTTTGTTTAGGTTATGGTTATGCTCTTGAAGATTCAAGATAGTTGAGAGTTGTATGGCGAGCTGATGTACAGGTGGACCTGTTGTCTTAAGATCCTGTTGTTTAGATGTAGTACATGTATATGTAGAGTTTGCTGTTCAATATGTAATATCAAATGTTGTAACAATTCATGTTGTAATTATATGTTGAATGGTGAACATGTGTGTATGGTTTTATTATTGTTCATGTACATGTGCTACTGATGGTTTCCTTCTGACTTCCTCTGATTTTCTTCTTCTTAGCCTAGTGTGTGGTGTTTAAATTGGGATTCTTGCTGAGGTGAGGATTTCAATTTGGACGTCACACATCAGATTAAGTTTTAGAAAATCTGGGGACGTCACAGGTGGTATCAGAGCATGAACAATAGAAAAGCCTGATATTTGCTCATTATGCAACTCAAAACTAAAGAACCTTGAACATAATAATCCTTAGGGTTAGATTAGTCGTCTTTTAGAGACTAGATATGACCTAGCCTCTAGGTTAGCACCTAGATGTCTGAGAACTAGGCCAAGACTGGTGCTTGTTGTATAGCAAGTCCTTAGATGTCGTTCTTTCCTTATAGTGCAACGGTATGGGACGTTGCACTATTTGGAAATGACGTGCATCAAGGGAAGAGAAACCCTAGACATATTGCGCACGTTGTCTAGAGTAGCTACACTAGTCTACACCATGTTCTCACCCTTTTCACTAGTTTTCATGACACTGTACTCTCTACTATGTGTGGGGCACTCATTTTTTGGATTTGGTTTTTGATTCCAAACGAATCGAACCTCGATAGTTTTCTCTGACGCTTGTTTTATCGGAGAAAAACTATATAATATTTTATTATGTATATATATTACAAAAATGTGTCCCCACACATGTACGAGTAGGAGGTGGTCATGCAACCTAAGTGAAAGTGATGACATCAGTCTAGAAGAGAGAGTAGTTCTAGATTAGATGTCTAGAGCCTTGTTAGAATATATGATAGACGAAATAAGTTTTGATGATACGATGTAGGTCTTATGTAGATGATATAAGATGATTATGATGATATATGTTTGTCTTTGAGGACTTAGGTTCAGTTTTGAGAATTTGAGATAAGTTTTCATGATGAAAGTATGTGTGCTTTTCTAAGTTAAGATAAGCTAAGTTAAGAGAAGATGTGAGTCAGCATGAGCCTCAATCTCTATTATGAAGGAGGACCTCTAGTGTTAGGACCAATTTCAGGGTTAACTCCAGAGAGAGTGAGACCCATTGGGAGAAGGTTAGAGAACCTAAACTCCAAGATATGAGAATCATGAGATATGTGATATGATATGTCCTAAACTAGAATAATTCTGAGTGATTGATTTGAGTCTCTTTATGCATGATTTCCATAGTCTTGTTGAACCCTATATGTCCTTGGGATGACCAAACCCTAGAGATAGAGAGAGGCTATTTATATATGTGCATATGAGAACCTACCATCTGGGTGAGGGAGAGAGAGTCCCAAGACCCTAGAGGAGGTAATTATGTTAGTTTTTGTGAAACCTCATGCTCGGGTTGGTGGTTTCCCACATAGGAATCTAGTGGTGTGTATAAGAGAGATTTGGGTATGATGTTTCATGGGTAGAAAACCTATGAAGAGAATGGCATATCATGTTTTGCTTGTGCTTATGTTGCTAGAGCTTGTAAGGCTATCTCTAGTGCCAATGAGGTATACATGTGAACCCTAGACTAAGATAGGAAAGATAAAGTATGTGCATATGAGATACTCATAGGGTTGAGTTAGCTCAGAGAGAATGAGCATGGAACTACCCTCATGATATGGGCCTGGAGAACCTCAGTTGGGCTAGATAAAGCTTTAATATACGTTTAATAAGCCACTTATATAAGTTTGTTTAGCACGACCATGATATTATAGATGTAAGGATGTGATCTAATCTCAAGATGTGATATGTAGTCATGATATGATGGAAACCAAGTAATGGTTAGTCATATACATGAATAATGATGATAATGTGAAAATGTTGGTTAATCTTGCGATGAAATCACATTTAAATGTTATAACTTATTATGAGCAATGAAACAAGATCATACAAATGAAACATGTTACATGAGGTGTTAATCTTAGTGCTTAATTAAGATGAAAAATATAATTTTATAGTTAGCACAACATAATGCTTTTGACACCTTGATATGATCCAGATGGACAAAGAGAGTTAATGATAATTAATTCCCTCCTAAAAGACATATGTTAAGTTCTGTGAAACATGTTAGTATGATATTGAATAATAATGCATGTGTTAAGATAAGGGAGCAACAAATATATGAGATATGTAATGACATAGTCTAAGCTTCTAAACCCTTGTTAAGCCTTATATGAAGTGAGGTTTCACCCTAGATGCTTTCAAAACCTCCTAAGAGTGGTTTAGATATGTTTATGGAGCTTTGTTCTTCGATATGTTGCACATAGAGTGGTTTCCTACATGTGGATGAAGTCATGGTTGTTTTCCTTGGAGTATGAGTATGGTTGACTTTCGAGGATGAAAGTTCTTTTAAGATGTATATGATGTGACAAAGTGGTTTTTCTGGCATAATTCCGAGGACAGAAATTCTTTTAAGGTGTATAGGATGTGATAGAGTGGACTTTATAAACCCTTAGATATCAAGGAACTATAAGATTTTGATGTCAATGAGATATTTTGTATATTAACGAGAATGAAGTTAAGCTCTTAATCAATACAAAGTACCATTCTTTGTTGTTGTGAACAGAGTGACGATGAGAATGAGGTTAACTAAGTGACCAAGACCTGAATGCACAACCTTGACCCTTGACATGGAAGAAAACATGGAGTAGTTATGGTGAAGAGTCCATCTCAACCGCACATGAGGTTCAACAACCCAGATTGCATCCTCTTCTACCTAATAGTTATGGATGTGTCATAAGTGGTGTTACACCACGTCGTTACACTCAGGGATCGTGGTTTGAAGCATGTTTCGAATGTGCAGTTAGCTTGGGATCCTCATAGGCTTCATAATATGCCATTTAGACCTCAGTGAGGCATGAGTAAGGTTTTCCCATAATGCAACCCCTAGTTCCTCTATTACACCAAGCAGCTTGGAGACGAGAGTGGTGGTAGGAGAAGGAAGAGCAGAACGTGGAAGTCGAGGGAGGGGGGGTCTATGATATTAGAATCATAGATGGATCTCAGAGGAGCACTTGGTGAGACCCTCGGTCGTTGATCCAGTAAAAGGCAGTGAGCTCCTCCAGGCTTCAAAGAGGAACCCCCGCCCCCAAGACCGGCAGTGCACAACAGGAGAAGTTGATGCCGGTAGGTTCTATGAGGAGGACCCGTAATAACATCGACCTAGAAGGATGAGAAGCTGGGAGACGAATCCATGGGCGGCGAGTACATGGACCTGGAGCTATGGAGGCGTGGAGAAAGGCCCAAGAAGAACGCAGTAGTGGCGGCGGCTGCAACATAGGGAGCAGCACAACCGACGTCTATTTGCGTGGGAGAAGGATCATGTGAGAACCTAAGGAGATGGACGTCGATCTCTTACCAGAGCTCGTAGAGGCATGGCAACACTGGAGCAGGGGAGCACGGGCTCTTGTGGGCGTCGTGCGGTGCTGAGAACAACGCACGCAACTAGCGGCGGCCGTTTCCTGGAAACGACGCACGCAAGCGTTAACAGAGCAGCAAGGGGGGGGGATGTCGATCCCCCATGGGTGCCCTGTTCCATGGTGGCGCCCTGGCAGGAATGCGGGGAAGAAGAGAGTAGGATCACTAGGAGGCGGCGGCCTGTGTGCTGAGAACCAACGAAGTAGGCGTCGGGCGCAACAATCTCACGAAGGAGAAAGAAGAGACCCAGACCGGCCGACCCAATTTGAGTAGACCGAGCATGCCTTGAACTGCTGGCCTCACCAGCAAGTAAGGAGTCGTGTCCCCACATGGGCCACGTGTCGGCCTTTGATTGGCCCACAAGGTAATTATCTTGAAAAATTGTCAGATCTTGTATAAATCGTAATAATTAGCTCGAACAACAGAAAAATAAGTATAATATACCGAAATTCTCAGAAAACTATGCAGAACATATGGAATGATAATATCAGTGTTTTGATGCTTAAATCTCAGTGATATCTTATAAGTTTTATAATGGCCTTTTCATGTATAATAAATAATAAACGAAGACCTAAAATTATGGAAAAATGTCAGTAAGTCTATAATCATGTGTATAATGTATATGATATCAGACATGGTCACTTTGATGCACAAAATCATGTAATTTGCTTTATATGGCTAATTAGGGCTAATAACCCTAATTAATGTGTAATAATTACAAATATACTCATAAAATCTTGGAAATCACAGAGTAAGCTCATATCTGTATCTGGAACCTCAAATTTAATTATGAGATCATGATGATGATGCATAGAATTCATGTTATATGAAGTTGACCTTTAATACATGGTTTAAAACCCTAATCTCGATTAATGGTGTAACCTAGGGTTAATTAATGTGCACAAAAATTCTATGGAAGATAATGTTTAGATAATGAATTATAATCTGCAATATGACATCAGTAAGATAAATATAAGACAAGAATACAAGGAATGGTACACATATCCAAATGAGTAAGCAAACCCTAATATGAGCATGATTAGGGTTAAGATGAGATATAATAGGATGAGAACCTGTTGATAGTATGTGATCTTGTCTTAATCAGGTTTAACAATGAAATAGATGACATGAGGAACATGTGATTAGAATGATCTATATCTTTGGAAGGTACGCCATTACCTCTTAATTGGCTTATTATACAATATGCTTGTGTTATATGTGTAGTAAAATACTTGGCATATGATATTGGATGAAATGATTATTCTTGTATGATATGTTTCATGATTTTCCATGATTACTGCTATGAACACATCAAACATGATATATATGTTCCATTATATTGGAAGCACTAACTCTTTGGCAGTTTGCTTGGAAGTGACCTAACTCTTTGGTAGTAGTCACATTGTACATATGACCTAACTCTTTGGTAGTGGTCATACCTAACTCTTTGGTAGTGGTCACAGTGTACATATGATCCAACTCTTTGGTAGTGATCATAAAGGCCTTGAGATATAATGGAAAATAAGCTTAAAATATGTGTTCTCTTTTGTTAATGAATCCCCTTGTGCAAGTATATGCCTTTCTTATATTCTTCTCTTACTTCCAAGTATATTAGTTTTATCTTATTGCCAAGATATGATGAGAGGTAAATAAAATACACGTAGGCGTATGCAGTACAATATTCTTGAATATTGTGCTGACGTGTACCACATGTAATCTTTTGTTTAGGTTATGGTTATGCTCTTGAAGATTCAAGATAGTTGAGAGTTGTATGGCGAGCTGATGTATAGGTGGACTTGTTGTCTTAAGATCCTGTTGTTTAGATGTACTACATGTATATGTAGAGTTTGTTGTTCAATATGTAATATCAAATGTTGTAACAATTCATGTTGTAATTATATGTTGAATGGTGAACATGTGTGTATGGTTTTATTATTGTTCATGTACATGTGCTACTGATGGTTTCCTTCTGACTTCCTCTGATTTTCTTCTTCTTAGCCTAGTGTGTGGTGTTTAAATTTGGATTCTTGCTGAGGTGAGGATTTCAATTTGGACGTCACACATCAGATTAAGTTTTAGAAAATACGGGGACGTCACATGCATATACCTAATTTCGGAGGCCCTAAGCAGGGTATCACGTCATTAGTCATTGCACAAGTCTCAAGGAGAGGAGGAGAGAAGAACAGAGCCCAGAACCATGCCCTGATCATTCCGAGAGCCGCAGAGGACGTTTTCCACTGCTGGAAGGTTGTAGATCGCGCATTCTATGTCAAGGAACGCTCGGATCTCCTCTGTTCAAGGCTTTACATCACTTTCATTCACATTTTCTCCATGTTTTCTCTTTCTCTTGTCATGTCTTTCATTGAGATTGCCATGTGGGGCTAATCCCCTTTATCTTTAGGATCGGGAGTAGCCCGGGTGATGGTTGTATGACATTTTTACCATAGTATATCATAATTTATCTCTTAAATCCGTGGTATGATTTCATTTTCTCCATTATATCATTATGATTGATCACCCTAATGATAATCTAATGCCTTTAATTATTTTGAAAGAAGAATTAATGGTTGAAAAGAGACGAAATTCACATTAACTAACAAATCCTTTGAACAAGGTGATGTACGCTTAATGGTGGAAACCCATAGTATCGTCTTCATGTATCTAGTTTAGGGTATAGGTTACTACTACCGTGGAACTGACACGATTTTACCGTGCGTATAACGCAAGTGCACGCGTCAATGTAGTATAGGCCCTTGTGAGGCCCGAGTCAAACTCAAGGACACTGAATTATCGGTAGACTACTACTAACTACTCACAATCAGCTAGACCAATAAAAAGGTTATGAGAGTTGTTGTGAAATAAAAGAAAATAAAATAAAACAAAGCAATCAATTAAATGTTTAGTTTAATCAATTCAAATGGGGATCTTTAGGATTACGGTTTCACCGTGGGTTTTCATTGTATGAATTTCCATATAATAATTCGGGTTCATCTCTCAATTCGGATAGTGGCCTGTAGTTAGAATTGCCCACTTTCGTGGTACAATTCACTACCTATGTCTAGGTCGGTTCCACCGTAGTAGTAACCTATACCCTAAACTAGGTGCATTAGAATTGACCTCTGGGTTTCTACCATTAACCTTACATCACCTTGTTCAAGGGATTTGTTAATTAATGTGAATTTCGTCTCTTTTCAACTGTTAATTCTTCTTTTAAAGTAATTAAAGGCATTAGATTATCATTATGGTGATCAAGCATAACAATATAATTGAGAAAACAAAATCATACCACATATTTAAGAGATAAATTATGAATTACTATGATAAAAATGTCATACAATGCTTCCCCGGGCTACTCCCGGTCCTAAAGATAGAGGGGATTAGCCCCTCATGTTCATCTCAGAGCAAAACATGGTTGAAGAAAAGGGAAACATGAATAAAAACGTGAATAAGTGATGAAACCCCTGAATGGAGAAGATCCAAGCGTTCCTCGGCGTAGAATGCACGATCTACAACCTTTCGGCGGTGGAAAACGTCTTCTTCGGCTTCTGGAACGGCCGGGGCGTGCTTTTGGGCTCCATTCTTCTCTCCACACCTTCTCGAGACATGTGCAGCGGCTAATGATGTGATAGCCTGCTCTTGGCCGCCTTCATTAGGTATAATCACCGAGTTAGGTTGCAAAAATATCACAACCGTTGGATTAGAGCCGATCTGAAACAAACTCTGGTCTGACGGTGTCGATACCATCAACGTGAGTCGATAGTATCGACCCCTCGTGATATTGGCAAACCTTCTTTTCTTTTCTTCATTGCACCTGATGCTGACTCGATACCATAGACGCGGGTCGATGGTATCGACACCCTTAGGCGTCGGTTTTATCCCTTTTCCGTCGATGAATCTACATGTGTCGATAGTATCGACTTTGGGGTCGATAGTATCGACTGACTGGTCGCCAGTAACCTGATGGAATGTCGCTACCATCGAATTCCCTGTCGATGGTATCGACTCTGTGCTTCTCCTTGCGGCTGGCTGCATGTGGTTGTGTCGATAGTATCGACAGTCGTCGATGGTATCGACAGCCGCAGATATGTGTTTTTCTTGAAATTGCAAAACAAAACCACATAAGCCGAGATAAAACATATTATTGTAATCATTTATGCTCAAAACAATAAAATAAGAGAAATTTGACACTGAGAAGGATCATAGACTAAAGTAAGTGAATTATGCAATATTAACCACCAAAATGACCAATAAACGCATAAAACGCGAGTAAAACCGGTCTATAAATGCGACTCAAAATCATCACATCAAACTCCCCTAAGCTTGAACATTGCTCGTCCTCGAGAAACAAAAATTTAGAATAGAATTGTGAGGGTCAACTAAAGACAGATTATCACAACAGACATCACCATATGATCCCCACCAGACATTCACATTCTGGCCCTTACTAACCACGGAATGATAATTATCCTAAAGGCGATAGTAATCATCCATAAAAGATATCTACCTCAAAATTGATGAACACTATCATATAAGGCAGTTAACATAATAAAATTCTCCAGTTTGGACTCAGTGAATCTTGTGATCTCCTATCTACGTTGCTCTCCCTAACTACCATCTACATGGAAGCAACTCTCCTGGTATTAACGAGTGAGGAGAAAATTACGGTGGCCTACCAATTTGAGCAACGGGTGGATGGAATGGGTGGCTCATGGAAGAAATGGAAGCATTATATGGTTTTAACATGCACAAGACAATAATGACCTAAATGATGCATATGCAAGTAAAAATGACCTAATGCCTACATTTGGGTGGAATGATGCATGCACTATCATCCCGTCTCAAGGTGAGATGGAGAATCTAAGAGAACTACATCATGTACTTATTCTTCTTAAGATGCAGTGAGAACATGTTCCTTTCTCCCTCTCATTCTTACTTCTCAATTCTTTTTTTCTCTTTTTTTTAGATTTTTTTTCATTTTTCTTTTTTTTCTCTAAGCCCTTATTTTCATAGATGACAATGAATCATTTGTCGGACTCACTTATTGCTGCATAACTTATACATTTGAAACATTCAGAAGGTCTGGAACAAGTTCATCACCTTTTATGTTTCAGAAGACATAAGATGCATGATGTACTATATGCACAAAAATGTGAATGCAGCTACAAAATGACATGTATGCTACTAAATGACACACACCTAAAGATAATGTGCATGTATAGCTATTCTATAATTTCTTTTTTTCATTTTCATGCAAAATATGTGAAAGTAATTGCAATACAAAACCTACCTACATGAGATGCAATCAAAGAGATTAAAAATCGTAATATACTTCCAGTTCTTAAGGTGGAGTATGAAAACAACGGGGTGGATAGATCACAAGACTGATTGACTGAAACTTTGGAAATTATTATGTGTCCCTCCTTACTAACCTGTGTAGTAATTAAGAGGTTTCTCTCTCTTATTTCAAATTAAAGTCTCATTATCATTTGGTCAGATTAGGTTCAAACAACCAATTATGTCCACTTTTCATGAATCATAGGAATGTATAGTTGTGATTTCTTGTTTTAGAGTTGACAAACCCAATTATTTCCTTAAGTTATGTGCTCAAAGTTAAACAACACAAGCTTGCAAAAATACTAAAAATTTTCAAATTTGCCCCTAATTCCCATGTACAAGCAACGAGATGACACAAGACCTTAGACATCCACAATTACACTAGATAGAGTGTGGATCCTACAAACAAACTAAGAACTACAAGAAATAAATGACAAAAGACAAAACAATAAAAACTAAAAACTAGGAAAAATAAAGGATAGAGTTGTTCCAACTCCCCCCCAAGCTTGAATTCAACTATGGCCTCATAGTCAAAAACAACCTTAAAAGGTGGAACAGTGATACCGATCATTCTTCAGGAGGAGGCGGGTACTGCGGAGCTGTGGGGTCCCAAGATGGGTATTGCCCCTAAAAGCTCGGATCGTACTGGGGCATTGGTGGAGGTTGCGGATACCCCCCAAAATAATTCTGGCTCCAGTAATGATCGTAGAAGGGATGCTGCTGCATCTCCATCCTATGCAACCTATCGTGGATGTGTTATTGGTTGTCGAGGAGGAGGCGCTCATTCTCAAAAATAGCCCTTTGTTATCTAACAGTCGGTTCGTTGTATCCTGAATACTGGCATATGAAGCTATATGCTGCAGTTGGGTGTGTTGGATCTCTTGTAGCATTGTATACATCCCCTTCATGGAGTAGACATCCTCTCCTTGATGAGAGGGTTGTGGTGGCGGAAGCTGCGAAGAAGAAGATGCACCCAGATGCATGCGGGGACGCTTCTGGGGTGCTACACGTGTGCGAAGAGGAGTGAAAGCCTCCTATTCCTCTTCATGCTCGTCGCCTTCATCATTGTTTTCATCATCACCATCTTCATCGGAGTCATCGATGGAAATGACAGGTCATCGGAAGTGCTGAGCACCCTCAATGTTGAAGAAGGGGTCTGGAAATGAACACTCTTGATATTCTTGGTTGACATGGCAATGTGCATATGCCAATCCATCACGGAGCAGGAGGAGGTTGGAGCGATGCAGATGCTGGAGGTTGACCTGCTCCTGTTAGAAAGGGGAGTAAGATGAGAGAAATCTAACCCAAGATAGAGGGCCAACGGTGTGATGAGCCCTCCAAAGTGGATTGGAGCCTTCCGCGTACTCCTCCTTACGGCCAACACGTGCGTCAAGAAGAACGCGCCCCAATTGCACTCCTCACGCTTCAGTAATTTGTGCAGGAAGAACAAATCCGTCTCTTGAAACTTGCTGAGAGATATGTCGCCGCGAGCAAACAACATAGTACAGAGCATGCGGTAAAGAATCCTCACAAACGGGTGCTCGAAATCTGCCACTACAGCGTTGTGGTAGCTCATGGATTTTCCCGGGGGCGCAGTCACAAGCTGGGTGAATATATCATCGTAGTTCGTCCCGTTGTCTGGCCTCCGGTGCTGGTAGTCATTATGAAACCAGTTATAAACTGAATTGAACTGGGCAAGAGTGAGGGTGTAGTTGTTGTTGTAGAGTCAGAACGACACCCACGCTTTTCTCCACTCTCTATCGGTGGCGATCATGTCATTGGGCACCACATTGATGTCCAATGATGCCATGAACTCCGCCACGAGTTCCTTATACGTCGGCCACTCGCCGAAGAAAGGTTGGCCGTTGGCGTGGTACTGTAGCTCGTCGGGTCTCCTTGATGTGTGTCTCGCATGCCCCTTCAATACGTAGGCGAGGTTGGCCTCGAACCCCAGCTCACGGACCATTGCTCGATCAACATAGCACGTGGGCTCAATCTTTCTCTTCATCAGTTACTCGTAGACCTTCCGGACCTCCGCGGAAGAATGAACAATCCTCAGACGAGGAATCGATGTAGTGGGTGGAGGAATGAACTCGGGGATCTCCATAGGATCTGCCCGTGAAGAAGATGCACCGGTTGTATGCACCATCATCGCCGAGAAAGAAGGAATAGAAGATGGAGCTTGGTGAAGGTCGGAGAAGACAATCTCTGCTTGGTAAAGGCTCATGGAAGTTCGCGCTCCTTGGATGCTCATAGCCGGGCTCCGATCGCACAACAAGACGCACAACACAAGTGGAGGGCAAAGGCTCTGAAGGTGTGACATCATATGACAACCATCCCTCTCTTTTATAACCACGGCCGGTGCTGCTGTGCACCCGTCGATACCATCGACGCGGGTCAATGGTATCGACACATGTAGCACAATCCGGTCTTCCGCTAGTATCGACAGTTGTCGATAGCCTGATGTGGGGCCCCAGATTGATGACGTGTCGATATCATCGACGGGTGTCGATGGTATCGACCCATCCCACGGATTGACTCTCTTGATGCAGCGATCGCCATTGATTTCCTCTTGCGGATTGGTGACATGTCGCATCGATACCATCGACGAAAGTCGATAGTATCGACTCTTCTTAGGGAAAACACCCTCGTGAGGCCCGACCGCCGCTTTCTGCCTATAACCGAGTCGATACCATCGACAGGCCCGTCGATGGTATCGACTTCACTGAGACAATTTTTTTCTGAATATCTTCAGGGATCTCACGAGTATCGACATCCATGTCGATACTATCAACCCCGTTCTTGCGAGCAACTTGATGGTAGGTCGATACCATCGACGAGGCCGTCGATAGTATCGACTCAGAGAAATTTTTGCCGCCGCCTAACTATGCCCCTGTCGATACCATCGACACAAGGGTCGATGGTATCGACCCTACCTCAATCCTGCACATTGAACAAACGATCAAGGTATCTTGTTTACACTAACAACAAAATTGAATTAAACTAACTTAAAATGTAAAAGAACTAAATGAAATACCAATGGTTGGGTTGCCTCCCAACAAACGCCCTTATTTAACGCCTTAGGCTAGACGAAATCAAGCTCCTCATGCATCCAGAAGTGCAATGAGTTTGACCTCATGCACTCTCCTCATGTAATCCTCACCGAAGTACAACTTCAATCGCTGTCTATTAACCAAAAATGTTGTCTCGCCATCACGCACCATGATTGCTCCATGTGGCCTGACCTCCTCTACAGTGAAAGGTCCACTCCATCGGGATTTCAATTTCCCAGGATGCATCTTCAACCTTGAATTGAACAAGAGCACATGATCTTCCTTCTTGAAGACATGCATCTGAATGTGTCGATCGTGAATCAGCTTCGTTCGCTCCTTGTAAATCCGCGAGCTTTCATAGGCATTCATCCTCAGCTCGTCGAGTTCATTTAGCTCTAGCAAACATTTTCTTCGTGCCTCATCATAGTTTAAATTCAGCTTCCTCAGCGCCCAGTGCGCCTTATGCTCCAATTCCACCGGCAAATGGTAGGCTCGACCATAAGCCAACCTAAAAGGCGTAGTGCCTATAGGTGTCTTAAATGTCATCATGTACGCCCATAAAGCGTCTGGTAGCAAGGTACTCCAGTTTGTTCTCGTCGAAGCCACAGTGCGCTCCAAGATCTTCTTAATCTCTCTATTGGAGACTTCCACTTGCCCCTGTGTCTGCGGGTGGTACGGGGTACCAATGTTGTGCTTTACCCCGTACTTTCTCAACAATGTCGCGAACTTCTGATTTTGGAAATGTGTACCTCCATCACTAATAATCATTCTTGGTACACCAAACCTGTAGAAAATGTATTCTTTGACAAACCTGTACACTACAGCGGCATCATTAGTCCTAGTGGGTATTGCCTCTACCCACTTCGATACATAGTCAATAGCTAATAGAATATACAAGTTAGAGTTGGAGGACACAAAGGGTCCCATAAAATCAATACCCCACAGATCGAACACCTCGACCTCTTGAAATACATTGAGGGGCATCTCATGTCGCTTTAAAATGTTACCTGCCCGTTGGCAGGAATCACATTGCCGCACATAGTCATATGTGTCCCGGAACAAAGTAGGCCAGTAAAGACCGCTCTCAAGTACCTTGGACGCCGTTCTAGAACTAGCATGGTGTCCACCAGTCAGTAGAGTAAGGCAATGATGAAGGACACTTACATATTCCACCTCCAGTACACACCTGCGCAACACACCATCCCTACACTGCTTCAACAGAATGGGGTCATCCCAGAAATAATATCGCAAGGAATGTAAATTTTTCTTTTTCTCTTGGTATGTCCAATCATCTGGGATAATTTTGCAGGCAAGATAATTAACAATATAAGAAAACCAAGGATCTTTAAATATCACAGATAGAAGTTGTTCATCAGGAAACGTCTTGGTAATGGGCATATGCACATCCTTCTCATCTATCCTTTCCAACCTAGACAAATGGTCCGCAACCACATTTTGTATTCCCGCCTTATCTTTGGTTTCAATATCAAATTCTTATAACAGTAAGATCCACCTAATCAGTCTAGGTTTGGCATCTTTCTTTTCCATCAAGTACTTTATGGCGGCGTGGTCCATCCATACCATGACTTTAGATCCAACAAGATATTGCTGAAATTTTTCAAAGGCAAAAATGATGGCAAGAAGCTCTTTTTCAGTTGTCGTGTAATTCAATTGTGCTTCATTTAAAGTTTTGGATGCATAGAAAATCACAACGGGGTTATTGTCCACACGTTGTCCTAAAACAACCCCCACTGCGAAATCTGATGCATCACACATCAATTCGAACGACTTTGTCCAATCCGATGTTTGCACAACCGGTGCGGAAATCAATTTTTCTTTAAGCACATTAAAATCATGTAAACACTTTTTCGTTAAAATCAAAGACATCATCTTTCTCCAAAAGCTCAGATAATGGTTTGGCGATTTTTGAGAAATCTTTTATAACGCGGCGATAAAAACTGGCGTGACCTAGAAAACTCTATACCCCTTTAACCGAGTTTGGTGGGGGTAATTTAGAAATAACTTCAATCTTCACCGGATCTACCTCCAACCCCTTGCTAGACACTTTATGTCTAAGCACGATCCCTTCGCTAACCATCATATGGCATTTCTCCCAATTGAGAACCAAATGTGTGTCCTCACATCATTGCAAAACCTTATCCAAATTGTATAAACATTCATCAAAAGACGCACCATAGACGGAGAAATCATCCATAAAGACTTCCAAACAACATTCAACCATATCAGAAAAAATGGCAAGCATGCAACGCTGAAAGGTTGCTGGTGCGTTACACAATCCAAAGGGCATATGGTTGTATGTAAATGTTCCGTAAGGACAAGTGAAGGTGGACTTCTCTTGGTCCTTAGGATCAATGGAAATCTGATTGTAGCCCGAATAACCATCGAGAAAACAAAAATGAGATCAACCTGCCAATCGCTCTAAAAATCTGATCAATGAATGGGAGAGGAAAATGATCCTTAAGCGTAGCAGCATTCAATCTATGGTAGTCTATACATACATGCCACCCGGTTACCAGACGGGTCGTGACTGGCTCATTTAACAAATTATGTGTAACAATAATTCCCCCCTTTTTAGGGACTACCTGTGTAGGACTCACCCACGTCGAGTCGGATATAGTATAGATGATACCTGCAGAAAGGAGCTTGATCACCTCCTTCTTGACGACCTCCATCATGCTAGGATTTAGTCGGCGTTGTGGCTGAATTACCGGTTTGGCTCCCTCCTCGAGCCGAATCTTGTGCTGGCACAATGTAGGGGAAATCCCCTTGATATCCGCAACCGACCACCTTAATGCACCTCGGTGGTTCTTCAACACGATCAGCAGTTGATCCTCCTCCTCGGCACTCAGATATGCCGAAATGATCACTGGCAGCTTCTCACCCTCAGCTAAAAATGCATATTTCAAATGAGGTGGCAGTGGCTTCAATTCTAAATCTAGTGGGCTGATCAAGGATGACTGAAGCGGTGGTGGGAGTACTCCAAGGTCTTCATAGTACCTAGCGTAGAAACATGGCAGCACCTGAAGCATCTTGGTGCATTCTTGTAGTGACTTGCTTCTCATCCAATCATTTGTTATATTAACTAGGCAGGCTTCAAGAGGTAGTTCTGGATATGCATTGAAGACAGAACTTTCTATGACCTCATCTTCAGTAGAAGGAGGGATGTCCTCATCTTCATCATCTAGAAAGCCCACAGTCTTGGTGAGAGAAATGACTTTAGTTTGTTCCATAATGTCCACAGCCAGTGTCCCTTTCTCCACCTTAGTCATCACATGATCCATATCTAGAAATGGCTTACCTAGACAAATAGAAATATTCTGATCAAAGTGCTTCATCATGCAACATTGCTCCTTCACTTTAAATTGTGTTGTGCTTGAGGGCATGACCATTTCAAACCGATCATCAGTGATGGCCAAGGTCAAACGACCTCTCCCCATCTCAAGTATCATGTCAGCAGTGGCTTGGAAGGGTCGTCCAATGAGTAACTCATTGCCCTGTTCATGTTACATTTCCATTACAAAAAAGTCTGCTGGAAATACAAACTGATTAACTTTCACCAACACATCTTCACAAATGTTGTATGGCTTCACCACAGAATTATCCGCCAACTGTATTGTCATATTGTTTGGCCTTGATTCTTTCAGTCCAAGCTTCTTGAACGTAGAGAGAGGCATCAGGTTTATACTTTCCCATGAATCACACAGTGCTTCGCCGAATTTCACTTTACCAATATAGCATGAAATATTGAAGTAGCTCGGATCCTGCCTTTTTGGTGATAATGTGCCCATGATGAAAGCACTCACATGTTCCTTAAGAACCACAACCTCGGTATCTGGGATTTTCCTCTTCTTTGTAATGATGTCTTTCAGAAACTTGTCGTAAGAGGGAATCTGCTCTATTGCTTCTAAAAGAGGAATGTTGACAGAAAGCTTTCTAAAGCTATCTAGAAATTTCTTGAACTGAGCGTCCACTTTCTTGGCTTTCACACTATTGGGATATGGGACTGGGACATTCTGTGCCCTCTGATGTGGCGGCACATATGGTGTCCTCTTCTGTGTCTCCTCCTCAGCAATGACGGGTTCTGTTGCAACATCCTCTACTATATCCTCAACCGGCTCGGTGATTGGGGTTTGAACCTCCTCAGTGGCCTCACCTGTGGTTTCTGGCTGGGGTGTGCTTGGTTCATCGGCCCTGGGGTTTAAAATCTTCTTACCGCTTCGTAGCAAAATTGCCTTAGCCTGTTGGTTTCCTCCTAGAATGTTTGTATTACCTGGAAAGCCTTGATGCGCTGGCTTCTTCAAATTTTCTATTTCAGCTGCCATCTACGCCAAGGATGTCTCTATCATCCTCATCTGAGCCCCATGGCTTTGTAGAGTCTGCCCGAATTGATTCATGAATTCCCCTTGTTGCTTGATCTGCTGGCCAAAAGTGTTCATTAGTTCTTGATTCTGCTTTATTACTTGATTGAGCAATTCATTGCTCTTATCCTTTGGTGACGGTTGGGGTTTTGTGTCGGGGTCCTGTAAGAAATTATTTGGGTCCTTCTAAGAAAATTTCATATCTTTCCTCCATGAATAATCGTTGTTTCTGTACCCCTACTGTTGGCGCATGAATTTTACTTGAGCTTCATCCTCAGATTCGGTATCTTCTTTTACAAGTAATTTCTTGGTGAGAAGGTCCATCTTCTCATTTAGCTCTTTGATGGCCTTTGACTCTCCTACAGCCCAAACATGCTCTACGGCGTCTCTATCGCCCCAAGATTGCTTCTTAGCCATGTTCTTCAAAATTTCCCAACACCTCGTGCCTGTGTTGTTTAAGAAGAAACCTGAACCCACAGAATCTAAGTTACTTCTATCATGCTCGGAGAGAGTAAAATAGAAGATTTTAACCTGCTTCTCCTTGTCAAGCCCATGATGTGGAAACCTCCTTAGCATGATCTGAAACCGTTCCCAGGTCTCAGAGTAAGTCTCGCCTGCTTTCTGGCTGAAATTATGAATTTTTCTGATCATATCATTTGTCTTCTCGGGCGGAAAGAATCTTTCAAAGAACACTTCCACCATGTGGTTCCATGACCCCACATACTCATCATCAAGAATATGTAGCCATTCTCGTGCATTTCCCACCAGAGAGCTGGGAAATAGCTTCATGTACAATGTCTCCTGTGGAAACCTGTCTATCTTGATCATATCACAGTTCTCCACGAACTGACTTATATGAGTCACTGGATCTTCGTTTTTAAGCCCGTGAAATGCATTTGATTTGACCAAATTTATTAATGCATGATCAATTTTATAAGTAGGAATATTGATTGCTTGCTTCTTTATTGGCCCCTTTGAAGAGGATGAGGAAGAAGCTTTTATCTTCTCCCATATCGTCTGCTCTTCTGCCATGACTTCTTGTTCTGAATTGGAATCTATTTCGTCTAGTTGGTCTTGAATATAGTTCTGCTCGTCGGTCCCGACAGTGGAACCTCTGGTGATTGTTGTGTGTAGTCGGTGCTACGCGTCCTCACCATGCACCAGTACCTGCAAGATGATAATTTCAGTTCAGTACCGTGCTAGACGATTACAATAATATGAAAGATAAAACTATGAATTTCTAAAATGATAATAAAATAATAAAATAAAAATGTGGCCTAGAATGGCCGCTAGAAGCACTCGTAATGCTGACAACTGTCGTGTCCCCGACAACAGCGCCAAAAACTTGACACGATTTTACCGTGTGTATAACGCAAGTGCACGCGTCAATATAGTATAGGTCCTTGTGAGGCCCGAGTCGAACTCAGAGACACTAAATTATCAGTAGACTACTACTAACTACTCACAATCAGCTAGACCAATAAAAAGGTTATGAGAGTTGTTGTGAAATAAAAGAAAAGAAAATAAAACAAAGCAATTGATTAAATGTTTAGTTTAATCAATTCAAATGGGGATCTTTAGGATTGTGGTTTCACCGCGGGTTTTCACTGTATGAATTTCCATATAATAATTTGGGTTCATCTCTCAATCCGGATAGTGGCCTATAGTCAGAATTGCCCACTGTCGTGGTAAAATTCACTACCTATGTCTAGGTCGGTTCCACCGTCGTAGTAACATATACCCTAAACTAGATGCATTAGAATCGTCCTCTGGGTTTCCACCATTAACCTTACATCACCTTGTTCAAGGGATTTGTTAATTAATATGGATTTCGTCTCCTTACAACCGTTAATTCTTCTTTCAAAGTAATTAAAGGCATTAGATTATCATTATGGTGATCAAGCATAAAAATATAATTGAAAAAAAGAAATCATACCACAGATTTAAGAGATAAATTATGAATTAGTATGATAAAAATGTCATACAATGCTTCCCCGGGCTACTCCCGGTCCTAAAGATAGAGGGGATTAGCCCCGCATGTTCATCTCAGAAAAAAAACATAGTTGAAGAAAAGGAAAACATGGAGAAAAATGTGAATAAGTGATGAAAACCCTGAACGGAGAAGATCCAAGCATTCCTCAACGTAGAATGCGCGATCTACAACCTTTCAGCGGTGGAAAATGTCTTCTTTGGCTTCCGGAATGGCTGGGGCGTGCTTCTGGGCTCTGTTCTTCTCTCCACACCTTCTCGGGACGTGTGCAGCGGCTAATGACGTGATACCCTACTCTTGGCTGCCGTCATTAGGTATAATCACCGAGTTAGGTTGCAAAAATATCACAACCGTTGGATTAGAGCCGATCTGAAACAAACTCTGGTCTGACGGTGTCGATACCATCGACGCGAGTCGATAGTATCGACCCCTCACGATATCGGCAAGCCTTATTTTCTTTTCTTCGTTGCGCCTGATGCTGACTCGATACCATCGAAGCGGGTCGATGGTATCAGCACCCTTAGGCGTCGGCTTTATCCCTTTTCCGTCGCTGAATCTACACGTGTCGATAGTATCGACTTTAGGGTCGATATTATCAACTGACTGGTCGCCAGCAACCTGATGGAATGTCACTACCATCGACTTCCCTGTCGATGGTATCGACTCTGTGCTGCTACTTGCGGTTGGCTTCCTGTGGTTGTGTCGATAGTATCGACAGCCGTCGATGGTATCGACAACCGCACTTATGTGTTTTTCCTGAAATTGCAAAACAAAACCACATAAGATGAGATAAAACATATTATTGTAATCATTTATGCTCAAAACAATAAAATAAGAGAAATTTGACACTGAGAAGGATCATAGACTAAAGTAAGTGAATTATGCAATATTAACCACCAAAATGACCAATAAACGCATAAAACGTGAGTAAAACAAGTCTATAAATGTGACTCAAAATCATCGCATCAGAAACCGACCTAGATTTAGGTAGTGAATTATATCGCAAAAGCAAGCAATTCTGACTACAGGCCACTACGCGGAATAGGAGACGAATTAGGATAGTTGTGGAGGAATTAGTACAGCGAAAACCAGTGCTAAAACCGTAATCCTAAAGATTCCCATTTGAATTGATTAAACTAAATGTTTAAATGATTGTTTTGTTTTCTTTCATTTTTCTTTTCTTTTTCAATCAACTCTCAAATCAATTTAATCGGTCTAGCTGATTGCAAGTAGTTAGTAGTAGTCTACCAATAATTATGTTTCCCTAAGTTCAACTCGGGCCTCACAAAGGCCTATATTATTATGACGCGTGCACTTGCGTTCTACGCACGGTAAATTCGTGTCAGCTAGTCTTAAAAATTGTCTCCCATGAGGTTTTGCTTCGAGTACGGAGGGTATGATGATTCAAAATTGCATGGAAAGACGGGATAGCTGACTAGGTAATGGCTTTGATTGAAACAAAAGTGTCAAAACCTCATCAAGTTTCTATACAAGCCACTTTGAAAACTTGAAAATTTTGAAAATATTTGAAAAAATTGTTCAAAATTGCAACGATGAGATCTTAAGTCCGAAACAGATAGGAGAGGGTGGAAAGTAAAGTACGTACCACCCACCCTTCACCCCGAACTTAGAAATTTTCTCGTCCTGAGCAAACTCTAAATCTGAGATGGAGGGGAAAAATCATACTGGTCGGTCCACTAGATGTGCTTACATTCCTTTCAGTGATGCGTCCTCCATCTAAAAATCTCAAAAATAGAAACTATCAAAACTTAAGATTGTATCTTGCGATGCATTGTCTACCAGGTGCAAAATTTCCTAAAAAGTAAAAACAAAATTAAGGAAAAGTTCTAATTCAGAATTAAAAGTAAAAGCAAAATTATTAATCTTGTTGCCTCCTGACAAGCACCGTTGTTTTACGTCGATGGCTCGACATGGTTTCTTCAATCTTCTGGTAGATATGGTGGTTTGGACAAATTTATCAATTCATTAGTGCTAGTATCAACTGTGGTGAAATATCTCTTCAAGCATTGGTCATTTGCCACAAAATCGCCTGATTTCTCACTCCATAACGTAAATACACCATGTGGATAGATACTCTTAATAATGTATAGTCCAGACCATCGAGAACGGAGTTTCTCTGGGAATAACCTCAGTCTCGAGTTGAACAGTAGAACTTGGTCTCCCACTTGAATGTCCTTCCTCTTCAGATGATCATCATGCCAAAGTTCCGTGCGTTCCTTGTAGATTCATGCATTCTCATAAGCTATCATCTGGAGTTCTTCTAACTCTTGAAGTTGTAGAATCCTAGCTTTGTCAGCTTTCTTAATGTCAAAATTTAGTTGTTTTATTGCCCACCATGTTTTATGTTCTAGTTTCATGGGCAGGTGGCATGATTTTCCATAGATCATTCAGAAGGGTGTTGTTCCAAGAGGACTTTTAAAAGCGGTTTGGTAAGCCCACAAGGCGTCATTGATTTTCACTAACCAATCCTTTTGATTGCGGCCTACTGTCTTCTCCAGGATAGCTTTGAGTTGACGGTTTGAAACCTCTACCTGTCCACTAGTTTGTGGGTGGTAGGAGGAAGCTATCTTGTGCATTACACTATATTTTCTTAACAACGCTTCAAAACTTCTTTCTAGGAAATGAGAACCTCCGTCAGATATCACAATGCGTGGAACTCCAAAATGGGGAAATATGATGTCTTTGAACATCTTGATAATTGGTTTGGAATCGCTAGTGACGGTTGGTATGGCCTCAACCCTTTTAGAGACATAATCCACTACGACTAGGATGTAGGAAAATCCATCTAAGGATGGGAATGGACCCATGTAGTCCACTCCCTAAACATCAAAAATCTCGACTTCTTGCCATAGCTTAAGTGGCATCTCATCTCTTTTTGTAATGTTTCCCATTCTTTGACACTTGTCACATGACAAAACAAAGTTCTAAGCATCTCTGGATATGGTTGGCCAAAAGAAACCACATTGCAAAACCTTCAAAGCAGTTTTCTTAGAACTCATATAGCCTCCGATTGGGCCTGAGTGGCATTGCTCTAAAACAAGTTGGGTTTCTTCCTCAGCAATACAACGTCTGTAGAGACCATCCGCAGAGAGCTTGAAGAGGTGTGTTTCATCCCAGTGATATTGCCTCACATCATGCATGAATTTCTACATTGCATTACTGGTATATTCAGGGTGGATGACACCGGCGGCGAGGTAGTTCACATAGTCTGAGTACCAATGAGTATCTTTTGAGACTTTCATGAGCTGGTCATCTGGAAGAGAATCATTAATTGGGATCCTTTCAGTGTCCAGGGTGTGGATACGACTCAAGTGGTCAGCCACAACATTCTCTGTATCTTTCTTATCTCTTATCTCTAGATCAAATTCTTGTAAGAGGAGAATCCATCTTATCAACCTAGGTTTTGCATCTTTCTTTTTCAAGAGGTAACGAATAGCAGCGTGATCTGTATAGACAATGAACTTTGAACCATTGAGGTAGGATCTGAATTTGTCAGAGGCATACACGACTTCTAGGAGTTCCTTCTCAGTAGTTGCATAATTCCTCTGGGCTTTGTCAAGGGTCTTCGATGCATAGTAAATGACATGATGTTTCTTCTCTATATATTGGCATAAAATGGCACCCACAGCGTAATCACTGGCATCACACATAATTTTAAATGGGTGATCCCAATTTGGATCTCGGATGATGGGTGTTGTTGTAAGGGCATGCTTCAGTTTGTCGAAGCATTTGATGCATTCTTCATTAAAATAGAAATCAACATCCTTTAGCAACAAGTTTGTCATGGGCTTGGTTATCTTGGAGAAATCCTTTATGAACCTTCGATAAAAGCCTATATGACCGAGGAACACGCGAACCTCTCTTACAGTGGTCGGGATGCTGAGTTTGGAAATCACTTCTATCTTTGCCTCATCTACTTCAATTCCTCAATTGCTGACTCTATGGCTAAGGACAATGCCTTCTTTTACCATAAAGTGACATTTCTCCCAATTTAGCACAAGATGTGCTTCTTCACATCATTTGAGGAAGAGGGAGAGGTGCTTTAGACATGAATCATATGAATCTCCATATACGGAGAAATCATCCATGAAAATTTCCGTAATGGTTTCAATGAGTCCAGCAAATATGGTTGTCATACATCGTTGGAAAGTGGCAGGAGTATTACAAAGTCTAAATGGCATCCTTTTGAATGTAAAGGTTCCAAAGGGGCAAGTAAAAGTAGTTTTCTCTTGGTCATCTGGATGTATAGGAATTTGATAGAATCTAGAGTAACCATCGAGATAGCAAAAATATTCCTGGTGAGCCAATCGCTCTAAGACTTGATCTAGAAAAGGCATCGGGAAGTGATCCTTATGAGTTGCCTTGTTCAATTTCCTATAATCGATACACATCCTTCACCCAGTAACTGTTCGAGTGGGGATGAGTTCATTATCTTCATTCTGTATCACTGTAGTCCCACCTTTCTTCGGGACAACATACACGAGACTTACCCATGGCGAGTCAGAAATAGGATAAATGATTCCAGTAGTGAGCAGTTTAATGACTTCACGGCGGACTACTTCCTTCATATTTGGATTAAGCTTTTGTCGATGTTCAACAGTCGTCTTGTGGTCTTCCACCACAGGGATCTTATGCCTGCAAAGTGCTTGACTGACCCCGGTGAGATCACTCATCTTGTAGCCAATAGCTTTCCTTCTTTCTTTTAATTCTTTCAGGAGTTTATCTTCTTGTTCGGTCGTTAGATAGGAATTTATAATAACTGGACAAACCTTGAGATTATCCAAAAACATGTACTATAGTCCCCTGGGCAGGGGCTTCATTTCAGGGGCTTCTGGCTTCTCACACGGCTCTTCAACTGCATTCACAACATTGAGTTCCTCAAATTTGGCTTTCGAATCTTCTTCGTCGGTGTTGAGGTGAAGAACACAATCTTTAACTTGTTCATCAATGGAGTTTTCAGCAGATGGGTTTGTTAGAGCCACTTCTAAAGGATCATCCTGTTCATACTTCTCTTGTGTGAGGAGTGACATTTTCTCTATACAATTAATCAAATAGACTTCTTCCTGCATGCTCGGCCTTCGCATGCTTTCAAAAACTTTAAGCTCGAGGGTTTCTTTACCTAGTCGGAGCAGTAAGGTTCCTTCTTCAACATCAATCAAAGCTCTTCCAGTGGCAAGGAACGAACAACCAAAGATAAGAGGGTATCTGGAGTCCTCTTTTATGTCCATGATGACAAAGTCGCACGGGACATAAGAGTCTTTGCCTACCTTGACTGGGACATCCTCGATGATTCCCAACGGGAGAGTCGTAGAATTATCTGCAAGTTATATAGTCATGCCAGTTGGAAGCAGTTCAGCAAATCCTAGCCTCTTACAAAGGCTAAGTGGCATGATAGAGATGCTAGCACCAAGATCATCCAACCCCTTCTTACATGAAGAGTCACTAATGTTGCACGAAATCCCAAAGGATCCCTGATCTTTCTGTTTCTTGGGCATCTTACTCTTGATGATATCGGAAGTGGTTGTTGCTAACTTCACTATCTCATATTCTTTGGTTATATACTTCCTTGTGAGGAGAGACTTCAAGTACTTCTTCCAGGCTGGTATTTCAGCCAACGCATCAAGAAAGGGTATATCAACATGAAGTTTCTTCATAGCTTCCTTGAACTTATTGAAATGAGTATCAAGCTTTATTTGCTTCAAACGAGCTGGGAAAGGAGGATGAGGCTTGTATACTGGCACATCTGGCTCAGGTGTGTTTTCAGCCTCTACAACAATAGGTTCCTCCAAACTAGCTTTGTCTTTCTTATCAATAGTTGGTGGTTCCTTCGGTTGAGACTCAGATATTTTAGAGTCTTGGATAGTCACAAAGTCATCATCATTTGTTGCTACTATTGGTATCTTGGCAGGAGGATCAGAATCGTCTTTTCCAGACCTGGTGGTGACAACCTTCAATTGCTCTGGGTGCTTAGGATTGTTATCTGGTTGTCCAGCAAAGGCTCCAAATGGTGGCTTCATGCTAGCTGCAAGTTGATCTAGTTGAGATTCAATAGCCTTCTGATGGGCTTGCTGGTTAGATATCATAGTCTGTTGTGACTGTAACATTTTCTCAATAGTCGAGAGCTTGTCATCAGGGGAGATAGGACCGGCTTGTGGCCCTTGTTGTTGTTGTTGATAGGGGACTTGGTTGGGATTCTGGAACTAAGAATTGTTCTAAAAATTGTTATAGTTCTATTCTGGAAGTTACCTCTAAAGTTCCCTTGATTTTTGAAATTTGGTTGTTGGTTATATTGGAATCTGGGTAGACCTCGTTGTTGATTATTTGAACCAAGTTGTCGTGAGTTTTCTGCTCCTGAAGGATTTTCATACTGAAAACATGGATGGTTTCTATTCTGATTCAGATTATAATATCCTTGACCAGGGATGGTGTTGATGGCATTCAGACTTTTCATTTGACTATTTTCTCCTTAGGCACATGTATTGCCTAGAACAACATCATAGAGAATGTTACAGGCTAGAGTAGAATGATCTGTTCCTTTACATGCTTCACAGAAAAGTGAAGCTGACTTGACTTGTTCTTGTTGTCGAGGGGGTGGACGTCTTCTTTCATATGTGGCAAAAGATGATTCGAGTTGGTCTTGCTTGGTGACTAGAAGCTTAAGAGACTCGGCGATAGAGTTGTACTCAAGAGTAGCTTCTGCCATAGCAACCTTCAACACTCCTTTACTTGTGGGTCTACCCCAGTTGGCTTGATTTTCATCTATAAGGGTGACAACCTTCCATGCGCTATCATAACTTTGACGCATGAAGTTTCCCCCAGATGAGGAGTCTAAGAACTTCTTGATGTCGTCATCCACACCCCTATAAAAGATTTTGATGAGTTGATTCTTAGGAATACCATGATGTGGACACTTGCGTAGGAGATCTTTATATCTTTCTCATGCTTCTGCAAGGGATTCTCCAGGGACCTGAGTGAACTGTGTTATTCGGCCCCTAATTTCATAGGTGAGAAGGAGGATAGAATTTTTCCAGAAAAACATTTTGAAGTTGTTCCCAAGTGGTGATGGGTTCACATTACAAAGAGTTGTACCAACTCATGGATCTATCCGCAAGAGAGTATTTGAAAAGATGGAGTCTGATGGCATCATCTGTGACTCCATTTTGCTTTGTCATAGCACATAGATCTATAAACCTCAGAAGATGTTCTTAACTATCTTCTCCTTGCTTACCACAGAAAGGGCTATTCTGAAGCAGTGTGATCCAATGTGTATGTATCTCAAAATTCGGAGCGTTGATGGGAGGAGGTTGTATTGGGTGGTGAACATCAACAGCTTTAGGGATTGAGAACTCCCTAAGGTCATTTTGTAACTCAACTTGTTGAGCTGCTGCTTGAGCTGCTTGGATTTCTTTTTGAACTGCGGCTCGGGCTTCTTGCATAAGCCTATCTCTTTGTGCATTAAGGGCTTGAGCTACCCTTTGAGCAATTTCCTCCTCTTGTGCCATCCTAGCTTGGTTCTCTCTGTTCTGACGATGAAAGGTTCTGTCTATCTCAGGGTCAAAGCTAGCAGAGAGTCTGGGACTGTCCGAACGGCGCATACACTAGACCTTATGGGTACCTAGGATGGAAAGATATTTCGGGAATAAGATGGACAGAGTAGAACCGAATTCAAGTATATATGATTGGTAGTATCAAAAGGTAAAAGAAAAATCCTAGATTAGACTTAATAGAACTAGATTTGACTAACTGATTCCGTTGTCCCCGGCAATGGCGCCAGAATTTGCTGTGGAATATTATCGCACTAACAAACTCACTCAGGGTTGAAATCCTTGGGTTTTTAACCAAAACCTTGTGCAATAATACCACCTGCAAGTGGACGGGTCTTATCGCAGTATAGTTGAGGATCGAATCCCAAGGGACAACATTTTTAAGAATCTTTTATTAGTCAAATCCAGTTGAATCAAGACTAATATTTAGAACCTAGGTTGGTTGATTTGAGTTTAATAAAACTAAATGCGGGGAAAGTAAAGAGCAGGATTAAAAGTTGATTAAAGATTAATGATATGGAATCGCTGGGATGGTGCCAGGTTTCGCCACCACTACACATTCAATCACAAACATCCATGCAAGATATAACTATCCAAATAGAGTTGTTTCACCCCCCCCCCCGTATGTGCGTCAGGTTCGCGTAAGCATCACCATAGGTATCAAATGTTTCGTCACCATCTGGATCACATACTTACCGCTCCAAAGATACAAATATGCAACTGAAGTTGCGGGCCCCCCTGTATGGGAGTCAGGCACACAGAAGCATCATTGTAGGATAGATGACTCGTCACCTCACGGATCACATGCTTACAGCTTCAGGGAATCCCTTTCTATTTTTAGTCAGGGAGTCAACCACATTAACCGACATTCAAATCCTATATATTGAAGTTCTCGCAAGATAGGAAAAGAACAAGATAAATGCAAGTAGGTGATCAGTCCACAAGCACACATCGACGATTAACAATGAAATGAAAAATTATATACATTTCCATGGAATGTTTAGTATTTGAACATGTAAGCATGGGCAATGGGGATAGTCCCCGCACTCTAGTGAAATTAAACAACTCACTCATGGTGAGAGAAACAAGAAGAATAAGAGAGAGACAGAAGATTCTACCATGAGCATGGTTAAGAAGATGATCGCAGCTCGGTGGAGAAATGGTCTTCTACACAACATCGGGGCAGATCTGGATGGGGAGGGAAGAACACCACGACAGTCAGGGCAGATCTTCTCTCTCCACCTTCTCTCTGTTCTCGTGGTCCTTGCTCGCAGCAGGAGGAGCAGATCGTGGACGTGATGGCGACGTAGGCAAAGTGTGGATGCAATAGAACTGGGCGGGGTGGCTTGCAGATCTAAGTTTCCACTTCAGATCTAGGTGAATGGGGCGCAAGACCACCACAGAGGCAGGCTCTTGGATGTGCAGATCGTCTCCTTAGGCTCAGGGAAGACGTGCATCCTAACGGCGTCTGGAGAGGATGATCTGAATGAAGGGGGTCGGGTCCTATTTATAGGCCCGGTTGGCACCGACTCAAGATCACGATCGTGATTGTTTGACAATAGGTCGCAGTCTGCTAAATCGCGGTTAGTTGGTGGAAGGTGATGGTTGTGGCCTCTCTGTTGCTGCGATGAAGGGTGGCAGATGGATGTGCGATGGAGGATGGATGTGAAGGGAGGCAGAGATGTGGGTCCGTTGTTGCTATAGCTAGGGTTAGAAAAGGTAGAGGGAAGAAGGTTGTTGTGATGTGTAGGAAGGAAAGGGGGTCGCAATTCTTTTGCCACGGTCGCAGTTAGTTGGGCCCGGTCGCGATCTTCAGGTGGTCGCGATCATGGTAGCAGAGGGAACCGCGGGCAGGTAGATGAATAACCGTGACCATGGTTGGCTAGGGTTAATCGCGATCAAAGGGAGAAGAGGGGCCGCTGACCACTGCTAACCATGTTAAACAAGGCTCCATAATGGGCCAAGAAGACAAGGCCCATTGCCCAAATGACCTGCACAAAGGTGCAAAAATCCAATAAAATAGGGAAAAATTATGATTAAATCAAAAAAAGTAAAATGTTAGAAGATATGGTTGATAAACACGAGAATGTAAGCAAAACTGGGCCAAGGGAGGTGATTGATCCTGGATGAACATGCATTCATCAGGGTGATGTTGAGCTCTTTAAGGATAGGAATTACTTCACCTACAATACCATCACTTGGAACAATTTCTTTGGGAATAGAGAGGTTACTCTCAATAAATTTTACATTAATAGATTCTTCTACTTTAGCAAGATCAACATTAAAAACTCTATAAGCCTTGCTAGTAGTACTATAGCCAAGAAAGAAAGCATTGTAAGATTTCAGATCAAACTTGCCAAGAGAATCTTTTGTATTCAAAACAAAACAAGGACATCCAAAAATATAGAAATACTCGATAGAAGGCTTCCTACCATGCCATAGCTCATAGTGGGTGTTCTTAAGCAAAGGATGAGTGAAAACCTAATTTTGCACAAAACATGAGGTACTAACAGCTTCAGCCCAAAACTTCTTAGGATTATCATACTCTAGAAGCATGGTCCTAGCCATCTCATGTAAAGACCTATTCTTCCTCTCTACAACCCCTGAGGTGAAGAGTAGTTGTGTGCATAACTCGATTCATCACAAAAAGCTCATTTTCAAATTCTCCCCCATGGTCACTACAGATGGAAATAATGCAACAAGAAGCTTCATGACAACTCGTTTACAAAAGCTTGAGAAAACATCAAGTGTATCACTCTTAGAAATGAGAAATAAGGTCCAAGTATATCTAGAGAAATCATCGACAATAACAAGGCAATACTTGGAACCACGAAGCGATTGCGTTCTCATTGGTCCAAATAGATCAATGTGAAGAAGATCAAGAGTTCTCTTGGTACTAAGGACTCCTTTAGATTTGAAAGAGGACTAGGTTTTCTTTCTTTGGGTATAAGGTTGTCATTCTTCATCCTTTTCAGAATCCAATTTAGGAAGTTTCTTGGCTAAGTCCTTTTTGCTCAACTTCTTCAATTGATGCATATTTACATGACCAAGCTGGAAGTGCCAAAGAGAAATATCATTTGAGTTGACTACTAGACATCTACCAACCACATGCTTAATAGAGTCAAGAACAATAATATAAATATTACCACTTCTAGTTCCCTTATATATAACTTGGTAGGTGAGGGAATCTCGAATCAAGCATTCAAAGGAAGTAAATAGCATAAGATAACCATTATCACAAATTTGACTAACGCTAATTAAATTGTGATGTAGGACATCCACAAAAATAACATTCTTGATGCACAAGCATTCACCTACATCACCCTCACCTTTGACTTTACCTTTATTGTTGTCCCCAAAGGAGACCGATCATCCTTTCTTCTTGGTGAAATTGTTGAAATGACTTATGTCACCGGTCATGTATTTTGTGCAACCACTATCAACAATCCATCTACCATTTTTCTACAAGAAAGGAGAATGTCAGTTCCTAACTCAAACTTTGGGATCCGGCGTTATCTTGGGGACCCATTTCATCTTTGGGTTGGTCCCCTTATGCTTGTAAGGACAATAAGTAGATTAATGATCATCACATTTGCAATGAGAATAAACCATAGGATTCTTAGTGTCGGAAAGCTCTCCTACAAAGAAAGAGGTCTCCTTGCTCTTTTTCTTACCTTTGGCTTTGCTCTTGCCCTTTGATACTCCACCTGCAAATCACAAACCACTAGTACCACTTTGTTTGGTAGAATGGTCAAGGATTTCATTTAGGGAGTTCTTTCCTTTGAGGAATTTCTATAGGGATGCTCTCAATCTATGGTTATCATCATTCAAAGAAATAATAGTAGAAGATAAACTAGATATGTCATCCCTAGCATGCACAAGATCAGCCTCAAGACATAAAGCTTTAGCTAAATATGAATCTTTTTTAAGAGAGATAGAAACAACATTAACACTAGGCAATAAAGGTCTAGAAGATAGATCATTTACTTGAGCAAGAAACTTGGCATTTTTAGATTTAAGCATTTGAATCTCTTTGAGATAGACATTTTTCTCTTCTCTACAAGCATCAATAAGGAGCTTAAATTCATCATTTTCAGTTTTAAGCAATTCAAGTTCTTTAAGGCAATTTTGGTTTTCTTCCTTAAGATTCTCAATGTTCTTAAGGTACATACCATTCTCAACTTAAACCCCATTGTATTGGAGTTCAAGATCAAGGTATTGCCCTTGCAAATTATTAATACTTTCAAGATTGGTTTTCTCATTCAATTCAAGAATTTCAAGCTTAGCATAAAGATCATCAATAATTTTTCCTAACTGTTTTCTTTTAGATTTACATTTGACAGAAGATGAATAGGTAAAAATAAGCATGTCAATAATATCTTCCTTAGATAATTCATGCAATATTACCTTGCTTACCTCACTTACATCATCAATATCTTCACTAGTAGAGGCCATGAGAGCAAGGTGGCACTCTCCATCTTCTTCCGAGCTAGAGCTGCTTGAAGATGAAGCTTCCCAAGCTGCATGAGCTGCATTCTTATATCTCTTCTCCTTCTTGTCCTTCCTCTTGTATTTGTGCTCCTTCTTGTATTCATCTTCCTTCTTTGAGCTTCCCTTGTGGTGAGACTTTCTTGACTTGTGGCATTCACTCTTGTAGTGCCCCTTTTGACCACACCTATAGCATCTCGGAGTAGAAGAGGAGGAGGCTTATTTTTCCTTGAAGTGTTTGCCCTTGATGTAGTTGGCTTCATGCTCACTAGGGCCTTCATCTTCACTAGAGGAGGGGGGAGAAGTCTGGAAAGCAAGTTGTTGTTGAAGGATGACAACCTCCACTTGTGCTTTGAAAGTATTATCTTTGATCTTCTTAGCTTTCTTCTCTTCTTGCTTGGCTTCTTCTTCTTGCTTGTCAAGTCTAGACTCATGAGCTTGAAGATTGCCAATGAGTTCTTCAGTTGGGATGTCACCAAGGCTCCTCACTTCTTCAATGGAGGTAACCTTTGACTCCCATTTCTTTGGAAGAGTCCTCAAGATCTTTGAGTTGATAACACCTCTATCCAAAGTGTTGCCCAATGCAGCCAGCCCATTGATGATGACATTGAGTCTTGAATACATCACCACAATCCATTCTTTCTTACCCATATTGAAGTTCTCTAGAAGGTTATTCAACATGTAGATCTTTGCCTCCTTGACTTGCTTAGTGCCTTCATAGGTGATGCAAAACTTGTCCCAAATCTCATAGACGGTGTCCCAAGATGAGATCTGGTTGAACTCCGTAGGGGTGAAGGCTACATAGAGGATGCTAATGGCCTTGACATTGAGTTGGGCTTCTTTGAGTGCAGCTTCACTCCATGTTGCTACAGCTCCAGTTGGCTCCTTGTAAGGTGTGATCATTACCTTCCACATATCAAAGTTCATCCCTTGAACGTAGAACTGCATACACCTCTTCCAATAGAGGAAGTTGGTGCCATCAAATACTGGAGGACACATGGAGAAGCCTCCCTCTAGATTGAGAGAACCAAGTAGGTTGTCACCCATCTTCTCGTCTCGTGGGAGATTGTTGGAGAAGATTCTTGACTCTGATACCACTTGTTGGATCTAAGGGCTCTAGAGGGGGGTGAATAGAGCTACAAAATTTCTCACAAAATAGATTAGACCTTCAAATTATATCAAGTTTAAGGCAATAGCTTAATTGCAATTTGAAGTTCTATCTAACAAGCATAGCAAGGATAAGAGAGATTGATAGCAAACACTTGACAAAGGGATGTAGAGTGGTACCACACGTCAAATTAGAAGTGAGTCAGTCCACTACCTAGAGAGGTCAACCTCTAGGACTTTGTAAGTGTTTTTCTCTATATTATCACCAATAAGAGTTACAACACATGACCACTAAAGGACTTACCCATCCAACCACAACGAGATATCCACCTTACCAAAAGGTTTACCTACTTAGCTTGAGTCTTCATCCTTCACTAAGGTCTTACCCACTCAAGCTCAAGTCTTCCGCCTTGAAGGACTTTGCTTCTCCTCTTGGATCTTCAGTCTTTGCCTTCTCCTTCACCTAGAGAAGATCACCACCTCTTCATCAACCTTGAAGAGGACCAGCTACAACTCCTTCTTCACTAGATGGAGCTTGCTTCACCTTTTCTTTATGTAGGAATGGGATAGGGAAGTAGGAGAAGATTGAGAGCTTTACATACACAAGGGTGGAGCCCTCTTGAAATATGCCTAACTCACTCATAAATCATGAAATGAAGTGTAAACTAGAGAGATAAAGGGGCTCAAGGAGTAGCAACACACTCAACTATAGCAAGGACCTTGAATGTATTGAAAGAGCAAACTTGGAATGAACTTCAAGGGGTCCTATTTATAGCTGGGGGTGCTCCCTTGAGTCGGGGGACACTTAGAATCGAAATATAACCATTTTTTCACAAGGCAACAGATCTATTTTTATCCAAACAAGTCACCAATAGTTATAATCACTTTTTTTGTATTTTCTGTATAGTGCGTTTGGTTGAGTTTCAATAAAGGTAACTCGGACGATCAACTAAAAGACAAAGTCAATTTTCAAACTATCGGTCAAGTTTGTTCTGGGGAACTCGACTGATGAGCTAAAATTGAATTTTCTCAGTGAGTCAGTCGGTCGAGTTCTGTGAATGCACAACTCGACTGATGGGTCATTCTCAGAAAATCCATCATAGGATCGGTCGAGATTGAAACTCGACCGATGAACATCTCGTGATCAATTTTCAAAATTGACTATAGAGTAATTAAACCTTGGTATAAAGTGTCCCACATATTTTTCTCATCTTAGTTACAAGTCATATCATCAATACATGTGATTAA
The DNA here is from genome assembly GCA_963693085.1 of Alisma plantago-aquatica. NCBI lineage: Eukaryota > Viridiplantae > Streptophyta > Magnoliopsida > Alismatales > Alismataceae > Alisma > Alisma plantago-aquatica. Next base: position 537,518,016 of record OY856409.1, on the reverse strand, counting down.
AATTCTTCTAAGGTCTTTTGAAGTGATTTCCTTATTAGCACACTTGCATTGCATTTGACTTGAACTTGGACAAGCTAGGGCTTGTCTAATTTGATCCTTTTCATGTACCTAAAGCCTGAGATCAATCTTGAACAAACATATTAGATACATATGAATGGAATGGTTAAGTCATTATCAAAATATGGACAATGTATAACCTTTAGGTCAAAAACTAGATGATTGCATGTTTGTTTTTTGTTCTTTCATGTTGATATCTTGAAATTTTGACTCTATTTGGATTTTTTCTTAATTGAGATACAATTTCTAGCCCTTCTTAAGTAAAGTCTATGTTCTTCATATTCTAGCATCATCCATGTCGATTTAAGCTTGATTAATCTATTGAAATGTCTATATCTTGGATTCTTAGGATTTAATGGTGTATATTTGCTTAGATAAGGTGAAATGATAACCTCATTCTCATGCATGTGCTACTAGTGCATAGAGAATCTCAGACTTGGTTCATGCTTTCTTGATGGATGATATTCATGTTTGTTTATGATAGGTATCCAACATGTTTAAGCTAATATAACATTTGTGCATGCTTATATGTCTAACTGTTACTTATGTGATATAATAAAATGATGATCTTGCATAAATTGTTCCTAATATGTTATTGAACCTTGAACAGTAACTTAGTAATGTTATAACTATAATTAGTAGCCCTTCATATGCATTATTAGGGAGATTTTCCATGTGATTCCTTTAGCTTATATCTTGCTTATGCGCTTGTTTTTTGACAAAAGTGAATGATGAATGTATACTCACCTTAGTTTGGTCACATATTTGGAGTAATTTTACACCACATTTATGTATTTTATCTTGATTTATTGATTTTTCAATGACATATTGCTCATTTTATTTTAGGAAATGTACAAGATCAAGAAAATGTTTCCTAAAACCTATCCCAAACAATTTAAATATGAGTGTGATCATTACTCCGCATCTTCAACCAATTGGAGTGGTAATTCCATCATTGTAGGTTGTTTATACTATACCAAGGTACCCACCCAATTGGTTGGGTCATATAGATGCTTAAATGGAGTGTATTTCAAAGATCAGAACTGAAGGATAGAGAGATGGTCGACTCACCCTATGAGTCAATTGACTCACAAAGAATACTATGTCACAATAACAGTAAAGACAACAACAAACAAAATGACCAATTTCCCCTCTAAGTCGATCGACTTGTCATAGTCATGATCATATGAAAACATGCATCATAGGTAGTATGGTTAGGGTTAGGAGTTATGTAACCCGCCTCAAGCAAGCTCCAAGCTCCTAGCACCCAGCTTCCAAGCTCGAGCACCACCAAAAGAAGAAGAACAAGGCACTCTAGGGTTCGGCCACCACTAGAGGAAGAAGAAGACTCCAAGGAGAAGGAGGAGGATCGACCACTAAGCTTGTAAGGGAGAGGTGTCGTGCACCAAGGAAGAGGGGAAACTAAGGAACTAAAAGGATCCTTAGAAAGAGAAAGGGAATACATATATATAAGAAGATGGAGAAGAAACCAAGGTAAAACAAGGCAATGTGTCGCCCACCTAGGGACACTTGTCCATGGGCAAAACCACCCTCTCAACTTACCCCATATACATATCTAAGGCAATTGCCACATGCAAGCATCATGCACCAAGTGTCCACTAGAGTGGTGACACAAACGAAGCTAGGAGTCAAAGGTGGTCCATGGCCGATACACCCACTCCTTGCCCGATACAACCCCATGGGCGACACACCCATGGCCGACACAACCATGGCCGACACAACCATGGCCGACACAAGGTCCAACAAGAAAAAGAAAGGTATATCAAGGCCCAACAAGGCTAACCCAAGCCCAAAGCAACCCAAGCAACGAGCCCAACCCTTCCTCTCAACACTAGAGGAAGCAAGGAGAGAGAGAAACACCTCTCAAGGTGACAAACTTATTCATCAATCCTAGACTTGGGTTATTTGCAAGTAGCACCTCCAACACTCAACAAGGCACAAACAAACCCTAATCACCACTAAAGATGATTAGCAAGCAATTAAACACCAGGGTTAGGCAAAACAAATAGGATAAGCCCAAAATGGGGGGTCAGGGTCCTTACAAGCCATAAAACTCTACAAAGGGATTTCGTCCCCGAAATCCAAAGAGAAAAGTGAGGGATACTTCCTCCTCATCTCTTCCTCAAGCTCCCATATGGCTTCCTCAACGCCACGATGATGCCAAAGAACCTTCACCAGAACCAAGTCATTCCTCTTCAGCTTCTTCACTCTTTTGTCAAGGATCATCAGTGGACCTTCCTCGTAGGTCACATCTTCATCAAGATCAACCTCAACTGGCTGTATCACTATCCCTGTATCTGAATGACTTTTCTTCAGCATGTTGATATGGAACATCAGATGTAACTTGTGCAACTCTGGCGGCAGCTCTAACTTGTAAGCTACCTTGCCAAAATGTGCTATGACCGGGTATGGCCCCATATACCTGGGTGCTAGCTTACCTTTCTAGTCAAACCTTAGCACGCCTTTCCAAGGCGAGACCTTGAGATACACTTTGTCTCCCACTTGGAACTGTAAAGGTCGTCGGTGATTGTCTGCATAAGACTTCTGTCTGTCCTGTGCCGCTTTTAACTATTGTTGTATCACTTTGATCTTTTCTATTGTCTGTTGTACTAACTCAAGACCCAAAAGCTGAGACTCCCCAGACTCATACCAACATAAAGGAGACCTGCACTTCCTGCCATATAAGGCCTCATAAAGAGCCATGTCAATGTTCCGCTGGTAACTATTGTTGGAGGCGAACTCTATCAAACTGAGATGTACGTCCCAACTGTCTAGGAACTGCAAAACACAAGCCCAGAGAAGATCCTCCAAAGTCTGAATAGTACTTTCAGACTGTCCATCTGTCTGCGGGTGGAAAGCGGTGCTGAACCTCAACTGCGTTCCCAATGCTTTGTGCAATTGTTCCCAGAAATGACTCATGAACTGAGGACCTCAGTCGGAGTCTATCGTTGCTGGTACGCCGTGTAAGCGTACTATTTCATCTACATACACCTGAGCGAGCTTCTCTGCTGTATATGTTGTCTTCACAGGTATGAAATGGGTAGAATTTTTCAATCTGTCCACTATCACCCAAATAGAATCATGATTCTTAGCCGTCCTTGGCAGACCAACCACGAAATCCATGGTTATATGATCCCATTTCCACTGCGGTATTGGCAGGGGTTGCAACGTACCTGCCGGCTTCTGATGCTCAGTCTTAACTTGCTGGCATACCGCACACCTAGCCACAAACTCGGCTACATCTCTCTTCAAGCCAGGCCACCAATACAGGTCCTTCAGATTGTGATACATCTTGGTGACTCCTGGATGCATAGCATACATCGATGTGTGCGCTTCCTCGAGCACTAGCTTCCTTAGATTATCAACATCAGGGACCACCATCCTACCATGATAGCAAACTAGTCCATCCTCGGACTCATGGAACCCATCACGCCTTTCGCTGCCGAGCTCTGACCTAATCAACTGCACTGTATCATATGTTTGTTGTGCGTCTTTGATTTTCTGTCTCAGTGTAGGCTTGACTTGCATTTGTGCCAAAAGTCCTGCTAATAAGGAAACTTTCATCTGCACATTCATCTGCCGCAAGGAGACAAACATATCTCGTCTATGGCATACCAAGAAACTCAACTATGCCTTCTTCATAGGAAGAGAAGAAGACTTTCGGCTAAGCGCATCAACTACCACATTTGCCTTACCAGGGTGATACTCAATGGTGCAATCATAATCATTGATTAGCTCCATCCAACGACGTTGTCGCATGTTCAGCTCATTCTATGAGAAGATGTACTTCAGATTCTTATGATCTGTAAAGATTTGACACACTTCTCCATAAAGATAGTATCTCCAAATCTTTAACGCATGAACCACCGCTGCCAACTCCAAATCATGAGTCGGATAGTTCTCCTCATATTTCTTAAGTTGTCGCAAAGCAAAAGAAATCACATGGTCTTATTGCATCAGCACGCATCCTAAGCCCTTCTTGGAAGCATCACAAAAAACAACATAGCCCTTCCCAGGCTCTGGCAGTACTAACATTGGAGCACTAGTCAGCTTCTCCTTCAAACATTGGAAAGCTTGCTGGAAACGATCATCCCAGACAAAAGTTACATCCTTCTTGATCAACTTTGTCATCGGCAACGCGATCACACTGAAGTCCTTTATAAACCTCCGGTAGTATCTTGCTAATCCCAGGAAACTGCGAACTTCAGTCGGCGTCTTCGGTTGCTCTCATTCTGCAACTGACTCCACCTTCTTGGGGTCTACTTTGACTCCTTCTGCATATATTACATGACCCAAGAAAGTTACTTCTTTCAACCAGAACTCACACTTACTAAACTTGGCATACAACTGGTGTTGGCGAAGGAGAGTCAACGCTTGTCGAAGATGTTGTTCATGCTTTTGACTGTCCTGACTGTAGATTAAGATGTCATCTATAAAGACTACAGCAAACTGATCTAGAAACGAATGGAACACCATGTTCATCAGATCCATGAAAGCAGCAGGCGCATTGGTTAGCCCAAACGGAATAACCACAAACTCAAAGTGACCATACCTCGTCCTAAAAGTTGACTTTGGTATGGCATCCGCCTTAATCCTCAACTGATGATATCCAGACCATAGATCGATCTTTGAAAACACTGTAGCACCACACAATTGGTCAAACAGATCATCTATCCTCGGCAACGGGTACTTGTTCTTGGTAGTGACTTTGTTCAACTGTCGATAGTCTATGCATAGCCGCATTGATCCGTCCCTCTTCTTAACAAACAGTACTGGAGAACCCCAAGGTGATGTGCTTGGTCGGATGAAACCTTTCTCCAACAACTCCTGTAATTACTTCTTGAGCTCTGCCATCTCTGCTGGAGCCATCCTGTATGGTGTTTGTGCAACTGGTTGTGTTCCTGGAACCAGGTTGATCTCGAAATCAATCTCTCGAGATGAGGGAACACCGGGGAACTCATCAGGAAACACATATGCAAACTCTCAGACAACTGTCACCTCCTCAAGTCTAGGGCCCTTCACCTTGGTATCCATAATGTGAGCTAAGAATGTCTTACATCCTTGCCGTAACAACTTCTCTACCACCATCGCTGATACTAGACACGTCAGGAGAATCTTCCTATCTCCTTGGAAGATCCACTTTTTCCTACCGTCATCAAACACTGCTTGCTTGGAACCACAGTCCAACACAACTTTATACTTCTCTAAGGTATCCATACCAAGGATTATATCAAATCCATGCATATCAAGTGGTATAAGATCCACTTGTATCTTGTGTCCCGAAAAAGATAGAACACAGGATGGACACACTTCTCGAAGCATCGACGAACCATCAAGAGGGGTTTCTAACAACAAGCTATCTTTCTTACAACTAACAGGTAAAAGACAGTTTTCAAGCATACTATGGGCGATAAAAGAGTACGTAGCACCCGGGTCAACCAGGACAGATATAAAGCAAGAAAAAGACAAATCAGAATGAAATAACCCCAAATTTTGGGTTCATTTGGTGAGAAATGTAATTTCTCATATTAAAGATATTTGAACAAATAATGATATAATTTGCTTCAAATAAATGGATTTCATTTACTATAGTCTTGATGTTTGTGTTGTGGGCTTTATTGGCTATTGGGCCCAAATAACAAGAAAATTCAATTAGTAAATGAATAATTGAATATTTGAGAAAAAGAAAGAGGTATAAACCTCTAGAAGGCAAAGAGATGTAATATAAGGATGGATTTCATGCCTCTTGGGTTCCTTGGGTTCCAAGGAGTCCAAAGTTAAAAAAAGAAAGCAATAAGAAAAGAAAAGATTAAGTAAGTATTTCTTTAGTAAGAAAGAAATTGAAAATAATGTTAAAATGTTGGAAATAAGTGGAAAAAGGTACAATGGAGTGATCCTTTATGGATTTTCATATCCCAAGGATTCCTAATGATAAAATAAATACCAATGAGGAAAATAAAAGAGAAATAAAGAGAAATCCTAAAAAAAACTATTTTAATAAGAAATAAACAAGATAATGGGAAATAATGAAGAATAATACATTTAGATGCATCTAGAAGGATAATGAGTATCCAATAAAAAGGATTTCGAAATAATAGACTTTCTTGGGACCCAATGAGTCCCAATAAAGAGGAAAGAAAGAGAAAATACCAAAATTACAAAATAAGAGGATAATGTAATGCATTATTAATGAATGTTGTGAAATTGATAAAAAGGAAGTAATTTCTATTAAAAGAGAATAGAAATTCATGGCCAATGAATAAAAAGGGAAGTATAAAGAAAATGAAAGAGGAATTTAGAATTCCTAATATCCATATAATAGAGAATAACCAAGGATAAAGAAGAGAGAGAAGGATTACTTCTCCTTGAAGGAATAAGATTCTTTTTGGAAATAACTCTTTGAGTTGTGAATAAGACAACCTAGGGCTTCGTTTCCCACCCCTATATAAAGGGTTAGAACCCATGGGCGAGTTCAAGAAGGACACCATGCACCCTTCTCTCCTATTCTTCTTCTTCTTCTTGGTCGTTGCAAGAAAACCCTGGGTTAGAGGATAACGCCAACCCTGGAGCAGCAAGGAACTATGGACTCATCTCGGTGGATGAGTGAAGTCGCACGTGGTCAGAGATGGGTGCGGCCATCATCCTGATGCTCTAGGACATGCACAACAGCGACATCATGGCTGCAGGTCGGCCGTTTGTTACGGGATGAGTACGCCTGAACCGAACCACCTTGAACGCGAGCGAGGAGGCGCCCTGTGTTCCTGGGTGTGCGGCGGAGCTAGAGGAAGGGTTGGCGGCAACCCTTGTGCCTCGGGGAAGGAGGAGTGACCCTGCAGAGTGCTGCGTTTAGCGGCAGCCGCGGAGCCCGGAGGTGGAAGATGATGAATGCACATTCATCTCTTATTTTTGCTTCATTTAGAATAATTAATTATGACTTTTTTGTTAATTTTAGCTAATTCAAAAATAAATAGCACTTTCATCTTCTCGATATACTTTTCCTGAATTCTTATGATATTTTTCTTAATTTTCAGGAATTATCTAACTGATTAAATCGAGAAAAGAAGAGATGAAGGTAGGAGGCAATTCAGTTTCCCGCAATGCTGACTTAAATGCATACCTTGCACCAAAATTAGCAGAACTCTTACATCCTAAGGCGGAATTTAATGTTCAAATATGATTTGGAAAGGGAATTCAAAGGCTTACAGGAAAATCATATTTTCGGGTGCACTTTAAATTCTCTGGACAACGGAAATTCGCTCGAAATTTCTGCTGTGAGAATCTGCATTAAAGAAAGACAATCAAGAGTTTGTTGACTAGATCTGAAAATTCAAAAGGATGGCTCCCTCTCTTTTTCCCCCCTTTTTTTAGATATCCTACCCCTCCTTCTCCTATAAAAGGAAGGGCACTTCCTCCTCCCAAGGATCATCTTTTGTATCATCTTTTGTATTGGAATTTTGCAGCAATTAATCTTGTAATCATTCTCATATTATGCAATAAAGTAGGTTTGGTTCAAGCATAGCTCTTCATTCTTGTTCTTGTCTTTTCTCTCCGCCTTAGTTTTAATCTCCTTCCTTTCGTTCTTTATTTCTGGAGCAAGGAACAAAGAACTAAGCCATTTCATTGTCTCTAGCATAAGGATTAATCTCCTGATTTTTGGGCTAGACTATGGCTTCATTGCTTTCTTCCTCCGTCTCCCATTTCTCCATGTGTGAGTAGTCTTTTATCGGGGTAAGGGGAATAACCCCTTAGCCATGGTTTTAACGACTTCTTCTTAAACGATTAGATGGTAATCGATTTTAATTGAATGATTGATCTTCGGATCACATGTTAATCCGGATGGATATGACCATGGAAATCCGGATTTAGAACAATAAAATCGATTACATAGACGTTTTGATATGACCGTGGATTTTCATCTTTTAGGTGATAAACTAGGAAGCATGAGCACCAAGACCAATGGGCTCATGTGGAGTTTCTCTTTTGTGAGTTTTTAATTCGCAAGCCTTCATCAAATCGTCGTTTAAGATTTAGTTGTTATCGCCTAGGCTAAGGTGGTGAAAACCCCTACGAGCCTCGATTTCCTTCTCTTGATTTAATCACCACATCCTTTGTTTGCTTTAATCCTTAGTCTTCCATTCATATAGTTTTGCTTGTGTTAACAATCTTTTTATTTGTGCATGCTTATTCATGTTAAGTGTCTTTCTTCTTGCATTAGTGTAATCATTCAAACCCCCAACTGGACTTTACTTTCTACTTTAATAAAAAGAAAAATACCAAAAACAAATAATAAAATTCTTCAATCTTTGGGTTCTAAGAACAATCTCTAAATAGTTGTCCTGTGGGATCGACTATTCTATACTACCCATAAAACCGGAAGTAAAAAAAGGTTTAAACTCTAAGATTAACCATCTTAGTGATTGATATTGCAAAACGATGATTATCAGAAGACAACCTACGGTCGGTTGGACGAATTTGCCCCTCCGCGGGCTGAAGAACCAGTTACTTAACCGAGGGTAGAAACATAATTCGGTTATGTTTCTCAAGCGAGCCATGTTGCATGCATGAGATGACGTGGCGGCTTCTGGTTGGTCCAAAAAGGTAATTTTTTGCTAAAATCATATCTAATAATTGGTAACTCCGATTAGGACAAGTAATATATGAATTTTGATTAGGAGAATGAGAGGAATCCAATAAAAATGATAATAATGATTGATTCCATTCCTAATTGCAAAAGTACTATAAGTTAATGAAAAGTGCATTAAAGTTAAGTTAAAAACCCTATTTGTGATTAAAGGTTGAATCTAGTATGCTTAATGGGTTAATTGAAGTATTAATAACCTGTTGAATGATAATGTTAGATTCGAACCTGATCTAGATGATATTTGCATGATTTAGGGTTTTTACCCCATATGAGAATGATTAAGTATTTAGAAACCCTAAATTCAGGGTAAAAGAGGATAAGATCGTATATGATTTGAAAATGTGAAAATATGTTGTAAAATGATGGTCCTAAGTTATTTGTACATAAAAGTCCTTAATTCTGGATAAATACCCTATATGTAGTGATTAGGGTTTCCTCGTGAATAAAAGGTAGATTGATGGTAAAACGAGTTCATATGTTAATTAGACCCTAATGAACTTTGAATTGATGATAGGTGTGTATAATGATCTTGTCAAGTATTAAAAGGATAAAATAGTAGCTTTAATGAAAAAGAAGCTTAATGAAATTAATTGATGATTAATGTGCCTTTAATATGAATATAGAGTTATATGTTGTTAAGATAACCTTAATATTGAAGAATAGATAAGATAATTAGGGTTTATGAGTAATGGCATAAAATTAGGGTTTAATATGGTAAAAGATGAAGGGAAACCCTAATTGTAAAATGAAACCCTAGAATGGATACAAAAACCCTAGAAAGTGAATCCAAGTCAATAAAGTAGATTCTTGATAAAGTGTGTAATAAATAGAGTATATATTCTTTTCAGGAATTATGTGATTATTGAATTGCTTGCTTGGATTGCATTCTTGGTTGGAATTGCTTAATGATGTGAAATCATCAAATCAGGTATGTGGTTACGCTTATGATTACCCCGACTAGTTTTCTGAGGATTTTATCAATGTTTCCCTCATGGATTGAAATAACTATTGGATGCTTTTATTTCATGCAACTATAGAGTGACTATGACTATCACTATGAATATACATGTATAACTGGCTAGATTCGGGTCCACCTCTGTGGCTTGTAAAGGCTAAAAAGGGGTAACCTAGAGTAAGGTCTAGGTTATCATGGGTTAGAAATTGGGCTACCAAGTGTAGTGCCATGAGACCCATTAGCCTGCCATGAGTTAAGGAGTGGGCTACTTACGAGTAGTGCCATGTGACTCAACCCTAGAAACTGGTTCACCTATAGGTGGGACCATGAGGGGTTTAATGGGGATCTACCATAAGGAAGGTAGTATCCAGGTCCACTGCAGGGATAACACATAGGATAGGGTACTGATGGATCGCGGAGTTATATTTAAAACATAATCTTGATTGTTAAATGATTATGTTGTTATCATAGTTGCACTTTTATTGTTTCCCCCACATACCAGCTTCGGCTGACCGATGTTTTGTTTGTCGGCATTTTAGGTACAAGCCAAAAGGACAAACAGTAAATCGTCATATTGTGAAATACATGAAGTAAAATACAAGTTGGATTAGTTAGAGTAGAATCCTTAAGTGGATAGAAGTTTAGAGATCCAAGTTTTCAAAAATGTATGCAAAAAATTATTTTCTTACAACTTTTCAGTATAATCTGCTAAAATTTGATAAGTATTCTTGGTTAATTGTCGAACCTTTGATCCGAAAGTTATGGGGTCGTAACATTTGGTATCAGAGTGTAGGTTCCTCAGTTAACCATTAATAATTATTAAATTTTTACAAACTCGATAGAACCAAAGGGAGTTATTAGAGGATTATCCGAAAGACGGAGGTGTATAGAAAAGGATCACGACCCGGGGCTGGCAATATTTTCCTCTGCACCACTAGTTGGAATACGAGGACTCCCGGATCCGTGTGACTGTCTGGCCAAAATCTTAGGGTATGAATCGAAATAAGATACCTTTAGGACTTTCTCATCTTATTCATTCCTTCTCATCACAAAATTCTGTTAAGGACCTTAAGGATTAGGGTTTTCTCTTCTCCTCACCCTCTCGAGGTATGGGTAAGGTTAATAAGGTGTAAGGAATCTTGCACCAAATTAATGAAAAGTATGTAAATAAGATGTCATAAGCTTAATAGATTAAACGCAAACTAAAGAATAGATACATGCTTAGGTCGTATGACATAAGTTGTCATGCCCTCAGAAGAGACCTGAGGCTAGACCTTCTTATCAGGAGGATAGATAAAGAGAGTTAGTCTTGGAGATAGAAATCTCCATTACAAGTAGAGACCTGGCACATCCTCTGAGGATGATGTTAACCCTAACCCTAAGTGAAGGTTAGAGAGAGATGGCATGATGAGTTAGACCAGGTGTTTGGATGGATATGCCCTGCATGTCGTATGAGCCATGAGGGGTTGGATGACAAAGTACCTTTGGCGACCCAACCCTGGAAAGGGTCGTGCATGTTAGAGTGAAGGATAGCTCCTTCATTGACAAGGTTAGAGAAGAACCCATGGGAACCCCATGAGCTTATAGTAGTATGGCATAGTAGGCGCCCATAGTGTGTCGGTAGTGCTAACAGTATGCTAAAACCCTGGCTAGGAGAGTATGAGGGAAGCATAAAGAGCTATGGATAACTGTGAGCAAACATAAGCTTCATCATGTAGGGGTATGCTTGTGAGCTTGATCCCTCTTAGAGAGAGAGCCTCTCATGGTGAGGTTGGTTGTAGGGTTAGCTCTAGAAAGAGAGAGCAGGAAACCAAGCAAGAAGGTTGGAATCCTAGACTCCGGGATATGAGGAAAAATAGGGAGTTGAGCATGATGCGACCTAAGTGGATGATAGTGGTCGTCACATGCTTGATCCCTGGAGACTGATGATATCTTGGTGGCCTTAGAGGAACTAAACCCTAGAGAGAGGATGAGTCTGCTAATACCTCTTTATCTATGGTATAGATAAGAAGAAGAGTTCCTTAAACCATGTAGAGGTTTAGTAACAAGTTGAAAGGCCTTGTACCTTGTTGATTGTCCTTAAGGAGGACTCGACTCTGCAGTGTTGCTTGAGTAGAAGGATGGAAGGAAGTGTGTGTCATGCCTTATACATGCCTGATTCGTAGATAATAGATTGAGCATGCAATTGGATACCCAAAAGTGAACCTAGGGTTCCTGGCCTAAGAGGGGAAGTGGTGTACCTAATGCTCATGATGAGAGTTGAGTTTCCATAGATGCGAGCATGATAATTCCTATGTTAAGAGGAAAAGGGAAGCCCCTTAAGTTTAAGGTATGTTCGATGAATCCCTCACAGCTAAGTTGATGACACGGGAAAGTATGATCTTGATCCAATTTTGAGGATAAGAACAAGAGTGACCTGACATGGTTTAGTAGGTGGTCTTCTTGTGCCTTTTTAGCTTGCTAGGGTTAAGCATGCTCATGTGGATGTAAACCCTAGACCTAAGGGTGTTTGTGACCTTTGTTATCAAGATGTATAGTTTCCTCCCATCCTGGGAGAAGGACCCTTTGGTAGGGTGTATACCAGTTTTGTGAGTTTTGAGGAAACCTAAAGAGGTCTCATAGGATCTTGAGAAGCTAAGTGAAAAGTACATGGTATGAGGATGAACCTATAGACCCATAGATAACCATCTCTAAGTGCATGTGGATGTGTTACCATGGAGGTAACCGGTATAGGGCCTGACCAAGGTAGGCAGGTCACCATGACCCCATGAAAGGATGAAAGTCTGCCCTTGAATGCAGAAAGAGAGATGATGAAGGCTTGGGTAAGGTTCTAAGTTGGACATGTACTATAATGGAATCCTAAGTCTATCCTAAGGTCAGGTAGGGATAAGACCGATGGAGGTAGGGGTTGCCTAATTCCCTAGTTGCACATGACCATAGGGTCGGGAGGTAACAACTATCATTGTCTAGAGGCCATGGGTTAGGAGATTGATCACCTTCATGAACTCATGGGACCCAAAGGGCAGATGAGTAGGGCATTCTCTGGATGCATAAGGGAAGAGGGATGACTCCAAAAGTGCCTGTGACGACCGTCTCGCAAAAACAAGATTAACTAATGTGGAAGCGTTCATCAAGCAGCGGATTAGCAAAAATCACTAAAAATTAAAACTTTTTGCAAAGAGATCCACACATAGGAAATCTTTTCCAACAAATGCCATTGTATATCATATACATTTTATTTCAAACGTACATATCTTGTACCATCTTTTTCCAGAGACTACATCACCAGCTGCCTTATAAACATATATGCAGGCAGCATACAAATCTCGAGACATCAAGCCAAAACCTCAGACTGATATATCAAAAACACTGTCTAAAAACTCCGAGGACCTGAGAGTACAGAGACGACACATAGGACTACTATCTATATGACTAGACAGACAATATCTCCACCTGAGATCTTATTGTTGTCCCTGTTGTTGTTGTTGTTACTACTCTTTCCCTGTTCTAGGGTTTCTGCTCTGCCTTTCATGCATACCTAAAAATGTTTCCCACGGGGGTGAGACAATTGTAAATTGCCCCAGAGAGAGATATAACTCTCCGCCAGAAACATTTTTATTGCAACTTAAGAAGATAAATATGAACATAGAAATCATATTTATTTGACAGCAGGTAAATGTCAAACAGTTTAGAACATTATTCTATATCAGAAGCATTGCAGTTAAAATAGAATCAACATATCATTTATCCTTTAAGGAATATGAAGAACATGTATAACATCTATTCAAACTACAGAATCATTATCACTGCATTAACTTTCTTCAGGCTTAGATCATATAACTAAAGCCTGGCATTATCGTTGTGGAGTCATGGCCCGTAGCCACACTCTTTTCACAAGGTGTTGGGATCTCAATCCCTTATTTCAACACTGGGAATTCTCATCCCTTCACGATTTCAATGCACTAACATGTGATTCTGGGTAATTAAACCCTTAGCTCATCACCTGAGCATTGTTACCACATTCTCCAGCAATTAACACCTTTACGTCATCTGACCAAGATAAGCATGATACTTGTTATACAAGCATCCATCATGGCACTTGAGGCCCATCAACTCTCTTGCTACCTCTTACCGGGCACAAGGTATATTATGGCACACAAGGCCCAATAAACAAATTCAAACTAATAACACATCATAGCTCATACCTGGCTATGCTCATCATCTCATGATACCTGCATGGTTAGCACATATGATAGCAGCACATCAATTATCTATCATCACCATGCAAAAACAATATATTAATAATTCAAGGGTATTACCCTTAATCCTTTACCAAGATTAGGATTTCCATCACACATCTCATGTATCAGTATTACCCTTAATCCTTTACCAGGATTAGGATTTCCATCACAAATCTCATGTATCAATATTACCCTTAATCCTTTACTAGGATTAGGATTTCCATCACACATCTCATGTATCATATTCAAGTATGAATTCTATTCTTTTATTAGGGAATTATGGTTTCACATACCATTTCCCTCCATTAGAATAGGGATTGCATATAGCATCACCCTTCATTAGGGTTTCATATCACATTGCCCATAATTAGGGTTTACTAATCATTCCCAATTAGGGTTTCTCATAAAATCACCCTCAATTAGGGCTTCACATGGATACACCTTCAATTAGGGTTTCACATGGATACACCCTCAACTAGGGTTTGAGTTCAATAACCCTGTCAATTAGGGTTTATGTTCATGTTTAGGGTTTCATGATCTCTTTGCTTAAGGATCATAACCCTTAATCACCACATGAATCATATTCATGTATGAATTCATGCTATCAACTTCTTAACTTGATTAGGTCATATCAACTCTTTAGTCACGTACATACAACTATGATTAACATAGTGTATCAAGTCATTGATCCTATAAGCAATTAGGGTTTCATCCCTTAATTGACACTTAATCACTTAGGTACTATTAGGGTTTCAACCTCTGTACTTTCATTGATTGTCATTACTAATCATCATTGGATCAATAGTACATTCATCATCACATTGGACCTCCATTACATAAGGTATCCAAATGAATTAGGGTTTACTATTCATCCTAATTAGTGATTTCACATGTAGACAACCTCTTAATAGGGTTATACATGAAATCGGCCTCAATTAGGGTTTACATCATGTATTGGATCCATGCATTTGTTATGCATTAATGACTAGTACCATTAAAGGTATCTCCCACCTAATCACATTAGGTTTTCAAAAAGGTTTGATCCATTGGACCTTCAATGACATAAGGTATCCAATTGAATTAGGGTTTTCAATGTTGATTCATTCAATCATTGAATTCATGGAACCAATCATCAATTGGACCTATACCCATACTTCAATTGAGTTTAAATAGGTCAAACTTCAACTGATTTGACCCTTAATTAACCCTCAATTGGTCATCAATTAGGGTTTGATTCAATTGAATTAGGGCTTGGAATCGATTATTCTTCAACACTAATCAATGCAGAACTAGTTGCATTGAAACCATTGAACCATCATCCAAATGACCTGACCCCAAACGGTCTTGAGGTCGTTTGGATGACCTCCAAACGGTCTTGAGACCGTTTGCCCATCATATCACTCAAATCTAAGCAATCCAATTAGAGTTTGGTTCATTGGATTGATCACCAAATCAGCATTGCATTGTATAACAGCTTGGTACCTTTAGACCTTCAAACACCTAACCATACTCAACCCTAGACCTCCAAACGGTCTTGGGTGACCACCAAACGGTCTTGAGAATGTTTGGATGAGCTCCAAACGGTCTTGAGACCGTTTGGCCCATCCAACCTTTGGATTCTAGTGAAAAATCATCATGGATTGGTCTATCGAGTTGATCAACAAATCAGCACTACATTGCAATATGATTAGTACCTTTCGACCTTCAATTGGTCAACTATACTTGCCCCAGACCTCCAAACGGTCTTGGGGTGATCCCCAAATGGTCTTGAACCCGTTTGGATGATCCCCAAATGGTCTTGAACCCGTTTGGGCTAATCAACCCAAAATCACAACTTAACTCATTGGAATTTCAGCACTGTTTTCAATTAGGGTTTTCCTAATTGAATAGCCTTCAACTCACGATTCCTTGGGCGTTAACCCATAAAATTTGGTGAGTCATTATCCAACATAATAGGGATCAGTAATCCCAAACGTTCAATGCTTTGTCAACGCACTCAAACGGTCTTGAACCCGTTTTCCCAAAAAGGTCAAGTTAATCAGATTGAAAATCAGCACTTAATCCAATTAGGTCTTCCTAATTGATTAGCCTTCAACCTATGATTCCTTTGGAGTTAACCCCTCAAATTTGGATGGTTATCAACCAACATCATTATGAACAGGAATCCCAAACGGTAAATGCTTGGTCAACCATATCAAACGGTCTTGAACCCGTTTGCCCAAACAGGTCAAGTTATTTAGGTTGAAAATCAGCACTTAATTCAATTCGATTTGTCTAATTGATTGGCCTTCAACCTATGATTCCTTTGGAGTTAACCCCTAAAATTTGGAGGGTCATTATCCTACATAATTAGGAACGAGATTCCCAAACAGTCAACGCTTGGTCAACTCCTTCAAACGGGTTTGAACCCGTTTTCCACCAAATGGTTTGCAACATGTTTGGTCACCAAACGGTTTTGGTGAAACCGTTTGGTCCCAACCTTTGAGATCGTTTGCTCCCAAGATATCTGGTGAGGTGCTTGCTTATGATGATGTCATCATCATCTTCCTTCGTGCACCCAATAACAGCAACCGTTCTTGATGGAATTTGCAGCAAGAAACAAAAGTGTATCAAATTGAAGAAAACAATCAACAAAGCATAGAAGATTGATGCAATAGCAATGTTTGAGGGTTTAAGTTATAAAACCCGCCTCCAATTGAGCTCCAAAGATCCAAGATCACGCCATTAATGGTGGATGAAGCTCTAGAAACTCCCCCTAGGCTCGTCCTCAAGCTTTTGATTGCAAAAGTTGGCTAGGGTTGAAGAGGAGATCGAAATAAGAAGGAATCCATAATTTATTTTCGATTTCCTCCATGAAATCAAGGAGAACGAAGGTCAAGAGCTTACCAAAAGGTAGGGAGTCGTCCTCCTGATCCTCTCTAGATCCTTGGTCGGTTTTACAAGCAAAGGAAAGAAGAAAATCCGAAATAGCCTTTCATTTGGCTTAAAAAAGGCACTTTTATAAGGAAATTGATGAGAGAGAAAATGCATTATTAAAATGCATTAAATTCCAAAAATATGGCCGCCTCTTCCCCCTCAAATCCCTTAAGGACGAGGCACCTTCCTTTGCCTTTAATTCTCCTTCATTGTCCTTAATTTAAAGAAAAGCAAATTAAGCACCTTAATGCTTATTATATTAATATCCATATGTGAGTGGGTTTTCTTTTTCTTATAATAAGGTGAGTGGAATTTCACCTACTTAGGATATTTTCATTCCTTATCTTGGCAAAGGAACGTCCATCCTTATTCAAAATCAACCCAAAATATTTTGGTTGAAAGCCCTTCAATTATTTTTATTCATTTTTGCCCTAAATCAAATTAGGGTTTTCAATTAGGCATTAATCTTGATTATTTTAATATCAAGATTCTCTCTCCTCCAACTTAATTCAAAAGAGGCACCCCTCTCACTTTCTTTGCTCTACATGATTCTAAGAAACATTAGGGACTTTATTGAAGTGGTAATTTGCATATTGAACCCTAGATTTTGGGTAAATTGCACTTTTCACCAAAACTAGGTTTTAATGCACAACATTGCTTTACAAGCTTAATCTTGGTGCCCAAGCTTGTGGAAACCATACCACTACATCACATTCATTATTATGATGTCTTAACATCAGAGGAACATCTTATCATGCAACATTTGCAAGTTAACCCCTCGACTTGGGTAATTTGCACTTTAGTCCAAAATAAGCAAACATTGCTTCAACATTGCTCAACATGACCAAAATTGAAACATAAGTTTCTTATGAGGCCTAATTACTTTTCCCAAGATAAGATTAAGAATCTACTCAACCTTATTAGACAAAACATCTAGGGTTAATTCATAACCCATGTAACACCCCTGACCTCGGTTATACTTTAACCCTAGGTGTTTTGATTAAGAAAGATGATTAAATGCTTAATCTTATCTTGTGAAAGGTAATTAGGGTTCAATAGGAACTTATATTGCAATTCTAGTCCTTTTTGAACATTGTTGAAATCAATGTTTTGCCTGTTTTGGACTAAAGTGCAAATTACCCAAGTTGAGGGGTTTAAGTGCAAATTGTGCATGATAATATGTTCCTCATGTGTTGAATCATCATGAGAGTAAAGATGATGCTGAGGTATGGCTTATGGAAGCCTGAATACCAAGAAAGATCTGATAAAACAATGTATGTGCATGAAAACCTAGTTTTGGTGTAATGTGCAATTTACCCAAAACCTAGGGTTCAATATGCAAATTACCACTTCAATAAGGTCCTTAATGTTCCTTGGCATCATGTAGAGCAAATAAAATGAGAGGGGTGCCTCATTTGAATTAAGTTGGAGGAGAGAGAATCTTGATATTAAAATAATCAAGATTTAATCATAAGTGAAACCCTAATTCAAATTAGGGCAAAAATGAATGTATTAATTAAAGGGCCTTCAACCAAAATGTTATTGGTTGATTTTGAATAAGGATGGACGTTCTTTTTCCAAGATAAGGAACGAAAATATCCTAAGAAGGTGAAATTCCACTCACCATTATTATAAGGAAAAGAAAACCCACTCACATATGGATATTAATATAATAAGCATTAAGGTGCTTAATTTGATTTTCTTTAAATGATGGATAATGAAGAGGAATAAGAGGCAATGATGATAGCCTCGTCCTTAAGGATTTTGAGGGGAATTTGAGGGGGAAGAGGCGGCCATATTTTTGGAATTTAATGCATTTTAATAATGCATTTTCTCTCTCATCAATTTTCTTATAAAAGTACCTTTACCAAGCCAAAACAAAGGCTATTTCGGATTCTTTTCTTTACCCTTGCTTGGAAAATGACTAAGGAGCTGTGGAGGAGCAGGAGGACGACCCCAACCTATTGGTAAGGTCCTTGACCTTCGTTCTCCTTGATTCCATGGTGGAAATCAAAAATAAATCATTGATTTCTTCTTATTTGGATCTCCTCTTCAACCCTAGCCAACTTTTTCATCCAAAAGCTTGAGGACGAGCTTAGGGGGAGTTGCTAGATCTTCATACACCATTAATGGCGTGAGATTGAAGCTTTGGAGCTCAATTGGAGGCGGGTTTTATAACTCAAACCCTTAATCATTGCTATTGCATCAATCAATTATGCTTTGTTGATTGTTTTCTTCAATTTGATACATACTTGTTTCCTTGCTGCAATTTCCATCAAGAACGGTTGCTGTTCTTGGTTGTTCGAAGGAAGGGGATGATGACATCATCCTAGATGATTATCCAAAGAAAAGTACCAAGCCAAATGGTCTTGATATCTATTCCAAATCGTTTTAAATTGATTGGCTATGCGGTTTCAGCAAACCGTTTTACGGAAAACGGTTTCAAGACCGTTTGATATGGTTGAACAAGCGTTGACCGTTTGGGAATCTTGTTCCTAATTATGTAGGCTAATGACCCTCCAAATTTTAGGGGTTAACTCCAAAGGAATCGTGAGTTGAAGGCCAATCAATTAGATAAATAGAATTGAATTAAATGCTGATTTTCAACCTGATCAACTTGACCCGTTTGGGAAAACGGTTTCAAGACCGTTTGAGTGTGTTGACCAAGCATTGACCGTTTGGGATTCCTGTTTATAATGATGTTTTTTAATGACCCTACAAATTTGAGGGATTAACTCCCAAGGAATCGTGAGTTGAAGCCTAATCAATTAGGGAAACCTAATTGAATTAAGTGCTGATTTTCAATCTGATTTAATTGACCTTTTTGAGTAAACGGTCTCAAGACCGTTTGAATGCATTTAACAAGGGTTGAATGTTTGGGATTACTGTTCCTAATGATGTGGTCTAATGACTCACCAAATTTGAGGGATTAACTCCCAAGTAATCGTGAGTTGAAGGCTATTCAATTAAGCAAACCCTAATTGTTTATGGAAGCAATAACTCAGTATACTATGTCAAACATAGTTGTTTGTATTTGATCAGATGGTTGATGTAACCAAATCAAGTGGAGAGAATGATAGAAATGAATTCATACATGAGTATGATTCATATGGTGATTTAGGGTAGGATCCTTAGTAAAGAGATCAAGAAACCCTAATTGAGAAGGTTAACGAACCCTAACCCTGATTTAGGGAAATTCTCAGTAAAACCCTAATCTAGGGTAATAGTGTAACCCTAATTAAGGGTAATAGTGTAACCCGAATTAAGGGTAATGACTTGGGTAACTCTAATTTAAGGTAATGAAATACCAAACCCTAATTGGAGGAATAATGAATCCCTAATTTATGGGTAATTGAATGAAACCCTAATTTGGATGATTAGTGAAACCCTAATTGAGGGTGATTCCCTGAGAAACTCTAATTGAGGATGATTCCATGTGAAACCCTAATTGAGGGCGATGTCATATGAAACCTTAAACCTAACACAAAGTAAAGCTATGTAAAACCCTAAATTTGGGCTATAGTGCATGGAATTCTAATCATGGGCAATATGATGATAAATCATAACCCTAATGTTTGGGTAATGATATGAGTAAACCTTAATGATGAAATAATGAGTAATACCCTATAATGATGAAATATCTCAAGTGGTTGACTATAGGCAACCTTATAACAAGCAATGCCTTAATTTGAGATGAGTCCATATCATTGAAGTTAGTTGGACAATCCTTGTGTGTGATCTATGCACATCATGGTAAAGGTGATAGGTTGGTGGATGAAAGTATTAAGATGTGAAATTCCTTATTATAAGATAAGTTAATAAACTTATGTAAGATAGAAGTGATGAGGGAAGTGATACATTGACACATGATAGATATCACATTTAACATTTCAGGGTTGATATACCTTGATGCATCTCAAATCCAATATTTTTAGATAAGATACACAAGGAGAGTGTTATGGTAATTGTCACAATGAAATGTAATGAGTTTAACATACTTGATAAGTAAGCTAAAATGAGTATGATGTAATCATACCATGATAATGATGAGAGATAAACTCATACCTTGTGTTGATGATCATTTAATGATAAATGATAAGAATATTAAATACTTGGAATGTTGATGGATGCTCCTAGATGTATGGAACAATATATTAGGGTTGGATTGATAAAATGAACATGAAACCCTAATTGATGTGAATAGTAAACCCTAACCCTGTGGAGGAAATAGTGGTGTTACTATTATATTACATGAGTTAATATGTTATTGTTGCCTAGTGAGAGGTGACAAGATGTTTAATGGCCTTGTGAGCCATATGGTTAGATGTTACTTAGTAAGAAGTAACAAGATGTTTCATGGGCATGATTGAGCCCTGAATGAGGTGTATTCCTCTTATGTTGATAAGGGTTGATACCCTGTAATATTGTGAAAAGGATTTATATCCTGTGATAGCATGATGACTGGTGTAGTCTCATGAATGGAAAGTGAATATTACCATGTGATGATGAGATGAGAAATTATGTTTCATATGTTTTATATCTTTTCAGGTTTTGATATTTATATGCTTGCTAGAAGTGAATTAGGGTTTGTATGTCCACTTGTTTGATGCAGCCTTAATTCACCCAATTGGCATAACTAATCAAGTGCAACTCTAATCATGTAGTGTCTTGTGCCATAGATCCATCTGAGTGTCAGAACTTGCCAGATGGTGAAACGAGTATTCCTAAGGGAAACTCGGAGCGCATACTGATGAGTATGCGGGGTGCTTGTCATCCTGAATTCAAGTGTTTAGGGAGGATGACTGTGGTCATACCTAGCCCTTAGTTTGAGAACGGCTGCGGTCGTGTCTCGGTGATTATATATGTGATGATATTAGAGGACAACTGTGGTTGTACCTCAGATGGTAGGGTATGCGTACCCACCTCTTTCACTAGTGCCGTGACCTGTACCAAGGACGGACTAGGCTGTTAGCAGCTTGACCTTTTGTGTCACTGTGGCGGACCCGTACTGACCGGGGGCGGAGAAGATCTTAGGAGTTCGGCTCTTCCTAGATCTTGTATGGCACTGATTTCGACTTAGCAGTGGTCAGTTGGATTTTGAGTGGTATCCTCAATTTCCTCAGGACATAATAAAAGATGTAATACAGCTTTATAGCATATCTGTTTAGGGTTATACATGATGCTTCACATTGAATGATAACCCATGTTTGTTCTCTTTACATAAAGATGATGCTTAGTGCAACTAAGAGATAGTAATTATACTTATGTTGTGGATATGCATAAGACTGTAATTGTGTACATACAATGGTCATGCTTATGTTGATATCTTACTGCTACTGTTGATTATAATCATGATGCTAGATATCTCATGTTGATAGTTATGTTTCGCATGCTATCCATGCCTCTATAATTAGAAATACCTGACAGAGGCTTAATGCCTGTAATTAGGTTTGGTTAAAGTCCAATGCCTGGATGTGTAATCAGGATTGGTATAGTCCAATGCCTGAAACATTTATACCTAATTGATATAGTGTAATGCTTGAATAAGACATGATGATTTATATAATCACATGTCTAGAATAAGTGAATACTTGTTTAGCAGATTGGCTAAGGCCAACAAATAGAAACAAGAATGAATCATGGGTGACACATCAGAATAATGAATGACATGAGCAAAGCTTGAGATGTTGAAAATGTATGGTAGATAAATGTTATACATGTTCTTTCTATTTCTTATAAAGAGAATAGATGAATTACTGTTCAATCATAGATAGGTGTAATACTTTAAAAGATGAGAATGATCTAAACTGCTTATCCTCTGCTCAGTTTTATATTAATTAAACTACAATAATGATGTTTCTGGCGGAGAGTTATATCTCTCGCTGGGGCAATTTTCAATTGTCTCACCCCCGTGGGAACCAACATTTTTAGGTGGACGAGTGTGAAAGAGACTGAGAATATCTTTCAGATGAAGAACATCAGCATCTACAAGGACAGCAGTGACAACTCAGGTTGAGTGTGATGTCTATCGTGTTTGGTAGATAGAAGTCCTATGTGTCGTCTATGTACTCTCAGGTCCTCGGAGTTAGTACTTAGTGCTTTTAATGTATCATTTTGAGATCTTGGCTTGATGCCTCGAGGTTATTATGTTGTATGTGTTTAGCTTTTAACAAGGAAGTTGATGTTGTAACCCTCGAGAAGAGATGGTATAAGATATATACTTATGAACCATGATGTAAATGTAATACATTGGCTATTGTTGAAAGAGTTTTCTTATGATTGGGTGTCTTTGAAAAAGGTTTAAAATTTTTAGTGATTTTCTGTAATCTGCTGCTTAGTGAACGCTTCCGCATTAGTTAATTATGTTTTTGTTAGTTGGATGCTACAATTAAGTGGTATCAGAGCTCTAGGTTCGCTGAGTCTACAGAGACATAGGACTAAGGTAGTAGAGTCGGTTCTGGTATCATCCAGTGTATCTGATAATGTCTTCTGCTCATATAAGAGAAGAAGAACTTAAAGATGACTGGGTCACATGAGGAGATTGCTGCTGAGAGCAGCAATATTGCACCAAGAAGAGGTGCATGGGAGCAGGCAAGACAGAGACAATTGCCTAAGAGTCTCCTAGTTGATCCATTTATGATAAGAAAATCTGTCTTTAAGTATTACTGTTGGGTAGATTAGAGCAACAGTAATGCATATAGTGGACTGGATACTAGCTTTACGATCTAGGTTATCAGTCCTTAATACAGAAGTTTGAGCTTTAAAAGAGTTCCTAAATGACTTAGTCATGTTGGAACAAGGGAAAGTCATGTGTGTATAATGATACGAAAAGTGAGGAATATGATAGTATACAAAGTGCATACCACTTAATCTCAA
Organism: Alisma plantago-aquatica; assembly: GCA_963693085.1. Taxonomy (NCBI): domain Eukaryota; kingdom Viridiplantae; phylum Streptophyta; class Magnoliopsida; order Alismatales; family Alismataceae; genus Alisma; species Alisma plantago-aquatica. The sequence continues at coordinate 537,494,309 of OY856409.1, read as the reverse complement.
TATTTATATACCCTGGCCAGGTATACAACTATTGATGATAAAGTGAGTATGGAAACTCTTAGATTGTAATCTCTCTGATTGCCCTGATCAAGCAGTCATTCTGATACAATCTAATGAGTATCATGAAATCAGAAATATGGAATGAATAAATGTGTGATATACTAAGTATAAGAAACAGAAGTCTGAGATAATCTCAAATGAGCATGTTGTATGAGGAACTAAAAGTGTACTCCTCATAAGATAAGAGTAAGAATAAGGGAGATGAACCCTGTTCAACAATGCTGCAAGCATAATAGAGATCTTTCCCATAATGAGGAAATGGGAATTGTGATGAGATCATGAGATGATCATAAAAATGCTAGATAATAATAAAGAAAGGGATAATGACATGCAATCATCCTTACAAATTTCAATGCTAAAGGCAAGGAACCTAGGATGAGATAAAAAGTAAATGGTTCATGAATAATTGAAAATACATAAATTAATAAGAGGAATATGAATCCTTGTTTTCTTTCCTTTCAGGGACATGGCAATCAAGTGGGTCTTAGGACACTTGATGTGCATAAGATAAATGTGTTCATGTGATGGATACTTAGAAAAGTATCAGTTATCTTGGACTTTGGTCCCAAGATGAGGACATGAAACAATTAACGTTCCAAGATGAAAGGAAGAGATATATATGATGTGTTTCCAACACATGTGATAGATACCAAGGTGAAAGATTCTGGTATCTGAGAGTTATTAGATGGGTTAGGTTGGCTACCTAGAGTGGTCAACTGTGAAATTAGTCTAATTATAATAATATGAACATCATATGTTAGGGGTTTATGCTCTGCATAAACATGATATTAATAAAGAATGTATGATGCTTCTCTGAATAAGAAAAGTGTTATTTGACACAAAGTTGACTCTATAGTCAATGATGACGGACAGTGGGGCATGTGCCTTGTGTGTTGATTCTATGAGAATCTTATATGGAAACACTTGGTACTGATCAAAGTTTTATGGTGTCTCCATAATAATGAGATTTTATGTGAAGACTAGATAGTATGATAAATGAAATATATCTGTCCTCCTTTATCTGGATTTCGAGGACGAAATCCTTGTTAGGGGTTTATAATTTGTAACACCCCTGACCTGGGTTATACTTTAACCCTAGGTGTTTTGATTAAGAAAGATGATTAAATGCTTAATCTTATCTTGTGAAAGGTAATTAGGGTTCAAGAGGAACTTATATTGCAATTCTAGTCCTTTTTGAACATTGTTGAAATCAATGTTTTGCCTGTTTTGGACTAAATTGCAAATTACCCAAGTTGAGGGGTTTAAGTGAAAATTGTGCATGATAATATGTTCCTCATGTGTTGAATCATCATGAGAGTAAAGATGATGCTGATGTATGGCTTATGGAAGCCTGAATACCAAGAAAGATCTGATAAAACAATGTATGTGCATGAAAACCTAGTTTTGGTGTAATGTGCAATTTACCCAAAACCTAGGGTTCAATATGCAAATTACCACTTCAATAAGGTCCTTAATGTTCCTTGGCATCATGTAGAGCAAATAAAATGAGAGGGGTGCCTCATTTGAATTAAGTTGGAGGAGAGAGAATCTTGATATTAAAATAATCAAGATTTAATCATAAGTGAAACCCTAATTCAAATTAGGGCAAAAATGAATGTATTAATTAAAGGGCCTTCAACCAAAATGTTATTGGTTGATTTTGAATAAGGATGCACGTTCTTTTTCCAAGATAAGGAACGAAAATATCATAAGAAGGTGAAATTCCACTCACCATTATTATAAGGAAAAGAAAACCCACTCACATATGGATATTAATATAATAAGCATTAAGGTGCTTAATTTGATTTTCTTTAAATGATGGATAATGAAGAGGAATAAGAGGCAATGAAGATAGCCTCGTCCTTAAGGATTTTGAGGGGAATTTGAGGGGGAAGAGGCGGCCATATTTTTGGAATTTAATGCATTTTAATAATGCATTTTCTCTCTCATCAATTTTCTTATACAAGTACCTTTACCAAGCCAAAACAAAGGCTGTTTCGGATTCTTTTCTTTACCCATGCTTGGAAAACGACTAAGGAGCTGTAGAGGAGCAAGAGGACGACCCCAACCTGTTGGTAAGGTCCTTGACCTTCGTTCTCCTTGATTCCATGGTGGAAATCAAAAATAAATCATTGATTTCTTCTTATTTGGATCTCCTCTTCAACCCTAGCCAACTTTTTCATCCAAAAGCTTGAGGACGAGCTTAGGGGGAGTTGCTAGAGCTTCATCCACCATTAATGGCGTGAGATTGAAGCTTTGGAGCTCAATTGGAGGCGGTTTTTATAACTCAAACCCTTAATCATTGCTATTGCATCAATCAATTATGCTTTGTTGATTGTTTTCTTCAATTTGATACATACTTGTTTCCTTGCTGCAATTTCCATCAAGAACGGTTGCTGTTCTTGGTTGTTCGAAGGAAGGGGATGATGACATCATCATAGATGCTTATCCAAAGAAAATTACCAAGCCAAATGGTCTTGATATCTATTCCAAATCGTTTTAAATTGATTGGCTATGCGGTTTCAGCAAACCGTTTTACGGAAAACGGTTTCAAGACCGTTTGATATGGTTGAACAAGCGTTTACCGTTTGGGAATCTTGTTCCTAATTATGTAGGCTAATGACCCTCCAAATTTTAGGGGTTAACTCCAAAGGAATCGTGAGTTGAAGGCCAATCAATTAGATAAATCGAATTGAATTAAATGCTGATTTTCAACCTGATCAACTTGACCCGTTTGGGAAAACGGTTTCAAGACCGTTTGAGTGTGTTGACCAAGCATTGACCATTTGGGATTCCTGTTTATAATGATGTTTTTTAATGACCCTCCAAATTTGAAGGATTAACTCCCAAGGAATCGTGAGTTGAAGCCTAATCAATTAGGGAAACCTAATTGAATTAAGTGCTGATTTTCAATCTGATTTAATTGACCTTTTTGAGTAAACGGTCTCAAGACCGTTTGAATGCATTGACCAAGGGTTGAATGTTTGGGATTACTGTTCCTAATGATGTGGTCTAATGACTCACAAAATTTGAGGGATTAACTCCCAAGTAATCGTGAGTTGAAGGCTATTCAATTAAGCAAACCCTAATTGTTTATGGAAGCAATAACTCAGTATACTATGTCAAACATAGTTGTTTGTATTTGATCAGATGGTTGATGTAACCAAATCAAGTGGAGAGAATGATAGAAATGAATTCATACATGAGTATGATTCATATGGTGATTTAGGGTAGGATCCTTAGTAAAGAGATCAAGAAACCCTAATTGAGAAGGTTAACGAACCCTAACCCTGATTTAGGGAAATTCTGAGTAAAACCCTAATCTAGGGTAATAGTGTAACCCTAATTAAGGGTAATGACTTCGGTAACTCTAATTTAAGGTAATGAAATACCAAACCCTAATTGGAGGAATAATGAATCCCTAATTTATGGGTAATTGAATGAAACCCTAATTTGGATGATTAGTGAAACCCTAATTGAGGGTGATTCCCTGAGAAACTCTAATTGAGGATGATTCCATGTGAAACCCTAATTGAGGGCGATGTCATATGAAACCTTAAACCTAACACAGAGTAAAGCTATGTAAAACCCTAAATTTGGGCTATAGTGCATGGAATTCTAATCATGGGCAATATGATGATAAATCATAACCCTAATGTCTGGGTAATGATATGAGTAAACCTTAATGATGAAATAATGAGTAATACCCTATAATGATGAAATATCTCAAGTGGTTGACTATAGGCAACCTTATAACAAGCAATGCCTTAATTTGAGATGAGTCCATATCATTGAAGTTAGTTGGACAATCCTTGTGTGTGATCTATGCACATCATGGTAAAGGTGATAGGTTGGTGGATGAAAGTATTAAGATGTGAAATTCCTTATTATAAGATAAGTTAATAAACTCATGTAAGATAGAAGTGATGAGGGAAGTGATACATTGAGACATGATAGATATCACATTTAGCATTTCAGGGTTGATATACCTTGATGCATCTCAAATCCAATATTTTTAGATAAGATACACAAGGAGAGTGTTATGTAAATTGTCACAATGAAATGTAATGAGTTTAACATACTTGATAAGTAAGCTAAAATGAGTATGATGTAATCATACCATGATAATGATGAGAGATAAACTCATACCTTGTGTTTATGATCATTTAATGATAAATGATAAGAATATTAAATACTTGGAATGTCGATGGATGCTCCTAGATGTATGGAACAATATATTAGGGTTGGATTGATAAAATGAACATGAAACCCTAATTGATGTGAATAGTAAACCCTAACCCTGTGGAGGAAATAGTGGTGTTACTATTATATTACATGAGTTAATATGTTATTGTTGCCTAGTGAGAGGTGACAAGATGTTTAATGGCCTTGTGAGCCATATGGTTAGATGTTACTTAGTAAGAAGTAACAAGATGTTTCATGGGCATGATTGAGCCCTGAATGAGGTGTATTCCTCTTATGTTGATAAGGGTTGATACCCTGTAATATTGTGAAAAGGATTTATATCCTGTGATAGCATGATGACTGGTGTATTCTCATGAATGGCAAGTGAATATTACCATGTGATGATGAGATGAGAAATTATGTTTCATATGTTTTACATCTTTTCAGGTTTTGATATTTATATGCTTGATAGAAGTGAATTAGGGTTTGTATGTCCACTTGTTTGATGTAGCCTTAATTCACCCAATTGGCATAACTAATCAAGTGCAACTCTAATCATGTAGTGTCCTGTGCCATAGATCCATCTGAGTGTCAGAACTTGCCAGATGGTGAAACGAGTATTCCTAAGGGAAACTCGGAGCGCATACTGATGAGTATGCGGGGTGCTTGTCATCCTGAATTCACGTGTTTAGGGAGGATGACTGTGGTCATACCTAGCCCTTAGTTTGAGAATGGCTGCGGTCGTGTCTCGGTGATTATATATGTGATGATATTAGAGGACAACTGTGGTTGTACCTCAGATGGTAGGGTATGCGTACCCACCTCTTTCACTAGTGCCGTGACCTGTACCAAGGACGGACTAGGCTGTTAGCAGCTTGACCTTTTGTGTCACTATGGCGGACCCGTACTGACCGGGGGCGGAGAAGATCTTAGGAGTCCGGCTCTTCCTAGATCTTGTATGGCACTGATTTCGACTTAGCAGTGGTCAGTTGGATTTTGAGTGGTATCCTCAATTTCCTCAGGACATAATAAAAGATGTAATACAGCCGTATAGCATATCTGTTTAGGGTTATACATGATGCTTCACATTGAATGATAACCCATGTTTGTTCTCTTTACATAAAGATGATGCTTAGTGCAACTAAGAGATAGTAATTATACTTATGTTGTGGATATGCATAAGACTGTAATTGTGTACATACAATGGTCATGCTTATGTTGATATCTTACTGCTACTGTTGATTATAATCATGATGCTAGATATCTCATGTTGATAGTTATGTTTCGCATGCTATCCATGCCTCTATAATTAGAAATACTTGACAGAGGCTTAATGCCTGTAATTAGGTTTGGTTAAAGTCCAATGCCTGGATGTGTAATCAGGATTGGTATAGTCCAATGCCTGAAACATTTATACCTGATTGATATAGTTTAATGCTTGAATAAGACATGATGATTTATATAATCACATGTCTGGCATAAGTGAATACTTGTTTAGCAGATTGGCTAAGGCCAACAAATAGAAACAAGAATGAATCATGGGTGACACATCAGAATAATGAATGACATGAGCAAAGCTTGAGATGTTGAAAATATATGGTAGATAAATGTTATACATGTTCTTTCTATTTCTTATAAAGAGAATAGATGAATTATTGTTCAATCATAGATAGGTGTAATACTTTAAAAGATGAGAATGATCTAAACTGCTTATCCTCTGCTCAGTTTTATATTAATTAAACTACAATAATGATGTTTCTGGCGGAGAGTTATATCTCTCGCTGGGGCAATTTTCAATTGTCTCACCCCCGTGGGAACCAACACATTTAGGTGGACGAGTGTGAAAGAGACTGAGAATATCTTTCAGATGAAGAACATCAGCAGCTACAAGGACAGCAGTGACAACTCAGGTTGAGTGTGCTGTCTATCGTGTTTGGTAGATAGAAGTCTTATGTGTCGTCTTTGTACTCTCAGGTCCTCGGAGTTAGTACTTAGTGCTTTTAATGTATCATTTTGAGATCTTGGCTTGATGCCTCGAGGTTATTATGTTGTCTGTGTTTAGCTTTTAACAAGGCAGTTGATGTTGTAACCCTCGAGAAGAGATGGTATAAGATATATACTTATGAACCATGATGTAAATGTAATACATTGGCTATTGTTGAAAGAGTTTTCTTATGATTGGGTCTCTTTGAAAAAGGTTTAAAATTTTTAGTGATTTTCTGTAATCTGCTGCTTAGTGAACGCTTCTGCATTAGTTAATTATGTTTTTGTTAGTTGGATGCTACAACCCAGGTCAGGGATGTTACAGTGTCGGCACCCTATAGACCTAGAGGAGATGACCAAGGATTGTGAGGTGACCCAAGTAGGTTCGAAACCAATTTTCCATGGAGGTAACTTGGATATCAAGATGATTGTAATATAGAAGCATAAACAACACGTTTCAACTTAGATTTAAAGGTGTACTGGCAAGGTGGGATGTACCATCTCTACTCTTAGAACATGAAGAACTCTATATTTAGACTGCAGCCAAATCTTATTTCCTCTCGTTATGGGAGTGAGAGATAGGACAGTATGCATGCCATACACCAAGGATAAAATATGATGTGAGTTGGAACGTTGCTATGAGGTATGAGGACAGAGAAGATAGCATACCCTGGTAAAGTGAATGATACATGGATGGTTTGCAAACGCTAAAGAGAAATAAGGTAGTCATCTTATAAGGATGTTTTTAACATGAGCTATGAGTTATACCAGGTTGAGTTTGAAAACCAAAGGAATAAGCTCAAAATGTTCTTGATGAAGAAGGACTTAGGGCTAAGATGAGATAGGAAGTGGCATATAGGAAGGTGTATGTCATCAACATTACCTAATACATAAGAAGGTGAAGTGGTAATGGATGCTCTGGTTGAGATATATCTGCCTAGTTTGGTTGTTAGACTAACCCTAAGTTTGGAAATGAAGATATGTTTGGCTAACACTAATGTAAGGAGATCAGTTGATGGTTGTTTGGTTAGCCAGTCTAGTCCTTGATGCAATGAGAGGATGGTGGTAGAACCTCAAATGCACTACTTTGAAAAAGAAGGTGATGAAACCCTAATAGAATGGTTTAGGATTTTTGAGGTATTGATCTTAAAGAATAATGACATACAAGAGATCATGATTTTAAGATCACCATACACCATGGATAATAAGTGACAGTAGTACTTTGGATGCCTAAGATAAAGTTGCATGTAGTATATGGCCATGCAAGCCGAGGGTGAAGGACGAACACCAGTAACCCAGTGCATTGATATAAAGGATAAAGAGTCCCCGAAAGAGAAAGGAAGTTCATCACTATGGATGTTGTAAGTCTCCCCTGGATCAAGGAAGGTCGAGATGCAGTATGGGTTATGGTAGATCTCCTTACCTAGATGATATAAGAAAGAAAGATTTCTATCAAGGGACAGATTTGGTTGAACTACCCATGAGAGAGATGGATCAGTTACACCATGATGTGAGTTCAAAGGTTCTTGAGTTTGACCTAAAGGTTCCCTTCCAAAAGGTGGAAGTAGGTACATGGAGAACTCAATGTTAGTACAGTTTATCACCCCTAACTAATGGTTAGTATGATCCAGACTAAAGGGTCTAATGAGGGCATATGTTCTCGTTCAGGGTGATGACTAGGGACAGTTCTTGTCCTATGAAAGATGTGAAGATAACCACCATAGCCAGTATCGGGACTTAAAGAATCTCTGTAAGAGAGGTTGTGTCGGTCACCACTTCAGTAAGGTGATGTTGGTGAAAGGACCACGTGATGGTTAGAAAAGGGCCACAGTGTGTGTAGATGAAGTCGCTATGATCGTGCAATGGCTGAAAGGAGCCTAGATACGACAAGAGTTGTGAGCAGATGCAAAGTAGACTGACATGCAGTTCACTGTGGGAGAATATGTGACATGAAAATCTGACCCCTCTAAGTTATAGCTAAGAGAGATGAGTCCCCGAGGCATGGGTTCTTTTGACATGGTTTGGTGGAGAAGGTTAAGTTTGACCTTACCCCTCAGGATAAAGTAATGTGTGATGAGTTCCATGTGTCTAATTTAGAGTACTATGTGAGGTACCCCAACCATGTGCTGAGCAATGAACCTAGTGAGCCCCAAGGGAGGCTGAAATGGCCTGAGTCACCTGTGTAGTTTATAGATGTCAGGATGAAAGAACGCAGAGAAAAGAATATGTGATGATAAAGGTTCTTTGGAAGCGACATGAGTACGGTAAAGCCACATAGGGGCCAATGATGGACATGAAAAAGTCTTATCCTGAATTGTTTATTTGCTTGATAGAATTTTGAGGACAAAATTCCTATAAGAGGGGAAAGATGTTACAACCCCAAATTTTGGGTTCATTTGGTGAGAAATGTAATTTCTCATATTAAAGATATTTGAAAAAAATAATGATATAATTTGCTTTAAATAAATGGATTTTGTTTACAATAGCCTTGATGTTTGTGTTGTGGGCTTTATTGGCTATTGGGCCCAAATAACAAGAAAATTCAATAAGTAAATGAATAATTGAATATTTGAGAAAAAGAAAGAGGTAGAAACCTCTAGAAGGCAAAGAGATGTAATCCAAGGATGGATTTCGTGCCTCTTGGGTTCCTTGGGTTCCAAGGAGTCCAAAGTTGCAAAAAGAAAGCAATAAGAAAAGAAAAGATTAATTAAGTATTTCTTTAGTAAGAAAGAAATTGAAAATAATGTTAAAATGTTGGAAATAAGTGGGAAAAAGTATAATGGAGTGATCCTTTGTGGATTTTCGTATCCCAATGATTCCTAATGATAAAATGAATACCAATGAGGAAAATAAAAGAGAAATAAAGAGAAATCATCAAAAAGAACTATTTTAATAAGAAATAAACAAGATAATGGGAAATAATGAAGAATAATGCATTTAGATGCATCTAGAAGGATAATGAGTATCCAATAAAAATGATTTCGAAATAATAGAGCTTATTGGGACCCAAGGAGTCCCAATAAAGAGGAAAGAAAGAAAAAATACCAAAATTACAAAATAAGAGGATAATGTAATGCATTATTAAGGAATGTTGTGAAATTGATAAAAAGGAAGTAATTTCTATTAAAAGAGAATAGAAATTTGTGGCCAATGAATAAAAAGGGCAAGTACAAAGAAAATGAAAGAGGAATTTTAAATTCCTAATATCCATATAATAGAGAATAACCAAGGATAAAGAAGAGAGAGAAGGATTACTTCTCCTTGAAAGAATATGATTCTTTTTGGAAATAACTCTTTGAGTTGTGAATAAGACAACCTAGGGCTTCGTTTTCCACCCCTATATAAAGAAGGACCCCATGCACCCCTCTCTCCTATTCCTCATCTTCTTCTTCTTGGTCGTTGCAAGCAAACCCTAGGTTAGATGATAACGCCAACCCTGGCGCAGCAAGGAACTGTGGACTCATCTCGGTGGATGAGTGAAGTCGCACATGGTCAGAGATGGGCGCAACAATCGTCCTGATGCTCTAGGCCACGCACAGCAACGACATCATGGTTGTAGGTCGGCCGTTTGTTGCGGGATGAGTACGCCTGAACCGAACCACCTTGAACGTGAGCGAGGAGGCACCCTGTGTTCCTGGGTGTGCGGTGGAGCTAGAGGAAGGGTTGGCGGCAACCCTTGTGCCTCGGGGAAAGAGGAGTGACCCTACAGAGTGCTGCGTTTGGCGGCAGCCGCGGAGTCCGGAGGTGGGAGACGACCTACGGTCAGTTGGATGAATTTGCCCCTCCGCGGGCTGAAGAACCAGTTACTTAACCGAGGGTAGAAACGTAATTTGGTTATGTTTCTCAAGCGAGCCGTGTTGCATGCATGAGATGACGTGGCGGCTTCTGGTTGGTCCAAAAAGGTAACTTTTGCTAAAATCATATCTAATGATTGGTAACTCCGATTAGGACAAGTAATATATGAATTTTGATTAGGAGAACGAGAGCAATCCAATAAATATGATAATAAAGATTGATTCCGTTCCTAATTGCAAAAGTACTGCAAGTTAATGAAAAGTGCATTAAAGTTAAGTTAAAATTCCTATTTGTGATTAAAGGTTGAATCTAGTATGCTTAATGGGTTAATTGAAGTATTAATAACCTGTTGAATGATAATGTTAGATTCGAACCTGATCTAGATGATATTTGCATGATTTAGGGTTTTTACCCCATATGAGAATGATTAAGTATTTAGAAATCCTAAATTCAGGGTAAAAGAGGATAAGATCGTATATGATTTGAAAATGTGAAAATATGTTGTAAAATGATGGTCCTAAGTTATTTGTACATAAAAGTCCTTAATTCTGAATAAATACCCTATATGTAGTGATTAGGGTTTTCTCATGAATAAAAGGTAGATTGATGGTAAACGAGTTCATATGTTAATTAAACCCTAATGAACTTTGAATTGATGATAGGTGCGTATAATGATCTTGTCAAGTATTAAAAGGATAAAATAGTAGCTTTAATGAAAAAGAAGCTTAATGAAATTAATTGATGATTAATGTGCCTTTAATATATATATAGAGTTATATGTTGTTAAGATAACCTTAATATTGAAGAATAGATAAGATAATTAGGGTTTATGAGTAATGGCATAAAATTAGGGTTTAATATGGTAAAAGAGGAAGGGAAACCCTAATTGCAAAATGAAACCCTAGAATGGATACAAAAACCCTAGAAAGTGAATCCAAGTCAATAAAGTAGATTCTTGATAAAGTGTGTAATAAATAGAGTACATATTCTTTTCAGGAATTATGTGATTATTGAATTGCTTGCTTGGATTGCATTCTTGGTTGGATTTGCTTAATGTTGTGAAATCATCAAAATAGGTATGTGGTTACGCTTATGATTATCCCGACTAGTTTTCCGATGATTTTATCGATGTTTCCTTCATGGCTTGAAATAACTGTTGGATGCTTTGATTTCATGAAACTATAGAGTGACTATGACTATCACTATGAATATACATGTATAACTGGCTAGATCTGGGTCCACCTCTGTGGCTTGTAAAGGCTAAAAAGGGGTAACCTAGAGTAAGGTCTAGGTTATCGTGGGTTAGAAATTGGGCTACCAAGTGTAGTTCCATGAGACCCATTAGCCTTCCATGAGTTAAGGAGTGGGCTACTTACGAGTAGTGCCATGTGACTCAACCGTAGAAATAGGTTCACCTATAGGTAGGACCATGAGGGGTTTAATGGGGATCTACCATAAGGAAGGTAGTATCCAGGTCCACTACAGGGATAACACAGAGGATAGGGTACTGATGGATCATGGAGTTATATTTAAAACGTAATCTTGGTTGTTAAATGATTAATTGAATGATTACGTTGTTATCATAGTTACACGTTTATTATTTCCCCCACACACCAGCTTCGGCTGACCGACGTTTTATTTGTCGGCGTTTTAGGTACAATCCAAAAGGACAAATAATAAATCGTCATATTGTGAAATACATGAAGTAAAATACAAGGAGGATTAGTTAGAGTAGAATCCTTAAGTGGATAGAAGTTTAGAGATCCAAGTTTTCAAAAAGGTATGCAAACATTTATTTTCTTACAGCTTTTCAGTATAGTCTGTTAAAATTTGATAATTATTCTTGGTTAATTGTCGAATCTTTGATCTGAAAGTTATGGGGTCGTAACATGTCACCACTCGCGGGTTGACTATCACCTCTGGCTGACTCATAGTGTAGAATCAAGTTGTTGCTTGTTGTCCACGTCCTCTACTTCCTTGAGCAGACGATCCCTCTTGCGACGCTTGACCGCGTCCTTGCCCTTTGCTACTACTGGGTTGCTGTCTGTCAGACCCTTGCTAATTCTGCCTCAGTTGTTGTGTCACTTCAACATCTTTCCTTGGGTAGTTTGACCTCCAATGCCCGATCTGACCACAAAGATGGCATGGCTGGTATCGCTGTTGTGCCTAGACGGTCCTGTCACTGCTACTGAAGTTGTACTATGTGCCTTAGACGGCGAAGAACCATATCCTCTCCCCTTACTTGGGGACCACTGTGATGGTGCACTAAAACCTCTTAACCCTGAAGGTGTTGAAAACCTTGGCTTCTTGAAGCCATCGAACCTCTGTCTCTGAAACTGAGCAGGCCCATGGACTCTCTCTTCTCCCTGACTGACTGTTCAATCCTTCAAACAGACTCCACAAATGTGGAAAACCGCTCTCGGTTCTCTAACACAGCAACAGGTGTTGTCAACTCAGCACTCAAGCCTTTCTCAAAATGTCTGATCCGCTCATCATCTGTTGTTGTCATGTGAGGACAAAACGTTAACAAGTCTATGAACTTGGCTTCATACTCGGTGATGCTCATCGCTCCTTGGCGCAGACACTCAAACTGGTTGATCTTCTTGTCCAGATATGTCTTCGGAAAGTATCTGCTGATGAACTCTTGCCGGAAAATCTCCCAACCGATCGCCTCACCGGGTCACTTCTCCTCCTCGATGACCCACCAGTGGCTAGCACTACCCTTCAGAAGATAGACAGCGTGCTTGACTTTGTCTGCTTCGGGGATGTCGAGGATCCGGAAGGCCTTCTCAAGATCTGTCAGCCACAGATCTGCATCTGCTAGATCAGCCGTCCCAGCATAATCCGAAGCTCTGACTCGGCGAAGCCGCTCAAAGGTCTTCCCAATACCCGATGTTTCACCATGGGGAGCATGTCCTCTCGGCGGAGGCACTGGCAACCTCTCTATCATGAGATTCATCGTAGCCATCATCTGCCCCATAAGTCGTTGATAGGCAGGGTTTTTGAGAATGGCTGGGTCAAGTTGGGGAACCTCAGGCACCCGATCTTCATGTTCCTACCCTCTAGCTCCATCAACTGATGCAGTCTCGCTACTCTCGGCAGCATGTTCTTCATGGTTTCCAGACATCTTTGCTTTTTCTTCCACTGAGGGCAGAAGATTATTGTAAGAAAATCTGGAAAACTCACAAAAACAGACACACCTAGTCCTAGATCCCTGTAGACTCAGCGAACTTAGGGCTCTGATAACAAGCTTGTGGCGACACATCCCGCTATCACAAAGACAACGAGATGCCACGTGAAAACATGTGGAAAACACCATAAACCACATATTACCAAAAACATAGGTTAATTAAAACCGATTTCGAAAAGCAGATAAATCAAGAAACAATTACATACAACTCCTCATCTTGCAAGAAGACATGTTATATAAACATTTTTCAAGCCTTGATACGTGTCCACAGCTTATAAGAGCAGCTGTCCTGCCAACACATGAGTTCATCACCTATTTATACATACACAACGGGCCACATCCGGCCGGCAGCAAGATATACAAAGCTTCATCAGCTACACATCGTAAAACGTCAAAACACCTCTAAGGACCTGAGAGTATAGGGATGACTCTAGGACTCTACTACAAAACAACCAAAACATCAGCGTATCCATCTCTTACCTTCTACTTCTCTTCTTGCTGCTCGGCCGCAACCTCACGACCACCACCACGTCTAGCACGATCACCTAAAAAGAGTAACTACAAGGTATAACAAGGTCAATTGTATAGACAAGGACTCAATCAATGTTTCGTGTTTTACCTTAAGCAATAAATACTATTCGGCTGAATTACGTATCATTATGCCCTGAGGAAGTGAGTTGTACCGCTCAAATCCAACATTCGGTTGTGAAACCCAAGCCGGTGCCATTAAAGGTCGATGGAAGAGTTGGACTTCACGACCTCCCCACCTCGTGGTCAGTACGCGAGTGCAAAACAAGCAGGACCGCGGTCTCATGCTTAAGTGGCCTTAGCCACAGGATCAGGCTACCCTCTGCCTAGCCCACCTTGGTACAGGTATCGACGCTAGTGAAACTGAGCCACGAGCATGTTCACCATTCTCTGAGCCATAAACGCATTCATGCTTTCTCATCACACATCCTGAGTCATGGGCCTATTCACCATGTTCCAACATATTGAGCTACGTGCCTGAAACTGTGCTCTGGAGTCTACAACCGAAGTTGCACTCTAACCTCCTCATTTTCGGCTAGGAGAAACCCCACATATTCAAGAATATGTGCTTCCAGGCTAACCCGCAGGAGAACCTATTTCACATCACCCACTACTGACGATGATGGATCTATGGCCCGGGCAATCTACATAATATGTTCCACTGTAATTAGTTAGTATATTTTAAGTGGATTGTTGAGGCATCCAGGTTGTAACACATACATAACATTAAGTTACATTATTACTACCACCATCACATTATCCCGAGATCTCAATCCCTTACCACAGGAAACCACTGCCTCTTAAGGCATTCTCATCATCTTACATCATCACTTGGGATAACAATCCATGATCTCATCATTAGAGGATAACACCTCAACTAGGCACTTAGCCTTTATCAGGTCCTCAGACCTATCACATCATACATGTGATGCATGTTATCTCATCAATAAGAGTGATCATCACAATGCAGTGCTATTCAAACATATATACCTCATAGCCCTTACCTGGCTATGAATTCACCTGATACACCTGCATGGTTAGTATGCTCCTCAACAGAGATAACTTAAAAATCACCAGACATAGCTCTTATGTTTATCATATTATTAGGGTTTGCAGATGCACATGTCATGATCATAATCGTATGAAGCATATATTATTTCAATTATATTATTGTTATCAAATCATGGGCATCCATCCATGCTTTTTACCTTATAAACATAAGCAAGCATCTTGGCATCATCTTTAAACACCCAACATAACATATGTTTCAAACTAACTTCCATTGTTCATTATCAACAAAGATGTGATCTCACGATGAAGGACTACTAGGTAGGAAGCATGCTACCCTCACTAGAAGTGTGACGGGTAGGGAAACCCTCACTAAGGTGGTATCAGGCAGGGTAACGCCCCTCACTAGAGGCCTATCGGCCAAGCACATCACATCCTCACCAAGGTATAACGTGCAACACTACCTTGGCTATCGGCCAAGGGTCTAACGTGCCCCAAGCTAGGGTTAGGGTTAGGTTTCACTATCGGCTAACCTTCAACATGAGACATATCGACCAAAGGGATATCGCCTAAGGCGCCCCTATTATGCAACCATCTCAACATCATCCAAGGGTTAACCCTATCGTCCAGGGTACCCATGACGCCCAAAAATGGTGTCGTGCATGGCCATGAAGCATCATAGCAGCCAACATCTAGGGTTAGCATGTCAGGCACTAAGCTAACATCACATAACGGCCAAGATCATCTCAAGATAAGGGAATGTAACGGGAATCCTCTGTACATGGTGTATCGTCCAAGACTTAACCCTAATGAGGGTATCGAGCAACATACTCAAAAAGTCACCAAGGAAACATATGTCGGCCAAGAGCCCATCCAAGGGTCTAGCAATCATGTCTTCCAACCCTAACTCTAGGGTGGATAAGGGATATCGGTCACAAAGCCAACCGAACATAACAAAATCAAAACGGCCAGACCAAGACCCAAGACAAAGAGGTGTCGGGCATCAACTCATCAAGGGTATATCGTGCAAGGCACCAAGCCCATCCCGACAAGGTCATCATCAACCTCAAGCATAAGGGCACCAAACCTTAATTGATCAAGAAGATCAGCTCACCTCTCAATAACCAAGAGAGAGGGGTTTTGCACAACCTCTATCATAAATCGGGAAACCACAAGGATCCACCCCAGCATAGGTCATCATCTATTCAAAAGCTCACCTCTCAAATCTATGGTGAGAGGAGGGTGTTGCCCAAGCAACTAGAATGTAGGCTCACCTCTCAACTAAAACGAGAGAGGGGTATTGCCTACATCACTAGAGCTCAAACTCACTTCTCTAGACCAAGGAGATAAAGGGGTATTGCTCAACAAGGAAACCCTAAACCATGGTTCGGCCAACTAGGTACAAAGTTACAAAACATCAACCACAACAACAAGATCACTATATCCACAAGACTAAAGGTGCAAACTAAGAAAGAAACATATGTAGCAACATACATGACCGGTCATGATCATATGAAAACATGCATCATAGGTATATGGTTAGGGTTAGGAGTTATGTAACCTGCCTCAAGAAAGCTCCAAGCTCCTAGCACCCAGCTTCCAAGCTCGATCACCACCACAAGAAGAAAAACAAGGAACTCTAGGGTTCAGCCACCACTAGAGGAAGAAGAAGACTCTAAGGAGAAGGAGGAGGATCGACCACTAAGCTTGCAAGGGAGAGGTGTCATGCACCAAGGAAGAGGGGAAACTAAGGAACTAAAAGGGATCCTTAGTAAGAGAAAGGGAATACATATATAGAAGAGGATGGAGGAGAAACCAAGGTAAAACAAGGCAATGTGTCGCCCACCTAGGGACACTTGTCCATGGGCAACACCACCCTCTCAACTTGCCCCATAAACATGTCTAAGGCAATTGTCACATGCAAGCATCATGCGCCAAGTGTCCGCTAGAGTGGTGACACAAGCGAAGCTAGGAGTCAAAGGTGGTCCATGGCCGATACACCCACTCCTTTCCCGATACAACCCCATGGGCGACACACCCATGGCCGATACACCCACTCCTTGCCCGATACAACCCCATGGGTGACACACCCATGGCCGACACAACCATGGTCGGCACACATATGGCTGACACAAGGTCCAACAAGACAAAGCAAGGCATATCAAGGCCCAACAAGGCTCACCCAAGCCCAAAGCAACCCAAGCAACGAGCCCAATCCTTCCTCTCAACACTATAGGAAGCAAGGAGAGAGAGAAACACCTTTCAAGGTGACAAACTTGCTCATCAATCCTAGACTTGGGTTATTTGCAAGTAGCACCTCCAACACTCAACAAGGCACAAAAAACCCTAATCACCACTAAAGATGATTAGCAAGCAACTAAACACCAGGGTTAGGCAAAGCAAACAGGATAAGCCCAAAACGAGGGGTCAGGGTCCTTACACCTACCACACCATATCTCATAGGGGATATTTTTCAAAAAAGGATGTGTAAAAACCTAGTTTTACACAAAGTATGAGGTACTGACAGCTTCGGCCTAAAAATTCTTTGGAGTATCATACTCTAAAAGTATGGACCTAGCCATCTCACGTAGTGACCTATTTTTCCTCTCTATAACCCCATTTTGTTGAGGTGTTCGAGGTGAAGAAAAGTTATGTGCATAACCAGATTCTTGACAGAAATGTTTAAAAAGATCATTTTTAAATTCTCCTCAATGATCACTACAGATGGAAAAATGAGACAAGAAGCTTCATTCTCAACTCATTTACAAAATCTCAAGAAGACATCAAGTCTATCACTATTGGAAATGAGAAAGAAGGTCCAAGTATATCTAGAGAACTCATCGACAATAACAAGGCAATACTTGGAACCATGAAGAGATTGAGTTCTCATTGGTCCAAATAAATCAATATAAAGAAGTTCAGGAGCTCTTTTGGTACAAATGACTCCTTTGTATTTGAAGGAGGACTTGGTTTGCTTTCTTTGAGTACAAAGTTGGCATTCCTCATCCTTTTCAAAATCCAATTTGGGAAGTCCCTTGACAAAGTCTTTTTTGTTCAACTTTTTCAACTGATGCATATTTACATGACCAAGCCGACGATGTCAAAGAGAAATATCATTTGAATTGACTACTAGTCATCTACCAACAACATGCTTAATAGAGTCAAGAACAATTACATAAAGATTACCACTTCTAGTTTGTTATATATAACTTGATAAGTGATGGAATCTAGAATCGAACATTTAAAGGAAGTAAATAACACAAGGTAACCATTGTCACATAATGGACTAACACTAATTAAATTGTGATGTAGGCCATCCACAAAAAGAACATTCTTGATATACAAGGATTCACCTACATCACCCTCACCTTTGACCTTACCTTTCTTGTTGTCCCCAAAAGTAACCAAACCTCCTTTCTTTTTGGTGAAGTTGTTGAAATGGCTTATATCACCTGTCATATGCTTAGTGCAGCCACTATCAACAATCCATCTTCTTTTTTCCTGCAAGAAAGGAGAGTATCGGTTCCCAACTCAAATTTTGGGATCTGAAAGTAGTTTGGGGACCCATTTCATCTTTGAGTTGGTTACCTTAGGCTTGTAAGGACAATAAGTAGAGTAATGATTGTCACACTTGTAATAAGAACAAATCATAGGATTCTTAGTGCCAGAAGACTCTCTAACAAAAAGGGAGGTCTTCTTGCCCTTTTCCTTACCTTTGACTTTTTTCTTGCCCTTTGGTTCTCCCCCTACAAATCTCAAACCACTAGTATCACTTTGTTTGGTAGAATGGTCAAGGATTTCATTTAGGGAGTTTTTTCCTCTGAGGAAATTTTGTAGAGAGACCCTAGGTCTATGATTATTATCATTTAGAGATATAATAGTAGAAGACAAACTAGCAATATCGTCTCTAGCATGGACAAGGTCGGCCTCTAGACAGAGGGCTTTAATCAAATAACAATCTTTCTCAAGAAAAATAGAAGCAATATCATTACTAGGCAAGATAGGTCTAGAAGATAAATCATTAACTTGATCAAGCAACCTAGCATTTTTAGATTAAAGCAATTGAATTTCCTTAAGATAAACATCTCTCTCATCCTTACGAGCATCAACAAGAAGCATAAATTCAGCATTTTTAGTTTTAAGAGTTTCAAGCTCCTTTAGGCACTTTTGGTTATCTTCCTTAAGAGTTTCAATGTTCTTAAGATAAACATCATTCTCTACCTCAAATTCATTTTATTGGAGCTCAAGATCAAGATATTGTCCTTGCAAGTTATCAATGCTCTCAAGATGATTTTTCTCATTAAGCTCAAGAATTTTAAATTTAGCATACAAATCATCAATAATATTTCATAACCTATTTCTTTTAGATTTACACTTAGCAAAAGAAGAATGGGTAGAAACAAGTATATCAATTAGAGTTTTCTTAGATAACTCATGCAATATTATCTCACTTACCTCACCAATTTCTTCACTAGTAGAGGCCATGAGTGCAAGGTGGTACTCTCCATCTTCTTCAGATCTAGAGCCACTTGAGGATGATTCCTCCCAAGATGCATGAGCTGCATTCTTTTGTCTTTTCTCCTTCTTATCCTTCCTCTTATACTTGCTCTCTTTCTTGTACTCTTCCTCCTTCTTGGAGCTACTCTTGTGGTGTGAATTTTTTTACTTAGGACATTCACTCTTGTAGTGTCCCTTTTGTCCACATTTATAGCATCTAGAAGTAGAGGAGGATTGCTTTCTCTTGAAGTGCTTACCCTTGATGTAGTTGGCTTCATGCTCACTAGGGTCATCATCTTCACTTGAGGAGGAGGGAGATGTCCAAAAAATAAGTTGTTGTTGAAGGATGACCACCCCCACTTGTGCTTTGAAAGTACTATCTTTGATCTTCTTGGCTTCCTTCTCTTCTTGTTTGGCTTCTTCTTCTTACTTGTCAAGTCTTGGCTCATGGGCTTCGAGGTTGCCAATGAGCTCTTCGGTTGGGATGTCACCATGGCTCCTTACTTCTTCAATTGAGGTCACCTTTGACTCCCATCTCTTTGGTAGAATCCTCAAGATCTTGAAGTGGATTACACATCTATCCAAAGTGTTGTCCAAAGCAGCTAGGTCATTGATGATGACATTAAGCCTAGAGTACATCTCCACAATCCATTCTTTCTTTCCCATCTTGAAGTTCTCTAGAAGGTTGTTTAACATGTAGATCTTAGCCTCCTTGACTTGCTTTGTGCCCTCATAAGTAATGCACAATTTGTCTCAAATCTCATAGGCAGTGTCCCAAGATGAGATGCGGCTAAACTCCGTTGGGGTAAGGATTGCATAGAGGATTCTTATGGCTTTGGCATTGAGTTGGGCTTCTTTAAGTGAGCTTTACTGCATGTTGCAATAACTCTCATTGGCTCTTTGTATGGTGTAACCATCACATTTCACATATAAAAGTTTATGCCTTGAATGTAGAACTGCATACACCTCTTTCAATAGAGGAAGTTGGTGTCGTCGGAGATCGGAGGACACATGGAGACGCCTCCCTCTAGGTTGAGTGAACCAAGAAGGTTATCGCCTATCTTCTCGATCTATGGGAGATTGTTGGAGAAGATCCTTAGCTCTGATACCACTTATTAGATCTAGGGCTCTAGAGGAGGGGTGAATAGAGCTTCAAAATTCTCACAAGATAAGTAGACATTCATATTATATCAATCAAAACCAATAGATTAAGTATAATTTGAAGTCCTAACTAACAAGCATAGCAAGGATGAGAGAAAATAAAACAAGCATTTGGACAAGGTCGTTTAGAGTGGTTCCACTCTCCAAACTAGGAGAGAGTCAATCCACTACCTATAGAGGTCAACCTCTAGGACTTTACAAGTGCTTTCCTCTATATATTCACTTGTACGAGTTACACCACAAGAACCACCAAAGGACTTACCTATCCATTACAAAGAGTATTCAACCTTACCAAGGACTTACCCACTTTGCAAAGAGTCTTCCGCCTTATCCAAAGATTTACATACTCTTGCATATGTCTTCAACCTTCAAGGAATTACCCACTCTTCTTAGATCTTTAGCCTTTGCCTTCTCCTTCACCTAGAGAAGATCTTCACCTCTTCTTTAACTTTGAAGAGGAACAATAACAACTTCACTTTCACTCGGAGTAGCTTGCTTCACCTTTGCTTATTTGAGGAAAGGGGTAGGGAAGATGGAATGGAATGAGATCTTTATAAGCATAAAGAAGTATCTCTCTTACAACTAGCCTAACTCACTCATAATTATGAAATGCTATGCAAATGAGAGAGAGAAAGGGGCTCAAGGAGTTACAACACACTCAACTATATCAAGGACTTAGAATATCATGAATGAGAAAACTTGAAATGAGCTCCAAGGGATCCTATTTATAGTTGGGGATGTTCCCTAGTGTGGGATCACTTAAGGCAAAATATATACGTTTTCCCATTTACAATGGATCTATTCTCGCTCAAAACAACTCTCCAACATTTATAATCACTTTTTTTGTATTTTTCATATAGTACATTCGGTCGAGTTTCAATAAAGGTAACTCGACTGATCCACTAAGAGACAAATCCAATTTTCAAACTATCAGTTGAGTTTGTTCTAGGAAACTTGACTGATGAGCTAAAATAAGTTTTGCTCAGTGAGTTGGTCGGTCGATTTCTGTGAGTGTGCAACTCGACCAATTGGTCTTTTTAGAAAATCCATCACTGGATCGGTCAAGTTTCCAACTCGACCGATAAAAAACCTATGGCAAATTTTCTAATTTGACTTTTGAGTGACCAAACGTTGGAATTAAGTGTCCCTAATTTTTTCTCATCTTAGTTACAAGTCATATCATCAATACAAGTGATTTTTAAAAATCATCTAAGGTCATTTGGAGTGATTTCCCAAAATGCACACTTGCATTGCTTTTGACTTGAACTTAAACAAGCTAGGGCTTGTGTAAGTTGATCCTTTTCATGTACCTCAAGCCTGAAATCAATCTTGAACAAACATATTAGATACATTGGAATGAAATGATTAAATCATTATCAAAATATGGACAATGTATAACTCTCAAGTCAATAGACTTGATTAAAGACATGTGTGATAGTTTGATTGCAAGTGTGAAGAGTCTTGTAGGAGAGACCATAAAATTTCCTATCACATTTGGGGTTCTCTAAGGATCAACACTCATCCCATATCTTTTTTTGTTATGGATGAATTGACAAAATGTGTTCAGAATGATATTCCTTGGTGTATGTTATTGATATATGATATTTGTTGATTAATGAGACTAAAGATGGATTGAATGATAAAGTCAAAATTTGCAGAAATGTGTTGGAATTAAATGGGTTGATTATTAGTGGGAGAAAGGTTAAGTATATACATTATAATTTCAACCAGTCCAGAATTATGAGCAGTGGAGCCAAGTTGGACAGAGTGGATGTACCAAAATGTGATGTTTTTAGTTACTTGGGTTATATTATTCATAAATATGGGAATTTTTAATATGATGTTTATCATTATATCACCGATGGATGGTTGAAATGGAGGAGTGAAACTACAATTATGTGACCAAAAGATCTCTATCAAATTAAAAATTAAGTTTCATAGAACAGCTATGACCGACCATGCTATATCCCAGTGAATGTTGGATGGTGAAGAAACAAGGTCTCAACAAAATGAATGCGATCCAAATATGTATTTTGAGATGGATGTGTGGGAAGACTAGAAAATACTTGTTGAGAAATATATATTAGAAATAGAGTAGGGCTGGTGAGCATTGAGGACAAGTTGTGTGAGTGTCGACTGAGATGGTATGGTGATGTGTATTGCATACTAACTAACATGTATATACAAAGCAATGCTATTGATTCAAGCACAATTAGAAGAAGAAGAGGCAGGCCTAAATTAACCTAGGAAGAGCTTATAAAGAGAAATTATGAATATTTACATCTTGATCAATATATGACTCATAACAGTGATGAATGGAAAATAAGGATCTATGTTGCCTACCCCACATGATTGAGATTGAGGCTTAGATGATGGTGAGGTTCTTTCAGCCCTCATTTTGGTACAAAAAATTTGATTAAGCATAAAAATATGGAATTTGAAATGAAACTTATTATTGGAAGCTAGATCCATAATAAAGTAATAAGATATCATTTGATATTGGGTTGAACCTAGGGCTAGTTGAAACCATGTTTAGAATACAATTGCAAATGGTTATCCAATTATGAATGTTGATTAATAGTTATGAATTAGGTGTGGATCAAATATCTTGATGATTAAGTCCAACTCAATAATCTCAAGACTGATATATGCAATATCATCCTATTGATAAGAAATGGTTCCACTTGAACTAACTACATGATCCACATTTCTTGGTTTGTATTGAATTATGTTCTTATATGGCAGTTCCTATCATATGTTGTCATTGCTTAAATTTTTTGAGACATTATAAACTGCTTTTGTTCTTTGATTTCTATACCATTCTTTATTAATTTTGAAAATTTAGGTTGTAAAGTAAAATTTACTTATAGGTAAATTGGGTGCCATGTGGATACATCCAAGTGATTAGACTGATTAGACCCCTCCTAGCAATGTGTGCAAGGAGTAGACCCTTTACTCTGATGTCCGTCAACACTTTTAGTGATGAAAGGGTACCTACTGGTTCAGACTAAAGTACCAATCCATCAATGTAGTGTTATGCAACAAAATTAAAATAAAGATGTGATTCACTTGTAAAGACAATAACATGACATGTCAAACATACTATCATATACGAATCGAATGTCAAACATACTATCATATACAAATCGAATGTCAAATATAAGACAAAAATCTTACATATTTTGTGCCCACAAACTTAGCACATTTATAATGATGATTCTCATTTTAAATAATGTCATATGACCGACCACATGTGACTTTGATCTAGAAGCACAATGCAATGACTCTATCAATTATCTTGGTGTTTTAATATAGTTATCATTGAAGACCCACCTACAGAACAATTATCGTTGGGGCTGCGAGATCTGCTTAATGATCACATGCACACATGGAGCATTGCAGGTCATGTCATATGTGATATAGTTGTTTGGATACTGGTCAAAACTTCACACTACCATTCAATGGGTTGATCTCCACAACCATAGAGAGGCAAAGAGACTGGAAAAGTATGTGTATCATGCTCATGAATTTTGTAGGACATCAATGTCTTTGTAGAATACCCACCACACTCACATCCTCCCAATTTAAGCGTTGGGGAAGTGGGTAACTCATATCCTCATTTTTAGGCATTAGGGAAGTAGGTAAGGATAGAATAAAGGTATGTTTGGTACGTGGTGAATGGAGGGGATGGTAAGGGACAAGAAAATGTTTGGGTTGTTTGGTTGGAAAAAGTGATGGGGACTGGAGGGCACCAGAGGGGAATGGATGAGGAAAGAACCAAGTGTGCTTTTAGACACTTCTCTCTTATTCTCACCCACTGATTCAAAGTGGAGACAAAGGGAAGGGGATAGATTTCGCCAAATATATATTAGAAAGGCTAGATGAAAATATGAACCGTGGGAAGGAAAATATGAATAATATGGCAGAAAAAAATTAATGCAACACACAACTAATAAGAATAAAGTAGATGTAGTATGTCAAATATATTATACGTCACTCAGAGTGACACATGAAATGTCAAAAGATTATTTAAAATCATGAAAGAAAATATAATGAAAAATAAAAATTTATAAAGGAAACTAAATTAATTGTTGTGCACAATGAAATATAAAAAGTTTATATTTTTCTAAGAAACCTAAAAGGTTTGATATTATTATATTAATTAGAAGTAAAAAAATTGGAGAATATGTGGTAGACTGTGATGTGTGGTATTTAAATATGTGGAGGAAATTTTCTTTTCAACAACTACAAAAATACGAAAAGAACTACTATAACCATAATGAATATGAAAAAAGAATGGTATTATCATTTTTATATCGTGTTCTGCATCACTAAATAATTTTTATATATACCTTGTTGGTAGTGTTCTCCTTTCCTTTCCCTCTCCGTGTTAAACAAATAGACTAACATAAATATCCCTTCACCTCCCCTCCCCTTAACCAACGTACCAAACATGACCTAAAAGGAATCATGAAAGAAACCATGTCCACCAACCTAGATGTGGGTAACGGTAAGACATTTCCCTATTGACAGCCCTATTTTAGCTCTGTTTGTCATGGTTTATAGTCAATTCTTTTTCCTTATTTTCTTAAGATGGTTTCCCCTCCATTTGTGGAGGTTGGCGAGAACTAGATTTTCCTTGGTTTTTTAGAAGACGATGAAGGTCTTCAAACCCAGCACGGAAAAACTGCCCCAGCGTGGGCCCATTGTAATGGATCCCAGCCCTCCAGACTGAACTGGATGAACCCGGCCATGGCGCAAAGCCACGCCACACACTAATGTTGGAACAGGAAAGGGGCAAAACATCACCACGACCGAGACAGCTGCCTCTCCCGCTTTGGAAACCTAGGGGGAGTAGGGCGGAGCACCACCCCCATCTCCACATCCACAGTACAGAGGACGGGGAGTCGGGGACGGGAGTTCTTTGTTAGTCAAATATATATCCGTTTTCAGATATTTCCTGTTCTTATGTTGCATCGTATTCACCACATCACAGTGTAATTGTGTTTGTATCCACCAAAAGAGACTAGCGTCATACCGAAACGGATACACTACATGCTATACAAAGAAAAGTGTTGAGAGAATTATAGGCATTTTAGCAAAATATTACAAGCATGCTCAGATCTAAAGATCAAAACTGTGACTATGGAAATGAATTATAGGTTGCTTCCACCTGCCTCTAATGTTTCGCGACATACATTCACGAGCCACGCTCGACTGCAGTGTAGGCGGGCCACAGACTATGACACCAACATCCCTAGATCCAATACGTTGCAAATACTGGGTGAAGATCTCTGAAATGATCACAAGAAAACTAATCATCAAGTCTATTCATAGAGCCAATTAATATCTACTTTACTGAAAGAGGTGTGCCATCCGGTGTCTTCTAGCCCTCCAAACATAGATGCGTACTATTTAGCTGCAACGGAACATGCAATACCAGTTTCAATCAAGACTCTAATTTATTAAAGCTATATTTATCAATTTGAAACACGTTCATCGTCATCATCATGAACTAAGCCTCAATCCCAACTATGTTGGGGTCGGCTACATAGATCCTTCTTTTCCATTCAGCTCTATTATGGACATATTCTAGTTGAGATGTAGAGATTCAAAATCTCTCTTTAAAAGCTCTTCCCATGTTAATTTAGGCATTTCTCTTCTTCTATTAATTGTGTTTGCCTCAATTTGAAACACGTTACACATGGATAAACATTACAACAAAGTGATTTCGATAAAGAAACGACATATTTGGATTATAAAGTCATGATATTTGCCGTACTATAAAGAATTGAAGACACTGCCTGACATGGGGTATACGGGCACTTCTTTACAGTCCTTTCTTTTTGTTAAGCACGGATACTCTAAATTGGAAAATGCTGGAAATGTTAAATAGCTTATAGCTGAGTCACATTCTAGTAAGGCTCTTTTGATAATCCACATAAAACTAATATAAGCACGAAGTGAACATCATTAGAAATCAAACTAGTTCAAAGGAAAAATAACTTACCCTGAAAATCTGGCCTGCGTCCATAGTGAGTTGCCATGTTACTCATAATGTCCACATTATCCAATTCACTGCATACTTGAGGCTCATTTTCATAACCCATATTGCTTTCTCTGCTGCAGAAATCCTTCTCAATCCTGTATCTTTTGTTTTCCCAAGAATTCCAGACATAAACAACTAAACCTCCAAATATCACAGCACTGCCAGCCATGCAGGTGACAAGCAGGAGTCCAGTCAACCACTTAAAAACACCAGATCGCCCAATATATAGCCATTCTGACAGGCCATAGATGACGATGAATCCAGCAGTGGATATTGCTAAATATGCTCCCGCAAACAGGGTATTTCCTGTACCAACAAGTCCTGACATACTTCTGCCTCTAGTCATGGAAACAGCAGAACATGGTCGCTGATCCTCACAAACCTTTCCAGATTCCTGCTTATGTATTCCATGGAGAGGAAAATAAAAAAAAGAGTCCATCGGTTAGAAGTAGATTACTGTAAAATATTCCTAAGAACCATAGATCACAAAAGGGTAACTCATAAGTTAGTAGTAGTAGAGTACTTCAAAATATTCCTAAGAACCATAGATCGCAAAAAGGCTCTGAATTAAGATTCCGTTTACCAGGGAAGCTCCTGTCTCCTGTGTCACATAAGTCTGAATCTCTAGAGATAATTTATCGTAAATCGAAGAAGCAGAGTGCATGTTGATTGAAGAAATGAGTGAAAGTTCCTTGCATTTTTTGACAGCCCATATAACCAAAACATTTTTCACAGGATAAGGTTTTTCCTTCTGGAATCTGAGGAATAAGTCGCTAAGTACAGCCAAGAATGGTGTGATGCCGATTCCCCCAGCAATCAAAATGAGGTTTTCATACCTACAAGGACGGGAAAAAACATCTGAGTTTAGGAAACCTTTTTGGTGAACGGCTGCAAGATTAAACAAAGAATGTATTCAGACGAGTTAAACTACTTCCATTTAGCTCATATAGGGCCATGCACACTCACAGTAACATATTTTAACAAAACTCTTACATTAAGTGGTAGGCTTGCTCATGACCATACGGTCCCTCAACAGAAGCTGTTATCCTCCCAGATTGGAAATGCTTGCCAGTAATTTGCTTCTCTACAGAGTTGGATATGATCTGTCTAAGTTTTTCCGTCCAACCTCCCAATGCCTTAATGACAATGGTGATATGATTTCCACCCTCTAAAGGACTGGAGGAGACACTAAATGGATGCCACTGGAGCCAAGAGAGTTCTCGTGCTCTAAGGAAAATAAAACTAAGAGCATTATATCTCAGACCTACAAGATTGGAGAAAGACTAACATCTCAAATCCAATTGCAAAATTGTTGAATACTTTCATATTGACATGGGTGATTTGATGCCTTATATAATCCGATTTGTACAAAACAAGATTACCTATGGGCTTTGAAAGAGCCAGTTTAATAGTCCCGCAAGGAAGGCATGATGCTGAAATCACATCGACAGTACTTTGGCATTGGCAAAATCTAAGAAAGCGGTCAAGTACGAACAGAAATATCCCACCAGCTGCAAAGCTGAAAAGGAGGTCACCAACGTGCATGGCCAAGAAGATGACAAAAACCACATAAAGCTGATGAGTGTAGAAGAAGAGCTCAAAGTATTTCCTTCTCAATGGATAATAAGATGTAACCCACATGAATACACCAGCAAGAAAGCTGATTACACCTGCAAGATGAGCAACATCGTCGCTCTTCCACTCGGTGATCTGGATTGATGAATTGTCAATACTCACATTAGAAAGGCTTAATGAATTATAGACTCATAAAAAAAAGGTACATATTAAAAAAGATTAACAAACTATAAACTTAAAACAAAAAAAAAGATAGCCATAAGACCTTGAGGTTGTAGTAAAGGCTAAATTTACCATATGGAACCTTCACTATGCATAATAAACATTGAAATGACATTATCCTGGATATTCAAAATTATTGACAATTGCCTAGATTTTGGCAGGTATCACATGTATGTCAAGAGCATGAATTTTGGTCATAAAATAGCCAAAACATCTTGCTTTTTCTTCCAACAGTTTCCCTTTTCCTTCAGCAGCAGTGTTGCCATAAGGTGCCACCAACTTTTGTAGCCATCTGCATAGGCCATCATATATGCTGCCATTGCTCGGGAAATCGATCCACAGGGTTGCATATACTCCCTTTTATGCCTATTCGGCCAAACATACTACATATTGCTAATCGGTCCGCTAATCCTCGGCCCCATATACTCCCACTTGGCCGATTAAGCGGCAGATTAAACTCCGCCTTTTGAAAAGCCCACACTTTTGCGCATACACACATATATGTACATTTCATTATATGTGTAAATACATACTTGATTATTTGTATGTATACATTTCAATATTTATATTTTGAATTTTCAAACACATTTGTACATTTATATGTATACCTTTCGATATATTCATATTTATACATACACACATAATATACCTACATATACACACACATTTTGTACATTTATGTATACATTTTAGTTTGATTTTCAAAGTTTTGATGAAATGGTCAAAATTTCGCCAATCTTTTCCATACCGATTGCAATCGAATATCAAAATGCGCTGCTGAAACACACTGAACATCGAAATTTATTTGTCTTCTTTTTAATGTAGCATATTTTTTTGCGTTGTCTTATGTATCTAAGTCAATATATTGTGCTTGCAAACTATAATGACCTGGTTCGTTGATTTTATCATTGAAAATTGACATCAAAATTCCCCATCGAAACAGTTTAGGGTCCTTCACTCAAAAATGAAGAGACCCCACCCCCCACATATCCAATATGAAATATAATTGCATATTTGAGTAGATCTACACTAGTAGATCATTCTGGTAAAAATTCATTAATTAATTTGTTAATTTTGCCGTTGAAATATCAGAAATGCATTTATCAAAATTTCTGTCGAGATTTCGGTAAATTTCTGTATTTGTGGCCACCGAAACGGCATCTAAATTGAACATATTCTTCCTTGCTTTAGTTTATTCACATTTATACACACTCTATTCATATAATAGTACAGTTTATATTCACATTTTAATATTTGCACATATATACACACATTCCATATGTACATATATACATACATACATACATACATACATATATATAAAGTGTATTATGCATGCATTTAATATGACTACGGTTAATATATAATTGATTGTTTATAAGCGCAAGATATCATTTTATGATTATATACAATTAGTTTGTCAAAAGAAGAAGAAAACCCGAAACCGCATATACTCCCGTATACCACATATACTCTATGCGGTACGCTCTCCATCTGTATTCCACAACTGTTTTCAAATAAAATGCATGTTGCTACCATGTTCTACGATATTTTTCATTGCAATCACCACCAATGTCATTGTGAACCTTCATCGCTCATGTTATCAGAGAAAAAGAGGAGGAAGTGTTACAACTGAAATAGGATTGTAGTCCATGTCATTTAGATTAGGGCTCCATGTAAGTTTGGTTGGGTCTGAGATGTGTCAATCCTAATAGGAGTTAAATCCAAGAGGTTTAGAGATTATGTCCCATGTGAAAAATAGATTCCTATTGGGTATTGAACTAGGATCGACATTGGACTTGTAGTTGCAGCCGTACGGTAGAGGCTTATAAGACCATTGGGAAGGGCCAGGGCATTGAGATGGTCCTACCAATTGTTATGATGGTGCCTTCTGTGATAGAAGAGACAAAGAACAAGAGCACTTAGATTGTTCTCTCTTACGGATCAAAGAAGGTCGGGGACTTTGCCATGAGGTAGAGTAGTGATCGACAACCGACGTGTGCTAGTGGTACATTGTAGGTGGTACTCTATGTTATCAATGGCAGATGCCAAACTACTCTCTCATGGAGGAAGGAGGTCCAACAATTCCGTCTGAAGGTAGAGTAGCAGTTGGCAGTCTATAGGACATTGATCGTACCGAAAATGACACGGGTTCATCCAATCAATGGTGGACATACACTGGACACGACATTTATTGGCCCTTCTATTCAGTGGAGGACATGCATCAACCACGATAGAGGTTCTTTCAATCACTGGAGGATGTGCATTAGCGATGGTGACAACGTGGAGGATTCACATCAAAATTGAGAATGGTTTTTTCTGCAATAAAGGACATAAATCGAACACAACAAAGGTGTGCCCTATCTGTGGAGAAATTGCATCTACTCTATCGAGTGGAGAGAGGTATGGAACTGTCATCCCACGGTGAGCTAGCAGTCAAAGACGATACATTGAAGTTCTAGTTGGAAGATACAACTAGAATCAGTGTTGCAATGGCGGTAAGGAAGGCGCCTCATCGCATAGTGGAGGAGTAGCGATTATAGGCAGTTTGGCCAAGAATCATATATGCATCAAGCAAGGACACAGGTGTGTGCCCAGTTCTGAGTGGCGATAGGTTGCTGTGAAGAAAAAAAAGTCAAGTAGGTTTTGTACCACTTGGGTGATACATCTTCTTGCTCTTTGTTCTCATGATGGGGGACTTCCAAATTCAGGGGTAACTAAATCTAGTCGTGTGAGTTATAATGTTCATTGCACAACGCTTGTTCACTAGTATTGTCCCATGGTTTTTTTTCTTCCCATGTTGAGGGAGATTTTTCCACGTCAAATCTTGTGCCTTAGGGTTGTGAATCTGTTTTTTCGAGATTGGCGTCATCAATGTTTGAAACATCGTGTTTTCTTGCCACAATTTCTAAAAAGTGGTATGAGAGCTAAAGTATTTGAAGATGAGGAAAAGTGATGGGAAGATGATTATGCTAATGAATTCCAATTAGATACCAAAGATAAAGGACATCTTGCACTGCAAGGATGTTATAGATCCAACTAAGGGTGACAAGAAGAAGAAAAATCAGAGTCTCTGGTGATGGTTTGAGGAGCAAGAATGGAGGGACGCTAGAGAAGTTTGTAGAGGAAGTCTTGATCCTTCAGCAATCAACTAGTTGCAGTACCATAAAGTAGTTGATCCTTAAGAAATCAACTAGTTGATCCTCACAGATTTGTTTTGGGCAACATATCCAGGTGCGAAGACAAAATCTTCCTTAAGAATATAGAGCATGGCTGTGATTGGACGCATGTGCCATGCCATGGTGGTGCAACGACTTTGATGCTCCCATAGCGATCAACAAGACAGTGTTAATGCATGACATTGGAGAAACCACTAGGATAGCCATTGGTGTTCAAGATATGGGATTTTATCAAATAGATTAGCTAGGGTAGAAAGGCCAATTTCTAAAGTAACCGGGATGTCTTCCAATCAGAGGTTACAAATTAGAAAACAAGTGTTGCTCCAGTTCCTTCTTCTAGACTATATGTTTGTGAGGAAGAAGGGTGGGCAAGTGGATCAATAATTTCACATCAGGGCAGAAGACCAAGTTCTTGCAGTAGAGGTACTTAGATAGAGAGATTTTGAGCATAAGGTTTTTAAGCCTTGTTCTAGGAGGTCAAATACATGTTTGCCATAAATGATGGATTGATTGATTCTTTAGGGGGAGCCAACAACATTCAAGGTCCATACACGGAGAGATAAGTAATGATACCAAGATTCTTATTTACTGTTGTCTAAGAATAAGATAAGGTCAAGATGGGTCCCAGAAATGGATGAGGATGATGTACCACTGGCATGCTTGAGGAGAATGGCCACCTATAAGATCCACCGTAATTGGTGATGGAGACTAGGAACTACTCCAGATGATCGTTGAAGATAAAGACTCCCTAATGCTGGTAGGTGAAGGTTTTCCCACATTTTGAGTGTGATCCATCTTCTTTTTCTTTCTTCTCAGGATGGGTGGCTACTCAAATTCAGGAAATGAGAGGAGTAGCCTGGTGAACATCTCCATAATCTACCAAAGTAATACTAAAATGACTCACATGTATTTGACAACTTCGACACCACTGCTGGTTTCATCCTCCTCCACTACTCCACTTAGGGCTGTCAATGGGGAGGGTATTATCCATTTACCCTTACCCATACCCTGGAGGGTAAGGGTAAGGGTAAAGATTTTAATTACCCTTTATCCATTTACCCGTTCCCCGTTTCCCCGCTATACTATAAGGGGAGGGTAAGGTATAGACATTATCCATACCCTTTTACCCTTTTACCCGCACATGATATAAAGGTTACACAAATATAAATATTCTAAAGGGATTTGTATGTAAATGTTTAACCCTAATACTTTATTCTATCATTGGAAAATGACTTGGTGTTGTGCATGTAATACTTTCTTGTTGAGAGAAAAACATATATATCTTACGTAAAATGAGGTGTTGGTGAAACACTTATTTGTTATGCATACTTATGCAAAGGGAAAAAAATAATTTATGCATAAAAAATTGTTATTGTGTGAATTGACTTAACTTTACACAGAGAATCATATGATTTTGAATTGGATATAATGTTTTATATGTTGTAATCAATCAATTAGTTATAAAATTATTAAAAATCAACACACAATGTGTATAAAATTCTTTTTTTGTCAAAATTACCCGCTTACCCTTTACCCTCCCCGTTTACCCTGTGGAGAAGAGGGTAAGGGTAAGGGGAGGGTAATGGGATTTCTAAGAAGGATAATTACCTTACCCTTACCCGCTACCCAAAGAGGGTAAGGGTAAGGGTAAGACCTTACCCTCCCCATACCCTCCCCATTGACAGCCCTAACTCCACTAACACCTCCCCCTCCACTTACTGTTTTGCCAAAAATCTCCACCGGAGGAAGGGAGCAAGTTCCATGGTGAGTGGAGGGCATGACAAGAGTGGAGCTGGATGGTGCAAATAATCTGTGTGCTTTTTATTTGTTAAGGAGGAATATCACAGTCATCTTGCACCCTCATGCAGGCCCATCAAAGAAGTATTAACTAATACAAACCTCAAAGAGAAAAATCTCCATCCACCTCAGCACCGTGCGAAAAGAACAACACAGGCCAGCCTCTCCTTCACAAAACAACCAGCTGATCCTATCTATCTACGTATAGCCGCACCCCTATATTGTCCAGCAAACAGAAAAGAAGTGTAAGGTGATCATCAGGTCTGTTCAGGAGACATCACCCCCCAACAGCAAGACCCTAGGCCAGGACAAAACCTCAAGATCACAGCAATTATCCCAAACAGCAGCTCATCCGAGAACATAGCAGCTCATCCACAGCCTCAAAATAATCTGTGAGCTAGCAGTGCTTGGCAGCACTTACTGAGGAAGGAGCAAAAATAGAGGAGGAAAGAAAAAGAGTTGGGGTTTATTTGTGTACTTATGATGCAAATTACACTCAAGACAGATATGTGGTACTTACATTAGGACAAATTCATCTTGGGGTGTATAATGCAAGAACCCTATGGCCATTTACCATACAAATTAAGCTATGTAAAGATCAGAAAATCATTATATGATCTGTGTATACAAACATTATCATATATCCTCAATTTGTCTGCTTACATTTTGCAAAAATGTCCCTTGCATCACCCATTCAACCGTGAAGCACATGCCATGTAAGGTGAATATCACCATAATGAGATGGCCCAGCCACACATGATATCTGACAGCTTGCTCGAAAGGAATATCAAACAAGCGAAGAAGAGCTGAGCCCCTTGCAACAGGGAGAAACAAAAATGCCAGGCAAAACAAACCAATCGAGCCTAAGCGACGCCCTGTTAATTGCAATACTTCGCTGCAGAGAGATTGTTCGGAGTTAAAAAGAGCAGAGCAGTACTGTGCATCAATTAGACAACAGTGCATTCTTTTACCTTCTGGCTTCTAGGGGAGATTCAAATGTAGCGCCATATTTCCCTATTTGCACGGCATAATTAAGCACTGCCCACAAAACATACAGAGAAAAACATATTATCCCGATCAGCTCTGCAGCAGAAACAACACCAAATGGCCCATCTACAAGGACAGGCAACGTCCACAGGTGGAACCATTTCTTCCTTTTCCTGGTGTAAATAAGAAAAGCAGGCAATTTATAGTAAATGCAACTTGAAACCCAAACCAACAGCTGAAGAGATATTAGTATCATAATTGAAATTGGAGAGACAGTCTTTGAACTGATATTGATACCTGGATATGCCTTGAGGGATAGACGCATTTATGAAGATTTTTGGGAAATGGAAGGAAGTGGGGAAGAAAATTTCTTCCAGAGGAAACCTCTTGAGGAATATTACTAGTAGTGGTTATAGAATGTGCACTTGTGATAAACGTTGGAGATACCCTTATCATGCTTTAATATATATTATTGGGCGCATTCTAACTGTGTAGTGTCCCTCAGCCTGGGCTCTTGGGTTCTGGATTACAAATAAAATCCTTATGTTCTCATACTCTTTTTATGCTTGAGTGGTCTTGGGCAATTTTCGCAGGATATTATTCTTCTACTTGACAAGGAGATTTCATTCCTCATGAACTGTGACCAGTAGTGTTACTAAATTTTGTATCAAACGGCATGAAGTTTAAGCTAATATCATTATAACTACTGGTAAAGATGGAATAAGAGGTAACCGTGAAAACTATTAGGAAGAAGCATACGGATCATCCTCCTTGGCGAAGACACCAAGATATGCATATCCAAGAACTGCAACAAGCACAACTGGTGCACTGAACACTATCAATACACTCCCTGAACAGTGGAAATGAGGGGGAAAACAAGGAAAGCATTTCTCGTGAGTTCCTAGTGTGTGGGAGGCCCAAACTCAAAAAAAAAAAAAAAAAAAAAGGCAAGAGAAAATCACGACAGCAGCATACCTGTTAACCCAAAAACACTGTCTTTCGTGGCATTGAAAAGTATAGTGTATATCCATTCCGAGGACTCACTTGGCCAGAGGAAAATCAGAGCAATCCAGGTGACGAAAACTCCCCATATCACGAGTTTCAGCAACCACCGAGTCGAGCAAAACAAAAGAGGAACTCCTTGTTTCGGCCTATGTTCATCATCAGCCTCCCTCTGTTCGCCAGGCAAGAGAGGCTTCTGAACTGATAGGTCCATCATTGGTGCAAAAACTGAATGCCCTGCCTGAGTAGATGGAGTACGTTGTTCGTGTGGTTATAGGTGCAGATGGTTGGTTCAGTAAAAACCACACAATTTGCCAACCCATGGAGAAGGCCCCACTCGAATATGCTGGTACGTCTTACATCAGGAATTGCGTGTCCGTTTCCCCAAAAAAAATGCCTTTCTACAACACATCTTTAAGAGAATTCGAGTCATGAGGCCGTGTGGCAAGAACACCCTCCACGGCCATCAGGGTAAGAGACGTCTAACGGAGCAGCTGTTTGCTATTTGTCGGCACTGATGCCACCGTATCGCCATATCGGCTTGGAGTGAGCCCTGACTTCCGCGGACAATGGAGCTGCGCAGCTATACGACGGTTTTCCCTTCTTGCCCCTATTCTTTCTCCCCGCCACCTTACTTCTTCGCTCTGGTTCCCGCGCCATTTGCTTCCTCTTCCCCTCGGTTTTACACCTACTATATATGGGCGGAGCAAACAATGAGTTTGCAATTGAATGAATGATATCTGTTGTGGTTTAGAGGACTTGTCAATCTTTACATAAAAAACGGTTTTGAACTATATAACCAATTATTTGTCGATTAATAATTCAAACAGAACAGTTTTGAGGAATGACAGAGGGATGGCTTGATGTGACTCGCTTTAGCTCCTTAATACGGTTTGACCTGGTGCTGGGATCAATCCAAGGTAGAATCCAGTTAGAACTATGCAAGGCTGTGTACCATTAAAGCCGAGCTGAGATTTAAGCTGGCTTCGCCAGCTACTAGTGTGTGGCCCCGCACCACAGCTGCAATGGATTAAAAAATCGCGTATCGGCGCATGTAGCTTACTTCATTTAAATTGTATGCAACGCACGTCAGAATTTTAAGGATTTCAAAAATCGTGCATGTAGCACACTTTAAAATTCTATAGACGGGTGCATATGAGCATGATGCGCGCAACAGACAATAATATTTGATACTAAATATTGTTGTGAGAAACAAATATTCAAGTTTTATGTTACTAGTAAATTCATACGTACACATGCACGTGTCCAATCAAATTAATTCAAACTTTTTAGTATATAAAATTTAAAAATGTATTAACTAACTATTGTTGTTAAGACCATATAATCTGTCCATATATAGACTTAGAAATAATTATTTTGTCTTGATAAATTATGATTGATAACAATGTTAGGATTTTGTCTGTTATCCTAACTAGATAAGAAATAAGGTCTTGCAATATTAGGAAAGTGTAAATTAATATTTGACTTGGAGTCTAAGACATTACTTGCAAATGTGGAGTCATGTTATTTACTTGCAAAGGGCAAGGGGCCACGGAGGCTACCTTGTTCTATCGACTGGTTGGATTTTTTCTAACTAAAAGAAGATCAGCTGAAGAGAGATCTACCAACAAGGGAGGTGTAGACGAACGAGTGACACTGGAGGCGGGCGTCATGAACTCAAATAGTCCTACATGTATTCAACTCTTAAGGGCAGTCTAGTGCGAGATTGCAAAATCGGCTGCAAATTTCAATAGGTGCAAAGGCAAAGTTGTTAACTATTGAAAAGAGAAAGTCATGGTTGGACCGACCACACGGTGTCTTCAAGTGGGCACAGATAAAAGAAGGCCCAATCCTATGACATGGGGGCCAAATGTGCGAAGGATATGGTTCTTTCAACTACAGGTGGAGGAGGTGCAAATTCTCAAACTATTCATCTGGAGGAGCTCTCACATGAAGGGTTCGGGCAACCATGTATGGGCATACACTCCATGAAGGCGTGCATGGTAAAGCGCTTCTGAAAACATGAGTCACTTCTGAGAGCAGAAGCATAGAAAAGAACGTGAGCAGACTTCTTGGAGGAGCAACTTCAGTGAATAAGATACAAGGTGAACATTGTTAGGATTTTGTTTCTTATCCTTTTTAGATAAGAAATGATATCTAACAATATTAGAAAAGTACAAATAAATATTAGACTTGGAGTCCAAGACATTATTTCCTTATACTTTACTATTATCATTTCTTAATCCTTATAGAATAGATGTATCATCTTGTATTGTCTTAGTAGGAGTTGTCATATCTATATAAACAGGGATAGACACCGTTGAAATATGGTGTACCGATACGTGGGGATTATAACATGTGGTAACTTTGGGTGTGCCAACATGGGACAAAATTGTGCCAAAGAGGGAAAGCCACAAAAAAGATAGCCAATGGAGGGAGATAACGAGTGGGTTACAAAATTCTATTGTGGAGACGTGATTGTGAGAAAGCGACAATCCTTGTAATCTTCTTGAGGTTTCTTAATAGAATTTTGTGGTCTTCTTCGCCAATAATGTTCTCTTCTTAGTTTTTTTTTTATAGTTATTGACTTTGTCAACGTGGGTCGTCGTAACTTTTATTGTGCATGCTTGAGTTGTATCTTGTGTGGCTTTTTTCTTGGGCTAGAAGCTTCCACAAATCTTTTCAAACAATTGAATATGTAAGAATTAAAGAGCCTTAATTTGAGATTAACTTGACATTTACCTATTTTGATCTATTATTTTCAACAATTCATTTCTTCCTAAAATTGCTAAAAATGTTTCTTTGTAATTTTGTTTGAGAAAATGTCGTCAAGCATGTATTAGATTCTAAAGAAGCTTATATACAACTTTTTTTAGTTTTAGTGATAGTTACCATAGAGAAAGATATCGAGCAACGAATGTGATAAGAGAAAATCATAAAAGATAAAAAAAAAATCAATGTCAAGAAGAAAGTAGAGTATGAAAGATGATTGAGAATATCGATGAACCTGATTGATTGGAAATTAACTTAATGATTAGAATGTCTTTATATTTAACTGTTTAAAAGAATTCTATTGTTATGAACGTGATTAGTGTAAGGTTGTTTAGGAGAAATATAGATCCTTTAGTGAATCGTGATGTTGTTGCTGATAGTTAAGGTGGATGGGCGTGAGCAATGTGGTTGTGGAGGTAGTTTAGGAGAGAGAGAAAATACAAAAAAAGCAACAAATAGAAAAAAAATTCTTGGAATAGAGAGAGAGATAAAAAGAGAGAACGTGTGTATTATTGTTTGATTGAACGGTCAATAAGAAAACATTTTTCTTGACCGTAAGTAACAATCAAGAATGCGAGAGGGAGAAATTGAAAGAGAGAGACAATTAATATTTTGTTGATTTGTTTAAATAAAATACGTGATGAGCAGTTAACTAAGAGGTTAGTATTTTGATTTTAATGAGGAGAGTGGTAGGAAACTGAAGATTGTGGGAGTTATGGAAATTCGAGTGGAAAAAGGGAAATGGGAGTGCTTTATCATATGGTCTAAAAGCAAAATAGAATAAAAGAAACGAGGATAAAAAAGAAAAAAAAATTACCTCGTCTCTTATCTCATTCGTCAAGGAAGGAGAGAAATGGGGTGAGAGGGAGATGACTATGTGGTCATAGTGGTTCGTTGGAGGGAGGTCATAATGGCTAGTTAGAGGGAATTGTGGAGGTGTAGTTCAATAGGGGAGAAGTATTTTGGTGAATAAAAAGCAATTAAAATATAAAAAATGTGAGAAGAGATTGAGTGAAGGAGAAACCAACAACTCAAAATGCTAACTTCGGATTGGTTACAAAAGTTTGAAATGGTTGTATTGTAAATAGATGGAAAAACTCCATCGTTTTGTAGTAGTATAGATATACATTAAAAATGAATAATGTGCATCACACAGATAATATTAATATTGAATTTATGCATAGTTAAATATAGGTTCTGTGATTTTAAAAAAGTGATTTCATGCCAAAATAATGAGTATTGAGCATGGAAATGGTGTTTAATATTTAAAAAGAATAATATAGTTAAAGAAAAAATTTTAGCAACACAGTTAATTTATAATTCAATTAAATTGTATCTAAGTGTCAGAGATAATAAAATCAATTCAAACCCTATTTAAAGTGCATGCAATGTACACCGATGTTTTAGGTGTCGTTTTGGTGACTAGTTTCCAATCACAATAGTAGTTTCCAATAATTGGATTTAAACTAAGGCAATTAGAAAATATCTGAAATCAAATTACATCATTTAGGTGATTGTAGATTTGGATGCACAATTACTTTAGATACAAACGTCTAAACTTGTTTGGCAGCACATTTAATTTAGAATGCATCTTGCTTCTTAGCATGAATATACAAAATTAAAATATGTTGCACCTTAGATGGAGAATTAAACTATGTTTTCTTCCATGTGGGCATTCCAAATGGCCCCCAACTCAGCCATAAAACTATATCTCAAATCATAAAACCATGTCTTAAACGCATAAAACCCTATCTCAGAGCATTCATCTTTTTATCACAATCTCAAAGTGTTCATTATATGATCCAAACTATGCACATACGATCAAACGGTCAAATTTGTTTGACAAAGACCACTCATTCCACCAAAGTTTTCATAATTATACTCAAACTATATGACTTAGATTAAGCATGACAAATTCAAAATAGATGTTTTGATGTAATATCCATGTCTCAATCGCCAAATCATCTGTTCCACCACAATCTTCACATGCACTAGATACATACAAAATATAGACTAGAGACGTAAATGATCCAGTTTCATTGAAACCTAAAGTAGAACAAACATAGAAAGTAAAAATGCAAGAGTGTAACATACTGGAACCTAGATCTTTTTCCTTACACTGCCTTTTGTATTCTCTTTTTCTTAGACTTGGTTTGGTCTCCCTTTGGCCTAAATTAGATGGTGGTACATGGTTTAACAATAGGCAAGATCACTGATAATGACTTTATCACATAATGACTTAGATTAGGTAATAAAACACATATGCGAATAAACATGACTAAGGACTCCTTTTTCTATGGGGATAGACCTAAACTATCAAGGTTTATAATTTTTTCAAACAATCCTTGCTTTTAAATAAACCTAGTTTCCATAATTGGAATAACATTAGTCAAAATCAAGTCTAAATCATTAAATTAATAAATTAATTTATTTTCATATAAAAATAATTATATTTACTTTGAAATAATCAATTCCCAAAATATAGGAACTTTTTATTTAAATTTGGATACCCAACTTGCCTAACGACTTTAATTTACACATAGAATGACCATAATGCTCCTAATGTATATAATGGCTTTAGGCATCCTAAAATATCACATTTGTATTTTATATAGGTGAACCTACCTCTAATCTACCTCTTTCTCAAATATCACCTTAATTGGTGCTTATTTGCCCATCTATTTAATTAATGCAAAATTGTAGCACTTTATGAATTGTAACCGTTCACTTACATTTCTCCCAAGCCCGTGATTTGTCCTTTCTCTGCAATGTTTTAGTCACTTTTAACTCTGGCGATCCAGAGCGGCGTCTGATCCACTTTGACTGGGTCACGCATATGCCCGATCATCACCTCCGCTTTTCCCCTCACAACGGTACTGGCCGCCGAAGGAGTGTTGTCAACCGCAAGCTCTCCACCCCTGTCTATCTCTCTCCACAAGGCCATTCCAGAACAAATGAAAACCTTGGTCTTTACCTCCTTCTGATCATTCTGCGCTGGACCTTAATCTTCTAGGATCTAGTTTCCTCAAAGCCATCCCAAACCTAAACTCAGTCCTTCCCCTGTTTCACCTCGACGACACCTCTCCCCTCTCTCGAGACCTTCATTCCTATAGGCTTATGCCTTGAGTTCGTCATCAATCCCACAACACTGCAACGCAGTCGCTGGTACTCCTTCAACCCGTGATCATCATTCTCGACTCCATCTCAAACTAGTGATCACTGGTGTGAACAATGGCGACACAGGCCATGAAGGTCTTTACGAAGATCTGGAGTCGCCCCCTACTGTGTCTGGAGTCCTCAAATTCAGAATCATGGTACGCGATCTTTTCCCTATTTTTCCTCTCTTTCCCTTCTATGCAAACGGTAATTATTGACTCTATTTTCCGGTGAATCCGACATTGCTGGATTTGGATGGTTTGTCCGAAGATCATCGGATATGCATTTTGATCAAGATTTCTCTGAATAATTCCCAACCTCCTTCCTTTCTGTGATCGGGTTTGCATTCCGTTTGCGATTCTCCATTGACATGTGGGTCTCGAGCAAGATACCAATGTGCTCGTCAGGTCTAGTACTGCAGGCTCCTCACTCGAGTGTGACGATGGGAGAGACAATAGCACCTCACCTGGTTGGATCTCCGGTTGAGCCATGGTAATGGCGAGGAGGAGAGGGGCTATTCCCTTGGGATTTCTCTCAGTATGTCAACGCCAGCCAGGGACAACTGTATCCTATCAGTTCGTATTATATAATCCAATGTGCAATCATTTGCAAGGCTCAAGTATCTTTCACCCTGTAACACCTTATATTAATAAAAGAATAAGGCACAATATCGTATCCTTGAGACCGTCATCTTACTTTTTATTAAATAGTTAGAAATCGAGTTAACTAGCAACCATCATGGAAACGGATTGTCTTTTTAGTAAACTATAAATACGTGTTTTTTTAATCAGAAAAATGTGACCGATTTACGGGTGTTTCTTTTAGTGTCTGGATCACAATTTCCTAAAAGACCTTTTTAGAAGTTTAATCAATTATATGAATCACCATTGAATCTAAAAAAAATTACTCATAATTGATTTAGGCTTTGGAAGAACAAACACTATATTGTATGAGCACTTTGGGTATATAGGCACAACTATTCAGGTATGTACATCCTCTATTTTATTTTGTGCATTATTTGACTAAAACCTAATTTCTTTTAATGAGGCATCTCTTGTAATATTGTTTCTCTTGGAAATCTAATATTCATGGACATTTCTAATTCCTGATATAAATCTCTTTTACTGTTGTAATAATTAATTTGACATGTCATATGGGTCTTTAGGCCTCTCCTGCCTTGTTGTCTTTTGTTTGATATTGACTAAAATGATAATCTTGCCACTCTATTATAGCATGTTGCGCGTTTGACTAGATTATCTAGAATAGTGGTACTTATGTACAACCATACTTATACATGGTGTGTGTATTCCGCCCGAGGTGTGCGTTTCCACCCTTGTTTACTTTTAGGCCATGATCCTATGGTTTTATGGCCCTATTTCAGGTATATTTCGTCTACATTGTTATGCATGAAAATATTTATTGCTTCAATTGAGATTTGGTTAAATGATATGGCAAGACATTTTCATCTGATGCTTGTATTCTAAATATTTATATGCCTCATTTCTTTTGTTATAATCCTTTTGAACTTACCTAATTGCAACTAGCCCCCTTCTTGTGGGAACATCTCTTTTTGCACTTTTAACCCAATATGATGCCCAAAGTTTTTATTATATGTACATACTCAGCCTTTTCTGACCTATACTTGTTTTCTATATTATGGGTGATGTTCCCTTCCACCCAGGTGTAGGTACATTAGAAGATAAGGATGCACGAAGATCATATACATGGTATTGGACCTAAGGATAGCTTTAAATGGACAGGTTTCCCTCTGCAATAGGTCTTGTACGTGATTAGGTTGATTAGATGTATATATTTTTACCTTTCTATACCACCTTTTATGGTGAGGAACAATTGTATAATGATACAACTTGTAACTTTGATATAGTTTTGTTTCTATTTCTTGTAAACTTCATGCTCTAATATGTATACCATTTGAGAAATGAATGAAATTCCTCCTTTCCTTCTTATTTGGAATTGGATGGACTTATTCTTCAATTCAGTGAAGAGTGGATCCCCTCTCGGGTCTCACTTTTTACAAAATGGTATCAGAGCCTAAGCAGTTGGTAACTTGACTATTTGAAGTTATCCTACTTTGTTCCTTAATTGGGTAGTAAGGTGACCCTTTAGAGGTTATTACTAGACCTTTTTCTTTATAATGGTTTTCCAATTAGGATTTAGATCCCCTCGAAAATTAGTAAATACATTTTCTAACACCACATCAACTGTTGAGACATAGTTCTTGACAAACCTTTATTACCCTACCCTCTCTATGGGATCTAATGATCACTATATTGGGATTACCTCTTATAGTGAGATATTCATATCTCCTAATTTCTGGGTGGCAATCTAGACTACATTATGTGTAGGTTGATTTGAACACTCATAAATAGATGTAACCCTGGTTATCACACTAGACCCCTTTCATTTGACGTTGTTCTAGAATGCCTAGCATACATTCACTTGGTTGTTCAACATGCATGAATGACAAACACAAAATCCTAATTAAGAGTAGAGTTGAGATGATTCGTTTGATGTTAAGTATTATTCTAAACTAGATCAACTATGGATATAGCATGTCTTTCCCTCAACATGAGTATCTTAGCATAGTTATGTTGTGATTCCATCTATTTAAGGGCTAAATTTCACCCTC
Organism: Alisma plantago-aquatica; assembly: GCA_963693085.1. Lineage (NCBI taxonomy): Eukaryota > Viridiplantae > Streptophyta > Magnoliopsida > Alismatales > Alismataceae > Alisma > Alisma plantago-aquatica. Next base: position 537,450,513 of record OY856409.1, on the reverse strand, counting down.
ATTGGGATTGTTATGCTCGTGCATTAGAATCGGTTGATGAAAGCTATAAGTTTTAGTGGATATCATGAAATTTTCACCTCCTTCATCTCCAATAGTGTATTTGGTTTATCTAGTGATTGAGATGAATAGCTTGACTGTATAGGTTACATTATCATGTGAAGGCACTATGGTTGAGAAAACCCTAAATCTCTTCCTATAAAGTTGGGTAATCTCATGATTCCCTTAGGACTCGAGATGAGGTAGTGTGAATTATGATTAAGAAGGACATGGGGAATGGTTGACGTCATGCTTTGGTAGGTTTCAATTAATGTTGACTATGAGTAATAAGAAACCCTTCTCTCTCATGCTTACATATTAGAGAAGTAGTTGTATGAACTTTTAGGTGATAAAAGGTTTAGACCCCTTTTTGGTGATAGGATAGTAGTGTATGTGTAGTGTTGTGGAAGGTGGTCGACTTGGTTCTCGAATCAAATTTGGCACCAAATTTTATATTTTATCACAAAGTTTTTATCGATAAATTTTTTTTCAATATTAACTTATATGTAGAAAGAAAAGCTTTCAGATTTTATCGAAGGTTTTTGGAACCAAGCCACCACCACAACAAAATTCTAAGAGTAAGAAAACTCTTTTAGTGGAGAAACCCTTGATTGGCATGATCAACCATGAGACCCTAGGATTGATGGGAAGTAGTGAGTGCTAAGAGGATATGTTGGATATATAAGGCCTAGGTCCATCCTTGTTGCCCCTTTGGATGATTAGGTAAGTTATAGACTAATATTTTTAAGGGGTGGAGTCTTATATACCTAGGTTGTAACTTAATTTAAGGGAATACTAATAATAATTGTTGCAATAAGTAAAACCTAGATAACTTCTATTAATAGTGTCAAATGAATGTAGCTACTGCCTAACCAATATTAGTGAGTTGACCTTACTAATTATGTTACCATAGATGTTACCTTGATGATTAAAAGAAATTTTAAAATTTATCCTCACTTAACTTTAAAGGATAAAATTAAGTTAGATAAAATGCTCAGTTTGGTAAACAAGAAAACTACACCTAAAAGATCAAATTAATGCCCCATTTTATGGTAATTTAAGGGTAAGGATTATGGTACAATAGAGGCTAGGTTGAGCACACTATGTATGTTGGAAATTTGATCATACATATTTCCCATTCAAAATGATAAATTGAAGTGTGAATGGATTAATTAAACCCTAATCAACATTTGTGTAATGTAATTTATATACCTATATCATAAGGAACTAATTCAATAAGTTGCATACAATACACTATAGTCCTCAAATGTGAATGGTGAACATGTTTGCAAAATAAAACACTAATCTTATATTGTACCCTAATATGCCTAATAGGTTATAGATAATGACTTAGTAGGAAAATACCAACTAATTGATTTTGCTACTAAAATTTGTAAATATATCCAAATCAAGAGAACCCTTATATTGAAAGGAAAAGAAAACACATATGGATGATACACATGAATAGTACATTTAATATATTAAGAAAAAAAATGTTGTTAATCATAATAGGAAACAACACTTACAATAGTGTTGATAGCAATCATCATGATATATATGTGTAGGTTGACGCTCCTAAGCTATCTTAGCCTATCAACTTAGTAGACATAGTCTAATTGGTTCTATTGGGAGATCTATGTAGGGATCAATTAATTATGCTTAAGTGTTGGGGAATGACAAACTGTAGAACAACCTAATGACTTCATGTGTGTAGTGATGCAAGGCATGTAAGAAGATAATGAAACCACCATAATAATCTCGACTACCTTAATGAATGTAACACTACTAAGATAATATATTTCGTGGTGTCAAATTTTCCTAATCTCAACTTGGAATACGAGAAGAATGTGACAACTTGACACACAAAATATTGTAGGTTCACCTGGGGTTATCTAAATAAGTATGACATGGAGTGTTGTACAATACTCGACTACATTTACTATATTAGAAATCATGAATTGGTTTAGAAGTATGACTTAGTACAATTGTCTAGGGGTGGATGGATTTTGGGGACGAAATAAGGAGTGGAGTGTTGTAACATACAGGAACCGAGATCTATTTCCTTACACTGCCTTTTGTATTCTCTTTTTCTTAGACTTGGTTTGGTCTCCCTTTGACCTAAATTAGATGGTGGTACATGGCTTAACAATAGGAAAGATCATTGATAATGACTTTATCACATAATGACTTAGATTAGGTAATAAAACACATATGTGAATAAACATGACTAAGGACTCCTTTTTCTATGGGGATAGACCTAAACTATCAAGGTTTATAATTTTTTCAAACAATCCTTGCTATTAAATAAACCTAGTTTCCATAAATTGGAATAACATTAGTCAAAATCGAGGCTAAATCATTAAATTAATAAATTAATTTATTTTCATATAAAAATAATTATATTTACTTTGAAATAATCAATTCCCAAAATATAGGGACTTTTTACTTAAATTTGGATACCCAACTTGCCTAACGACTTTAATTTACACATAGAATGACCATAATGCTCCTAATATATATAATGGCTTTAGGCATCCTAAAATATCACATTTGTATTTTATATAGGTGAACCTACCTCTAATCTACCTCTTTCTCAAATATCACATTAATTGGTGCTTATTTTCCCATTTATTTAATTAATGCAAAACTGTAGAACTTTATGAATTGTAACCGTTCACTTACATTTCTCCTAAGTCCGTGATTTGTCCTTTGTCTGCATTTTTTTAGTTGCTTTTAACTCTGGCGATCCAGAGCGACGTCTGATCCGCTTTGACCGGGTCACACAGATGCCCGATCATCACCTCTGCTTTTCCCCTCACAACGGTACCGACCGCCAAAGGAGCGTCGTCAACCGCAAGCTCTCTCCTCTGTCTATCTCTCTCTGCAATGCCATGCCAGAACAAATGAAAACCTTGGTCTTTACCTCCTTCCCATCTTTCTGCGCTGGACCTTAATCTTCTAGGATTTAGTATCCTCAAAGCCATTCCGAACCTAAACTCAGTCCTTCCCCTGTTTTACCTCGGCAAAACCTCTCCCCTCTCTCGAGACCTTCGTTCCTATAGTCTTATGCCTTGAGTTCGTCATCAATCCCACAACACTGCAATGCAGCCACTGGTACTCCTTCAACCCGTGATCATCATTCTCGACTCCATCTCAAACTAGTGATCACTGGTGTGAACAATGGCGACACAGGCCATGAAGGTCTTTACGAAGATATGGAGTCGCCCCCTACTATGTCTGGAGTCCTCAAATTCAGAATCATGGTAAGCGATCTTTTTCCCTATTTTGCAATTCTCCATTGACACTGGGTCTTGAGCAAGATTCCAATGTGCTCGTCAGGTCTAGTACTGCAGACTCCTCACTTGAGTGTGGCGATGGGAGATACGATAGTACCTTACCTTGTTGGAGCTCCGGTTGAGCCATGGCAATGGAAAGGAGGAGATGGGCTATTCCCTTAGGACTTCTCTCAGCATGTCAATGCCAGCCAGGGACAACTGTATCCTATCAGTTCGTATTATATAATCCAATGTGCAATCATTTGCAAGGCTAAAGTATCTTTCACCCTGTCACACCTTATATTAATAAAAGAATAAGGAAAAATATTGTATCCTTGAGATCGTCATCTTACATTTTATTAAATAGTTAAAAATCGAGTTAACTAGCAACCATTATGGATAAGGGTTGTCTTTTTAGTAAACTATAAATATGTGTTTTTTTTAATCAGAAAAATGTGACCTATTTACGAGTGTTGCTTTTAGTGTCTGGATCAAAATTTCCTAAAAGACCTTTTTAGAAGTTTAATCAATTATATGAATCACCATTGAATCTAAAAAAAATACTCATAATTGATTTAGGCTTTGGAAGAACAAACACTATATTGTATGAGCACTTTGGGTATATAGGCACAACTATTCAGGTATGCACATCCTCTATTTTATTTTGGGCATTATTTGACTAAAACCTAATTTCTTTTAATGAGGCATCTCTTATAATATTGTTTCTCTTGGAAATCTAATATTCATGGACATTTCTAATTCTTGATATAAATCTCTTTTACTGCTGTAATAATTAATTTGACATGTCATATGGGTCTTTAGGCCCCTCCTGCCTTGTTGTCTTTTGTTTGATATTGACTAAAATGATAATCTTGCCACTCTATTATAGCATGCTGCGTGTTTGACTAGATTATCTAGAATAGTAGTACTTATGTACAACCATACTTATACAGGGTGTGTGTATTCCGCCCGAGGTGTGCATTTCCATCCTTGTTTACTTTTAGGCCATGATCCTATGGTGTTATGGCCCTATTTTAGGTATATTTACTCTACATTGTTATGCATGAAAATATTTATTGCTTCAATTGAGATTTGGTTAAATGATATGGCAACACATTTTCATCTGATGCTTGTATTCTAAATCTTTATATGCCTCATTTCTTTTGTTATAATCCTTTTGAACTTACCTAATTGCAACTAGCCCCCTTCTTGTGGGAACATCTCTTTTTGCACTTTTAACCCAATATGATGTACAAAGTTTTTATTATATGTACATATTCAGCCTTTTCTGACCTATACTTGTTTCCTATATTCTGGGTGATGTTCCGTTCCACCCAGGTGTAGGTACATTAGAAGATAAGGATGCACGAAGATCATATACATGGTATTGGACCTAAGGGTAGCTTTAAATGGACAGGTTTCCCTCTGCAATAGGTCTTGTACGTGATTAGGTTGATTAGATGTATATATTTTTACCTTTCTATACCACCTTTTATGGTGAGGAACAATTGTATAATGATACAACTTGTAACTTTGATATAGTTTTGTTTCCATTGCTTGTAAACTTCATGCTCTAATATGTATACCATTTGAGAAATGAATGAAATTCCTCCTTTCCTTCTTATTTGGAATTGGATGGACTTATTCTTCAATTCAGTGAAGAGTGGATCCCCTCTCGGGTCTCACTTTTTACAAAATGGTATCAGAGCCTAAGCAGTTGGTAACTTGACTATTTGAAGTTATCCTACTTTTTTCCTTAATTGGGTAGTTAGGTGACCCTTTAGAGTTTATTACTAGACCTATTTCTTTATAATGGTTTGCTAATTAGGATTTAGATCCCCTCAAAAATTAGTAAATAAATTTTCTAACACCACATCAGCTGTTGAGACATAGTTCTTGACAAACCTTTATTACCCTACCCTCTCTATGGGATCTAATGATCACTATATTGGGATTAGCTCTTATAGTGAGATATTCATATCTCCTAATTTCTGGGTGGCAATCTAGACTACATTATGTGTAGGTTGATTTGAACACTCGTAAATAGGTGCAACCCTGGTTATCACACTAGACCCCTTTCATTTGACGTTGTTCTAGAATGCCTAGCATACATTCACTTGGTTGTTCAGCATGCATGAATGACAAACACAAAATCCTAATTAAGAGTAGAGTTGAGATGATTCGTTTGATGTTAAGTATTATTCTAAACTAGATCAACTATGGATATAGCATGTCTTTCCCTCAACATGAGTATCTTAGCATAGTTATGTTGTGATTCCATCTATTTAAGGGCTAAATTTCACCCTCATTGGGATTGTTATGCTCGTGCATTAGAATCGGTTGATGAAAGCTATAAGTTTTAGTGGATATCATGAAATTTTCACCTCCTTCATCTCCAATAGTGTATTTGGTTTATCTAGTGATTGAGATGAATAGCTTGACTGTATAGGTTACGTTATCATGTGAAGGCACTATGGTTGAGAAAACCCTAAATCTCTTCCTATAAAGTTGGGTAATCTCATGATTCCCTTAGGACTCGAGATGAGGTAGTGTGAATTATGATTAAGAAGGACATGGGGAATGGTTGACGTCATGCTTTGGTAGGTTTCAATTAATGTTAGCTATGAGTAATAAGAAACCCTTCTCTCTCATGCTTACATATTAGAGAAGTAGTTGTATGAACTTTTAGGTGATAAAAGGTTTAGACCCATTTTTGGTGATAGGATAGTAGTTAATGTGTAGTGTTGTGGAAGGTGGTCGACTTGGTTCTCGAATCAAATTAGATGGTGGTACATGGTTTAACAATAGGCAAGATCACTAATAATGACTTTATCACATAATGACTTAGATTAGGTAATAAAACACATATGTGAATAAACATGACTAAGGACTCCTTTTTCTATGGGGATAGACCTAAACTATCAAGGTTTATAATTTTTTCAAACAATCCTTGCTTTTAAATAAACCTAGTTTCCATAATTGGAATAACATTAGTCAAAATCAAGTCTAAATCATTAAATTAATAAATTAATTTATTTTCATATAAAAATAATTGTATTTACTTTGAAATAATCAATTCCCAAAATATAGGAACGTTTTATTTAAATTTGGATACCCAACTTGCCTAACGACTTTAATTTACACATAGAATGACCATAATGCTCCTAATGTATATAATGGCTTTAGGCATCCTAAAATATCACATTTGTATTTTATATAGGTGAACCTACCTCTAATCTACCTCTTTCTCAAATATCACCTTAATTGGTGCTTATTTGCCCATCTATTTAATTAATGCAAAATTGTAGCACTTTATGAATTGTAACCGTTCACTTACATTTCTCCCAAGCCCGTGATTTGTCCTTTCTCTGCAATGTTTTAGTCACTTTTAACTCTGGCGATCCAGAGCGGCATCTGATCCACTTTGACTGGGTCACGCAGATGCCCGATCATCACCTCCGCTTTTCCCCTCACAACGGTACTGGCCGCCGAAGGAGCGTTGTCAACCGCAAGCTCTCCACCCCTGTCTATCTCTCTCTACAAGGACATTCCAGAACAAATGAAAACCTTGGTCTTTACCTCCTTCTGATCTTTCTGCGCTGGACCTTAATCTTCTAGGATCTAGTATCCTCAAAGACATCCCAAACCTAAACTCATTCCTTCCCCTGTTTCACCTCGACGACACCTCTCCCCTCTCTCGAGACCTTCATTCCTATAGGCTTATGCCTTGAGTTCGTCATCAATCCCACAACACTGCAACGCAGTCGCTGGTACTCCTTCAACCCGTGATCATCATTCTTGACTCCATCTCAAACTAGTGATCACTGGTGTGAACAATGGCGACACAGGCCATGAAGGTCTTTACGAAGATCTGGAGTCGCCCCCTACTGTGTCTGGAGTCCTCAAATTCAGAATCATGGTACGGGATCTTTTCCCTATTTTTCCTCTCTTTCCATTCTATGCAAACGGTAATTATCGACTCTATTTTCCGGTGAATCCGACATTGCTGGATTTGGATGGTTTGTCCGAAGATCATCAGATATGCATTTTGATCAAGATTTCTCTGAATAATTCCCAACCTCCTTCCTTTCTGTGATCGGGTTTGCATTCCGTTTGCGATTCTCCATTGACACGTGGGTCTCGAGCAAGATACCAATGTGCTCGTCAGGTCTAGTACTGCGGGCTCCTCACTCGAGTGTGATGATGGGAGAGACAATAGCACCTCACCTGGTTGGATCTCCGGTTGAGCCATGGTAATGGCGAGGAGGAGAGGGGCTATTCCCTTGGGATTTCTCTCAGTATGTCAACGCCAGCCAGGGACAACTGTATCCTATCAGTTCGTATTATATAATCCAATGTGCAATCATTTGCAAGGCTCGAGTATCTTTCACCCTGTCACACCTTATATTAATAAAAAAATAAGGCACAATATCGTATCCTTGAGACCGTCATCTTACTTTTTATTAAATAGTTAGAAATTGAGTTAACTAGCAACCATCATGGAAACGGGTTGTCTTTTTAGTAAACTATAAATACGTGTTTTTTTTAATCAGAAAAATGTGACCGATTTACGGGTGTTTCTTTTAGTGTCTGGATCACAATTTCCTAAAAGACCTTTTTAGAAGTTTAATCAATTATATGAATCACCATTGAATCTAAAAAAATTACTCATAATTGATTTAGGCTTTGGAAGAACAAACACTATATTGTATGAGCACTTTGGGTATATAGGCACAACTATTCAGGTATGTACATCCTCTATTTTATTTTGTGCATTATTTGACAAAAACCTAATTTCTTTTAATGAGGCATCTCTTGTAATATTGTTTCTCTTGGAAATCTAATATTCATGGACATTTCTAAATCCTGATATAAATCTCTTTTACTGTTGTAATAATTAATTTGACATGTCATATGGGTCTTTAGGCCTCTCCTGCCTTGTTGTCTTTTGTTTGATATTGACTAAAATGATAATCTTGCCACTCTATTATAGCATGTTGCGCGTTTGACTAGATTATCTAGAATAGTGGTACTTATTGTTGGTATGTATGCCCATAGAGCAAGTCATATGATGATTGTAATGGGATACTTTGTAAATGATTTGAATAATAATAAAGGCAATTTCCAATCTATATGTTTAAACTGTTTCTGAGATGATGGTGTAACATGATAGATGTCTAAAGATTGATTTACTCAATAACGTATGCTTTTGGGTTGAGGACCTGAACGATGAGATCATACGGATGTTAAGAGTATTCTTTCTTGTTTAGTCCCTAGTCGGTTGTTATTGTGGAAATAACCATAGACATCAATAACACTAAAGACTAGATTGTGTGTTGGTTGATGACAGAATCTCATTAGTCATGATATGGTGATGTCAAACCAAGCACATAGGTACTTGTTAGAGAACAAGGTACCGGACAGACCCACCGTGAGAGTGACACATGGAACCATGACTTGGTAGTCACAGTCAGCTCTCACAGTGATGGTGGTGAGTGTGATTCTTAGACCTGAAATCACTACACTCAACACATGTCGTTGGGTACACTTTGACATCATCAAACGCAATCCTGAAACATGGGTTGTTATAAAGGTGATGATTGGGTGGCTTTGACACATGGGGCTTTTGAGGGGTGAGTGATAGATATGGGATTTGTCCCTCCTGAGGGAGTTTGATATCCTTGGCCACTTGATGAGTAGGATTGAGAAAGGCATGTGCATGCACGTGTGAATCAATATGTGATATTGATATCATACACATCTCACTCGGTCTACTCTGAGATCAAGGAAATGAATGAACATTGACAGGATGACTGTTCCATGCCTCGAGTTCATTCTGGATATCAGTGACAAAGGAATTATACATTCACTGTAACACCATACATGGATTGTAGGATGAAAGTTGTTCTCCAACTTTCTACTTTCACTTGGGTAGCAATGATGTGTGACTAGGCACCGCTCATTGCTTGTGAAGTCATAAGTGTTATGAACTTTCACTGCCAACGTGAAATGGACCTGCAGGGTCACACACATAGGATTCAACCTGGAAGAGGAGTTTTGTCCACAAGCAATGTTTAGATTGATTACTAAAGGAGTTTAGTAGTTCAATTAAACACTCAATTAATCGATAGCTCAATATCATAGTGTTCAAGGTGTTGGACGAGTTGATTGGAGTATCGGATTGATTGAAATCGCATTTGACTGATTCTGCACAATCTGCATTCCCAACCGATCGGTTCATGTGGCTGAGGTTGCTGAACCGGTCGGCTCAATTTTTGAATCGATCGGCTCATGCACAGAGTGAAACGACCGGTTCAAGTGTTGAACGGATCGGTTCAACTGGTGCAATCGAGCAACTTGGAAAGTAGGATTGGTGAGAATTTTCCTTTCGTTTCAATTGCCCAATTTGATTGGGAATAATATTGGTATTCGATACCAATTGGGAAAGAAACAAGGAAAGTCAATCGGGAACCAACCTGGAACCCCAACCGACCGGTTCATGAGTGAACCGATCGGTTCAAGGGTCCCAAACGATTGGTTCAGTGGTGAACCGATCGGTTCAGGTCCCCAACCGACCGGTTCACTTGTGAACCGATCGGTTCAGGTTGCGAGATGGTTGCTTTTTGTGGAAAATCCCGAACCCTTCTACTCCTGCTTTAGTCCCGTATTGCCGGGCACAGAGAACCCTATCCCATGACCCGCCTATATATATAGGGGTATTGGGGGCTTCTCAAGACACAACTCAGTGCAAGTTGATTGCTCTGCAAAGTTGTCATTCTCTCTGGTTTTGGTAACCGAGAGAGAGCCCGAGCAAGTGCTTCCCGCAAAGGGAGGTGCAGCAAGGGAAGGACAACTGCAGTTGTAGTCGACAGTAGGAGAGTGTGTTGGCGACTAGTACGTCAACAGGAGGGTGCGACTCCTTCCACTTCCTTGTGGGACAAGGAGAGTGGAGTTCCGGGTGGTCCGTGTGGACTACTTCAGAGGCGGGAGGTCACTGCCGCTCAGGAGGACAACTGTCATCCAACAGTCCGGTAGGTGGAGGAGTCTTCAGTCCCGGTGCGACCAGGAGCTGCTCAGACACCGTCCAAGACCGGAGGTGAAGACCGCGCAAGCCGCGTGGCATTGTCGCCGAGCAAGCCTCGGGACAAGGTATGGTTCACAAACCTTATTTCCTATCATATAGATGTCGACGCGATTCCTTTTGTTCTGGGTTTGGGGAGAAATTTTTTTTTTGTTTCCGCTGCTTCTCTGCCTCCTCCAATTCCCAACAGTGGTATCAGAGCCATGTCGACCTCTCTATATTTTAGGATTATCGATGTGATCGATTTTGGTTTGTCGCCTTTATTTATTGCATGCGATGCGAATAATATCGGCTTTATACATGTCCAATCCACAAATCCCTAATATACATATATGATATGTAATATTAATGCACTCGATACGCGTCGCCCTTAAACGAGTTTTGTGGTGGATGTGTAGCATGATTATGGCCTATAAAACCCTATATCTGTGTATGGTTGTTTGTGTGGTTGCTTGCATCTCGGTCTGCGCACCGATTCCCTTTCTCATATTCCTGATGTAACTCGAAATAATTCGAGAATTCTTTTCCTACCTTTGCTCCCCCCGAATGTAACTCGGGGTTTCACAATTCAAATGTAAATAGGATAGATTTTATTTCATGTTATGTCAAAGAACGGCGGACAACCTGAAGACGACCGGTTCAAGGAGTGAACCGATCGGTTGGTGATCCAGACGGCCGATTCGAGGAACGAGATGAGCGGGTGGCGACCTGAGGAGATGCACGATGACTAGTGAACCGATCGGCTGGAGGCGCCAGTCGATCGGCTGGTGGCACCCGAGCAACCAACCTGATGGCGAGCCGATCAGTCATGGAGATGAGCTGATCAAACCCAGAAAGGCAGGCACAGATTTCATCTTGTACATGTTGCATATGATGTAGACCTAGATGACCGTGATTTCTCTTGGCTCGAGGAATCACAAATAGGATGGCCATAATCATTGCTTTTATCGTTTATGCATGTTTTCTGTGGGATATAGCATGTATATGATACGTACTATATATTGTGGTGATTGGATATGTATATGTATATAAAAACCAAATCCCTCATTACATATTAAGTTTTAGATGCCTTCCAAATGTGACACACGTGAAAAGCTTGATCGACCAAGTGTGGGCACGCCCTAGCGTGGTGCACCGTCTATCTCGTGGAAGCGTGAAGGATGAATGTGTGGGTCTGCCCTAGCAGGGTGCACATTCATCGTGTTGGCTTTGGGTCGGACTTAACAAGGTGATCTAGATGGGATCTAGTACCTTGAGGCATGGAGATGATCATTGCAAGGAGTTGAGTATGACATCTTTCAAGAGTTGCATATGATGCAATTGGCAAGAGTTGCTTACCTGAGAGATCTGAGTTGTGGGTGACAGCCCTAGCTGGTCCATGGCTCAGAGGATTTCAGGATCTTGACCCACTAGAAGATTGTACGCTGCAATCTTCTGAATTGATGGTGAGGGCTATCAATTTGAGTCAAAATAGTGGGAGCGTTAATTAATTAAAGGCCTAATTAACTATCGTCAAATTTTATTCAAATCAAATCAAAAAGGTTTTGACAAATGCAAATTTTCTCTTGTAGAATGGCAAAAGAATCATCTTTTCAAATGGGCAAATTAATTGAGAATAAATTCCATAACTGGTTGAGGACTGTGGGAAGTGTTCTACACAATCCAGATATACCAGGAGCCTTAGAATCCACTCTATGTACGCTTAATGCGTTGGTGAAGAAGAAAGTAGGTAAGGGAGAGAAGTGTTCTCTCGCCAAACCAATTTCTTCTACATGGAGAGGATGGAAGGAACAATGGAAGAAGAAGTCGGAGATAGAGATCTCTGCTTCTGGTGTATATGTGATAGAGATTAACTTTACTACTTCTTCGTCATGGGTACTTGATACCGGATGCGGATCTCACATTTGTTCAAATGTGAAGGATCTTAAGAGAAGTAAGCCTTTAGGGAAAGGCGAGGTTGAACTACGTGTTGCTAATGGGGCAAGAGTTGCCGTCAGTGCCGTAGGAACCTATGAGTTAACTCTACCTAGTGGGCTAATAATAGAGTTAAAGAACTGCTATTACGTACCTGCCATAAATAGGAATATCATTTCCGTCTCTTGTTTGGACAAAGATGGATTTGAATTTCTTATTAAGAATGGAAAGTGTTCCATTTCTAAAGATGGGATCTTTTATGGCAGTGCCCCTATGTCTTATGGTCTATGCTTGATAGACTTGGAGACAAGTGTATACAACGTAAACACCAAAAGGCAAAAACTCAATGACTCAAACAAAACATATCTCTGGCATTGTCGTCTAGGGCACATAAATGAGAAGCGCATTTCTAGACTCCATAAAGATGGTTATCTAGACTCTTTTGATTATGAATCAATAGAGACATGTGAATCTTGTTTGTTGGGCAAGATGACCAAGACTCCCTTTTCAGGTAAAGGTGAGAGAGCTAGTGATCTATTAGGACTCATACATACTGATGTATGTGGGCCTTTTAGAACTAATGCCAGAGGTGGGTATCAGTACTTCATTACCTTTACTGATGACTTCAGTAGGTATGGCTATGTGTACCTGATGAAACATAAGTCAGAAACCCTTGAAAGGTTCAAGGATTTCATGAATGAAGTACAGAACCAGCTTGGTAAGAGTATTAAGGCACTTTGTTCCGATCGAGGTGGAGAATACTTGAGCCAGGAGTTTGAGGACCTTCTGCGAGCCCGTGGTATTGTATCACAATGGACTCCGCCTGGAACACCACAGCATAATGGTGTGTCTGAAAGAAGGAATCGCACATTGTTAGATATGGTGCGATCAATGATGAGTTTTGCTGATCTTCCGATTTCCTTTTGGGGTCATGCTCTTGAAACTGCCGCGTTTACACTTAACCGTGTGCCATCTAAATCAGTTCAAAAGACACCATATGAGATATGGTATGGGAAGCGTCCCATTTTGTCTTTTATGAAGATTTGGTGTTGTGAGGCTTACGTTAGGAAAATGTTTCCTGATAAGCTTGGATCCAAATCCGATAAGTGTTATTTTGTTGGATACCCCAAGGAAACGAGGGGATATTACTTATACCACCCTACTGACAACAAAGTGTTTGTTGCCAGGGATGCTGTATTCCTAGAGAGGGAATTTATTTCCAAAGGAAACAGTGGGAGGAAAGTAGAGCTTGAAGAGGTTCAAGCCCAACAAGAAAACATTGAACCGGTAGATGTACAAGAGGAAAAGGGAGATTCACAAGGTGTTGTGGAATCTCAGTCTCCTCAAGTAACACAAGGACCTCGTAGATCTAGTAGGACTCGCCTTGAACCTGAGAGGTTTGGATACCTTGTAACTCAGGAAGGTGGAGAGTTGATCATAGATGATGATCCAACTACCTACGTAGAGGCTATGGAGGGACCAGATTATGAGAAATGGCTTGAAGCCATGAGATCTGAGATGGAATCAATGTACTCCAACAAAGTATGGACTTTGGTGGAACCACCCGAAGGGGTAAAACCCATAGGGTGCAAGTGGGTCTTCAAGAAAAAGACCGACATGGATGGCAATGTGCAAACTTATAAAGGTAGATTGGTTGCAAAGGGTTTTTGACAAATTCAAGGTGTTGACTATGACGAAACCTTTTCTCCAGTTGCCATGATTAAGTCCATCAGGATCATGCTTGCTATTGCAGCTTACTATGACTATGAGATTTGGCAGATGGATGTTAAAACCGCATTCCTTAACGGGAATATTCATGAGGATGTGTATATGACACATCCTGAAGGTTTTGTAGATCCAAAGAATGCCAATAAAGTCTGTAAACTGCAAAGGTCAATCTATGGATTGAAGCAAGCATCTCGGAGTTGGAATCTTCGATTTGATGAGGAAGTCAAAGTGTTTGGCCTTATTCAAAATGAAGATGAACCTTGTGTGTACAAGAAGGTTAGTGGGAGCTCGACCACATTCCTCATATTGTATGTGGATGACATACTTTTGATGGGGAATGATGTCTTAGCCTTAGAGAAGGTAAAGATTTGGCTTGGGAAAACTTTCTCAATGAAGGACTTAGGAGAAGCATCCTATATTCTAGGAATTAAGATCTATAGAGATAGATCTAGAAGGCTTATCGGACTAAGTCAGAGCACGTACATTGACAAGGTGCTGAAGCGGTTCAGCATGGAGAACTCAAAGAGAGGCAACGTCCCTATGCTACATGGAGTTTCCGTCTCTAGAGCTCAATGTCCCCAATCTTGTGAAGAGAGGGAGCGTATGAATGGGATCCCATATGCATCAGCCATCGGATCCATCATGTACGATATGTTGTGCACACACCCAGATGTCTCGTATGCTCTCAGCATGACGAGCAGGTACCAGTCAGATCCCGGGGATGCTCACTGGACAGCCGTGAAGAACATCCTCAAGTACTTGCGAAGGACTAAGGATCAGTTTCTTGTGTACGGCGGCGAGGAAGAGCTGGTTGTAAAGGGTTACATCGATGCAAACTTCCAAACCGATAAAGATGATTACAGATCGCAGTCAGGATTTGTGTTTTGCCTTAATAATGGAGCTGTGAGCTGGAAGAGTTCCAAGCAAGAAACAGTTGCCGATTCTACTACAGAGGCCGAGTATATTGCTGCTTCGCATGCAGCAAAGGAGGCTGTGTGGATCAGGAAGTTCATTTCTGAACTTGGTGTAGTTCCCAGTAGCTGTGATGCAATTGAGCTTTATTGTGACAATAATGGAGCTATTGCACAAGCTAAGGAGCCCAGATCACATCAGCGGTCCAAGCACATACTGCGGCGCTTCCATCTCATACGAGAGATCGTACAGCGAGGAGATGTGAAGATTTGCAAAGTACCAACTGAAGACAACATAGCTAATCCACTGACTAAGGCCCTTTCTCAGCAGAAGCATGATGGTCATGCTAGGTCACAAGGACTGCGTTTCCTTGGTGACTGGCTCTAAGTGCAAGTGGGAGTCTGTTGGTATGTATGCCCATAGAGCAAGTCATATGATGATTGTAATGGGATACTTTGTAAATGATTTGAATAATAATAAAGGCAATTTCCAATCTATATGTTTAAACTGTTTCTGAGATGATGGTGTAACATGATAGATGTCTAAAGATTGATTTACTCAATGACGTATGCTTTTGGGTTGAGGACCTGAACGATGAGATCATATGGATGGTAAGAGTATTCTTTCTTGTTTAGTCCCTAGTCGGTTGTTATTGTGGAAATAACCATAGACATCAATAACACTAAAGACTAGATTGTGTGTTGGTTGATGACAGAATCTCATTAGTCATGATATGGTGATTTCAAACCAAGCACATAGGTACTTGTTAGAGAACAAGGTACCGGACAGACCCACCGTGAGAGTGACACATGGAACCATGACTTGGTAGTCACAGTCAGCTCTCACAGTGATGGTGGTGAGTGTGATTCTTAGACCTGAAATCACTACACTCAACACATGTCGTTGGGTACACTTTGACATCATCAAACACAATCCTGAAACATGGGTTGTTATAAAGGTGATGATTGGGTGGCTTTGACACATGGGGCTTTTGAGGGGTGAGTGATAGATATGGGATTTGTCCCTCCTGAGGGAGTTTGATATCCTTGGCCACTTGATGAGTAGGATTGAGAAAGGCATGCGCATGCACGTGTGAATCAATATGTGATATTGATATCATACACATCTCACTCGGTCTACTCTGAGATCAAGGAAATGAATGAACATTGACAGGATGACTATTCCATGCCTCGAGTTCATTCTGGATATCAGTGACAAAGGAATTATACATTCACTGTAACACCATACACGGATTGTAGGATGAAAGTTGTTCTCCAACTTTCTACTTTCACTTGGGTAGCAATGATGTGTGACTAGGCACCGCTCATTGCTTGTGAAGTCATAAGTGTTATGAACTTTCACTGCCAACGTGAAATGGACCTACAGGGTCACACACATAGGATTCAACCTGGAAGAGGAGTTTTGTCCACAAGCAATGTTTAGATTGATTACTAAAGGAGTTTAGTAGTTCAATTAAACACTCAACTAATCGATAGCTCAATATCATAGTGTTCAATGTGTTGGACGAGTTGATTGGAGTATCAGATTGATTGAAATCGCATTTGACTGATTCTGCACAATCTGCATTCCCAACCGATCGGTTCATGTGATGAACCGGTTGGCTGAGGTTGCTGAACCGGTCGGATCAATTTTTGAACCGATCGGCTCATGCACAGAGTGAAACGACCGGTTCAAGTGTTGAACCGATCAGTTCAACTGGTGCAATCGAGCAACTTGGAAAGTAGGATTGGTGAGAATTTTCCTTTCGTTTCAATTGCCCAATTCGATTGGGAATAATATTGGTATTCGATACCAATTGGGAAAGAAACAAGGAAAGTCAATCGGGAACCAACCTAGAACCCCAACCGACCGGTTAATGAGTGAACCGATCGGTTCAAGGGTCCCAAACGATTGGTTCAGTGGTGAACCGATCGGTTCAGGTCCCCAACCGACCGGTTCACTTGTGAACCAATCGGTTCAGGTTGCGAGATGGTTGCTTTTTGTGGAAAATCCCGAACCCTTCTACTCCTGCTTTAGTCCCGTATTGTCGGGCACAAAGAACCCTGTCCCATGACCCGCCTATATATAGGGGTATTGGGGGCTTCTCAAGACACAACTCAGTGCAAGTTGATTGCTCTGCAAAGTTGTCATTCTCTCTGGTTTTGGTAACCGAGAGAGAGCCCGAGCAAGTGCTTCCCGCAAAGGGAGGTGCAGCAAGGGAAGGACAACTGCAGTTGCAGTCGACAGAAGGAGAGTGTGTTGGCGACTAGTACGTCAACAAGAGGGTGCGACTCCTTCCACTTCCTTGTGGGACAAGGAGAGTGGAGTTCCAGGTGGTCCGTGTGGACTACTTCAGAGGCGGGAGGTCACTGCCGCTCAGGAGGACAACTGTCATCCGACAGTCCGGTAGGTGGAGGAGTCTTCAGTCCCGGTGCGACCAGGAGCTGCTCAGACACCGTCCAAGACCGGAGGTGAAGACAGCGCAAGCCGCGTGGCATTGTCGCCGAGCAAGCCTCGGGACAAGGTATGGTTCACAAACCTTATTTCCTATCATATAGATGTCGACGCGATTCCTTTTGTTCCGGGTTTGGGGAGAATTTTTTTTTGTTTCCGCTGCTTCTCTGCCTCCTCCAATTCCCAACACTTATGTACAAACATACTTATACATGGTGTGTGTATTCTGCCCGAGGTGTGCGTTTCCACCCTTGTTTACTTTTAGGCCATGATCCTATGGTGTTATGGCCCTATTTCAGGTATATTTAGTCTACATTGTTATGCATGAAAATATTTATTGCTTCAATTGAGATTTGGTTAAATGATATGGCAAGACATTTTCATCTGATGCTTGTATTCTAAATCTTTATATGCCTCATTTCTTTTGTTATAATCCTTTTGAACTTACCTAATTGCAACTAGCCCCCTTCTTGTGGGAACATCTCTTTTTGCACTTTTAACCCAATATGATGCCCAAAGTTTTTATTATATGTACATACTCAGCCTTTTCTGACCTATACTTGTTTTCTATATTATGGGTGATGTTCCCTTCCACCCAGGTGTAGGTACATTAGAAGATAAGGATGCACGAAGATCATATACATGGTATTGGACCTAAGGATATCTTTAAATGGAAAGGTTTCCCTCTGCAATAGGTCTTGTACGTGATTAGGTTGATTAGATGTATATATTTTTACCTTTCTATACCACCTTTTATGGTGAGGAATAATTGTATAATGATACAACTTGTAACTTTGATATAGTTTTGTTTCCATTTCTTGTAAACTTCATGCTCTAATATGTATACCATTTGAGAAATGAATGAAATTCCTCCTTTCCTTCTTATTTGGAATTGGATGGACTTATTCTTCAATTCAGTGAAGAGTGGATCCCCTCTCGGGTCTCACTTTTTACAAAATGGTATCAGAGCCTAAGCAGTTGGTAACTTGACTATTTGAAGTTATCCTACTTTGTTCCTTAATTGGGTAGTTAGGTGACCCTTTAGAGGTTATTACTAGACCTATTTCTTTATAATGGTTTGCCAATTAGGATTTAGATCCCCTCGAAAATTAGTAAATACATTTTCTAACACCACATCAACTATTGAGACATAGTTCTTGACAAACCTTTATTACCCTACCCTCTCTATGGGATCTAATGATCACTATATTGGGATTAGCTCTTATAGTGAGATATTCATATCTCCTAATTTCTGGGTGGCAATCTAGACTACATTATGTGTAGGTTGATTTGAACACTCGTAAATAGGTGTAACCCTGGTTATCACACTAGACCCCTTTCATTTGACGTTGTTCTAGAATGCCTAGCATACATTCACTTGGTTGTTCAACATGCATGAATGACAAACACAAAATCCTAATTAAGAGTAGAGTTGAGATGATTTGTTTGATGTTAAGTATTATTATAAACTAGCTCAACTGGTGATAGGATTGTAGTGTATGTGTAGTGTTGTGGAAGGTGGTCGACTTGGTTCTCGAATCAAATTTGGCACCAAATTTTAGATTTTATCACAAAGTTTTTATCGATAAAATTATTTTCAATATTAACTTATATGTAGAAAGAAAAGCTTTCAGATTTTATCGAAGGTTTTTGGAACCAAGCCACCACCACAACAAAATTCTAAGAGTAAGAAAACTCTTTTAGTGGAGAAACCCTTGATTGGCATGATCAACCATGAGACCCTAGGATTGATGGGAAGTAGTGAGTGCTAAGAGGATATGTTGGATATATAAGGCATAGGTCCATCCTTGTTGCCCCTTTGGATGATTAGGTAAGTTATAGACTAATATTTTGAAGGGGTGGAGTCTTATATACCGAGGTTGTAACTTAATTTAAGGGAATAATAATAATAATTGTTGCAATAAGTAAAACCTAGATAACTTCTATTAATAGTGTCAAATGAATGTAGCTACTGCCTAACCAATATTAGTGAGTTGACCTTACTAATTATGTTACCATAGATGTTACCTTGATGATTAAAAGAAATTTTAAAATTTATCCTCACTTAACTTTAAAGGATAAAATTAAGTTAGATAAAATGCTCAGTTTGGTAAACAAGAAAACTACACCTAAAAGATCAAATTAATGCCCCATTTTCTGGTAATTTAAGGGTAAGGATTATGGTACAATAGAGGCTAGGTTGAGCACACTATGTATGTTGGAAATTTGATCATACATATTTCCCATTCAAAATGATAAATTGAAGTGTGAATGGATTAATTAAACCCTAATCAACATTTGTGTAATGTAATTTATATACCTATATCATAAGGAACTAATTCAATAAGTTGCATACGATACACTATAGTCCTCAAATGTGAATGGTGAACATGTTTGCAAAATAAAACACTAATCTTGTATTGTACCCTAATATGCCTAATAGGTTATAGATAATGACTTAGTAGGAAAATACCAACTAATTGATTTTGCTACTAAAATTTGTAAATATATCCAAATCAAGAGAACCCTTATATTGAAAGGAAAAGAAAACACATATGGATGATACACATGAATAGTACATTTAATATATTAAGAAAAAAATGTTGTTAATCATAATAGGAAACAACACTTACAATAGTGTTGATAGCAATCATCATGATATATATGTGTAGGTTGACGCTCCTAAGCTATCTTAACCTATCAACTTAGTAGACATAGTCTAATTGGTTCTATTGGGAGATCTATGTAGGGATCAATTAATTATGCTTAAGTGTTGGGGAATGACAAACTGTAGAACAACCTAATGACATCATGTGTGTAGTGATGCAAGGCATGTAAGAAGATAATGAAACCACCATAATAATCTCGACTACCTTAATGAATGTAACACTACTAAGATAATATATTTCGTGGTGTCAAATTTTCCTAATCTCAACTTGGAATACGAGAAGAATGTGACAACTTGACACACAAAATATTGTAGGTTCACCTGGGGTTATCTAAATAAGTATGACATGGAGTGTTGTACAATACTCGACTACATTTACTATATTAGAAATCATGAATTGGTTTAGAAGTATGACTTAGTACAATTGTCTAGGGGTGGATGGATTTTGGGGACCAAATAAGGAGTGGAGTGTTGTAACATACAGGAACCGAGATCTATTTCCTTACACTGCCTTTTGTATTCTCTTTTTCTTAGACTTGGTTTGGTCTCCCTTTGACCTAAATTAGATGGTGGTACATGGCTTAACAATAGGAAAGATCATTGATAATGACTTTATCACATAATGACTTAGATTAGGTAATAAAACACATATGTGAATAAACATGACTAAGGACTCCTTTTTCTATGGGGATAGACCTAAACTATCAAGGTTTATAATTTTTTCAAACAATCCTTGCTATTAAATAAACCTAGTTTCCATAAATTGGAATAACATTAGTCAAAATCGAGTCTAAATCATTAAATTAATAAATTAATTTATTTTCATATAAAAATAATTATATTTACTTTGAAATAATAAATTCCCAAAATATAGGGACTTTTTACTTAAATTTGGATACCCAACTTGCCTAACAACTTTAATTTACACATAGAATGACCATAATGCTCCTAATATATATAATGGCTTTAGGCATCCTAAAATATCACATTTGTATTTTATATAGGTGAACCTACCTCTAATCTACCTCTTTCTCAAATATCACCTTAATTGGTGCTTATTTCCCCATCTATTTAATTAATGCAAAATTGTAGCACTTTATGAATTGTAACCGTTCACTTACATTTCTCCTAAGTCCGTGATTTGTCCTTTGTCTGCATTTTTTTAGTTGCTTTTAACTCTGGCGATCCAGAGCGACGTCTGATCCACTTTGACCGGGTCACGCAGATGCCCGATCATCACCTCTGCTTTTCCCCTCACAACGGTACCGACCGCCGAAGGAGCGTCGTCAACCGCAAGCTCTCTCCTCTGTCTATCTCTCTCCGCAATGCCATGCCAGAACAAATGAAAACCTTGGTCTTTACCTCCTTCCCATCTTTCTACGCTGGACCTTAATCTTCTAGGATTTAGTATCCTCAAAGCCATCCCGAACCTAAACTCAGTCATTCCCCTGTTTTACCTCGGCGAAACCTCTCCCCTCTCTCGAGACCTTCGTTCCTATAGTCTTATGCCTTGATTTCGTCATCAATCCCACAACACTGCAATGCAGCCACTGGTACTCCTTCAACCCGTGATCATCATTCTCGACTCCATCTCAAACTAGTGATCACTGGTGTGAACAATGGCGACACAGGCCATGAAGGTCTTTACGAAGATATGGAGTCGCCCCCTACTATGTCTGGAGTCCTCAAATTCAGAATCATGGTAAGCGATCTTTTTCCCTATTTTGCAATTCTCCATTGACACTGGGTCTTGAGCAAGATTCCAATGTGCTCGTCAGGTCTAGTACTGCGGACTCCTCACTCGAGTGTGGCGATGGGAGATACAATAGTACCTTACCTTGTTGGAGCTCCGGTTGAGCCATGGCAATGGAAAGGAGGAGAGGGGCTATTCCCTTAGAACTTCTCTCAGCATGTCAATGCCAGCCAGGGACAACTGTATCCTATCAGTTCGTATTATATAATCCAATGTGCAATCATTTGCAAGGCTCGAGTATCTTTCACCCTGTCACACCTTATATTAATAAAAGAATAAGGCACAATATTGTATCCTTGAGATCGTCATCTTACATTTTATTAAATAGTTAGAAATCGAGTTAACTAGCAACCATCATGGATAAGGGTTGTCTTTTTAGTAAACTATAAATATGTGTTTTTTTTAATCATAAAAATGTGACCGATTTACGGGTGTTGCTTTTAGTGTCTGGATCAAAATTTCCTAAAAGACCTTTTTAGAAGTTTAATCAATTATATGAATCACAATTGAATCTAAAAAAAATACTCATAATTGATTTAGGCTTTGGAAGAACAAACACTATATTGTATGAGCACTTTGGGTATATAGGCACAACTATTCAGGTATGCACATCCTCTATTTTATTTTGGGCATTATTTGACTAAAACCTAATTTCTTTTAATGAGGCATCTCTTGTAATATTGTTTCTCTTGAAAATCTAATATTCATGGACATTTATAATTCTTGATATAAATCTCTTTTACTGCTGTAATAATTAATTTGACATGTCATATGGGTCTTTAGGCCCCTCCTGCCTTGTTGTCTTTTGTTTGATATTGACTAAAATGATAATCTTGCCACTCTATTATAGCATGCTGCGTGTTTGACTAGATTATCTAGAATAGTAGTACTTATGTACAACCATACTTATACAGGGTGTGTGTATTCTGCCCGAGGTGTGCATTTCCATCCTTGTTTACTTTTAGGCCATGATCCTATGGTGTTATGGCCCTATTTTAGTTATATTTACTCTACATTGTTATGCATGAAAATATTTATTGCTTCAATTGAGATTTGGTTAAATGAGATGGCAAGACATTTTCATCTGATGCTTGTATTCTAAATCTTTATATGCCTCATTTCTTTTGTTATAATCATTTTGAACTTACCTAATTGCAACTAGCCCCCTTCTTGTGGGAACATCTCTTTTTGCACTTTTAACCCAATATGATGTACAAAGTTTTTATTATATGTACATATTCAGCCTTTTCTGACCTATACTTGTTTCCTATATTCTGGGTGATGTTCCGTTCCACCCAGGTGTAGGTACATTAGAAGATAAGGATGCACGAAGCTCATATACATGGTATTGGACCTAAGGGTAGCTTTAAATGGACAGGTTGCCCTCTGCAATAGGTCTTGTACATGATTAGGTTGATTAGATGTATATATTTTTACCTTTCTATACCACCTTTTATGGTGAGGAACAATTGTATAATGATACAACTTGTAACTTTGATATAGTTTTGTTTCCATTGCTTGTAAACTTCATGCTCTAATATGTATACCATTTGAGAAATGAATGAAATTCCTCCTTTCCTTCTTATTTGGAATTGGATGGACTTATTCTTCAATTCAGTGAAGAGTGGATCCCCTCTCGGGTCTCACTTTTTACAAAATGGTATCAGAGCCTAAGCAGTTGGTAACTTGACTATTTGAAGTTATCCTACTTTGTTCCTTAATTGGGTAGTTAGGTGACCCTTTAGAGGTTATTACTAGACCTATTTCTTTATAATGGTTTGCTAATTAGGATTTAGATCCCCTCGAAAATTAGTAAATAAATTTTCTAACACCACATCAGCTGTTGAGACATAGTTCTTGACAAACCTTTATTACCCTACCCTCTCTATGGGATCTAATGATCACTATATTGGGATTAGCTCTTATAGTGAGATATTCATATCTCCTAATTTCTGGGTGGCAATCTAGACTACATTATGTGTAGGTTGATTTGAACACTCGTAAATAGGTGCAACCCTGGTTATCACACTAGACCCCTTTCATTTGACGTTGTTCTAGAATGCCTAGCATACATTCACTTGGTTGTTCAGCATGCATGAATGACAAACACAAAATCCTAATTAAGAGTAGAGTTGAGATGATTCGTTTGATGTTAAGTATTATTCTAAACTAGATCAACTATGGATATAGCATGTCTTTCCCTCAACATGAGTATCTTAGCATAGTTATGTTGTGATTCCATCTATTTAAGGGCTAAATTTCACCCTCATTGGGATTGTTATGCTCGTGCATTAGAATCAGTTGATGAAAGCTATAAGTTTTAGTGGATATCATGAAATTTTCACCTCCTTCATCTCCAATAGTGTATTTGGTTTATCTAGTGATTGAGATGAATAGCTTGACTGTATAGGTTACGTTATCATGTGAAGGCACTATGGTTGAGAAAACCCTAAATCTCTTCCTATAAAGTTGGGTAATCTCATGATTCCCTTAGGACTCGATATGAGGTAGTGTGAATTATGATTAAGAAGGACATGGGTAATGGTTGACGTCATTCTTTGGTAGGTTTCAATTAATGTTGGCTTTGAGTAATAAGAATCCCTTCTCTCTCATGCTTACATATTAGAGAAGTAGTTGTATGAACTTTTAGGTGATAAAAGGTTTAGACCCATTTTTGGTGATAGGATAGTGGTGTATGTGTAGTGTTGTGGAAGGTGGTCGACTTGGTTCTCGAATCAAATTTGGCACCAAATTTTAGATTTTATCGCAAAGCTTTTATCGATAAAATTATTTTCAATATTAACTTATATGTAGAAAGAAAAGCTTTCAGATTTTATCGAAGGTTTTTGGAACCAAATCACCACCACAACAAAATTCTAAGAGTAAGAAAACTCTTTTAGTGGAGAAATCCTTGACTGGCATGATCAACCATGAGACCCTAGGATTGATGGGAAGTAGTGAGTGCTAAGAGGATATGTTGGATATATAAGGCCGAGGTCCATCCTTGTTGCCCCTTTGGATGATTAGGTAAGTTATAAACTAATATTTTTAAGGGGTGGAGTCTTATATACCTAGGTTGTAGCTTAATTTAAGGGAATAATAATAATAATTGTTGCAATAAGTAAAACCTAGATAACTTCTATTAATAGTGTCAAATGAATGTAGCTACTGCCTAACGAATATTAATGAGTTGACCTTACTAATTATGTTACCATAGATGTTACCTTGATGATTAAAATAAATTTTAAAATTTATCCTCACTTAACTTTAAAGGATAAAATTAAGTTAGATAAAATGCTCAGTTAGGTAAACAAGAAAACTACACCTAAAAGATCAAATTAATGCCCCATTTTCTAGTAATTTAAGGGTAAGGATTATGGTACAATAGAGGCTAGGTTGAGCACACTATGTATGTTGGAAATTTGATCATACATATTTCCCATGCAAACATGATAAATTAAAGTGTGAATGGATTAATTAAACCCTAATCAACATTTATGTAATGTAATTTATATACCTATATCATAAGGAACTAATTCAATAAGTTGCATACAATACACTATAGTCCTCAAATGTGAATGGTGAACATGTTTACAAAATAAAACACTAATCTTATACTGTACCCTAATATGCCTAATAGGTTATAGATAATGACTTAGTAGGAAAATACCAACTAATTGATTTTGCTACTAAAATTTGTAAATATATCCAACTCAAGAGAACCCTTATATTGAAAGGAAAAGAAAACACATATGGATGATATACCTGAATAGTACATTTAATATATTAAGAAAAAAATGTTGTTAATCATAATAGGAAACAACACTTACAATAGTGTCGATAGCAATCATCATGATATATATGTGTAGGTTGACGCTCCTAAGATATCTTATCCTATCAACTTAGTAGACATAGTCTAATTGGTTCTATTGGGAGATCTATGTAGGGATCAATTAATTATGCTTAAGTGCTGGGGAATGACAAACTGTAGAACAACCTAATGACTTCATGTGTGTAGTGATGCAAGGCATGTAAGAAGATAATGAAACCACCATAATAATCTCGACTACCTTAATGAATGTAACACTACTAAGATAATATATTTCGTGGTGTCAAATTTTCCTAATCTCAACTTGGAATACGAGAAGACTGTGACAACTTGACACACAAAATATTGTAGGTTCACCTGAGGTTATCTAAATAAGTACGTCATTGAGTGTTGTACAATACTCGACTACATTTACTATATTAGAAATCATGAATTGGTTTAGAAGTATGACTTAGTACAATTGTCTAGGGGTGGATGGATTTTGGGGACGAAATCCTCTTTAAGGAGTGGAGTGTAGTAACATACAGGAACCTAGATCTATTTCCTTACATTGCCTTTTGTATTCTCTTTTTCTTAGACTTGGTTTGGTCTCCCTTTGACCTAAATTAGATGGTGGTACATGGCTTAACAATAGGCAAGATCACTGATAATGACTTTATCACATAATGACTTAGATTAGGTAATAAAACAAATATGTGAATAAACATGACTAAGGACTCCTTTTTCTATGGGGATAGACCTAAATTATCAAGGTTTATAATTTTTTCGAACAATCCTTGCTTTTAAATAAACCTAGTTTCCATAATTGGAATAACATTAGTCAAAATCGAGTCTAAATCATTAAATTAATAAATTAATTTAATTTCATATAAAAATAATTATATTTACTTTGAAACAATCAATTCCCAAAATATAGGAACTTTTTACTTAAATTTGGATACCCAACTTGCCTAACGACTTTAATTTACACATAGTATGACCATAATTCTCCTAATGTATATAATGGCTTTAGGCATCCTAAAATATCACATTTGTATTTTATATAGGTGAACCTACCTCTAATCTACCTCTTTCTCAAATATCACCTTAATTGGTGCTTATTTGCCCATCTATTTAATTAATGCAAAATTGTAACACTTTATGAATTGTAACCGTTCACTTACATTTCTCCTAAGTCCGTGATTTGTCCTTTGTCTGCATTTTTTTAGTTGTTTTTAACTTTGGAGATCCAGAGCGGCGTCTGATCCTCTTTGACCGGGTCACGAAGATGCCCGATTATCACCTGTGCTTTTCCCCTCACAACGATACCGACCGCCGAAGGAGCGTCGTCAACCGCAAGCTCTCTCCCCTATCTATCTCTCTCCGCAATGCCATGCCAGAACAAATGAAAACCTTAGTCTTTACCTCCTTCCCATCTTTCTGTGCTGGACCTTAATCTTCTAGGATTTAGTATCCTCACAGCCATCCCGAACCTAAACTCAGTCCTTCCCATATTTTACCTCGGCGAAACCTCTCCCCTCTCTCGAGACCTTCGTTCCTATAGTCTTATGCCTTGAGTTCGTCATCAATCCCACAACACTGCAATGCAGCCGCTGGTACTCCTTCAACCCGTGATCATCATTCTCGACTCCATCTCAAACTAGTGATCACTGGTGTGAACAATGGTGACACAGGCCATGAAGGTCTTTACGAAGATCTGGAGTCGCCCCCTACTCTGTCTGGAGTCCTCAAATTCAGAATCATGGTAAGCGATCTTTTCCCTATTTTGTGATTCTCCATTGACACTGGGTCTTGAGCAAGATTCCAATGTGCTCGTCAGATCTAGTACTGCGGGCTCCTCACTCGAGTGTGGCGATGGGAGATACGATATTACCTTACCTTGTTGGAGCTCTGGTTGAGCCATGGTAATGGCAAGGAGGAGAGGGGCTATTCCCTTAGGACTTCTCTCAGCATGTCAACGCGAGCCAGGGACAACTGTATCCTATCAGTTCGTATTATATAATCCAATGTGCAATCATTTGCAAGGATCGAGTATCTTTCACCCTGTCACACCTTATATTAATAAAAGAATAAGGCACAATATTGTATCCTTGAGATCGTCATCTTACTTTTTATTAAATAGTTAGAAATCGAGTTAACTAGCAACCATCATGGATAAGGGTTGTCTTTTTCGTAAACTATAAATATGTGTTTTTTTTATCAGAAAAATGTGACCGATTTATGGGTGTTGCTTTTAGTGTCTGGATCACAATTTCCTAAAAGACCTTTTTAGAAGTTTAATTAATTATATGAATCACCATTGAATCTAAAAAAAGTACTCATAATTGATTTAGGCTTTGGAAGAAGAAACACTATATTGTATGAGCACTTTGGGTATATAGGCACAACTATTTAGGTATGTACATCCTCTATTTTATTTTGGGCATTATTTGACTAAAACCTAATTTCTTTTAATGAGGCATCTCTTGTAATATTGTTTCTCTTGGAAATCTAATATTCATGGACATTTCTAATATCTGATATAAATCTCTTTTACTGCTGTAATAATTAATTTGACATGTCATATGGGTCTTTAGGCCCCTCCTGCCTTGTTGTCTTTTGTTTGATATTGACTAAAATGATAATCTTGCCACTCTATTATAGCATGCTGCGCGTTTGACTAGATTATCTAGAATAGTGGTACTTATGTACAACCATACTTATACAGGGTGTGTGTATTCCGCCCGGGGTGTGTGTTTCCACCCTTGTTTACTTTTAGGCCATGATACTATGGTGTTATGGCCCTATTTTAGGTATATTTAGTCTACATTGTTATGCATGAAAATATTTATTACTTCAATTGAGACTTGGTTAAATGATATGGCAAGACATTTTCATCTGATGCTTGTATTCTAAATCTTTATATGCCTCATTTCTTTTGTTATAATCCTTTTGAACTTACCTAATTGTAACTAGCCCCCTTCTTGTGGGAACATCTCTTTTTGCACTTTTAACCCAATATGATGCCCAAAGTTTTTATTATATGTACATACTCAGCCTTTTCTGACCTATAATTGTTTCCTATATTCTGGGTGATGTTCCCTTCCACCCAGGTGTAGGTACATTAGAAGATAAGGATGCACGAAGATCATATACAGGGTATTGGACCTAAGGATAGCTTTAAATGGACAGGTTGCCCTCTGCAATAGGTCTTGTACATGATTAGGTTTATTACATGTATATATTTTTACCTTTCTATACCACCTTTTATGGTGAGGAACAATTGTATAATGATACAACTTGTAACTTTGATATAGTTTTGTTTCCACTACTTGTAAACTTCATGCTCTAATATGTATACCATTTGAGAAATGAATGAAATTCCTCCTTTCCTTCTTATTGGGAATTTGATGGACTTATTCTTCAATTCAGTGAAGAGTGGATCCCCTCTCGGGTATCATTTGTTACAAAGAGCATCATTGTTCCAACACAAATTCAATTCATCATCATTTCTAGAATGTGCTCCAATCTGAAAGTGGCCTAAAAAGGTATTAAGAAGAAGGGAAAAGGAGAAACAAAAAGGTTAACAACCATATTGAAGAGTAAAATGACTAGTAAAATTAGATCAAGATAGATATTATGTTTTTCATTATGTTTCCGCACTTAAATCAAGAAGAATCAACAAGGGAAATAAGATTCAAATTGATCCAAAAGGAGAAAAATAACAAGGCAAATAAGATTCAATAAGGGTAATAAGATTCAAACAGAAGGGTTTTGGGAATGTACTCCATTGTGTTGCTACCCATCACCCAATCCACAACCAATCCACCCAACAACTACTTCCATACAGACGCAATCTGCCCAACTATGTACCTATTATTTAGTCATGAATATGCAGGAACATGATGGACTAGGATTAGAATGATGACCATGTAGCAAACAACCACCCACTTACTCCCATTGATACCTATAGACCAACATCTACATCATCATGCACATGCACACCATTACAACAAACCCAATTCACCCATTGCCACAACATCACCACATTATCCTCTCACTCTAGTGCCATTTCTTCTTCGATAAAAAAACTACTCCTCAACTACATTCACACAACCATCACCTAGTTACTCCTTCACTACACTACAACCCTTCAACATAACATGTTCCATGAACAACTCCCTACCCCTCCACAACCACTACCGCAATCCCCCACTACTAGCAAACACCTACAATCCACAACTCCCTTAAACATATAGGCAATATAAAGAAGTTTTGGCTATTGGTCACCAACCTATATTACCCAATCACCCAATCCACAACCAAAACCAACCACCCAATAACCAAATCCACAACCACCACCTTCAACCATCACCCAACAAACCCAACCACCCATTCAGCCATAATGTTTATTATATAAAATAATAAAACCTCAACCTATTTTTGAACAACTAAACAAGTAGGGAGCATGCAAAATATAAAATTGAGCTAACCACATTCTCCTATCACTCCACTGCCCTTTCATAGTCAACCAATATACTACTCCTCCATTACATTCACCCAACCATCACCCAATTACCCCTTGATTACATCATATATCATCGACATGACATGTGACATCTACAAGTTTCTACCACTTCCACAACCACTACCACCATCCCTTGCTATCAACAAACACATGCAATCCACAACTCCCTTAAACAAATAGGAAAATAAATGAGTAGGTAATATAAGAAGTTTTGTCTATTGGTCACTGGCCTATATTACCCAATTCACAACCAAAACCCTATCACCCAATCATACCCAATGACCCAAGTACCCAATAAACCAACTATTGAATCGAAAACCACCACCTACAATCATAACCTAATCAAATTCGACCATCCAATCACCTTATATGTGTATATATAAAATAGAACAACCTCAACCTACTACTAAACAACTAAACAAGTGGCAAGCATACACACAATTAAACTGAATAAATCATATTGTCTTCTCACTCTAATGCCCTTTCCTCTTAAATTGATAGCTTACTCCTCCACTACATCCCCCCAACCATGACCCAATCACTCATCTACTACATTGTATCCCCTCAACATAATGAGTTCCATCCACAACTCCCTACCTCTCAAAACCACTACCACCATCCCATGCTATCAACAAACACTAGTAATTCACAACTCCCTTCGACAAATAGGCAATACAAAAAGTAGGCAATATAAACATGTAGGAAATGTCAACAAGTTTTGACTACTAGTCACTAGCCTATATTACTGAATCACCCAATGAACAGACAAAACCAATCACCCAACCAACCAATAACTGAATCATCCAATCATCTAGACACCCAATCCACAACCACGACCTTCACCCAAACAAACCCAACCACCCAATCACCCAATATGTATATTATATAAAATAGTAAAGCCTTAACCTACCACTGAACAACTAAACAAGTATGGAGAATACCAAAAATCAAACCGAATAAACAACATTCTCCTATCACTTAACTGCCTATATTACCAAACATGTGGGAAATATCAACAACTTTTGACTACTATTCACTAGCCTATATTACCCAATCACCCAATGCATAGACGAAACCAATCACCCAACCAACCAATAACTGAATCACCCAATCAGCCAACCACCCAATCCACAACCATGACCTTCAACCATCACCCAACCACCCAATCACCCAATATGTATATTATATAAAATAGTAAAGCCTTGACCTACTACTGAACAACTAAACAAGTATGAAGCATACAAAAAATCAAACTGAATAAACAACATTCTCCTATCACTTCACTACCTATATTGCCAAACATGTAGGAAAGATCAACAAGTTTTGACTATTGGTTGCTAGCCTATATTACCCAATCACCCAATGCACAGACAAAACCAATCACCCAATCACCCAACCAACCAATAACTGAATCACCCAATCACCCAACCACCCAATCCACAACCATGACCTTCAACCATCACACAACCAAACCCAACCACCCAATCACCCAATATGTATATTATATAAAATAGTACAGCCTTAACCTACTACTGAAAAACTAAACGAATATGGAGCATACAAAAAATCAAACCGAACAAAAACATTCTCCTATCACTTCACTGCCATTTCATATTAAACAAATATAATAATCCTCTATTGAATTCATCGAATTGCCTAAGCATCACCCAATTACTCTTCTACTACATCTTATCCCTTCAACATAACATGTGCCATACACAACTCCCTACCCCTCCACAACCACTACCACAATCCCCCACTACCAACAAACACTTATAATCCACAACTCCCTTCAACTTAGGCAATATAAATAAGTAGGAAATAAAAACAAGTTCCAACTACATGTCACTAGCCTATGTTACCCAATCACCCAATCCAAAACCAAAACCAATCACCCAACTACCCAATCACCCAATCAGCCAACCACCCAATGCAGAATCACCATCTTTAACCATCACCCAAACATCCCATCACCCAATATGTGTATTATATAAAATAATAAAGCCTTAACCTACTATCAAACAAGTAAACATGTAGAAAGCATTAAAAAATCAGACTAAATAAACAACATTCTCTTGTCAATCCACTATCATTTCTTATTCAACCCATAGAATACTCCTCCATTGCATTCACCCAATCACCCAAATACTCCTTCAGTACTCGTACCCCTTCAACATAACATGTACCATCCACAACTCCCTACCCCTAGAAAACCACTACCACCATCCCCCACTACCAGTAAACACCTATAAACTACAAATCCCTTCAACATTAGGCAATTTAAACAAGTAGGCATTATAAACAAGTAGGTTATATAAACAAGTTTCAGCTACATGTCACTAGCCTATATTACCAAATCACCCAATCCACAACCAAAACCACTCACCTAATCCACAACCAAAACCACTCACCCAATCATACCCAATCACCCAACCACCCAATGCCCAATCAACCAACCATCCAATGCACAACTACCATCTTCATCCATCACTCAATCAAACCCAATCACCCTACCACCCAATAACACCATCACCCAATATGTATGTTATATAATATAGTACAACCTCAACCTATTGGTGAACAACTTGACGAGTAGGGAGCATACAAAAAAATCAAACTGAACATACCACATTCTCCTCTCACTATATTTCTCTTTCTTCATCAAACAATAGATTACTCCTCCACTGCATTTGCCAAATTACCCAACCATCACCCAATTACTCCTCCACTACATCGTATCTCTTCAACATAACATGTTCCTTTCACAACTCCATACCTCTCCATAAACACTACCACTCCATCCCATACTACCAAAAAAACACCTACATCCATAACTCCCTCAAATAAATAGGAAATATAAAAATAGGTAATATAAATAAGTTTCAGCTACTAGTTACTAGCCTATATTACCCAATCACCCAATCCATAACCAAAACCAATCACCCAATCCATAACTGAAACCAATCACCCAATAACCCAACTATCCAATCACCCAATCATCCAACCACCCAAACCATAACCACCTCCTTCAACCATCACCCAATCAGACAGAATCACCCTATCACCTAACGACCCAATAACTCAATATGTATCTTATACAAAATGGTACATCCTCAACCTAGTGATAAACGACTAAACAAGTAGGGAACATGCAAAAAATCAGACAGAAAAGCCCACGTTATCCTCTCACTCCATTTCCCTTTCTTGGTCAAACTAATAAGATTACTCCTCCACTACATTCACCCCATCACCCTACCATCACCCAATTACTCCCCCACTACATTATAACCCTTGAACATAATATGTTTCGTCCATAACGACCTCTTCATGACCAATATCACAATTCCCTAATACCAGCAAAAAGCTACAATCCACGACTCCCTCCAACAAATAGAAAGTATAAACAAACATGCAATATAAACAAGTATGCAATATAAACAAGTAGTCAATATAAACAAGTTTCGACTATTGGTCACTAGCCTATGTTACCCACTAACTAAATTCAAAACCAAAATCAAAACCAAATTAGACCCAGCCACCCAATAACCCAATCAACCAGTCACACAAGCCACAACCACCACCTTCAACCACCACCCAATCAAACCCATCATTCAACCATCCAATAACCTAATCACCCAATATGTATGTTATATAAAATAGTACAACTTCAATCTATTTTTAAAAACTAAATAGGTAGGGAGCATAGAAAAATCAAACTAAATAAACAACATTCTACTCTCACTTCATTTCCCTTTCCTCTTCAATAAATAGATTACTAATCCACTACATTCACCCATCATACAAAAAATGAAACTACATAAATAACATTCTCCTCTCACTACATTACCCTTTCCTCATCAAGAAATATATTATTCATCCACTACATTCACCCATCATCCAACATCACCTGATTACTCCTCTACTACATTAAGCCCTTTCAACATAACATCTATCATCCACAACTCACCACCCCTCCACAGCCACTACCACCATCCCCTACTACTAGCAAACACCTGCTATCCACAACTCCCTTCATCAAACATAAAATAAAAACAAGTATGCAATATAAACAAGTTTCAACTACTGGTCACTAACCTATATAACCCAGTCATCCAATCAACAACCAATCACAATCACCCAATAAGACCAAATCACCCCCACCACCCAATAAGTTAGTCATCCAATCAGCCAACCATCTAATTAACAACCACCACCTTCTGCCATCACCCTATCAGACCTAATAAACCAACCACTTAATAACCCAATCACTCAATATATATTATATAAAATAGTAAAACATAACCATGTTGTTGCAAAACTATACAAGTGGGGGGCATATGAAAAATCAAACTTAATAACCCACCCAATCACTCAACCATCACCGTTTTACTAATCCACTACACCATATCCCTTCAACCTAACATGTGCCATCCATAACTCCTTACCCCTCCAAAACCACTACCACCATCCCCCGCTACCTAGAAACACCTCTAATCTACAACTCCTTTCAACAAATAGGCAATATAAATAAGTTTCAGCTATTGGTCACTAGCCTATATTACCTAATAACCAAATTCACAACCAAAACCAATCACCCAAACTGAACCAATCACCCAATCAGACCCACATCCAACCGTGCACCCAATAACCCAATCACCCAATAATTTAACCACCCAATCCATAACCATCACTGAATCACACCCAACCACCCTATCACCCAATATGTATAATATATAAAATAGTACAACCACAACCTTTTTCTAAACAACTAAAAAGTAGGGAGCATACAAAAATATCAAACTAAATAAAACACATTCTCCTCTGTACTACCATTTCCTCTTCAAACAATATAACTCCTCTACTACATTCACTCAATCACCCAAAAATCACCCAATTACTCCTCCACCACATAGTAGCCCTTAAACATAACATATGACATTCCACAACCACTACCATCATCCCCTACAACCAAAAAATATTTGCAATCTAGAACTCCATTAAAAAATAGGCAATATAAATAAGAAGGGAATGAAGCAAGTAGGGGATATAAACAAGTTTCAGAATTAATCAGTAGGACTTCCTTAAACCCAAACATATTGTGACAAGGTATCTCACATAACCATATGCCACACGCATGTCTTAAGACCTATAATCATTAACACCAGTAAAAAAAAAGCCTTAACTTCTTTCTTATTCATGTTATTATTCTATCATCGTAATGCCAACATTACATATCCTCAAGCCATAGGCCATGGACATGCACTAAGGTTATGTATGTATATTACATAGATTAGTATGCATTATTATTATGTAATAAGGCATAATCATCATCCTTTAAGCTATCTTACCTATTACATATTCATAGTTATATTTAGGGAAGCATGTTTCTTATGTAAAAGGTTGTCCATAGCTCATGTATGTCCATATAGCAAGCATGTAAAAAAGATAAAAAATAGAACAAGATAAAACATGGAAAATATCCAAACTAATGCATAAAAAGTGATACCAATCATAGCTATAACATTACTACGATTATTGGTCAATGTTCACTTACATCTTTATAACTATTCAAGAAACAAGGTCAATTTTGTATATCACATGAGTAATAACTAGGCAGATAAGCATGCATGAACCTTATATTAGCTTAAACATCACTCATAAAGCAAGAACAACCAAGTATGGAGTTCTATATGTACTAGTAACACATGTAGGATGGATAGGCTTATCATTTCACCTTATACAAGCATACAACCACCATTCAAGCTTAGGAATTTGAAATTTTAACATGGCAATAGCTTAACCAAGCATAAATCGTCATGGGGATGCTACATAACTAAGAACATAGCCTTTCCTTATGTATTAATGCCTGCAAATATGTATCTCTATCATGCTTAAAAATAAGTGAAAAAGATTAATATATTAAAAATAAAGCACCAAAAATGAACATGCAAGCATCAAATATTGATTTTCCCTCTACATCATTCTATTTCTATATAGATCTAGTGATAAGGGACTATCCACTCACCTCAAACGTATAAAAAGAAGTCAAAATTGCATCTTTGAGGTCCAATGATCTCCCATTCTTGAGCTTGATCTTCAATCGGTAAACATTGACTTTTGCTCAAGCTTTCCCTCATGTCCAATCCTCTGGTCAACAATGAAACATTTTGTGTGAAATCATTTCAGCTTCAGTTGAGCATCATTGATGTTCAAATGATCATCTCTTTTTTTGTTCCTATACAAGGAACCATATCTAGAGGTAGAAGATGGAGGAAAATTTTGAAATCCTCAAGATCTTGTCCAATTTAGTCATGTGTTGGGCTATGATGGTAGAAATGATAGAAATGAAGGTTTAACCCCCACACAAGGGTTTTTCTTCAAGATCTATCATGAATCAAGCTTATAGGGAGGTTGATTATCAACATATTGCCTCTTCCATCACTCTATGGGGATCTAGTATATTGTTTGAAAGAGAAGATACTATTAGTTCATAATGAGGGGGTTCTAGGTCTACTAAAAGCCAATACAAATAAGAAATTTGGCCACCTCAACTTGCATAACTTATGACAATGACCCTAATGTATAGGAAAGTAACCCTAGGTTTGCTCCATCAAGAAACAAAGGCTTACTACCTAGAATCAACCATGCCAAAATAGGTCAATCACCTTAACCAAGTTTTGGATCCCTGAACCTAGCATGAGTTCATCCTAGTCATCCTAAGTTAACTAGTTCCAAACTCTTCTTTCTCTTCTTCTAACCTGAGTTAAACACCTAGGTCATATGTCATGAACCCATTTGAATTCATTCCACCCCAATCCAAGTTCCCTATTGGAAACATATCAAAACTTAATATCTCAAAATATATAATAGACTATCTCATCATGGGTCATTGACCTTCAAGATAGCCATGTTGATGAAACCCCATCTTGAGTTTCCACTGATAAGATAAAAAACCATCACTTATCATTGTCTCTCCTTTTTAAGCTTAATCTAAGGTCAAGGTTCTTCAACCTGACTAGGGTCATGCCAACCTGACTAGGGTTCACTGTGTGGGACCCATTGTATAAGACAATAACTTAAGAAATTTTCCTTATCTTCCCTAAAAGAGAAACCTGACCTGACTACTTGTTACACAGAAATCCCATGATTAGCACTAATTATGAGATCAGGACACATAAGTTGAGAATTAAACATAATACAAAGACCACCCTTAACTTTTTTTTGTTTCAAACTCTTTGTTTTTTCACATTCAATCAAATAAACTAACTACACAAGGGGATTTAAAATTTGATTATTATAATATGGTTTCAATAATAAAGATACATATCTAAACATTTATTCTATTTCTCACACTTCCATGTACATATGACACGATAATTGAATACATTCTCTATTGTTAAGGAAATTTTTTTACACAACATCATTCACAATACTCTCACTTGTATACAAGGACCTAGAGTGACAAGGACCGACTGAACTTAACTAATATGATACTTAGATCTTGTGGTAGATCTACTCTGGCATTGATATTCTTCAAACACACATGGTTTCCCTAAAACTTTGTGAGTAGAGGGGTGAGCCTACTCTCTCAGTGAATGAGTACTTAAAAGAAACAAAATAAAGGACTTTAATAATCAAAGATTTATTATTGAGAAACTAAAATTAAATAGAACAATAACAACCTATAACGGAACTAGTCCACAAACATACATATAGTAGGTTAATCTAGATGAGTTGTAAGAGTAAACCATTCATTAAACATTCGTGATCAATAACAGTAGAAACTAGTAACTCAGAAACATACAAATAGCAAGTTACTCTAGATAACTACAAGAATATAAGAACAACTACACACACTTGATTAATCTCTCGTTCATCTTATTATACATTTAACCCACATGAAGTGTACCATGACATCAGAAAGCATCACAATAAGCTATGATATCACTATATAGAGCTTAGAACCATGCTCAAGTTCCTAGGCTAATAGTCTCATCTACCCCGTCTTTTGTGTACAGTTGCCACATATGGCTCTTGGCAGCTAATGGGAGTGTCCAAATACCTAGACTCCTCTAAACTTGGGTACTCATGTAGAGAGTCAAAGTACTCTAGCCTTTTGAGCATCAATGGACCTATATAGTCCATTGATCGATACAACTCATAACATAGGTACCACCACCATTCTCAATTGTTTTTGGGTACTAAACAATCATAAGGAGTATTCCCTACCATTCAAAACCCCTGCAACCTACTGGTACGTTCTAGCTTACCTCGATATGGACTACCTCCAGACGAGATGCCATTTCCTCCTCACAACACAGGCATCATCATGTGAGGATTATATAGTGTTCAAGGCATTTAATGTATAGTTCACTCTTTAAATACATAGTTCAATCATCAAATCAAAATTTCTTAGTTTAACCTTATAAACAATTATTATCATAAATTATCAACACTTTGTATTGTAATCTGAGCATTTGAGTAACACCACTGATCATACTGAAGAACATCAACATGAACATATTTGATTAAGTCAAACACCCTATCCTTAGGTTTTCATTTGCCTCATTAACATATCACATGACTCACATAAGGATTTAATGCGTCATAAACTTTCACTGAATAAAGATTACTTTCAACAATTTACATATAATCAAACATATATATGAAACTCTAGAATGAATTGAACTAGGGTTTCCATGACATTCACATAAATATCATGCATCATGAATAACTTTGAATAAATGAATTTATAATGATAAAATAATCACATCAATTGAATTTTGTGATGTCTATTTGCAAACTTTCAACTTTCCATTCAACTAGGGTTTCACCATCTTTACTGATATATGTAAAAAACACTGATAACACAAAATAAAATCCAACATAATATACAACATATATGTACTACACATTTAGATAAAACAATCATTCATAAATAAGGATATTCAAATAAGCAAAGTTCTTTATTCAATTTATAACAATTCAGACATAATTGAAAACCATACATTTTGGTATATTCTTATAACTTCTTCAATGATTTTAAGAACTCTATTTTCCATTTATAATATGATTTTATCATCTAAAAGTCATCACAATAGGAAAACAATCCATTTCTAGATCATCTTTTATAAACTTAAATTGAAAGGCACATTTGGTTTGTGGTCGCATACAAAGGAATTAAAGATTTTTTAGGATTTAATATAATTTTATGCAATATACTATTTAAAGGAAGTACCCACTCACCTAGGGTGTGAAAACACCTTAGAAACGTAGCCCAAGATATGAAATTCTATAATCCATATTAAACTCCTAGCAATCCATCACTTTCTTT
This sequence comes from Alisma plantago-aquatica, assembly GCA_963693085.1. NCBI lineage: Eukaryota > Viridiplantae > Streptophyta > Magnoliopsida > Alismatales > Alismataceae > Alisma > Alisma plantago-aquatica. Next base: position 537,411,022 of record OY856409.1, on the reverse strand, counting down.
TTCTTTCCAACTCGAAAATGCTAGGAATGGAGAATTATGGAGAAAAAGTGAGAAAAGGGAGATATTTGATATCATTTCAAAACAAATCAGATGAGGGGTATCATATTGACATGTGAGAGAATAATCACCAAGAAAATCTATATAGAGATGACAAACTTACATGATTTCATCAACTCTAGGAAAAGAAAACCCAAGATCGCCATCTTTTCCAATTTCTCCATCCAAACCCTAGCTCTTCTCTCTCTCTAGGATTTCATTTCTCTAGAATGAATAAATAAGTATGGGAGACCATACAGTGTTAGGTTAATCATAAAAGCAATTTTGGTGCTTGGGTCAACTGCAAACTCATAATGCTTTACACTTTCTTTTATTTTAGTAGGTTTTTTTTCTATCATAAAAATGTTACTCTAAATCATTACTGAATAGGTAATGGATCCTCCAAAAATAATTAAAATTTACCATATTGTTTTAAACAAAGTTGTAGATCTCCAACAAAAATTTAAGGCCATTCCGAGTTACCAATAAATATATAAAAATAAAATACGACTCTACTATAATGCAGTCAGGATGCATGGTCGTCTAAGTTTATCCTGGGAAACTCGACCGACCAACAAGGTCATCACCCATCCAAAATTTTTGATATTTTTAAATATCATTTATAATTGAATTATCCAAACTATATACAAATTTCAAATAAATCCAAATTACATTCAAAAAAATGAAAAGTCATTTGCCATACTGTTATATTTATCAAATTGTGTATTTTATTGTAACATACCAGATCTTGGACCCTACCGTAGAACTTTGATCTTTTGGGCTTAGCCAAACAAGGTTGAGGTTATATCTAAAAGATGTTTAGTATAATCCTAATGAACTAAAGCATGTATAAATCACCTTCATGTAACCTAATGTTTTCACATTAATCTTAGGACAATAATGGACACATAAAATATGTCACATGAAGTAATATAAAATTTGTATAAATAATCACACATAACTCTTTTGGTAATAATATTAAGTTATGGAACATAATGGTATGAGAAATGGTGACAATAATGAAATAATGTGATAATAATGGTCACAAATATTAATTGTGACATAGCTCATTAAAAGAAATCCCAAAAGTGGAATCTAAGTTAAAAATAATGTTCCTTGTGTCCTAATTATCTTGGGAGTCAAGTTTCACATTATTCACATAATAATAATTAATTTAATGCATTTTGGAAAGAGAAGATCTAAGTTTTCTTCAAAATATCTGTTATGACTGCATCTGAGCTTAATTGGTAAACTAGGGTTTACCTGGATGATTATATACTTAATTGGATTGATCATTTCTTAAATCTAATTAATGATGATAACTCAATTATGATGTTTTAAACCTAATAAGAATGTTAAGTGTTCTATTGTTTAAGAAATTAGGGTTTGAGAAACCTAGTTGGCTGAAGTTAGGGTTTTGATGGTACATGAGTATGGAATTTGATCAGGATAGCAGTGTGGTAAATGATTTTTCATATTTTCTACAAATTTTGTATTTAATTGAATTTTGGATATGATATGTATAACTCAATCATGCATATTGGAGAAACAGTTCAGAACATTTGAGTGTTCTTTGAATGTGGTTCTCGGTCAAACTATACTTCGACCAATATGCTAATAGGGTGCTTTTCAGTAGTGTAGTGTTTTATTTTTAATTATTTATTGGTAACTCCAAATGATCTAAAATTTTAACTGGAGATCTGAAACTAAATCATAAACAGCTTGTAAAAGTTTCACAATTTTTGGATCCATTTAGATCTTATCAGTAGACAAATTACAATAACTGACATTTCTACATAATTATGGATAGCAGTGCACTATTCGATTTTTTATTATTTAATGGAAGCTTGGAATGATATCAAATTTTAACTGAAGCTTTGTAACTCAATTGAAGCTTTGTAACTCAATTATACACAACATACTAAATTGTGATAATTTTTAGAGAAGGTTTGATCTCTGAAATACACGAATTCACAGAAACCTTTTTATGACAGAAAAATCTGCAGAAATAAGAAAACGTTTAGTGAGGGGTCAATGTGAAATTAACCCAAGCATCTAAATTACTCTATAAGGTCAACCTAACACACAAGGATCTCTCATAATTCGTGATTCAATCCAGAGAAACAAAATCCTACAGAGAGAGAGTTAGGGTTTGAGAGGAGAAATTGATGGAGATGTTGACCTAGGGTTTTGCGGTCCGAGGAATGATGAAATCATGTAAGTTTAGCTTCTTTGGATATAATTTCATGGTGGATCTTCTCTCACATGTCACAATTCCGTCCCTCCTCTGATTTGATCCAAAATGGTATCAAAACGTCCCCTTTTCTCACTCTTTCTTCATAATCCCTCATTTTTAGGGTTTCCGAGTTGAAAGGAAGAAGAATTGGGTGAATTGCTAGGGATTTGATATGGATTTGAGATTTTCATATATGGGATATGTTTTTATGTTTTCACACATTAGGGTGAGTGGGAAATTCCTTTAGACAGTATATTGCACAAAAATTGGTTAAATCAACCATAATCTTTAATTGCTTAGTATGTGACTAGAAACTCTGAATTGTCTATTTGTTCTAAGTTGTTGCAAAATGATATGAAATGGATTCTTCCTTTGTTTGAATGAATTTCATATGATAAATCATATTAGAAATGTATACAATGAATTCTAATGAGAATTCCCTAAGTATTCACAGAGGTTATAAGAGTAAACTAAAATATAGGGAATTTGTTTATGACTGAAATTTGCTATATAAGTAAATAGAGAAAGTTGCTTATCAAGATCCCCTTTGTTTTTAATGATTGTTTATCTAAATTCATAGTACATATATGTCAGATAGTATCTTGGTATTCGTTTAAAGTGATTAGTGTTTATTTGGTATCTTAGTGAAGAGGGTGAAACCCTAGATGCGAGGAAAGTTGGATATTTGCGAACAGAATTCGTGAAATCCATTTGAAGGGATTTTCTTGACATGATAGACTTTATTTATTCAATGCTATTATTGATGCATGATATCCAAGTGAATGACATGGAAACCCAAATTCAACTAAGTTCCAAGGTTTCATACATATATTGATTTTATATGATTTGTTGATAGTAGTCTTTATTCAGTGAATGTTTATGTCGTATGAAATCTTTATGGGAGCCATGGGAATAAGTTGTTGCCTAGTGAGAGGTGACAAGATGTGTGATGGCCTTGTGAGCCATAATAATACTTGTACAACTAGTGAAATGAATACCTTGGTCTAAGGACCTAGAGGTAATGGTTACCTGTTACAGAGGTAACAATGCTATGTGATGATCTAAGGGTTTGAATACCCAGATATAATAATTATGATAATGATGTGAAGGGATGACAATTCCCAGTAATGTGATAAGGGATTGGGATCCCAAGTATCATGTGTTGTAAAGATTTGAAAAGTACGTGATAGATGTATTACACCTTTCTTTGTAGCATTTGTTGTGATTAAATGAAACCCTAGGGGTAGGGTGTTCAATGAATCAAGTATTGTGATATCAATGTTATCAGTTATTTTATAATTCTTGTCATGATAAGTAATTAAGTATTAATTGAGTTATGAGATGCACAACTCAAGATTTGGGTTGATATGCACATTCTTTGAGAAATTACAAATAAGTTGCAAGTGCTTTTGACAATTACTCATATGTCAAGTAATTAACTCTTATCAGTGTAATAAGATGATAAATTGCATGATTCTAGTGTGTATGTGCCAAGTGGACATGTAATCTGTTTATTTAAGAATTTTAGTCTGCCTGCATGTATAGTATGTTGATAACTCAGTATATTACAATGTTTTGAATATACTGCTCTGCCAAGTTTAGAATGATATACATGTTGTACTATAAGTTCAAATAAGTAGATGCGACACCATAGAGATACCAGAGTCAAGTATAAGTAAGAGAAGGGTACAATGTATAAAAGAGCTTTCTAGGAATTATAAAATAATAGACTTAGGAGCCCTGAACACTTTAGAACCCCTATGTGAGGTCTGCGCCTTAGGGGTGAAACGACCTAACCATGGCAGCGTCCAGTATACGGGGGTCAGAATGTGCTATCATGTGGAATGGGGGATGAAGCCCTAGTGGAAGTTTCCTTAAATTATAGTTTGCAGTGTCCAACATCAACCGGAAGTCATGGTGGCACTAGAGTACAGAAAAGCCAAGAGGTGGCTTGACTCTCCGCCTGTGTGCTCAGGTTAGAGGAGGAGTCCAGTTTAGGCCAGAGAGCCATTTCCCTATTGTAGACTAGGAGAGTAGTCAGACTTAGCATTTCTCGGGTGTGTCCGCTAAGTCTTGTACGGTGTGATCGTAGTGCACTACGAGTCTTCATATGTTGAGTACAGTGCATATGATCAGGGCATAATAAAATGAATGAGAGGTCAAACAAGTGTGTACAATTATTCAATTATTCTTTGAATGTTTCTGAATTATTAGTTCTCTTTATGATCAATCATGCATTTCTTTTTTTTGGAGTAAGGTAAATGATCAATCAAGCATTTCATATATTGATTCACTCTTATAGATATTTAGAGTATCCTTCCATATTTATGATTATCAATTATTAGACTCTTTAAAACTTACTACTGTTATAATTGATATCAATTGCTCAAAAGTACATCTGTAATTATATCAGTACTTTAGACTGTTTCTTTTTTTTGGTCGGCAAAAAACTCTGTTGCTATTGTGATTCCAAAACTTTAGTTACATCATATGCGCACCCCTTAACCCTCCGAAGAGGATTACCAAGACAAACACAAAAAGAAAAAGCTAAGGTCTTACGCAGAAGACTGGAAACAAAGCCAGAAGACCCAGATACAGAAGACAACACAGGAGCATTCATACAGACAAAAAAACTGGTAGGAACATCACCCTGCACAATAGAGGAGCTCCACTGTCAATATGCATACCCACAAAATGTGCAGACTCTACCGAAGGCCGATGACTACCAACTAATATCAATACTCGTGCTCCTATGGTGAGACCCACCTGGGATCTGACTATCAACCATTGATGAAGAGAGCCATCATCAACCACAAAAAGCACTTGAATGCAGCAAGGCATTCCATCAAGCACCATGAAGGTGCTCCAACCCAGGCTGAAGTAGGGGAAGCTATTTGTAGTGCAGGGTACTTCCGTTAGCTAACCATCAAGAGATGTCCTTGATCTAGACACCAACCTTTCCACCATTGGCATTTGCATCATTCCCTGAAAGTGTGGGATCCAGGTGGGTATCCAGCCCCTCTTCATCAAACGACAGTCACCTGATCAAGGACCCTGAGACTACCAGGCATGCACCTGAAAAGCAGAGACAACACCAAAAAGCACAAACCAGTGGTCAAGACAACACGGCTATAGTCGATGGTAAGGAAGCCCCCTGTCCTCCATATGCATTCTGCTAATTTATCTGAAAGAATGGATTCCAGAGCATTTTCAAGCATCTTCGCCAGCCATCATCACAACCAACCCAAGAACCTATTGATAGTAGTCTGCAACCTTCCAGAAGACATACGGCTCAGGCATTGTAAGTCCTGATGAGTACAATGAGCACCCAACCAGAATCTTCACGCCTGACTTCATCGGACACCATGAATGTGTTCCTACACGCAGTAGAAGGAGGGCCAAGAAGGATGAGCATAACACCCCTTAAAGCCAAACCCCATACATGCTCCTGTTTGCACAAGCGTGCCTCATCGAACACCTTGGGGGTGTTCCAGCAAGCACATACAGACATCTGGCGCCACACCACCTCAACCACCCACCGAGAGGCCGCCAAAGGGGAAGCACCGCCATGTCAGGCCCGGTGAGACTCAGCCGCACCAGGGACTGATAGCACCAAGAGAACATAGAAGAAGGGAAGATGCAGACCCCCCCATCCCAAACCCACCTGAGCCCGCAGACAGAACAAAACATCTTAACGGACCCCTTGACATCATTCATAACGCCAGGGACGAAACTCCCCAAACATCTTGCAATATCAACGACGACGCCCGCCTTGGTCCCCAAGCAAAGTAGCCCAAGATAGAGAAGTATAACCAGCCACCGTCGCCATAACTGGCTACATCTCAGACCGAGGAAGAGAAAACGCGGCGAAGGGACGAGCAGCTCAATCACCATCGCAATGATTGGAGTAAACAAACAGCAGGCACCAGATCCAGGGGAAGGCTCTCTCCATCTGTCTCACTTGAACGGGTTGGAGTCGGGCAGCGCTGAAATGCCGACCCACGTCGACCTGATGCCGCGCGTTGCTACATGATCTTCTTCGATCCTGGATACCGATCAGGGGACAAATGGTTGCTTGCTTGAGAACCATTCTTCGACAGGTGATGTTGCCAAGACTGAGGGTATCGATGGCCAGGGGGAGGAAGGCACCGAGGAGGCGCTTCCTCCCCCCAGCGGTAGCCGCCGGGGTAACCCTAGAGAGAGGCGAGAGCTCCTCTAGAGAGAGAGACTCCCCCATGACTATCATCACTTTAGATTGTTTCTTTGAAGTACTCATTCACTAAGCAAGTAGGCTCACCCCTCTACTCACAATTTTTAGGGAAATCACATGGACTTGAAGAAGATATCATTGCATCAGAGTAGATCTGCCATAAGAGTTAAGTCTGAGTATAGTTAATTTCAGTCGGTCCTTGTCACTCTAGGTCCTTGTAAAGAAATAAGAGAGAGTTGTAAATGATGATGTATAACATTATTCCTCTTTTAGCAATATGTGTGAATCAGCAAGTCTTATGTGCTTAAAAGTATGAGGAACATAATGAATGTTCATACATGCATTTTTACTGTTGAAATCAGATTAGAGAAATCAATGTTAAGATTCCCTTGTAAAGTTGGTTTATGTGGTTCAATGTGAGAAAACAAAGAGTTTTGAAAGAGAAGAAAAAGTTAAGGGTGATCTTTTTATTACGTTAAATCCTCAATTTATGCCCTAATCTCATGACTAGTGGAAATTGTGAGATCAGGGTGTAACAACTTGGTATCAGAGCTTAGGCTGAGTTATCAGGGACCATTAAGTTAGTAAGTTAGTCATAAGTGTGGCATATAGGAGATGTTATGATGTTAGCTCTGGGGATTTGAGTATTTGGATATCCTGGCCCAGTATCTGAGTACTTGGATCAACCGGTATCAAGCTACTCTATCTATTCTTTCATGTATACCCTGGCCAAGTATACAGTTGAAGGATGGGCTAGAGAGGAACCCTAGAAATATTAGGGTTAGAAACAAGATAAGTAACATGAATTAAGAGCATAAATATAAAATGAGATAGAAATTTCATTTCATATTGTTATTTTATTGGAGATGAATAGAAATGTTCTTATATGTTTGAATTCAGATATTCAGTATTTTGAAATATATATGGGTCTTTAAGATTTGTTGTACACTATGCAGTTGTAGCATTTATTGATTGCATTCTTTGTATCAAGTAGACTAGAAATGATCTTTGAATGAACTTTCCTAAGTGGATATTCTTTCACACATGTTTGAGATTAATAGGAGTTGGTTAATCTTAAGTAGCTCTTGGCTACAGGATTGCAGGTTCGGCCTAGTCTGGCTGGCAGGATGCATTACTGGGATCTAATGACTCCTATTAACAAAATGATAAGAGTAGACTCTGGATAAATTAGACCCACATCATAGTGAGAATGTACATACACTAAGATGTTGAAACATATGGGAAAGATTAGAATAGCTAAGATTAGTTGGAACTGATATCTGAGACCCAACTTTGGGGCCTCATATGAGAAATCTTTAATTGGGAATAAAGGAACACAACATAAGGTTCATATTAAGTTTAATGATTAATATTATATCAACTCTAAATATGAAATATGGAAAAGATATGAGAAAAGTATGTAAGGGCTAAGAATCAATCATGAGGAATGGATTATATAACCGAGTAAAATGTTTTTATGTACTCCAAAGCAAAGGAAAAATAGAAGAAAAGAGTTAAGTATACGATAAGTAAATATAAGTGAAGAGTCTTTAGAATTTTTAAATTAAAAAGAATTAGATAAATATGTAAATCATAAGACTAGGATAAGAAACTAAGTTAAAACAAAGATAAATGTTAGAAATGATGAGCTTGATTAAGGAATGAGGGTTATGATATAATTGAGAGCATGGAATGTATACCTTTATTAATAAGTTTAATACATTCATCCTTACTACCTTTGGATTCCAAGTCTCTATAGAACAACAAACTAGTTTCTAAAAAAAAAGAAAAAAAGTTTAGCTTAACAAAATGAATAAGTTATACAAATGTAGACTATACTCAGGCAGGAAAAACTTGATATAAGAGAAAGTATGTTTCACCCATGCATGAGTCGTTTGATTTTAAAATGAAGGATATGTGATGTATTAAACATGAGTTGAAACTAGTAGAGATATTATTGATTTAGAATTTCAACTTCACATTAGTAGAAGGATAAAAAGAAATATGTGCAACATGGTATACATGATCATACACATGAATAAGCAACATGATCATAAGAGAAAAGTAGAAGTTAAAGATAACAGGTGGAAGAGTAGTATATGGTAAGAGGATTATGGAAAGTAAGGAAGGGTTTGAAACATGGTGGAGTAATATATATTATAAAAGAAAGAGGTTAGGAGATTCAATCAAGTGCTAGTTAGTCAAGTATCCTTGTCGATAACTAATTAAACCTACATACCACAAATGTATTAATGGGATGTTTGAAGATAAGAATTCTAAGTCTCGAACCATCTTCTCTTCCATATATTACTTAATGAGAGAAATGAGGGAATGAAGTGATAAGAAAATGAATCATATCTGATGCATAACCACCATGGTAGAGGCATCTAGTGAGTGTAATAATGACACACAATATGATGATGAAACCCTAGAAGGGTAAATTGAGAATGTAATCTATCTGAATGGCCAATTAAGATGAAGGAAATTTGATTGATAAGATAAGGAAGACTTTAGTAAAAACTAGTGAGATCCAAAGTTTGAATTTCAAATTAAGGGAGAAAAGTCACACCACAATAACGTCATGCTACTGATAAAGGCCAAAACCTAGAATGTTTAGAGTTGTAGTAGTTCAAGGGTTGTCACTAGTGATTTGACCTTGAATACTAGCATCTCAATAAAACAAGATCATGAAATTTACACTATGAGAAGTAAACTAGCACTGATAGTAATCCAAGCTAATCTGAAAGGTAGATAAACAATATGGAAATGATTTAGAGCAAAGGATAAGAAATAGATTTGTAATATAAGAGGTGTGTTTTGAACAAAAGGAGAAATACAATATGAATGAAGAGTGATATGAAATAAATTCTTGCAGTAATAGCAAGAATGATGAATAATCTATTCATACCTTGTATGTTTCAATTTTAGGGATGTTTAATCTACATGATTAAAATGAGAAGGATTAAACGATTAAAATGAGAAGGATAAGTAGCAAAAAGTAAGTAGTAATGAATGAGGAGAGAGATAAGAGAAAACAATGGATTTTAGTAATATGTGATTTTTTTTAGAAGTATAATTTGTTGAAGGTATATTAAGGGATGTAAATTGGTTCTACATATGATTTCAGTGTACATATGCAAGCAATATGTTAATTAAAGGTGTCTGATAGTTTAAGTCATTCATACCATTAATCCATCTTAGTATTGTACAATTGTGGTATGGTGATATGGGTTGAATGATGATGGAACAAATGGAGGGTTACCTTGAATAAGGTAGTCTTACCTATTCACTCACATGAATAGAAGGGATGATAACCATATTGTATTGATATGTAACCCTAATGAGGTGTATCTTGTTATGCCTAGCTTTAATATAACTAAGTGATGGTAATTGGGTATGAATAGTCCTTGAATGAATAATACAATTATGGAGTACTCTGTTACTATTGTTGAAACCCTAATATGCTATAACCTGATGGTTACACCTTGAATTATGTGTGGGTTGATACTTGAGAATAGTATGGAATGTGATGGTAATGCTTCACCTTATGCATACATGATCCAATGGCGATGTCGTGAGTAGTAATGTACAATTGTTGTTGAATCTAGTCTTTTAACTCAAGACTATTTTGCTATTTGAGTAGCACAATAGTAAAATTCAAAAGACCATGGTGAACTCTCTTTCGTGATTTAGAGGTAATACATAATAATAGTACATATTTAGCAGTATGAATTGAGATAGTTGGATCAGATTATCGATGTTGAGGTAACACCTCAAGAGTATGAAAATATTGAAATGGTTGTTTCTCTCTCTATCCTATGATTTATTGTGGCATAGAGAATTTGTTTGTTATCACTGAGAATTATTTTAATCATGTTGTGATTTAGTAAAGGAATAAAGGACTTAATGTTGAAAACTGCATTCAAGTATGAAATATAAGAATATAATGACATGTAAGATTTCAAAAGCTTAAAATAAACCTTGAATGCACTTTACTTGCATATTTATGTTTTGGTGATGAAACCTTTTTAGGGGTGGGGGAGAATTTTTATGACCGCATCTGAGCTTAATTGGTAAACTAGGGTTTACCTGGATGATTATATGCTTAATTGGATTGATCATTGCTTAAATCTAATTAATGACGATAATTCAATTATGATGTTTTAAACCTAATAAGAACGTTAAGTGTTCTATTGTTTGAGAAATATAAACCCTAGTTGGCTGAAATTAGGGTTTTGATGGTACATGAGTATGGAATTTGATCAGGATAGCAGTGTGGTAAATGATTTTTCATATTTTTTTACAAATTTTCTATTTAATTGAATTTTGGATATGATATGGATAACTCAATCATTCATATTGGAGAAAAATTTCAGAATATTTGAGTGTTCTTTGAATGTGGTTCTTGGTCGAACTATACTTTGACCAAAATGCTGACAGAGTGCTTTTTAGTAGTGTAGCGTTTTATTTTTATTTATTTATTGGTAACTCCAAATGATATGAAAGTTTAACTGGAGATATAAAACTCAATCATAAATAATATGAAAAATTTTCATAATTTTTGGATGCATTTAGACCTTATCGGTAGACGAATTACAGTAACTGACATTTCTATAGAATTCTAGATAGCAGTGCACTATTAGATTTGTAGTTATTTAATGGAAGCTTGGAATGATCTAAAATTTTTATTGAAGCTTTGTAACTCAATTATAAACAACTTTATAAAGTATAAATTTTTTTAAAAGGTTTGATCTCTAAAATGCATGAATTCCCAGAAACCTTTTAATGACAGAAAAATCTGCTGAAATAAGAAAAAGTTTAGTGAGGAGTCAATGTGCAATCAACCCAAGAAGCTCAATTACTCTATATGGTCAACCTAACACACAAGGATCTCTCATAATTTGTGATTCAATCTCGAGAAATGACATCCTAGAGAGAGAGTTAGGATTTGAGAGGAGAAATTCATGGAGATGTTGACTTAGGGTTTTGCAGTCTGAGGAATGATGAAATCATGTAAGTTTAGCTTCTTTGGATATAGTTTCATTGTGAATCTTCTCTCACATGTCAAAATTCCGTCCCTCCTCTGATTTGATCCAAAATGGTATCAAAACTTCCCCCTTTCTCACTCTTTCTTCATAATCCCTCATTTTTAGGGTTTTCGAGTTGAAAGGAAGAAGAATTGGGTGAATTGCTAGGGATTTCATATGTATTTGAGATTTTCAGATATGGAATACATTTGTAAGTTGTTTTCACACCTTAGGGTGAGTGGGAACTTCCTTTAAATAGTATATTGCACAAAAATTGGTTAAATCAACCATAATCTTTAATTGCTTAGTATGCGACTACAAACCCTGAATTGTCTATTTGTTCTAAGTTGTTGCAAAATGATATGAAATGGATTCTTCCTTTGTTTGAATGAATTTTAGATGATAAAATCATATCATAAATGTATACAGTGCATTCTAATGAGAATTCCCTAAGTATTCACAGAGGTTATAAGAGTAAACTGAAATATAGGGAATTTGTCTATGATTGAAATTTGTTGTATAAGTAAATAGAGAAAGTTGTTTATCCAGATCCCCTTGGTTTTGAATGATTATTTATCTAAATTCATAGTACATATATGTCAGATACTATCTTAGATTTCATTTAAAATTAGCAGTGTTTGTTTGGTATCTCAGTGAAGAGGGGGAAACCCTAGATGCGAGGAAAGTTGGATATTTGCGAATAGATATCGTGAAATTTATTTGAAGAGATTTTCTTGACATGATAGACTTTATTTATTCAATGCTATTATTGATGCATGATATCCAAGTGAATGGCATGGAAACCCAAATTCAGCTCAGTTCCAAGGTTTCATATATATATATATATATAGAGAGAGAGAGAGAGTTAGGCTAGGATACACTTAAGTGTATTGAGGCCGGGATACAATGAACTTTTTAGCCTTTGGATTTGCCCAGTTTTTCATCTGTGGCTGGGATTAATCTCACCCACTACAACCTATTCAACGGTCGCCCCCCACCCACTCTCTCTCTCTCTCTCTCTCTGTCAGACTCCCCTCGTCAGTCTCTCTCCCCCGCTCTTCTCTCCCTCCTCCCGCTTCCCTCTTCTCCTAGGCGTCGGCGACCGCAGGCTGCCCGCCCGCAGCATTCCGCCGCCCGCAGCATTCCGCCGCAGCGCCGACGACCACTCCGCCTCTCTCCGCCATCTCTCCGCCCTACTCTCTCTCTCTCTGCAGGGAACCAACCCTATGGCGACCGGCGACCGGCGGCGGCGACTCGGATTCTCAAGGTCTTCAGCGGTTCGAGATCCCTATATCGTACCTGTACCACCCTCTGTTCAGTGGTCTCCTGGAGGCTGCCCACGAGACGTACGGCTACCGGTACTCCTCCGGCCCGCTGACTCTGCCTTGCTCCGTGGATGACTTCCTCCACCTCCGGTGGCTCATCGAGCGCGAGTGCGGCGGCGGCGGAGGAGGAGGTTCCGGTTCGTCGTCGTCGCAGCACCACCATGGAGGGTTCGTCCAACAGCAGTCCCACCACCCGCTCCGGTTCAACCCGTCCATATACTTCCACTCGTGCCGGTAGCTAGCACAACTAATTATCGGCCGGACCGGATATCCATGATGTTCATGGGCTGCTGCCAAACAACTAGTTATATATGTATGCATCTTCAGGGAGGCTGTAGTTGAGTTTGTATGTGCATCTCGGTAGCTAGTAGCTAGGTTGAGTGAGTGAGGCTAAAAATCGATCGGCCACTTCCGGCTAGCTGTTCCCGTTGTAAAATTACGAGTGCTGCGAGTGCGGAAACATGCACGCAGCTACAATTTTGATATACGTATACCATGAACTGGTTCAATTAGTTTTAGCTGTAACATGCAACTCTTACATCTTTTGTCTCCCTCTCTCTACGTTTACTAATAAGCTAATCCTGTTTACTCGTCGATCTTCAAGATCGAGCTAGCCTATTTTATTGGATAGCCACCACTGTTATAAAAAAATCTTATAAATAACATTGACCAGTGCAAAACAAACAGATGGAATCATTTCAGCACATTCATAGGAATTTTGTTTAATAGTTCATCCTATCAAAATACAACTCTCACGAAGCAACAAGTGCGAAATTACAACCAAAGAGGTGCTATACGTGAAAAACTGAAACAAGGCTTTGCACATCCATGGGAATTCAACTGTAAACAGGTCATCGTAACATTCTTTTCTGGCGCCTTGGTATCTCCCTCCTGGCATATAGCTTCTCCATTTCATTTAATTCACGGCTAGAACCATCTGTAAGTATTCCCTCTTCTGCACTTGTGAAGTTCCATCCTTTGGGAAGTCGCCTTCTGCTATACTTACGATGGTACACTTCACCAGCTATCTGTACGGCAAAAGAACAAAATCATATAAATTAGCTGAATATAACTGTGTTTTTAAGAGTCCAAAAAAATCATCCATTTATTGGCAAGGGACAAGCAGAAAAAGATGAAAACATGTATTTACAGCCATGTGAATTCTTCATCCACTGTATCTTATTCTTCCCCAGACTCATAAATATGATCAAGGTCATCTGCATCGGATTTATCGTTGGCAACCTGCAATATACATTTCCATAACATGAGAGACAAGGATTATAAAATTCAAAGATCATGCAATATAAGATTAGAGAAACTACAATGCTTTGTAACTTACCCCAGATCTACATGTACGACTATTGTGCCCTTTTCCATTACATGTACTGCATGTCCTTTGTCTTTTTGCTTTTAACTCAGCTTGTGGCTTAAACCTTTGTGGTTTCCTGTTTCCTTTACAATGTGATGGTGGTGGATCTCTTGCTTGCATGTCATCTTCCACATCTTGAATTCGGAGCACACATTGACTACCTTGTGTTGGAATGTGAGTTTGAGATGATGGCATGCCTTCTCCACAAGAAGTCGTTCCCATTTCTTTTTGTAAAGACACAATGTTGGCATAAGTGTTTTCAAATAACTCATGCACATCAAGGTAGGTGTCCTTATGTTTAGAAGATATATCAATTAACTTCATTGCCGATCTACAAAGTGAGTTGAACCTGCCCAAAGGGGTACTTCCATCAACTTCTTCACAAGTCTCTTTCACATAATGATTTGCACTTTTGGTTTTTGCTTCCCTAGTCCATCTATTCAACACATATAGAGGTGGTATCTTATGAACTTTAAGATAAAGCATCACTTTTAGTATATGACCACATAAGATGCCAAAAAACTGAAATAACTTGCATTCACAAAAGAATTCTTCATAATTTTGATTAACTTGTACTTCTTAGCTATTCTTTGATACAAATGCAAGTGACTCACTGCCAACACGTGAAATTTCATATATGGAATCTTTATGAACCTCCTCTAAATCATAGCATGAGGTCAATTTCATTTGTTCTTTGAAAGATTTAAAAACGGATCTTGTGTAGACATCCCTAGCATGTTTCTCAATGGGAGCATAAGACCGTAATGATGGTTGGCCATCCTTAGTTCTGTAGTCTTCTTCATCCTTTTTGTCAAAACGATTCTCAACCACCTTCTCATATGCTTGGACAAATTTAAACAATGGCAAATGATTGTTTACATGATCTTTGAATATTGCATTCATGCTCTCACTCCGTTGTGTTGTAGACATGTTGGCAAAAAATGTGTCTCTAAAGTATACAAGTATCCATTGCTCTCTGATATTCCATAACAAGGTTAGATGTGAGTTGTCACCCAAATTGTATGATGTTATCATCTTCTTCCATCTTTCTTCAAACTCATGAACGGTGATGGGTTGATTGATGCAAGATTTAAACTCTTCACAAAACCCAACAACAGTACCATAAATCACACCCAGATGTTCACGTGCCTTTCTCATTATGTGCCATTGACAACAACGGTGTACTACATTAGGAAATACAATGCGAATAGCCTTCTTCATTGCAGGATCTTGATCAGTTAAGATTGCCTTGGGGTGCTTTCCATACACAGCTTCCAGAAATGTGCGAAAAACCCATACAAATGAGTCAGCGGTCTCATCTCGTAATAAAGCACAACCAAACAAAGTAGACTGCTTGTGATGATTCACCCCAATAAAAGGTGCGAATGGCATATTGTATCTATTAGTCATGTAAGTTGTGTCAAATGTAACCACATCGCCAAATGTTTGATACGCCATTCTTGACCTCGCATCTACCCAAAAGATATTGCGTGCACAACCCTCATCATCAAATAGTACATAATAGAAGAATGAAGGGTTTTTTGCTTGCTGCTTTTTGAAATGATCTAATGTGGAGGCTACATCAACACCTATGTATCTCCTCCTCAAAGAAACAAGTTTGTTGCTTAAATCTTTTCTTGTGAATGTGACATTATGAATTCCACCTTGTTGGCTAGCAATAAGTGACATTATTTGTGCACTAGAAATATTTTGATCATGCATCGCCTGAATCAATTCATGAACCTCAGAAGACATACGACGGTGTGACCGATGAAACCTCTTTTTAGATGGACTCTTGGTGAGATCATGGTTGTGCTCTTTGTCAAAGCTCACAACCACCCACTTTGTGTTTTCTTATAGCTTGACTCTCATTTGAGCCTTACATCCAGTTCGATTAGAAATGACATCTTTTTTTGGGGTACCCTTATCACCATTGTCTTCCTTCTTTTTTGGTCTATATAACCCTTCCTTGGAACACATGAATACCCTATTTGTGATTGTTTTGGTTTTAGCTGAGACATAGTGATTCCCCTTCCTTATGCTAAATCCCATACGATATGCATATTGATTGTAAAATTCCTCCGCCTTATCAAGACTGTCAAATTGCAAACCTATAAAAGGTTCTAGTTCAGATTGTACTTCCACCCTTTCGACATCCACATCGGTCTCATTTTCTTCACCAAAATTTTCATTTGCATCCACTGCATGGTCATGAGCTAACCAATCTATTCCCGCCATACCATCAACATCATGATAAAAATCCATATCTACACATAAAACACATAATCACCCCCTTGTTTGTATTTAGGAAAATGAAACCATATTGTTAAATTAAAACAAAATCTAACCATGTACAGATTGTTGTGTGGTGCTAGTGCCTTCCATATCCGACCAAACTGGGATATAACAGTCCATATCTATTAAGGGCAAAAAAAGATTATAACAGTCAATATCTATTATTATGTACAATACAACTGAAGATATGCATATTATTATGTTTCCTAAAGGCCTAGTCCATCTGTCTGGTGAATGCAGGAGACAATAAAGGTGGCAAGACAATAAAGGTGGCAGAACAGATCCAAGCCCGGACCACTACTGGATCTGTGTAAAGAATCAAACGAACAACAAAAGGAAACAAGTATGCGCAAGAAATCAAATGAACAACACAAACACGCAAGTATGGACAGTTTAATTCTAAAATGTGTTTAACCAGTATTGGTCGGTGTTTGAATACAGAAACAAGTCAATTGTCTTTATACAATGGCATAGCAGAGGCAATCCAAGAGTGATCTTCTTCAACATGCTCTATTGTTCCTGTAACTTATTTGTTAAAATCATGGGACAACCTCGAAGCAAGTACAAAAAGTGAACGTCACCGGAGACCAAGATTTCAGTAATCCAATACCCTCTGTATCCCTTTACATCTAAGGTATTAGTAAGAAATAAAATGCTCCCAACTAGGATAGTCTGTCTTACCTCATCGTTAGAGATGGAGGAGGAGTAATAGGCAGAGGGCTCCTGGGTGAAGAGGAACGACGGAGGGAGAGGAGAGCAGTCAACCCGGCGCTGTGGGGAAGAAACCGTCACCGTCGCCGTGGGTATACTAATGGGTAAATAGATAAATCTTATCCTAATGGGTAAATAGATAAATCTTATCCTAATGGGTAAATAGATAAAGCACGAGGGTAAAGCATCTCCCTTTATCTTACCCTCTTTATATAAGGTAGAACCCTTTATCTTACCCTCTTTATCTACGGTAGAACTGATGAAGGATAAATGAATGGTGGATAAAAATATGATTATCCTTATCTATACCCTACAAGGTATAGGTAGTAGGTAAACTGATAATACCCTACCCATTTAGGGCCGTAACAACAATGATACAAACAAGTGATGCTTTGTGCTTGCTAGGTAAATCGACCACAGGATTGGCGCTTTATGCAGGTTCAATCAGGCATGAGATGTACTGATCCGCAACTACACTGTCAGCTTGCAAACTTGTCAAGAAAATCTTTATGGATCTTACAAACAGACTCCCGATTCCAGTACTAGTGAAGGTTGGATTCTTACCAATTACCATGCCATTCAGCAGAAAGAAAGAAAGAAAGAAGAATGAAAAGAGACAAAAGACAGCTGCACATCCATCAGATCGATCAACAAAACAACTCTCGAAAATGTATATACTACTTGGATTTGGCCCCTCCGCCGTCGGTTGGTTTCTGCCTGTCCGGTGGAGGGTAGTTAGATGCCACCGACGGGCTTGAGGCACTGATAACATCTCCTGCGGTAGTCTCGGGCTTGGACTTGGAGTAGAGCGTGAAGTACCAGATGCCACCGATGATGGCGAGCCCCACTGCCCCCATGGCGTAAGGGCTGTAAGGTAGGCACGACCGCTGGTGGAGCACCTCCCTTGGCGTCTACCCCAACGGGTGCTGACCATGCTACCGACACGAGTGGAAGTATATGGACGGGTTGAACCGGAGCGGGTGGTGGGACTGCTTTTGGACGAACCCTCCATGGTGGTGCTGCGACGACGACGAACCGGAACCTCCTCCTCCGCCGCCGCCGCACTCGCGCTCGATGAGCCACCGGAGGTGGAGGAAGTCATCCACGGAGTAAGGCAGAGTCAGTGGGCCGGAGGAGTACCAGTATTCGTACGTCTCGTGGGCAGCCTCCAGGAGACCACTGAACAGAGGGTGGTACAGGTACGATATAGGGATCTCAAACCGCTGAAGACCTTGAGAATCCGAGTCGCCACCGTCGGTCGCCGGTCACCGTAGGGTTGGTTCCCTGCAGAGAGAGAGAGAGTAGGGCAGAGAGATGGCGGAGAGAGGCGGAGTGGTCGTCGGTGCTGCGGCGGAATGCTGCGGGCGGGCAGCCTGCGGTCGTTGACGCCTGGGAGAAGAGGGAAGCGGGAGGAGGGAGAGAAGAGCGGGGGAGAGAGAGCGGGGGAGAGAGACTGAAGAGGGGAGTCTTACAGAGAGAGAGAGTGGGTAGGGGGCGACCGTTGAATAGGTTGTAGTGGGTGGGATTAATCTCAGCCACAGATGAAAAACTGGGCAAATCCAAAGGCTAAAAAGTTCATTGTATCCAGGCCTCAATACACTTAAGTGTATCCTAGCCTAACTCTCTCTCTCTCTCTCTATATATATATATATATTGATTTTATATGAATTGTTGATAGTAGTCTTTATTCAGTGAATGTTTATGTCATATGAAATCTTTATGGGAGCCATGAGAATAAGTTGTTGCCTAGTGAGAGGTGACAAGATGTGTGATGACCTTGTGAGCCATGAGAATACTTGTAAAACCAGTGAAATGAATACCTTGGTATAAGGACCTAGAGGTAATGGTTACATGTTATAGAGGTAACAATGCTATGTGCTCAGCTAAGGGTTTGAATACCCAGATCCAGTAATTATGACAATGATGTGAAGGGATGAGAATTCCTAGTAATGTGATAAGGGATTGAGATCCTAGGTATCATGTGTTGTAAAGATGTGAAAAGTACGTGATAGATGTATTAAACCTTTCTTTGTAGCATTTGTTGTGATTAAATGAAACCCTAAGGTAGGGTGTTCAATGAATCAAGTATTGTGATATCAATCTTCTCAGTTATTATTAATAATTCTTGTCATGATAAGTAATTAACTCTTAATTGAGTTATGAGATGCACAACTCAAGATTTGGGCTGATATGCATGTTCTTTAAGAAATTATATATAAGTTGCAGGTGCTATTGATGATTACTCATATGTCAAGTAATTAACTCTTATCAGTGTAATAAGATGATAAATTGCATGATTCAAGTGTGTATGTGTCAAGTGGACATGTAATCTATTTATTTAATAATTTTAGTCTGTCTGCATGTATAGTATGTTGATTACTCAGTCATTACAGTGTTTTGAATATACTACTCTGCCAAGTTTAGAATGATATACATGTTGTATTATAACTTCAAATAAGAATACGCGACACCATAGAGATACTAAAGTCAAGTATAAGTAAGAGAATGGCACAATGTAGAAAAGAGCTTTTTAGGAATAATAAAATAAGAGACTTAGGATCCCTGAACACCATAGAACCCCTATGTGAGGTCTGCGCCTTAGGGGTGAAACGACCTAACCCTGGAAACGTCCAGTATATGGGGGTCGGAACATGCTATCAGGTGGAATGGGGGACAAAGCCCTAGTAGAAGTCTCCTTAAATTATAGTTTGCAGTGTCCAACATCAACCAGAAGTCCTGTGGTACTAGAGTATAGAAAAGCCAAGAGGTGCCTTGACTCTCTACATGTGTGCTCAGGTTAAAGGAGGAGTCGAGTTTAGGCCAGAGAGCCATTTCCTTGTTGCAGACTAGGAGAGTAGTCAGACTTAGCATTTCCCAGGTGTGTCCGCTAAGTCTTGTACGGTGTGATCGTAGTGCACTATGAGTCTTCATATGTTGAGTATACTACATATGATCAGGGCATAATAAAATGAATGAGAGGTCAAACAAGTGTGTACAGTTATTCAAGTATTCTTTGTATGTTTCTGAATTATTAGTTCTCTTTATGATCAATCAAGCATTTCATATATTGATTCACTCTTATAGATATTTAGAGTATCCTGCCATATTTATGATTGTCAATTATTAGACTCTTTAAAGCTTATTGCTATTATAATTGATATCAATTGCTCAAAAGTATATCTGTAATTATATCAGTGTTTTAGACTATTTCTTTGAAGTACTCATTCATTGAGCGAGTAGGCTCACCCCTATACTCACAATTTTAAGGGAAATCACATGGACTTGAAGAAGATATCATTGCATCAGAGTAGATTTGCCACAAGAGTCAAGTCTGAGTATAATTAAGTTCAGTCGGTCCTTGTCACTCTAGGTCCTTTTAAAGAAATAAGAGAGAGTTTTAAATGATGATGTATAACATTATTCCTCTTTTAGCAATATGTGTGAATCAACAAGTCTTATGTGCTTAAAAGTATGAGGAACATAATGAATGTTCATACATGCATTTTTACTGTTGAAATCAAATTAGAGAAATAAATTTTTAGATTCCCTTGTAAAGTTGGTTTATGTGGTTCAATGCAAGAAAACAAAGAGTTTTGAAAGAGAAGAAAAAGTTAAGGGTGATCTTTGTATTACGTTAAATCCTCAATTTATGCCCTAATCTCATGATTAGTGGAAATTGTGAGATCAGGGTGTAACAATATCAAATAAAATAATAAATGAATCCAAAATAGGAAAATAATCTTGGATTTGTAATCTACATAATGAATACAACCTTTGCATGAATTTTCATCCAATTTGGAAGATGTTTTGTTTAAAAGATGATATCAGGAGATAGAAAGTGTGTAGAACCTTCAAAATATTAAATAATTGTACTAACAACTCCAACATGTAAAATTTATGGCAAAGTCATATCCAACACATCAAATATGACTTGTGGGTGAAGTTTCATAAAATTTATAGAATCTTATAACCATTAATGCATGAGGAAAGAGAAAATAAGATTGGGTTTATTTAACACATTAAGTTCCCAAAAGGAAAATCTAATTTAATAATCAGAATCTACATGTCATAATTAGCCTCGGTGCACAATTTCACCTAATATGGTGTTTATTTGCACATTCAAAAGAAGAAAGAGAAAAAGAGAAATAAATGCATTCACACTTTATTCCAATCAATTTAGGAATTCATTTAATCTGTCATGTGGTTTGTTTCCAGATTAATTGGGTCACATGGTTTATTTCCCAATTCACTTACCTTTCTCATGGTTCTTGCTTGTAACTCAATTTTATTGATGATCATGGGATTATCTTTAGACGACTCAAATTCTTTCTCCTACCTCTCGCTACCTTATTTCCGGTTTCTTTTCTCGCGCCCAGGGACCCATTCGCTGTGATCTTTCCTTCTCTGATTTCTCCCTCTTCTCTCTATTTCCTTCTCTGGTTCCTTCTCCCTCACCTTTGTCACCCTTCCCCAAACCCATAGCTATATATATAAGCTAGGTTTTCTTCGTTTCCCTACAACCTCCACAATCCGGTCCTCTTTTCCTCTGTTTCACCCCTGTCCTTCCTTCCATTCGTGTCTCCTCACCTATTTGGTTCATCGGACCACCTCCCAATGGTCCCAAATTCTACACCAAAGTCCCTGGACTAATTATCCCTCACTATTTTGGCCCCTTCAGACTCTGTGTATCGATTCCCTGCTCTAGTCACTTTCTTCAGCTGCTGGTTTGTCGACCTGACATCTAGGACCCGCTGGACCGTTTGAGGTGACACTTTGCACATCCTGGTTATCCTGTGAAGCTTTTGCCTCTTCCAATTTATTCTCTTGGTAGGTGAGATTATTTTCCCTCTTTCTGCTGGGTCTGTGCTCAAGACGCGTTGATCTGTGGTGGTGCTTCCTTATCTCAGGTTGTTTGAAGTCGGAGGCACGATGTGAGTGCTTGGATGATGTTTTCTGGCGTTGGAAGTCAGTCGATTGGTTTTTATTTCCCGCTTGATGTTCTCTTGGAGCTCAGAGTCTCCTCTTCATCTCGTGTGGTTGAGAGAATGAAGAATATGACATACGATGCTTTCTCAAATTTACCCCTCTTTTCTTCTTTCTTGTTTTGATTTCTCGCCAGGGGTAATATCGTCATTTCAGGCCTAGTTGTTTGGTTATGACTTTGAGACGAGATGCCAAGTTTTCTGAGGGGCCAGTAGAGTTGGCCAGCACCCATTGGTCCAACTCAGCACGTGTGCCTACTCTCCCTCTCTCCCTCTCTCTGTGGTTTTTCTCTTACGTGGATTTATCTGATTGGTCGATTTTCAAAAATTCATACCTAATTCTTTGCTTGTCCAAAAATTACAAACAAATAGTCTTTGGATAAAAAAAATAAGATCTATCTTATGGTGTTGCTTTTGTCACCTAAATCCAGTGTTGAAAATATGTAATTTTAACAGATTTTCCTAAATAAGTAATAACTTGCCAAATTCATAGCTAAATATTTAAAATTCAGAAAAATATAATAAAATATGTTTTAGACTAAAAAAGGTAATCTAAAATACGACATGGTTTTAATAACCTAACTTGCATATAAAGAAAAAGGTAATTTTTAGGGTTTAAATAATCAATGTGGTATTGACCTAAAATCTACATATATGTTCAATAGGTTCTTTGGAGGCGTAGACTTGGATCTAGAAGTGACTTGGATTTGTATAGACTCTAAAGTGATGTATGTTGTATCCCCTATTTTTCCTTTGAGAAATTAACATATGTTTCTTCTTTCTCTTGGTCCTATGGACATTAGCCTATACACAATGTCTATTCTTTTGAAAATCATGGTTCATGTGAACTACCTTATTTGTTATTGATCATGTGATCATGGATATTATTTTGGACTCTTATATTATGCATTGTTCAT
The DNA here is from genome assembly GCA_963693085.1 of Alisma plantago-aquatica. Classification (NCBI taxonomy): domain Eukaryota; kingdom Viridiplantae; phylum Streptophyta; class Magnoliopsida; order Alismatales; family Alismataceae; genus Alisma; species Alisma plantago-aquatica. The sequence continues at coordinate 537,387,914 of OY856409.1, read as the reverse complement.
GTTGGAACTCCATATGATGACACATAATGTCTTTTTCCCACTTGTGAGGTGGATGTATATGTTGGTCACTTTTATGGTGACTAGTTTGTATAATCTGACTACACTTTCTATTTGCCTCTAAATTAAACATGCTATGTGATTCTGTAGCACTAGAGTAGTGTAACTTCATTGGTTTTGTTTATGGGAAGATGTGTATTTCCTGCTCGGGGCAATGTGCTCCTCTTATTTTTGGGATGGAGGTAGCCCCATACTTGGGTTTCAAATTTATGAGGTTTGGCCCATTTTATATATTGGGAGTTTGGCAGTATGTCATTCTCTATCAGGTTTCAAGTTTGTGTGACTTGGCCAAATTTGTATTTATATTGTTCTAGGGCTATGCTTATCTCACATGCATGCATGATATTGATGATTATTGTGGGGTGTGTGCCCTACTTTATCTTATTGTGCTTCATTTCCCACCATAGCAGTGGATGTATATATGGAACAATCTTTTATTTGTTTTAGTGGAAAGTATCTTCTTTTGTGATTCATTTCTCTTGATACCCACTTGGGTGGTACTTTTCTTTTCTATGGGAAGCCATTATATTTGGTCCTTTATTTCATAGTATTGCTCAATTTCCTTTTAGTTTGCACATACCAGACTTTGATGATGTTATCTATTTTTCTCTTCTTGCTGGGGTATGCTTCCAACCCTAGGTGAAGGATATGGAGGACATGACATAACGTTATGGACCTAGCTTAAGGAGTTAAATCCGGGACATAATCTTGATGTGGTTTGGATTTCCCTCTACATGGATCCTTATGATGTACCTTTACATGTAAGTTTAAGATGTTCTTTTGTAACCTTATGAGAAATTAAATATAGTCAATGTTTTTATTCCGCTGATACACTTTGGTTGTTTTGTATACCATAAATAAGATTTGAAAATTTTAGACCCACCCCAACAGATCTTTTAGGCGTGTTTGGACTGGAGGTTCTATTCTTCAAGTTTTTAGTAGAGAGGTGGTTTCACTTGTTTACAACATGGTAGTCGAAATCTGACTATTTCAATTTTGTCTCCCTAATTAGGACCCTTGACTTGCTAATTTACCTCTAGGTGAGATGTTCACCCTAGAATTTATCTTTGGATGCAATAAGGTTGATTTAAGGATACAATTAGGATATGAGGAAGTAGTAGGTTAAGAAGACCTTGTTATGGATAAATTGTGACTTGGTTTCCCGCAATGATTTTGAGCTCATCATGGTTTTATAATGCATGATTTTTTGAAGAAAAATATATTTTCAATTACACTATTATATGTACAAAATTTTATGGATTTCATCAAAGTATTCCTAAACCAAGTCACAATAAAGTGATATGAGAAGTTTTGGTAGTGAAACCCTAAACCTTGTGCTAACCCTATTTTTGACTTTGGAGTTGTGACTAGGATTGATATAGAGGTGTAGTCTACATACCTTATGACTGTTGGATGTTTTTGTAGGGTTGTTAGGTTAGAGACACAAGGACCTAAAACTCAACCCCAGATGGTATGGCTTTAGTTGGAAACATGAACAACATAACTCTCTAAAACTTTCACAACTAAAAGATATGTGGGTAACCCTAAAAAGTTGTTTAGTTGACTTGATAGGTTAAACATTTTTAAGGGGTGGAGAGTAGTTGGTTGTTGATTTTTGGATCAATAGATTTTGCGGATGAAATCCTTTTAAGGGGTGGAGTGTTGTAACGTACCAGATCTTAGACCCTACCCTAGAACTTTGATCTTTTAGGCTTAGCCAAACAAGGTTGAGGTTAGATCTAAAAGATGTTTAGTATAATCCTAATGAGCTAAAGCATGTATAAATCACCTTAATGTAACCTAATGTTCTCACATTAGTCTTAGGCCAATAATGGACACATAAAATATGTCACATGAAGTAATATAAAATTCGTGTAAATAATCACACATAATTCTTTTGGAAATAATATTAAGTTATGGAACATAATGGAATGAGCAATGGTGATAATAATGAAATAATGTGATAATAATGGTCACGAATATTAATTGTGACATAACTCATTAAAAGAAATCCCAAAAGTAGAATCTAAGTTAAAAATCATGTTCATTGTGTCCCAATTATCTTGGGAGTCAAGTTTTTTTTGCTCTGAAAGCGTGTGCCCCTTTTTATTGATTTTTGGTAAAAGAGTCTAAGATACAGAACAAAAGAAAGAACAGAACGGAAAGGGAAAACAAAACTACAGCTTGGTCAAAACAGAAACAAGCAAAACTACAGAAAGAAGCTAAAGAGTATCTATCTTTCCAACGTATTCAGATATGTAGAAATCTTTCCCCAGCAGCTATCCGGATCTTTAGCAGCTTTTAAGAAAGCCCTTCTGTTCCGTTCTTGCCAAACATGATAAAAAATAGTAAGGCAAGTAATCATAGGATTCCATCCAGTAAAGAAATGACTGCAAACCTCTTTATTTGAAGGTCGCCTTGTAATCTTTTCATTCTGTACAGCAGAATTCCAGACCTCAATAGTATATTTACAGAGGAAAAAAATATGGGAGATATCTTCATAGGCATCATTGCACAGGAAGCACCTCAAAACAATAGTCATCCCAAGACTTCTAAGAACATCCTGAGTGGCAAGCCTGCCGAGGAAAAGCTTCCAACCAACCAGACCAAACGATCTAGGAACATTAGCTTTCCAAAGATGATTTGCCCAAAAGGGTTCTTCATACTTAGTTCTAATCAGGTTCCACCAATCCTTAAAAGTAGGATTATCCAACCCCTTCATAAGAATAGTTCCTTTATCTTCAATATTGTAGTTGTTAGAAGAAATGAACTTCTTAAACTCACCAAATCTCCTCTTATCAGGGATATTCCAACTCCCATTATTCATGAATTGTTGTAGATCACCATACAGGCCGCAACCTAAACAAAGGACATTTTTTGCACTAATCACATATTTCAGAAATTTACCTCCAGGAATCCATGGATCTCTCCATAATTTGATGATGAAAACCTTCCCAATATTGTACAAAATGTGGGGAAAAATAACATGTCTATATCTCAGAATTTGTCTCCACATCCAAGATCCATTAGGATCGTTATTAACAGACCAAATAGAATCCTTTCGTAGATATTTACCATCTATCCACTTCACCCACAAAGCATCTTTCTTAGCAGAAATATTCCAGATATTTTGAAGGATGCCCGCAATATTCATATCACTGATCCTTCTAACACCCAGGCCCCCTTCTTTTCTTGGTCGACACACATTAGACCATTTAACATAATGAACCTTCTTCTCCATCTCCACACCTCCCCAAATGAATTTCCTACAGATATACTCAATCTCCTTCATAACTTCTGTAGGAAGAGGGAAAGTCGAGGACCAGAACAGATGCAACAACAAGAGGGTAGAGGAGGTAAGCTCAACTCTACCAGAGAAGGATAAAAATTTATGTTTCCAACCCTCCAGCTTGCTATTCACTTTATCAATAAGAGGAGAACATAACGTCTTGTTAAGTCTGCCACAGAAGAGAGGAAGACCAAGGTATCTCATAGGGAAAACACCCACAGGAATATCAAGAATATCACTAATCTTCTTCTTATCAGCAGAGCAGCTGCAAAAACATTACTCTTGGAAGCACTAATATTCAGACCCGACATCTCCCCAAAACTCTTGAAAATGTTCTTCATTTCATAGGCATTGCTCTCAGTAGCATGCAGGAAAACCATAACATCATCAGCGAACAGCAAATGGCAGACATGCATAGAATGATTTCTAATAGGAGATATGATATTCTTATTAACAGCATAATTCATGATAGACGAGAAACCTTCCATAGCAAGAACAAAAAGGTACGGGGCAATGGGGTCCCCTTGACGAATTTGGGAGTCAAGTTTCACATTATACACATAATAATAATTAATTTAATGCAATTTGGAAAGAGAAGATCTAAGTTTTCCCCCAAAATATCAAATAAAATAATAAATGACTCCAAAAGAGGAAAATAATCTTGGATTTGTAATCTACATAATGAATATAGCCTTTGGGTGAATTTTCATCCAATTTGGAAGATGTTTTGTTTAAAAGATGAAACTAGGAGAGAGAAAGTGTGTATAACCTTCAAAATATTAAATAATTGTACCAACAACTCCAACATGTAAAATTGATGGAAAATTCATATCCCACACATCAAATATGACTTGTGGGTGAAGTTTCATAAAATTTGGAGGAATCTTATAACCATTAATGCATGAGGAAAGAGAAAATAAGATTTGGTTTATTTAACACATTAAAAGTTCTAAAAGGCAAATCTAATTTCATAATCAGAATCTACATCTCTTAATTAGCATCTATGCAAAATTTCACCTAATTTGGAGTTTATTTGCACCCTCAAAAGAAGAAAGAGAAAAAGAGAAATAAATGCATTCACACTTTATTCCAATTAGTTTAAGGAATTTATTTAATCTATCATGTGGTTTGTTTCTGGATTAACTGGTCACATGTTTTTTCATGGTTCACTTACATTTCTCACAGTTCTTGCTTGCAACTAAATTTTATTGATGATCATTGGATTAGCTTTGGACGACTCAAATTCTTTCTCCTACCTCTCGCTACCTTGTTTCCTCTTTCTTTTCTCACGCCCAGGGTCCCGTTCCCTGTGATCTTTCCTTCTCTGATTTCTCCCTCCTCTCTCTATTTCCTTCTCCGATTCATTCTCCCTCACCTTCATCACCCTTCCCCAAACCCATAGGTATATATAAGCTAGGTTTTCTTCGTTTCCTTGCCACCTCCATAATCTGGTCCTCTTTTGCTCTATTTCTCCCTTGTCCTTCCTTCCCTTCACATCTCCTCGCCTCTTTGGTTCATCTGACCACCTACCAATGGTACCAAAACCTCTATTGAGGTTCCTGGACTGATTAACCCTTGCTGGTTTGGCCCCTTCAGACTCTGTGTACTGATTCCCTACTCCATTTACTTTCTTCCGTTGCTGTTTTGTCGACCCAACATCTAGGACCCGCTGGACCGTCCGAGGCGATGTTTTGTGTATCCTAGTTATCCCATGAAGCTTTTGTTACTGCCAATTTAATCTCTTGGTAGGTGAGATTGTTTTCCCTCTTTCTGGTGGGTATGTGCTCGAGATGCATTGATATGTGGTGGTGCTTCCTTATCTCGGGTTGTTTGAAGTCGGAGGCACAACGCGAGTGCTTTGATAATGTTTTCTCATGCTGGAAGTTAGCCAATTGGTTTTTGTTTCCCACTTTGTGTTCTCATAGACCTCAGAGTCTCCTCTTCACCTCAGGTGGTTGAGCGAATGAAGAAGATGACATCTGATGCTTTCTCAAAATTAACCCTCTTTTCTTCTTTCTTGTTTTGATTTTTTGCCAGGGGTAATATCATCATTCACGCCTGGTTGTTTGGTTACAACTTTGAGACGAGATGCCAAGTTTTTTGAGGGGCCAACACCCATTGATTCAACTCAGCACGTTCCTACTCTCCCTCTCTCTCTTCCTCTCTCTATGGTTTTTCTCTTACATGGATTTATCTGATTGGCCGATTTTCAAAAATTCATACCTAATTCTCTACTTATCCAAAAATTATAGATAAATAGTCATTGGATTCAAACAAATAAGAGCTATATTATGGTGTTGGTTTTGTCACCTAAATCTAATGTTCAAAATATGTGATTTTAATGAATTTTCCTAAATAAGTAATAACTTGCAAAATTCATAACTAAATATTTAAAAGTTAGAAAAATATAATAAAATATGTTTTGGACTCTGAAATAGGTAATCCATAATATGGCATGGTTTTTATAACCTAAACCACATATAAAGAAAAAGGTAATTTTTAGGGTTTGAATAATCAATGTGGAATTGACCTAAAATATACATATATGTTCAATAGGTTCTTTGGAGGTCTAGACTTGAATCTAGAAGTGACTTGGATTTGTATAGGCTCTGAAGTGAGGTATGTTGTATCCCCTATTATTCCTTTGAGCCATTAGCCTATATTTCTTCTTTCTCTTGGTCCTATGGACATTAGCCTATACACAATGTCTTTTTTTTAAAATCATGGTTCATGTGAACTACCTTATTTGTTATTGATCATGTGATCATGAATATTCTTTTGGACTCATATATTATGCTTTGTTCATGTTGGAACTCTATATGATGACATGTGATGTCTTCTGCCCACTTGTGAGGTGGATGTATATGTTGGTCACTTTTATGGTGACTAGTTTGTATTATCTAACTATACTTTCTACTTGCCTCTACATTAAACATGCTATGTGATTCAGTAGCACTAGATTAATGTAATTGATAACACCCATTTTATGGCTGCTAGAGCTTACATTTTATTATCAAAATTGCCTCCAAACCTAACTTCCTCTTCGTTTTATCTTATTTATTATGAAGAAATTATGGTCACTATGCCCCTGAAAATATTTCCCATATTTTGCAGGATTGTTCTTATTTCTTCCACAAAAAGAGCAGCAATGGGCCCATCAGGCTCATCAGCAATTAAGTCCCCAACTCGGCCCAGTAGCATGCAAGGAGACACACCCTCTTACCCGCCATGGTCGCTACCCGATACGTCAACAACCCGATGCGGGCGTGTCACGTGGGTTCCTTGTCCTCTACAGCTCTCTACCCGATATGGTGCCTTAACTCATCACTGTTCATCACCCGACAAGGTCGATTACACGATATGGCTACTCCTCGATACAATAGCCCACCAAGTTCCCAACCCGCCATAGCTGTACGTGATGCATTCGCTGCCCGACACGTTGATGGCCCAACATGCGTGTCGGGCGACAACCGCATTGGCCCCTCCTAAAGGCATGAGAAAAGAGACACGGACGAAGGACACGTAGTCCAATAAAAGCTACAACTCCCATCAAATTGCTGCCTATAAATAGCAGCTACAAGCCTACAATGGGATGGGTCGAACCCTAGGAGAGCTAACTCCCAAAGTAAAGGAGCTAGTGCATCGAGTTTCCAAAGATCCTACTGGGCGATACTAGGTGAGCACACCCCCATCTCAAGAGGGATGGGAGGAGTTCACTTAGAAACTGTTTCGGTAACGGCAAGCAGTACGACATGATCCTCAAGGCTACTTTGCATGTTGGGTTCCTATCTAGGCTTCAACCCAAGACGACCTGCCCACCTATACCCGACACAAAGAACCCAAGAGCCTTAAGATAATGTTTACCCGATATGTATCCTACCCGACATAGTACCCAACCCTATATGGTCTGCACCCATCATGGCTACAGCCCGACACGGCCAGCAACCCGACATGGACATATTGGGTATAGGTCCTATTCCGATACGACTCTTACCCATCACGGTTCATGACCCGACATGGCTAGGAATCCGACACAGTCGTATCCCGATAGGGCCCTTACCCAGTACTAGGTTAGCATTATCTTAGGTGTCTGCTGCAATGTACTTCGATCTTCTAAATCAAGGATACCAATACCTATCTTCCCTTTACAACATTTAATTTCCTTTAATTACAACATTGTAACTAAACCTTTATGTCCTTTTATGATTATTGGAATTTGTGGAGTTTAACTCATATCGTTCTACGTATGGCTTTATTTTGTTGGATGATTTATTTTTGGCATCTGAGTTCTAACTTCTTCTCTCTAATTCATGCTTTTGACTAGCTATCGAATCATGTTTCTTGTTTTGACTCCTTCGAGATAAGGACGTCATAAACTTCTAGAGCTTGGTCTGATTCAGGTGTACGAGAGTGCTCGAAACTAGATTTGCCCTCAATTTATCCTTTTGCACGAGCTCACACCTATTACCTTTGAGAGAAGGAACTTAGTGAATGAGTCGTTGGCGTCTTCTTTGAGAGAATAAGACACTGGATGTAGGCCGCCGCCGCTTGTTATGATTGAGTTATCTTCCTTCGTGCTATGCCCCGAATATAGTTTTATCTCCTTAGTTTCCTAAATACGAAAACCATCATAAAAACTGCTAAAACCAAAAATACCCAAAGCTTCATCTTTCTGGTAACTCCCCTTGGAGTTAGGTTTTCGCTTAATCATTTATGATTCTTTTGCTACAACAAACCCTTATCCTTCGACTTTTTGATTTTCTTAGAGAAGTAAGACTTTGGTTTCGAAGCACTATTCTTCCAGTCCCTGTATTCAACCCCGAACTGCTTTGACCATGTGCTAGTTGTACGAGTCTTAAATATTCGGGTATTATAAATTACTAAAGTCTGATGACCTAGACATGTCTCCATTTTTGGACCCACATTTAAGGCTTGTCAACTTTTTGGTGCCGCTACCGAGGACTCGACAACGAATATCATTCTATGAATTCAAGTTTTACTTGCACTTTGCCAAAAACCTTGAAAATATGCATATAATATTGTAGATACTTATTTTACATAATTTATACAACACACTGACACTTTTACACCTTTTCTTTTTAGGTACTTCTTCATCTCTTCGAACCCTCCTATGATTGACAACCCATGGCTGAGCAAGCACCTGAAGCTCAGTCCCTATGTTCTTTTGTCCAAGTTAGGGCAAATGAAGAGAGGAATCCGGCGGTAGAGCAACCACTCAATGTGGCCAACTTTGAGTTGAAGCCTACTTTTCTCCAATTTTTGCAGGACAACCAGTTTGGAGGGAACACCATTGAAGAGAATTCATACAACCACCTTACAACGTTAAAGAGGACTTGCAATACTTTCAAGATCAGCAGGGTCCCAATATCGTACATCTACACCCAGTGCTTTCCCTTCTCCCTGAGAGACAAAGCCCTAGAATGGTACACGAGTCTGTAAGATGGGAGTCTCCCCGACTGGGAACATCTGGATAATGCTTTTATCTCCAAGTTCTTCCTTATAGAGAGGATGATCAAATGCCAAAACAAGATAACTAGGTTCTCACAGAAAGTTTCAGAGAATCTACATGAAACTTGGAAGAGATTCCAAGGCTATCAGAGGGAGTGCCCGCACCATGGTTTTTCTGAGCCCAAGATGATCACCACCTTCTACGATGGGTTGTGTGTCGAAGAAATAAAATCCTTGAATGCTGCAGCAGGAAGCGATTTCTTGGGGCTCAGTGCTTATAGAACAAGGGAGATTATAGACAATATGGCCACCAATCAGCAGGACAGTGAATATGATAGAGAGTCAATGAGTCACTCCACTCCTGGAGAATCCAAGGTGATGGAAGCATTGTCGGCTAAGTTGGACAAGACGGTGACTGATGTTCAGGCCTTGAAGGACCAGAACTATAAAGGCAAGGTCCAACAAAAAGTGGTAAGGAGTTGTGTCACATGCGGAAAGCCAAACCATCTTTCCAACTTTTGCCCACATACAGCTGCGCAGAGCGAGCCCGACGACAAAAGTTCAGAGAATGTGAGTTACGTCCAGTACCAACATCCTGATCATCCCAGATTTTTGTATGGGAACACCAGTGTGACTGAGAACTCTCACCAGTTGGTAGGCAGAATCTCTTCAAGAGGACAACAGAATCATCAACACCCAACAGGTTTCCAACAACCATGAGGCTACCCGAACGCCCAACAAGGTCAACAACAGTGATCGTCGATGATTTCCAAGAAGCAGAATGATCTGAATGAGAAGCTGCACAAAAGTTCCATGGACATCATGACGTTTGTCAAGCTAATGCAACAATAGATGGGAGGTTTTTCGACTCAGATTGGAGAGCTTCAATAGCACAACAAGTAGATAGATTAGCAGCTGGCAAGCCTAGCCCAGAGTATCAACCACTAGGTAGGGTGATTCCCGTCCAACATTGAGACAAACCCGCGAGGGAATGAAACTACAAAGATGGCCATGCTAAGGTCAAGAATAGTGATACACCCAGCCTACGAGAAGAGAGTAACAACAATAACAACACCAGTCAAGGATGTAACCCCCGAAGAATCAACAAAAGTACCCACAAAGTAGAAGAAAGTAACAATGAAAAGAGACGACGAAGCGACTTTTGAGGAGAGTCCATATAGGTATGCACCCCGCATACCTTTCCTGCACAAGTTGGTGAAAGCCCAACTGAAGAATAGGTATGAGAAGTTTATGGCTGCAGTAAAGAAGTTGCACCTTGACATCACATTCTTGGATGCCATCAAGGAAATGCCCACCTAGGCAAAGTACCTCAAGGACTTGATTTTAAGGAAGAAAAGAGGAGAAGACATTGAAACCATTAAGCTAGCACAAATGTCCAGTTCCTTTGTTAAGGCAAGTATGCCTTCTAAGAAGAAAGATCCCAGAGCCTTTGTGATTCCTTTCCAAGTCAGTGATAATGCGACTCACAAAGGAATGGTAGATCTAGGGGTGAGTATTAGCTTGATGCCCTTATCCCTTGCAAAGAGGTTAGGACTTACTGATATAGTAAGTACAAATATGAGAATCCAGTTAGCAGATCACACCTTCACCAAACCCGTTGGAGTAGTGGAGGATGTGCCCATTAGAGTTGGGAGGTTCTTTATACCGTGTGACATCATTCTAATCGACACTCTGGAGGACCCTAGCTGCCCAATGATTTTTGGGCAACCCTTCCTTACTACTGGTAGAGCACTCATCGACATAGAGGTAGGAATGATAACAATCAGAGTTGGACGAGAGAACATAGACTTTAACATTTGCGATTGTATGAAAGCTCCCTCTTTCTTTGAGTCCTCTTACTTTGTTGAAAGTTATTAGCAACTATGCGATGAGGTAAAGGAAGAGAATGCTATGATGGACCCACTGATATGCGCCCTAGTTGGCAATGCATAGGTTGTCGAAGACCCTGAAGTGAAAGATCTCCTGGCATTTCTATATGTCGATGACCTAGCCGAAGCAGATGACCCTATTGAGTCAGTGATGTATGATGGACTGCGAAGCGATCTTGTTGAAGAACTGGAAGAGAAGATCTCGCCTAAATTAAAAGTTTTTTCGAAAGGTTTGGAGTACCAATTCCTAGATGAAGGAAGGATGAATCTAGTTATCATCAACTCAGAGCTGACTGATGACCAGAAAGAACAACTGTTGGTGGAACAAAAGTTGCAATGAAAAGCCTTAGGTTATTCGATTGGGGACCTAAGAGGCATCAACCCCTCTTTGTGTATGCACATAATCCATCTTGAGGAAAACTCCAAGCCCTACACCTAGCCGCAACAAAAGCTGAATGAGAATTTGTGGGAGGTGGTCAGTATGAAAGTTGTGAAGCTTTGTGATGCATGAATCATTTACACCATTAGTGACAGTACGTGGGTAAGTCCCATCCAGGTAGTCCCTAAGAAGGGAGGCATAATGCTGATCAAGGGAGATAATGGGGTTGAAGTTGCAACCAAGACCGTCACCGGTTGGTAGATGTGTATAGACTACCAAAAGTTAAACACCACCACCCGTAAGGATCATTTCCCTCTCTCGTTTATTGACCAAATGCTCGAGCGTCTGGCCCACCACTCATACTTCTACTGGTCGGATGGATATTCATGGTTCTATCAGATCCCCATTCATCTAGATGATTAAGAGAAGACTACCTTCACCTACATGTATGGGACTTTTGCTTTTATAAGAATGCCCTTTGGGCTCTGCAATGCACCCGCAACCTTTCAGCGGTGCATGAATGCTATCTTTGTAGATTTCCTAGAAAATAAGATGGAAGTCTTCATGGACGATTTCAGCAGCTATGGTAGCTCTTTTGATGATTGTCTGAATAACCTGTCTTTGGTAATGAGAAGATGTGAAGAATAGAGTCTCACCCTTAACTGGGAGAAGTGCCATTTTATTGTACATGAAGGTATTGTCTTAGGACACAAAGTATCCAATAAAGGCATTGAAGTTGATCAATCTACGGTGGAAGTGATTGTAAAGCTCCCCCCACCTACCTCTGTGACTGGAGTCACAAGCTTCTTAGGACATGCTGGCTACTACAGAAGATTTATCAAGGACTTCTCGAAGATTGCCAAGCCGTTATCAAATCTGTTGATGAAGGATGTGAAGTTTGATTTCACAGAGAATGTCTAGTGGCATTCTCCACCTTAAAAGATGATTTGGTCTCATCACCCGTTATCCAGTCACCCGACTGTAATCTTCCCTTTGAGCTTATGTGTAATGCTAGTGATTTTTCCATAGACAAAGTCCTTGGGAAAAAGAAGGATAAAAAACATCATGTAATCTTCTATGCTAGTAAAACCTTAGACAAAGCACAAATGAAATTACACCCTCACTGAGAAAAAAATGCTAGCCATTGTCTATGTATTTGACAAGTTTTGATCTTATCTTGTGGGTTCTAAGGTGATCTTACACACGGACCATGGAGCCATTAAGTACCTGATGCAAAAGAAAGACGCTAAGCCTAGGCTGCTGCGATGGGCATTGCTGCTACAGGAGTTTGATCATGAGATAATCGACAAGAAAGGTTCTGAGAACGTGGTCGTTGACCATGTATAGAGGATTAGAGTGGAGGATGATCATCTGCTACCGATTAATGAAAGCTATGTCGATGAGGCAATCTATGTTGCCCAGATGGTCAATCTTGAAGGGTCATGGTACGCCAATATCTGTAACTATCTTGCCTGTAAACAACTACCCCTGAAAATATCTTATAATTAGAATAAGAAATTCTTCTCTGATTTGAAGTACTATTACTAGGATGACTCTTTGTTGTTTAGGTGTTGCGCCGATAGCCTATACAGGAGATGTATACCTGAAGATGAAGCACCAAAGATCTTGTTTAATTGTCACTCCTCTCCTTATGGAGGACACTTGGGAGCTGAAAGAACCACAACCAAGGTTCTCCAGTCCAGTTTCTATTGGCCCACCCTTTTCAAGGATGCTCACGCCTTTACCAAAGCCTGCAATGAGTGTCAAAGGACTGGGAATATTTCCCACAGAAATGAGATGCCCATGTCTGAATGGGTTGAAGTTGAGATCTTTGACTTATGGGGAATCGACTACATGGGACCTTTCCCCTTGTCATACAATTTCAAGTACATTCTTGTTGCGGTGGACTACATCTCTAAGTGGGTAGAATCCATACCCTCTACCACCTGTGATGCCAAGTCTATCATAAAGCTCTTTACAAAGATCATCTTTCCAAGGTTTGGAGTGCCAAGAACGGTCATAAGTGATAGTGGATCACATTTTGCTGAAAGGCAATTTGAGTCACTTCTGTTTAGATATGTCGTTCGCCACAAGGTTGCCAAACCATACCATCCGCAAACGTCTGGTCAAGTTGAAGTTTCTAACTGTCAAATTAAATAAATTTTGGAGAAAATAGTCAGAAAACCTCAGAAAGACTGGTCTCTCAAGCTAGATGATGCTCTATGAGCATACAGAATAGCATACAAGACACCGCTTGGCACCACGTTGTATCAGTTGATTTATGGGAAGGCATGTCATTTGACTTTTGAGTTGGAGCACAACGCATTCTAGGACATTAAACGTCTCAATATGGACCCCTCCCTAGCCGGAAAGAAGAGGTTCCTCCAGCTTCAAGAACACAAATAACTTAGGCTTCACGCCTATGAGAATGCTAGAATCTACAAGCTCAGAACAAAAGTCTGGCATGACTCTCACTTAAGGAAGAAAGATGTCAAGGAAGGTGATAAATTTTTACTTTTTAAATCTTCTATTCATCTTTTTCTAGGGAAACTACAGAATTGATGGTCAGGACCGTTCGTGGTAGCAAATATCTACCCATTAGGAATGATGGAGCTGTACGACAAGGATGATCCTATGAAGGTCTTTCCAGTCAACAGACACCAAGTGAAAAGGTTTTACGAAGATGAAGCTTTCACAAGGAGGTCTGAGTTTCCCCTGGACGATGTTGAAGCCACACCTAAAGAAGAAGCCTAACAAAGATGGAAGATGTCGAGCTAACTAAAGAAACCATAGTGCTCCATGGAAAGCAGCCCAAGTTTTTAATTTCCTAGGATAGGATGTTATTTCCTTTTCCTGCAAAGAACATTATGAACACTTTCATTGTAATAAGGCCCGAGTCTGCGCATGCGTCACACACATTGACTCTCACATTTTCTAGGCCACCGACTTAGTTTCATCACTTTGATGTGTAATACTAGCTGAGGCTGAGGTTTACACCTAGGCCAGTGATGTTTTACATATCAAGTTCCTTTTAATATGGTTTTCATCCTTAATAAGTTCTTATAGTTCTTTGATCTCAAGACATTTCGGGCATGCATGATGTCCTAACATATCGTTCATGATCAGCATACCAGGTTACCTTGTCGCCCAACCCATTTTGGGCACGTATCATGCATCCATATCACCCACTCCTAAGTTTCAAGTATAGCTGACTTCACTAGGGCGTGTCGGGAAGGAATCACGCCCATCACATCATTCAGATCTCATGTATCATTCTATCAGGAAGAATCACACAAACTCATGGCATGTAAGGGGTGTGCCGAGTAACGCCTATCGGGTGACACACGTGTCGGGTGATGCACCACCTCCTCTAATAATCTCATGACGCGACGTGATTATACATGATTTACCTTACTTTGGAAGGCAATTCGTATGCATGGGCGACGTGTGTCCCCATTTTTTACCTTTTAACCCCGTTTGTGGATGGCTATATATAGCAACTCGAGATTTACCATGTCTGGTCACCAAGATTTACCTAACTTCTGCTCTCATGTTGCACAATCTCTCATATCTCCCAAAGACATCTGAGCTCCCGTGTCAGGTTTCCTACCTACCACCCATCTGTGTCATGTTCAACATCTCTCCACCTGACAAGGTAATGACCCGCGATGCATAACCCGTGTCATGTAGACCTGTGTGTCGTACAGACTCTATCGCCTGACGTATTGCGCATCATTAATGCCTAGACCATATCGTGCATCACGTATCATGTTCCTACTCATGTCGGGCAAAGCTTTAAAAGCGCATCAATTTTCCTATTGCTTATTTTGTATCGAGTTTTCATCTGTGTCGTGTGACACATGTATCATGCACTCACGTCAGGAAAAGCTTTAAAAGTGCATCGATTTTCCATATCGTGCTAAGTAAGTTTGAGGGAGCTTGCCGATACTCTCCAGGTGTCACATGATGAACATGTCGCTTAGACCGTATCGCGTTCTGTTGCTGCTGAATCCACGAGTGCATCATTTTTCCTTTTACCTGATACCGGTTTATAATGAGTATCATTTAAGGAACGTACCGAGTTTCCCAGTATCGTGCACTTATGTGTCACGTTCCAGGATTCGTAAAGTTTTACTGTGGCCTGACGCCGAACTTTTCTTTGCAAACCAGATATCGGTTTTCAAGGATGTCGCCCACACCATATCGGGCATCACCATCCTTACAAACTATCATTTATAATGACCCTAAGTATCAAGCGGACAATTTTTTTCCCAAATAAACCTTTTTGAGTTAATTTCTTTATCTTTTCTTTTCAGAAAATGGCACGCACCAAAGAGACTGTCGTCCAAGTTGACAAGCGGGGCCGGAGGATCAATCCTGAGGCCATAGCTGTGGCCACCGTAGGGCAGAAACACCTGAACCCAGCAACAACTGGGCCCTCTGAGGCCGAGAAGCGGCCCCGAGTCGAAGCAACCGCAACCCCATCCACAACGACAAAACCCAAAGTTCTAGCCCACTCCTAGGGTGATTCATACAGAGGGACATAGACCGCCAAAAATGCTACACCGAGCTGGCGGTGCATGTCTATCACCTGACCAGATTCTGCCACCACACTTCCTTCTGGCAGATCGACATCTTTGACAGGCTAGAAAACATCCTTGAAGCTGTCGGACTCTGGAAGATCTGCTTCAGCTTCTCTAACTCATACACTGAGTTGACAAAGAAGTTCATCTCCTCCCTCCGCTGGGTTACAAACACCCGAGATGAAAGCAAGAGGTACGGCATAGAAGACAAGTTGTACGGGCACCTCTACAACCAAGATCATGAAATAATAGAAAGGCTGCTTAACAAGATCTTCTCCACCAACGCAACCAAGCAAGAGTTGCTCAATAATGGATCATGTATCAGTGACAGCGACAGCTTTGACCGGGTCAAGTTGTGGAAGAAACTAACGGGTGAGTCCTCCTTCAAGCCAGGAAGCAAAGTAGCAACGGTTCATTCCTTCTTCTGGTGGATCGTACATAAGATTGTGGCCAACCTGCTCTTCAGCAAGTACAAGATGAGCAACCTTTACACTCAAGAGCTGCACCTCATCTGGTATATAATGGCAGGCAAGTTGATCAATTTAGGGTGCTTCCTACTCAACCGTCTACACCCAATAAAGGATGCCACCAAGGAGTATAACATGGGACGAATCATCAACCTGGTCGTGGTCGGGCTTGGGTACCCAAAGGAGCCGCTCAACCAGTCACAAACTAGGGGCAACGACAAAATGGATATCAAATTACTCACTAGGACAAACATCATTAAGAAGGAGGGCTGGCAACTCTTCTATAGGTTCACAAGAACCAACATCCTCCTACCCCTCCTAGGCTGCATCAACTACGATGCAGAGAAGCTAGTCTTCATGACAATAGAGGTCGAGGCTCTAACTGTCGACACAGCCTATGCCACCACTCTAACCATCCAAGAAAGGATGGCCACCATAGGGAGGCCCTCACCAATAGAAGCTCAGTGGGACAAGTCTTCGGTGGTCATCCTCGAAGACCCCCCGATCGCCGTCACCATCAAACTAGTAGTCACTACTCTAGTGGCCACTACTACTACTGCCACCACCGAGCCAGCCACGACCACCACAACAACACCCATCGTGGCTACAGAAGAAGTGCTGACCATCGTCGAGGTCATCAACACAACCGAGGCCGCCACGACAGTTGTAGCCTCAGAAGCCATTTTCGTGGCACTGCAAGCTTCAACCCTTCCAGTAACGACAAAAACTACAACCACTCCCATGGTGCGGATGGATGCCTCTCACAACACCGATGAGGTCTTCATCGAGCTCTTGGATGTTGAGCTCAGGTCCAAAAGACCCCAACACCGCCACCCACAACACCAGCGATCGTTCTGGAGGATGAGGCAGAAAGCCGGATGGTTGATCAGCACCCGCCTACTCTACCACCTTCTCCATGACCCCATGCTGAGGAAGTAGATACAACCATAAAGGTGCCAATGTCACACCCAGAGGCCATGCCTTCACGTACCATCCTGGTAGACTCAACCCAGATAGATGATCCACATTCAACGGGATATGTCGTCAATGCAAGGAGCAATACAAAAAGACAAAGTCGACCAGAAGCGGTCCCCTCCTCTTTAGGGCACACCTTTGGCTTCAAATTCGATAACTTGCAGGAGGTAACACGCAATCATAGTGCTACCTTTTCTATCCTAACCCACAAGTTTCAGGTCTTCCAACAACGGCTGGGTGAATAGGAGCATCAATTGTTGAGCCTAGTTGGCTTCCCCGATCAACTAGAAGCAATGAACCAAACGATGTAGGCGGCGCTCCAAAACCTAGACGTTATCGAGCAGAGGCTCGACGAGAGGGACGCCCTTCAGCACTCAAGGTTATCCCAAAGGTCGCCATCACCATCGGCATCCTCATCTTCACCATCCTCATCATCACCCTCTTCCTTCAACTTATCATCCTCCTTCGACGCCAGTGGGTCAACCAATCCTTCAACAAAGCCCGAGGAGGAGGCGACCAAGAAACCCACCGACGGGGCCCCTACGGAAGGTGGGAGCACTCCCGACGTCGACACGTTTGCTCCTGAACAACCACTAGAGCTGAATGAAGCAACATAAGAAATGTTTGAAGGCCTAGAAGATGACTCCTCTGAGGGAGAAGGGGGCGACTTGCACAACTCACTAGAAACACAACCCCTGAGAGCAAAGAACTCAGTGGCTGACCAAATTTCTACACTGTCTGAGGTACCTGCCTTCACAATGGCCGACTTCGATAGATGCACCATCAACTATTTGATGATCTATGACCAACAATTATTAAATATGGTCCTGAGGCCACAGAATGACAAAGATGGCATCCTCTGGAGCAACATATACTTCTTCGTACAATGCCGAGCACTCAAAGGAATGTTCCTCTTAGACGTCATTGTAGTGAAGATCCTATTCAGAGTCCTGGAGAGCACAATGATAGATAATTTAGCACTCAAGACAAGTTGACAACCAATTTATAACACCACTCTAGCCTTGGGCAGACGACTACTAGTAGGGGTGGATGAAATGAGGCTGGTGGTTGATATGCTAAAGCACATAGAAGAGCACAACCCCAACCTAGTGCTAGCCCCCTACAAGTACAGAAAGCACTAGTTCCTCTGTGTGGCTGACCGCTGCTCCCACGACGTCACCTTGCTCAACTGCTATGCTATGGAGGTCCCCCATTAAGACCAAGTCTTCATTCATCCCAAAGATAGCGACCTCAAGCTTCTGCCTCTACGCCTTCACCGAGTCATCAAACAAGGCATCCAACACCACCACGACGTCTGGAACTTCTACGTGATAAAAGACCTCCCAGTGCAAGAAGACCTAGGAAGAAGAAATAGTGCCTTCATCATCCTACGAGCCATGGAGCTGCTGAACATCTTCAGATATATGCTGCAGCTCCAAGATACAAACTTCTATCACCTCAGGAGCATCTATGTACTACTCCTAATAAAGGATAAGCACTATTTCTGAGATCCAAAGCTCCCTGAGGATCTACTAGAGACTGATTCCGATTATGATTCTCACTCATCTCCACCCAGCAGTCCTCCAAGAATAGAGGTCGATGGCTCATCTGACATCTATAGGCCAGACAAGAAGATAGAGTACTTGTGAGCCCTACTCACTACTGAAGGCGTCTCTATCTCGCCTGTCATCTCAAACTCTGTCATCAACAACTTTGACTATTCAACCTATAGCTCTCTATCTTGAGAACAAGTCAATCATATACTTCTACAACTTATTGATTCTAACACTGCAAACATCATCTATGAGAAGAATAATGCAGTGGTCCCCGTCGATGATCTATTGGACCTAATCAAGGATAGATGATGTCTAGCAATGACGGTGGCGTCAGCTTACATCCTTATCTTAGAAGAGAAGATTGGACAACTCTACATAGCACATCTGATGTTGTTCAACGATCTATGCCTAGCCGACGAATCTGGGGTGCGTGAGCTGTTCCAACTTCAAATCAAGAAGCATCTGCCGTGCATAATGTTCCTTCCTCTACTGCACGACAACCATTGGATACTCATCATGATATACACCAACGCTCATGTTGATATCTTCTACAATAGCTCAGATGCCAACATTGACTGGCCGACGGAGTTTGCTACATCACCGGAAACACCCCTCAAATGATTAGCAAAGAAATACTACACTGAGGTGATGGCCATGATAAAGCCACATCTTTAAGATCCGGCAGCAACATGGAATGATTTTTGTTTCTATCACCACAGTCCACAACAAGCTCCTCTATCAAATGATTGTGGAATATATGTGCTTCACTAGATATCCCACATAGAAACACTGAAGAAGGCACCAAAGAAAGTCCATGACATTGACTACCGCAGCCAACAAGGAGAATACATTTGTGGGAGCATGCATCCACTGAACCCTCACTGATCTATGACTACTCTCTCCTATTCATCTCACTACTCTAGGACAGAGTGTGGGATAAGTTTGTGGGAGGATCCATAGAATCAGTGAGGGAGGTACTCGAATTTTTTTTCCTCCTTTTCCTTTCCTTTCCTTCCTTCATCATACTTCATGTATACATGTATATAAATGTTTGTTAGTAAGCAATACATACACACTTTTTGTTCTTCAAAATTGTAAAAAGTACTTTTTTGTAAATACTTGGTACGACTTCCAGTTGGTTCTCTCCGTGCCTAATGTTGTGTACATTTCTGCTATGCTCTTTTGAAAATGTAGACTTAAAAGACAAAGACTATAACTTTTCTACGCCAACTTTGAAAAATAATCTCGTTCCAGCTAAGAGATGTGCATGAGAAGGAAAAAGCTACCCAAACAGCAAACACCCCTTTCCCTACCCACCAAAATTCCAAAAAGAGAGGAAAGCCTTATGAGAGTGAATAAAAGCATGAGAGTTTTGCCCAAAAAAAACACACACTTGTCTTCCCAAAAGTACCCATCTTTAGGCATGGTAGATCTGGGGCAGTGGTACGTAGGATGTGAAATCACTGCTCTAAAGCCAACTGGCTTGGACTGCAGGGACCACTTGCCCGTTAACGGACCAGTACCTAGATGGATCAATGGGAAATAATAAAAACCCAAAAATCCTTAAGCCTTCCCAAAAACCCCACCTTCTACCCCCAAGACTCAAGCAGTTTGGTATGAAAGCTAACTTCAACATCATGCACCAAAGTCTCAAAAAGTTGGGGGAAATTTTTGTTTAATAAGGCAAGAAAAATAAAGTCCATTGTTCGTGGTCAGACGTAATTTTCCTTGGGACATTCTAAAAATCCACTTAACCTTTGTCTGAAGACTATGCCTGGTTTCAAAGATACCACAAACAAAAGTTTTAAAATAAGTATAGATTGATTGAGGAAAATCAAAATGCTAAGTTTGGGGGAGTTGATAACACCCATTTTATGGCAGCTAGAGCTTACCTTTTATTATCAAAATAGCCTCCAAACCTAACTTCCTCTTCATTTTATCTTATTTATTATGAAGAAATTATGCCCACTATGCCCCTGACAATATTTCCCATCTTTTACAGGATTGTTCTTATTTCTTCCTCAAAAAGAGCACCAATGGGCCCATCAACAATTAAGTCCCCATCCTGCCCAGTAGCTCACGAGGTGACACACCCTCTTACCTGCCATGGTCGCTGCCTGATATGTCAGCAACCTGACGTGGGCATGTCACGTGGGAGCCATGGCCACTGTAGCTCTCTACTCGATGTGGTGCCTTAACTCATCACAGTTCGTCACCCGATGAGGTCGATTACATGATATGGCTACCCCTCGGTGCAACAGCCTGCCAAGCTCCCAACCCACCACAGTTGTATGTAATACACTCGCTTCCTGACACGTTGATGGCTTGACATGCATGCCGGGCGACAACCGCATCGACCCCTCCTGAATCCATGAGAAAAGAGCCACAGATGAAGTACATGTGGTCCAATAAAATCCACAACTCCCATCAACTCGCTTCCTATAAATAACAGCTACAAACTTATGATGGGACATGTCGGACCCTAGGAGAGCTAACTCCCAGAGTAAAGGATCTAATGCATTGAGTTTCTAGAGAGCCTGCCAGATGATAGTAGGTGAGCACACCCCCATCCCAAGAGGGATGGGAGGAGTTCACTTAGAAACTGTTCCGATAGTGGAAACCATCATGACATGATCCTCAAGGCTACTTCTAGCATGTCGGGTTCCTATATGGGCTTCAATTCGAGACGACCTGCCCACCTATACCTGACACGAAGAACCTGAGAGCCTTAAGATAATGTTTACCTGATATGTATCCTACCCGACACAGTACCCAACCATGTATGGTCCGCACCCATCATGGATGAAGCCCGAAATAGACATATCAGGTAGAGGTCCTATCTCGATACAACTCTTACCTGTCACAGTTCATGACCTGACATGGTCAGGAACCTAACACGGTCATATCCCGATAGGGCCCTTACCCAGTACCGGGTTAGCATTATCTTAGGTGTCTATTGCTATGTACTTCGATCTCCTAAATCAAGGAGACCGATACCTATCTTCCCTTTACAACATTTACTTTCCTTTAATTATAGCAGTGTAACTAAACCTTTATGTCCCTTTATGATTATTGGAATATGTGGAGTTTACTCATATCGTTCTATGTATGGCTTTATTTCGTTGGATGATTTCTTTCTGGCATCTGAGTTCTAGCTTCTTCTCTCTGAATCACACTTTTGACTAGCTATCAAATCATGTTTCCTATTTTGACTCCTTCGACAGAAGGACATCATAAAGTTCAAGAGCTTGGTCTGATTCAGGTGTATGAGAGTGTCTGAAACCAGAGCTACCCTCAATTTATCCTTCTGTGTGAGCCCACACCTAGTACCTTTGAGAGAAGGAACTTAGTGCATGAGTCATTATCATCTTCTTTGAGAGAAGAAGGTGCTGGATGTAGGCTGTTGCTGCTTGTTATGATTAAGTTATCTTCCTTCGTGCCATGCCCTGAAGATAGTTTTCTCTCCTCGGTTTCTTAAATACAAAAACCATCATAAAAACTGCTAAAACCCAAAATACCAAAAGCTTCATCTTTCTGGTAACTCCCATTGGAGATGGGTTTTCGCTTAATTATTTATGATTCTTTTGCTACAACAAACCCTTATCCTTCAACTTTTCAATGTGCTTCCCTGTGTTCGACCCCAAACTACTTTGACCCTGTGCTAGTTGTAGGAGTCTTAAACATTTGGGTATTATAAATTACTAATGTTCGATGACCTAGACATGTCTCCATTTTTGGACCCATGTTTAATGCTTGTCAACTTTTTGGCACCGTTTTCGTGGACTCGGCAATGAATACCATTCTACGAACTCAAGTTTTACTTGCACTTTTCCAAAAACCTTGAAAATATGCATATAATATTGCAAATACTTATTGTACATAAGTTATACAACACACTCACACTTTTACACCTTTTCTTTTCAGGTACTTCTTCATCTCTTTGAACCCTCCTGTGATTGACAACCCATGGCTGAGCAAGCACCCGAAGCTGATGGTGGAGTAACCACTCAATGTGGCCAACTTTGAGTTGAAGCCTTCTTTTCTCCAGTTGTTGTAGCACAACCAGTTTGGAGGGAAAACCATTGAAGAGAATCAGTACAACCACCTTACAATGTTCAAGAGGACTTGCAATACTTTCAAGATCAACATGGCCCCAATATCAAAGATCTATACCCAGTTCTTTCCCTTCTCCCTGAGAGACAAAGCCCTGGAATGGTACATGAATCTCCAAGATGGGAGTTTCCCTGACTGGGAACATCTGGCTAATGCTTTTATCACCAAGTTCTTCCCTATAGAGAGGACGATCAAATACCAAAACAAGATAACCAAGTTCTCGTAGAAAGTTTCAGAGAATCTGCATGAAACCTGGGAGAGATTCCAAGGCTATCAGAGGGAGTTCCCGCACCATGGTTTTTATGAGCCCAAGTTGATCACCACCTTCTACAATGGGTTGTGCTTTAGAGAAAGGAAATCCTTGAATGCTACAGTAGGCAACGATTTCTTGGGGCTCAGTGCTCAGAGAACAAGGGAGATTATAGACAATATGGGCACCAATCAGCATGATAGTGAATATGAGAGAGAGTCAACATGTCACTCCACTCCTGGAGAATCCAAGGTGATGGAAGCATTGTTGGCTAAGTTGGACAAGATCGTGACTGATGTTCAGGCCTTGAAGGACTAGAACTATAAAGGCAAGGTCCGACAGGAAGTGGTAAGGAGCTGTATTACATGTGGAGAGCCAGACCATCTTTCTGACTTTTGCCCACATATGACTATGCAGAGCGAGCTTGACGATGTAAGTACAGAGAATGTGAGCTACGTCTAGTACCAACATCCTGATCATCTCATATTTTCGTATGGGAACACCAGCGCGGATGAGAACTCTCACCAGCTGGTAGGCGAAACCTCTACAAGTGGACAGTAGAATCATCAACGCCCAATAGGTTTCCAACAACCATGATGCTACCTGAACACCCAGTAAAGTCAGCAACAACGACCGTCGATGATGACTGAGTTGATGTATTTTTCCAAGAAGTAGAATGATCTAAATGAGAAGCTACAAAAAATTTCTATGGATAGAATGACGTTGCTTAAGCTAATGCAACAATAGATGGGACATTTTTCGACTCAGATTGGAGAGCTCCAACAACACAACAAGCAGATAGATCAACACACCAAGATTTACCTAACTTTTGCTCCCATATCATGCAATCTCTCATATAGCCCAAAGACATCTGAGCTCCCATGTTGGGTTTCCTGCCTACCGCCCATCCGTGTCATGTTCAACATCTCTCCACTCGATAAGGTAATGACCCGTGATGCGTTACCCGTGTAGCATAAAATTGAGTGTCGTGCAGACTCTATCACCTGAAATATCATGCACCATTAACGCCTATACCATATCACACATCACGTATCATGTTCCTACTCTCTTGTTGGGTAAAGCTTTAAAAGTGCATCAGTTTTCCTATTAGTTATTTTGTATCGGGTTTTCATCCATGCCGTGTGACACAAGTATCGCGTGACATGTGTATCATGCACTCATGTCGGGAAAAGCTTTAAAAGTGCATCGGTTTTCCATATTGCGCTCAGTAAGTTTAAGGGAGCTTGTCGATACTCTCCAGGTGTCGTGTGATGTGCATGTCGCTTAGACCGTATCATGTTCCATTGCTGCCGACTTCACGAGTGCATCGTTTTCCCTTTTACCTGATACCAGTTTATAATGAGTATCGTTTAAGGAACGTACCGAGTTTTCTAGTATCGTGAACTTGTATGTCGCGCACCAGGATTCATAAAGTTTTACTGTGGCCTGACACCAAACTTTTCTTTGCTAACCAGATTCTGATTTTCAAGGGTGCCGCCCAAAGCGTATCGGGGGACGCCATCCTGACAAACTATCAGTTATAATGACCCTAAGTATTGGGCAGATAGAATTTTGCCCAAATAACCCTTTTTGATTTAATTTCTTTATCTTTATCTTTTCTTTTTAAAAAATGGCATGCACCAAAGAGACTCTCGTCCAGGCAGACAAAAGGGCCGAAGGATCAATCCTGAGGCCATAGCAGTGGCCACCATTGGGTAGAAATGCCCAAACCCAGCAACAACTGGGCCCTCTGAGGCCGAGAAGCGGTCCCGAGTCAAAGCAACCGCAGCCCCGGCCACAACGGTAGAACCCGAAGTTCCTCCCCACTCCCTAGGGTGATTCGTGTCGAGGGACGCAAACCACCAAAAATGCTACACTGAGTTGGCGGTGAAGGTATGTCACCCGACCAGATTTTGCCACCACCATAAATCATATTTAAGTGATGATCAATCAAATTAAGCATGTAATCATCAGGTAAACCCTACTTTACCAATTAAACTCATACACAGTGATAACACTACTCAAACCTGACCAGAGTGCACTGAGACCAATCCCAAAAACCAAGGGCCAAACTACCCTATTAAGCTATCATAATGGTCTTACTCAAATTCATCCCATTATTCATAGACGTTGGTCAAGTACATGGATCTATGGTCCATTAGTATTTCTAACTTAGTAGACTCTCATCAACATAAATTGGCGTACTTAGTTGATTACCAATCATAACAATCATATTCTTAGGAAACTATCCACATCATCTAATAACAACAACTGAAATATGCATGACAATCCTCTCATGGACATAAATATACACACCATTGAATCCTAATTTTGATGTGCACATACATCATACTACAATACGTTAGGGTACCTATACATGCATCAGCGATTCGATGAGCAGATACAAAGGCATATATATATATATATATATATATATATATATATATATATATATATATATATATATATATATCTTTAGGGCTCAATGTATATCATCAAGCTTCATTACATTTCCTTTTGATCATTATAGTTCATAGCATATATACAACATGCTTCACGTCTCATCATTTAGGGTTTCACCATAAAATCTTAGACTCAAGTTCAACCTAGGGTTTAGTCATACATCCCATTACTAATACAACATCCAAATATATTTGGTTCAAATGTGGATTCATGATATTTAATATACATTAGATTCTTACATAGACATGACATATGCATACATCATGTCTAGACACACATAATCATCGCATAAAAATAACAGAAGGGGTTTAGGTTGAACAAGTGAACCATGGAACACATGTTAACAATATGCCCCCTCAAGAATTTTGTCCCCAAAATTTAATAAGAGGAAGGAGGATCACACTGATCTTTCCAACTCAACCTTGTTTTAGAAAAGAACTTCTTTAGGAAATCCTTTATCGTATGACTAAACTTATTATAGAATAAACAACCTTCAAAGCTATCTCCCTAACACGGCCCATCGTGTGCTTACAAGTGGTACACTATTGTCTAACCACTTGAGCTACAATAGGTATGCCACTACAAAGAATAAATATGCAAAAATGGCCACTCATAATAGGAACAACAACTAGGAGTCAACCAGTACCACCACTCTCACAAACTTGTACCTCAACAAGTACAATGTCCTCACTTATCTTCTCATTACCAAGTGAATCATCAAAATAGGATACATCATCATCATACTTTTTCTTATTGGAAACTTTATCTACCTTGTTTGACATCAAGTCTCTCTCAACTTCTCTGGAAGTATTTGAAAACATGGTGAACTTCTTGAAATATTCTATAAAAGATATGTGCTCTTGCATGTCAACAGTCAAATCATCCTCAAAACATATGATCTTATTTTATTTGTAGTTTCCATGTCAGAACAAAACCTCAACAACTCAAGTAAACATGCCTCATATACATCCTACATCATGTTATTCTATTTTATCATGTGGAACTATCTAATCTTCTCATCCATATATGAGTCAAGAAAATAGCAAGTTTTGAAATCTCTTTCGAAATTAGGCCATGTCAAAGACTAACCTAGTATCTTGGCCTCTTTCATAGACAACCAATGACTCTTTACTTCCTTTAAAAATATAGACAACATGCAAGATCATGTCTCCTTCAGGTATCTTTATGATATGGAAAACCTTCCTAAACTATCTCATCCACATGTCAGTCTCTAATGAATCAACACTTCCAAAAAAATTGTGTCACCCAAATGGGAAAGACATCAACAAGTCATCCTTTGATCTATGTATTCTATAAATACCAACAAAGCATCCACTAAATACCCATGGAGAAACATTTTACCATGGTATGGGTGCTCAAATTCATCTTGTTTTCCTTCCCTCTATGTTCCTCTTCTACCATCCATGTATGCAACAAGAAAATGTTGACATCAAATGGTTGTAGAATAAGGCAACATAGAGTGGCAACAAACAAAAGCAACACATATTGTTGATTCCATTTGCCCAAACTCTCATGTCATCATATCTTTATCCTAAAGTTACATTCATCACAAACCCTATCTAAGTCCTTAATGCCCTATAGAATCCCTAAACCTAGGCTCAAATACAAAGTGTACCAGCCACACCGCAGTTTAACCTAATTATTCCATAGTGTGGGGCTAAGGGGATTATCTAATCCCAAAAGCTGATATAAAACCAACATAACTCAAAACAAACACGATGAGATCAGAAAATACTTATGAGGAAGCATAAAAAACACGGTTCATTGCATCACAAGTGGGCTCAACCCAAAACTATTTGGATCTTTGTCTAAATAGTTATAAGCTAATCTCAAACATAAACACTACTTATTACAAGTAGGTTCTCACAATTCCAGTACAAAGCTCATATAAGAATGTAATCACCTCAAACATTATTCTTATATACAAAAGTATGATACACATATTACATGTCTCTTTTTTTAAACATGTCTCAAAATAAAAAACCATCACTAGGATTTTACATTGGAAACAAATGAAAAAATAGGTGACACGGAAAACAACCAAATCCAAGACATGTGTACACAGACTCTAAGTATTTATGCTATCTCAACAAATCACCACTAGGGCTCGACCACACTCTACACATATGGTATGCTCTCTTATCGCCTAAAAGCATTTGACAATGGTATTATGTGTCATTTCTGCCTCATTGAGTGGGTACTTTCCACTCATAAGACATGAATAGCTCATGTATGACTATGTATTTATTACATAGATTAGTGACAAGGAGTAACAAACAAACATGACAAGATATCTATGATAAGATATAAGTAATCATCCATGGAACATGCACATAGGCAACACATCAACTTGTATTTATTATTACATCTTATAACAACCATTCATATTCACATATTATTCACATTAAGATAGCAACTCATTAGGTCAACATGTCTATGAAGTACATGCTAAACATATGTTTCACACATCCCCACACATCGTCCAACCTTTCTAGGCAATGGAATAATGACCCAACTATCCAATGGCTTATGGCAAAGATCCAACATCCCAATGAATAGGAGTAGGCAATCTCCTATGATATATAGAAAGGATTGGGGTCTCTCTTTCATCTCATTATGAATTCCATAAAACCTTATGGTTGAGGGCTCACTCCCACACAATGGGACTTCCTCTAACCCAAACATATCTTCACAAGGTATCTCACCTAACCATACACCATAGGGATTCCTCGATATCTAACTTCATAAGTATCATTAGACACAAAACATAACTTGATCATGTTCATTTTATCATCATATCATCATCATGCTACACATCACATATTCTCAAGCAATAGGTCATTGACATTCTTTAATATTGTGTATGTAAATTATGTATATTAGTATGCATTCTTATTATGTCATAAGGAATAGATTTTCTCAGATGTTTTTGGCTTTATTATGATATACTCATGCTTTGTGAGTCAATTTCCTCATAGGGTGGGTTGACCATATCCTGATCCTTTCTTTCTGATCTTTGATACACACTCCAATTGATTGGCTAGGTGGCCCACCTGATGTAAAGGCTACCTAGAACAGTCATCAACAACATGCAATGATGGGATCACCACTACAAATTCTTGGAGATGGGAAGAAATGGTCCCAGACATCTTTATCTTATTAGAATGAGGTTTTTGGAGAAATTATATCAATCTTGTGCATTGTTTACAACAAAATGAGCAAATTCTCGTTAAAAGCACTAAGCAAGATAAACAATAAAACCTACACTAGGATCATACAATATATAAAATGTATAAATGTGATGTAAAAGTACTCTAAATATGTGACTAAATTAAAATGATGCATTCAACAAACAATCCCTAACTGAAGTTTCTATTTCTTGAGAGAGTCAAAACTAGAAAGTGTTTTCTAGTAATACTAACAACCTACATTTTTGCCTCACTTACATACCATGCTTTGTTCCCTACCAACTATAACATGGCCAAGCATCCCTGATCTATTAAGATCACAAAAAAAACTTCTCCATACTCAGTCCCAATCTCTCTTTGTAGCATCGTCGCCTCTCCATAATCCTTGGTATCATACATACATAAACTTCATGAAATTAGAAGAAACCCACAACAATCCATGAGTTTGCACACAATCCAACACTGATATCTGGTAAAATGGATGTCAATGGATCATGTAACTAGCCCCTTAGTGTAAAATGGAGTGAAGGAGATACAGAATGAGGAATGCTCATCTTGCCTCTTGACTAGATATCACATTTTATTTTTTGTTCTTCCTTGATTGATTTTCAAGCTTATCTTGTTGTGCACATTGACAACTTTATTTTATTTTTGGTGGTACACATCTATTACATTGATATGGGTATGGGAGAAGCAGATAGAGAGAGGCAGTGTTCCACCCCAAACTTAGGGTTTGGCATAGTTTCTAATTTTTTAATGGATGGGTGATAAGAATATGGAAGAAGAGATGTATACGAGGGATTGGATCATGTGCAACTTATGCATATGATTTGAGGTGCATTAGTTTGATCTTAAAATTCTATTAATCCAAACAATGTGTAACCGGGGTATAAGTGATGATTCCACTAATAATTTACACTCGTCAGTTTGAAGAATGCCACATTTGATCCCAATTCGTTCCATTTAGCTTGCTATCATTTCTAGGGAGCATAGTGATTAAGGTCGTCGGCAACATGGGATGATTTTCTAAGCATTGTTGATTTTTTCTTGTTGAAGGTCACAACAAGAACCCAATTCATCCAAGGGGATAAATGACAAATGAGAATGCATTAATTTTTTTACATTAAATGCAAGATATGATATGATGCATGAAAATGATCTAAACTAGGCATTCCAGAGAAAGTCATTTAGAAAGCATCTAGATGGGTGTGGGTGGAAGTGTGTGAAATGTACCATCCACCCTCCATCCCAAGCTTAGAAATCTTTTCATCCCTGAGAAAACTCTAATCTTGGCATCGATAGGAATAAAAATGGTTTCAAAACCAGCCACTATCTTGGTCATCCTTTGCAGGAGGTGATTTAATGTGCTAAGGTGCTTGATGATCATACCCCATCTAGCTGGCATTATATGATTGGTGTTTCTTCTCACAGGACCATAGAGTCCATGTTGGTGGTGTCTAAAGGAAAAATGAGGTGGCCCTTGCACATAAAAATATGTACAGTAGGAGTGTCTACAAAAGGGTACACCCCACCCTAACATTGATATGGTTTATGGGGTTCTTGGTAGTCCTACTAATGCTCATGGAATTGGGTTTGGATGTGCTTGATGAGATACATGTGGTTCAACTGGTTTCCTTG
The DNA here is from genome assembly GCA_963693085.1 of Alisma plantago-aquatica. Taxonomy (NCBI): domain Eukaryota; kingdom Viridiplantae; phylum Streptophyta; class Magnoliopsida; order Alismatales; family Alismataceae; genus Alisma; species Alisma plantago-aquatica. The sequence goes on along the minus strand of OY856409.1, from coordinate 537,357,577 downwards.
CCTCTATTTTTCCCATCCCATCTAGTTCTAGGATTCCTTAATGTGCTTCCAATTGGAACTGCATGGTGTTAAAATCATATCGACCATGAAGAGTTGCAAGCATTGTAGTCATATGGGTTATTGAGGATGGTTATCTCCTTGTTAGAATGTCAAGAGCTGAAAACACAATGAAATAAAAAAATTCCCAAGAATCCTTTGAGAAAGATTCATCTATGCAACAATACCAGATTAGGTTCACAAATTCATACCTTATCATGTAAGATGTTCCAATGATTAAAATTATAACTCTTGGTGAAAATATAGACCCTCCAGTCTACACCTTTCTTAAATTTTACTGGATCAACAATAAAAAAACTCCCTTTTGGGGTTTCTGGCAATTTGGGATATGCCTTGAGATGTGTGTAGAAAATAATTTTTTGATGTCTAATCGGGAGATTGTCCAGTGACTGCCATTGGTGGATCATGGGAATCCCTTGGTAATTAGCACAGATACCAAGGCCATAGAGATGGCTTTGTTGACCCCAAAACAGACTCCAAAGTCAACTCCAGAGGATCATACTAATCTACCTTACATGTGTGTGGTGGATCACGCTAATATGTTGCCTTGAGATGCATCTAATATGTACGTAGCAGATTGTGCTATTTCATTGGGGAGACCTTCTCCTCAATTTTCATGCATGATGGATAGGGTCATTACACCATTGTAAGGAGTGGGACCCAGAGGGGATCCACTCCCTATTAAATACTTGATTAGTAAAACATCCATTCCAAACACACTCAAAAGGTATGTTGGAATAGGTGTAAAATTTTCAAATCTCAATGATAGTATTCAAAACAACCAAAGTGTAGCAACGGAATAAAAGTAATGACTATACTCAATTTTTCAAAAGTACATCATCATCTCCCATAAAGGGTTTACATGGATATTACAACACAAGGATCTAGTAGAGGGAAATATAAACCATATTAAGTTTTTCCCCAAGCATCAAAATCCTTAAGCTAGGTCCATATCAGCATGCCATGTCCTCCATTTCCTACATCTGGGGTTGCAAGCATACCCCAACAAAAGGAGAAAAAGTAAAATACATCATCAAAAGGCTGGTATGTGCATACTAAAATAAAATTGAGCAATATAGGGGTAAAAGGACATCAAGTAAACAATGCTTCCCATAGAAAGAGAAAAGAACTACCCAAGTGGGTATTAAAAGGAATGAATTTCAATCATATGATAACAAATGAGTTACTTGCCATTAATAAAATAATAATGTTGTGATACACAAGTACATACAAAATTCTAGGGCACAAAACCCATCAAAATAATAACAACCTACATGCATGTGAGATAAGCACATAACTAGGACAATATAAGGACAATGGTGGTCAAGCCTCATAAACTTGAAACATGATGGACAATGGCACATAACCAAACTCCCCAATATATAAAGTATGGGTCAAGCCTCATAAACTTGAAACCTGGGTATGGGGCACACAACCTCCATCCAAAGAATATAATAAGGGCACCTAACCCAAAAACCAATACAATTACACTACTCTAGGGCTACTAAACCACATAACATGCTTAATGTAGAGGCAAGTATAAAGTATAGTAAGAATAAACAAGATTTCCATCACATAAATGGACAATATAAACATCCACCACATAAGTGGGAAAAAGTAGAACATATCACCAATTAGAATTCCATCATGAACAAAGTATAAGATAGAGTCAATAGAAATTCCAACGAAATAGGATGATCAATATATCATAATCAAGTTGAGTGCCTCACATGAAATAAATTCTCAAAAATAGATATTGTGTGGGCTATCCAAAGAGTGATAATTTAGTATGATTGCTCAACATAGAATGATAGGAGATGCAAACATAACTAACTTCAGAGTCTAAACAAGTCTAAAATCAGTCATAGGTCCAAACCTAAAGAACCAAGCTAACTATCCTCGATCAGGGTCAAAAGGCTAGGTTTCAGTTCGTTACAACCATCAATGTCTATAGTAGATTGCTTTGTTCTCTCGGCTCCTCATTTAGTGTGCCATCAATGAAAATCTTTTTCCAAAACAAATTCACTGTGCAAAATTATCTCCATAATATTCATGTAAGTGCTAAAAGTTGATTGGGGTTGCTGGTCTCTACCTCCCCTATTTCTCTCTCTAAGTTGCTCTTAGGATTTCTCAAACCTTGGAGGCAAAAATGAGAAAACTTGAGTGTGTGTCATGAAGGCCTCCTCTCATATCATATATATAGAGGAGTGGAATCCACTATTTCCAATACTTGTTTGGCCAAGATGTGGACTCCCTAACTAATGGAAAATTATTTGTTAAGTCTAGGTCCATATCTTATTTAGGTCATTGAAATTTACTTTTAGGTTCCTAGATTTATTATAATGATTACAATAAGGTCTAACTCATCCTTTATTCACACTATCCTTATGTGTATGACCCTATAGGCACCATAGTATGTTGGCAATGGATTCACTAATGAATATTAAGATCCATAAGAAATGAGCAATGTCTATCAACATATCATTGCTACCCAAGTAGTAGGATTAGTCAGACAGGACTAAACCATCAATGACCAGTGTTACCATGTTGTATATCCTTTTGTCATAGATATACAGATTCAACTAGAGGCATGAACACATTATCCTCATTATACTCAATCCAAGTTCCTTGATCTCCAAGTAGACTATCAAGATACATATGATCTCAGTATCATATATTGACTCACATGAGCATGTCCATGCATTTATCTACTCTTACTTATCAAGAGACCTTGGAATATCTCTCGAGTTATGTGGAAAGAAAAAATTCCATCTACATTACTCACAATGTGTATTATGATTCTGAACACACCCATTCACTACTTTTACGTGAACCTTTTTCAAGATATTGTTCGATAGTGTCAAAGCATGATTATTGTCATATCACCATTTTAGTGACTTCAAGTCAAAGGACCACAACACAACTATCACATTTTAGAGTTGATTTTGACTATCATATAATGGTCTATGAATTACTCTCAAGGTGGGTCTATCCAGTGTACTTGTTCTCTAACAAGTACATATGTGTTTGACTTGGTATCCAATACCTATTACCCATGAGACATGGTCATCATTCATAACACATACTAGTATCACATGTATTATTTTTGTCCAATCCTCAATAATACTTGACTAAGACATTAAGAAATATTGTTATTAAAATCCACTAGTATCTCATGTTCAAGTCACATACTTGAAGTCCAATGGATTTCAACCAATCATTCTAAGTACATTTATTATGTACATTAATAGGTAAGTAATTAAATGTGTATCAATAAATTGGAATTGCCTTTATTAATCAAATAAAAAATTAAAAATATCCCTATAGCCATCATTTAATAATTGGCTTCTAGGGCATATACACCAACAATCTTGGCCAAAACCTAGATGGGTAAGAGAGAGGGAGATGGATATGGAAGCAAAGGTGGCAAGGTGATGTGTAAGATGGTCATCTTAAAGTCGATGATGAAATCAAATGGGGACAACAATGAACTCTGAATTGTGGCATGATGATGATCCACAAGGGGGAACCAATGCACTCACTACCACTCTCTATATTTTTTATTGAATGTAAATGAGACAAAGAGGCATAAAAAGTACCCCGCTCATCAAATATTTCGAAGTGGAACATGTTTTAGTAATGCGATCATCTTGTGAAGCCAGTCAATTAGCTGGAAAAATGTCCTTCAGGAGAAACAAATTCTAGAATTAACATCCAACCATATCATTTTTTAACACTCAACTAGGTCTTTGTGAGGCCCTTTCTTTTTTAGTTGGACTAGTTTATTGGTGGACCAAAAATCATCAATCCTCTTTGAATAATTCTTGTTGGTTTGCACAAAAATTGAATTGAATAACTCAAGTGGAAAGTCAATTGGTTGGATTGATGAGAACATTGTTGCTAAAAGTGAGTTGACTAGCTGGTGGACCCATATAATTGGCTCATAGACTCTAATTTTAATAATATTTGAGTCTCTAATGTGTTGTTTATTGCACATACAAATTCACCTAGGGAAAGTCCCTAGAATTTTACCTAGATTATATATAATAATCTTCACACACAAGTGAAAAGATCTTCTTGTAATATAGTTTGGGATCAAAATAAAAGGAAAACCTAATTAAGAATAATCCAACTAAACTAACCGACAAGAACTTGTAATTAATACAAAAGTTTGATTGGTTGGTTATAATAACGTTGCAGTAATAAAATCACTAAATTAAATTATAGATTTATTAGATGACAGTGACACTAGGTGGAATGAGTTGCATTATCACTTCCTAATATTCACTATCTCACTACACCATATTAAGCATGGATATACATATGATGAGGCTAGATAAATTCCCCGTATGTCATTAGTATTAAAACCTAGACATATATCACTCCAAGCTTGTCATCTCTTTACCTATAGATCAAATATTTATCACATCAAGAAACGTCTATCTCAGATTCTCATCAAGGGTTTAAAAAAGATTCAATTGACATCCTAGATCATGGGCCCAAAGTTTTGTACAACCAATATCTGATAAATATTGATGATTACGTAAGAGTACAAGAAGAAACAAAATTATTTGAAACATGTAATGGTGCACACATTGGTAGATGCAATAAAGATAACAAAATTGGGTAGCATGGTAACTCTCCACACCATAATGAGAGGATTACTTGCTCATAGAAGAAATATCAAGTACTATAGGAAAAGAGAGAGAGATAAATTCATTATCATAGAAGATGGAACTATAGTGGTGGTGTGTGGAAGCATATATTCAACTTGGAGACAAGGGTGTCGATAAAGCATCAAGAACAATCCTTGACATTCGTCATAGATGAACTGGTAGTTGTCAATCTCCTTTCCTTGTGGAAGGATCCGCTACTATGGAAGAAAAGTAGTTGGGGAAGATTATGGATTGATGGCGGGGAACATACTTGGTCTAGCTTCCTCTAAAATAAAGGTCTTGGATTCTCATTGGAGGTTGAGATCCCTTCAATTGGGTAATTGACAAAAGAAAAAATGAAGGTGGTTGATAAAAATTTGAGAAGGTTTTCTTAGGACTAACTTTTGAAGCATGGAAATGTCAGGATGGATTCTTTCATTGGAGTCCATGGTCTTGTAGGTGAAACACTATAGTCTTGAACTCACCATATATGTCTTGTAGTTAAGTGGTCGGTTGCCACAAAGTTGAAGAGGCATGTACACGAGGAAGATGATGGGTCTCATGACGTTCATTATTTCTATCAGAAGACAAATGGGTAGGAAGAACATAGGTAGGAAAGCATAGTGTTGGTTGATTGGGAATTCAAAAGTCCCATTGGAAGGCTTGAGTAGGAATCTTGTCAAAATATAGAGTTAGCCTTTCCATTATAGGAAGACTATAGAAATTTTGTTAGTTGAGGCACACAAGATTGCCACCGAAAGACACATGCACTAGAGTTTTGTTGGTTGACAAGCATTGGGATTCTGTTGCTTGATGAGCCAAGAATTCCATAGGAAGGCATGAATCTAGAACTTCCATCAAAAGATGACCATCCATGAGAAGGAATTGAACTTCCATCACAAGGTGTGAGGGGGGATTTATCATCGGTTGTTGAGCAAAAATTTCCATTGGTAGTCAATCAATGGAAATGCATACTTTAAGAAAATAGACAAGAATTTAGTACATGGAAAACCCACCCTCTGGGTGTATTGTTGTGTCTCATAGGGTTTGTGCCTATGATGCATCAATTCATGAAGGAAAAAATCATTAAAAATATGGACCATTGTATGTTGTGTTGGTGCATAAGATAAATGTGTCATGAAAACTAGGTATTTTGATCAAAATCTTGCAAATTAACATATTGTGCTGGTGCATAAGATAAATGTGTCATGAAAACTAGGGATTTTGATCAAAATCTTACAAATTAACATAAAATTGAGAAAACCTAAATATAAGTTAGTTCTAAAGTAAAATGATGGAAATGAATGAAAAACTAAGATGAAGACGCAACTAAAACTAGTATAAATATGCTTTATCAAATAAATTTGAACTTGAACATTGCTCATCCTCGAGTAATACAAATCTAAAATAGTTGCCAAATGGATAGTTTTAACCCATGTGATTGTATTGTCTTCATATCATTCTTATTTCCCTTCCACCTGATATGGCCAAGTTGCCAAACTTCCGGAGATGACAAAAAACATCTATCCATGTCTTCATTTCCAATTTTTCTTCACAAAAACACTTCTTCACCGCTATCCCCAGTACCAAACACATCTAAGAGTTTTCACAAAAATTTAGAGATTGTTGTAAAGCAGTAAGTATGAAAATAATCTAACACTAGGGTTCATGAAAATGGTATTAAAAAGAGACATTTGTAGTGTCTCTAGGTACATAATGAAGAGAAGGGGTTTGCAGAAGGATGATGTGAGTCTCTCCTTTATTCGATTTGATATTACATTTATTTGTGAAAATACATTTATTGCAACATTTTTTTTTGTTTTTTGTGTGTGCATAAACATATTTTCTATTAGTGGTAAGCCCCTATTACTTAGAGAAGGTATGGAAGAAGCGCATAGAGTGGGAAAGAGATGTGCCACCCCAAACTTGGAGTTTGGAACTTTTGATGGACTTTTATTTTCTTTTTTTTGGGTGGAAGGTAACAAGATGGAAGAACAAGTGTATAATAAGGGTTAGATCAACATGCACCTTGATCTAAAATTTGGTGCATTCATTTGTTCTCCTAGTCCCATAATGCTCAAACAGTGACATATTTAGGGGGTAAACGCGTTGATTCAATAAACTTATTTCACTAGTTAGTTAGAAGAATGATGTATTTAATTACTCTTAGAAAAGGAAAAAAGGTGAAAAACTTAACCTAAATGCAATGCTTAAGTTAAATGTAATGTTGAAATGCAGTGATGTAATCAAAAGCTACAAAAAAATAGGTGTGGGTAGAGAATAGAATATGTACCACCACCCTCCACTTCAAACTTAGATATTTTCTCATCCTCAAGCAAACATAAAATCCAAGGTAAAGGGGAAGAACTTTGCTGGTTGGTTCATGTCATTTGGTTGCTATCCATTAAGCAAAAGTCATTCACCTTTAATCAAAATTGTTAGAACATATGATATTGTCACGAGATGCACTAATTAACTAAAGCAAATATGAAGCAAAATGGAAAAACAACTAAAATGAAAGTAACACTCAAGTTTCTTCCTGAGAAGAACATGTGTTTAACTCTCACTTCTCAATGCCTAAATCTCAATCATAGTATGTTGAGGGAAGGAGAAAGAGGTGTAAGTTGGCATACACATAATTAGTTGTTAAGTAGCACTTGAGACGTTGGCCATTAACTTTGAATTCACTAGTATTATCATTGAAGATTTAAGAAATCCATGAGGAAAGATGTGTCTGATGATGGATAGTCTCGACCATCGATTCCTGATCTTTCTTGGAAATACACAGAGAAGATAGTTGCGCAATAATACTTCTAATCTTTAGATCTTAACTCTTTATGTGGATATCATGGCACATCTCTGAGTGCTCCTTATAAATGTGTGCCTTCTCATAATTTGTCAGTCACAACTTTTTTAGATCTTATAGTTGAAGCAAATGATTTTATTTTGATGCATGGAAGTCAAAGTTGTGTTTTTTGATGGCCCATCAAGCCCTATGTCCAAGATCTAGTAGTACGTGAAAAGACTTTCCATAAATGAGATGGAAATGTATAGTAATTGGGGAGGGGGGGTCTTGTAAGCAGTTCAATAAGCCCATAGTAAAACACTCATCTTGTAAGCCCAATCTTGTCTTATCCTGCCAACTGTGTTTTCGAGAATGGCTTTGATTTGGCAATTAGAAACTTCCACTTCACCACTCATCTAAGAGTGGTATGGAGTAGCCACATGGCGTGAGACAATGCAATTGTGAAGGAGTGCTTCAAAGCTATGCTAAAGAAGATGAAATCCTCTGTCATAAATGGTAGTGTGGGGGACTCCATAGAATGTAAAGATGATGCCTATAAAAGTTTAATTATAGGCTTGGAGTCACCAGAAAATGTGGGGACAACTTTGACCCATTTGGAAACATAACCAACTGTGACCAGAATGTAAGAGAAGACATAAGAGGAAGGTAATGGAGCCATGTAGTCCCTATCCTAGACATCAAATATCTCAACTTATTATCAAAGGTTTAGTGGCATATCATCTCTATTAGAGGTCCCTGACATAAGTCACAAGACTTGACAAAGTTGTGAGCATATTTGAAGATAGAGGGCCAAGATAACCCACATTGAAGGACCTTCAATGTAGTTTTTTAGAGATCATGTGGCTTCTAGTTGGACAACATGAAACTATTCAAGAATGAGAAGAATTTCCTATTCACAGATGCATCAGAGGTAAAGGCCATCTAAACACAAGCTAAACATATAAGGTTCATACCAGTAGTCATGAACTTCTTCCTTTCATTCCTTGATCAATTTAGATGAAGGACACCCACAACTAGGTAATTCACAAAATCAGCGTACCACTGGGTAAACGTGAAACCATATATGATGATCAACATCAACATTCTCAGTTCCCTTATTATTCTTTATCTCTAAATCAGACTCTTGTAGAAATAATCCATCTGATAATCACAGGGCTTCACATCCTTCTTTGACATTTAGTACTTGATAGGAACATGATCAATGTAGACAATCACTTACGAGCCTATTAGATAAGTGCAATTTTTTTTGAAAGCATAAACAATGGCGAGAAGCTCCCTTTCCAAAGTTGCATAATTCTTTTACATATTATTCTTCATCATGCTTGAATAGTAGATGACATGATGCTTCTATTTGAAGTGATGTGTGTAACACTCACATGATTTGAGGCCTTGAATAAAATGATCTTAAAAAGAATGATTGGACTATGCATACCACCAAAGTGAACCTCCTTTTTAGAAATTCCATCAATAAGAACTCAATGTTAAGTGTCTTCAGCCCAAAGTAGTACTAGAATTGGTGACCTATCAGGAAGTTGATTACATGTTGTGTGTGAGTGAGGAAAAATTGTGCAATTGAGGCATGTGGTGGTCTGTGCGTGCATTTGTCATTCATAAAACTCTACTAGAGCCTTGGACAGTGGGCTCAAACATTACACTTCATGTCAATTGCACCTACGACATAGTCACTAGCTTCACCCATTATCTCAAAAGGAATAGACCAATATGGGGAACGAAGGATTGGGGTAGTGATGACATATTCCTTTAGAGTGTTAAAAATATTCATAAAACCATATTTGAAGATGAAGTCCACGTCATTCTGGAGGATGTTTGTGAGAGGTTTGGTGATCTTGTTGAAATCACAAAGGAACCTCCTATAGGAACTATCATGTCCTAGAGATGATTGAACTTCTTTAATAGTGGTTGGAGGGGATAGATTAATGGTCACTTGTATCTTTCTAGGACTAGAAAAAGATGTGTTTCTTCTTAACATTCCAACATTAGAGAAACATGTGCTTATTACCAAGATAGATTAATGATCACTTTCAATTAAGCTCCAGATGTGCCTCTTCCCAACCTTCCAGGACAAGGCAAATATGGTGTAGGCATGTGTCAAAAGAATCTCCATAGAGTGATAAGTCATCCATGGAGATTTATGTTATTGTCTCAGTCATAACGATAAATATAGAGGACACACAATGTTGGAAAGTGGTGGGTGCGTTGCATAATTTGATGGCATGTGGTAGAAGGCATACATGCAAAAGGGACATGTGAAGGTATTCTTTTCTTGATCACTAGGATAGATGGGTATCTGATAGAATCCAACATATCCATCTAGGTAACAAATGAACTCCTCGTGTGCAACTCTCTCCAAGTTAAGAAAAGGAAATAGAAAATTGTCCCTCTGAGTTGCATTGTTGAGCTTGCAATAGTTGATGCACATGTGCCACTCGGTTACAATGTGTGTAGGGTTAAGCTCATTCTTATCATTCAAAATAATTGTAATACCTCCTTTGTTTATAACTACTTCTAAAGGACTCACTCACAATGAATTAGAGATGGAGTAGAAGATCCTAGAAAGTAGTAGCTTTATCACCTCTTTACATACAACTTCCTTCAGAATTGGGTTCAGCTTGTGTTGAGGCTTGAGGGACGGCTTGTAGTTGTAGATCATGTTGATTCTATGCATGCAAAAGGCTTAATAGACTCTAGTTAGGTTAATCATTCTATATACCAAAGCCTTCTGCCTCTTCTTCAGTTTGGTCAACAAACAATCTTCTTGCTCGATAGTGAGATCTACATTTATGATTCATGGACATACCTCTTTATCATCTAAGAATACCTATTTACGAATGTATAGGATTCATCTCTAGTGTGGTAGTCTCCTTGTCTTATTCTTCTATGAAGCTGGCATATTTAAGCTCCTTAAAGTCAGTCATAGGGTCTTCTTCAGCGTTGTCTAGGTGAAAAAGAATCTGCTCCACCTATTCGTCATTCAACTCATGGGTGTTTGGGTTAATGAGCATTGTCTCAAAAGGGTATTCAAAATTAGGCCTCTTCTATGGTAATATTGTGCCATCTTATTGATGTAGTTGATGACAAAATAATTGTTTTTACAAAGAGGGACCCTTTACACTCTCAAAAATGTTGAAGTCAATTGTGTCTGACCCAAGCTTTAATGTCAAGGTTTTCTCTTCAACATCGATTGATGTTTTAGCAGTTACAATGAAGGTGCTCTCAAAGATGAGGGGATATCAAAGATCCTCTTTGATGTCCATGGAGACAAAATCACAAGGGAAATAAGACATAAGACCCACTCTCACATGGTTGTCGCTTGTCATCAAAGATTCAAAAAGTTGAATTATGATCTTAGCAGGAAGGATGTCAGTGGTGAAGCCTAGTCTTTTGTAGAAACTTTAGGGCATGATAGATATGCTTGCCCCAAGGCCAGCTTGACCTTTTTAGCATGTGCACATAAATAATTCCCCAACAAAGCAAGAGATTCCAAACGATACCAGATCTTTGAGTTTTTTTGGGTATCTTTGTCTAGATTATGTCTAATGTTGTCCATGCTAGTTTCATAGTCTCATACTCCTCTATAGGAACCTGCATGTATAGAGATCTTTGAAGAATTTGGTCTAGTTGGGGATTTCTACCAAAGCATCAAGGATTAGAAATGTCAACATGGAACTTCTTCATTGCTTCCTTGAGCTTCATAATCTTGAGTCTACATGTGTTTGAGATAGACAACTCTTGTAAGGGACACAAGCTTTGTAGACATGCACCACTAGGATAGCAGGAGTGCTTGTTGTAGCTTCTGGTTCCTTCTCAAGATTGTGTGTACTACTTATCTCTAGAGTATATGAGTCACCTTGCATTGGCATTTTAGTCACTAGTTCTATTGGTATAGCTATGAGAATGACATTTATCGTCATTGTAAACTTCACGAACTAGCCTATTATGGTTGATTGGTGCTAGTGGTTCTTGTAGAACATATCCCTAAACGTGTGTACAAGATTCAACTACTCCTCCTAATTTTGGGGTTATTCCTGAGTTGACATTCCAATGAAGCTATTGGAGGGTGAATGGTTGTATTTTTTTTGCAATTTGAGCCTTCATGGACTTATTGTACACCTATTGGCTTTCTATGGAAGTAGGCATGTTCTGTAGGTTTCCCCATCCTAGAAGAACTTTTCCTTGTTTATTAGAGGGCTACTATCCTAGATTGTAGTTGTTGCCTTGATTAAAGTTGTTGTGATAATGTTTAGTATCAAAGTTTTTTTAGTAGATGTTTTGATTCTGCTGGAAACTATGAGTACCTCTAATTTGTTTTGGTTGGGTCCTTGATTGAGATAATGCATGTTTGTCGCTCTGTCTAGGTTTACATACTAGAATTTGGGATGGTCCTTGTTATATTAGGGTTGTAGTATCCCTGAACTGGATTACAGATGACAACATTGACTTCTTTAGTGATTGGTTTGTTGTTGAATTGGTGTTGATGCATGTGTAATGTGGCTTGGTAGAGGTGGTTGCACTCAATACTTGTGTTACCTTCTACACTAAAAAATTGACAGACTTCCTGGGTTACCCTATCTCAGAAAAGGGATGAGACTCTTTTCCCACATCTCTAGAGGGAAGATTCAAGGTTGTCTTGTTTAAGAGAAAGCATCTTCAGAGATTCTACAATAGCCTTTAGCTCTGACTTGTATTCTGTCATGGCTACTTTGAGAACTCCTCTCTTGCATGATGAACCCAATTATCTTAGTTCTCAACTCCCCTACTAGAAACCTTTCTTGCATCTTTGAAGATCTACCGCATGAAATCTCCATTGGATGTTACATCAAGGAAATGTTTAACACCATCATCCACTCCCTTTAGAACTGCTTGATGAGTTGTGAAGAGGGAACACTATGATGAAACCATTTGTGTATTAACTTTTTTATTAATTCCCATGCTCAAATAAAGTTTCAATTGGGAGTTTTTCTAAGTGGGTGATTTGCCCTTGGATTTGATAAGTGAGTGAGGGTGGCAAAAACTTCTCTAGGAACTTGTTTCAAAGTTCCTCCTATGTGGTGATGCAACCACCATCTAGGGAGTTGTAGCACACCATAGCCTCAAATGTAACTTGATGACTTCTTCTGACATGCTAGCTTGTTTGATCCGCCTATACATGTCCATGAATGTTTGTAGATGATCATGTGCATTCTCACCAATTCTTCTAGAATTTTTTTTGTTTTGCATCATTGTCGCCCATTGCATCTCGATTTCAAAGTTTTGATCTTTAATGGCCGGTTGGACGATGTGTTTGTGAGTATCTACAACTTTAGGTGTCGAGAACTCTTATAGCACTCTCTATGACTCTACTTCTTTAGCTACTCAAAATTTTTCTTATACATCACCTCCAGCTTTTTTCACGAGTCTTTCTCTCTGTGATGCTAGTGCTACTTTGACTATGTGATTGATCTCCTCTTCTACCACCTATTTCTTACATTCATAAAGGATCCTAAAATAGGTTCATTTGATCTGAAGTTTGAGGTCTACAATGGAGTCAATGCTAGAAGAGTTTCACATGAACAAATGATGTCACTTGAGAAGTTCACACAACCAAAATCAGATGGTTAAAGATGATTTGGATATAATATTATTATTAGTGTTATCAATTATAAAAGAAAAACCCTAACTAAGGCAAGTTCATTAAATTGATCAAAAATTTGTGTTGTCCTGACAATAGTGCCAAAATTTGATGTGTTATTTACTACATAGACAAATTCTCTAGAGAATAGTCCCTAGATTTTTACCTGTACTATGTACAATAATCACCACCTACAAGTGGATAGATCTTATCTATAATATAGTCAGGATCAAACCCAAAGGACAATGTAATTAAGAATAATCAAATTAAAGTAACTAAAAAGGACTAGTACTTAATACAAAAGTTGGATTGGTTGATTATAATAATATTTTAATTATGAAGTAATTGGATTAAAGTCTAGATTCATCATATAACAGAGACACTAGGGTGGAATTGGTTTTGCCACCACTACATAATACTCATATCTCACTGCATCATATTAAGCATGCAAATACATCTGTTGAGTCTAGGTAAATCCCACTCTGACGTTAGTATTAAAACCTAGAAAAATATCACTCCAAGCTTATTGTGTCTTTACCTGGAGATCATACAAACATCGCCTTAGAAAACACATATCTAAAATTTTCATCAAGGGTTCAACCAAAATCAATCAACATCCTAGATCCTAGTTCAAAATCATGCACATCCAAGATCTAATCAACACATAAAATTGATGAGCAGGAAAGAGTACAAGCATCAAGTACTTGATTCTAAACATATACTGGTCCATACAGTTGTAGATGTTGTAAACAAAACAAAATCAGGTAGCAGAGCTACTCCTTGCACCCTAGAGAGAGGACTACTCACTCAGTGTATAAATATCAAGTACAATATAAAGAGAGAGCCATCATCATAGTATAGGAGAAACTACAACCCTAATGTGCGGAAGTGTGTATTCAACTTGGAAACAAGGGCATTGACCAAGCAACAAGAAAAACTTCTTGATGTTCATTAGAGGTGAACTAGAAGTTGTTAATCTCCTTTCATTGTGGCATGATCTATGACTATGGAAGTGAAGTAGGTGGAGAAGATGATGGACTAATGGTGTAGGAAGTTCTTGGTTTAGATTCCTTTAAAATCACGGCCTTGGATTCCCAACAAAGGTTGAGATCCCATCAATTGGGAAACCCACTAAAGAAACCCATGAAGGTGGTTTATGGAAACTAGAGAAGGATTGGTCAGGACTGAAATTGGCAACCTAGTAGTGTTGGGGGTGGAAGCTCTCGCTAGAGGCCATGGTCTTCTAGTTTTAGGTAGATCACTAGGGATTGGAACTATCCCTAGCCGTCTTCCAGTCAAGTGGTCATACATCATGAAGGCGACGAGGTGGTTGTCAGAGGAAGATGATGGTTCTCGTGATGTTCAATATTTTTATTGGTAGACAAAGGGACGGGACAAACATCAATAGGTGAGAAGAGTATTCATCAGTTAGGAAGCCAGAAAGTTCCATTTTAAAGTGTGAGAAGGAGTCCCATTGGAAGATGGAGTAAGCCTTTCCATTAGTTGTCAGAGTGTAGAACTTTTATCAATTGAGGCACATATGATACCATCAGACGACATGTGTGACGTAGTTTCATTGGTAGCCGAGCATTGGGGTTCTGTCAGTTGATGAGATAAGAGTTCTAGTGGAAGGCATGAGTTCATAACTTCCATTTTAATATGGCCATTTGTATGTGGGCTTTGAATGTAAATCAGATGGAGTGAGGGGTTTATCTTGGCTGTAGGGCATAACTTCCATCAGTAGTCAATGATGGAAAGGTAAATTTTAAGAAAACTAATGAGACTTTAGTATACGGAAAATTCTCCTAGGGAAAACTCACAAGGGGAAATTTGTTATTGCATAGGAAAATTCACCTAGGGAGAAGTCCCCAGATTTTCCTTGGCAACAATACCAAAATTTTATGTATTATTATTGCACATGAAAATTTTCCTGGGAAAAATCCCTATATTTTTACGTAAACTATGTAAATTAATCATCACATGTGAGCTAATAAATATTATTGTAGTATAATATCAAACCCAAAGGACAACTTTTCTACAAATTGTCTGATCAAGGTAACCACACAAGAACTAGCACTTATCAGAAAAGGTGGTTGGTTGTTGATTATACTAATATTGCAAGTAATAAAAGGTCTTAATCAAGGATTGATTATCAATTGATTGGAAAACTAGGATGGAATGGGTTTATTGTACCTATCATTCACTCTCTCGCTACTTCATATTAAGCATGAAAATAAATATGTTGAGGCTAGGTAAATCCCCCTTTTGGCATTAGAATTAAAACCCAAACATATATTACTCTAATATTGTTGTTAGGTTACCTATAAATCATATGTATATCACGTTAGAAAATGCATATTCAAAGTTCTCATGAAGGGATTTAATAGGAATCAATCAATATCCTAGATACTGGGTTCAAGGATCTCTACACCCAAAATCCTGCAAACATGTAAATTGTATGATTAGGCAAGAGTATGGGTTTCTAATCATCTTCATGATCATAATGGTCATATCTATGTTGGGTGGAATCCTAAATGTTGGACTACTACTGTGACTGAGATGGATGATCAATAGGTCACTATGAAATGCATTAATAAAGGTGGCCTCACTATCTATACTACGACTATCTATGCTAGGAACTCTGTGACTGATCGTTCTATTTTGTGGAATACCTTGGAGAGGATTGCTACTAGAATAGATGATGCTTAGCTTATCACTGGAGATTTCAATAATATCAGGAAGAAAGAGGAGAAGGCGGGGGGGTCGTGTGGTTCCCTCTACTATCCTTAGCTCTTTTAATGCTGCTCTGGATAATGTTGGTCTAACCAAACTACCTGTCATTGGTAAAGAGGTTTATACTTGGCACAACAAACAAGGTGTTGCTAAAAGGGTTGCTTGCAAGCTTGATAGAGCCTTTTTCAATGATGCTTGGCTATCTAAATTTTCTAGTTCCAAAACAAAGTTCATCACTTGCAACTATTCATATCAATGTGCTTTAAACATCAATATGAAACCTATTTCTTTAAAGAAGAAACCTTTCCAATTTCTCAATTTCTGGCTGGATTGGGAAGGTTGTCGAGACATTATTAAAGAGGCTTGGGCAACTGAAATTGAAGGCAACCCACTCTTTCAGTTCTGTCATAAACTCAAGATTGTCAAGGAGAAGTTGAAGGCTTGGTCCAAATAGTATGTCAACCTCAAGAACCTTATTACAAGAGAAAGAATGGACCTCGATGACATCTCAGCTGTGGTCCGCAGATGCCCTCTAGATCCAGATCTCATTCATGCTGAAAAACAAACCCTTGAGATATTGGACTTGCTTCTTAAGGCAGAAGAGATTTATTTCTGGCAGCGCAGTAGAATGGAGTGGCTCTCCAATGGAGATAGGAACACTAAAGTCTATCATACCATTGTTAAGAGACGGGATGCTATTAACTCTATAACTAAACTTTTTGACTCACATGGTGATCTTTTGCAGTATAATGATGTCATTACTGATGACACTGTACAGTTTTTTGAGCAGCTATATAATCAACCTCATGTTGCATCCAGCTCTTGTATTCCAGATTGGACCCCTCTTGCCTATGAGATTGATAATGGCATGTTGTGTTCTACTCCGAGTTTGAATGAAGTTCATGATGCAGTGTGGAACATAGGGCCTCACAAAAGTCGGTGCCCAGATGGCTTCAATGGTTACTTCTATAGGGGTAATTGGAATGCCATTTGTGATGATCTTCTTAAGTCTGTCCAATGGATTTTCGAAGGAGGAAGCATGGTTAGACAGGTCAAACATGTTTTTCTTGCTCTTATTCCTAAGAAGGACATTATTTCATCTCCAGCTGATTTTAGGCCTATCTCTTGATGCTCGATGCTTTATAAAATTATTGCCAAAGTCATATCACGGAGGCTAGCTACTCTTTTGCCAAATATTATCTCTCCTTACCAAGGTGCTTTTGTTAAAGGTAGGAGTATTGAGGATTGTTCTCTTCTTGCAACCAAGTTCACTCTCAAATTAAATCGGAAATCCAGTCCCCCTGCAGCTTGCATCAAGTTGGATATCACCAAGGCCTTTGATTCTATTCATTGGTCCTACCTTTTAGATTGTCTTAATGGACATGGGTTCATTGAGAAGTTTATCTCCATTCTAAAACAATGTGTGGAGACTCCATCCTTTTCTCTCTTACTAAATGGCTCTTTGGTTGGCTTCTTCAAAAGCTCCAGCAGGATTAGGCAAGGCGATCCCTTATCTCCCCTACTATTCACCCTTGCTATGGAAAGTTTCAGTAGATGTCTTGAGGAGGCGTATGATAATAAACTCATGAGAAGCTACCCCATCAACAGGACTAAAGCACTTAGACATCTTCTTTTCGCGGATGATGTCCTTATTTTCTCTGAGGGTCGCTTGCGCAGTCTTACAAACCTCAAACAGGTTTTTCTTGACTTTGGTTTTGTATCTGGTATGAAGTGCAATCCTAATAAAACACATATATTTTTGTCTTCTTCTTGCCGCAACAAGGATGCCTTGATCAGTTGCTTTGGTATTCAGCAAGGTACTTGGCCCCCAAAGTATCTCAGATTTCCTATGGATGGTGGTAATATCAGGAGGCACCACTTTCATGAATGCTTAGATAAGCTAAGAGATATGATACAGAGATGGCCTGGTTCTAAAATCTCAATGGTTGGTCGTCTTGTTCTTATTAAGCACTGTGCCATGGGTTTGATAAGCTATTGGCTATGTATGGGTGAAATTCCTCCAGCTATTTTACGTAGGATGGAGTTGTTGCTTTCTGATTTCCTTTGGGGTAGCTCGGTGCATCCCTCTTGTTGGACACGACTGGCCTATCTGCTTTGTGAAGGCGGTTTGGGGCTAAAGAGACTTGATGAACTTGCAGATTACCATACTTTACGTCGTATTAAAAGGTTCACTCAAGTTCAATGCATATGGAGCTCATGGCTTTCTTGTAGGTATGGTGATTCTTTGACTAGTGTTTCCAAGAGTGGCTCTACTTGCCATAGACGTATGGTAACTCTATGGCCTTCCTTCTCTGCATGGGAGGGCAGGGATCTTTGGGAAAATTATAGGAAAAAATGTCCATCCGATAAGGCTTATGGAAATCTTTGGCTCTCCAAGCATTATCTTAGATGGAGTCTCACTACCTTTATAGAACTCATAAATGTCCTTCCTACATTGGAAAAGATTAGCTCCTGGTCGGGGGCTCCTATTCCTGCGTGCTTACTGTGTGGCCAACACAATGACTCGATAGCTCATTTATTTGAGGGCTGCAAATACTGGAAATATATTTGGGGTCGAGCTCAACTTAAACTCAACATCAGGTCCTCTTATTCTCTATATGGATGCCTTACGGATGTTGGTAAATGATCAAAACAATCCAGAATCATTGAACTTTGGGCCATTACTGGTGTTGTCCACTTCATTTGGGAGGAGCGTAATAAAAGGATGCATAATGGTGGTGCTTCTGACTTTGTCGTCATCTTCAATCGTCTTGCTTTGGAGATCAAGAGAATGTATTTTATGTTTAAATCATGTCTTGAATTTTCTCCTATTATAGCTAGGAATTGGGATCTGCTGTAACAAATTCTTAGGAGTGTGTAGCCACATGTTTGGGTGTGGCTTGTAACTTTGTCCCCCTCCCAGTGGTTTTTGGAATATACTTACCCAATTTTCCAAAAAAAAGAGTGCAAGCATAAAATGATTGACTTCAAACATATGATGACCCATACAATAATAAATGCAGTAAAGAGAATAAAATTAGGTAGCAGGACTACTCCCCACACCCCAGATAGGGGACTACTCACTCCTAGTGGTAGTAACAAGTACACCAAGGAAAAAGAAAAAGAAGGACATCATCATAGTAGAAGATGAAATCACTAGTGTGCGGAAGCATGTTGTAACATCCCAGGATTTGAGGCCTTGGATAAAACACTCTTAAAAGGAATGATTGGACTACCCATATCACCAAGGTGCACCTCCTTTTTCGGGAGCCCATCACTAAAGAACTCCATAGTTAAGTGTGCTCAGCTTGGAGTAGTACTAGGATGGGTGACCAGTCGGGAAGTTGACCTTGGCTTGTGCGTGAGTGTGGAAAAAACACACAGTTAAGGCTAGTGGTGGTCTGTGGGCCAGTCGTCATTCCTGAAACTCTACTAGAGCCTTGGGCAGTGGGCCCGGGCGTTATAAATGGTATCACAGCCATAACCCCTCCAGTAGGTGGGGCCCGCATGGGCATGTGGCATGCCAGTCTTGAGTCATGCGGTCCAGACATGTAGGAAAGGGTTGTCCATGGTTGACGTAGCCACCCTTGTGCTGGTATTCTGTGATCGGGAGCTGGGTGTCCATGGGCCATTGTGGGTCTGCACTGAAATGGGGTCAGATTACGAGGCCATATAGTTGAGACTTGACGAAGACGTCAAGAGTCTAAGAGGGGGAGATTGTAACATCCCAGGATCTGAGGCCTTGGATAAAACACTCTTAAAAGGAATGATTGGACTACCCATATCACCAAGGTGCACCTCCTTTTCCGGGAGCCCATCACTAAAGAACTCCATAGTTAAGCGTTCTCATCTTGGAGTAGTACTAGGATGGGTGACCAGTCGGGAAGTTGATCCTGGCTTGCGCGTCAGTGTGGATAAAGTGTGTAGTTAAGGCTAGTGGTGGTTTGTGGGGCCAGTCGTCATTCCTGAAACTCTACTAGAGCCTTGGGCAGTGTGCTCGGGAATTACAAATGGTATCAGAGCCATAACCCCTCCAGTAGGTGGGGCCCACATGGGCATGTGGCATGCCAGTCTTGAGTCGTGCGGTCTAGGCAAGTTGGAAAGGGCTATCCATAGAGACGATATGGAGCCGCCCTTGCGCTGGTAGCCGTGGATGGGAGTTGGGTGTCCATGGGCCATTGTGGCCCTTTCCAACTTGCCTAGACCGCACGGCTCAAGACTGGCATGCCACATGCCTATGTGGGCCCCACCTACATGAGGGGTTATGGCTCTGATACCATTTGTAATTCACAAGCCCACTGCCCAAGGCTCTAGTAGAGTTTCAGGAATGACGACTGGCCCCACAAACCACCACTAGCCTTAACTACGCACTTTATCCACACTGACGCGCAAGCCAGGATCAACTTCCCAACTGGTCACCCATCCTAGTACTACTCCAAGATGAGAACGCTTAACTATGGAGTTCTTTAGTGATGGGCTCCCGGAAAAGGAGGTGCACCTTGGTGATATGGGTAGTCCAATCATTCCTTTTAAGAGTGTTTTATCCAAGGCCTCAAATCCTGGGATGTTACAATCTCCCCCTCTTAGACTCTTGACGTCTTCGTCAAGTCTCAACTATATGGCCTCGTAATCCGACCCCATTTCAGTGCAGACCCACAATGGCCCATGGACACCCAGCTCCCGATCACAGAATACCAGCGCAAGGGTGGCTACGTCAACCATGGACATCCCTTTCCTACATGTCTGGACCGCACCACTCAAGACTGGCATGCCACAGGCCCATGCGGGCCCCACCTACTGGAGGGGTTATGGCTCTGATACCATTTGTAACGCCCGGGCCCACTGCCCAAGGCTCTAGTAGAGTTTCAGGAATGACGACTGGCCCCACAGACCACCACTAGCCTTAACTGTGCGCTTTATCCACACTTATGCGCTAGCCGGGGTCAACTTCCCGACTGGTCACCCATCCTAGTACTACTCCAAGTTGAGCACGCTTAACTATGGAGTTCTTTAGTGAAGGGCTCCCGAAAAAGGAGGTGCACCTTGGTGATATGGGTAGTCCAATCATTCCTTTTAAGATCATATTATCTGAGGCCTCAAATTCTGGGATGTTACACATGTATTCAACTTGGAGATGAAGGTGTCAAGAAATTAGCAAGAACAACTTCTTGGAGTTCTTCAGAGGTGAATAGGAAGTTGCCAATCTCCTTTCCTAATGGTAGGATTTGCTAATATGGAAGCAGAGTAGGTGGAGAAGATGATGGGTCAATGGATGAGGATGTCCTTGGTCTAGATTCTTTAAATGTTGAGCCTTGGAATCTCAGAGGAGGTTTAGATCTCATCTGTTGGAAATCAATGAAAGCAACTAATGGAAAGGATCAATGGAAACTAAAGATGGATCACTAAGAACTGATTTTGGCAACATGGCAACATCAAAGGCAGATGCCTTTTTTAGTTGTTTAGTGTAGGAAGGGAAAAATATCAAATCAAAATGTATTTATCCTCAACATCGCATCCCATCAAGTGAGTATCCTATCTTTTTTCATTTTATTTGAGGCCATGTTCTTATATTTATAGGAAAATAACTAGGGTTTCAAACTCTCCCTAGCTATCTTGAAGTTAAGTGGTTGTCCACCATGAAGATGAAGAGGCAGCTGCACTAGGAAGACAATGGGTCTCATGACATTTAGTAATTCTGTCAACAGAAAAAGGGGCAGTACGGCCATCAATATAAGGAAGACAAAATTTCCATCAGAAGATGTGAGCAGAAATCCTATCGAAAGACAAGAGTTAGCCTTTCCATTGGTAGGACGAGTGCAAAATGGTTTCAGTTGTGGCATGCATGGCTCCCAATGGAAGACAAGTGCATTGGAGTTCCATTGATTAGCGAGCATTGGGGTTCTCTTAGTTGATTAGCCAGAAGTTCCATCAAAAGATGTGGGTATAGAACTTCCATTAGAAAATGGTGATCAATAGGTAGGAACTAGAATTCCATTGAAAGTCATGAGTGGGGATTATCATCTGTTGTTGAGCAAAACTTTCCATCATTATTCAACTGATGTAAAGGCAGACTTTAGGTGAACCAATGAGACTTCAATACATGGAAAATTCACCCCCGAAGAGTGGGGGGCTATTGGCATGTGTCGTAGGGTTTGCACTAATGAAGCGTCAGTCGATGAAATCATCAATCGATGAAGGATATGTTACCATAAATCTGGACCACCATCTCCTATGTTGGTTAATAAGATATGAAGCTTAAGCCTACCATGAAAACTAACTTGGATCAAAATCCTACAAATTGACATAAAATTAAGAAAACCTAAATGTAAGATAGTTCTAAAGTAAATGATGGAAATTAATGAAAAAACAAGATGTAAATGAAAAAAAACTAGGATGAATATGTATTCATCAGTGGCACACCTCACTAATGGGATGGGTCAACCAATTAGTCGACTCTTTATTGTCAAGGATTTTGACAAGGTTTATAGTGTTCATCTTCCACCTAGAATCAATTATGTACCTAGCTTAGAATCACAACTGACAAAATAGCTACAAACTACTCAATGTGGGATAAATTCCATGAACTGTATGCAACTAGATAAATAAGGGATCCCAAGTCTAATCAAAATTAAAAATTTTGGGTTCCCCCCAATAAGCACCTTGTCTATTATTGTTGGATCGCTACCTGAACATTCAAGTTGTTAACATGTTGGTAAGAGTGAGTGGATGATCATTATGCATATCAACAATAGTGAAGTATCTCTTTAATCATTACCCATTAAAGGTAAACTCACTAGAATTAACACTACATAACAAAGGCAGAAGTTGAGTGTATGTTCTTTACAATATATGGCCTAGACCACCATGTGTGAAGTTTGATAGGAATAGTTAGAGGAGTAAATTTTGAACCAAGATGTGAACCTTGAGATGCAAGTATATTCTCCACAAGTTCCCTTCATTCCACATATTTTTCCTCCCTCTATAAATTTTCACATTCTATTATGTTGTCAGTGTAAGCTCCTCATAACCTTCATGTTATAATTGCATACTCTCTCATGTTGCTTTCAAATCAAAGTTCAATTGATTTGTCACCCATGATTCTATAAGCTTAAATTCCTTTAGAATATGGCAATATTTCTCGCATATATATATATATATATATATATATATATATATATATATATATATATATATATATATATATATATATATATATATATAAGGGTGGTGTCTAAGCAATCATGGACACAATCATGTTGACCAAATTACATCATTACATTTATTGGCCCAATCTATCTGAGTATATATTATACTCTTCTCTATGATGGCCTTGAGTCATTTATTAGAAACCTCCACTTCCCCACTTATCAATGGGTGATATGGAGTGCTATAGTATGTTAAGCGCCATACCTATTGGGTAATGCTTCAAAGTTTTGTTCTAGAAAATGGGATCCCCCATCTAATACAATGGTGCATGGGACCCCAAAATGTGGGAAAAAATCTCCTTAAAGAGGTTGATAACCATTTTTGAGTCACTGGAGATTGTGGGGATGGATTCCACCCACTAGGAAACGTAATACACTAAAAATTAGAATATATGAGAAGATGTAGGAAGAGGGAAAGGGACCCAAATAGTCCACCCCATCATCAAAGATCTTGAATTCTTGCCACATCTACAAAGGCATCTTATCTCTTTTAAATATTTTCCTATTCTCTAGTATTGATCACAAGATAGAATAAATTGATGGACTTTGAGGATTTTAGGCTTAAAGAAACCTCATTGTAGATATTTAATCACAGCCTTATTGGATATCATGTGCTTCCCAATAGGACTTGAATGGTAATTCTCTAGAATAAGGGATTCCTTCTCCTTGGGGATGCAAAGATGGTATAGGTCATTTGTGTAGATGCAGAAGAGGCATGACTCATTCCAATGGTAGTGTCTATTGTCATGCATGAACTTCTTGTTGGCATTACCAGTACACTTAGGATGAAAAATACAAGCTATAAGGCAATTGACAAAATTTGCATACCAAGGAGTGGTCGTAGATACTCACAATAGCTAACCATCAGGGAGAGAGTCCTTGATTGGAATGGAGCTATGTCATGTATGGAAGATGACTCAAGTGGTCAAAAAACTATGTTATAACTACCCTTCTTATCTTGAATCTTGAGGTTGAGTTCTTGTACAAGAAAGACCCACATAATCAACATCAACTTCACATCCTTCTTGGTCAATAAAAATTTTATGGCTATTTATATGTATACACAATAGATGAGATCCTAAAAGATATGTTCTAAATTTATTAAATGCATGTACAATGTCTACTTCTTTATTATTTATAGCATAGTTACTCTAAGATTCATTTGATGTCCTAGAATCATAGTAAATCACAAAGTGCTTCTTGTCAATATGTTGTTCTAAAGCAACTCTTAGTGAATAGTCGTTGGCATCACACATGATCTAAAAAACATAGACCAAGCCAACACCCAAAAGATGGGAGCAGAAGTGAGATTTGGATTGGTATATATCTTCATGCAACTAGTATCAAAGTTAAATTTTAAATCCTTTAGGACGAGATTCTTTGTAGATTTTGTAATTTTAAAGATTTCACAAATAAATCTTCTATAGAGTTTTGGATGGACTAGGAAGGTTATGGTTCCTCTAAGTAAGAAGGGTGAGAAAGTTTAGCAAGAACATCAGTCTTTGCCCTAACATTCTAAATGAATCTATTATTGACTCTATGTCCTAGTAATATGTCACAACACTAGGGTTAACACAATGTACCTTAGTCAAAACACTCTTATATAAACAATCAACAAGTGTACGTGATGGGGATGTAGTATAGGAATGTGGTAAGTGAGGGTTGAACCCACAGACTGGATGAGGGAACTAGATATAAATTCATTTTTACTACATTCCTAATGTAGAATGTGGGTTTTAATGATTTAATTGAGGTTTGTTGATTAAAATAAGGGTGCATGCAGTTAAAGAGAAAGAGAACCAAACCTAGAGTAATCTTACACAATTAGTAATAACTAACAAGACAAGAGAACAATTACTAAAGTAATCAACTAATGATAAGCAATTAACACTACACTAATAAGAGAAATAATAATTATCAATTAAGAAAAGAAATTATCTTAGAAACACAAACTAAGACAACTACGCAATTCACTAACTAAAACTAATAAAGGAAATAACTACACAATAACAAATTATCTAGAAAAGTATATCTAGAATAATTGAGAAATTAACTAACTAAAGAAGAGAGACTAGAAAACATTAATGGAAATTGTGGTTTTAAGAATTAGGAGAGTGGGCCATTGGGGGTATCATACTAATCAACTATGCAATTGGGGTTCATATTCATGAAGACATAAAATAGTAGCATAATCAAACCAAATAGGTATATGGATATGAGATTAGGATTCCTATACTACTAGATGGACATGGGGTGGTATAGGGTGTGTATAGGAGAAGTAAGTCTCTATCACCTCTTATCCAACCTTACAAGGCTCAACTGATGAGGAATAGGTAATATTTTTCCTAGAGCAACCCTAGTCTAGGTTTATAACCATGAGTCTCCTCACCTACTTTGTGGCATGGGTCGGTATAAGGAAGAGGGAGGGTGTTTCACCATCTATTATTATCTATCCAACCTCTAAATATGCTCCTTTCCAAGAGAAGACAGGGGATCCACACTTAGACACTTAAAACTCACACATTGGGTTAGTGGAATAGAGGGATATAGGGGAGGGAGGGAAAATTAATCAAGGTTCCTCTGGAGAACTTAGGAGTTTTCCCCTCAAAAGCCTAAAATCAATGTTTTCTCTATGCTTTGGGTGATTCCATAAATCAAACCATCAAATTTAAAGGTAGGGGAGGGAACAAGCATAACATGGCACAAATAACAATATAATACATTTTACATGAAAAATCTTCAATTAAATGGCATCCCCCCTAAAAAACCCACCAAGGGTACTTAACTATGCATAATCAAAGAAATAACAAAAAAAAAGAGAAGCTATAAAAAAAGCCATGGTTGTTAATGGGGAGGCCTCATCCTTAAACTCTAGCAACAACTAGCTCAAGTTGCTCCTTTGACAAGGTGGAATGGAATGAAACATGGAAGTGGAATGGCCAAAACCATATAAACCTAGGGTCTTAGGGTGGAAGGTAATGAATGGGAGAGAGAATGGAGTAGGAGGTAGGTGGAAGTAATAAATTGATAAGGTATTTGCTGGTATGTATGCCCAGAGAGCAAATCATATGATGATTGGAATGTGGTATTAAATACATAATTTGATAATAATAAAGATAATTTTGTCTATTATGTTTGTCTCAGTATGAGATGATGACACAAAAATAGTAGATGTCTAAAGAGTGATGTTACTCGATGATGTGTGTCTTCAAGTACGTGACTTGAATAACAAAATCATAGGAATGTTAAGAGTATGTAAATTCTTGTTATGTCCCTAGATGAATATTATTGTGGAAGAAAAATAGACGATAGTAATACAAAAGACTAGAGTGTGTGTTGACTGATGACAAAGTCTCATAAGTCATGATATGTGATATCAAGTCAAGCACACATGTATATGCTAGAGAATAGTGTATCAGACAGACCCACCATGAGGGTGATGCATGGATAACATGGAATGGTAGTCAGAATCAGCTCTCATAGTGATAGTGGTGATTGTGATTCTTAGATTTGAGGTCACTACATTCATCACATGCCATTCATGTACTTTGACATCATCCAACATGATCCTAAATAAGAGTTGCCATAATGGTGGTGCTCGGGTGCACTGTGACACATGGGGATATAATGTGAGTGTTGTAGATGAGATTTGTCTCTCCTATAGGAGATTGATATCTAGAGCCTCTTGATAAGTGAGATTAAGAAATGTGTGGCCATACTCATGTGACTCAATATGTGATATGTGAGCTCACGTGCATCTCATATAGTCTTCTCTAGTTCAAGGAACATGGATTGAATGATGACATGATGAGGATCCTATGACTTGAGTTCAATATGGATATCAGAGACAAAGGAGCTATACGATCATGGTAACACTGATCACAAATTGTTGGTTGAATTTGTTCTCCAACTTTTTGAATTACCTGGGTATTAATGAGGTGTTTCTAGATGTCGCTAATTACTTGTGATTCCATAAGTTGGTTATGGACATTCACTAACAACGTAATTTTGGACCTATATGGTCACACACATAGGATACACTTAGAATAGGAGTATATTCATGAATGATGTTTAACGTGATTACTAAAAGTGTTTAGGTATTCAATTAAACAACTAAGGCTCAAAGTTGACTGACTAGACTCTGAATCGACCAGTTCAAGTATTGAACTGATTGGTTGGAGTGTTAGGTCAATTGGAATCTACATTGGCTGATCAATGGTTGAACTAGGGTGTGAAATAATCGATTCACAGGCCTCGATTGACCAATTCATGAGATGAACCACCCAGTTCATTGGTCAATTCGATTGGATCAAGGATTAGTGTTGACACCATGTTCTGCATTAATCGTGCATTGAATACCAATGTGATTCAGAATAGGAAACTACACAAAATGATCAGTTCAAAATGACCGGTTGGCTATGCAAAATGA
Source organism: Alisma plantago-aquatica (assembly GCA_963693085.1). Lineage (NCBI taxonomy): Eukaryota > Viridiplantae > Streptophyta > Magnoliopsida > Alismatales > Alismataceae > Alisma > Alisma plantago-aquatica. The sequence continues at coordinate 537,330,063 of OY856409.1, read as the reverse complement.
GAGGTTCGTCATGCACATGTTGTAGAAAATTTGTGAATCTGACCCTTTCAAATACCACATAGATTGGGGACCCTAGCCCTGGCCTCTCCTATAAATAGAGGGGCACTGGGGGCTTCTCGGACACAATAGCTTCTCTATTAATTTTTATCCTCTCTGGTTGTGGTAACCAATAGAGAGCCCGAGCAAGTCCTACCTGATAAAGGGAGGGATATTAAAGGAGTGACAATTGTGGAATAGCATATCAACTCTAGTAGGTTGATGTTAAAAAGGGATAAATCCTTCCCATTGGCTTTGTTAGTACAACATGGAGTTCCCAATGGTCTGTGTGGACTTCTCTAGAGGCGGGAGGCTTCTGCCGCTAGGATAATTCTATATACCACCATTTGTGGTGGCCAGACCATGAGGTTGTTGATAACGATTGTTTGAGTGCCACTGAAGGAGGATCATGTTGCTACCTGAAGAAGAAGCTCGCTACCGCTAGGAGAAAAAGCACAGTATTGTTGCAACATACTAGATCTCAGACCCTATCCTGGAAGTTGACATTTTGGACTTAGCCAAACAAGGTTGAAGGTTAGACCTAAATAGATGTTTAGTATAACCCCAATGATATAATGCATGTATAGATCACCTTAATGTAACTTAATGTTCTAACATTAATCTTAAGTTTATAATGGATACATAAAATATGCCACATAACTCATTTTGGTGGTAATATGAAGATAAGAAACTTAATTGGATGAATAATTTAGATAATGGACTGTTAATGAGCCATATGACATATCTCATAAAAAGAAGTCTCAAAAGTGGAAACAAACTTCAAATTCAAAATCTACATATCAAAATTAGCCTACATGTCAAATTTCATCTAATTTGGTTTGTAACACACGGGCCCACTGTCCATTGCTCTAGTAGAGTTTTAGGAATGACGACTGGCCCCACAGACCACCACTAGCCTTAACTGCGTACTTTTTCCACTCTCGCGCACAAGCCAGGATCAACTTCTCGACTGGTCACCCATCTTAGTGCTACTCTAAGCTAAGCACGCTTAACTATGGAATTCTTAGTGACAGGCTCCCTGAAAAGGAGGTGAACCTTGGTGATATGGGTAGTCCAATCATTCCTTTTAAGATCATGTTATCTGAGGCCTCAAATCCTAGGATGTTACAATCTCCCCCACTTAGACTCTTGAAGTCCTCCTCAAGGCTCAACTATATGGCCTCATAATATTTTCCCATTTCAGTGCAGACCCAGAATGACCCATGGACACCCAACTCTCGATCACAAAATACCAGTACAAGGGTGGCTACGTCACCTTGGACTAGTCACGGCTCAAGACTGGTATGCCACATGCCCATGTGGGGCCCACCTAGTAGAGGGGTTATGGATCTGATACCACTGCCTAATGCTCTAGTAGAGTTTCAAGAATGATGAGTGGCCCCATAGACCACCACTACCCTTAATTGTGTACTTTATCCACACTCATGCGCAAGCCATGATCGACTTCCTGACTGGTCACCCATCCTAGTACTACTTCAAGCTGAGCATACTTAACTATGGAATTCTTAGTGATTGGCTCCCTGAAAAGGAGGTGCATCTTGGTGATATGGGTAGTCCAATCATTCCTTTTAAGATCATGTCATCTAAGGCCTCAAATCCTGGGATGTTACAATTGCATCAAGAGTTGTCGCTGGAATTGCTCCTGGACCATGTATAACTTTTGTTATGTTTCCTTCCTAGATACATTGTTGTTGACATGATCTTGCTATTTTGAAAATTGGGCATTGAATTTTTTTGTTTCCTCTGCCTTATCTGTCGTCCCGATTTCCCTACAGTGGTATCAGAGCCACATCAACATCTGGATTTAAATCGATATGATTGGATTTATTTTTTTGCATACAATGTGAATATATAAACTGGTTAATGTGCATATCTGATTAAATACCACACATGATTCCACAAACTAATATATATAATGATATATATGCAATCCATACTTTTCGCCATAAAAGTGTTTTGAGGGTGGATGTTAGCATGGTTATGACCAATAACCCTAGGCCTATTTGTACATGGTTGTGGTTGTTTATTCCTATTTATATATCAATTTGCACATTGAGCCTCTCTCCTCCCTTCTAAATGTAAATTAATGCTCCTCTTCCTATTTCCCCTCGAATGTAACTTGAGGTTTCCTTTTTATAATGTAATAATAAATAAGTTAGTTTTAATTTATGTTTTGTCATGAGAAGACATTCTACACCAGACAAACCAACTAGCTCATGAGACAAACCGATTGAATGGGGGATCGAGGAGGAAAGATGACAGAGGATGAACTGAATGGTTGGAGGAGTCAGGATGTCAATTGAACCTGAGACCGAACAACCATTTCAAGAGCCCAACTGAGCAACTAAGAGGCAAGCCGACTGGTTCAAGTGCTAAGCCGATCAACTTGGAGTGGTTTGAGCACAGATCTTCACTAACAACAAGTTGTGGATATGATGTGGATCTTAGATGGCAGAAATTCCTTGTGGCTCCAAGGAATTGCATTATACTAGCCATAACCATCACTTGTATATTTCTGATTGCATGTTTTTGTTGTGGTTATAGCATGTATATGATACATACTATAAGTATGTGGTGATTGGATATGTATATGTATTTATATATAACCTTCCTCAATAAATATTAAATTGAAGATGCTTTCCATAAGCAGCACACATGAAAAGCTTGATCGACCAAACATGGGCACACCCTAGCATTTTGCATCGTCAATCTCATGGAAGTGTGATGGTAGATATGTGGGTCTATCCTAGTAGGGTGCATATTCTATCGTGTTGGCTTATGGGTCTGGCTTAACTATGTGACCTGAATAGGATTAAGTTCCTAAAAGCATGCATATGGATTGTGACAAGGAGTTTTGCACAACATCTATCCAAGAGTTGCATGAGATGTAATTGGAAAAAATTTCCTACATTAATAATTGGTCATGAGCGCCAACGTTGGTTGGGCATTGACTTAATTATTTTAGGTCTTGGCTCACTAGAAGATTGTACATTGCAATCTTCTTAATTGATACAGGAGGGTTATCAATTTGAACAAAATAGTGGTAAATGCCTAATTAACATTGTCAAATTTATCAAGTCAAACAAATAAAAAATGTTTTGAAAAGTTGTAAAATTTCTTTTATAGACATACAAACACGTTATAACGTGATTAGTCCTTGAGTAGGACAAACTAAATGGGATTTAGTTCAACATTTGGTTTAGGATTTTGAGAAACATTCTCAATCATGAGAGAAAGATCTATGTCCTTAAAAGACCAAAGCCAGAGGAAACTGCTCCAGATGCGCCTGAGGCTGAAATGGATACTGACTTGAAGCATACCCATGATGTCATAGACATTGAGTACCTTATTCTATGTTGTATGGAATATGAGTTGCATGAACAAAATAAAAATATGGACTTCTAGAGATGGTAACACATCTTAAGAATCATGTAAATCAAAAAAGGTATAATGTCTTCAAAGTGTTGTTCGAGTGCAAACTGACAGAGGGAGATCCAGTAAGGCCCCATGTACACAATATGATTGGGCATATCAAACACAAAAAGTGACTAGAATTTCTTTTAGGTAAAGAGTTGACCACATATATGATTCTAGAATCATTTTCTGAATCATATATAGCCATCTTATCTAGTACTATCACTTGAATAACATGGTTAAGCTACTGTCTGTATTGCTTGGCATGATTATTAAATTTGAAGCATGAATGAAGTAGGACAAACCTGTGATAGTGATTAGTGGATGAGGGTCCAAGGAAGAAAGCAAGGCTAAGAAGTACTATCACTTGAATAACAAGGCTAAGCGACTTTCTGAATTGCTTGGCATGATGATTAATGCTGAAGCATGAATGAAGAAAGACAAACCCATGATGGTGATTAGCGGATGAGGGCCCAAGGAAGAAAGCAAGGCCAAGAAGTATTCTGAGGCTGAGCTAAAGTCCAAGTCTTCTACACTCAAGATAAGTAGAAGAGTAAGTGAAAAAGGAATTTGTCATTTTCACTTAAAGGAACAAAGGAAGAAGAAAGAGACAGAAATCTCTACTTCATGACCTAATAAGATATAAGCTATAACAATACGGAGCAAGAGTTGTTGCCACTACAGTTGGAATTTTCCATTCATGTGCATGTAATAGAATTAGTGAATTGCTATTATATACCTGCCATTGATGAAAGCATCATGTATCTTGTATGGACAAGAATCTATGTTTATGGTAATGCCCTATGTCTAACAAACTATACTTGATAGCTCTAAAGACAAAGATGTGTGTGACATATATATTGAATGACTTGATGACTCAAACAATGAATACCTATAACATTGTCATCTAGAGCACATAAATGAGAAACACATTTCTAAAATCCATATGATGGTTATATAGACTCTTTTGGTTATTGAACCGATTAAGACATGCAAGTCTTATTTATCGGGTAATATGAAAAAACATCTTCACTAGATGTAGTGGGGGAGTGACTATTTTATTAGGGCTCATACATATTGATGTATATAGACCTTTTAGAATAGTTACAAGTACCTCATTATACTTATTGATTCTACCATAAGATATGGAAGTTTGTATTTAATGAAATACAAGCATAATATATCTTGACGTATTCAAGGAGATTATGAATGAATTATGTAACTAACTTGGTAAAACTATTAAGATACTTCAATGTAATCGATGTTGAAATATTTGAAGTTTGAGAACCTTCTAGGAAATAATTATCTCTGGATTGAACCAAACATATCAGAGTTGGAATCTTCTAGTTGACAAGATAGTCAAAAGGTTTGACTTGAGTCGTAATGAAGATGGAATTTGTGATTGAAAATAATGAGGGGGTGACTTGTCATGCTCAAGGTGACGCTTAGGGGCCATCTGGAATAGGAAAGGAGACTTAGATAAGCACATGTAGTGACACATAAGATCCTACTACGGTGGCCATTCTAGGATTGCTATGATACCATTTTGTCATGACCTCCCTTCTAATAATAGTACAACCATAGAGGCAACATTTGAACATAATGGAGATCATGACAAATAGTGAACTGATATCATTGACCAAGCAAAATCCATAGAATAAAAGAAATATCCACCAGAGTGCCTTATTACAAGCCAAAGACAAAAGACTCTAAGTCCAACATAAAAGTGTTCAAAGAATGAAACTCCAACATAACATAACTAAAAGAAAAGATAACTATCTAGAATGTCACCCCACCAAATAGGATTCATGAACTATCCTTGAGCTTGAGCTGACGTCCCTGGAGTCTACTTCTTCTCCTCCTTATCTGCACACATCTCGTCCCCAGCCCATGCAAGACAACATAAAAGTATGTGAGTGGCACTGAGCAGTTATATAAGAAGAATAGTTTATGATTGAAATAACATGAAGAATAACTTGGAAAATAAATACATAACATAATTAGCATGATTATATAGGAACATGATTAACTTAATATGATTTCATAATACGATGGTTTTTACTGGAGTTGATGTAGTCTCTCTCCTGATTTGCACCCACATTTCTCATAAGGCCATTTAAGGCTCACATAAGGCCAATCAAGGCTCACATAATGCTCCCACAGAGCTCATAAGGCCATTTAAGGCTCACATAAGGCCAATTAAGGCTCACATAACATGATTGAGAGAACTATATCAACATAACATGAATTATTATACTTGAACATAGTTATCATGATTTCTTGATCAATTAACATGGTAGTGATTCATAAAGTTCCAAATGAAAGCATATTCATCAAACCAGTAGAAAATGTAAATTCATAGCATTTGTATGGTTTTCATAAGTATAAATTGAATAATAGCATAGTTGCACTTTATTGAGTAATCATAACCATCAAACAAATAATGAAACCCACAACCCTAGAATTATGCTCAGTGTGGATGATCCACTCACCTGATCCTGAGAAGGTATACAAATAGTATATGAAGTCATGATCAATCCTAATATCCTATGAATAACATAATTATGAATTAATTACATTTTCTTAACATAGGTGTATGATTCTTTAATTAAATTTGGAAATTAGGCTAGGAGTCTGGGTCTGAAACAAGGACCATGTGATAGATCTCAAAAAACTGATCAAAACCATATATGGATATTCCCCATCTGAGCTATGGATTATTTTCTATGAATTTGTAAAGATCAGATATATTCTGACCAATCAGAGGCGAGGAAAATCATTCAAGACATTTATGAGAAAATCCAGAAATCAAAGTTCGAAAGACGAATTTGCCCTCGCATGATGTGCCTAATTTAGGACCTGTGACAGGGCATATGAGTAAAATACTCCTTCACATACTCGCAACTATACCGATATATATAAATTTCAAAATACCCATAATACCCCTGACCTGCGATACATTGATTGAAATTGTGGGAGTAACAAAGTAAACTAAACACCAAGCTTCTTCCTGGTTTAAGCCATGGCACGACCAACTCTCTTATAGCTTTGGAGTGCTGATCAAACGTGGATATCGGGAAAGGATCGTGACTGGGAAATCTTACGAGTGACTTCGCCTATCTCTTCCAAGCTTGGCAAGCCCAGGAACAAGGGGCGAGGTGGATGGAGGCCTGAGAATGGCAAGCCGCCATGGCCATAGCAGAGCACCCAACTCAAAACTGGGTTCCAATCAAACTACGATGGGACAGACTCCATGAGGGCAGAAAAGGCTTCGGGCTGGTATGACAAAGGTAATGGAGGGGTTTCTGGGACCTGAGTGTGGCTGTGAAGCCTGATCGGAGATGGAATTGTACAACCAGAAATCCGGTCTCAAGGGTACACCACTATGGTGGATCGCACAACCTAAGGAGATTAGGAAATTGTAGAACAGAGCATGGCGATGGTTACCTGAAGAAGAATGAAACTGGAAGGCATTGATCCTCCCGCTCAAGCTCGCTGGCATCAGTGAGGAAGGTCAAGCTTGTGGTACGAGCTCGCATTGAATCTGATGAAATTGATGGGAGAGAAGGGTCTACCGGAGGTCATCCTTGCTTCTTGGATCGAGTTCTCTTGGTCCGAAGGGCCCTCTTGGTCTGTGGTGGCAGCGTCATCGACTGAAGAAGGAGAGTGAATTTAGGAACTTTTGTGAAGGAAGCTTATAGTGGTCGAGCTAGGGCTCAATGGACTCACGGTGATCTCTCGAGTTCTTTGGCATTGAGATAAAAGCAAGCCGTTGAGGAGGGGCTGAGAAATCATTGGCGATGGCTCAGGATTCTGTTCCCCCTCCCTACGCAGGTAATGCGGGAGGTAGGGGATGAAGGATGTGCCCTCAGATTCCCATCTGATGGTCCTCAAAGAGTCCAGTCATCTTAAGAAGTGTGTGACATTCTATGGGCATGTTTGGTTTTCTGGATTTTGCCGTATTGGATTGTATTTTGGCATCCATTTGCAGAAAGTTTATGTTTGGTTTACAAGATTCCAGAAATGGGTCTAATCCTGGGATTTATGAACATAATAGGAATCCCACATTTTGGTTTCAATAAAAATTCTCCCGGATGCCAAAATCCAGCTGTGGCTGGCCCATGGACAAAAAAAATTAAATCATATATTTTACAAATCCAGGAAACCAAACATAAAATGTGTGTTTATGGGATTTTGACAATGCAGTATTTTGCAAATACATGATGGCATAAATACATGATTCTTGAAAATTCAACAAACCAAACATGCCCTATATCAGCATGGACATTGGTCTAAAAGGGATAATCGTATGCACTATTGAATAATTAGATCACATAATATCATTATCTCTCCCTTTCTTCTTAATAACATTTGGAGCCTTTAGGATTATCCAAAAGTTACCAAATTTGGTGGGCAAGCTAATTCGACCATGAGGAATCTAATTTTACAATTAGATTTTAGATAAGAGTTGAGGCAACATGTGTTTTACATTATTAGCTACTTAGGGTAATTAACACATTAATAATCATTGAAAAGGAATTTTATTACTAAAATCCGAGGGAAACTCTATTATCCTATTCTTTACTCATATACAAAACAATGGGATACATTTTACATTTATGTGGGCCAAAACTATCATTTAACTCCTAACTAGTCACCATTGCATAATTAGGGTTAGGTTTTTGTGCATTATACATGACATTAATGTGACTAATTATTGATGTAAAAGATTCAACTCAAGGTCCACTTGGCATATTTAGCTCATTTTGGAATATGAATTAAGCATGGTCTCAACTTAAGTCATCATATGAAAAACAACCTCTTTCAACTTAGAGTTTCATCTTTATTAAAATTAAGAAATTTTGGGACTGGATTTTGAGGGTCGTTACAACATACCCACCTTATAGAAATTTCGTCCTCGAAATTATCATGTCATAACGAGGTTCTACCCACCTAAGGGTTTCACATATATATACCCTAACTTACTATCTGATCATAACATTTCATAAACCATCACTAAGAATAATCATGATATGGTATTAACATGGATAGCCTTTGCATTATATCCAACATGACTAGTAAAACTTAATGAGTGCACAAGTTTCTAATGTAATTTGAAAAACCAAACCTTACCTTCATCATCCACCGTAGCAAAAACCCTATCTTTCCTTTTCTCTGGGGGACCTGGGTTAGGGTTCTGATCTGCTCCTTTCTTTGCAGCTAACCTAGGGCATTTTTCCTTGAAGTGCCCTTCTCCTCCATAGTAGAAGCAAACACCTAAGCCCAATCTGCACGGTCCTGCATGGGATTTGCCACACTTGGGGCATGCATCCTTATCTGGGGCTCCTCAGGGGCCTTGCACTTCTTGTGATCATTGTGGTGTCGGTCCCGATTGTTGTAGTCGTGATGGTGACGATGTCCATTGTGGGAGTTCTTCTTCCAAGCCCTCCCTGGGTGATCCTCAAGCTCAAGTGCCGCATCAAGAGCTTCTTGCATCATCTTGTGGCCTCGCCCAGAAAGTGAGTAGATGAGATCATCCTTGAGACCTTGAATGAACTTCTTAGCTTGCTTCAGCTCAGTCATCTCGATTTTGTACTTCCGGAGGATGTAAAACTTCATGGTGTACTGGCTAACAGTCATGTTTCCATGTTGTCACAGGTGAAGGAACTCTAACTCCTTCTTATCCATCATTGCCTCAGACACATAGTGGCCCTTGAAAGCCTCTACAAACTCCTCCCATGGAAGTAGCACTTCATTTGGATCTTTGGCGTCACGGAAGTTCTCCCACCAAACACGAGATGGTCCTCTAAGCATGTGAGTCCCGAACCTGACGCGGGACTCTTCAGAACAGTCTAAGTCGTGGAAGCAATGCTCCAGGTTGCGGATTGTAACACCTTTTTTTTAATAATAAATAATCTAAAAAAACAAATATCAAAATTTCAAACTTCAATACTTCATCTAAACGCCAGTGATACTCAGATACCCAATTAAATATTTTAAATCATATTTGTATTTAATTCAGGGATAATATTTCATTATCAGACTAAATGGTCATTTAATTTCTTCAAATATAATCCTAATTAGCAATTTAGTGATTCATATGGAGTAAAGTTAAATTAACCCATTTAATGGGAATAGCTTGAACCAATAAAATTTTTCTATGAATTTAAATTTACAATGTACGACCTTTGTTAAAAGATGAGCTCCAAACCCTTTCTAAGTAATCCATTATAATTAATTCAAGGTACTCTAAAAAGAGAGACGTAGATAATTAGGCTTATTAGTTAAGAAAATTAGTGATAGTTTTGGACTCCTCGTGGTCCTATTAGGTAACATAGAAATTTTGGTAAAAGTAGGATGGCTTTAGTGGTTCTAGTTTGATGAAGAATGAATACAATATATATTTTAATCCTAAAGGTTTCGACATTAATCCAATTCCATAGGTGTCTTGCGCTGTAAACTAAGTCCCCTCCTAGTTGGACTCTCAGACTTCTGCTTCTTCTCTTCCACCCGACTCCTCATTCGCGCCGATGTTGGGCTCACGTACTCTTCATCCCAGCAACATATCCCCACCGTGGACTCTAACAGAAGCAACCCCAGTTAAGAGTAGACTCTCTCTGACCTATCTTATAAAACTCATCTCCAAGATTATCTCAGACTGTACCAAAGCCAATGTTTCTTGTAACTTGACTGTCGCCCTTCTCAGCTGCCTTCAGAGAGTGAAGGGGTCACCGGAAGCCAACGCAATGGCTGAGTGTCTTCGGACCTTTCTTCAGAACCTTCAGAGAAATGCTCTGTGTCTCCATCTGCCCCGAAGAGGTGACCTTCCTGTCTTTCCCCTTTTTCCAGCCTGTGATTACTTTGAACGAACTTATTGCCTATCCTGGACCGTGATTTCTTGGCTTCCTCCATCAATATTCTTGCTTCATCATCGTAAAGACCCCAGAACATAGCTTTTCCTTGTTGTGGTTGTTTTCTCAAGCTTCCATAGGCTTCTCGGGTTTCCCCTATTCCTCCTCTGCCCGTCCATGGTGGAAATGTTTTCTCATACTCCTGCCCATCAGAAGAGCCAATTTAGGCTCGTTAGATTCAGATAGAGACAGGGTTGTGCCTAACTCCTCTATTTTTTTAGGAGCATGACTGAGATTTGAGTTTTTATTCTCTAGATCGCCTGGTCGTCTCTCTATTCATTGTTGTTTTTCATTGAACTGAAGGAGGAGGGAGCCCAGTTGAGGTTTACCATTTTTTCCCATGTATTCTCCTTGTCATGTCACACTTCGTGGCAAAATAATCTTTTACCTGAGAAGTCACGCTGGACCGGCCCAACGGGTCTCTGTCTTGTTGCGCACATGAGTTTTGTAGGCCTCTGTGCCAGTTGGCAATGACCGATTTGGCCAGCTATTCCTGGGTCCCGCCTGTTGAAAATTTCTTTTTGATTTATTAATCAACTTCTCAAATTTCTATTGGCCAGTAGTTGAAAATCCTTAACTAATTCATATGTGATAAGAAAATTATGCAAAAATATTAGTTGGAAAGGTTTTCAAACAAGGAACAATATTATGGTGGTTTCGAGTCTAGATTTTAATCCAAATTTCCCTGATTTACTCAAGAGCCATGAAACCCTAAAATTAGCTTGAATAATGATTATTAATGCATGTTAATTAATTATACATGGTAATTAGGGTTCCTTGAACATCAATATACTATTAGGAGTTGCTCCAATCTCTGTAAGTGGTCCATGCACTTTGAACATTATTATTGGATCTTTATATGCTTTTATGTACAATGTACATGTTATTATGTGAATGTATTATGCATGATATAGTTTTGTGGATTCAAGTTAAAAAATAATTGATAAATGGAATCTCTTTTACTGTTTATGTTCAAGAATCATAATATCATGTTATATTCATGTTTAAGAGCAAGATTAAAGAGTATCCAATAGTAAAGAGTAAAGATAATTAATGAACCTTATATAAGATCCTCGTCATGGGCTTTCCTAGCATATAGTGTACTTCGATGCAAATTATGGGCTTTCCTAGCATAAAGAGCACCTCGGTGAAAATCATGGGCTTTCCTAGCATACAAAATACTTGTGTGCCATTCAAGAGGCACTCAGTGCAAAGAGAAGAGGCACTTTGGTGCAACAATTGAGGATTCTTATATAAGTCAGATAAAAGACTATGATAAAATGCAACTTTATTTTCATGATGTTAAATATTTTCTTTTCAGAGTATATGCTGTTTCTCTTTTATAATATGTTCAATTCCACTTACAAGTTGTTTTATGCATGGATGGGGGCGTGATGCCCACAGGAAAGGAGCAACATCAAGGTTAGAGCTATCTGAGGACCAATTGAAGAAGGAGCACAAGGACATCTGAGACCAGACCTGGTGGGGTGCCAACTATCAATAGTTTAGATTTTCCTTTATATTCATGAGACATGTGTTTTAGTTTAGAGTGTGAGTTTTATGTTATGAGTTGAGATATGAGAAACTATACAATGTATCCTATGTGGTTTATTTAAACTTTATTTTTATACAATGATTATCGTTTTATGACATTCCCAATAAGATTTTGCTTCCGCTCAGTAAATTATATGTTTTTAGAAAATTGGGATGTTACAATATGGTATCAAAGCTAAAAATATAGTTGGCCACCATGCTTTCCTCAAAATCTCATGTAGTTTATGTTCCCTTTTTGTAGATGGCTCCCAAGAAGAAATCTGATAAGGGCAAGGAGCATGTTGATGGAGAGGGAAGTTCTTCTAAGGGGGAAAGTGACCATAGTGCTTGTAGAAGGCACCTCTAGAAGTGTTTGTCAAGGCTCTAACTGATGCTATCACTGGTCAACAAGGAAGACCACATTAACTAAGGAACTAGGAGTTGACCTTAGTAGACTTCCTGAAGATCAAGCCAGAACCTTTTTTGGAGAAGATGAGACTGATGTAGTTGGTCGTGCTAAAGAGTGGCTTCTCAACGTCGAGCATTGTTTCTGTGACTTGGGATGTCCTGAGCCTTCTAAAGTTCACTTTGGGACACACATGTTGAAGAGTGCAGCCCGCACATGGTGGGAGAACTTCACCAATGCTCGAGGACCCAATGCTGAGCCTTTGACCTGGGAGGAGTTCACCACTGCCTTCCGGAACCATTACATCTCTGAAGCCATGATCGAGAAGAAAGAGATGGAGTTCAACCACCTGAGGCACTATGACTCAACTGTTAGTCAATATGCGATGAAGTTATGTATGCTGTATAAGTACATTTATGGTTTGGACGAGACACGTCTAGAAAAGAAGTTCATGCGTGGCCTAAAACCTGATTTGGGCTATGCTTTGACTGGATGTGGCATCAGGACAGTGCAAGAGGAACTCAAATCTACTCTAGAGTTGGAGGACCATCCTGGATGATACTGGAAGAATGGAGCACCCTCAGGAAGAAAGAAAGAGTACAAGAGCCACAATGACAAGAAGAGAAAAATAGAAGACAAACCTGCTCCAGACCCTCATGAAAAGACTCAGTGCACCAAATGTAATAGGTATCATATAGGAGAATGCGGATATGGAATAGGAGTTTTTTTACTACTGTGGTGGGGCTAACCATATCAAATCCAACTACCCCAAGCTCCTACAGAAGAAAGATTCCCAAGTCAACCCAGAGTCTAAGGAAAAAAGACAAGCTAGGATCTTCACCATGGTGGATGATGATGAAGATGAGGAGAATGAACAAGGTATGATTTAGTTTTGAAATCCCTTTGATAGACTATGGTTGTGTTTAGTCTTGCCCTATATGTGAGTATATGTAAGATGTCATGATAATTATAAGGTGTTAGAATTTTCATGTAAGGATAAAAGAAAAAAAAACTAAGGTGGGTAGACTAGTAGAATTTCGAGGAAGAAATTCATTTAAGGTGGGTAGAATTGTAACACCTTTTTTAAAATAATAAATAATCGAAATTAACAAATTTCAAACTTCAATACTTCATCTAAATGCCAGTGATACTTAGATACCCAATTAGATATTTTAAATCATATTTGTATTTAATTTAGGGATAATATTTCATTATCAGACTAAATGGTCATTTAATTTCTTCAAATATAATCCTAATTAGCAATTTAGTGATTCATATGGAGTAAAGTTAAATTAGCCCATTTAATGGACATAGCTTGAACCAATAAATTTTTTCTATGAATTTAAATTTACAATGTACGACCTTTGTTAAAAGATGAGCTCCAAACCCTTTCTAAGTAATCCATTATAATTAATTCATGGTACTCTAAAAAGAGAGACATAGATAATTAGGCGTATTAGTTAAGAAAATTAGTGATAGTTTTGGACTCCTCGTGGTTCAATTAGGTAGCATAGAAATTTTGGTAAAAGTAGGATGGCTTTAGTGGTTCTAGTTTGATGAAGAATGAATATAATGTATATCATAATCCTAAAGGTTTCAACATTAATCCAATTCCATAGGTGTCTTCTCGTTCACGCTGATGTTGGGATCGCGTACTCTTCATCCCATCAACATATCCCCATCGTGGACTCTACCAGAAGTTACCCCAGTTGGGAGTAGACTGTCTCTGGACTAGCTTAAAAAACTCATCTCCAAGATTATCTCAGACCGTGCCAAATCCAAAGTTTCTCGTAACTTGACTGTCGCCCTTCTCAGCCGCCTTCGGAGAGTCAAGGGGTCACCGGAAGCCAACACAACGACTGAGTGTCTTCAGACCTTTCTTTAGAACCTTCAGAGAAATGCTCTGCGTCTCCATCTTCCCTGAAGAGGTGACCTTTCAGTTTTTCCCCTTTTTCCAGCCTATGATTGCTTCGGATGAACTTATTGCCTATCATGGACCCTGATTTCTTGGCTTCCTCCATCAATTTTCTTGCTTCGTCATCGCAAATACCCCAGAACATAGCTTTTCCTTGTTGTGGTTGTTTTCTCATGCTTCCACAGGCTTCTCGGGTTTCCCCTGTTCCTCCTCTGCCCGTTCATGGTGGCAATGTTTTCTCATACTCCTGCCCATCGGAAGAGCCAACTTTAGGCCCGTTAGATTCAGATAGAGACATGGTTGTACCTAACTCCTCTATTTTTTTAGGAGCATGATCGAGATTCGAGTTTTGATTCTCTAGATCGCCTGGTCATCTCTTTGTTCATCGTTGTTTTTCGCTGAACCGAAGGAGGAGGGAGACCAGTTGAGGTTTACCATTTTTTCCCATGTATTCTCCTTGTTATGTCATGCTTCGTGATGGGCAAAATAATCTTTTTCCTGAGAAGTCACACTGGACCGGCCCAACGGGTCTCTGTCTTGTTGCGCACATGAGTTTTGTAGGCCTCTGTGCCAGTTGGCAATGATCGATTCGGCCAGCTATGCCTGGGTCCCGCCTGTTGAAAATTTCTTTTTGATTTATTAATCAACTTCAAGAATTTCTATTGGCCAGTAGTTGAAAACCCATAACTAATTCATACATGATCTGCAAAAATATTAGTTGGAAAGGTTTTCAAATAAGGAACAATATTATGGTGGTTTCGAGTCCAGCTTTTAATCCAAATTTCCCTGATTTACTCAAGAGCCATGAAACCCTAAAATTAGCTTGAATAATGATTATTAATGCATGTTAATTAATTATACAGGGTAATTAGGGTTCCCTGAACATCAATATACTATTAGGAGTTGCTCCAATCTCTGTAAGTGGTCCATGCACTTTGAACATTATTATTGGATGTTTATATTCTTTTATGTACAATGTACATGTTATTATGTGAATGTATTATGCATGATATAGTTTTGTTGATTCATGTTAAAAATTAATTGGTAAATGGAATCTCTTTTACTGTTTATGTTCAAGAATCATAATATCATGTTATATTCATGTTTAAGAGCAAGATTAAAGAGTATACAAGAGTAAAGAGTAAAGATAATTAATGAACCTTATATAAGATCCTCGTCATGGGCTTTTCTAGCATATAGTGTACTTCAGTGCAAGTTATGGGCTTTCCTAGCATAACGAGCACCTCAGTGCAAATCATGGGCTTTCCTAGCATACAGAACACTTTTGTACCATTCAAGAGGCACTCGGTGCAAAGAGAAGATGCACTTTGATGCAACAATTGAGGATTCTTATATAAGTCAGATAAAAGACTATGATAAAATTCAACTTTATTTTCATGATGTTAACTATTTTCTTTTCAGAGTATATGCCATTTCTCTTTTATAATATGTTCAATTCCACTTACAAGTTATTTTATGCATGGTTGGGGGTGTGATGCCCGTAGGAAAGGAGCAACATCAAGGTTAGAGATATCTGAGGACCAGTTGAAGTAGGAGCACAAGGACATCTGAGACCAGACCTGGTGGGGTGCCAACTATCAATAGTTTAGATTTTCCTTTATATTCATGAGACATGTGTTTTAGTTTAGGGTGTGAGTTTTATGTTATGAGTTGAGATATGAGAAACCATACAATGTATCTTGTGTGGTTTATTTAAACTTTATTTGTATGCAATGATTATCGTTTTATGACATTCCCAATAAGATTTTGCTTCCGCTCAGTTAATTATATGTTTTTAGAAAATTGGGATGTTACACGGATCCAAGCCTCAGCCTTACCCACAACATCCAACTCTTCTTCTCTTGTGAACATCTCAGGTTTCACCTTGAGGAAGTCTATTAAGGTGATTTCATTCATCCTCTGATGATGACCTCCCATTGCATCAGATAAAGCTCTAACCAACATATTGTATGAGAGATGAGGGTCTTCTCAATGGGGATTCTCCTCGTGCTCAAAGTCATGATCACTCTCTCCACCAGAATGAGGGGGTGACTTGTCATGCTCAGGGCGACGCTTGGTGGCCATCTGGAATAGGAAAGGAGACTTAGATAAGTACATGGAGTGACACATAACATCCTACTACGGTGGCCATTCTAGGATTTCTCTGATACGATTTTTTCATGACCTCCCTTCTAAAAATAGCACAACGACAGCGACAACATTTGAACATAATGGAGATCATGAAAAATTGTGAACTAATATCATTGCCCAAGAAAAATCCATAGAATAAAAGAAATATCCACCAGAGTGCCTTATTATAAGCGAAAGACAAAAGACTCTAAGTCCAACATAAAAGAGTTCAAAGAATGAAACTCCAACATAACATAACTAAAAGAAAAGACAACTATCTAGAATGGCACCCCACCAAATAGGATTCACGAACTATCCCTGAGCTTGAGCTGACGTCCCTGAAGTCTACTTCTCCTCCTTGTCTGTGGACATCTCGTCCCCAGTCCATGCAAGGCAACGTAAAACTATGTGAGTGGCACTGAGAAGTTATATAAGAAGAATAGTTTATGATTGAAATAACATGAAGAATAACTTGGAACATAAATACATAACATAATTATCATGATTATATAGGAACGTGATTAACTTAACATGATTTCATAATAAGATGGTTTTTACTGGAGTTGATGTAGTCTCTCTCCTAATTTGCACCCACAGTGCTCATAAGGCCATTTAAGGCTCACATAAGGCTAATCAAGGCTCACATAATACTCTCATAGAGCTCGTAAGACCATTTAAGGCTCACATAAGGCCAATTAAGGCTCACATAACATGATTGAGAGAACTATATCAACATAACATGAATTATTATACTTGAACATAGTTATCATGATTTCTCGATCAATTAACATGGTAGTTATTTGTAGTGTTCCAAATGAAAGCATATTCATCAAACCAGTAGAAAATGTAAATTCATAGCATTTGTATGGTTTTCATAAGAATTAATTGAATAATAGCATAGTTGCACTTTATTGAGTAATCATAACCATTAAACAAATAATGAAACCCATAACCCTAGAATTATGCTCAGTGTGCATGATCCACTCACCTGATCCTGAGGAGGTATACAAATAGTATATGAAGTCATGATCAATCCTAATATCCCGTGAATAACATTATTATGAATTAATTACATTTTCTTAACATAGGTGTATGATTCTTTAATTAAATTTGGAAATTAGGTCAGGAGTTTGGGTCTGAAACTAGGACCATGTGATAGATCTCGAAAAACTGAACAAAAACCATACATGGATCGTCCCCATATGAGCTATAGCTTATTTTCTATGAATTTGTAAAGATCAGATATATTTTGACCAATCAGAGTTGAGGAAAATCATTTAAGACATTTCTGAGAAAATCCAGAAATCAAGGTTTGAAAGACGTCTTTGCCCTCACATGATGTGCCTAATTTAGGACCTGTGACAGGGCATATGAGTAAAATACTTCTTAGCATACTTGCAACTATACCGATATATATAAATTTTAAAATACCCATAATACCCCTGACGTGTGATACATCGATTGAAATTGTGGGGGCAACAAAGTAAACTAAACACCAGGATTCTTCTTGGTTTAAGCCATGGCACAACCAACTCTCCTAGAGTTTTGGAGTTCTGATCAAACGTGGATATTAGGAAAGTATCGCCATTGGGAAATCTTATGAGTGCCTTCGCCTATCTCTTCCAAGCTTGGCAAGCTCATGAACAAGGGGTGAGGTGGATGGAGGCCTGAGAATGGCAAGCCGCCATGGCCAGAGTAGAGGAACCAACTCAAAACTGGGTTCTGATCAAACAACAAAGGGATAGACTCCATGAGGGCAGAAAAATCTTCGGGATGGTATAATGAAGGTAATCGAGAGTTTTCTGGGACCTCAGCGTGGATGTGAAGCCTGATCAAAGATGGAGTTGTATAGCCAGAAATCCAGTCTCAAGGGTACACCAATGTGGTGGATCGCATGGCCTAAGGAGATTAGGAAATCGTAGAACAGAGCATGGTGATGGTTACCTGAAGAAGAATCGAACTGGAAGGCATTGAACCTCCCGCTCGAGCTTGTCAGCATCAGTGAGGAAGGTCGAGCTTGCGGTACTAGCTTGTGTCAAATCCAATGAAATTGATGAGAGAGAAAGGTCTAGCGGAGGTCATCCTTTCTTCTTGGATCGGGTTCTCTTGGTCCGAAGGGCCCTCGTGGCCTGGGGTGGCGGTGTCGTTGACTGAAGAAGGAGAGTGAATTTAGGCATTTTCATGGGGTAAACTTATAGTGGTCAAGCTAGGGCTCACTGGACTCGCAGTGATCTCTCGAGTTCTTTGGCGTTGAGATAAATGCAAGCTGTTGAGGAGGGGCTGAGAAATCATTGGCGATGGCTCGAGGTTCTGTTCCCCTCCCTACGCAGGTAATGCGGGAGGTAGGGGATGAAGGATGTGACCTCAGATCCCCATCTAACGGTCCTCAAAGAGTTCGGTCATCTTAAGCAGTGTGTGATAGGCTATATCAGCCTACATATTGGTCTAAAAGGGATAATCGTATGCACTATTGAATAATTAGATCACATAATATCATTATCTCTCCCTTTCTTCTTAAGAACATTTGGAACCTTTAGGATTATCCAAAAGTAACAAAATTTGGTGGGCAAGCTAATTCGACCACGATGAATCTAATTATCCAATTAGATTTCATATAAGAGTTAAGGCAACATGTGTTTTACATTATTAGATACTTAGGGTAATTAACACATTAATAATCATTGAAAAGGAATTTTATTAATAAAATATGAGGGAAACTCTATTATCCTATTCTTTACTCATATACAAAACAATGGGATACATTTTACATTTATGTGGGCTAAAACTATCATTTAACCCCTAACTAGTCACCATTGCATAATTAGGGTTAGGGTTTTGTGCATTATACATGACATTAATGTGACTAATTATTGATGTAAAAGATTCAATTCAAGGTCCACTTGGCATATTTAGCTCATTTTGGAATATGAATTAAGCATGGTCTCGACTTAATTCATCATATAAAAACTGACCTCTTTCAACTTAGAGTTTCATCTTTATTAAAATTAAGAAATTTTGGGACTAGATTTTGAGGGTCATTACAATGTCCTTATCCTACAAATGTTAAAATCTGGCAAGGAAGCACCTTCTCTAAGAAGGGTTTAGGCAAAGCATCCTATGTCATAGGAATTAGGATCCATAGATAAATCTAAATATCTTCTTTACCTAAGTAAGAGAACATACATTAGCAAGATGATGAAAGGGTTTAACATGCAAGACTCAATGAGGGAAAACTTATCCATGTTCAATGGAGTTAGACTCTCAAGAGCACAATGTCCCAATTATTTTGAAGATAGGACACATGGACATATACCATACACATTTACTATTGGATCTATAATGCATGCACTGTACTCATATTGTTATCTCATATGTATTGGACATGATGAGGTGATATATACTTATATAGAAATCTCATATGTATTGACATGACGTGAGGGTATCTTTCAGATCCTAGTGAAGGTCACTAGAATGCCACAAGAACATCATTAAGTGCTTGAGAATCACTAAAAGGATCAGTTCCTTGGTTATGGTAATAAGAAAGAGTTGGATGTAAAGGTTTACAACGTTGCAAGCTTCCAAAATAACAAATAAAATTAATGATCACAATCTAATTAAATGTTTTACCTTAAAATAGAATTTTACATTGGAAGAGTTCCGAGCAGGAGACAATTATTTAAATCTACAATAGAAGTCAAGTATCTTGGTGTTATGTGAACAACAGAAGATACTGTATGGATCTAGAAGTTCATAGAGATGAACTTAGTGGAGGTTCCAACCATTGATGACATAGTAGAAATACTGAGGACAAAAATGGAGCTACTGGTCAGGAAAGGAATCTTAGATAACATACTACGACACTTCCATCTCATGCAAAAAATTGCAAAGTGAAGAGATGTGAAACTTGCAAAATAACGAGTTGAAACAAGCATTGCTAAACCCTCTATAAAATCACATGCACAACAAAAACATGATGGACATGTTAAGATCACTTGGAATAAGATTCTTGGGTGATTGTCTCTAAGTGCAAGTGGGAGTATATTGGTATGTATGCCCAAAGAGCCAATCATATGTTGATTGAATGTGGCAACAAATACCTGTTTGGATAATAACAGAGGTAATTCCCTCTATTATGTTTCTCTCTACATGAGATGATGACACAGACATAGTAGATGTCCAAAGAATGATATTATTGGATGACACATGTCTTCAAGTGCGGCACTTGAACAATGATTTCATATGAATGTTAAGAGTATGTACACTCTTGTTATGTCCCTAGTCAGATATTACTGTTGGGTTTTAGGGGAGGTAGTGAAGGCAGCGGAATCAAAAAATTTCTCCCCAAACCCAGTATAAAGGAATCGTGTCAAAGCGTATACAATAGGAAGGATGGTTTGTAGAGACATACCTTGTCCCGAGGCTTTCTCGGTGACATTACCTCGCGGCTTACGCGGTCTTCACCTCCGGTCTTGGACGGTGTCTGTGCATCTCCTGGTCTCACCGGGACTGTCGGGATTGACAGCTATCCTCCGAGCGGAAGAAGTCTCCCGCCTCTATAGTAGTCCACACGGACAACCTGGAACTCCGATCGCCTTGTCGCATAAGGCACCGAAAGAAGTCATACCCTCCTGTCATCGTACTAGTCACTGACACATTCTCTTACAACCAGTTGCCTTTTTGCAATTGTCTTTCCCTTGTTGTGCCTCCCTTATCGGGTAGCACTTGCTCGGGCTCTCCTGGTTACCACAACCAGAGAGAATGACAACTTTACAGAGAAACTGGTGTTCTGAGTTGTACTGTCTGAGAAGCCCCCTTTACCCCTATATATAGGAGGGTCATGGGACAGGGTTCTCTACCCTGGGCAATGTGGGATTAAAGCAGGAGTAGAAGGGTTTGATATTTTCCACAAAATCTAACAAACTGCACCAGTTGAACCGATCAGTTCAGCCCTGAACCGATCGTCTGGGCCCTTGAGCCACTCAGTTCAAGCATGAGCCAATCGGTTTGTGGTCCTGGTCCAACTCAAATTGACTTTCCATGTTTTTTCAACTAATCAACTATTAGTCCTTGTCCAAATCGAATTTAAACAAGTGAAACAAACTCGGTTGGTCACCCGACCAGTTCAACAATGTGAACTGATCAGTTCATTGACCTGAGATGGTCGGCTCACTAGCTTGAGCCGATCGGTTCATCTCTATGAGCCGGTCGATTGTGGTAGTAGATCAATCAATTGCAGTTTCGATCAATCCGATACTCTAATCATCTGATCCAACACCTTGAACACTATGATTTTGAGATATCAATCGATTGAGTGTTTAATTGAACTACCAAACTCCTTTAGTAATCAATCCAAACAAGATTTATGGAGAAACTCCTCTTCCAGGAACATGTACAAGTGTGTGTGTCCCTACAGGTCCATTTCACGTTGGCAGTGAAAGTCCATAACGCTTATGACTTCACAAGCAAAGAGCGGTGCCTAGTCACACATCAGTGCTACCCAAGTGAAAAAGAAAGTTGGAGAACAACTTTCAATCCTACAATTCGTGAATGGTGTTACAGTGAATGTATAATTCCTGAATGAACTCAAGGCATGGTACAGTCATCCTTTCAATGTTCATCCATTTCCTTGATCTCAGAGCAGACTGGGTGAGATGTGTGTGACATCAATATCACATATTGATTCACATATACATGTGCATGCCTTTCTCAATCCTACTCATCAAGTGGCCATGGACATCAAACTCCCTTAGGAGGGACAAATCCCATATCTATCACTCACCCCTCAAAAGCCCCATGTGTCAAAGTCACCCAATCATCACCTTTATAACAACACATGTTTCAAGACTACATTTGATGATGTCAAAGTGTACCCAACAACATGTGTTGAGTGTAGTGATTTCAGTTCAAAGAATCACACTCACCACCATCACTATGAGAGCTGACTGTGACTACCAAATCATGGTTCCATGTGTCACTCTCACGGTGGGTCTGTCTGGTACACTTGTTCTCTACAAAATACCTATGTGCTTGGTTTGATATCACTATATCATGACTAATGAGATTCTATCATCAACCAACACACAATCTAGTCTTTAGTGTTATTGATGTCTATGGTTATTTCCACAATAACAACTGACTAGGGACTGAACAAGAAAGTATACTCTTAACATCCGTATGATCTCATCGTTTAGGTCCTCAACCCAAAAGCATACATCATCGAGTAAAACAATTCTTTAGACATCTATCATGTTACACTATCATATCAGAAATGGTTAAAACATATAGATCGGAAATTGCCTTTATTATTATTCAAATCATTTACAAAGTATCCCATTACAATCATCACATGACTTGCTCTATGGGCATACATACCAACAAACTCCCACTTGTACTTAGAGCCAATCACCTAGGAACCTTAGTCCTTTTAACCTAGCATGACCATCATGCTTCTGCTGAGAAAGGGCCTTAGTCAGTGGATCAGCTATGTTGTCTTCAGTTGGTACTTTACAAATCTTCACATCTCCTCATTGTACGATCTCTCGTATGAGATGGAAGTGCCACAGTATGTGCTTGGACCACTGATGTGATCTGGGCTCCTTATCTTGAGAAATAGCTCCATTTTTTTCACAATAAAGCTCAATTGCATCACATCTACTGGGAACTACACCAAGTTCAGTGATGAACTTCCTGATCCACACAACCTCCTTTGCTGCATGTGAAGCAGCAATATACTTGACCTCTATAGTACAATCGCCAACTGATTCTTGCTTGGAACTCTTCCAGCTCACAGCTCCATTGTTTAGGCAAAATACAAATCCTGATTGCGATCTGTAATCATCTTTGTCGGTTTGGAAGCTTGCATCAGTGTAACCCCTTACTACAAATTCTTCCTTTTTTCCGTATATAAGGAACTTATCCTTAGTCCTTCACAAGTACTTGAGGATGTTCTTTACGGCTGTCCAGTGAGCATCCCTGAGATCTGACTGGTACATGCTTGTCATGCTGAGAGCATACGAGACATCTGGGTGTGTGTACAACATAATGTACATGATAGATCCAATGGCTGATGCATATGGGATCCCATTCATACACTCCCTCTCTTCACAAGATTGGGGACATTGAGCTCTAGAGATGGTGACTCCATGTAGCATGGGGATGTTGCCTCTCTTTGAGTTCTCCATGCTGAACTGCTTCAGCACTTTGTCAATGTATGTGCTTTGACTTAATCCAAGAAGCCTTTTAGATCTATCTCTATAGATCCAAATACCTAGAATGTAGGATGCTTCTCCTAAGTCCTTCATTGAGAAAGTATTCCCATGCCAAGTCTTTACCTTCTCTAAGGTTGTGACATCATTCCCCATCAATAGTATGTCATCCACATACAATATGAGGAATGTGGTCGTGCTCCCACTATCCTTCTTGTACACACAAGGTTCATCTTTATTTTGAATAAAGCCAAACACTTTGACTTCCTCATCAAATCAAAGACTCCAACTTTGAGATGCTTGCTTCAATCCATAGATTGACCTTTGTAGCTTACAGACTTTATTGGCATTCTTTGGATCTACAAAACCTTTAGGTTGTTTCATGTAAACATCCTCATTTATATTCCCATTAAGGAATGTAGTTTTAACATCCATTATCCAAATCTCATAGTCATAGTAAGCCACAATAGAAAGCATGATCCTGATGGACTTAATCATGGCAACTGGAGAAAAGGTTTCATCATAGTCAACACCTTAAACTTGTCGAAAACCCTTTGTAACCAATCTGCCTTTATAAGTTTTCACATTGCCATCCATGTCGGTCTTCTTCTTGAAGACCCACTTGCACCCTATGGGTTTTACCCCCTCGGGTGGTTCCACCAAAGTTTATACTTTGTTGGAGTACATGGATTCCATCTCAGATTTCATGGCCTCAAGCCATTTCTCATAATATGGTCCCTCCATAGCCTCTAGATAAGTAGTTGGACCATCATCTATGATCAACTCACCACCTTCCTGAGTCACAAGGTATCCAAACCTCTCAGGTTCAAGGCATGTCCTACTAGATCTACGTGGTCCTTGTGCTTCTTGAGGATACTGAGATTCCACAACACCTTGTGAATCTCTATGTTCCTCTTGTACATCTATTGGTTCAATGTTTTCTTGTTGGGATTGAACCTCTTCAAGCTCTATTTTCCTCCCACTATTTCCTTGGGAAATAAATTCCTTTTCTAGGAACACAACTATCCTAGCAACAAACACTTTATTGTCAGTAGGGTGGTATAAATAGTATCCCCTTGTTTCCTAGGGGTATCCAAAAAAATAACATTTATCAGACTTGGGTCCAAGTTTATCAGGAAACATTTTCCTGACATAAGCCTCACAACCCCAAATCTTAATGAAAGACAAATCAGGACGCTTCCCATGTCACATCTCATATTGCGTCCTTTGAACCGATTTAGATGGTACTCGGTTAAGTGTAAACACGACAGTTTCAAGAGCATAACCCCGGAAAGAAATCGGAAGATCAACAAAACTCACCATTAATCGCACCATATCAAGTAACATGTGATTCCTTCTTTCAGACACACCATTATATTGTGGTGTTCCAAGCAGAGTCCATTGTGATATGATACCACGGGCTCGCAGAAGGTCCTAAAACTCTTGGCTTAAGTATTCTCCACCTCGATCGGATCGAAGTGCTTTAATACTTCTACCAAGTTGGTTATGTACTTCATTAATGAAATCCTTAAACCTTTCAAGGGTTTCTGACTTATGTTTCATCAGGTACACATAGCCATACCTACTGAAGTCATCAGTGAAGGTATTGAAGTACTGATACCCACCTATGGCATTAGTTATAAAAGGCCCACATACATCAGTATGTATGAGTCCTAATAGATCACTAGCTCTCTCACCTTTACCTGAAAAGGGAGTCTTTGTCATCTTTCCCAACAAACAAGATTCACATGTCTCTATTAATTCATAATCAAAAGAGTCTAGATAACCATCTTTATGGAGTCTATAGATGCGCTTCTCATTTATGTGCCCTAGACGACAATGCCAAAGATATGTTTTGTTTGAGTTGTTGAGTTTTTGCCTTTTGGTGTTTATGTTGTATACACTTGTCTCTAGATCTATGAAGTATAGACCATAAGACATTGGGGCACTGCCATAAAGGATCCCATCTTTTGAAATGGAACATTTTCCATTCTTAATGAGAAATTCATAACCATCCTTGTCTAAACAAGAAACAGAAATGCTATTCCTATTTATGATAGGTACATAATAGCAGTTCTTCAACTCTATTATTAACCCACTAGGCAGAGTTAACGCATAGGTTCCTACGACACTGGTGGCAACCCTTGCCCCATTGGCAACACGTAGTTCAACCTCGCCTTTCCCCAAAGGCCTACTTCTCTTAAGATCCTTCACATTTGAACAAATGTGAGATCCACATCCGGTATCAAGTACCCATGACAAAGAAGTAGTAAAGTTAATCTCTATCACATATACACTAGAAGTAGAGATCTCTACCTCTCTCTTCTTCTTCCATCGTTCCTTCCATCCTCTCCATGTTTTGACTACAGAAGAATTTGGTTTGGCGAGAGAACCCTTCTCTCCCTCACCTTTGTCCTTAGACTTTGTTCCATTGATCTCTATCAATGAACTATCCTTCTTCTCATTTGTTTCAAACAATGCCTTAAGCGTACATAGAGTGGATTCAAAGGCTACCGGTATATTTGGATTGTGCAGATAATTTCTCATCATCCCCAACCAGTTATGGAATTTATTCTTAATTAATTCTCCCATTATAAAAGATGATTCTTTTGCCATTCTACAAGAGAAAATTGCATTTGTCAAAACTCCTTTTGATTTGATTTGATTTGAATAAAATTTGACGATAGTTAATTAGGCCTTTAATTAATTACCGCTCCCACTATTTTGATTCAAATTGACAACCCTCACCATCAATTCGGAAGATTGCAGTGCACAATCTTCTAGTGAGTCAAGATCTCGAAATCCTCTTAGTCATGGACCAACTAGGGCTGTCACCCACAACTTAGATCTTCTAGGTAGGCAACTCTTGCCAATTGCATCATATGCAACTCTTAAAAGATGTCATATGCAACTCCTTGCCATGATCACCTCCATGCCTCAAGGTGCTAGATCCTATCTAGGTCACCTTGTTAAGTTAGAGCCAAAGCAAATATGATGAATATGCACACTGCTAGGGCAGACCCACATATCCATCCTTCACGCTTCCACGAGATAGACGGTGCACCTTACTAGGGCGTGCCCACACTTGGCCGATCAAGCTTTTCACATGTGTCACATTTCGAAGGCATCTAAAACTTTAATATTTAATGAGGGATTTGGTTTTATATGTACACATACATATCCAATCACCAAAATACATAGTATGTATCATATACATGCTATATCCCACAGAAAACATGTGAAACAATAAAAGCGATGATTATGGCCATCCTACTATGATTCCTCAAGCCAAGAGGAATCACGGTCATCAAGGTCCACATCACATGCAACTTGTACAAGATGAACTCCGTGCTTTTCCATTCTGGGTTTAATCAACCCATCTCCATGATTGATCGACTCGCCATCAGGCCGGTCGGTTGGGTGTCACCAGCCGATCGACTGACGCCTCCAGCTGATCAGTTCACTGGTCGTCGTGCATCTCCTCAGGGCTGCCACTCGCTCGTCTGGTTCCTCAAACCGGTCATCTGGAACACCAACTGATCGGTTCACGCCTTGAACTGATTGTCTCAGTCGTCGTCAGGTTGTCCGCCATTCTTTAACATAACAGGAAATAAAAGTTATATCCTTTTTACATTTGAATTGGGAAACCCTGAGTTACATTTGGGGGGAGCAAAGGTAGGAAAGAAATCTTGAGTTATCTCAAGTTACATCAAGAAAAGGAGGTAGGGAATCGGTGTGCAGATTGAGATGCAAGGAACCATATTCAACCATGCATAGGGTTTATTGGCCATAACCACGCTATACATCCACCAAAAAAATCATTTAAGGGTGACGTGTATCGAGTGCATTCATATTACATATCATATACATATTTTGGGATGTGTGGATTTATGATTGGACATGCAAAAAGCCAATTTTATTCGCATCGTATGCAATAAATAAAGGCGAAAAACCAAAATCGATCACATCGATAATCCTAAAGTATAGAGCAGTTGACGTGGCTCTGATACCACTATTGGCTTTTAGGGGAGGCAGAGAAGGCAGTGGAATCAAAAATTTTCTCCCCAAACCCTGTATAAAGGAATCGCGTCAACGTCTATATAATAGGAAGGATGGTTTGTAGAGACATACCTTCTCCCGAGGCTTGCTCGACGAAGTTACCTCACAGCTTATGCAGTCTTCACCTCCGGTCTTGGATGGTGTCTGTGCAGCTCCTAGTCTCACCGGGACTGTCAGGATTGACTGCTGTCCTCTGAGCAAAAAAAGTTTCCCACCTGTGTAGTAGTCCACAAGGACCACCAGGAACTTCGATCGCCTTGTCACACAAGGTACTGGAAGGAGTTGTACCCTCATATCGTCGTACTAGTCACTGTCACACTCTCATGCAACTAGTTGCCTTTCTGTAGTTGTCTTTCCCTTGTTGTGCCCTTATCGGCTAGCACTTTCTCAGGCTCTCCTGGTTACCACAACCAGAGAGAACGACAACTTTACAAAGCAACTAGTGTTATGAGTTGTATTGTCTGAGAAGCCCCCAATACCCCTATATATAGGAGGGTCATGGGACAAGATTCTCTACCCTGGGCAATGATATTTTCCACAAAATCTAACAAACTACCCCAGTTGAACCGATCGGTTCTGCCCTGAACTGATCGTATGGGACCTTGAGCCGATCGGTTCAAGCATGAGTCGATCAGTTTGTGGTCCTTCTCCAACTCAAATTGACTTTCCATGTTTTTTTTCCAACTAATCAACTATTAGTCCTTATCCAAATCGAATTTGAACAAGTGAAACAAACTCGGTTGGTCACCCGACCAGTTCAACAATGTGAACCGATCGGTTCATTGACCTGAGCCGATCGGCTCACCAGCATAAGTCGATCGGTTCATCTCTATGAGTCGATCGGTTGGGGCAGTAGGTCAATCAATTGCAGTTTCGATCAATCTGATACTCTAATCATCTGATCCAACACCTTGAACACTATGATTTTGAGCTATCAACCGATTGAGTGTTTAATTGAACTACTAAACTCCTTTAGTAATCAATCCAAACAAGATTTATGGAGAAACTCCTCTTCCAAGAACATGTCCTAGTGTGTGTGACCCTGCAGGTCCATTTCACGTTGGCAGTGAAAGTCCATAACACTTATGACTTCACAAGCAAAGAGCGGTGCCTAGTCACACATGAGTGCTACCCAAGTGAAAAAGAAAGTTGGAGAACAACTTTCAATCCTACAATCCGTGAATGGTGTTACAGTGAATGTATAATTCCTTTGTCACTAATGTCCTGAATGAACTCAAGGCATGGTACAGTCATCCTTTCAACGTTCATCCATTTCCTTGATCTCAGAGCAAACTAGGTGAGATGTGTGTGACATCAATATCACATATTGATTCACACATGCATGTGCATGCCTTTCTCAATCCTACTCATCAAGTGGCCATGGACATCAAACTCCCTTAGGAGGGACAAATCCCATATCTATCACTCACCCCTCAAAAGCCCCATGTGTCAAAGTCGCCCAATCATCACCTTTATAGCAACCCATGTTTCAGGACTGCGTTTGATGATGTCAAACTGTACCCAACGACATGTGTTGAGTGTAGTGATTTCAGGTCGAAGAATCACACTCACCACCATCACTGTGAGAGCTGACTGTGACTACCAAATCATGGTTCCATGTGTCACTCTCACGGTGGGTCTGTCCGATACACTTGTTCTCTAACAAGTACCTATGTGCTTGGTTTGATATCACTATATCATGACTAATGAGATTTTGTCATCAACCAACACACAATCTAGTCTTTAGTGTTATTGATATCTATGGTTATTTCCACAATAGCAACTGACTAGGGACTGAACAAGAAAGTATACTCTTAACATCTGTATGATCTCATCGTTTAGGTCCTCAACCCAAAAGCATACGTCATCGAGTAAAACAATTCTTTAGACATCTATCATGTTACACTATCATCTCAGAAATAGTTTAAACATATAGATCGGAAATTGCCTTTATTATTATTCAAATCATTTACAAAGTATCCCATTACATTCATCACATGACTTTCTCTATGGGCATACATACCAACAAACTCCCACTTGCACTTAGAACCAGTCACCTAGGAACCTCATTCCTTGTGACCTAGCATGACAATCATGCTTCTGCTGAGAAAGGGCCTTAGTTAGTGGATCAGCTATGTTGTCTTCAGTTGGTACTTTGCAAATCTTCACATTTCCTCATTGTACGATCTCTCGTATGAGATGGAAGTGCCGCAGTATGTGCTTGGACCGCTGATGTGATCTAGGCTCCTTAGCTTGAGCAATAGCTCCATTATTGTCACAATAAAGTTCAATTGCATCACAGCTACTGGGAACTACACCAAGTTCAGTGATGAACTTCCTGATCAACACAGCTTCCTTTGTTGCATGTGAAGCAGCAATATAATTGGCCTCTATAGTAGAATCAGCAACTGTTTCTTGCTTGGAACTCTTCCAACTCACAGCTCCATTGTTTAGGCAAAATACAAATCCTGATTACGATCTATAATCATCTTTTTCGGTTTGGAAGCTTGCATCGGTGTAACCCATTACTACCAATTCTTCCTTGCCGCCGTATATAAGGAACTGATTCTTAGTACTTCGCAAGTACTTGAGGATGTTCTTTACGACTATCCAATGAGCATCCCCGAGATCTGACTGGTACCTGCTTGTCATGCTGAGAGCATACGAGACATCTGGGCATGTGCAAAACATAGAGTACATGATGGATTTGATGCCTGATGCATATGGGATCCCATTCATACGCTCCCTACCTTCATAAGATTGGGGACATTAAGCTCTAGAGATGGTGACTCCATGTAGCATGGGGATGTTGCCTCTCTTTGTGTTCTCCATGCTAAACTGCTTCAGCACTTTATCAATGTATGTGATTTGACTTAATCTGAGAAGCCTTTTAGATCTATTTCTATAGATCTTAATACCTAAAATGTAGGATGCTTCTCCTAAGTCCTTCATTGAGAAAGTATTCCCAAGCCAAGTCTTTACCTTCTCTAAGGTTGTGACATCATTCCTCATCAATAGTATGTCATCCACATACAATATGAGGAATGTGGTCATGCTCCCACTATCCTTCTTGTACACACAAGTTCATCTTCATTTTGAATAAAGCCAAACACTTTGACTTTCTCATCAAATTGAAAATTCCAACTCCGAGATGCTTGCTTCAATCCATAGATTGACGTTTGTAGCTTGCATACTTTATTGGCATTCTTTGGATCTACAAAACCTTCAGGTTGTGTCATGTAAATATCCTCATTTATATTACCATTAAGGAATGCAGTTTTAACATCCATTTGCCAAATCTCATAGTCATAGTAAGCCGCAATAGCAAGCATGATCCTGATGGACTTAATCATGGCAACTGGAGAAAAGGTTTTGTCATAGTCAACACCTTGAACTTGTCGGAAACCCTTTGCAACCAATCTGCCTTTATAAGTTTTCACATTGCCATCCATGTTAGTCTTCTTCTTGAAGAACCACTTGCACCCTGTGGGTTTTACCCCCTCGGGTGGTTCCACCAAAGTCCATACTTTGTTGGAGTACATGGATTCCATCTCGGATTTCATGGCCTCAAGCCATTTCTTAGAATCCGGTCCCTCCATAGCCTCTAGATAAGTAGTTGGATCATCATCTATGATCAACTCACCACCTTCCTGAGTCATGAGGTATCCAAACCTCTCAGGTTCAAGGTGTGTCCTACTAGATCTATGAGGTCCTTGTGTTTCTTGAGGAGACTGAGATTCCACAACACCTTGTGAATCTCTATGTTCCTCTTGTACATCTATTGGTTCAATGTTTTCTTATTGGGCTTGAACCTCTTCAAGCTCTATTTTCCTCCCACTGTTTCCTTTGGAAATAAATTCCTTTTCTAGGAACACAGCTGTCCTAGCAATAAACACTTTATTGTCAGTAGGGTGGTATAAATAGTATCCCCTTGTTTCCTAGGGGTATCCAACAAAATAACATTTATCAGAGTTGGTTCCAAGCTTATCAGGAAACATTTTCCTGATGTAAGCCTCACAACCCCAAATCTTAATGAAAGAAAAATCATGACGCTTCATGTGCCATATCTCATATGGCATCTTTTGAATCGATTTAGATGGTACTCAGTTAAGTGTAAATGTGGTAGTTTCAAGAGCATAACCCCAGAAAGAAAATCAGAAGATCAATAAAACTCATCATTGATCGCACCATATCAAGTAATGTGTGATTCCTTCTTTTTAGACACACCATTATGTTGTGGTGTTCCAAGCGGAGTCCATTGTGATATGATACCACGGGCTCACAGAAGGTCCTCAAACTCTTGGCTTAAGTATTCTCCACCTCGATCGGATCAAAGTGCTTTAATACTTTTACCAAGTTGGTTTTGTACGTCATTCATGAAATCCTTAAACCTTTCAAGGGTTTCTGACTTATGTTTCATCAGATACACATAGCCATACCTACTGAAGTCATCAGTGAAGGTAATGAAGTACTGATTCCCACATCTGGCATTAGTTCTAAAAGGCCCACATACATCAGTATGTATGAGTCCTAATAGATCACTAGCTCTCTCACCTTTACCTGAAAAGGGAGTGTTTGTCATCTTGACGAACAAATAAGATTCACATGTCTCTATTGATTCATAATCAAAAGAGTCTAGATAACCATCTTTATGGAGTCTAGAGATGCGCTTCTCATTTATGTGCCCTAGACGACAATTCCAAAGATATGTTTTGTTTGAGTTGTTGAGTTTTTGCCTTTTGGTGTTTACGTTGTATACACTTGTCTCTAGATCTATCAAGTATAGACCATAAGACATTAGGGCACTTCCATAAAGGATCCCATCTTTTGAAATGGAACATCTTCCATTCTTAATGAGAAATTCAAAACTATCCTTGTCTAAACAAGAAACGGAAATGATATTCCTATTTATGGCAGGTACATAATAGCAGTTCTTCAACTCTATTATTAACCCACTAGGCAGAGTTAACTCATAGGTTCCTACAGCACTGGCGGCAACCCTTGCCCCATTGGAAACACGTAGTTCAACCTCACCTTTCCCCAAAGGCCTACTTCTCTTAAGATCCTTCACATTTGAACAAATGTGAGATCCACATCCGGTATCAAGTACCCATGACAAAGAAGTAGTAAAGTTAATCTCTATCACATATACACCAGAAGTAGAGATCTCTATCTCTCGCTTCTTCTTCCATCTTTCCTTCCATCCTCTCCATGTTTTGAGTGTAGAAGAATTTGGTTTGGCGAGAGAACCCTTCTCTCCCTCACCTTTATCCTTAGACTTTGTTCCATTAATCTCTATCAATGAACTATACTTCTTCTCATTTGTCTCAAACAATGGCTTAAGCGTACATAGAGTGGATTCAAAGGCTACTGGTATATTTGGATTGTGTAGAACATTTCTCATCATCCCCAACCAGTTATGGAATTGATTCTCAATTATTTTTCCCATTATAAAAAATGATTCTTTTGCCATTCTACAAGAGAAAATTGCATTTGTCAAAACTCCTTTTGATTTGATTTGATTTGATTTGAATAAAATTTGACGATAGTTAATTAGGCCTTTAATTAATTACCACTCCCACTATTTTTATTCAAATTGACAGCCCTCACCATCAATTCGGAAGATTGCAGTGCACAATCTTCTAGTGGGTCAAGATCCTGAAATCCTCTCAGTCATGGACCAGCTAGGGCTGTCACCCACAACTTAGATCTTCCAGGTAGGCAACTCTTGCCAATTGCATCATATGCAACTCTTGAAAGATGTCATATGCAACTCCTTGCCATGATCACCTCCATGCCTCAAGGTGCTAGATCCTATCTAGGTCACCTTATTAAGTTTGACCCAAAGCAAACACTATGAATATGCACTCTGCTAGGGTAGTTCCCATATCCATCCTTCACGCTTCCATGAGATAGATGGTGCTCCACGCTAGGGCGTGCCCACACTTGGCTGATCAAGCTTTTCACATGTGTCGCATTTGGAAGGAATCTAAAACTTTAATATTTAATGAGGGATTTGGTTTTATCTGTACATATACATATCCAATCACCACAATACATAGTACGTATCATATACATGCTATATCCCACAGAAAACATGTGAAATGATAAAAGCGATGATTATGACCATCCTAATGTGATTCCTCGAGCCAAGAGGAATCACGGTCATCTAGGTCCACATCACATGCAACATGTACAAGATGAACTCTGCGCTTTGTCATTCTAGGTTTGATTAACTCATCTCAATGATTGATCAGATCACCATCAGACAGGTCAGTTGGGTGCCACCAACTGATCGACTGGAGCCTCTAGCTGATCGGTTCACTGGTCGTCGTGCATCTCCTCAGGGCCGCCACACCTGCTCGTCTGGTTCCTTGAACCGGTCGTTTGGAACACCAACCGATTGGTTCATGCCTTGAACCGATCGTCTCAATCGTCATCAGGTTGTCCACCATTCTTTGACATAACAGGAAATAAAAGTCATATCCTTTTTACATTTGTTGAGAAACCCTGAGTTACATTCAGGGGGGGGTGAAGGTAGGAAAGAAATATCGAGTTATCTCGAGTTACATCAAGAAAAGGAGGTAGGGAATCAGTGCGTAGACCGAGATGCAAGCAACCATATTCAACCATGCATAGGGTTTATTGGACATAACCACACTATACATCCACCACAAAACTCGTTTAAGGGTGGCGCATATCAAGTGCATTCATATTACATATCATATATGTATTTTGGAATTTGTGGATTTAGGATTGGACATGCAAAAAGCCAATTTTATTCGCATCGTATACAATAAATAAAGGCGACAAACCAAAATCGATCACATCGATAATCCTAAAGTATAGAGCAGTTGACGTGCTCTGATACCACTGTTGGGTTTTAGGGGAGGTAGAGAAGGTAGCGGAATCAAAAAATTTCTCCCCAAACCCAATATAAAGGAATCGCGTCAACGTCTATACAATAGGAAAGATGGTTTGTAGAGACATACCTTGTCCTGAGGCTTGCTTGAGGACGTTACCTTGCGGCTTATATGGTCTTCACCTCCAGTCTTGGACAGTGTCTGTGCAGCTCTTGGTCTCACCGGGACTATCAGGATTGACAGTTGTGCTCCGAGCGGCAGAAGTCTCCCGCCTCTGTAGTAGTCCACACAGACCACCTGGAACTCTGATTGCCTTGTCGCATAAGGAATCTGAAGGAGTTGTACCCTCCTTTCAACGTACTAGTCACCGACACACTCTCCTGCAACCAGTTGCCTTTCTGTAGTTGTCTTTCACTTGTTGTGCCTCCCTTATCGGGTAGCACTTGCTCGGGCTCTCCCGGTTACCACAACCAGAGAGAACGACAACTTTGCAGAGCAACTGGTGTTATGAGTTGTACTGTTTGAGAAGCCCCCAATACCCCTAGATATAGGAGGGCCATGGGATAGGGTTCTCTACCCTGGGCAATGCAGGATTAAAGCAGGAGTAGAAGGGTTCGATATTTTCCACAAAATCTGACAAACTACTCCAGTTGAACCGATCGGTTCAGCCCTGAACCGATCGTTTGGGACCTTGAGCTGATCGGTTCAAGCATGAACTGATCGGTTTGTAGTCTTGGTCCAACTCAAATTGACTTTCCATGTTTGTTTCCAACTAATCAACTATTAGTCGTTGTCCAAATTGAATTTCAACAAGAGAAACAAACTCAGTTGGTCACCCGACCAGTTCAACAATGTGAACCGGTCGGTTCATTGACCTGAGCTGGTCGGCTCACCAGCCTGAGCCGATTGGTTCATCTCTTTAAGCTGATCGATTGGGGCAGTAGATCAATCAATTGCAGTTTCGATCAATATGATACTCTAATCATCTGATCCAACACCTTGAACACTATGATTTTGAGCTATCAATCGATTGAGTGTTTAATTGAACTACTAAACTCCTTTAGTAATCAATCCAAACAAGATTTATGGAGAAACTCCTCTTCCAGGAACATGTCCTAGTGTGTGTGACCCTGCAGGTCCATTTCACGTTGGTAGTGAAAGTGCATAACACGTATGACTTCACAAGTAAAGAGCAGTGCCTAGTCACACATCAATGCTACCCAAGTGAAAAAGAAAGTTGGAGAACAACTTTCAATCCTACAATCTGTGAATGGTGTTATAGTGAATGTATAATTCCTTTGTCACTAATGTCCTGAATGAACTCAAGGCATGGTACAATCATCCTTTCAACGTTCATCCATTTCCTTGATCTCAGAGCAGACTGGGTGAGATGTGTGTGAAATCAATATCACATATTGATTCACACATGCATGTGCATGCCTTTCTCAATCCTACTCATCAAGTGGCCATGGACATCAAACTCCTTTAGGAGGGACAAATCCCATATCTATCACTCACCCCTCATTAGCCCCACGTGTCAAAGTCACCCAATCATCACCTTTATAACAACCCATGTTTCAAGACTGCGTTTGATGATGTCAAAGTGTACCCAACGACGTGTGTTGAGTGTAGTGATTTTAGGTCGAAGAATCACACTCACCACCATCACTGTGAGAGCTGACTATGACTACCAAATCATGGTTCCCTGTATCACTCTCACGGTGGGTCTGTCTGGTACACTTGTTATCTAACAAGTAATGTGCTTGGTTTGATATCACTATATCATGACTAATGAGATTCTGTCGTTAACCAACACACAATCTAGTCTTTAGTGTTATTGATGTCTATGGTTATTTCCACAATAATAGCCAACTAGGGACTGAACAAGAAAGTATACTCTTAACATCCGTATGATCTCATCGTTTAGGTCCTCAACCCAAAAGCATACGCCATCGAGTAAAACAATTCTTTAGACATCTATCATGTTACACTATCATCTCAGAAGAAGTTAAAACATATAGATCGGAAATTGCCTTTATTATTATTCAAATCATTTACAAAGTATCCCATTACAATCATCACATGACTTGCTCTATGGGCGTACATACCAACAATTACTATGGAAGAAAAATAGATAACAGTAATACATAATACTAGAGTGTGTGTTGACTGATGATAGAGTCTCATTAGTCATGATATTAGATATCAAGTCAAGCAGATAGGTACATATTGGAAAATAGTGTATCAGACAAACCCACCATGAGAGTGATACATGGAGACCATGGAATGGTAATCAAAATCAGCTCTCATAATGATAGTGGTGATTTTTTTTTCTTAGACCTAAAGTCACTACATTCATCACATGTCATTCATGTACTTTGACATCATCCACTGTGATCCTAAATAAGTGTTGCCATAAAGGTGATGCTCAAGTGCATTGTGACACATGGGGATAGAATGTGAGTGATGTAGGTGGGATTTGTCACTCCTACAGGAGATTGATATCTAAGGCCTCTGGATAAGAGAGAATGAGAAATGTATGGCCATACTCATATGAATCAATATGTGATATGTGAGTTCATGTGTACCCCATACAGTGTACTCTAGTTCAAGGAACATGGATTGAACATTGAGAGGATGACGATTCCATGCCTCGAGTTCACTTTGGATATCATATAAAAAGTAACTATATGATCACAATAACACTTATAGTGGAATGTAGGTTGAATTTGTTCTCCAACTTTTGGAATTACTCGGGAAAAAATGATGTGCTTCTAGATACCACTCATTCCTTGTGATGCCATAATTTGGTCATGGACATTCACTACCAACATAGTTTTGGACCTATATAGTCACACACATCAGATACACTTGGAATAGGAATATATTCATGATTGATGTTTAACTTGATTACATAAAGTGTTTAGGTATTCAACTAAACAACTAAGGTTCAAAGTTGACTGACTGGACTCTGAAGCGACAGGTTCAAGTGTTGAACCGATCATTTGGATTGTCAGGTCAATTGGAATCTACATTGGCTAATCAATGGATGAACCAGAGTGTGAAATGACCGGTTCACATAGTGAATTGAATGATTCAGTTGTCCCAACTGATCGGTTCATGAGATGAACTGCCCAATTTAATGGTCAATTCAATTGGATCAAGGATTAGTGTTGACTTCATGCTTTGCATTAATTGTGCATTAAATACCAATGTTATTCAGAATAGGAAACTATACAAAATGACTTGTTCTCTATGCAAAATGAACAATTTTTTCATGAAATGACAGCTTGGCTATGCAAAATGACCGGTTGGCCATGCGAAATGACCGGTTCACCGTGTCCAAGTTCTAGAATTTTTTTTAATCTGACCCTTTTGACTCCCAGAGAGATTGGGAACCCTGACTGTAATGACTCTGCCTCTCGGTAACCCCCAATTAAGGGATACCAAAAGGTCAGAGTCATTAGACCAATTTTCCCAGATCAATGGTTCGACAAGTAATCAATAATAATTACTAAATTCTACCAAAATTATATTGAAAATCTGGAATAAAATAAAACTTTGCATACCTTTTTAAAATCTTGGATTTCTAAACTACTATCCACAACTGGAATCTATTTTAACTAATCCTCTGTGTACTTTAATTCATATCTTCATATTGTATCAATTTACTATTTGTACTTTTCCATTTCGTACCTAAAACGTCGACAAAGAAAACGTCGGTCAGCATAAATGAATATGTCGGTATGTGGGGGAAACAATAATCACGCAATTATCTGTAACAACATATTGCAAGAAATTACGGTTTAGTAAGCAAACTTTACATCTTAAACTTAACTACTCAATCCATACATACCCTAGCCTCTGCGCTGTCCCTGTAGTGGACCTGGATACTACCTCTCATACAGTAGATCCCAATTAACCCCGCATGATCCTACCTAACAGGTAGATCAATATATAGGGTTGAAGATTCGCATGTCACTACCCATAGGTAGCCCAATCACTAACTCATTTGAAGAGTCGCATGGCACTACCCATAGGTAGCCCAATCACTAACTCATGATGTGCTGAAGAGTCACATGGAACTACCCATAAGTATCCCAATCACTGACTCATGATAACTTGATGGTCCTACCTAACAGGTAGACCATGTACTAGGTCACCCTTTTCATCATTAGAAAATCCACAGAGGAGTACCAGGATCTGAGCTAGTCATGCATACATATTAATGGTGATAATCATAGTCACTTTATAGTTGCATGAAACAAAAGTCATCCAAGCAGTTATTTTCAAGAAATTGATAAAACATTCGGGAATCGACGTGAAACTAAAGTGATTAACCATAAGAGTAACCACATACCTGATCCAGAGTAACTTGATGTCCAACCAAGAATATTCAAGAACAATCAATCAAGCAATCAACAATATCCTAAAATTAATGCATAACATCCAAGTGTTATTCTTTTATTCAAAACATTCTCAAGATCGAATTGGATTCCACCTTAGGATTTCTAGGCCAACTTTAGGGTTTTATTAGGGTTTTTAGCCTCCATTATGCTTTTATCACTTTTAATGCTCTTTTAGTTAACAAACCCTAATTTCAACATCATAGGCACAATTGAATGTCAATTAAGTCTAATATGCCTCTTTTACACTAAAAGTACCATCTTTATCCTTTTGAGTCATGTCAAGATCATTAGGCCCAATTATCATCTTTGGTTTCTTTCAAATTGACAACTCATACTTCATATAGTTCAATTCACATATATGAACCCTATTTATCATTAATTCCATATTTATCCACTAGAAAACCCTAATTACTATATTAAGGGTATTTATCCACAATTAGGAACTTTTATACTCAGAATAGCTTAGAATCATCATATCTCTACTTTATTCATGGTTTTGAACAATTAAAGCCATTAAGGGTCATAATTACCAAAGTTAGGGTTTCAAGGCCCATTAAAGCATATTCATGTACATGGAACCCTAAATTAATCAAAATATGCATAAAGATTATCCTTTTGGATCTAGTGTGTCCTTTTTATAATCAACATGTTAATATTGCTTAAAACACCCATAATACCTTTCTCAATCTTATTAGCATCAATATTAGAGTTTCTTAATCATCAATGCATTAAAGTTGACAACTTTAACTACGTTTCAAATTGAAATAGGAATTAGACTCTAAAAGTATTTTTAATGGATTCCTTGTATTTTTTTAAGAAAATTTCATATATTATATGTACCAATCTGAGTTATAGATCATTTTCTACGATTAATTTAACTTAACTGTATCTGGGCCAATAATAGGATGCCACATCAGCAAGTAAAGTTACCTCATATTATTTCTTGATTCAAGTGGAAAAGACTCCTCCATCCTTGCATCTTGCACACATGCATAGGGGCATTAGAGTCATTTGACTCTATTCCTCCTTGCACCTCATGTAGGGTGTCACCCGACTCCGTGTCTCACGCACGAAGCCATACGTCACTGACCCCAGACGGGGTGGCTTCTCCGTAGGGCACTCATGCCTGGTAGGGCCGCTTCGGATAGGTGAGGAACTCACTCAGATCAGCCCAGCATCTGCATCGCAGGCCTGCCCTAGTTGGCATGGCGGTCTGTAATTCCCGTTTTTGCAGCGTTGCAACAACGACTTGCACTCCATAACCTTTCCGCAGTCTCATCTTGAATCAAAGCAACTCCCATTATGTGTGACCCTGACTCCGAGTTTTGCACTCTTCCAGCGCTACTCGAGCACCACCTTCTCCTAGAGGCTGGTGCCACCTTCATAATGATGCCCCTCCAGCGTCAGCCCACAGCGTCCAAGTCCTCCACCCACGCATGCACTGTGACGGCACTGCACCTTGGTCCAGCGTTTCTGCCAGACATTGTGGCTGCAATGCCGAGGGTGCCAAGGTGGCATGCTACTCCTCGTTTCTCCACCCTTTCAACACACATTAGGGGTAGGCACCAACTGCCATGGCGGCAGAGTTCTGCTGCTGGAAGGTTTCTCCTAAGTCCCTAGGGTTTGGCACCTCATTTCTACGGTGAAGATGCCTCCCCTTATATAGGTAGGGGACTCGGGGTTCATGCATCCCTAGTAGGGACAAAAAAGGAAAATATTCCATTATTGATTTCATTCTTTGACTACAATACAACGATATGCATGTAAAAAGTAAACTCTCGATGCTTTAGGAAACTTCCACCCCTTTCTCATGGAAATTTACAAAACACACAATATTCATTGTCTTTCCTAAAGTACTTCAAGGTATCTTCTTTGTTTGTTGATTGACACCATCTACTATTATGGAAACACAAAGAATAATCTTAAGAAAGAATGTATTCCTTCTTTTCCTATTTATTTCATTAGAAATCACATATAAACGAAATTTACTCCATTGTGGCCATTAATGCCACTTTCTAGAGATTTCCATGTATTTTTCATAAATATTTTGCTTAATATCCATTATCTTGTATCTTTTTCTACTATTTGGACTTTTCTTCTTTTCTTCTCTTTTATATCCATTATTGGATTAACATAATAATAGGAACCACGAAATTCCTATCCAAAGGGATAATTGCAAATAAATCCATCCTTAGTAGCAAAGCATACAACCTTTTCAATTAAGTACATATTCATAAAATCATTACATTTCAATTATGAAAACATATGCAAAATTGAGGTTGTAACATCCTTCCCCTCTTATTAGAATTATGTCCTCAAAATTCCACCAAACATATAAACTAGGCAGGATAAGACTTTTCCATATCTATCATTGGCTCCCATGTGGCTTCATCCTCTCCATGGACCATGGTGCTTCCAAAGAACCTTTATCATCTCATATTCTTTACTCCTAAGCTCTCTCTCTCACCTTGGTATCTCGTACCCTTATAGGTGTCTCAAGGTAAGTTAGCCTCCCTTGGGAGCTCACTAGGTTCATTGCTCGGCCCATGGCTCGGGTACCTCACATAGTGCTCTAGATCGGACTCATGGAACACATCATACATCACGTTATTCTGAGGGGTAAGGCTAAACCTAACCATCTCCACCAATCCATCTCAAATGGACCCATGTATCGGGGACTCTGCTTTCTCAGCTATAGCTCAGAGGGGTCGGATTTTCATATCACATATTCTCCCACAGTGAACTGCATGTTAGTCTACTTTGCATCAGCTCAGGACTCATGTCGCCCCTGGGCTCTCTTTCAGCCATCACATGATCAAAGCAACTTCATCTGCACACACTGTGGTCTTTTTCCGACCATCGCAAGGTCCCTTCACCAACATCATCTTCATGAAGCAGTATCTGACACAGGCTCCCTTACAGATCTTCTTACATCCTAATACTGGCTATGGTGGCTATCATCACATCTTACATAGGACATGAACAGTCTCCGTATATCACCCTGAACGAGCACACACGCTCTCATCAGACCCTCTAGTCTGGATCATGCTAACCATCAGTTAGGGGTGACAGGCTATACTCACATCGAGTTCTTCATGTACCTACTTCCACCGCATGGAAGTGAATCTTAAGGTCGTACTAAAGAACCTTTGAACTTGCAACATGGGTTAGTTGAACCATCTCTTTCTCTTACATGTAGTTCAACTGGATCTGTCCCTTGATAGTACTCTCTCTTTCTCTTACCTGTCATCTAGGTAAGGTGATCTACCATAACTCATATTGCATCCTGACCTCCCTTGGTCTATGGGAGACTTACCACAACATCCATAGTGATGAACTCCCATTTCCCCTCGGGGACTCCTTACCCTATGTATCATCTCACTGGGTTACTGGTATTTATCCTTCACCTCCTGTCATGCATGGCGACAAGCCACATGCAACTTCATCTTAGGCATCCAAAGTACTACTTCCACTTACCATCTCAGTAGTATCATGGTGTATCATGATCTCTTGTACGTCACGATTCCTCAAGGTTTATTCCTCAGAAACCCTAAAACACTCTAGTCGTGGGTTTCATCACCTTCTCTTCCAGAGAAGTGTATCTGAGGTTCTACAACCATCCTTCTATCACAACAAGCCGTTGGCTGGCTAACCAAGAAACCACTAACTCGATCAACAGATCTTGTTACATCCGAGTGTTAGCCAAACATATCTCACAACTTAGGGTTCACATAGCCACCTCTTCCAGCCTTTCCACTAGCTAAACTAGGTAGTTGCGTCTCAACAAGAGCATCCATCACCACCTTTCATCTTTATGTACTAGGTAATAGTGAAGACATACACCTCCAGGTATTCCACTTATTGTCTCATCTTGGACTTTAGGTCTATCTTCATCAAGAAAACTCAGACCTCACCTTCTTGGTTATTAAACTCAAACTTATATAACTCATAAATTCCACATATCTCATGATAAGAACATCCTCATAAGATGACTTCATTAGTTCTCTTGGTGTTTTTTAACCATCCACATATCATACCCTCCATGAAGGTATGCTTTTATCTCTATCCTCATACATCATAGAAACATTTCCACTCACATCATCTTTATCCTTGGTGTATGGCATGCATATTGCCCTATTTCTCACCCCCATAACGAGAGGAAATAAGCATTTGGCTGTAGTCCAAATTCAAAGTTCTTCCAGTTCCAAGAGTAGAGATTGTGCATCCCACATTGCTGGTACACCTTCCAGTCTAGGTTGAAACGTGCAATACATGTACCTACATCATGAACATCTTGATATCAAGGTTACTTCCATGGAAAACTGGTCTCGAATCCACTTGGGTCACCACACAATCCTTGGTCATCTCCTCTAGGTTTGTAGGGTGCCAACACTTTTGGGGTCATCCCTCTTCCCTTATGCATCCAGAGACTGCCTTCCTCATCTGCCCTTTGGGTCCCATGATTTCATGAAGTTGATCAATCTCCTAACCCATGGCCCTCAGATAATGATAGATGTTACCTCCCGACCCTATGGTCATGTGCAACTAGGGAATTAGGCAACTCCTACTCCCATCGGTCTTATCCCTACCTGACCCTAGGATAGACTTAGGATCCTAACATAGTACATATCCAGTGTGAAACCTTACCCAAGTCTCCATCATCCCACTCAGCATTTGTGGTCTGCCTTACATCCTTTCGTATGGATCATGGCGACCTATCTACCTCGGTCAGGCCCCATACTAGTTACCTCCATGATAACACATCCACATGCACTTAGAGATGGTTATCTATGGGTGTACATGTACATTCTTATATTGTGTACTCTCAACTTAGCTTCTCAAGATCCTAAGAGACCTCTTTAGGTTACCTCCAACCCAACAAAAGTTTTACATACCCTACAGAAGGGTCCCTTTCCCAAGATGGGAGGAAACTATATCCTGATAGCATCAAGGGTCACAAACGTCCCTATGTATAGGGTTTACATCCACATGAGCACACTTAGCCCTAGCAAGCTACTAAGGCACGTAGCTAACAAGCAAACCACCTACTAAACCATACTAGGTCTCCCTGATAGGTCATACTTGTTTCTATTCCTTCACATTGAACCATCATTATACGTACATATGTCACCAACCTATAAGTAGGGGTTCATCAAATATACACCTTAATCCAAGGGGTTTCCCTTTCCTCTAAACATGAGGGGTGCCATGCTCGAATCTATAGAAACTCAAATCTCATCATGAGCATCAGGTGCACCAGGTACTATTACTTCCCTTCTTATAGGTCTAGGAACCCTAGGTTCACTTTTATGCATCAACCATCTAACCGCATGCTCAACTTTCCAACCATGAACCAAACATGTACGAGGTACATCATGCATGCCCTATTATCCTTCCACTTGAACAACACCTCAGAGTTGAGACCTCCTCAAGGACAAACAACTAGGTATGATGTCTTCCAACTTGATACTATACCTTCTCAGGGTCTAAGGAACTCTTCTTCCTATCCTTAGAAGGTAAGGTAGGCACCTACTACTTCCATAGATCAGTTCAAGAAGTCTCTTCCCCTTTCTAGGGTTTGGTTCCTCTAAAGGAAATCTAGATACCACAATCCTCCAAGGATTAGACAACTATAACCATCCACTTAGGTCGTACATATTCAACTTCTCAAGGTTCCTTATATCCCGGAGTCCAAGCTTCCAACCTTCTTGTCCCGGTCTTGCTCTCTCTTCTAGACCTAACCCTACAAACAACCTTACTACTAGAGGTTCTCTCTCTAAAAAGGTGGATCAAGCTCACATGTATACCCCTACATGGATGAAACCTACGTTCGCTCAAGATTATTTATGGCTCTTTATGCTTAGCTCATAAGCTAACCAACATGCACTTCTGGCCTGGGTTTCGACCTACTGCCAGCACTTACTAAACTACCCTAGGTGCATACTATGCCATGCTCATATCAGCCCATAGGGTTTCTATAGGTTCTTCACTAACCTCAACGATGAAGGAGTTATCCTTCACTCTAACTTGCATGACCTTCCCCAGGGTT
Organism: Alisma plantago-aquatica; assembly: GCA_963693085.1. NCBI lineage: Eukaryota > Viridiplantae > Streptophyta > Magnoliopsida > Alismatales > Alismataceae > Alisma > Alisma plantago-aquatica. The sequence goes on along the minus strand of OY856409.1, from coordinate 537,285,112 downwards.
GGGTCACCAAAGGTACTAGGTCAGCCAACCTCACATGGCTCATACTATCATTGGTATCCAAAACCAAAAGCATGTCAACCCACACACATGGTCAACCATGACATCCACCTCATCATGTCATCTCTCTCTCTAATCACCGCTTAGGGTTAGGGTTAGGGTTAGCATCATCCTCAGAGGATGCGCCAAGTCTCTACCTTTAATGGAGGTTTCTTCCTCCAAGACCAACTCTCTACTTCATCCTCCTGACAAGAAGGTCTAACCTCAGGTCTCTCTTGAGGGCATGACAACACATGTCATACGACCTAAGCATGCAACTATTCTATAGTTTATGCTTAAACTATTAAGCTTATGTCCATGGCATCTTGTTTACATGCTTTTTCTTTAATTTGGTGGAGGATTCCTTAACCTTATCATACATACCCTATCCTCAAGAGGGTGAGGAAGAGAAACAAAACCCTAAACCTTACAATCTTAACAGAATTTGGGTTGAGAAGGGACGAAAATAGGTGAGAGAGTCCTAAAGGTATCTAATTTTGATTCAGATCCTAAGACATTGGCCAAGTAGTCAGACAGATCCGAGAGTCCTCATATTCTGACTAGCGGTGCGGAGGAAAATATTTCCAGGCCCCGGACGTGGTCCTTTTATAGACACCTCTGTCTTTCAAAAAATCCTCTAATAACTCCCTTGGGTTCTAAAGAGTTTGTAAAATTTAATATTAGGGATTAAATGAGGAACCAATGCTCTGATACCAAATGTAACAACCCAGACTCCCAGTAACCCCCAATTAAGGGAGACCAAAAGGTCAGAGCCATTAGCCCAATTTTTCTAGATCAATGGTTCGACAAGTAATCAATAATAATTACTAAATTGTACCAAAACTATACTGAAAAGCTGGAATAAAATAAAACTTTGCATACCTTTTAAAATCTTGGATTTCTAAACTACTATTCACAACTGGAGTCTATCTTAACTAATCCTCTATGTACTTTAATTCATATCTTCACATTGTATCAATTTACTATTTGTCCTTTTCCATTTCGTACCTAAAACGCCGACAAACAAAACGTCAGTCAGCATAAATGAATATGTCGGTATGTGGGGGAAACAATAATCAGGCAATTATCTATAATAACATATTGCAAGCAATTATGGTTTAGCAAGAAAACTTTACATCTTAAACATAAATGCTCAATCCATACATACCCTAGCCTCTACGCTGTCCCTGCAGTGGACCTGGATACTACCTCTCATATGGTAGATCCCAATTAACCCCGCATGATCCTACCTAACAGGTAGATCAATACCTAGGGTTGAAGAGTCGCATGGAAGTACCCATAGGTAGCCCAATCACTAACTCATTTTAAGAGTCACATGGCACTACCCATAGGTATCCCAATCACTAACTCATGATGTGCTGAAGAGTAGCATGACACTACCCATAAGTAGCCCAATCACTGACTCATGATAACCTGATGGTCCTACCTAATAGGTAGACCATGAACTAGGTCACCCTTTTCATCATTAGCAAAGCCATAGAGGAGGGCCAGGATCTGAGATAGTCATGCATACATATTAATGGTGATAATCATAGTCACTTTATAGTTGCATGAAATAAAATTCATCCAAGCAATTATTTTCAGGCAACTGATAAAACATTCAGGAATCACCATGAAACAAAAGCGATTAACCATAAGTGTAACCACATACCTAATCCAGAGTAACTTGATGTCCAAGCAAGAATATTCAAGAACAATCAATCAAGCAATCAACAATATCTTGAAATGCATAATATCCAAGTGTTATTGTTTTATTCAAAACATTCTCAAGATCGACTCAGATTCCACCTTAGGATTTCTATTCCAACTTTAGGGTTTTATTAGGGTTTTTAGCCTCCATTATGCTTTTATCACTTCTGATGCTCTTTCAGTTCACAAACCCTAATTTCAACATCATAGGCACAATTGAATGTCAATTAAGTCTAATATGCCTCTTTTATACTAAAACTGTCATCTTTATCCTTTTGAGTCATGTCAAGATCATTAGGCCCAATTATCATCTTTGGTTTCTTTCAAATTGACAACTCATATTTCATATAGTTCAATTCACATATATGAACCTTATTTATCACTAATTCCACATTTATCCACTAGAAAACCCTAATTACCATATTAAGGATATTTATCCACAATTAAGAACTTTTATACTCAAAATAGCTTAGAATCATCATATCTCAGCTTTATTCATGGTTTTGAACAATTAAAGCCATTAAGGGTCATAATTACCAAAGTTAGGGTTTCAAGGCCCATTAAAGCATATTCATGTACATGGAACCCTAAATTAATCAAACTATGCATAAAGATTATCCTTTTGGATCTAATGTGTCCTTTTTATAATCAACATGTTAATATTAATTAAAACACCCATAATACCTTTCTCAATCTTATTAACATCAATATTAGAGTTTCTTAATCATTAATGCATTAAAGTTGACAACTTTAACTACTTTTCGAATTGAAAGAGGAAATAGACTCTAAAACTATTTTTAATGGATTCCTCATATTTTTCTGAGCAAATTTCATATATTATACTAAGTTATAGATCATTTTCTACGATTAATTTAACTTAACTGTATCTGGGCTAATAACAGGATGCCACATCAGCAAGTCAAGTTACCTCATATTATTTCTTGATTCGAGTGGAAAAGACTCCTCCATCCTTGCATCTTACATGTAGGTAGAGGGGCATTATAGTCATTTGACTCTATTCCTCCTTGCACCTCACGTAGGGCGTCACCTGACTCCTTATCTTGCGCATGAAGCCGTACACCGCTGACCCCCGAACGGGTGGCTTCTCCACAGGGCACTCATGCCTGGTAGGGCTGCTTCGGATAGGTGAGGAACTCCCTCAGATCGGCCCAACATCTCCATCGCAGGCCTTCCCTAGTTGGCATCGCGGTCTACAACTTGTGTTTCTGCAGCGTTGCATTAGCGACCTGCACTCTGTAACCTTTCCGTAGTCTCGCCATGAATCAAAGCAACTCCCGTTCAACGTGGCCCTGACTCTAAGTTTTGCACTCTTCCAGTGTTGCTCATGCACCACCCTCTCCTAGAGGTTGGTGCCACCTTCAGAGCAGTGCCCCTCCAATGTCAGCTCGCAGCGTCCAGGTCCTCCACCCACGCATGCGCTGTGACGGTGTTGTGGCTGCAATGCCTAGGGCGCCAAGGTGGCATGCTACTCCTCATTGCTCCACCCTTTCAACATGCATTAGGGGTAGGCACCAACTGCCATGGCGGCAGAATCCTGCTGCTGGAAGGTTTCTCCTAAGTTCCTAGGGTTTGGCACCCCGTTTCTACGGTGAAGATGCCTCCCCTTATATAGGTAGGGGACTCGGGGTTCATGCATCCCTAGCAGGCACAAAAAGGAAAATATGCCATTATTTATTTCCTTCTTTGAATACAAGACAATGATATGCATGTACAAAGTAAACTCTCGATGCTTTAGGAAACTTCCACCCCTTTCTCATGGAAATTGATAAAACTCACAATATTCATTGTCTTTTCGAAAGTACTTCAAGGTATCTTCTTTGTTTGATAATTGACACCATCTACTATTATGGAAACACAAAGAATAATCTTAAGAAAGAATTTATTCCTTCTTTTCCTATTTCTTTCATTAGAAATCACATATAAACAAAATTTACTCCATTGTGGCCATTAATGCCACTTTCTAGAGATTTCCATGTATTTTTCATAAATATTTTTCTTAATATCCATTATCTTGTATCTTTTTCTACTATTCAGACTTTTCTTCTTTTCTTCTCTTTTATATCCATTATTAAATTAACATAATAATAGGAACCACAAAATTCCTATCCAAAGGGATAATTGCAAATAAATCCATCCTTTGAAGCAAAGCGTACAACCTTTTAAATTAAGTACATATTCATAAAATCATTACATTTCAATTATGAAAACATATGCAAAATCGAGGTTGTAACATTGACCATGGCCTCTCCTTCAAATAGAGGGGTACTGGGAACTTATTAGACACAATAGTTGCTTTGGCATTATTTTTCTCTATAGTTGTAGTAACCAATAAAGTGAACGAGCAAGTCCTACCCGATAATGGGAGGGATAACAAGGGAGAGACAATTGTGGGAGAGTGTATCAACTCTAGCAGGTTGACATTTCAAAGGGATAACTCCTTCCTATTGGCTCTATTAGTGCAACATGGAGTTCCTAGTGGTCCACGTGGACTTATATAGATGTGGCTGACTTATTCCTCTAGGAGAACTCCACCAACCATCGTACGTGGTGGCCAGACCAGGAGGCCATTGATGACGACTGTTCGAGTGCTGCTGAAGAAGAAGCATGTTGTTGTCTAAAAAAGAAGCTTGTTGCTTCTTGGAGAAGAGGCATGCTACTGCATCAAGAGTTGTCACTGGACTTGCTTTAGGACCATGTATAATTGTTGTTACTTTTGCTTCCTAGATACATTTTTGTTGATGTGATCTTGCTATTTTGGGAAATAGGCATTGAATTTTTTTGTTTTTGCTGCCTAATATGTCGGCCCAATTTCCCTATAGTGTAGAGGTGATAACCCCCTAGCCCTATCTACCACTAATGTGTATATAGTGATCTAGGAAGCCTAGGGTTAAGTAGGAGTATAATGGTAAAAGTAGTTCTGGGACACAGTAGGGTTAGGTGGGTATCACAACCATTCTGGGTAGAATGGTTGTGGTGGGTAGGCTAGGAATGACCATGGTAAATGGGAATGGCTGTGGTGGAGATGGGAAAATGTAACTGAAAATGGGAATTTTGGAGGGTAGGTGGCGCAGACATATGGGCATGAAGATTAAATGTTTGTGGTAATGGGGTAGGAAGTATTTCGTGACAACCAAAGTGGGTGTGGACCTAGCCTACTGGAACAAATGTGGTGAGTGAAATGATCATGGTGGTCTTCACTGACCATGCTTGTTCTAAGGAACATGATCATGCTGTTGGGGGTACTCTTCCTTGCTTTTCTTCTATGATTTCACCATGCACTATTGGAGTAGCACGACCATGGCTAAATACTATGGCAAATTGGAGGTGTTTTTTTCTTCTTCTGGGCACTTGAATTTTGAACTTGGCCATCCATGGTTCTTTTTGCTCAACTTTGACCTTTGGTCACTTAGGGTAGGATGGGGGTGCTCTTGGTCTCACATTTGACTCCTTTAAGATTGGGGAAGTCCTAGGATTAGTTGTTGTTGGCTAAATGGACATCTATAAATCCCTTTGTTTTGATTATGACAAACATTTCATTCTTATTAATCTAACGAGCTACTTGAGTGTGCAGGATGACAAAGTAACAAGGGAAAATCTACAAGCTTACATATTTATATTTTCATGCAATGTAATCACTGTTGTAAAAACTTGTACAAAAATTATAATGTACAAGTACTTAGAATTGCATGTAAATCAAGCGTTAGATTCTCCCTAGCTAAACACCACAGTTAGACAAGTCATCCCATTCAAATATGATTATTTTTGCACACTCACACACATAATTAGTGCCTAAATTGCAACCTTGAAACAGGATCAATCTCGGTCGACAAACTCCTCGACCGAGACACTCTCGGTCGACAATCTTCTCGATCGAGAAAGATCCAAAGTAGCCGTTAGACACAACAGACAAGTTAGTTGGCAGTTGAAGAAAGACGTTGCAAATCACTTGTTCCAGAGAGCCTGTCGGTCGACAAAAGTTCGACCGAGTAGGTGTCTCGGTCGACCATTTGTCGACCGAGATGGTCTCTGACAGCAACTGCAGAATTAATTAATTAGCCATTGTTAAAACAACAACTTTGTACCTAACGGCTAGTTAAGCACTTAGAAACCCCTAGAAGTTGTCTAGAACGTCCTTAAGCATCCTTAGGCCATTCCTATAAATAGGACAAGCCATAGGACACCTAAACTCACTTGTTTTACACTTGCTACACTTGAGAAAATACTTGAGCATACTTGAGCAATCTGTTGCAAGAAAATTGAGCACTGTGATCATTGGCCTACTTTCTCCTTAGCTCAAATTCGTGTCCTATAGGCTAGAATCTCCTACCCACAGCAATCACAAGTTCACACATTTGGTTAGGAGATCTATACGCTTGATCTAGGCATATCAAGCCTTGGGCTTTAAAGGATAAGTTGTAATTTCCTTTTTCTTTCTTATTCCCTATTACTGTTTGTACTCTCCTTGCTACTCCTAGGTTGGAGGCTGCGGATTGGAGAGGGTGAAGATCTTCTTGGCAAAGAAGGAGACTTTGAGCTACTTCAGAAGGCTGGTGCAACGGGAGGTTACTTCTAGAGAGGAAGGCTACTTCAAGGGGGAGCTTGGAGTTACTTCAAGAAGGCTACCTCAGGGTTGGTGCACCTACTTCAAGTGAAGGCTGTTCAAAGGGTGTGGTTGAAAGTATTGTATTTTGTATAAATCCTCGAGAGGTAATAAAATAAATACTTTCAAATCCCGGTTGGGTAAGCAACCGGGTAGTGGACTGACAACTATAGTATTTGCTATAGTTGGAACCACTCTAAACGCCTGTCTCCTTCTTCTAATCTCAATTTTGGTTGTTTGAGTTAAATAATTATTAAAATCACTATAAAACTCTATTCACCCCCCCCCTCTAGTAGTTTTCAATTTGTATCAGAGCGGGCTTCAAGGAACCCTAACCAGGTCTTGAAGAATGGAGGGAAATGGTGAAAGGTGTTGTTTGGACAAAACCACAACATGCTGCAATTGGTGTTTAGGAACAAGCCACAAAACAACCGGATGCCCATGGAGATCAAAGGAAGAGCACAAAGAATGTCTTATTGCTACAACTAGTAAAGAAGAAGAAGAGGTAAGTCTCTTTGATTTATCTAAAGAAGAACTAGTTGCTATTATTGAAGAGACACATAATAAATATGTTGAGTGCAAAAAGAAATTAAAGAAATCAAATAAAGAAAATGATGATCTAAATGTTAAACTTCTTGCTCTTGCATCTGAAAATGAGGATCTCAAAGAGGGAAATAAATATTTTGATCTTAAGTTAAAATCTATGGAAGCCGATTGCAAGCTCCTTTCTGTTGAAAATTCAAACTTGCAGACTCAAGTAAACGATCTTCAAAAACAACCATTATTGTGCACCCATATAGATTATGACACTATTGTTAAAGAAAGAAATTTATTGTCATCTGATCTAGACCAAGCAAAACTAAATATTAAGAAAAGAATGGAAGAGATTGCCAAGTTACAACAAAAAGTCAGTAATTTAAATAATAATGGCATTCTTGATCAAATCTTAGAAAATTCCTATCATCAAATTGGGAGAAGAGGACTAGGTTATAAGCCTAAAGGGAAGTCCTATCAACCTAGTCGGAAAAGGACACAAACCCATCAATATGTATATGTACCTAAAGGAACAAATACATTTGTACCAAAGAACAACCTAGAACAAAACCATAGAAAACGACTTGAGGTTGATTCTATATGTTGCCATTATTGCTCACGTCTTGGACATTACTCTTTTTCATGTCCTTATAAGAGAAAAGATGTCGAGTTAGTTTGGGTTCCAAAACCTACAAACTAAATAAACAGAATCAAGTTGAGATATGACCAGAGACATTAGTTGCATACTTCTATGTCTATCTCAACTCAACATAATGAGATTACAAATAAATATCTAAATAGTTAACTCACACAAATATGTTTTATTAACAGTTCCAGGAATCTTGTCGGTCGAAAAACTGTCGACCGAAAGAACATCGGTCGAAAAATTGTCGACCGAGCACATTACTGTTCTCCAGTCTACGACAAAAATTGCTGCATTTATTTTAAATCCGATGAAATTGCTATCTACTTATGATTGATGACTGGATATATTTTTGGAAATCATTTCTACAAATTTATTTCCTGGATAATTTAAGCTTAAACTGAAATTATGCTTGGTTCAATAAAAAGAAAATTCATAGTTTCACATGATTGTTCCTAAAAGTATCTTCTGATCTACTTACTAATCATGTGATGGAATCATCATTATATGCTACTATTGTTACACCATAGATATACTTTCATTATTGGGTGCGCATAAATAATGAAAATTGTATGGATCCATGAAAATATATATAGGCAAGTAAAATGATTTATTGGTTATATGTTATTGCTTGCAACACATAAAAGATAAAAATCTCTAACTTAGTATCTTTGAAATAATTAATTGTGCCTCCAATTAAGTAGTATGCTTCAACTTGATATTTAATTAAATTTTATGCAGATATTATACTCAGTATATTCAATCTGAAAATCTGCAAAATTTGCCTCTTGGTCAAAATAAAATTTGACAAAGGGGCGCTATGGTCGTAGTCAAATTCGACCTAAAATAAGTTTGACATAATAACTATTTGGATATCCTTTTATGATTAAAAGAAATTAATTTATGATCGCAACCTGTCCCAATATTGTCAATAATAAACACAATATTACTCCCTTAGAAAATCTATATATGTGCTCTACAAAAATAGTCTATCAATTACATTAAAAATCAGCTTCAAATTCGTACTCAGTAAGTCTGTCGGTCGACGAACTCTTCGACCGAAAACCTTTCGGTCAGCCCCTCTCTCTCGACCGACAGAATCTAGACAGATTTAGTATCGGACACACTTTCGATCGACAAATGTTCGACCGAGACAATGTCGGTCGCTGGATTGTTATAAAAGGAACCAAAGACGGGTCACTTCCTCACACTTGCATACTCTTACTTCCATAGGCTCTCTCTAGTGCATTTTTGTGCAACTCTTTAGCATCCTCATCCCCAAGCCTTCCTTGCTTCTTCTCCACCTTCAAGCAACACAATTGCCTCATCAACAGCTCGTGGGAAGAAGAAGGTCGCCGGCAGGAAAGGAAGGGAAGCTCGGGAAGCTACTCCACCACTGACGATCATCAACGACATTGCCTTCCTCGATGGAGATGCTGGTGATCGATATCTACGGCTTTCCTCCAAAGCTCCTCTCCCACGACGACCAGTTGAAGTTATGGACTTCATCAACATCGTCGACTTGGAGGACCTTTTCGAAGTACAAAAGTTAAAAGAATTCATCAACCCTTCTTTTCCTCCCTATTCAATCAAGGTAGTGAATGAATTCTATGCAAACCTCATTTCCCACTCTAAAAATGAAACCATCTTCTTCTATACTATGGTCAATGGGCATAGCTTCCGATTTACTGAAGGGGACATTCTTGACATGCTAAACATTGACATAGATGAATATCAAGACACCCTTGACCTTACTTCTGGAAACCCCCTTAACCAATTTCTCCAAGATAACCATACCATTAGTCTTAGTGACATCAAAAGGACCATTTTTAAATCCAATACAACCTGTCACGAAGATAGAGGCACATATTATGCTATAAATCTTAAACCAGCTGCTAGGATTGTAAACCTTATTGTTTCAACAAACATACATCCTAGAGCCAATAAGTCTGAAGTTCCTGTTTTTCGTATGTGTCTAATATATGCCATTATCCAACGTATTCCCACAAATTTTATCCGCATCATTCTTAAAAACATGCTTGAGTTTTCTGGCAATCCTCCATATACCGATTTTGTATGCCAAATTACTCAACATCTCCTTAAGACCCCACTTGAGGATATGAGATATACATGGGAGCGTAAACCACAAAAAATAAGTAAGAATACAGTAGAAAAAATGGGAATTGATTTTGGTCATAAAAGGGCTAGAGTTGAAGGAGAAACATCTCATCAAGACATACCACCACCCCCTCCTTCTACTAACCTATCACATGACCCCATCCAAAACACTCTTACTTATATTGCTGGCTCCCAATATCACCTGAGCAAACAACTTGACTATAACCATCATGCCATGACTTATATAAACCAAAGAATGCAAACCCTTTCACCAAACCAACCTGATGAATATCCGTATTCTTTAAATCCTGGCATGCTCAATCCATACAATCCTTCGTACAACTATTATCAAACTCCACCACCACCATCTGTGGATCTTACGCACACTCAGTTTTCATCCATGCAACTGCAAGATATTGCCGCTCATTTCCGATTTGACCGAGTTCCTACATTCTTGGAAGCATATGCTTTAACTAAGACAGGTGCTCTAGATTGGCAAAACTTGGTCCAGTATTATGGAACTGAGCCTTTTCTTGGGAAATACCCTGACATTGATGTAATCCTTAAGTCTTTCCAGTAAATGTTGGAGTTATTGTAATAATTGTAATGGGTATCTATCTTTCTATGCTTGTAATACATGCTTTTAATGAAATTGGCCATCTTTACTTGATTCCAATGGATATCTTTATGTGCGACATCTTCAAAATATGGATTATAAGATCATCATTGTAGAACATACAAAATAAGGGGAGTAATAAATAAAAAATGCAACCTTTAAAATTGTGGCAAAATTGACAAGGATCTATGACACAATTACTTAAAACAGTTACGAAACAAATCCAGACACATTCTCGGTCGAGAAACTGTTCGACCGAGAACACTATCGGTCGAAAGATAGTCGACCGAGCAGGTTTCTGTTGTCAAGTTTGCAATAAAACTGAATATATTTGCAAATTAATCATGTTTCCCTTCATCATGTTGAAGATAAAATTGGCTAAACCGCTTCCACTTTGGAAGATGTTTTCTTTATTTGTGCTACTTAAATAAAAAAACTCTTATTTACATTTTTGGCTTTTAAATGGACATCTTTTTCATTAGATTTGATGGGATATCTAATTAAGGGGGAGTTTTTATTCTTAACGGTTATCTTTTTTAAATGACAAAGGGGGAGAGATAAATATAAAACTAAAATTTAGTAATTATGTAAAACTCAATTAATGAGTTTCATAAATAAACTCTTGGCTTTACATTGAAAGTTGCTATATTCCCAAATGATCTGGATTTCATGTTCAATAATTCATGGGGAATAATAAGCACACATTTTATACACAAGAGAAAAAGCTATAAAAGGTAATCTAAAGGTATGAAACTCATATGTTTTATATTTCCTTTATTTATATTTTGGAAATGTTTGTCATCTTCAAAAAGGGGGAGATTGTTGGCTAAATGGACATCTATAAATCCCTTTGTTTTGATTATGACAAACATTTCATTCTTATTAATCTAACGAGCTACTTGAGTGTGCAGGATGACAAAGTAACAAGGGAAAATCTACAAGCTTACATATTTATATTTTCATGCAATGTAATCACTGTTGTAAAAACTTGTACAAAAATTATAATGTACAAGTACTTAGAATTGCATGTAAATCAAGCGTTAGATTCTCCCTAGCTAAACACCACAGTTAGACAAGTCATCCCATTCAAATATGATTATTTTTGCACACTCACACACATAATTAGTGCCTAAATTGCAACCTTGAAACAGGATCAATCTCGGTCGACAAACTCCTCGACCGAGACACTCTCGGTCGACAATCTTCTCGACCGAGAAAGATCCAAAGTAGCCGTTAGACACAACAGACAAGTTAGTTGGCAGTTGAAGAAAGACGTTGCAAATCACTTGTTCCAGAGAGCCTGTCGGTCGACAAAAGTTCGACCGAGTAGGTGTCTCGGTCGACCATTTGTCGACCGAGATGGTCTCTGACAGCAACTGCAGAATTAATTAATTAGCCGTTGTTAAAACAACAACTTTGTACCTAACGGCTAGTTAAGCACTTAGAAACCCCTAGAAGTTGTCTAGAACGTCCTTAAGCATCCTTAGGCCATTCCTATAAATAGGACAAGCCATAGGACACCTAAACTCACTTGTTTTACACTTGCTACACTTGAGAAAATACTTGAGCATACTTGAGCAATCTGTTGCAAGCAAATTGAGCACTGTGATCATTGGCCTACTTTCTCCTTAGCTCAAATTCGTGTCCTATAGGCTAGAATCTCCTACCCACAACAATCACAAGTTCACACATTTGGTTAGGAGATCTATACGCTTGATCTAGGCATATCAAGCCTTGGGCTTTAAAGGATAAGTTGTAATTTCCTTTTTCTTTCTTATTCCCTATTACTGTTTGTACTCTCCTTGCTACTCCTAGGTTGGAGGCTGCAGATTGGAGAGGGTGAAGATCTTCTTGGCAAAGAAGGAGACTTTGAGCTACTTCAGAAGGCTGGTGCAACAGGAGGTTACTTCTAGAGAGGAAGGCTACTTCAAGGGAGAGCTTGGAGTTACTTCAAGAAGGCTACCTCAGGGTTGGTGCACCTACTTCAAGTGAAGGCTGTTCAAAGGGTGTGGTTGAAAGTATTGTATTTTGTATAAATCCTCGAGAGGTAATAAAATAAATACTTTCAAATCCCGGTTGGGTAAGCAACCGGGTAGTGGACTGACAACTATAGTATTTGCTATAGTTGGAACCACTCTAAACGCCTGTCTCCTTCTTCTAATCTCAATTTTGGTTGTTTGAGTTAAATATTTATTAAAATCACTATAAAACTCTATTCACCCCCCCTCTAGTAGTTTTTAGTTGTGTTTTCTCACTACAATCAACCAGTGATCAAAGTACCTAAGAAATATGAAAAAAAATCCATAAGTGTAGTTGACATAAAATACAATTTATAGGGAAATGTTTGCCTTATGAACGTATTGATGTAGATATATGGAAAAAAGACACAAGATAGAGACCCAATTAAGGGCTCCACTACCTGAATCTTTTAACATGTTTATCCTCAAGTATGCTTCTAGTGACAAATACACTCAATATGATCAATATTAAGTAAAGAAACTTTTATATGAATTCATATATGCAATCCACCTCTCTCCTCACCTATAACACAATCCAAATGCAGTAAAAACATAAAAGACTTTAACATATAGGGCACCCGAAACTAATGCAATACATATGTCATTTTCATAGCTTCTGGTAGACTATTTTATGTTTGGAATATGTAACAACAACTAGAAATGTATTTCTTCTAGCATGCATGTCAATATACTTCACATGGTCCACTTGGCTAGCTATGGGTGCATGGGGACTAGGTTTGATGCTTCCTATCCCAATGGGTATGCAAATAGAAAAGGGGGGTTGTGTAAAAGAGGTCAGGGTGCTATGACACAGAGCAACCATCTTTTATTTTATTTATTTAATTAGGTTCTATTACATAGGAGCACCTTTTATTTTCTTTTTTATTTTTATTTCCCCCCTTATGTAGCAAGGGCATATAGTGGTAGGAAGAACCATAGGGGAGAAAGGGTTGGACACCCAAGCTTTTGGAGGGTTGACAATGCTTACCATTTTTGTGCTTTTTAGCATCTTTTTATGAGAATGAGAGGTTAGAGTGATGTTAGAATGGTGGATCAATATAGGGGGGGTACATGGTGTGGATATTCATATAATGTCTCTTGCATGTAAGCTATTCCAATCATTTTTCACAAGAAAATAATAATACCATTATGAATTGAGAAACAATGGGAAACCATATTCTTTTCATAGTAATTGAGTAACCCTAAGCGTCTGTGTCTTTCCTCAATTACATTTCAACAAAAATGTCAAACATTTCACAAGCGATGCGAAAAATGTGTATAAGTTCAAAACATGATGTTATTTGGTAATAATCAAGTGGTAGTATGAGTGCATCTATCAAAGTCCTTAAATTCCATCCAAACAAGTAGAGATTAAGATAGAGCACCTTGTAGGGGAAATACTTTAAACTTGGGCATATTTGAAAAAATTGTGACAAATCTCCCCACCATCATCAAGATGTAACTACAAAGCATAATAGTGTGAAAAGTAAAATCCATCTAATTACACACAAGGAAATAAAAAAATCTAAATGCAATGCAACATGTGATAGAAAGAAAGGGAAAAAATCTGGCAAAAAATGCAAGGAAAAAAACTACATCATATGCAATAATGCAAACTGAAAGGCTAAACTAGAGAATGTGAGGATCAATGAATCAATTGATCATTTCAAGAAAAATTCATAATGGAAGAACAAAGCAATAAGTCTTACCTCCCTATCACACCAAGCTTTTGAATCATATTGTCCTCGGCATGAAACAAAGGCTTAGGATGACAGGGCCATGATCAAGGAGTTATGGTTTCTTGACATCAAGATGGGAAAATTTATGTGTCACTCATGTGGTGTGGGTCTAGAGCCACCATAATATTTTTTAGGGGAACAACCTTTCTGGTTGGCTCCCACCAAGTCATTCTAAACGGAACAATCTTTCTAGGAAGTTTCCTATAGATCTATAATTAATTTTAGTATTCCATTTCTTCACATCTTGGATCTTCAAATGGTTAGTCCACTCCATGGATCATTTGTCATATAACTATTTGTTACCCTAAGTCCACACTCCTAATGGATACATAGCTAAAGGCGAGAGGACTTGGTCATCCATCCATAGAATGGCACAAATATTTCACATAGGCAATATATATGTAAAATCAGTAACAACAAGATATAACAAGTTACTAAACATGGATATAAGAGATAAGTACCCATTTCTAGATTAAAGTATACCCGTTGGTGTTTCATTTTAGATCTGAATCCTTGAGTGCAACAGATCTTTAATTGGAAACTAAAAGTTCGATAAGAAAAACATATTAATGCTAAAGCATTAAGTACAATATGAAAAGTCATGTAAACATAGTTTAAGAGTAATATCAAAGTTTCTTGGCTTGAAACATCATATTAAGAAAGAAGTAGAAACAAGCTACTAACACTCAACAATATTGTTTTATGCAAGGCATGTTTTAGGTGTATTTCCATTATACGCGACAACATATTATGGCCATTGACCATCTTCCCATTGGAAGGGTCCATAAGGGTGCTTAAGATTAGCTAACCATTTTATTGACATGGTTTTCCTTGCCTTGACATTTCAAGGAAGATTTCTAACCTCGTGCCCTTACCCCGAGAATACAGAAAGGTACACTAGGTTTGTATAATGGACAAATTCAACTATGTTCAATTCTTTCAACGTATTTTGAGCAAAACAAACATACTAATCATAGGGAACAAGTAGTTCAAACAAGTAATTAACTAGCTAAGAATTCATACGCGCATACATAAAAATAAGACAATACTATAATAGGGTCAAGAGATTAAGCGTTCCTTGTGAGAAGAGAGCAAGATTAACCATTTTGATTAATAAAACCATATATGGCAAGCTTGACTAGATTTTGGCAATTGAGTCAACATAGAGATTGTGAAATCACACATAAGAAAAATTGTATTAAATATTGGGAAGATTAGGTCTCATTAATCATAATATTGGTGGTTGGATGTGTCACCCAAGTCTAGGTATCATATTATTCAACATGATTTTCAAGGTCTCAAACTAGGTCACGCATGTGCATTGACAAGCTACATAGTACGCTATGGGTTCTTTAGCACTTAGAGTGACACATCACAACTAGATCAGGGATATATTATTAGAATTCCAAGGTCTTAAATAGAGAAATCATAAGTTTTGAGCAAGGTAAGTTAACATAAGCATCACATTAACATAACTAGTCATATTGAGTTATCATCAGGTAAGATCATCACCATTAGAGTATAGATGGTTTCTACTTGAGTTAGCTGTCATAAGCATAACCAAGATACTGATTTGAAGTCATAATCTGCCATAGATCATCATTAGATCAAAGTTTATGCAAAGTTGAAGACTTAATTATTAACATGCATACTAGATCACATTTCAGCTCAAGATTAGGTCATTTAGTCACATAAAGGAAAAGAATGATTCACTAAGCATTTGGGTGCATAAGCATGATAAGTTACTGATTTGGAGTCCACATAATCATCTTGAGTAACTTTAGATCAACAAAAGCATAAGGGTTAACATTCATTACAAATGTACACATAAAGCCATATTAAGACACAAAAAATAACAAGATCATAATTAGTGTCCAATAAGGGTCATGATAGAAAATGATAGAATTTGAGGGTGAAATCCACTAATTTAGAGAAAATATAGGTATTTGAAGCACACTTTAACAGTTACAACATAAAAGAAGGGATGTTTTACATACATGTCCATTTTGGGTCATTTCATCAACATAAGACTATTTTAGAGTGAAAGAATGGATAAAGTTCTAATATTGACACATAAATAAGGTTCTTCAAGTTACTTATATTAGTATTACATCAATATTTAGATAATAAAAGATCAAGGATATGCATTAAAGAGGTTACAACCTCTTTAAAATACTTCAAAAGCAAGCATTTGGGATATTAGTAAAAATAAGAGCATAAACACATCCTAGAAGTATTTTTTAGAAGTAGATATCTTTGAGTTGATAAAAATGGTATATTGGAAGTCTATTTTTGGAAATAGCATCACAATTTATGATTTTTCAATTAATCACCTTGAAATAGGGGGATGAGGACCCTTGGATGATGATCAAAGGGCTAGGATATGCCCACGTAGCCTGCACTTCCCCACCCTGACATGGGCCGCATTTCCTGGACCCACCAGTGTTGCACCTTGGTGGAAAGGGGCTCCTTGCCGCGGGTCATCATGCTTCTATTACCTGTGATCACTCCTTGGTGCTAGCAGACACTTCTAGCCACTTGAGGATGTTGTTCCCCACCTGCGGTTGGGGTAGTCCGAACTCAAGTGTTCGACTCCACGACAACTTGATCACTAGAGCTCCACACCGCTCATGAAGAATGTGTCTCGAGGGCATGAGGATGGGCCGGCTAGCCTCGCCCAATTACTACAAGTTTGGGTGAGGGAGCTGGTAGGTCACTTGCCCAAAGAGAGCTTGGCGGTGGCACCATGGTCCTAGAAAAGAGAAGAAGAGGTTGGGAAAGAGAGTTTTGGTGTGTGAGAGAGAAATAAAAGATGAGGGAATGAAAGTGGAGGTTGTGGAGGATTCAAGAGAGGGTTCAATTGATCAAATCCCTTTGAGAATGACACTCATTGGCTGTCAAAAAATGGGCCTACTGTAGCAACTACCACAATATGGAGCAAGGTTGTTGACGACCTTTGAGCCATTGGATTACAAGAGTGGATCTGAGGGAGGTGATCCAAAGGTCATATTTGATTGAGAAAAACTCAAGTACGAGGATTGCTGACTTGGTGAAGCAAAGGGGGCACCTCCCCTAATTGGGTCGCATTCCCAAAAGGGCCCAATTAGGGTTAAAACAAGCTAAAATAACATTAAACAAGTATTAGGTTGCAAATTTCAAGAGACATTAACTCGGGATATGATGGTCCAAATGAGATGATTTTTGTGTCGTCAGATTTGTAATTGAATTCTCTATAACAAGACTTATATATATATATATATATATATATATATATATATATATATATATATATATATATATCTGAAAGAAGAGTTCACTAAAAGGGTTCAATTGTGATTGCAAGTTGATGATACATAATAAGCATGACACTTAGCTCGAAACCCAAATTAGGATCATGAGTAGGTACAAAGTGGCACTTAATCAAACTAACTTGTGAAGTGAGCATAAAGTGACTTAAATTCATCAAGTTATGGATCATGGAGGTTATTGGGTTCATTTAAGCATCAAATGAGTCAATATGTATGTAGGTTGAAAGACAGATAAAAACTAGGTCATCACATCCTTCTTCTGGATAAGTTCTGTTATAAGATGAATAAAATACAAAGAAACTATCAATTTTGGTGTGTGTGTGTGTGTGTGTTTCTTAAAAATTGCAATAAAACAAAATTACAAAATCAATGTGAGGTATTAGGTCATATCACAAACCAATGTAGGTTGCCTCCCACCAACACTAATGTTTTGCATCTAGTCGGGCATGGAGTTCCTTTCATCTTCAGTCACTTGGAAAGTTTATGTCCACTTTCTTGAAGTAAAGGACTTTCTAATTTGAATTATCAACTATTCCTCATCCATTTATCATATGATTTATGAAGAGGTTCACCTTCAACATTTTCATCTTTCAAGTATTCAAATGAATCTTCAAAGTGATAGTACTCAACATTCTAATCTATATCTTATCGATCAGAGGTCTTGAACATGTTGATCTTTGGCTTCATGATCACAAAATAGACTATCACGATTCTCATACACACATGTATTTTGTCTTGAATGTAGACAAGAATGGACTTCCTAATGTAATTAGTATTCCTATTTTGCTCGATATCCAAATCAAGAACAATAAAGTTTGTTAGGAAGACCACTTATGTTTCCTTGTCTATCATCACTAAGACATTACCAACCCTCGCCCTTGGTACCTTGATGGACCTATCAACCAAATGAAGAGTACATTTGATCGGATTTAGTTTGCTCAATCCTCACTCAATATAGACACTATAAGACATGGGGTTTCGACTAGATCCCAGATCAACCAAAGATTTTTGAAGGTGAGCACCAACATCACAAGGGATAAGAGGGGATCTATGTTATTTTTTCTTCAATTGAAGAGTGTGTTGCAATATGGACCTCACTTTCTATGTTAGCTTCACTTTCTTGGTATTCCCTCTTTGGTCTTTCTCATAAATGTGAACACATCCTTGATAATTCTTATATATGATAGAATTTTCTTGATTTTTTTGTAGGAGGTTGATGTGGGTTTTGGTTTTGTGGGTCATGAGGTGGTGGAAGTTGGACGTGTTAGTAAAATTACCCATGGGAATGTACTTGTGGTGGTTGAAGAGGGTATTGGTTTTTCATGGGCTATTGTAGTGGTGGAGGTGCATATGAATTTGGTGGGACTTGGTATTAAAAGATAGGGTGCACTTGCATTTGGGTGAACAATAGGTGTTTTAACGAACATCCATATATCCATTCACATTTTTTAGTTTCACCATGGTTTGGAAGAAAGCTTCCACTCCTTGTGGAGGTCAAGTGTTAGAGAACACTGGTACAATATTTTCTCTAATCTAGTCAAATTCTTCTAAACCTCAAGAAAGACTTTCAACCTAGAGAGGAACTCATCTTCAAATCCTAAATTGTATCTCTAATTTTGTTGTTTTCATGGCTTCCATTATCCTTGATATTCTCAATTTCGCTAAGATTGGAGGGCCTTTGCTTGCTCTAGACTATCAAAAACTTGCACAACATTACATGATGTACCTCCCCCTTGATTCTTCATAAAGTTTATCATATCAACTAGAATCTTCACTAGTTGATGATTTGAGTCATTGTATGTGATGGGGTTGCAAGAAGTTTCACACCAATGCTCCTATCATTATCATTCATCACACTAGATGTTCAGTTCCTTAAAGTTTCCTATAAATTCTCAAATAAAACAATGATTATTTGGGGGAGTTGGCCCTAAGAGAATCTCCAAAATATGAATCACTATGGCTTGAATCATTTGGAAGCCCATAGTACTTTGAATACACAAGCTTACATATAGGTACCTCATGATGGGAACAGTCTCTTAACAAATTTTGAAACCTTTCCCAACTATTACGAGATTTCTTATGGTTCATTTGGCTAAAAATGCACAATAGCACACCACATTTGTGTCCATATGCCAATATAATAGATTTTCTTTGAGAAGACATTCTTCATATATTCCCAATGTGATCTTCATCACTGCTTAGCTTTGTCCATTAGAGGATAGGGGGTACATAATCTAATGGATAACATCATTGATTATGGTTGGACTGTAGAAGGTAGAACAATTCTCTATGAAAAAATCCACATACAGATAAGGATTTTGATTATAAAATTCATAGAAGACCACAAGCATTTACACAACAGTTGAAGGAATAGAGAACTGTTGTCCTGTAATACAGCCAATGCCTTTGCAATGAGAGATATGCAAGTGTCATGAGGAAGTGTTCTTGGAGATAATTTGAAGAAAGACACTGGCCATCCTTTTTGTGCTCTCCATTGTTGATTGGTGGTCCTAAAATGGGATTAGGAATCTCTTCCTTCTCTATTGTGCACCATCACATGTGCGTTTTACAATCAAGAAGAGTCAGAAATCTCAAATGAATGAACAAGATAATAAATAATAGCAATGGTGAAGGAAATAGGAAAATTCAAAGTAAAACAAGCTAGCTAACTTGAGCACCAATCTCCCCGTCAATAGTTCCATAAATCTTGATGTGTATCCACACCAAGCCCAATAAAAATGTAATAGTCGACACACTCTTATGTTAACAATCTGCAAGTGGACAATCTCGAGATGTACTATAGGAGTGTGGAAAAATGCGGTCAAATCCATAGAGAGAGTGGGGAACTAGAGCTAAGTTTTTGGTACTAGATTCCAAATGAATAGTGTAGGGTTTAAATGGTTTTATTGAGGTTTGGTTATTAATCTAAGGGTGCAAGTAATTAAATCGAATGATAATCAAACCTAGAGAAAACCTACATGATAAGGACTAACTCTCAAGCTAAGAGAACAACTACACTAAAGCAAGAAACTAAAGGCAAAAAATTAAAACTACACTAACAACGGAAGTACATATTAGAAAATAAGAGAAATAATTATCTAAGAAAAGAAAATTTAGAAAACTAAGAAATTAACTAACTAAAACCAACAAAGATAATCACTACACAAGAACAAAGTATCTAGCAAAGACTAACTAGCATAATCAAGCAGTTAACTAACTAAGCAAGAGAGACTAGCTAACAATAGGGAAAATTAGAGACTTAACAACTAATTAATAGAGTGCACTATTTGGGGGTAGGATATTAATTAACTATGGAATTGAGGTTCGTATTCATGCATTCATCCAACACTAGTGTCATCAAACCAAATGATCATAGGGAGATGAGGTTGGGAGTGATATTCTACTAGATGGTCATGGGTGGTAGAGGGTATATATGAACTAGTCCCTATCACCTCCTATTCAACCTTACTTAGCTCACTTGTCTAGGGAATAGGTAATTCTTTTCCTAGATCAACCCTAGGTCTAGGTTTTCAAACATTAGTCTCCTCACCTACTTGGTGTCACAGGGCTGTATAAGGACTAGGAGGGTGTTTCACTGCCTATTATTCCCTATCCAACATCTAGATATGCTCCTAGACACAAGAGAGAGACCAACGAGGTCCATACTCAGACACTTAGATCTCACACCTAGTCCTAGTGGATTAGAAGCATATAGGAGAAGCATGAAAACTATAAAAGGTTCCTCTAGGAAATTTCTGACTTTTCCCCTAAATAATCCCAAAATCACTCTTTTATCAACGCCTCAGGTGATTCCATAGTTGAAACAACCCAATAAAAAGGTAGGCTGAGCGAACAAGTATAGAATGGTGCTAATATCAATATATAATGTTTTAAATGGAAGTTCCCCAATTACATAACACCCCCAAACAGCCCACCATGGAGACGTAGCTACACATAATCAAAGATTGAGCAAAATAAGAGGAGAAAATTGATAGAAAAGTCCATTCCATGTCGACGGGGAGGCCTCCTCCTTTAGATCCAATAGTACCTAGCTCGGGGTCCTCCTTCAAGAAGGTGGGACACATGGAAAGTGGAAGTAGAATGGTCAAACCCTAGAAAAGTAGGGTTTTAGGTTGGAAGGTGATGAATGAGAGAGAGAATGGGACAATGTAGTAGGTAGGTGGTGTAAATGAATTCTCAAGGGAATAAATGAGGTGCAAAGATACTAACCCCTTGATGCCACTAATGTATAGATAGTTGTCTAGGAAGCCTATGGTAAAGTGGTAGTACAATTGTAAAAATAGTGTTGCGCAACATAGAGTTAGGTGGGTTGCATGATTGTTCTGTGTAGAAGAGCTCGTGGTGGGCATGATAGGAATGGTCATGGTAAATGGGAATGGCCAAAGTGGAGATGGAAAATTTCAACAAAAATGGGGATTTTGGAGTGTGGACGGTAAGATTGTGGTGGCATTAAGGTGGCATTACCGTGGTGGCTACCATGACCATGATGAGTGGATAGAAAGGAGGTTTTGGTGACTAAAATGGTCGTGATGGCCTTCACTTAAAAAAATATATTCTAGGGAACAACGTCGTGCTTTTGGGGGTTCTCTTCATCCTTTTCTTTTTTTATTTCACTGTAATTTTTCTTGAGTAGCACAATTGTGGCGGAATACTAAGAATTTTTAGGGGGTTTTCTTCCCTTTGAGATGATCATTTGACATAAAGTTTGTAAGCATGGGGATGAGTGTTAAGAAGACCATAATTATTTCCTTCCTTTGACTTTGATATCTTTTATATGCAAATTGATGACTTGATTTCCCCCTTACATCATATACACCATACCATAATTAGGAATGTGACGACTCAATCATCTACTTCATCCATTTTAGTCTTTAAATCATTGGGCTTTGCCATATAAAAAGGATTAGTAGGCTAATTTTTATATCTTGGGCATCTGAAAGAGATTTTTTTGAAAGTGAACATATTAAATTCATTGCTTATAACCCATACGACATCCACATGAAAGGGTAGAACCACAAATAGAACATGCATAGATCAAGAACACAATCAAACTACAAAAACTCATATTGGATTGCAAATGCAACACTTTTGCATGGAACCCTCTCCTGAAATGCTAACACAAGAAAATTTTGCTGAGGGAAACCTTCAACCTGAGTGTGCATCTATAGTAAGAAACTATCCAAGAGAAAAGTACCATGAGTAGAGAAACCCCACAACCAAACCCATACACGTGCAACAAACACAACCTAAACCAAAATCTAGACCCTAGAAGAAGCAAGAGTACCGAGCTCTCACTAAGGAGACTAAATCTCTTAAGGGCAACACACTGATAAGATGGTGACTAAATGAAAGGAAGCCAGTTTCGACTGGAAAAATACCTACTACTGTAAACAAAATGGACAAAAACTCAAAAGAAGGAAAAGTCTTATCATAATCAGGCCAAATGAAAGGGGACAAGCCCACAATTGGTCTTCAGGGACGACACTATAGGGGAACTGGAGCTAGCCCCAGCCTCAGTGGCATGAATCCAACTTCATTCAACCTCTTAACACTGTTGAATACCTAGACCAAGAGAGATTTGAGAATCAACACCATTAAGACCAAAATCCAAGGAAACCCAGTCGTGATCTCCGCCTAAGATCAGACCCGAATAGACGCGGGTGAGGAAGGGACCAAGGGGGAAGGGGTGATGCATGTCGGCATCCAAAACCCCCTCCCTCCAAGCCATCTACCAAGGGAGGAGTTCCTAGGTGATCACTAGAGCAAGACTGAGTTTAGAGAATACGGTGTGTTATTTGTGAAGGAGCTTCTTTCTATAGCTTGTTTTTAACATTTTTATCCAGATTTTTTTTCTAGGAACTTGAATTCTAAACTTCAATATCCATGGTTCTTTTTGCTCAACCTTGGTCATTCATCACTTAAGGTAGGTTGGGTTTCTCTTGGTCTAACTTTAGACTCCTTCGAGTCTGGATAAGTCCTAGGATATGTCGACTTCTCTCCCTCCCACAATCAATGATCAAAGTACCTGATAAACATGCCAATCACATTGATAAGTGCTTTTGACATAAAACACAAATTTGTTGGGAATGGCATGCATCATGAACATATTCTTGTCAATACAAGGCAAAAAGACATGATGAAGACCTGATTAAGGGCTCCATAACTTAGCACTATGCCCTCCTTCACCATGTAGTGGCATTTTTCTTAGTTTAGCAATAGATGTACCTTTTCACATATTTCTATAACCATGGGGAGATGTTGCAAGGAAGTGAAAATGGGTTCTTTATATAAAGATAATTGATCCATAAAGACATCCATAATAGTCCCAATTAGTATGGTAAAGATTGTTTTCAACACCGATGAAAGGTGGATGATGCATTGCACAACCCAAAAGGCATCCATCTCAAGAAGTAAGTTTCAAATAGGAAATTAACAACATCTTATCTTGATCATTTAGATAGATTGGCATCTTGTAGAGATCATTCATATGGATTGGGATCTAGTAGAAAATTGAATAACAATCTATATAAAAGAAACCATGATGGGCAAGTCTATCTGGAACCTAATCTAGGAAGGGATGATGAAAATGGTCTTTGCATGTTGCCTTATTTAGATTTCTATAATAAATATACATCCTTCATTATGTGACTATGTACATGGGTATAATCTTGTTCTTATCATTAAGAACCATTGTGGTGCCTTCATTTCTAGCATAACTGAATAGAGCTCATCATTGGTGATTCAAAAATAGGATGGATGATCATAGATGCCAAAATTTTGATGTTTCATCTCAAACCACTTCCTTCATGTTTGGTTTAAATCATTTTTAAGGAACAATGGAAGGTTTAGATCGACCATATGGATCGTGCACATGCATAGTTCATGGATCTCTCTTATAAATTCTATCATCTTGTATCCCAAGGTCTTATGTCTTCTCCTCAACTTAGTAAAAAATATTTCTTCATTCTAAAGTTGTAGATTTGGATTGATAATCACATTACATAGTTTAACTTAAAACAGAATATGTGACTTAAATCTTATGGAAAGGGATTCATTTCAGGTGCCTTGGGATCCTTGACTTCTTCCTCCAGAACAGATATGGAGTTTAGTTCTTTAAATTCATCATACAGTCAATAGCTTCAAGGTGGATTAAAATACTATTTACATGCTTATCTATGAACTTATAAGTTGTGGATCATTGAGATTTGTCTCTAAGGGATTCTCTGATATGTTTGCCTCCTTTTAGAATTGCATAATTTTATCAATGCAATCTAAAAAGCACATCCTCTTGTATGCTAGTTCCCTTAAAGCTTTTAACACCTAACTAAAGAGACTATTTACCTAATCACAAAGTCACATAACTTGCCTCAACATCAATAAGTGTTCTAGAAGTGGGTGACAATGGTCATCCTAAAATGGGAATATACCAAATATCTTGAATTGTATCTCTAATTTTGTTGTTTTCAGGGCTGCCATTATCCTTGATATTCTCAATTTCAATAAGATTGGAGGGCCTTTTCTTGCTCTATATTATCAAAAACTTGCACAACATTACATGAAGTACCTCCCCCCTTGATTCTTTATCAAGTTCATCGTATCAAATAGAATCTTCACTAATTGATGATTTGAGTCATTGTACATGATGGGGTTGCAAGATGTTTCACACCAATGCTCCTATCATTATCATTCATCACACTAGATGTTCAGTTCCTTAAAGTTTCCTATAAATTCTCAAATAAAATCCATGATTATTTGGGGGGTTGGCACTAAGAGAACCTCCACAATATGAATCCACTATGGCTTGGATCATTTGGAGGCCCATATTACTTTGAATACACAATCTTACATATAGGTACCCCATGATGGGAATAGTCTCTTAACAACTTTGAAATCTTTCCCAACTGTTGTGAGATTTTTTACAGTTCATTTGGTTGAAAATTCACAATAGCACACCACATTTGTGTCCATATGCCAATATAATAGATTTTCTTTGAGAAGACATTCTTCATATATTCCCAATGTGAACTTCATCACTCCTTGGCTTTGTCCTTTAGAGGATAGATGGTACATAAAATAATGGATAGCATCATTGATTATGGCTGGATTGTAGAAGGTTGATCAAGTCTCTATGAAAGAATCCACATACAGATAAGGATTTTGATTATAAAACCCATAGAAGACCACAAGAATTTACACAAAGGTTGAAGGAATGGAGAACTCTTGTGTTTTAATACAACCAATGCTTTTGCAATGAGAGATATGCAAGTGTAATGAGGAGGTGTTCTTGGAGATAATTTGAAGAAAGACATTAACCATTCTCTTATTACTCTCCATTGTTGATTTGTGGTCCTAAAAAGGGATTAGATATCTCTTCCATCTCTAATATGCATTGTCACCTATAGGTTTTACAATCAAGAAGATTTAGAAATCTCAAATGCTAGAACAAGATAATAAATAATAGAAACGGTGACAGTTATAGGAAAATTCAAAGTAAAACAAGCTAGTTAAGCCGAGCACCAATCTCCCCATCAACGGTTCCATAAATCTTGATGTGTACCACACCAAGCCCAACAAAAATGTAATAGTCGACACACTCTTATGTTAACAATATGCAAGTTGATAATATTGAGATGTACTATAGGAGTGTGGCAAAATGCAGTCAAATCCATAGAGAGAGTGGGGAACTAGAGCTAAGTTTTTTGTACTAGATTCCTAATGCACAGTGTAGGGTTTAAATGGTTTTATTGAGGTTTGGTTATTAATCTAAGGGTGCAAGTAATTAAATCGAACGATAACCAAACCTAGAGAAAACCTACATGATAAGGAATAAAACTCAAGCTAAGAGAACAACTACACTAAAGCAAGAAGCTAAAGACAAGAAATTTTAACTACACTAACAAGAGAAGTATGAATTGGAAACAAAGAGAAATAATTATCTAAGCAAGGCAAACTAAGAAAACCAAGCAATTAACCAACTAAAATCAAAAAATATAATCACTACACAAGAACAAAGTATCTATCAAAGACTAACTAAGCATAATCAAGTAGTTAAATAACTAAGCAAGAGAGACTAGCTAACAATAGGAAAATTAAGGTCTTAACGACCAATTAATAGAGTGGACTATTTGGGGGTATGATATTAATTAACTATGTAATCAAGGTTCATATTCATGCATTCATTCAACACAAGTGTCATCAAACCAAATGATCATAGGGAGATGAGGTTGGGAGTAATATTCTACTAGATGGTCATGGGTGGTAGAGTGTACATATGAACTAGTCCCTATCACCTCCTATTCAACCTTACTTAGCTCACTTGTCTAGGGGATAAGTAATTCTTTTCCTAGATCACCCCTAGGTCTAGATTTTCAAACATGAGTCTCCTCACCTACTTGGTGTCAGGGGGTTGTATAAGGACTAGGAGGGTGTTTCACCACCTATAATTCCCTAACCAACATCTAGATATGCTCCTAAATAAGAGAGAGAGAGAGACCAAGGAGGTCCATACTCATACACTTAGATCTCACACCTCGTCCTAGTGGATTAGAGGCATATAGGTGAAGCATGAAAACTATAAAAGGTTCTTCTAGGAAACTTACGACTTTCCCCCTCAAAAATCCCAAAATCACTCTTTTATCTACGCCTTAGGTGATTCCATAGCTCAAACAACCCAAGAAAAAGGTAGGCAGATAGAACAAGTATAGAATGGCACTAATGTTAATATATAATGTTTTAAATGGAAGTTCCCCAATTACATAACACCCCCCAAATAGCCCACCATGGAGACTCAGCAATGCATAATCAAAGATTGAGAAAAATAAGAGGAGAAGATTGATATAAAAGTCCATTCCATATTGACGGGGAGGCCTCCTCCTTCAGATCCAATAGTATCTAGCTCAAAATTCTCCTTCAAGAAGGTGTGACACATGGAAAGTGGAAGTAGAATGGCCAAACCCTAGAAAAGTAGGGTTTTGGGGTGGAAGGTGATGAATGAGAGAGAGAATGGGACAATGTAGCAGGTAGGTGGTGTAAATGAATGCTCAAGGGAGTAAATGAGGTGCAAAGATGCTAAACCCTAACCCCTAATGCCACTAATGTATAGATAGTCATCTAGGAAGCCTATGGTAAAGTGGTAGTACAATGGTAAAAATAGTGTTGGGCAACACAGAGTTAGGTGAGTAGCACATACGTTCTGTGTAGAAGGGATCATGGTGAGCAAGATAGGACTGGTCATGGTAAATGGGAATGGCCAAAGTGGAGATGGAAAATTTCAGCAAAAATGGGGATTTTGGAGTGTGGATGGCAAGATTGTGGTGGCATTAAGGTGGCATGACCGTGGTGGCTACCATGACCATGATGAGTGGATAGAAATGAGGTTTTGGTGGAAAAATTAGGCATGGTGAGTGAAATGGTCGTGATGGCCTTCACTTAAAAAAACATATTATAGGGAACAACGTCATGCTTTTGGGGGTTCTCTTCAGCCTTTTCTTTTGTTATTTCACTGTAATATTTCTTGAGTAGCACAATTGTGGCAGAATACCAATAATTTTTAGGGGTTTTTCTTCCCTTTGAGATGACCATTTGACATAAAGTTCATAAGCATGGGGATGAGTATGAAGGAGACCATAATTATTTCCTTCCTTTGACTTTGATATCATTGATATGCAAATTGATGACTTGGTTTCCCCCTTGCAACACATACAACATATCATAAACAGGAATCTGATGACGTAATCATCTACTTCTTCAGTTTTAGTCTTTAAATCATTGGGCTTTGCCATATAAAAAGGATTGGCATGCTAATTTATATCTTGGGCATCTGAAGGGGATTTTTTTGAAAGTGAACATATTAAATTCATTGCTTATAACCCATATTACATCTACATGAAAGGGTAGAACCGCCAATAGAACATACATAGATCAAGAACACAATCAAACTACAAAAACTCATATTGGAATGCAAATACAACACTTTTGAATGGAACCCTCTCCTGAAATGCTAACACAAGAAAATTTTGTTGGGGGAAACCTTCAGTCTTAGTGTGCATCTATAGTGAAGGAACTATCCAAGAGAAAAGTCCCATGAGTAGAGAACCCCCACAACCAAACCCATACATGTGCAACAAACACAACCTGAACTGAAATCTGGACCCTAACAGAAGCAAGAGTACCGAGCTCTCACTAAGGAGACTACATCCCTCAAGGGAAACACACTAATAAGATGGTGACTAAATGAAAGGCAGACAATTTCCATTGAAAAACTACCAACTACTATAAACAAAATGGACAAAAGCTCAAAAGAAGGAAAAGTCTTGTCATCAATCATGCCAAATGAAATGGGACAAACCCACAATTGGTATTCAGGGACAACACTATAGGGGAACTAGAGATAGCCCCAGACTCAGTGGCATGAAGCTAGCTTCGGTCAACCTCCTAGCACTATTGAATACCCAGACTAAGAGAGATCCGAGAATCAACACTATTAAGACCAAAATCCTAGGAAACCCAGTCGTGATCTCTGCCTATGATCGGACCCCAATAGACACGGGTGATGAAGGGGCCTAGGGGGAAGGGGTGATGCATGTCAGAAGCCGAAACCCCCTCCCCCAGAGCCATCTTCCAAGGGAGGAGTGCCCTATGTGATCACCCAATCTCTAGAGAAAGACTGAGTTTAGAGAATACAATGTGTTGTTTGTGAAGGAGCTTCTTTCTATAGCTTGTTTTCAACATTTTTATCCATAATTGATTTTCTAGGCACTTGAATTCTAAACTTCAATATCCATGGTGATTTTTTCTCAGCCTCGATCATTCGTCACTTAAGGTAGGTTGGGGATCTATTGGTCTAACTTTAGACTCTGTTGAGTCTGGATAAGTCCTAGGATCTATGAACTTCTCTCCCTCCCACAATAAGTGATCAAAGTACTTGATAAACATTCAAAGAACATTGATAAGTGCTTTTGACATAAAACACAAATTTGTTGGGAATAACATGCATTATGAACATATTTTTGTGAATACAAGGCAAAAAGACATGATGAAGGCCTGATTAAGGGCTCCATAACCTAGCACTATGCCCTCCTTCACCATGTCGTGGCATTTTTCTTAGTTGAGCAATAGATGTACCTTTTCACATCTTTCTAAAACCATGGAGAGATGTTGCAAGGAAGTGCAAATGGTTTATTAATATAAAGAGAATTGATCCGTAAAGACCTCCATAGTAGTCCCAATCAGTATGGTGAAGATCAGTTACAACACAAATGAATGGTGAACGATGCATTGAACAACCCAAATGACATCCATCTCAAGAAGTAAGTTTCAAATAGTAAATGAAAAAAGTTTTATCTTGATCATTTAGATAGATTGGTATCTTGTAGAGATCACTCAGATGGATTGGGATCTAGTAGAAAATTGAATAACAATCTATATAAAAGAAACCATGATGAGCAAGTCTATCTAGAACCTAGTCTAGGAAGGGATGATGAAAATGGTCTTTGCATGTTGCCTTATTTAGATTTCTATAATAAATATACATACTCCATTATGTGACTATGTGCATGGGTATCATCTTGTTCTTATAATTAAGCAACATTGTTGTGCCTTCATTTCTAGCATAACTAAATAGAGCTCACCATTGGTGATTCAAAAATAGGATGGATGATCATAGATACCAAAATGTTTATGCTTCATCTCAAACCCATTCCTTCATGTTTGGTTGAAATCATTTTTAAGGCTCAATGGAAGGTTTAGATTGACCATATGGATCATGCACATGCATAGTTCATGGCTTGCTCTTATAAATTATATCATATTGTATCCCAATGCCTTATGTCTTCTCCTCAACTTAGTAAAAAATATGTCTTCATTCTGAAGTTGTAGATTTGGATTGATAATCACATTTCATAGTTTAACCTAAAAACAGAACATGTGCCTTAACCCCTATGGAAAGGGATTCATTTGAGGTGTCTTTGGATCCTTGACTTCTTCCTCTAGAACATATATGGAGTTTTAGTTCTTCAAATTCATCATATAGTCAATTGTTTCAAGGTGGATTAAAATATTCTTTACATGCTTATCTACGAACTCATAAGTCATGGACCAGTGAGATTTGTCTCTAAGGGATTGTCTGATATGTTTGCCTCCTTTTAGAATTGTATAATGTTATCAATGCAATCTAGCAAAATACATCCTCTTGTATGCTAGTTCCCTTCAAGATTTTAAACTCCTAACTAATGAGACTCTTTACCTAATCACAATGTCGCATAACTTGCCTCAACATCAATAATTTTTCTAAAAGTGGGTGACAATGGTCGGCCTGAAATGAGAATATACCAAAGATCCTCCTTGACGTCCATAACAACAAAATTACATCGTACATAGTCATGTTTCCCACTATGCTTGGAATGTCCTTTATTAAACCCAATGATATAGTCATGGAGGAACTTGCAAGCTAGATGAGCATCCTTGTAGGTAGTAATTCTATAAATCCAAGTCTCTTGCACAATTTATGGGGCATGATAAAGATATTATCCCCAAGATTAGCTATTTCCCTCTTACATGTAGGATTTCCAATAAAACAAGCAATACCAAAGAAACCCCAGATCCTTGAGCTTCTCCAACATCTTGTCCATCGTGATATCTAATGTTATTCACACTAGATTCACCATCTCATACTCCTATATCATGTAATTTATCATAAGGCAAGCCTCAAGGTACTTGGGTCATGATGGGATCTCAGCTAAGGCACTAAAGTAAGGAATACCAAAATATAATTTTTTCATTACCTATTTATACTTCATAAACCATATATATAGTTTCATTTGGTGCAACATGACACAAATAAGGTGGAGATTGCCTAATCCCTAGAATGACTAGTGCAACTACAGTAGGTGATGTGTCTACTGTAATTATTGTATCATTAGCCATGTCCTTTCTTGCATTTTCAATCATCATATCATGTGCCATTATGTCGTATGTCATTTTACTTGGCATGAATACAAATTCATCCGATGTATCAATCATTGTTGTCTTTGTATATGGAGTCATAGTCTCAGGAAATATGTGCCCTAAGCATGTGGTCATGACTTTCAACTACTTTGGATTCTTGAGATTATTTTCTAGTTGTCATGCAAAAGCACTCTCTAGGGGATAAAGAGAAACCATAAGTTAAAACATGTGTGTCATCATGGACTTGTTGTAAGCCAATTGAGATTGAAACATCTATTTTACAGTTGTCAATCTATCCTGCTCAAAAGAAGATGATTTGCCCTACTAATTGCTCTACTACACCTATTGGTCGTGATTGAGTCTTTTATATTATTGATCTTGATTGTAATTCCTTCCTTGTGCTTACTTATTTTTATGACTGGCCCTAGTTGTAGATGCCTGGGTTCATGAAAATCTACTTATAAACTTTTTGGAAACCTAGAGGACTTGGAGCTTGGTTGTTACCCTATCCTTCCTTAAGTTGTTAAAGATTTTTTTGCACTTGTAGGGTTACCATACTAAAGCCCTAGGTGGACCTTTGTCTTCTTAGAGTTGTAATACCCCTTCCTAGGAATGTTGTAAATGGAGTTAAGATCCTCCACTTGGTCATTGTCACACTAAGGTTGTGGAAGATTCATCACTTTATTGTAGAGATAGCTCCACCCCAATGTAGTGTGCCCTTTGACCTTGCATGGTTCACAAATTTCTTTAAATGTCTGACCTGCTACAAACTTTGATTCATACTTCCATAGGTATTTAAGGTGGTATCCAGATTTTCCTATTTTATGCAAGTAGATTTAATGATTACACAATTGATTTTAGTTCTATCTATCTACTGCCATGGCTTCCTTTATCATTTTCATTGGTCCTATCCCAATTCGCTTGATTTTTAGACCCTATACCCACAACTTTCCATGCACTACTTTAGCTTAGCCACATGAATTTTCCTCAAGATGAGGAATCAAGGTATTTCTTTATGTCTTCGTTAAGGTCTCTATATAAGATCTCAATAATATGCACATGTAGGGAACCTTGAATAAGTTCCTTATATCCATCCAGAAATTCATTTAGTGATTCACCTAAAGTCAGTACAAATTGGGTGGTTTATCCTTGGATATAATATGTAAGGGAAGGTACATAGATCTTCTCTAAGAATTCATTTCAAAATTCCTCCCAATTACTAATGTTCTTCCCTTTGAAGGGTACTAGCTTCTAGATCTGTTAGTGATAAATTACTTGAAGAGATGTGACTTGATATGTCATCAAAATTTCCTAGTTGTTGGCTCATGGAACTTGAATCTAAAAATCACTACAAATGATCATGCAATCTTCTCCCCCTCATCTTGTACAAGTGTTATTTTGTATCATAAACACCCATTATATCTTTATTTTAAACTATGATGATGTGATGGGTGATGGTACCAAAGGTGCAGCACATATGTGTATGTAGCGATAGAGAAATACCTAATCTTCTTCTATTGCTTGGGTTGTTTTAATTTTTTCCTGTATGTGCGTCCTAGTCTCTTTCAACCCCCCCCCCCCCGTTCCCTCAGAGCCAGGTCCACCATGTGTTATATTTGCCTTGTTCATTATTTGTCTTAATTCATTGCTCTTCCATGGAAGGTCCTTTCTGTTTGTGGATTAAAATTTGATGTAGATTCCATGCTTGAGGGGCTTAGCATGTTCTAAGTGATGACACCTGAGATGAAATAATCAACCTCAATCAAATAGATAGAGAGATTTAGTTTCAGAAGATATATGATATTCTCAATTATGAAAGATGGAAATCCTAAATTGATCCAAATTGAATTAAATTTAATTTGGAAATTCATGTTCCCATAAACAACATGAAAGTTTGATGTGATATTTATCATACAACAAGTTCAATAGAGATGAAATCTCTAAGTTTACAAAACCCAGTCGCATCATAGTCCCACCCAAAAAAGGAAGATCTTGTTACATAATATATTTTAGCATTGAGTCCTAAATACATTGTTTTTATAAATGTTTGTTAACAACCAATTCAAGTTAAGTCAATATTTAAATCAATATTGGGATTGTTTGATTAATATGTGCAATTTAAACTAAAATAAACTTAAATTTAAATTTATCAAACTAATGGAAGCACTGGGGTGGATTGTATTTCATCACTACTACTCCCATTTGCTTAACTACAACATATCACATGCATAAAAATGATGAATTGGTACATGCAATTTTCTATCATCTTAGATACAAAAATTGCATGTATGGATATCACCCTGAGTTTGATGTTCCATTATCGTGGGTCATGTATCTATCACCTCATATACAAACTTCTAGAGTTATCATTTGGGGGTCAACTAGAACGAACTGATCTTCTAACACTAGGTTTCAAAGTTCTCTATGTTGGCAACTATAATTATCATGAAAATCAAATGAAAAATCTAAGAAGCATGTAGTAAGAGGTTCATTGAATACAAATCAATTCATACAAATAGTACAGGACAAAGTTCCCAAATGACAAATAATGAGGCTACTCCCCGTACCCAAATGAGGCATCTACTCGCTCATGGTGGATAAAATGACACAAGATATTAAGAGAGAAAGAATATTCATCGTCACTTTGTGTAAAAGGTGAGAGTTGTGGTCTCTAGCGATCAATATTGTGAGACCCCTGTCCTTGCTTAAAGTGTTGAACAAATTAATTATCATAATTGAATTTTTATAATCCTAATCTAACCATGTGATATGCTTTGAAATCATAAGACAAGCTTAAGTTTCAAATTTGGTCCAATTTGGACATTGTTTGAGCAAGTTATGCAATTTTATGTACATTTTGGACTTTTCTGCAATTTACCCAATCGAGGGGTTGTATTTGCAATTTTTCACATGAATTATGTTTCTTAGATGTTATATTATTGTTCTTGAGTATTTTGATCCATGGGGCTCCTAGTTGATCCATGGTTTGAAGGTATTTTCCTCAAGGGTATTTTAGGGTTTACCCCTTCATGGATGAGCTACATTTAGTAGCTATCAACTAATGAATTATTTGGGAAACAAAGGGTCAACCCATGTTATATCAGACTCAAATGGTCTACCCACTCAACAAAAAACAGCATATTCCCGTTGAGGAAGCCTCTCTCAAATGGTCTCCCCACTCAACAAAAAGCAGCATATTCTCGTTGAGGAAGCCTCTCTCCCACAAAGAGTGATTGACGATTCTCTCTCTGTCTCTACAACCGCTCCTGCAACCCCTTCAAGGATGAGCTACCTTTATTATCTATCAACTAATGAATTATTTGATTGTCTTGGAAATTATACAAAGGAGAGCTAAGTAGTTATATATGGACGGTGGGGGATCTGCTTGTGTCTGTGCTTGTATATTCTTAATAGTTTAAGGCCATGGACACTTGGAAAGATACTAGAACTTCAACTTTTTATTTTTCTTTGTCTTAAAGTTTTATATACTTATCCCTAAGCACCCAAACAAACCATTCTCTCTTGAACAATTCCCTCATTATACAAACCTTGTTCTCCCTCTATGCTACTATTAATTTCTTGTCCAAGGAAGAAGAAAGTGGGGATCTTCTTGGAAAAATTATCTAGGGTTGCAATTGACTTCCTTTTAGGGTTTAAGAAGCTTCCTTCTAGTGATCTTAACCTAAAATAGTAAGAATCCCATTCTTTCCTCCATTTATTTCTTTCTTATCCTTCCTCCTACCTTTCTCCAGGTTGGAAATTTGTTGCTCCACGGTAGAAGTTGCTCTAAAGATTTAAAACACTACCTTTCTTGCTCCTTATGCTTAGGGTTTGCCCATTTGATGAAGAAAGGTGCTAGACGGACGAGTTCACAGCTTATGCTTGGATTTCCTACCCTACATGCTCGTGTTTTCTTCTGTTTGGGAGTTTATCTTCTAATTAGAGGCAAGTTTTATAACTTTATCCACGTTTATTGCTTACCATAAGCTTGCTAGTTCATGTTCTTGCTTGAAAATGATGATCCATGCACTAAAAAGCTATGCTTGACTTGGATTTTGATTTTTATAATGTTCCCTGTTCTGATTTTAGTTCTAGATGAACCTGTATTGATGTTTATGTTCTTTCTAAGGTATAATATGACTTGGATCAGGTTGTTTTGACAACCTATGGTGCTAAGTACCAATCAAACAATGGTCAATTTTAGGGTTTAAAGCTGATTTCTTCTATAAACACATGGTGGTACCATTGCAACAACCGATGGTGTTGTCTTCATGAAAAATGATGGTGGTGACCAATGATTTTAATTGACCTTCACCCCTTAGGTCAGGTGTTGGTCTAATTATAAGTTTAATGATCAACAACTTAGTACCCTAATGATGCTATCAATCAATGGTGACATTAGCTTGATATTCGATGGTGATTAATGAATATAGTGTTGATCTAACAACCTATGGTGACTAGATGGTCACTAGTGATGGTAGATCAGGTCCCCCACAACCTATGATGAGTTAAGCATGTAGATGTAGCATCAATTAAGCCTTAAACCAACGGTTTCTTGGGTCATTTGATGCAATGGTTGGACCTATACTCCAGTTGATGGTTTTAATATATGAACTTCAGCCAATGGTTAAGATCTAATGATTCTTCATCCAATAAATTGGAATGATGCCTAATGTAATATGTTGGTCCTATGAGATCAACTTAAGAAGCTCATTTATTGATGACTTGTTTTAAATAAACAATCGCTTGTGGGTTTTACCCTTCTCTCAATGGAAATTTTTATGTTGTTAATCAAGGGATGTCTAGGGTAAAATAGTGAATCTTTCTAGAGAACAACTCAATGACTTCATAGGTGGTTTGTTCAATATGTTTACTTATGTAAACTACCAATGGATTTACCTTTTCAACATTTAATGGTTATAAGTTGATGTCGTAATATTCCTATTGTTTTGGGTGAAGCATGTAGTGTAATGTTATGATTCTGATGATGAAAATTTGATGGTTCAATGCCTTAAACTTGTAGTATTACCCTTGCCCTCATATGATTATGATTTATAATCACCATAATGAATTAATGGGTAACCCTAATGAGGTATAGCTTGTTATACCTAACTTTAATATAACTAAATGATGGTAATTGGGTATGAATAGTCCTTGATAGATTACTACAATCATGGAGTACTCTCTTATTGTTGTTGAAACCCCAGTATGCTATAACCCGATGGTTACACCTTGATTTTTGTGTGGGTTAATACTTGAGAATAATATGGAATGTGATGGTGGTGCTTCACCTTATGCATCCATGATCCAATGGGGACGTCGTTAGTTAGGGTTTGGGTATGAGTGTTGATTAGTAACATTAATATAATTTATCTTTTTGAACATAACTCTAATGCAAATAGATAAAGATGAGTATTCATGTTTAATCTTCTTATATGATGGCATGATGGTGAAATAACCTCCTTAATATGATCATAACCTTAATGTGTTAATTGGTGGTTATCATAGCCACATGGTTGATACTTTCTTATGCTAAACATGTGCATTATGTATATGATGAGGGTTAATCATATCTAGATTCCTTACACGTTGATGTAATAAAGGAATGTTCTTAATGTTAATATAACCCTACTATGATTTTTTATGAATATCTCCTAGCTCATCAATGCAATATTGTGTTGATCCAATGTATTATATGTAAGTGATATTGTTGAGCCTTGTTATAAGGCATGCAAAGATAATGATGATCTTGCAGGGAATAGTATGGTGGTCTTAATGACCTTTAGGCATGGTTGAGCCCCGAATGAGGTGTAATCCTCTTATGTTGATAAGGGTTGATACCTTGTGATATTGTGAAAAGGATTTATATCTTGTGATAGTATGCTAACTAGTGTAGTCTCATGAATGACAAGTTAATAGTACCATGTGATGATGAGATGACAAATTATGTTTCACACATTATATATCTTTTGAAGTTGTGATATTAAAATGCTTGCCAGAAGCGAATTAGGGTTTGTATGTCCACTTGTTTGATGCAGCCTTAATTCACCCAATTGACATAACTAATCAAATGCAACTCTAATCATGTAGTGCCATGTGACGTAGATCCATCTTCAGTGTCAGAACTTGCTGGATGGTGAAATGAGTATTCCTAAGGGAAACTCATAGTTCATATTATTGAGTATGTGGCAGTGGAAAGTTGAGGATGTATCCTTGTCATCCACAATGCAGGTTGTGGAGATTGGCCATGGTCATTCCTTAGACATTTGATGTGATTGAGGCAATTGTGGTTGTACCTCATATTAGAGGGTTTTGTATACCCTAGTTTCTAGTGTCGTGACCTGTACCAAGGGTGGACTAGTGGTTAGTAGCTTGACTATATGTCATTTTAGTGGCAGCTTTGACTGTTATGTCACTATCTTTTTACTCATACTGACTGAGGGGAAGAGATTAGGATACTGACACTCCTAGATCTTGTACGGAACCAAATATCCCTTCTTAGAGGTTAGTTGGACTTTGGGCGGTACAACTCAAACTCCCCAGGGCATAATAAAAGATGTAAGACAACAATCTAGCATATCTATTTAGGGTTATACACAATGCTTCACATTGGATGATAACCCTTGTTTGCTTTCTTTTCACTGAAATCATGTATAGTACAATAAGAGATAATAGATATGCTTATGTTGTAGTTATGCTCATGTTGTAAACATGCTTATGTTGTCAAATATACTGACAATGATGGGTAAGATGATGGTGCTAGATATACTTTATATTGTTAGCCATGCCTATGTAATTAGAAATGCTTAAGTTGCTAATCCTGCCTATGTTGTTAATTGTGTTATGATGTTAGTTATACTTATGATATATATTTGTTCCCTTTATTTGAGATGCCAATATTGATAGCCATGTTATGTTACTAGACATATTCATGATGTTAGAGATGCTCATGTTGCTAGACTCCTTATACTGTTAATAGGGATATGAGAATAGTCTGGCTAATGAAGATAGGTACTATCTGCTCCTTTATGTATTTTGTTAATCATTAGTGTTGTTGAGCTTATTTGTTATATATGATTAAACTACTTAAAATGTCTCATTACCTAAAAATGTTGGAATCAATAAACATTGTTGGAGGTTATATCTCTTGCTGGGACATGGGTCTCACCCTTGTGGTTCGCCACATTTTTTTAGGTAATCGGAAGTGACAAAAATAAACCAATGGCAGAAAAGAGGAGCAATAGTAATGAATCTATGAGAAAGTTGATTAGATGTGTAGTGTGTCCTAGAGTCATCCATGTACTCTCAGGTCTGGGTAGGAAAATTTTATATATGGTGTTTCAAATGAATCGGAATTTTGTTAGCATGTTAATGCTTGTTTGTGTGGCATATGCAAATATTGTTCTCTTGTGTATATATGTTGTGGCTAAGGTGATAGAACAACTTGTATCAAATTCTTTTCATAGTATGGATACAAGAAAGATATTGGGCTCTTATGCAAATTTTTTTGAGCGGGTGTTGATGTTGAAATCAATTTTATTTTACCCATACTCTTGGGTATGTGATTAATTAGTTATTCATTCTATTTTATGCTTTGAGTAATCTCATTTAGTGTAATGGGTTCTCACAAGTTGGTATCAGAGCTTTAGGTTCACTGAGTCTGCAGGAACACTAGGACTTTAGACTAGGATGACGTCTAAGTTAGGAACGTGACACAAAAACATGGTGCATACTGCCTAATCTCAGTACTTGGGTGCCCTGTCCAGGTATTCAATTATTGAAGAAACGGTAAGTATGGAACTCTTAGATTGTTATCTTTTTTATTAATCTGATCAAGTAGTCATTTTGAAATAATCTAAAGAGCATAAAAATAAGAAATCATGGTGCAGATAATTCAATATTACCTCAAGAGAAGATGAGGATTACATAATTATCTATTAAAACTTGAATTGTTGGTGACTATACGAGAAAGATATAACACCATGAAATCTAAATTTGAATACAAATAAGCAAAAGAGGAGTTCTTGAAGATGAAATTCAAGAAGATAATAAAGTAAAAGATAGAAAAGTCTGTTCTTATAAAGTGATTCAAGGTATGAAATTCGCTTAAGATGGAAAGAATTCCTATGATAAGTATAAAATGAAAAGATGAATGGGAACAATGGAAAAGGAATAAGGTGGAACCTGAGTCAATTTGAGACCAACCTATGTGTGTAAGTGTAACATCCTCATTTTATTTTTTTTAGTTATTTAATTACAATTTCCCCTTATATTACATCCTTTACGGTCATATCTTACAAAAAATGGTCATTTTAAATAATATTGATTTCTATTTGGTGCTAAAAAATTTCCTTCTCAAAGACAACGTATAAATAAGAGAAAACCCAAAATTTTAGTATTTAACGGTTTATAAATAATTAGTTATGCATTATTAAAGATTTATAAACTATTAGTTATATCTATTTATTTGATGACCCAACGTGGAAATTAAGGATAGGAGAATATTCTAGACATTTTGAGGAACGCCTGGTCAAATTTTGGGACCCATCGGACTTTATTTGATAGGGGAAATAAATTTGGGAAAGTAAGAGTTTTAAATGCATGCAAATCTCTTAATAAAGGCTATTTCTGCCCTAGTCGATTTTTCCAAGCCATTGGATCTTGTCCGTTTGAAACAGGCTAATCTCAGCCGTCGGACCATCTTCTCCTACCTTGGTCCAAAAAGGAAACAAGGCAGTCCGCTTGATTGCGAATATCTCGCGATTTACTTGCTCATTTTCGAAATCGAAAGATGCTCTGTCTTCGGGAGACCAAACCGTAACTAACGACCCATTGCCCGAACCCTAAAAACGTCCCTATAAGAAACGCCCTTCTCGGCCGCCGCTTTCTTCCCGCTGCCAAGTTGCAACTCGACTTCTAGCATTTCGTTCGTCTTCCTGGTCGTTCGAAAAGTTTCATAGAACTTCCCTGAACCATTCCCCACCGTCAATTTCGCCGCACTAGCTTTAGACACCCGCTGCCTACTCCATCTTCAACCTCCATCCTTCCGTCGTCATACTCGACCCTCACACCACCTCGCTGAAATTCCTTGCTCCAGCACCATCTATGGCATCCCAAGAACGCGCCCCCGGCCTCCCCCTGGGCTGCGAAGTGCTGGTTCAACGTATCCTGTAGAGCCGCGGCAACTGTTGTTGGCCGCCCGCCGCCGGAGGGACTCCAGCCCTACATGGTCGTGTTTCAGGCAACGAGGATGCGCCCTCTCATCCGCGGAGACTGTCCTGCTGTTCCCAAGCCTCGGCCGCAGGTCTGTACTCCTCCTATTTTTTCCTTGTTCTCGCCTGGTTTGGCACGGAGGGGGGCCGACGCCGCTGCCCTGCTCCCCACGGACTACCTCGCCGCATTTTTCTTCGTCTCTGAGATCGGAACGGTTCGTTGCGTGTTGGACGTGAGTCCCTGTTTGCTCGTCGGCATTTCTCGCTCGTCTCCCTGTGCGCGGCTGTGGCTGGGCAGCTTCGCTGCTCTGGCCTTTGTTTGGCCTGCGCAAGGACCATCGGAGGTGTCTCAACGCCTCTGGTCTGTTAAGCATGGCCCTATGTTGCTATAGAACCAGGTCCGTTTTCCATCTGCAGGTTGAGAGCGATCGTTTGAGAGCGATCGTTTCCGTGGAGTCTTGCTATCGTTTCCGTGGAGTCTTGCTTCTGTATTGTTCTACTTTATCACCTTGCCGCTTTGTTATTTTAATTTGCTCCACTATATCTTCGACTACAGCAAGAACTCAACGAGAACAAGGCTGAACTGTTACCGGAATACGTACTTACTATCTAACAGAATACGTACTTATCACCTAACAGACAGGGATGATAATCTGAAATCTCAAAATTATCCAGTTCAGGTTACGTCACTATACTGTACACATGAGATATATGTACTAAGTATATAACTAGGAGA
This sequence comes from Alisma plantago-aquatica, assembly GCA_963693085.1. Taxonomy (NCBI): domain Eukaryota; kingdom Viridiplantae; phylum Streptophyta; class Magnoliopsida; order Alismatales; family Alismataceae; genus Alisma; species Alisma plantago-aquatica. The sequence continues at coordinate 537,243,856 of OY856409.1, read as the reverse complement.
TTAATATGTATAATATGACTATCCTAATGGCCCTAAGAAAATAGTTCAAATCCTAGCTTATATATGATAAAATGTTAGAACATGGATATTATATGTATAATCCTAAGCTCTATGAATATTATGTATTAATGACAATAATAACGACTTGGATGCATATAAACCATGGTATGAGTTAGCATTGTATAAATGAGCTATTTTGCACAATGAACTTAGACTATGGATTCTAATATTATTATGATTATTAAAGAAACATCTAAAAAAAAAATACATTAGTACGCTAATCTAATATACTCTGTGTAAGGGTACACCTAATCGCACGTTTCGATGAAAAATGTATGACCCTAAAGATGTTGATCAAAAAGAAAGGATGTGAATCTGACATAACCCTTGGATTTTCAGGATAGAGTCAGGTCCAATATACCGAGAAGCAGTGAGAGTAGGATTTTGGCTTACTACAGGTAAGTGGTTCATGCCCATGAGTATTTATGTTTATTGAACCAAGTACATTTACATGCTTCTTAGATAAGACCTTCATGTCTTACATTCTAGGTTAAATATGTAAGAAAGATTGTATGTGCTTATGATTATAGAATTTCATATGCTCAATACCTTAAGTAGTGGTATGTCATGGAATGATTCTAGATCATGAGTTAAGTTCATAAGAAGAATAAGAAAATATATTTGTATCATATCCCTTACATATAGATGTAATCACACATTGAGATTTCAAGTAGGAACATGTCATCAAGGTTTCTTATATATGTAGCGATCTAAGAAATTAAGAAGTGAAATAGATTCCTTAATAAGGTTGGTGTTTAAAAGTTAAGTATTATGTGAGAATATGGTGTTGCACATGGTACACCATGACCCAATTTTCAGGATAAATGTACTAGTGGGATTAAAGATATAGCAACATGAGTTTGTGAGGATATTATCAAATGATGAGACATTAAGTCATGATTAAGTTGCACGATGAGAATCTATATGATTTCTACTTTAAGGTTTAAGATTTAAGTTCATACGAATGTATTGAGATTAGACTTAATGATATTTTATATAAATTGAGCATGATTAAGATGTAAGTTAAGATTTTCTAAGGTTTCTATTCTATGGTTTATGATTTAAGACTTAAGTCCATTACGATCAGATTTGATGAGGTCTTAATAGAGAATGAAGTTATCTTGCCAAGAATCATATATCATACTTTATCTATACACTTTACTTAAGTTACTTTTGTATGCTTAGTGTTTCTATACTCATTTCAGATCTTGTCTCATAAGACATTAGACTTATGTATGATGTAATTGGTATAATGAAGTAATCTTACCAAATCAGAGTTTTAGAATAAGGTTTACCCAAATAATGGGATACATGCTCAAATCCAGTATTGAATTCAGTTTAGAACTTAAGAATAAGAGATTTAGATTCAGACTTAGACTACTCACTATGTGAGTGGCTAGTTTTTGAATAAAGATACATGATAAGGTTTGCAGACCCAATCTTAATTATGAAGTAATTGAGATCCATATTCACATTCAATAAAAGATTTAGTTCATGATTTAAGAATAAAAGATTCAACTTCAGATCCAGATTCAGTAATGGAATCAGTTCAGAATTTAAGAGTAGAGATTCAGATTCAGAATTTAGTACATGTTTAGTACTCAGTTTCAGATAAGTTCAGATTCAGAGTTTAGTAAGATTAGACTTAAGATAATTAATTCAAAACCTTCACATAATACATTATATAATAAGTCCTCACCAGAGAGTCCCGGGACGATTCAGAGGGCGCGCTGCGCCAGACACTGCGGGTGTCACAGAGGGCATTTATGCCAACAGAGGGCACATTGTGCCAACAGAGGGTGCGTTGTACCATAGAGGACACTTTGGTGTCAATAGAGGGCACGTTGTGCCAACAGAGGGTGCGTTGCACCACAGAGGACACTTCGGTGTCAACAGAGGAGGACTTATTGTATAATGGTGGCCACAAAAGATAAAAATCGTAAGTAAAAGATACTTTAGATTAGAGTATGTCTATAATCTCATCCATGAGTGTGATGAGAGGAATGCAGATGACATAAGTATGACCTAGACACTTTGATGTATGTCATGAGACCCATGGTATAGGTCTCCCAAAAAGATAGAGTAGAAAGATAAGAGTTAAAGAAGTCAAGAGATATTATGTTTTCAGATTTTAACCAACAATTGCTATCAGTTTTATAGTGTCCAAGAATATTTTTGTAACATTGTTAGCTCTTCAGTAATGTGCATTTTAGAATACTCATGCCACTTACTCTAACGACTGTTTTTCCCAATGCATGACTGGGGATGCGATGTCCGCAGGTTTGGTGCGATTGAAGAACAAAGGGACCAGCAAAGGCCTAAGAGACTTTCAAGATTGCCTAGTGGGGTGCCATCTACCTAGATGATCCTGAGCATTGACCTCTTTTTATTATGAACTTATGCATAATCATGATGTAGTTTTATGTTGACAAAAAGCTATGTATGAATCAGTTTTACAGTTTTACAAAGTGTTTCATTTACTTTTATTGCAATGGTTATCATGTTTGTGACACTCCCAGAAAAGAAAAAAAAATGCTTCCGCTTATGTGATATAAAAATCTGGGTGTTACAATATGGTATCAGAGCAATTTGGTAAATGGCCACTAGGCAAACATGATTCTCATAGTCTCCCTAGAATGAAGAGATAAGAGATTAGTCTTTAGGGATAGATTCCCATAGAAAGATACAATGACATAGAATGACCCATAGTTTTCACCTTAGAAGAAATAGAGATGTCCGAGAGAGATGTTTATATTCTAGGTCTCATGTTTCAACCTAACCCTAGCTAATGATGTTGCTTCTCCATTCTCAATGGTTATGGCCAGCCAATTGAGGATAGAAGAGGAATGTCATAAGCACTAGACTTTGATGCATATCTCATTTCTTACTAGTCCATGTGGTATGGGACACATATGTTAGTAGGTTAGTGAGAGATAGCATGACAGGATCTCACATCTGTGGGTATGTGCTTGATCACCACATATCTAGAGGTGTAGGAGATACCTGAAAGACCTAAGATTAGATGGTCAACTATGCCTAATGCTAGGAATTCATGAGAAGGTCGAGGTAGATTCCCTAAGTATAGAGCCAAGTTTAGTTTCATAAACCCTAAGTATGAGTTGAGAAGTAGACCAAGGTAATAGATAATACTCACATAATTCTTTTTATGAAAACACATTACATATTTCTTTTCATGCAATTTTTTTTAACATAAGTGTGCCTTATAATAAATGAAGACATAAGCAGAACCCTAAGGTGGGTAGTAGCCTAGAGAAATTTCGAGGACGAAATTTATTTTAAGGTGGTTAGAATTGTAACATCCTCATTTTATTTTTTTTAGTTATTTAATTACAATTTCCCCTTATATTACATCCTTTACGGTCATATCTTACAAAAAATGGTCATTTTAAATAATATTGATTTCTATTTGGTGCTAAAAAATTTCCTTCTCAAAGACAACGTATAAATAAGAGAAAACCCAAAATTTTAGTATTTAACGGTTTATAAATAATTAGTTATGCATTATTAAAGATTTATAAACTATTAGTTATATCTATTTATTTGATGACCCAACGTGGAAATTAAGGATAGGAGAATATTCTAGACATTTTGAGGAACGCCTGGTCAAATTTTGGGACCCATCGGACTTTATTTGATAGGGGAAATAAATTTGGGAAAGTAAGAGTTTTAAATGCATGCAAATCTCTTAATAAAGGCTATTTCTGCCCTAGTCGATTTTTCCAAGCCATTGGATCTTGTCCGTTTGAAACAGGCTAATCTCAGCCGTCGGACCATCTTCTCCTACCTTGGTCCAAAAAGGAAACAAGGCAGTCCGCTTGATTGCGAATATCTCGCGATTTACTTGCTCATTTTCGAAATCGAAAGATGCTCTGTCTTCGGGAGACCAAACCGTAACTAACGACCCATTGCCCGAACCCTAAAAACGTCCCTATAAGAAACGCCCTTCTCGGCCGCCGCTTTCTTCCCGCTGCCAAGTTGCAACTCGACTTCTAGCATTTCGTTCGTCTTCCTGGTCGTTCGAAAAGTTTCATAGAACTTCCCTGAACCATTCCCCACCGTCAATTTCGCCGCACTAGCTTTAGACACCCGCTGCCTACTCCATCTTCAACCTCCATCCTTCCGTCGTCATACTCGACCCTCACACCACCTCGCTGAAATTCCTTGCTCCAGCACCATCTATGGCATCCCAAGAACGCGCCCCCGGCCTCCCCCTGGGCTGCGAAGTGCTGGTTCAACGTATCCTGTAGAGCCGCGGCAACTGTTGTTGGCCGCCCGCCGCCGGAGGGACTCCAGCCCTACATGGTCGTGTTTCAGGCAACGAGGATGCGCCCTCTCATCCGCGGAGACTGTCCTGCTGTTCCCAAGCCTCGGCCGCAGGTCTGTACTCCTCCTATTTTTTCCTTGTTCTCGCCTGGTTTGGCACGGAGGGGGGCCGACGCCGCTGCCCTGCTCCCCACGGACTACCTCGCCGCATTTTTCTTCGTCTCTGAGATCGGAACGGTTCGTTGCGTGTTGGACGTGAGTCCCTGTTTGCTCGTCGGCATTTCTCGCTCGTCTCCCTGTGCGCGGCTGTGGCTGGGCAGCTTCGCTGCTCTGGCCTTTGTTTGGCCTGCGCAAGGACCATCGGAGGTGTCTCAACGCCTCTGGTCTGTTAAGCATGGCCCTATGTTGCTATAGAACCAGGTCCGTTTTCCATCTGCAGGTTGAGAGCGATCGTTTGAGAGCGATCGTTTCCGTGGAGTCTTGCTATCGTTTCCGTGGAGTCTTGCTTCTGTATTGTTCTACTTTATCACCTTGCCGCTTTGTTATTTTAATTTGCTCCACTATATCTTCGACTACAGCAAGAACTCAACGAGAACAAGGCTGAACTGTTACCGGAATACGTACTTACTATCTAACAGAATACGTACTTATCACCTAACAGACAGGGATGATAATCTGAAATCTCAAAATTATCCAGTTCAGGTTACGTCACTATACTGTACACATGAGATATATGTACTAAGTATATAACTAGGAGATTAATATGTATAATATGACTATCCTAATGGCCCTAAGAAAATAGTTCAAATCCTAGCTTATATATGATAAAATGTTAGAACATGGATATTATATGTATAATCCTAAGCTCTATGAATATTATGTATTAATGACAATAATAACGACTTGGATGCATATAAACCATGGTATGAGTTAGCATTGTATAAATGAGCTATTTTGCACAATGAACTTAGACTATGGATTCTAATATTATTATGATTATTAAAGAAACATCTAAAAAAAAAATACATTAGTACGCTAATCTAATATACTCTGTGTAAGGGTACACCTAATCGCACGTTTCGATGAAAAATGTATGACCCTAAAGATGTTGATCAAAAAGAAAGGATGTGAATCTGACATAACCCTTGGATTTTCAGGATAGAGTCAGGTCCAATATACCGAGAAGCAGTGAGAGTAGGATTTTGGCTTACTACAGGTAAGTGGTTCATGCCCATGAGTATTTATGTTTATTGAACCAAGTACATTTACATGCTTCTTAGATAAGACCTTCATGTCTTACATTCTAGGTTAAATATGTAAGAAAGATTGTATGTGCTTATGATTATAGAATTTCATATGCTCAATACCTTAAGTAGTGGTATGTCATGGAATGATTCTAGATCATGAGTTAAGTTCATAAGAAGAATAAGAAAATATATTTGTATCATATCCCTTACATATAGATGTAATCACACATTGAGATTTCAAGTAGGAACATGTCATCAAGGTTTCTTATATATGTAGCGATCTAAGAAATTAAGAAGTGAAATAGATTCCTTAATAAGGTTGGTGTTTAAAAGTTAAGTATTATGTGAGAATATGGTGTTGCACATGGTACACCATGACCCAATTTTCAGGATAAATGTACTAGTGGGATTAAAGATATAGCAACATGAGTTTGTGAGGATATTATCAAATGATGAGACATTAAGTCATGATTAAGTTGCACGATGAGAATCTATATGATTTCTACTTTAAGGTTTAAGATTTAAGTTCATACGAATGTATTGAGATTAGACTTAATGATATTTTATATAAATTGAGCATGATTAAGATGTAAGTTAAGATTTTCTAAGGTTTCTATTCTATGGTTTATGATTTAAGACTTAAGTCCATTACGATCAGATTTGATGAGGTCTTAATAGAGAATGAAGTTATCTTGCCAAGAATCATATATCATACTTTATCTATACACTTTACTTAAGTTACTTTTGTATGCTTAGTGTTTCTATACTCATTTCAGATCTTGTCTCATAAGACATTAGACTTATGTATGATGTAATTGGTATAATGAAGTAATCTTACCAAATCAGAGTTTTAGAATAAGGTTTACCCAAATAATGGGATACATGCTCAAATCCAGTATTGAATTCAGTTTAGAACTTAAGAATAAGAGATTTAGATTCAGACTTAGACTACTCACTATGTGAGTGGCTAGTTTTTGAATAAAGATACATGATAAGGTTTGCAGACCCAATCTTAATTATGAAGTAATTGAGATCCATATTCACATTCAATAAAAGATTTAGTTCATGATTTAAGAATAAAAGATTCAACTTCAGATCCAGATTCAGTAATGGAATCAGTTCAGAATTTAAGAGTAGAGATTCAGATTCAGAATTTAGTACATGTTTAGTACTCAGTTTCAGATAAGTTCAGATTCAGAGTTTAGTAAGATTAGACTTAAGATAATTAATTCAAAACCTTCACATAATACATTATATAATAAGTCCTCACCAGAGAGTCCCGGGACGATTCAGAGGGCGCGCTGCGCCAGACACTGCGGGTGTCACAGAGGGCATTTATGCCAACAGAGGGCACATTGTGCCAACAGAGGGTGCGTTGCACCATAGAGGACACTTTGGTGTCAACAGAGGGCACGTTGTGCCAACAGAGGGTGCGTTGCACCACAGAGGACACTTCGGTGTCAACAGAGGAGGACTTATTGTATAATGGTGGCCACAAAAGATAAAAATCGTAAGTAAAAGATACTTTAGATTAGAGTATGTCTATAATCTCATCCATGAGTGTGATGAGAGGAATGCAGATGACATAAGTATGACCTAGACACTTTGATGTATGTCATGAGACCCATGGTATAGGTCTCCCAAAAAGATAGAGTAGAAAGATAAGAGTTAAAGAAGTCAAGAGATATTATGTTTTCAGATTTTAACCAACAATTGCTATCAGTTTTATAGTGTCCAAGAATATTTTTGTAACATTGTTAGCTCTTCAGTAATGTGCATTTTAGAATACTCATGCCACTTACTCTAACGACTGTTTTTCCCAATGCATGACTGGGGATGCGATGTCCGCAGGTTTGGTGCGATTGAAGAACAAAGGGACCAGCAAAGGCCTAAGAGACTTTCAAGATTGCCTAGTGGGGTGCCATCTACCTAGATGATCCTGAGCATTGACCTCTTTTTATTATGAACTTATGCATAATCATGATGTAGTTTTATGTTGACAAAAAGCTATGTATGAATCAGTTTTACAGTTTTACAAAGTGTTTCATTTACTTTTATTGCAATGGTTATCATGTTTGTGACACTCCCAGAAAAGAAAAAAAAATGCTTCCGCTTATGTGATATAAAAATCTGGGTGTTACAGTAAGAAAGTGTTAATGTAAAATCAACATGGCATGTGAAAGATATTAAGGAAGATGATCCCTTTTTAATGAAAAAAATGAAGAATATGATGATTTACATGTTGATAAGTGGTTGAAAAACATAATAAAATAAGAGAACATACCCTAGTGGGATAAATTTTCATCAAGGAAGGAGTAATGAGATATGTTAATCATGATGATTCCTAAGCTAATGGAAAGGAGCTCAAAATGAAAAAGGTAAAATGATACACAAGAAGCTATAACCTGCATAAGGAAAATAGAATTGGTTACCTTTTGCTAGTGACCCTTAAACTTGTGTTTCCCTTTGTGTCTTTCTTTCTAGGGCACATCTTTCAAGTGGATCATTACCACTTGGTATGTGTGGATTCATTGTAAACATGAGGTTGGTTGGCTTATTATAGTAGAAGGTTGCTTGGACTATGGTTCCAAGATCATAAAGTCTATGATGAGTATGCTTTTGAGCCTTCCAATAATTAGGAAGACTCCTCTTATATGTCTTAAGATCTGATTATGTTGGTAAAAGTAGATGAGATAAGGATGTGAGTTCCTTATAGCACATGAGGTGGATACCAAGGTAATGAATCCTAGTATCCAAGATGTATAAACCGTATGGGAAGTATGTGAAGGTTGGAGATGTTTATTAAATGAACATTCTAAGTATTCCTCTCCCTTAGAGAGAGAGAGATAGGGCATTGATGATGACCCTCTAAATGTGGTTTGGAAGGAAAAACAAAAGTGATTATATAATGTTGTGTATGGTCTAGTGATAGTTGGGCAAGACCACTATCAAGGATAGATGGTTTGTTGATCTACAGACATGTGTTACTGTATTCCTTTATGATAAGCCTAGGATCAGAATATCAATGGATAATAGTTAGAGTGGATGACACAAGTTACATGACCATGATGAGTTTAGGATTATGTCCTTTAGACTAACCAATGTACCAATAGAATTTATGAATAGGAGAACTAGAGTGTTCAGGTCATGTATTACAAGTTGTAGCAAGCTTTGAATGAAAAAATCTCAATGTATTTCAGAGATGGTCATTAACATGGTTAACATCTTTGCTAAACTATAAGAATGTTGAAGCAACTATACTTCTATGTGATAGTTGTAGAAAGAGTGAGTTGGGGGTTGACTAGAGTATCCTCTTGGAGAAATGATACCTCTGTTAAGTATGTTATGTGAATCCTGATAAGATGAAGACAATGTTGTTGCTCCACCCCTAACAAGGTCAATTAGGAAGTTATATTTATTAACGGTTACATACAAGTGTATGATTCTTCAACCAAATAGATGCTCAGTCCACCATTGAGATGATTGGATAATCCTCTAAAAACATATTCCTCATAGTTATTGAAAATTAGGGGATTCCTACATGGTGGATTGAGTTGTTAATTACAACAACCATTAAAGGAGCATAGAGATGAAACCTTGTAAAGTTACATATGATAAGAGATACATAATGTTCTATGTTTGATAAGAGCCAATGAGTATGACTTTTGAGTTATGTGTTGATACAATAGATATAATTTTAGGATGATAGCTAGAATTTAAAGTTCAAAGTTACTATTAGATTTGTACAGGTGGCACAACAAGTTTCTATGTTCCATATTTGCAAATGTCTTCTTATGTGGGGGGTTTTGTGCTGACCCAAGATAAGATATGTATGAATTGAAAGAGATGAATATGACCTCTATAAGAGCAATGTGACATTACCATAATATGTAAGTAACCATGTGTAATATTGAGGATGACGTGCATGAGAAGTGTCCATCTATGTGCACCTTGGATTTTGGGGGTGAAATCCATGTTAGGGGTTTATGGTTGTGAGACCCTTAACCTTTCTTAAAGTGTTGAACAAGATTAATTATCATAATTGAATTATTAGAACACTAATATAACCTTGTGATATGCTTTGAAATCATAATACAAGCTTATGTTTCAAATTTGGTCCTACTTGGACATTGTTTGAGCAACTTATACAATTTTATGTATATTTTGGTCTTTTATGCAATTTACCCAATCAAGGGGTTTTCTTTGCAATTTATCACATGAATTATGTTTCTTATATGTTATATTATATGCTTGAGTATTTTTATCCATGGGTCTCCTAGTTGACCCATGGTTTGAAGGTGTTTTTCTCATGGGTATTTTAGGGTTTACCCCTTCATGGATGAGCTACCTTTAGTAGCTATCAACTAAAGAATTATTTGATTGTCTTAGAAATTCGACAAAGGAGAGATAATAAGGTCTATATGGACGGTGGGGGAGCTTCTTGTGTGTGTGCTTGTATATTCTTAATATTTTAAGCCATGGACACTCGTTTTTCCACTTTCTCTCTAAAAAAAAGAAATTTACTGAACTTTTTGAATTAATCTTTTGTTGATGTATTATTTCATCAAGGTTCCAATTTTTATGTTATTTTCTTGTTCCTAAATGGGACCTTTTGAATTTTTATTCAATTCCCTATCCTCATTAAGCATATCGATCCAATTATTAGGATTGTTAACTAAAAATAGGACTGTTAACTAAAAAAGGGAATAAAAAAAGAATCCATATTGAAATAAAAGATTATCCTTATAGGAATCTAGGAAATTGCTTCAAGATTCAAATAGGGATTTCTTTTATTGATAGAATTTTTTTCTCAATATATTTATCTCCATCGCTTCCCTCCTTCTACGAACCTCATTCTCCCCCTGTGTTGTTGCGAATTTCCTGTCCAAGGAAGAAGAAAGTGGGAATCTTCTTGGAAAAATCATCTAGGGTTGCAATTGACTTCCTTTTAGGGTTTAAAAAGCTTCCTTCTAGTGATCTTGACCTGAAAGAGTAAGAATCCTCTTCTTTCCTCCATTTATTTCTTTCTTATCTTTCCTCCTACCTTTCTCTAGGTTGGAACCTTGTTGTTCCACGGTAGAAATTTCTCTAAAGCTTTAAAACCCTACCTTTATTGCTCCTTATGCTTAGGGTTTGATCATTTGATGAAGAACAGTTCTAGATGGACGAGTTCATAGCTTATGCTTGGATTTCCTACCCTACCGGCTCGTGTTTTCTTCTATTTGGGAGTTTATCTTCTAATTAGAGGTAAGTTTTATAACTTTCTCCTTGTGTATTGCTTGCCATAAGCTTGCTAGTTCATGTTCTTGCTTGAGAATGATGATCCATGCACTAAAAAGCTATGCTTGACTTGCATTTCATTTTTCATAATGCTCCCTGTTCTGATTTCAGTTCTAGATAAAACTGTATTGATGTGTACATTCTTTCTAAGGTATAATATGACTTGGATCAGGTTGGTTTGACAACTATGGTTCTAAGCACCTATCAACCAATGGTCAATTTTAGGGCTTAAAGTCGATTTCTTCTATAAACACATGACTCAATGGTGGTACCATTGCAACAACTGATGGTGTTGTCTTCATGACAACTGATGGTGGTGACCAAGGGTGACAACTAACGTTCACCCCTTAGGTCAAGTGTTGGCCTAATTATAAGCTTAATGATCAACAACTAAGTACCCTAATGATGTCATCTATCAATGGTGACATTAGCTTGATATTCAATGGCGATTAATGAATATAGTTTTGATCTAACAACCTATGGTGACTTAATGGTAAATAGTGATGGTAGATCAGGTCCCCACAACCTATGATGAGTTAAGCATGTAGATGTATCATCAATTAAGCCTTAAACCAATGGTTTCTTGGGTCATTTGATGTAATGGTTGGACCTATACTCCAATTGAAGGCTTTAATATATGAACTTCATCCAATGGTTAAGATCTAATGATTCATCATCCAATAAATTGGAATGATTCCTAATGTAATATGTTGGTCCTAATAAAGTGATTTATATGGTCTCCTTTATAAGATATACTTAAGAAGCTCATTTATTGACAGCTTGTTTTAAATAAACAATCGCTTGTGGGTTTTACCCTACTCTCAATGGAAATTTTTATGTTGTTAATCAAGGGATGTCTAGGGTAAAATGGTGACTCTTTTTAGAGAACAACACAATGACTTCATAGGTGTTTTTTTCAAGATTTTACATATGCAAACTACCAATGGCTTTACCTTTTCAGCATTTAATGGTTAGAAGTTGATGCCTCAATATTCCTATTGTTTTGGGTGGAGCGTGTAGTGTAATGTTATGACTCTAATGATGAGAATTTGATGGTTCAATGCCTTAAACTTGTAGTAATACCCTTTCCCTCGTATGATTATGATTTATAATCACCATAATGAATTAATGGGTAACCCTAATGAGGTATAACTTGTTATACCTAGATTTAATATAACTAAATGATGGTGATTGGGTAAGAATAGTCCTTGAATGATTAATACAATCATAGAGTACTCTCTTATTATTGTTGAAACCCTAGTATGATATAATCTGATGGTTACACCTTGATTTCTGTGTGGGTTCATACTTGAGAATAGTATGGAATGTGATGGTGATGCTTCACCTTATGCATCCATGATCGAATGGGGATGTTGTGAGTTAGGGTTTGGGTATGAGTGCTGATTAGTAACATTAATATACTTTATCTTTTTTAACCTAACTCTAATGCAAATAGATAAAGATGAGTATTCATGTTTAACATTATTATATAATGGCATTATGGTGAAATAACCTCCTTAATATGATCATAACCTTAATGTGTTAATTGGTGGTTATCTTAGCGACATGGTTGATACTTTCTTATGCTAAACATGTGCATTATGAATATGATGAGGGTTAATCATATCTAGATTCCTTGCATGTTTATGTAATAAAGGAATGTTCTTAATGCTAATGTGACAAAGTGGATTATAGCATTATAATAAAGTAATTACACTTTTGCCCTCATTATATCAATTAATGGTCCAAAATTATTTTTCTTGGACTCTTAATCATTATTGAGACTCAAATCCAAGATATGGTGACCAATGTAGTTTTTATACACATTATAACACTTCAAATTGGATTCATTAATCACTTTGTCCAAAGAATCAAATTGGTCAATAAAACTTTGTATTTTGATTCTCAAACATTTTCTAGATATTCTCCACTTTATTTTGAATCTTTGGTCCAAATTTGAGGTCATTTGGACATTCCTATGATTTTCTATGAATTTTGGAAGTTCTGTGTGAAAAATCCCTTTTTAATTGCCTTTTCTGACCTCTTCCCGGTCAACAATCCACGATCTAAGGCAAGGGATGGACATCGGCCCTTGGATCAGCTAACCACGGATCGTGGCCCTGATACATTGGTTAGGAGGTCATCCCCTACCTCCCGCAATCAGCAGAGTGGGGGGAACGGAACGACCAAAGTGCAATTGGCTCGTTTGGACTCTGTTTTGAAAATCAAATCAAACATGAATACTCACCCCGCCAATCCGAACTTACCTAGCCCTTTTTCCCCCTCAAATTGGCACTTTTCAAGAAACAGATTGAAGCTATCCCTTGGTCGCCGCCATGGTTTTGCAGCTACTGAAAACCCTAGATCTACCCCTCCTCGACGCTATAAAATGGGCCTCCTAAGATCGTCACCACTCCACATTGCTAGGATGATCGCTCCTGCTCTGTTTCTTGGCCTCAAACGCCCCGAATACCTTTCCGAACTCCTGCTACTTCAAGAAGCACCGCCGCCAAGCCTGGTTGGGCATCCTTCCTCCTCACCCCTTCTCCTCTTTTTTGGGACCCCATTAGGTTCGTGGGGCCAAGACGAGCTCAACCGGCCTTCTCGCACTCCCTCCTTCCCTCTCATGCTCCCGGAACTCCTCCACTCTGGCAAGACCTGCCGCCCTGACTTCGTGGCTCACGCGAGGCCTGTGCGGATGGGGGACCGTCCCTGTGAACCGCCAGTCAAAGCAACTTTGACCCGGTCCAAAGGTCCAATGAAATCCGTGATCAGACTCGTTTGAACCCAGAATTTGAGCCTTGAACCGGATCCTAAACCAAGAAAGCCACCCCTCATGTGTGGCTCCATCTCGGCCATCCCTGGTGCATCTGATGGCCATCCTTTTTCCATATTAAGGTATTTTGCCTCCTCTCTGCTCGAAATTGCAACAAATGTTCAGATCTTGTTTTAATTGTAGAAAATCCATCCTAACTCCAAATAATTCGAACAAGTAGTCAATCTTGATCAGAAAAATCTAGTAAACCTTTTAAAAATACATGTGGAGTTTAATTCGTTATGGGTCTGACTGATATCCCTATATTTTATCTCTTACTTATTTAGTTTTATCAAATGCCTCAATAGTGATGTTAATTCTTGGAAAACCTAATATCTGACTCTTGAAATACAAATCTAGATCCAAACTAGTTGACTTTTGAAAATGAATCATTAGTGATCTAGATCTAATTACTTGATTCAATCTTGATTATCATCTTTATGAATAATGAATCTTGACATGGATCTCAAATCTTACAAAACCCTTGATATATTTGACCCATCAACCTGATATGGAATTCCAATGATGCTAAGTATCATGAGGATGATCTAGGAACTGATGATGACTTGGATAATGATCATAAACTAGGGTTTACACACATGATCCTAGAAACCTAGGAAAGTCATTCACACTCGAAGATACTTGATATTTGAAATAATGATGGACAAATTGAAATATTGGTTGATCATAAGTGGATGACCTAACCCTAAGGTTGACCTAGGAAAGTGTAACCCTAATCTTGAATATTACAACATGATATCCAAATATCTTGATCTTGACCCTTGATCCAAATATTGTGTTTTAGGATCTAACTCGAAGGATCGACCTATTACTCATGATCTATACTCGAAATCTCAGTGAAAGGTACGCTATTATATAACTCTTCCTTGATTGTATTGAAGATACTTTTATGTATCTCTTGACCGTATGCTTGGCTATGTACTTGGATGAGCTATTGTTCCCTATGACTAGTCTTTTGTTTTCTATACTATATTTTGAAAAACATGAAAACATAAATTGCATGCCCATTATGACTGCTCGTATATTGATAATGATGATGATATTGATAATGTTGATAATGTTGATATTGAGTGCAACAACCCACTCATTTGGAGGTGGGACTTGTACATTGGCTTCCTATGTTCCTATGGTGAGAAGGGGCCTAGTGAACTTCCCCATCGTGTTGGGGTAATAGAGTCACACAAAATATATAAGCATGCTTCTCGAATTACAGCATAATGGGAACTCATAATAAAAGTTGAATTGCTTGAAAAACTTGTCGAATAAATGTTGGATTTGCAAATTGCTTATTATTCTTTGAAATATAAGTCATGCCAAGTATACTTATTTTCTTATAAACTGTTTTTCTTGATTTTGATAGTGTACCGTGCAATTGCATGATTGTGTCTTGATTTTCTTGATTTTAGGCAATACAAATGGAATATTGAATAAAATCACTTCCGCACTCACACACTCTGATGACAAAGATAAATCGGATATATCTCCATATTGGGTTAGTTTGTTTTCAATTATCCAGTTTTTGAGTTATTTATTTCTTATTTTATATGCCAGTGTGATTGATCTTATGGGGCCACTCAGGGACGGGCGCTTCAATCCCTTTTCTACTGTCTAGGCAGTGGGATTGGGATTGTGGTAAGAACAGTTCTGTGACAGCTAATATAACCCTGCTATGATTGTTTATGAATATCTCCTAGCTCGTTAATGCAATATTGTACTGATCCGGTGTATTATATGTAAGTGATGTTGTTGAGCCTTGTTACAAGGCATGCAAAGATAATGATGATCTTGTAGGTAATAGTATTATGGTCTTAATGACCTTTGGGCATGGTTGAGCCCTGAATGAGGTGTAATCCTCTTATGTTGATAAGGGTTGATATCATGTGATATTGTGAAAAGGATTTATATCTTCTGATAGTATGATGACTAGTGTAGTCTCATGAATGGCAAGTGAATAGTACCATGTGATGTTGAGACAAGAAATTATGTTTCACACATTTTATATCTTTTAAAGTTGTGATATTTATATGGTTGCTAGAAGTGAATTAGGGTTTGTATGTTCACTTATTTAATGCAGCCTTAATTCAATCAATTGGCATAACTAATCAAGTGCAACTCTAATCATGTAGTGCCATGTGTCTTATATCCATATTCAGTGTCAGAACTTGTTGAATGGTGAAATGGGCATTCCTAAGGGAAACTCGGAGCGTATATTGTTGAGTATGTGTGGGTGGCAAGTTGAGGATATATCCTTGTCATCCACAATGCAAGTTATGGAGGATGGCTATGGTCATGCCTCAGACATTTGATGTGATTGAGGACAATTGTGGTTGTAACTCGGATTAGAGGGTTGTGTATACGCTGGTTTCTAGTGCAATGACCTATACCAAGGGTAGACTAGTGGTTAGCAACTTGACTATATGTCACTGTAGTGGCAGCTTTGACTAATATGTCACTGCCTTTTTACTCGTATGACTGAGGGGAAGAGATCTTAGGATATCAACACTCTTCGATCTTGTACGTAACCGAATAGCCCTTTACAAGGGTCGGTTGGACTTTGGGTGGTACAACTTAAACTCCCCAGGGTGTAATAAAAGATGTAAGATAGTCGTCTAGCATATTTGTTTAGGGTTATACATAATGCTTCAAATTGTATGATAACCCTTGTTTGCTTTCTTTTCACTGAAATCATGTATAGTACAATAAGAGGTAATGGATATGATTATGTTGTAGTTATTCTCATGTTGTAAACATGCTTATGTTGTCAAATATACTGACAATTATGGTTAAGATGATGTTTCTAGCTATGTTTAATATTGCTAGCCATCCAATGTAATTAGAAATGCTTAAATTTCTAATCATGCCTATGTAGTTAATTATGATGTTAGTTCTACTTATGATATATATTTGTTCCCTTTATTTGAGATGCCAATATTGACAGCCATGTTATGTTACTAGACATATTCATGATGTTAGAGATGCTCATGTTGCTAGACTCCTTATATTGTTAATAGGGATATGAGAATAGTCTAGCTAATGAAGATAGTTACTATCTGCTCCTTTATGTATTTTGTTAATCATCAGTGTTGTTGAGCTTATTTGTTATATATGTTAAACTGCTTGAACTATCTCATTACCTAAAAATGTTGGAATCAATAAATGTTGTTGGGGGTTATATCTCTTGCTAGGACATGGGTGTCACCCTTGTGGTTCGCCACAATTTTTTAGGTAATCAGAAGTGACAAAAATAAACCCATGGCAGCAAAGAGGAGCTATAGTAATGAATCTATGAGAAAGTTGATTAGATGTCTAGTGTGTCCTAGAGTCATCCATGTACTCTCAAGTCTTGGAAGGAAAAGTTTGTATATGGTGTTTCAAATGAATCAGAATTTTATTAGCATGTTAATGCTTGTTTGTGTGGCATATACAAATATTGTTCTCTTGTGTATATATGTTGTGGCTAAGGCGATAGAACAATTTGTATCAAATTCTTGTCATAGTATGGATACAAGAAAGATATTGGGATGTTATGCAAATGTTTCTAAGCGGGTGTTGATGTTGAAATCGGTTTTAGTTTACCCATATTTTTGGAACAGAGCTTCCCTAAGTTACAACTCTAGAAATAATAAAATATGTTGTATCTCCACATTATATTATATCATTTCAAATTTTATAGAAATACTTTGCCTCTTCTAATAGCATTAGAAATCCATCCTAATTGTGAAGCCATAGACTCACAAATGCACCTTATACCCTCATCTTTTTTTCCATCCATCTTCCCCCATCATTAGTGTCACCAGGCACTATGGTAGTATGTCAATTCATGAGCAACCCATAGAAGTTGTTGCTACCAATAACCCCACTTTGACTCACATCAAGCATCATCCTACCCCTTTGCTCCTTCAATAGTTTTTGTTTCCTCCATATCTTCTAATGAAAGGGATCGATGGTGGAGCGATTTCGGAGGCGTTATTAGGGGGTATGATATGAACACAATGATGTCCATCCCAAGGAGGTTGTTCATGTGTAGTCATTGCAACCCATAGAAATGGTCAATGTGACGGTGGAGATCATGGAACAAAATTTCAATCGAAATTGCAAAATTTTGATAGAAATCATGCTTTTATGGCAACTGAACATCGAAACGCAAAAATGCAGGGAATCTAACCAAATTTCTTGAAATTTTAACCTAGGTATAAAATTTTTCCAAATAGAGTGAAACTTCACGACAGAAAGCCCAGTTTGGGTCATAATTTTGCAAATTGGCACGGAAACACAACTTGAATTTTGAGAAATTTGTTCCTAGGACTGCTAATACTACATCTTGGGTATTTTGGCAAAAAAAATTAACTCTCTTGCTTCTAAAGGCTATTTTTCCTAATCTTAAGGTATGTTTACCCTATCCCTAGATCATCGAGACATCACCTTCATCAGTTTAATCTTCTACAGAGATCTAGAGAAATACTCTGAAAATAAAAAATTTCTTTCTTGGATCTATGTAAATATATATAAATGTACCACATAACATAGTTAATGCTAACACTAGACTTATACACATTGTAGTTCATAAGTTTGTGACTTGTAGTTGTAAGTTTTAAATTCTAAGTTGTAACTTGAAGTTTAAAATAGTCAAACTTACTAGCAGACTTGACATTTCTGTTCATTTGTGCACTCACTCATCAAGACATGGATCTCACCATGACCTATAAACATATAAGTTTATTATATAGTCTAGTGTGTTTATATCTAAACATTGTGTTTGCATAATTTCAAAACTTAATTCCTTCATTTTGCCATTGAAATTGTCCTCAATATTTTGTCAAAATTGTTCAGTTTCCTTCACTTACAAGTGTGGGAGACCCCCCACACACACATCCAATATGAAATAGTATTGCATAATTGAGTAGATCCTAGCGTTCAGATTGTCCTGGTAAATTTTCATGATTTAATTCGCTTATTTGATTGTCAAAATCATTAGGGGGCGTAAATATCAAAATTTATACAAATTTGTTTGCACATTTATGTTTATAGGCCATCGAATACGGCATCAAAATTAGACATTTAGTTCTATGGCGGAGATTGCATGGGGTAGCAACTAGCTACCACACCCAACATCACTACTGGATATAGAAAAAAATGAAGATGAGAGAGTGAAAAAGGAGGGATTTTATGACATAAATTTTCCACTTGATATAGATTTCTAGTGTGGATATTTGTGTGGTCTTTGATACAATGGAACATAATCATTCCATGGTGTAGAGAGCATGCCATCCTTAAGAGAAACATTTGTTTGCATGCACAAAATTGTTGCACTTTGAATGGGGGCAATATGAGATCGATGAATTATAGTGTCAAGCATAACTAGACAATTTTAAATGCCATTCATAGAGACTTCCCCTCCAACAAACACCCTTTCATTCAATTTTCAACACTTCTCTCATCCTTCAAAATATAATAATTAGTAGTATGTTATTTCTCTAGGAATGCTTATAATCCATTTATAGAAGTCAATCATACTTCTTAAGGCAACAAGGCACTATGACACCTTGACGTCTAGGCCCTAGCGCTAAGGCAGCCTAAAGTGTGTTCTAGTTTCATACCTTTTTTCTATATATACATATGATATATTGTTATTGGAAGTATTTCTAACCTATATATAATATTGATCCTCATATGCATAGTATATTAGTTTGTTTTAGAGTAGAGCCTTAAAATAAGTTCCAAGATAAACTCCAACAAGAGAAATATTTTAAAAGCGTAAATCAATACAAACCTGATATATCAGTAATAAAGGTATAAATCCCACAAAATAGATAAATTGGGCCTCTCACACGGATTGCTATCTTTAGTTGAATAATATTATCTTGAAAAGGATTTTGATAGCTACATAGGGGATTAAGAACCTACCAAATGACTCAAGGCACACACTGGTCAAGGTGTAGGTGAAGGCACACCTCTTCAGGCGCATACCTTGACAAGTATCATATCAATCCACTTGTTTCTAAAAAGTAATAAATTATATACAATACAATTATAGATGCTCTTACAATTAACTAAGTTAACTTGTTTGAAAATTTGTATTTTCAAAATCAATTCAAGAGAATATTTTAGAAGAGTTTCACCTTCCCTATTTCTACTCCATTATGAACCTATCCACAACTTTTTGTTGAAGATACATCATTGTGGAACGTTGCCAATAAAGAAGCTTCCTCCGTTGGTATTCTACTTTATAAAACTTGGTTCACATATTCCATATTATATATTTTTACATATTAAATTGCCTTGAGAAGCATCAATGCTGATAGGTAATGACATTACTTACTCAATCCATCAATTGTAAAAAAACGAAATTCTTATAATATCGCTTGCTCTTTTGACTTGAAGACATCCAAGACCCTAGGATGTCTAGGCGGCTATAGTTCCTTTTTCCTCAAGGGTGCCAAGGGAGCCTAGGTTGTCTCTGCTACTTTAAGTTCTAGCTTAGAATTTAAAGCTTCTAGATACAAGTTACAAACTTAACTACAACTTGTATAAGTCTAGCATTAGCATTTAACTAGGTTACATGGGACATTTATACATATATCAAACAAAGAACTCTATATTATTTTCAGATTATTTCTCTAGATCTCTATAGAAGAGTGCAAAAATTGAAGAGTGATGTATAGGTGGTCTAGGAATAGGAGAAACATACCTTAGAATCAAGAAAAATAGCCTCTAGAAGTAAGAGATTCAAAAAATTTGCCAAAATACCCAAGATGTAGTAGTAGCAACCATAGGAACAAATTTCTCAAAATTTTAAGTTTTGTTTGTGTGCCATTTTGCAAGTTATGGCCCAAAATGGGCTTTTTGCTGAGAAATTTCTCTTTGTTTGACAACATTTCGCCCCTAGGAGTGGATTTTTTGCAAAATTTCATCCCATTCCCTACATTTGTGCATTTCGATGTCCGATGCCCAATCTCGATCAGTTTTTTTTTCATGGTTAGGAGGATGAAACAATAAGAACTAGGAAGAGAAGTAAGGGTGGGAGGAACAAGAATAGAGAAGCAATAGCAATAACAAAATGGGAGTATTGGAGGAGACCAAAAGAATAAGAAAAGTGAAAACCGAAAATCCAACAAATAATAGCAATATTGTTGCTTGGTGAAGGAAAAAAGAAATCAATGAGCATGAAGGTAATAGTGGAGCAGAAGTTGTTTGATAACAGTGGAGCAGTAACTCTGTAACATAGCATCAATTTTGTTTCTTGGTAGAGAAAATGTATGAAAAAGAAATATATGTGGAGCAAGAAACAATGTTTTTGCTTGGTGGAACTATGGAAAAAAAGTTATTGAGGAAGAACCAATATAAAAAAACTCATAAGGTCATGGGACAATGAGAAATATATATATATATATATATATATATATAACAAAAAATAGGTCATGTTAGGCCCAACTAACGATCCAGGCCCACCATCTAGGCACCAAGATGGTTGTTCAAACAACCTAAACTAGGTTGGGAGCCTAAGATCTGGAGTCCAGGTGGTGGCGATAGAAACTAAAGTCCAAGTGGCCACCTAGGATTTGGAGTCCAAGTGGCCGCCTAGGCAGGCAACTGTAGAACTATTAATCCAATTTCTTAATGTTGCACACTTCAAATGAAGCCATTCTGCAATTTCTCCTAGAAAGTTTACATCCTATGGCCAATCTCGTGCATTTTTCTAATTTCATTAATGCACTTTGTTGCAAAAATCTGCATAATATAGTCTGCAAACATGAAGTGCAATGTCAGGACTTTTAGGTATATTACATATCTATTTTTAGACATGAACTTGTTCCAACATGTATATATAATTAAACTCATGGGTAACATGCATATTATCTAGATGATATGCTAATATTTACAAAGACATGATATATAAATGTTTCACATGATTTCTTTATATGCTTATATAACAATTAACAAGTATGCATGGAACAAAATTTCAATCGAAATTGTGAAATTTTGAGCGAAATTTCTGATTTTTTTTCAATCGGACATTGAAACGCTGGTACGCAGAGATTGGTCCATCTTTTCATGAAACTTTTGACCCTAGGTGTGAAATTACACAAAAGAGGGTGAAATTTCGCAGCAAAAAGGCCAGTTTGGGGTGTAATTTTGTGAAATAGTACAGAAACACGGCTTAAATTTTGAGAAATTTGTTCCTAAGGCTGCTAATACTACATCTTGGATATTTTGGCAATTTTTTTGAATCTCTTGCTTCTAAAGCCTATTTTTCTTAATTCTAAGGCATGTTTCCCCTATCTTAGACCATCTATACATTACCTTCATCAATTTCGAGAAATTTATTCCTAAGGCTGCTAATACTACATCTTGGGTATTTTGGCAATTATTTTTCAATCTCTTACTTCTAAAGCCTATTTTTCCTAATTCTAAGGCATGTTTCCCTTATCTTTAGACCGTCTATACATTACCTTCATCAATTTCTACACTCCTCTATAGAGATATGGAGAAATACTCCAAAAATTACAAAGTTCTTTCAAGGATCTATGTATAAATGTCCCATGTAACATTGTTAAATGTGAACATTAGACTTGTACAACTTGTAGTTCATAAGTTTGTAACTTGTAATTGTAAGTTATACATTCTAAGTTGTAACTTGAAGTTTTTAATAGTCTAACTGTTCATTAGACTTGCCATTTCTGATCATTTGTGCACTCACTCATCAAGACATGGATCCCACCCTAACCTCTAAACATATAACTTTTTTATATAATCTAGTATATCTATGTCTAAACATTGTGTATGCAAAATCTCATAATTTAATTTTTCATGTTGTCATCAAAATTGCCATCGAAATTATGTCAAAATTATTCAGCTTCCTTCACTTAAAAATGTGGGAGACCCCCCACACATATCCAATATGAAATATTATTACATATTTGAGTAGATCTTGGTGATTAGATCGTCCTGGTAAATTTTCATGATTTTATTCACTTATTTAGTCGTCGAAATTGTTAGGGGCCATAAATATCAAAATTTCAGTCAAAATTTTAAAAAATTTATATTTCTGGGCCATCGGACATGGCATCGAAATCAGATATTTAATTCTATGCAAGTATGTGATATTTAAAAAAAATCCCATATGTTGTGTTTATAACACTCACACTGCAAGTATGTGATTAATTAGTGATCGATTGTGTTTTATGCTTTGAGTAATCTCATTTAGTGTAACAGGTTCTCACAAATATCCACTCCACTGATGGTATTAGTCCAAGTCACAACCACAAAAGTGTTAGTCAAGTCCTTCTCGTTCCTTCACTCCGAACACAACCAGAATGAGTTTCATCAAAGTGAAAACAAGATCCTTTGCTAATTAGTGTGAATTTTGTTAAGTGCTCATGTAGTCAGTCCCACAAGTTAATCACTAAAATGGTCGATTTGTGTTAATGTTTATGTTGTATAAAAACTTGTTGATTGATTGGACAGGTAGTCACTCGACTTGGTTTTAGATTTGTGCATGTTCTAAAGTCCCACCGCTCTGCATGGTGAGTGAGCTGGTTGGTTGTCTTTCTACTTGGTGCCCTGGTGCTTGAAGAGTCAATCGAATCACAAAGTAAGCCAACCATCTACCTTTAGAACTTGTTCATCTGATGATCATAAAGTTGATCAACTCATTGAGTGAGCAATTTGGATCACTTGTAGCTTGACTTGAGAGATGATTCCCAATTGTTCAACTTGCTGCAACAACCTCTTGATTAGGAGATATCAAGTTTTTTGTCTCATGTTGAAGGTTAGTCGATAGTGAAACCTAACCCTAACCCTAGCTTGGGGCACGTTAGACCCTTGGCTAATAGCCAGGGTAGTGTTGCACGTTATACCTTGGTGAGGATGTGTTGTGCTTGGCCGATAGGCCTCTATTGAGGGGCATTACCCTTCCCGATACCACCTTAGTGAGGGTTTCCCTACCCGTCACACTTCTAGTGAGGGTAGCAGGCTTCCTACCTAGTAGTCCTTCATCGTGAGATCGCATCTTTGTTGATAATGAACAATGGAAGTTAGTTTGAAACATATGCTATGTTGGGTGTTTAAAGATGATGCCAAGATGCTTGCTTCTGTTTATAAGGTAAAAAGCATGGATGGATGCCCATGATTTGATAACAATAATATAATTGAAATAATATATGCTTCATACGATTATGATCATGACATGTGCATCTGCAAACCCTAATAATATGATAAACATAAGAGCTATGTTTGGTGATTTTTAAGTTATCTCTGTTGAGGAGCATACTAACCATGCAGGTGTATCAAGTGAATTCATAGCCAGGTAAGGGCTATGAGGTATATATGTTTGAATAGCACTGCATTGTGATGATCACTCTTATTGATGAGATAACATGCATCACATGTATGATGTGATAGGTCTGAGGACCTAATAAAGGCTAAGTGCCTAGTTGAGGTGTTATCCTCTAATGATGAGATCATGGATTGTTATCCCAAGTGATGATGTAATATGATGAGAATGCCTTAAGAGGCAGTGGTTTCCTGTGGTAAGGGATTGAGATCTTGGGATAATGTGATGGTGGTAGTAATAATGTAACTTAATGTTATGTATGTGTTACAACCTGGATGCCTCAACAATCCACTTAAAATATACTAACTAATTACAGTGGAACATATTATGTAGATTGCCTGGGCCATAGATCCATCATCGTCAGTAGTGGGTGATGTGAAATAGGTTCTCCTGCGGGTTAGCCTGGAAGCACATATTCTTGAATATGTGTGGTTTCTCCTAGCCGAAAATGAGGAGGTTAGAGTGCAACTTCGGTTGTAGACTCCAGAGCACGGTTTCAGGCACGTAGCTCAATATGTTGGAACATGGTGAATGTGTGATGAGAAAGCATGAATGCGTTTATGGCTCATAGCACGGTGAACATGCCCATGGCTCAGTTTCACTAGCGCCAATACTTGTACCAAGGTGGGCTAGGTAGAGGGTAGCCTGACCTTGTGGCAAAGGCCACTTAAGCATGAGACTACGATCCTGCTTGTTTTGCACTCATGCACTGACCACGAGGTGGGGAGGTCGTGAAGTCCGACTCTTCCATCGACCGTTTATGGCACCAGCTTGGGTTTCACAACCGAATGTTGGATTTGAGCGGTACAACTCACTTCCTCAGGGCATAATGATATGTAATTCAGCCGAATAGTATTTATTGCTTAAGGTAAAATACAGAACATTGATTGAGGCCTTGTCTGTACAGTTGACCTTGTTATACCTTGTAGTTACTCATTTGTTCCTTATATTATCTGGTAAGATCTTATAAGGCTTATCTTGTCAATCATGTTCCATAAAGAAATACTTTGTTATTTGCCTCTCAGATATCTTGGTAAGCTTGCTCAATATGCTACTCTTATCATATGCTTTATCAGTTATCTACTGTTGTTGTTTTAACCTTTTTGAGGTTTTATAGTTTTGGCGGAGAGTTATGTTTCTCGTTGGGACTGTGTGTCTCACCCCGTTGGTTTACAACCTTTTTAGGTGATCGTGCTAGACATGGTGGTGATCACGAGGTTGCGGCCGAGCATCAAGAAGAGCAGTAGAAGGCAAGAGATGGATATGTTGCTGTTTTGGTTGTTTTGTAGTAGAGTCCTAGAGTCATCCCTGTACTCTCAGGTCCTCAGAGGTGTTTTGACATTGTTTTACTATGTGTATATGATGAAGCTTTGTATATCATGTTGTCGACTGGATGTGGCCCATTGTGTATGTATAAATAGGTGATGAACTCATGTGTTACCAGGACAGCTACTCTTATAAGTTGTGGACACGTATCAAGGCTTGGAAAATGTTTGTATAACATGTCTTCTTGCAGGATGAGGAGTTGTATGTAATTGTTTCTTTATTTATCAACTTTCCGAAATTGATTTTAATTAACCCGTGTTTTTGGTAATAGGTGGTTTATGGTGTTTTCCGCACATTTTCATGTGGAATCTCGTTCTCTGTGTGATAGTGGGATGTGTCGCCACAGTAGGAATCCTTCTATCGAGTATTTCCTTATTTTCGTATGTCCTTATTTTGGTTTGAATACAAAAGATTCTCTAGACAAGTTTGATCAGAAATCTTACAAGGCTTTCTTTCTTGTCTATAACACTACTAGCAAGGCTTATAGAGTGTCTAATGTTGATCTTGCCAAAGTAGAAGAATATATAAATGTTAAGTTTATTGAGAATAACCCATGTATTCCCAAAGATATTGTTCTAAATGATGATGTTATAGGTGAAGTAATTTCTATTCTAAAAGAGCTCAACATCACCCAAAAGGAAAAAGAGGTGGTCATTCACGAAGAAGAGCTTTTTGAATAAAAGAAGGATCCAACTCCCCAGTTTGCAAAGAATCATACAAAAGAGCTGATTTTAGGTGATCCATTTGAAAGAGTGAAGACGCAGGCTGCATTCAATAAGGAACAAGCCAACAACGCCTTCATCTTACAACTTGATCCAAAGAATGTCAAGGAAGCTCTTGGGGATGATGAGTGGATCCTAGCTATGTAAGAAGAGTTGAAGCAATTTGAAAAGAATTATGGACCCTAGTGCCAAGACCAAGTGATAGAAAGATAATTAGCACCAAATGGATCTACCACAACAAGCTTGTTGAAAGCATCAAAGTGGTAAGGAACAAAACAAGGTTAGTGGATCAAGGCTACAATCAACATGACGGTATAGATTTTAATGAAATATATGCACCTATAGCTAGACTTGAGTCCATTCGTATGTTTCTTGCCTTTGCTAGTTATAAAAACTTTCTTCTGTATCAAATGGATGTTAAAAGTGTGTTTTTAAATGGTACAATTGAGGAGGAAGTGTATATTGAACAACCTCCTAGCTTTGAATATGATAGCTTACCTAACCATGTTTATTTGTTGCAAAAAGCTTTCTACGGACTCAAACAAGAACCTCGCTCATATGAGAAATTAAATAACTTTTTGTTATATCATGGGTATATCATGAACAAAGTATATTCTACCTTAGTTTTAAAGCACACTTCTAACAATTTTCTTATCATTCAAATATATGTTGATGATATCATTTTTAGCGGAACTAACCTTGATATTTGTAAAGAATTTAGTGATCTTATGCAGAGTGAATTTGAAATGAGTGTGATGGGTGAGCTCACGTTCTTCCTCAGCTTTAAAATCAAGTAAAATAAATATGGGAACTTCATCAACCAAGACAAGTACACAAGTGAGCTTTTAAGAGCTTTGGGATGCAGAACACCAATCCAATGGACACACCCATGTCAAATACCGCCAAACTTGACAAAGATGAAGAATGTGAGAAGGTAGATGAGAAGCTTTATAGAGGTATGATCAGAAGATTACTTTACTTAACTACCTTTAGTCCTGATATAATGTTTAGTGTTGACTTATGTGCTCACTTTCAATCAAATCCTAAGAAATCACATCTTATTGTTGTTAAGAAGATTTTAAGGTACTTAGCCAAACCCAAATTTTTGGACCATGGTATCTCAAGTCAAGGGATTTTACTCTTACTGCTTATAGTGATGTGGATTACACAGGGTGCTTGATTGATAGAAAGTACACAAGTGGCACTTGCTTTCTCCTAGGACCATGTTTGGTGTCTTGGTTCTTTAAGAAATAGAGCACAATGGCATTATCAACCATTGATGTTGAATATATTATAGCCGGGAGTTGTTGTGCCCAGGTCCTATGGATAAAGCAAATGTTCCCAGATTTTAACATTCATTTTGATGCTTCTTCTATCTATGGTGATAATACTAGTGAAATTAGCTTGTCATATAGTCCTATCTTGCATAGTAGAGCTAAGCATATAGAGGTTCGCCCTCATTTTCTTCATGATCACATTGCCAAAAAGGATATTCATATCACATATGTGGACAAAGAAAATTAGTTGGTGGACATTTTTACTAAACTTCTAGCTAGAGAGTAATTTAACTTTATTAAATCTAAACTGCTCATAATTTCTTTTAATGAACCTGATATGCCTTCTAGCTAGTTGTCATCTATCCTATATGTTTTGTTTATGTTTTTTATTACTATTGCTTGTTAGTATGATAAAAATTAGTTTTCATGTTCTTTTTGTCTTTTTTCTCTTATTTTTGGGTATTTTTTGCAAACGCTTATTTTTTTTCAAAATAGTACCCAATGATTGTGATATGTGCCTAAGTATGTTCAAAATGCAAAATGGACTTGAAATATAAATTTAATTAGCACTTAAATGGCTAGAAATTAGAATTTCTAAAGTTGGTTCAGGTTGACCATCGATCGAGTTACCAACTCGACCGATCAGTGGCCGAGAGCTTTTTAAAGAGCCTCTCAGTTGAGTTTCTGAGTCACAGAACTCGACAGATGGTTGAGCTGGATAAAACATAAGTTAGGTTCGATTGACTTTTCTCCCTCTCAACTAGAGAAAAATCTACCGATCCAACCTCTAGATCCATCAAGCTCTCAACTCAAACCCTGACCTTCCTCTCCCTAGCCCTAGTTCAACCTAGATCGACCTTCCTTGACCTCCTTCCTATCAACCCTAGGTCAATGGATGAGTTTTGGTGGTGTCGTTCTTGGTTTTGCTCTCTGTTTCCTCTCCATTTCGTCTCCATGGCATCCAATAGGAGAAAGAGGGCCTCCTAGCTAGTGCATCTTTATCTTCGTCCAACTTTCACTTGATTCCATTTGATGACACTTTCTTCATCTCCAATCAGGCTCTTAATCGGTACAAGGAGCTCCTTCCTAGGAACCCCTTTCCATTTCATGTCTTGTTTGAGCCATGCCCACAAAGACAAGAGGTCATAGATCAAGTAGCTGAGTTGTTTTACGACCACAACCTCTCCGCCTTGTGTACATGTCGAACACTTGTGCTACAACAATTCCATAATTATCACAAAAGTCGTTCATGAATTCTATGCTAACTTGCAATGAAATTATGACACACTCGTACCACCACCCAATACTCAAGTAGTCATAACTTCCATGATCACCGGGAAGAAATTACAAGTCTCTAAGGATACCCTGAATATCTTCTTTTTGGGTACTGAAGTGACTGATACCTGGCAAAAGGACTATCCCGAATAATTTGACCTAGTCGAGTCTGAGGCCTTCTAGAAGCAGTATGATCTTACTCTCCCTAACATTCATAAGTTCTCTAAGAAGCATGAATTCCCATATAGGAATAAGTGTACCCTTCCCTCCTCTACCTTATATCTCATAAGACGCATACTTGCCTTAGTTGTTAACTACAATATTTATCCAAAAAAATCAGATTGAAATTGCAGAAAATATTGCGGTCATTATGTACTGTCTTTTGAAGAACATAGGAGTCAAGTGGGAAAGATACGTTCTCCACCATATGACCTATTTTGACTCAGGAAAGAACACCCATGGTACCCACCCTTCCTACCCAGCCCTGATCTATGGTCTTTTCCAGCTTGCCACTGGAAAATCTCTTTTCCATGACCTACACTACAAACCTACCCAGAAAAGAGTTTGCATTAGTGAGACCACACTTCAGAAGTTTGTGCCTATCCCATACTCTACCACACATGGTGCCTCTACCTCTACCCGAGAACCTCCACCACCTCAGCCTACCCGACCTACCCACACCTCATTCTATGTATCTAATTAAACCCTTATGGGTTACATTATGCATCAATAGGCATACAACCTTTAGGTTCAGGAGCACATGCATCAGGACCTCTGTGCCATCATGTCCAACATGAGCATGTCTTGTACTCACCCTTATCCTTCCTACCAATCCTACCCAGGAGGTGACTATGCATCCTATGCATGATTTTTACCCTATCCCTCCACCTGCTGCTTCTGCTGCTACACCCTCTACTATTGGTGGATTTGCCCCTGGAGCACTACCTCTGACAGCTGGCCCTTGGCCACTCTGCTTGCTAGTCTTGGCAGTTCTACTCCTTCCTTCCCACGGGCCGATGAGCTCTATGCTCTCGGCATGTCTTGGGATGAGTAGAATGCCTATTGTCCCATTTGAGATTTTAGTTCTCTTGCTGATGAGAAGATGTCAGACCAAGTTGATGAGGAGGCCGGTGTTGATGAGGAGGCTGATGAGGATGATGGTGATGCTTCCAATGATGGCTTTGATGGCTTTGTTAGTGCCTCCAGTGATGAAGGTGATGTTTTTCTCTCTACTGTACCTTCAGATGAAGATGATGACTATGAGCTAGAAGCTTCTGATGCCGATGATGACGCTGATGATATTGTGGACATAGATAGCTTAGATGTTTAGTTTTTCTAGTTTTTAGTCTATATATTGATCATATATATCTTTCTAGACTATTTTATATTACAAATATATGAGCACATTTTTTGAGTTGTACTATTTTTTATCATCTAGTTTTCATCATTTTGGGTTGTAGTTGTTTTTTGAGAACATGCTTTCTGGGTTGTAATCTTAATCCTTTGTACATTTACTCTTTGATTTACTATATCTCATAAGTTGGTTCCACATATATCATATTTTGATTATGACTTAGATTGTTTGTTTCTCTCGTCTTTTTTTGGTAAATACTCTAAGATTGTATGTTATGGATGTATGTTTGATTGTGTTTGGAGAAGACGTGTTTATGTGCTCTTCTACCCCCTTCCTTTTTGATAATGTCAAAAGGGAGAGAGAAGTTAAATGTTTTGAAGCTCAACCATATTGTTTTTACTGCCTATATGTTCTTTTCTTATTCATTATATGTTTTATCATGTGACTTGCTAAAGGACCGTGTAGTATATATGTAATGTTGCTTTGTGCATATAGACTAACTATGCAGGTAAGAGTAAGCATAGATTGAGGGGGAGTAATTCACATTGTTTAAATCATGAAACCCCCTGCAATTCATAAGGCAAAGGTATAACTTTACATATCCTTTTCAATAGATTGAGGAATGGTTTGTCATTGTCAAAAAGGGGCAGAATGTTGACTTGAGAGTTATACATTGCCCATATTTTGATAATGACTTAACCATTCCATTCCTATTTACCTAATATGTTTGTTCAAGATTGATTTCAAGCTTGAGGTACATGAAAATGATCAAATTACACAAGCCCTAGCTTGTTCAAGTTCAAGTCAAAAGAAATGCAAGTGCACATTTTGAAAAATCACTCCAACTGACCTTAGATAATTTTTGTAATACTTGTATTGATGATATGACTTGTAACTAAGATGAGAAAAAACCAGGGACACTTAATTCCAACATTTGGTCGCTCAAAAATCAAATTAGAAAATTTGTCACATGTTGTTTATTGGTCGAGTTGGAAACTCGACCGATCCAGTGATGATTTTCTGAAGAGACCGATCGATCGAGTTGCAGACTCACAGAACTCGACCGACCGACTCACTAAGCAAAATTGATTTTAACTTATCGGTCGAGTTTCCCAGAACAAACTCGACCAATAGATTGAAAATTGGCTTTGTCTCTTAGTGGATCGGTCAAGTTACCTTTATTGAAACTCGACCAAATATATTGTACAGAAAATGTAGAAAAAGTTATTATAAGCGTTGGAGAGTTGTTTTGAGGAAGAATAGATCTGTTGTAACTTAGAAAATGTCTATATTTCTCCCTTAAGTGATCCCACACTCAAGGGAACACCCCCAGCTACAAATAGGACCCCTTGGAGTGTGTTACAACTCCTTGAGCCCCTTTCTCTCTCTAATTTACATAGCATTTCATGATTATGAGTGAGTTAGGTGAGTTGTAAGAGAGCTACTTCCTTGTGCTTGTAAAGCTCTCATTCCATTCCATCTTCCCCACCCCTTTCCTCAAAGAAGCAAAGGTGAAGCAAGCTACTCTAAGTGAAGGTAAAGCTATTATTGTTCTTCTTCAAGGTTGAAGAAGAGGTGAAGATCTTCTCCAAGTGAAGGAGAAGGAAAAGGCTAAAGATCTAAAAAGAGTGGGTAATTCCTTGAAGGTTGAAGACTTGTGCAAGAATAGGTAAGTCCTTGGAGAAGGTGAAAAACTCTTTGCAAAGTGGTAAGTCCTTGGTAAGGTTGAAGACTCTTTGTAATGGATAGATAAGTCCTTTGGTGGGTATTTTGTTGTAACTCTTATTAGTGAATATATAGAGTAAAGTACCTATAAAGTCTTAGAGGTTGACCTCTCTAGGTAGTGGATTGACTCTCTCCTAGTTTGGAGAGTGGAACCATTCTAAATGACCTTGTCCAAGTGCTTGTTTTATTTTCTCTCATCCTTGTTATGCTTGTTAGTTAGGACTTCAAATTACACTTAAGTTGGTGATTTTGATTGATATAATTTGAAGGTCTAACTTATCTTGTGAGAATTTTGAAGCTCTGTTAACCCCCCCCCCCTAGAGCCCTAGATCCAACAAAATCAACATATTGGATTGGAACACTTTTTTTCTCCAAAACTATGCACAACACTTCCTTGAGTACTCAATCATAAGCCTTTTTCAAATCAATACAAACCATATGAAGATCTCTTTTACTCTCTCTATACTTCTATATAGGCCTCCTTGTCATAAAAATAACATATATTGTTGATCTTGCAGGCATGAATCCAAATTGGTTGTATGATATTTGTGTTATAGATTTTAACCTTTTCCCAACAACCCTATAACAAAGTTGTATATTATGACTCGTCAACTTGATATGTATCTAGTTTGTGCAACTCTGAACATCTCATTTGTTCTTGTAGATGAGGACTATAGTACTATTCCTCCACTTATCTTGCATCTTCTTGGTCTTCATAGTCTTATTAAGGATTTTTTTTACCACATAGCCCCTTCATCCCCTGTACTCTTCCATACACATCAGGTATATAGTCCAGTCTGCATGTGTCCTCTTTTTTATCTTTTTTAAATCATTCTTGACCTCAAATATTAGAACTCATCATTTACAAATGATATCTCTTGTGTTAATGTCACACGATTCTCTTACATTATTCACGATATTAATGTGATGCTAGCACACAAAATTTGCCAAAGAAAATATATTTGGAGTTTAACCTTTGATGGCTACTCAATCCACTTGTAAACAAATGAATTGATGTAGTACAAAAGGTATCATTACCTAGAGACGGTTTGTTGAGAGTTAAGTTGATTCGAATGCAACAAACAATATTAAGTCAAGCTATGGAGAATGATTAATCTAAGACAAGAAGGCAAAATGCTAGAATAAAAAGTACTAAATTGAAATGTATATTCAAAAGGAATAAAATTAAATCACAAGAATTGAAACTAAGTTATCAATAAGATTAGAAGTGAAGAGAACAAAGAGCAGAAAGAATCAATCAATTAAGATTAATTTAGTTTTGATGGAATTGTCAGAAGTCGGGTTTCACCACCAAAAACTCCATAGTTATCTTAGCCACTTTTAATTTTTCCTTTTAGATATTTTTAGATTAGGACCATAGAAATATGTCTTCTTGAGAATCAGATTCTATGGATTAAATTATTCATAGACCCATGATCATTGATGCTCTATAGGTCCTGGTTATCATCTGATGTATTCCCATCATTAGTCTCTTCGAGGAACATATGATTTTTATCTAATGTTCTGGTCCACAAGCCCAAGATTATATCATCAACAATCATAACTATAATGAAGCACGACTGATTAGATAACATTATATGTTATTAACTAGATAAAATCACATATTTTATATCTTAAATGAGTTTACCATTTGTTTAGATAAGATATGGAGATCATGGGACTACTCCCCACGTCTCGACAATGGGGGAAATACTTAGGCATAATGAGAGTGGAACAAGACTAGAGTATGAAAAGTTGGATCCAAGATTTGAGATAATGTCCTTTTTGCTTGAACTCCCCACCTTTTATAGCGCGGAAGGAGGGAGTAACACCCTTAAAAAAGGTTCCTCACGATGACTGAGATGCTTGATTCGGGAATTGATTTGTTTGCTTCATCCCGGAGGCAAGTTGGTCAAATTCTGACTACAACAATGACTTCTTATTTTTGAGGTTTGACTGGGTCTTTACTTACAATCTTTCCAAATAAAAAACATATGCCATTGATCAACTTTTATTTATGCTTAGTCAAAGGAGTAAACTTTGACAATATTGATTGCTTGCCCCAAATGGATAAATTCATTAAATTACCTTCTTCTAATATTTTGGCCATTTGACTTTCTACAGACTAGAAATCCCTAGTTACCTGACTAGCAAGGCCATCTAGAAGTACATTTTCCTGGTAGGTAATAAAATTCTATTTCCAAATCATATTTGCACATTAAATTTTATCTTAGGTTGTAAATGATATGATGCTTTTGGTGTGGGATATATCAGGTAGCCTCAAAATATCTATAGGTGAGTCGATCAACTCGAAAGCTAGTTGATCGATTGACAAAGCCACTCCAAGATACATATTTCATGTAGAAAATTAAATTCTCTTTCCAACATACTTGATCATTAAATTATGTCTTGGGATGCAAAATATATGACCATATTGGTGTTGAGTATATATATCATGATTACGTGAAGTGGTGCAAACATCTTCTTAGAGTATTTTTTAAATATCTTGATTTTTGGAATGATTGTGCTATTTTCTTACAAGATCTACGAAAATTTAATTAAAACTCTAATTAAAGAGAGGACACCTAAACTAAGAAATTAGTTCTAAAAGTGAGAATAATTAACAAAACACTTTTAATAATTGATCTAAAATATGCAAATAAAATAGACAAATATGCATTTATCAAATATCCCGAATCAAAATCATTGCTCGTCCTCGAGCAACATTGAATCAAAATCAATGCTCAATAATACTCTCATTTGATCCTCCTCACTTTCCTATAACTACATGAATCCTTACCACCATGTATGACCAAGCAACCCTTATATCCATAAATCACAAAACACAATGTTCTAATTCTCTACTCAAAATTTCTCATGGCTTTCTTCTATTGCAAAACCCACAAAGAAACATATGTCTTATTCTTTTTTCCTTTTGTACTCCCGCAAATTCTCACAAGTTTTGTATAAGAACATGGTTCATGGATTTGATAGTTTGGGGTTATGTATATTCTCATGGGTATAAAAGCGGAGTGAAGGGGGGTATTGAAAGAGGTAATTTCTCCTCTGTTCAACTTGATACATTTTTATTTCTTTATTTGTAATTACATTGATTGTATTTTTTGTGTACACTTTGGCATCTTTTCTTGGTAGTACACTCCTTTTAAATTTGTGAGGAGTATGAAAGCAACAGTAGAGGGGGGAAGGGGTGCCACCTTGAACATAGAGTTTGACGCAATGTTTTTTTGAATTTTTTTTGTGAATGGAGAGGTAATGAGGTAGTGGAAGAAGTGTAGAAAAAGGCTAGACTTGTGCAGCTTGTGCTTTGGAATTCATCTCATTGGGAATAGTGTGGCATCAATTCAAGTATTCTTTGTAACTTGCGGCAATTAGAAAATTTACACCTTGGGTATTTGGGGAAGTATTAACCCCCTTCAAACCCCAAAACAAGTATTAATTTGTAAAATTTGGGGAAGGGGGTTAATACTTCCCCAAATATCCAAGGTGGGTCATCTTTCTAAAAAAGAAGGTGGTATAAGATGAACCCACTATGTGTAGCACCATTAGTAGTAGATCAAGTGGAGGATCCACCTCAAGTTTCTCTTCTTCAACTGGATCTGCATATAATAGATGTGGTTCCAGTGTGGGAGAAATTATATTATCCTCTTGGTACTTCTTTGTACGTGGTGGTGTGTCCTCTTCATTTAACACTCCATCAATATGAAGGTATATGGAGGTATCATAGTACTTTACTATGTGGAAGGGGAAATTTGACCTCCTTCATGGAACATATTCTCAACTCAATGGTCTCAAAAGAGATCACCTTACAATATAACAGAGGCATATAGGGTTATTGCAGAGGTAGAAATACCTCATTGGGCTCATCCTGATGTAATAGATCAAGGGGTGGTTGAGGAGGAATATAGGGCTCTTGATGGAGAAGTCCTTTAAAAGGATCCACTTGTATTTGAACCAAAATAGGCTCAATAAACTTTTTTTGGTTATTTCTAACACATAATTTAATGTTTATAATGGATATGGTTGGCATAGCTTCATGTTCTGGAGTCATCTTTGGTTGCTCTAGCTTATTGGGGATCACCTCATTGGGTTCAACCTGATGTGGAACAATAAGTGATTGAGGTGGAGAGTAGGGATCTTGATGAGGAAATCCTTCTTCCGAAGGATCCACTGATGCATCATGGGAGAGTGATGGTACAATGACCACAATAGGCTCAATTAAGGTTGGTTCATCATTGTAATTATTTAGATCTAATCTTGCAATATGGAAGGGTGGTGGAGCTTTAGGTTGTTGGGAGGTTCTTCAAGGTTGTCAATCTTTAAACTTTTTATTGGGGGATTTTGA
This sequence comes from Alisma plantago-aquatica, assembly GCA_963693085.1. Taxonomy (NCBI): domain Eukaryota; kingdom Viridiplantae; phylum Streptophyta; class Magnoliopsida; order Alismatales; family Alismataceae; genus Alisma; species Alisma plantago-aquatica. The sequence goes on along the minus strand of OY856409.1, from coordinate 537,207,774 downwards.
TTTATTAACTTATGTATATAGGTTCCTATCCATTCACTTTTTGACTTATATGGATAGTCGGGGCCCGATACAGCTACTGTTTAAGCTGTGAAAATTTCTTCCATCGTGGTGGCCTCAATTTCTTTATGACACATGTCCATCTCCTGATCAAGGTTGCATTGAAATTCTATTGTAGTGCTTCAGGATTCTTACGCATTGTCCTCTTTTTCTCTTGAATCGACCCTGATGGACTCTCTTTGATTGGCAAGGGTATGTTCTACCTGATGATTTGATACTTCCTTGCTTGCAAGGTGCGTCACTTCATATTTCTCCTTGGGGTGTAATATTGTGCGCAAGGTAGAACATTCTCTTATTTGCTTCATGTGGAGATATCTTGGGGCATTATAGTATGTCATGATAGGAGGATACACATATCACACATCACACAACATTTGGTGCCAACCACTCTATTTTTTTAAACTAAAACAAAGGTTAGCAAAATCTAAGAAGGGAAAACAAAAATTAAGAAAGGAAAAAAACTAAAAATTAATCTAAATAAAATAGAACTACCAGAATGGAAACTCGGTAGAAGGAGTATACTACAATATTGAGTCTCAGTAGGAAGAAAAATAAAAAAAGAGAAGTCCTAACTATATAAAGTGGTTGGGTTTGAAAAACTCCATCTGCTGCCCCCAACAACGATGCCAAAATTTGGTGTAGTTTTGCTAGTACACAAAATTCACTAAAGAAAATAACTCTGAAGTCCAACCTTCTACTCAATCCACTTGTAGACAAATGAATTGATGTAGTCCAAATGGAGACAGTGGGTCAAAATTTAAATCAAATCGAATGCGGTGAACAATATTTACACCAAGTTATGGAGAATGATTAGTCTAAGACAAAAAGTAAAAGTGTTGAATTAGAAAGTGATAAATTGAAATGCATAATTGAAAAGAACAAAATTAATTTGCAAGAATTAAAATTAAATTATCAACATGATTAAAAGTAAAGAGAATAAAGAGAAGAAAAAATCAACCAATTAAGATTAATTCAAATTTTATGGAATTGTGAGAAGTCTAAGTTTCATCTTCACGAACTCTATATTATCTTAGCCGCTTTTAAATTTTCCTTTTAGATATTTATAGATTAGGACCATGGAGATTTGTCTTCTTCAAAAATAAATCCCATAGTTTAACTATTTACAGGCCTGTAATCATCGGTGTTCTGTATGTCCTGGTTCAATTGCTTGATGTATTTGTGCCATTGGTCTATTCAAGGAACACATGAGTTCTATCTGATGTTTTGGTCCACAAGTCTATGGTTATATTGTCATGGATCATAACTACCATCATGATCAATTAGATCACATTCTATGTTGCTAAACATATAAAAACATCTTTTATATCTTCAAGGAGTTTACAGTTTGCTATGATAAGATATGAAGATAATGGGGCTACTTCCTCATATTCCCACAAAGGGAGAACTACTCAGACATAATGAGAGTGGAACCATACTATAATATGAAAAGTTGGGTCCACGATCTGAGATGATCCCTTTTTGCTTGAACCTACCATCTTTTTCTAGGAGGGGAGGAGGGGGGAATCACTTAAAAAGGTTGCTTGTGGCGGTTTGGCTGCTTGATCCAGGAATTGATTTGTTTTCTTCAGCCTTTGGTCAAACTTTGACTGCAATAATGACCTTCTTGTTTTGGGGTTTGATTGAGTCTTTAGTTACATTCTTTCCACCACACAAAACCATATAGATTGACCAAGTTTCTTTTGTGCATAATCAAATGATCAAACTTTCACAACATTGATTATTTGCCCCTAATGGAGAAATTTATAGAATTACCTTATACTAATATTAAGATCATTTGACTCTCTTTGATGTATATTCTCGCTACCAATGAGTCAATGACTCAAAATTCCCAGTTGACCGACTGGTAGGCTTTCCAAAAGTATATTCTTCCGTAGATGATAAAAATCATTTTCCAGAACATATTTGCATATTGATTCATGCCTTATGATTCAAAAGATATAATGATTTTGGTGTTGGACATATCCTATAGAGTTGTAATATCTACAAGCAAGTCGACCAACTGACAAAGCTACTCCAAGATATATACTTGATGTAGAAAACTAAATTCTCTTTCCAACACATACTTGACCATTTGAATTTTTCTTTGGGATGAAAAATATATTACCATTTTACTTCAGAGTGTGTATATATATATGACTGCGGAAAGTTGTGCAAATATCTTATTGCAATATTTTTGAAAGATCTTGATCTCTAGAATGATTTGGGCCATTTTCCTAAAAACTCTAATGAAAGAGAGAAAACCCAAACTAAGACAATTAATTTTAAAATTAGGTAATAATCAACAAAACACTTCTAAGAATTGGTCTAAAACATGTAAATAAAACGGATGAATATGTATTTATCAAATATTTACATTAAAATATTATGATAGTAGTTTCTCCATTGGTTCCTATATCATCATCCTTCACCAACACTCTACCATCTTCATTTTTTATGCCTTTTACTTGACTTTAGTGTCTTCCTTTCCTTTCTCTTATATGAGTCATTTTATATATATCTTTTCCCCCTTCTCTTGTGTTAACTTCTTACAAACCTTTTCAAAGTATCTAAACATTGCATCTTGGACAACCTTTTTAGCTCTTTCTTTGCTTACTTGTATCTCTACAAAGTTGCATCTTCTCGAGATTTGGGCAAGCTCTAATAAATTTCACTTTTAAGCGTTTTGTAATTCATTCTTCCACTACCAATTTTCTTTCTGAGGAGACCCACACACTTTGGACTTCCCAAAAGCATCTTTGGAAATTTTTTATATGCATGAGCTCATATTATGCTACATAATGTTAACATTAGACTCCAAGTTCCAATTTCCCTCCTTAATGAATTATCATACAAAGTTGATATCTTTTCTCCTTTATGATTTCACCACTTGTTCCTTCTATCTTGGTTTATGTTATTCTTGCCTTTGTTGATCTTCATATTAATATCCAAAACCACCAACCTATGTTGGGTGGTGAGTTCTTCTCTAGGGTTCACTATACAATCCTTGCATACTTTATGATCCAACCGCTTTGTAAGCAATTAATCAATTTGGTTACAAGTGTGCCCACTCTTGAAACTAATCTTATGAGAATATCTTTTCTTGAAATAGATATTTGCAAAATCATATCATACGCACCTATAAAATATAATATCTTCTCTCCTTCTCCATTTCTATTTTCATATCGACTACCATGAAATCTCTCATATCCATCATTTCAACTTCCCACATGGACATTTGTGTGACTCCCCATAAAGATATTCTCCTCTATCAATATTCCTTACATAAATTCATATATTTTACCCCCAAAATCCTTCTTAGCCTCCTCTCTAAGGCCAACATGGGGGTTGTAAGCACTTACATTGTTAAAAATCTTCTTCCCAAGAACAACCTTGAAAGATAAGATTCTATATTCCATCCTTGTGCTTGACAATATCATCTCTTGAAATCTTATCAACAATAATGCCTACGTCATTTTTGTGTTTGTCAATACATGTAAAATAAATAGTGTACCCTGTCTCTCCAATCTCTCTACGTAGTTCCCATGTCTTCTTGGTTTCTAAAAGGAAGTGATAGTGAATATTGTTATGATCACGGTATCCACTATCTCCTAAGAATTCCTTTCAAAGATACAATATTCCAAGATTCCACTCAATCATATTAAATATAAATTCTTAAGGATTTAATATTAGTATCAATTAGATAAGAGGCTACATGTGTAGTCCAACTAATATTTGTGTCACTGTTTTCTAAAAGATATCAAATATATGATAACTATTCAACATACTATGCAATAAAATATTCATTATCTTAAAAAAAGAAACCATAGAATATAAGATTCAGTATCTATCACCATTGAGATGATGCAATCAGGGGCACACTGGCATCTTGATATGCTCTAGTTCCCTAGCGTCCCTTGATGGAAATTGGATCTTAGCATTGACAAAGATCTATGTAGCATACTTTGGTAACAGAGGAAAAGGGACATATCCCCTACAACTCCATATGCAAATATTCCTTGCATGAAGCTCCACTACACTTTCACAAACCTTGTGATGCCATACAATCATCGTGGAAAAATCCTAGTTATCACTCTCTAGTCCCTTCTTCTTCAATAAAGATTGAATACGTCCACCCTCCAAACTCCAATTAACTCCCCTATTGAATGGACAGCCTACTTCATTGAGGTATACCAAAGGAATTTTTAATGTATGGCCAAAATCCAACCAAACACAACCTACCCCCTTGTTTTCCACTTTTTTTTTGTTTTTAGCAGTTGAGAAGAATGGGGATATAGGGGACTGATCTTGCACTACACATTACCCACTGTATGTGTGAAGGGTCAGGAAATAGATCTTGATGACCCAAAGGATACGGAACACCAAAAATGTGAATCCATATTTGACCACATTGTACTTCAATAAGGGGAGACTAGAATCTATCCTCCTTGTTCACTAGCCCATTTAGAGGTAGGGACCATCACTTTGTTGTTTGATCCTATGATCTGATATCGTTTAAGAGATCACACATGACACATCCTCAGACTTAATGCCCAACTAAATGGAAGTCTCCCAACGATAGGCCATCTATGGCCTACATAAGGAGACATAGGCCATCAATTAGCTTGATGACATAACAATGATCAATCTAGTTACTAGGTCTAATAATTAGGAGATGAAGTTTCAAATGTCCATCATTTTGATCATTTTTTTCAATATTCACACATATTTAACCTTTATATAGAAACATTTTGTAATCGTTAAATTTGAATTATATGTTCTCTATTGTGTAATCCACACTCATACCAAATATGAATAAACCCATTAGAAATATTTTATGTAAATATGATTATCAATTCATCTCTCATACCAATCAAATATGTTCAATCCACTTGATGAGCATCTTACCCCTCATAGTCCATTAGTTGAACCAATTGGAATTAGACACCACCTGTTTTGTACTACATATCATGAGTGTTCAATATGATTGATAAAACTATTTGTAATAATTACTTTCAGATGGTGGTACTCATAATATGTTACTTATCTAAACATACATTTTTGAACATTTTTTTATAAAATTGGTGATTCTATTCATGTCGTCGTTGCGGCTTGAACGTGAGACCACTTGGTAACAAACCAAGGGTCTACCCAATGGGTGCCCCATCTTGGACGATACATTATTGAACAACTAAAACTACATTTTGTTGATAAATATTTGATCATGGATTAAATATAATATGGATGTTCATCAATATCTATTATTATATTTGGTATTATAAATCTTAAAACTTGGGTCATCACAATAAGTTTGATATTATTTTCGGCATGGATTGCCTACAAAACACATGGTACACCTATTCAATTGTAGAAATGAAGCTACATTTCACTAGTATCTACATATTTGAGTGTAATATTGTCACAACCTACTCCAAGGACATCATATTTGGATACCCACCTAGATCTAGGGGGTCATCAGTATAGGAGCTCCATTTAGTCAAGAAAGGGCATTACCATCCTTGACTAGGAGGGTTCGATCTAGTAGTTAGTTGCATATAGATGTTCAATGAGGAAACATAGCTAAAACGAACTAAAATATTAAATAGAAAGGAAATGATCAAAGGAATTTAAAATTGAAAAGAAAAATAAGTACATACAAGGACAAGAAGTGAAAAGTTTATGAAACAGTTTCATTTTTTGTTACTCTATTTTGGATAGAACTACATAAATGATTTCCATACAAAAGGAATACATATAAGCCTAGAAGCTTTTCTTGGCATTATCCCCACGTGCTCAATTTTTAAGATTCTACAGTTATGGGCTTGCCCATGGGATCATTATGGGACCATTTCATTAACCAAGTCATCTTGAACCCGACTACAGAACTACATGACAAGGTTACAAGGATCAATGACAACAATAAAAGAAACACAAAATTCTTATACTGGTAGAAATAGTAAAATTGTAAAATTTGAGTGGTTTGTGTATGCTAGATATGATACGTCATCTAGTTGATTCCAATGCACTTGTGTAACATGAATACTTGAAGAATTTTTAGCATAAATCTTGTGTAAATCTAAAAATTTCTTTGTTTTAATATTTGAGAATTAAGTAGTGTAAAACTATGGAGATACATTTGTTTAGTTTTTTTTCACAAACTACAAGATTCTTGGAAATAATTTATGTGCCCATTCATAGGAGAGTGTATGTCCACAATCATATGATTGTGATGTTCTTATATATAAAATTTATGTAGTTTGAATTATCTTATTACCATTAGTTTAAGAAGGGTACCTTTTTACTCATTGATGTTGCTTATATACATGCTTCCATGTTTTAGATTGTATCTACACTAAAAAATAAAATGAATATTGTGGTAGAAAAGTTAAAGACATAGGGATTTGATGTATTAGAGATTCCAATATTGTTGTCTAATATAAAGAATTGAGAAAATCATAGAACGCAACTACAACCAATGTGCTCAATCTATCACGAACATGAGGAACATGGACATAATCAATAATATGATGTTTTCTGGTGTCAAGTGGGGAAGGAAAAAGAATATCCCATCATATAAATGAAAATCAGTGATGCAAATATATCTAAACAAAACAAGTTAACTTTTTGGTGCAAGATAGTTGGTTAGAAATATAAATATTGATTAATCATCATAGTTCAAGTGGAAAGATGAAAAATCATTGCTAAGAAATACAAATGCTTACTCAGTCATTATAGTTCAAATGGAAGGTGGATGGGGGGTATATCACCTCAATCAATCTGTGGTACTTAAGACAAAAAGGTTGTGGATAATTTTTCAAAGGCCATATATGAGAATTATACAGGTTCTGCACATCAACCAAGAGATAGTCTCAGTCAAAGGATTGTTTGGACTCTGTTGGGTCCTTATTTATTTAGAATGTATTGTGAGTTTCAAATATTGTGATACATGTGACAACCATTTTTTGTATTGAACTTCCCAACTTAGAATGATTTCAAAGGTGTTATTAATCTTGTAAGTCCTACATTAAGTCTATATAGGCCTCTACCTTTCATGGAGTCCACTTGGGAGGGAAGAAATGGTCTATTGGCATCAGTGGGACCATAATGGATCAAAATGATTATACGGTATATATGAGCTCTCATGAAGGAAATTCAGTTGTTTCTACAATTATTATGCCCCCCAAAATAGAGCACCAACACTATAAGATCACCCATTTCATTTTGTAGAGTGAGTTCCCACAATGAAATGTGGAGAGGAAAACTAATGGAAAAATAAAGAAAATGTTTTGGACTATTATCTAACTTTGTATGATAGAGGAACACAATGAGTTAATGATTTATTTTTCCAAAATTAAGATGAAGTGTCAGAATGAAAAAAATCATTTACTTCAATTATTTATATTTTAGCAACATATTATTTATGTTGAAAATTTTATATCAAGGTGATATTTAAGTATTAACCATTTATTTTGTTCATGTTCTTACTTCCTTTTTAGGGGTTTGAATTTCATTTTAAAATTAGAGAGTATGAAAAAGGTTATTTGAAAGAAAATATGGAAAGGTTCTCAATTTCCCAATGTTCCTCTCCATTTTCTCTCCATCATTCTCTATTTTATCTCTGTCATTGTGCACATGATATCCCACTTGTGGGCTCCCTCCTCTAATTATATGTAGTGATCTCTTGATATAGTAGCTTAAGGTTATACAGTAGTTATAATATGTTTGCAAAAAAAGTAAATAGCAAAAAACTATGGTAGATGAACTAATCTCTTCAAATATCTTGTATGTATTTCTCTCTCATGCTCCTCCTATCTCCCCTTGTGTTAATGCAATTCATATCATTGCTTCCCCCTACCTAGATCGTAAGTGATAACCTTTGACCCCTTATTTAGGGACACATTTTCTATCTAGTTGGTTAGTGAAAAAATCACTTCACTCTATAATCTTGCATTATAATGAGTGTGGTCATGAGAATGGTGCATGTATGGTTTTATTGATATGTTGCATGATAAAAATTACAAATCTTATCAATCAATAATCTCATGTTGTGAATACATAATACACATAAAATGCAGACAAAACATAATGACAAACATAGATATTTTATATACATTACTTGTTGTCAAACAACAAGACATGAGTCTGTCAGTATCCTTTTTGATCTTCTGGATCTGAATATGAAGTTGCGTTCTATAACAAAAATGTCAAGGTGTATAGGCAATGGGGAGAAGAAGTGCCTTCCTTCAGTTGTTGAACTCTCTAGGTGAGTATCTCACCTCTCTACTCACAAACGTTTTCTATAAATCATGAGAAAATGGAGATCTAAATGTATAGTAGAAGTTTTATGACAAGTTAGATGCTAGAGATAGGCATCTAGGTGGTCCATGTCACTCTAAGTCCTTGTATATAAGTATAGAGTTGTCTATGAATAATGTTGTAAAAATGTTTTGATATGTCAGTATATGCACTTAATAGTCAAATCCAACAATCATGGAATGTTGAAAAGTTGTACAAATGATTTAATATATTCTTTTATATCTATAATTGGATCAAAGAATTTTAGGTTTTATTTCTTATACAAGGTTGTTTCATGTGCTTATTTTTCATATAGTATACAATTTTTTGAAAAAATTAAGAGTGGTGTTTGGAATTTCTTAGTGTCCTGATTTCATGATCTATTAGTGGTTATGGATATGTTGTGTATCAAAATGGGGATATGCTATCACACCAATAGTTTTTACCCACTCCTATGAGTCTCCTATGACACCCTAAGGGTTCTTAGCATCTACATAGACAATGTATATGTTACAACCCCAAATGTTGGGTCCATTTGGTGAGAAATGTAATTTCTCATATTAAAGATATTTGGACAAATAATGATATAATTTGTTGTGTGAATAAATGGATTTCGTTTAAAATAGCCTTGGTGTTTGATTTGTGGGATTTATTGGCTATTGGGCCCAATAACAAGGAAATTCAATTAATTAATGAATAATTGAATATTTGAGAAAAGAAAGAGGTAGAAACCTCTAGAAGGCAAATCCAAGGAGGGATTTCGTGCATCTTGGGTTCCAAGGAGTCTAAAGTTGCATAAAGAGATCAATAAGAAAAGAAAAGATCAATTAAGTATTTCTTTATTAAGAAAGAAATTGAAAATATTGATGAAATGTGGAAAATAAGTGAAAAGAGGTATAATGGAATTTCGTATCCCAAGGATTCCTAATGCTAAAAGGAATTCTAATAGGAATATAGAGGAGAGATAAAGAGAAATCCTTTAAAAGAGAATTAAAAAGGAAAAGAAATTGATTGATAAAAGGGAAATATGAGAAATTGACTTTTAAAAGAAGATAAAGGCAAACCAATATTCCCCAATGTGGGAATCCATGCCTTTGGGTTTTCTTGAGGTCCAAGGGACCCAAAATAACAAGATAATTACAAAGGAAAGAGGAATATAAATTAATTTTGAATAAATTGATGAGTAACTTGGGAGAGAAGGAAACCTTCTCATCCATTACAAATTGTTCCCCAAATTTAATACAAAGTTAGATAATGCCAAGACGTACATTCCCTTAAAATTTGAGAAAGAAAGGAATTATAGTTTGGGAGAAATTGATTTTGCAAGTTATTTGCAATTTGGGAATTAATTCTGAATTAATTGAACATACCTTCCCTTTATTTTGGACGCAAGCGAGGAGGTCTGTTGGATCTTAATCCAATGACCAAAGGTCATCGTCTAAGTCCCGCTAGGACTGGGACTCTGTTGAATACAGGGTGGATTTTCCATCCTAAATCCTCGAGAATCCAGTGCATGAGCAAACTGGGTGTTTGTCCCATTAGACTCAGGAGTTGGAACAGAAGAAGAAGATCTCTGGTTTAACAGGGATTGGCCTCCGTTTTGGGAAAACCCCAATTCCCACGAACTTGATCTCGACCCTATATATAGGGGAGAGTTGAGGAGGGAACCAACGTCTCTCTTGGATGTTCCAACCTCTGCGGAGGAGTTCAAGGATCCACCTCGCACCCTCAATTGTTCCGTCCACCCTGATCTGGACCCCCGACACCTCGGTGACCCTCGCCGGAGTCCGGAGAGTAGAGGACGGCATTGGAGAAGCTCGGGCGAGGAATTGAACTGGCTACCAACTTCATCATGGGGAGACAGAGCTCCCTGTCCAATCAGTGCGGGATGAGGAAGCCGAGAGCTCAGAGTCAACCTCTAGGTTGACCTCACGAAGTTGTTGTGTCTGAGGAAGACAACGACCCGTCACCCTACGATCTGAGTCCACGATGAACTCAATCATATCCAATGCTCCGGAGTGAAAGTGACTCCTGTTGGGCATGTGCAACCGGGATCGTTAAATCCAAGAAGCAGATCATCGGACCACAGATCGAGCGGCCCATCATTTTTGGTAATTATTCCTCTCTAATCGAATAATCTAGGAAAAGGGTTTTATTTACAAAATTCGTAGAAATTACTAGGATTGTCTAATGGAAAAACTTTATACATGAAAGTTGTGTAGAAAAATACAAGGAACCTGTCAAAAATAATTTGAGAACCTGGTTCTACACTATTTTGCAAAAGTACCTTAACTTTCTAGTAAAATGAATTAAAAGTTAATGAGAAACCCTAATTGAACACAAAGGATGAATTTTTGGTGAGTTAATAGGCCAAATTGTTAAGCTTAACCCTGTTAATGGTAAAGATGGTTTTAACCTATTTGATGATAGAATTGCAAAGTTTAGGGTTTTAAACTTAATAAAATGGTTAAGATGCTTAGAAACCCTAAATTAGAGAAAAAGAAAAAGAAAGGTACATATAACTGGAAATTAGGGTTTCCTGTTGCTAAAAGATGAATTAGAATATTTTGTAAAAGAAAAATGAAATAGTTAGGGTTTGTAAGTGATTTTGTGAAATTAGGGTTTAAAGTAATAAAGATGAAGTGGAACCCTAATTATGCTCAAAACCCTAAAAAGGGCAAGTAACCTAGGAAACAACTAGGGTTAATGGATCAAGATGACGTGATTAATGATAGAGAAATTGGATGCCTTTTTTAGGAGTAATTGTGTGTGTACTTTCCTGATTCCTGATTGATTGGTTATTTCTACATTCAAGTCTGCTTAACAGGTATGTGGTTAATTATGAATAACCACCTTAGTTTTCCCGAGGATTTTCCGGATGGTTAACCGCATTGAATGCAAATTATCAGTTTGGATGTTCATACTTGCAAACTATAAAGTCACTATGATTACCACATTAATAATAGAAGTATGTATTCTCGCACCTACATTCCACCCTGATGGATGATGCCAAAGGTCAGGCCCAGATGGGTAGACCAATGGACACCTTGAGTGGTGACCAGGCACCAAGCTCGGGAATGAGAAGGTGGCCTATGATATTGCATGACTAGAGGGCACCATGAGTGGTGACCCCCAGGCACCAAGCTCGGGATTGAGAAGGTGGCCTTAAGTCATTGGAAAAGGAAACCCTAAGGTGGATATGCCAGGGTTAGGGCAAAAGCAGTGGAGAATGTCATACTGAAAGGTGTAAATTGGCTTGTTAATTAACTTGATTGTGATAATTAGATTGTTATCCTTATGTGCAAACTTTTGGTTGTTCCCACATACCAGTATATTTTGATATACTGACCGATGTTTTGTTTGTCGGCGTTTTGGGTATAACCCTGAAATGAACAAACGGTAAAGTGACACATTGTGAAAATAAAACATAAAGTGCAAGGAGGATTAGATAGAGTAGATTCAAGCTCAGAATAGATAGATTTCCAAAGTTTTTCAAAGGTAAGTAAAGTTTTAATTTTATACCTAATTCCAGTTTAGTTAGTAGAATTTCATAATTGTTATTGATTATTTGTCGAACCATTGATCCTGTTAATTGAATAATGATTCCGACCTTCGGGTCTCCCTTAATTGGGGGTTACCGGGAGGCAGGGTCGTTTCAGTATAGACCTTAACGTGTGTCTGGAGGCTTACTTCTATGAAACAATTTAAAACACTTTGGTAGGCATACAAATATTCTTGATAAATAGAATATAAAAGGAGAGAACTAAAGAAATATGAAGAAATTTGGAAACATATAATATGCATATTCCTAAAGTTGACCCACATAATAATTAAATAACAAAACTATAATGTATAATTTTTTATTCATTTTTGTAGGGAAAGATGGTGGTGGAAATAAAAAGTGTGTTTCCATATTCCCATAATCAATTAATTGCATCAACAACTATGAAATGGGAAGGACGGTGCAAGACATATATTGGGTCCCAGAGTAAGTTTAGCAACAATCCGTGCATAGGTGTGCTTCCTTCGCAAGCAACACACAGACGGTTGTTGACAGCATCCTCCTAGTGTAATGACCACCGAAGACATCTGAAGTTGTCCTCCTATCATGATAACACAATCCTCCACCCCTATACGTAGCCCACATGAACCACTGGGAACTCCATGTCACGCTTCTAGAACCGATAAGAAGGAGTTGTCTTTCTGTTGTCAAAATCATAGCGTCAACTTCGCCAAACTAGAGTTTACAATATGTCGTTGGCATATTTTCTCATTAAACCCTTCTATTAAAAGTATTTGAGCATTTCATCCTAATACTACATATATGAAGGATATTTAAAGGTATATTATGTTATTTTAACTCCAATCAATGTTAAAATATTTCAAATTAGGGAAGAAGGTAGTAGATACTAGCATGATTGATGAGGGGCCTGAGAAGAAGGAGGTTTGATCTTTGACCTTGGGTTGGAGTATGTTACCTGAATCAATTAAAATGTGTTAACATGTTTATAGATCACTATAGTCGATTGATTAATACTTTGGTCGCATATATAGGTTGAACACTTCTTCATAACTTCAATCAATTGATTAATACTTCCACAAACTTTCCTATTATATGATCATTTGATTGATTGCCTCATCTACGAATTTGTAATATGTTGATTGAGTGAGTCTCAATTGATTGGTTGATTTCCCCAACCTAAATTGATTGAATGGCTTTCCAATCAATGAATTGGCTAGTTTAAATATATGTAAATGTTCAAAGACCCTATCAGTTGGCAACCATTCTGATTATGATTGTGATATTAATCTATTTTTAACTTTACCATCTTATATATATATGACTTCATAATTTCTACATTACAGTGGAAGTGATGTCATTGACTACACAAGTAATAGGGAGATATCTAGAAGCATGTCATTATTACTCAAGTAAATGGAATAAGTTGGAGAGAAACTAAAACTTTATTGCAACCAATGACATCGTGACAATGTAATCCCTTTGTCACATATATCTATTTTGAACCTCGGGCATGGAATCGTAATCTTCTTAACATTCAATCTTTATTTCTTGATCTAGAGCAAACTATTGAGATAAATCAGCTCAACATAAAAAATCTATCACATGAACATGTCATATATTTCATAGTCTCACTTATCACATTTACAGGATATCAATCGAATGGGAGGGAAATATTCCATATATGTTATCCACAATAATATACATGTCTCATAATGAACCTCATCACTACTTGTATAGTAACCCTTATTGAGGTCATGAAGTAGTGATCAAGTAAATTGAAAACATGTGACCACTTTAGTATGAAAGGTACATGGTTAAGTTTAAACATATAGTTATTAAAGAATATTCTCATATGGAAGTCAGAATATTATCTAAACTCATCATTGATTATACCATGTTCAACGTGGTGTGATTCCTTCTTTCCAATAGACTATTGTGTTGTGGTGTCCAAGTGGAGTCAATTGTGATGCATACCACAATATCTCATAAGGGTCTTGAACTATTAGATAAGGTGTTTCCTACCTCAATCATATCAGAGTGCCTTAATATTCTTTTCAATTTGATTTGTACTCCATTCATGATTTCCTTGAAATCTTCATTGGATTCCAAATTGTGTTTCATAATATACAAGACATATATTGATATCATTAATAAATTTGATGATAAATTGATACCCACCTGTAGATTTAATGCTAAAAGAACCACGTACATCAATATATACGTGTCCAAGAAAGTCACCACTCTTTCACTATTACTAACAATATGTGTTTTTTTCATCTTTTCCAACAAATAATATTTACACATCTCTACTTATTCAAAATCAAATTAGCTTAGGTATCCATATTTTGGATCCTAGAAATATTCTTCTCATTTATGTGCCCTAAAAAAATAAAGATAGAGATACCATTTCTTTGAGTAACCAAGTTTTAGATTCTTGATATGTATGTTATAAATGCTTGTCGCAATATCTAACAAATAAGATCATAATACATTGGGGCATTGCCATAAAAGATCACAAGTATACAAATAGAACATCGACCATTCTTTGAATGAAAATCAAAACCATTCTTGTCCAAACAAGAAATAGAAATGATACTCTTTATTCCATGTACATTATACAAGTTCTCTAACTCTTTTCAATACCAATACACAAAGACAATAAATAGTTGCCTACTTCTATGTATGTAACACTTGCTACATTTGCAACACATACATTCAACTCTCCCATCTTAAAGAGTTTTCTTTTTAGATCTTATATATCAAAGCATATGTGGGATCCATGTCTGGTACCCAATACTCATGATGAAGAAGTATATACGCTTATCTCTATTAGATATATATGTACATTGCATATATTTATGATCTCCTTCTTCTTTAATTCCTAGAGGTAGAGAAGGCAATTTCTTTTCTAGTGTCTAGCATAATGACAATATAGACTTTTCCTTCCTTTACCACTCCTCCTTTTCCTTTAACAAAAGTGAATTTATACTTTTAGCCATCCTTAAAAGTTTTATCAGCTTTGTCTTTTCACGTACAGTTCCTTTTCCTTTATTGTCTATCAAAATAGATTTGGACTTGTCTTTCTTTATTTAACTCTATGTTGTGCTCAAAATGACAATTAACCCAGAAAACATTCTGACATAGTTGTTTATGTTGTAGTTCATGACAGATTGACTGTAAGATTTTGAAGAAAGTTTATAGGATTCCATATGTTCCCAACTTTTGAACTAAAGGAAATACAAATCTTTATAGGATTTCCACATACCCAATTAACTTGATCACATGTCCCCATACTAGATTACGCTTTGTCAGACTGCACAAAATAATGTCATGGATATATCATACCTATCTTATCTAGCTTGTTCTTGGAGCATAATCCTAAAATGTGTACCTATCTTTAGAACTACTATATTCCCATGTCGCTTCTAAATCTCATGATTCATGGATGTTGGCTATTTAGGCTAACGATTTTCAATCCTAACAAGGAAAGTTTACCCAACTTAACCAATCTTCACAAGTATATGGAGGTAGTGTAGTTGAGGTCGAACACAAGGAGCTTAAGTAATTAATAGAGCGCAACAGTACTAAAGTTCAACAATCTAGATCCATTTTTAAACGGATAGTAATTGATTAAACTTGTTGTAGAAATTTAGACTTAGACAAACAACATAAAGATTTACTAAAGAGGTTTAGATTCAGAGATCAAGGATCTTGGACATTAGAATTTCACTCACATATCATATCACATCATAGGAACACGAAAATTTAAACATACATAAGCACTTATTTTAAAGGAAAGGTTGTGTTGCACTTCACCTCCCGGTGCAAGTGCAATGATCTCAACTCAAAATCACATTCTCGTGTATAAATTTCGTTTTTGATCACATGTTCCTCAACTCATTTATCTCCACTCTCATGGTAGAAAAAGAGTTGCCAAGAAGAGCACCTCCATACATTTCTGCCTATCTTCTCAGATCAAGCAAGAAAGCATAACACATGCACATAAAGTGGCCAGCAATACATGCAAGAAAAGATAGAACTGATACTTCCATGGTAGAAAAATAAGCAAAAAAGTATTTAGTATGAAATTAACTTGTTCCATACATGATATGACATGGGATCTACTCTCCCATGCCCAAGAAAAGGGAATTACTAGTCCATAATCATGTTTTGCAGATTTGATATAGAAAATTTAGGTTTTAACATGATCTAGAGGAGGAAAAACAAAGAGATCCGAAAATGTAACCACAAGAAGGAGGAATTCTGACTTGAGGACCAAATTCACCTCTTTTAGCTACTGTAAAACGAACTGGCTCCTCTCCCGAGAAGTTGCACGAAGTTGGGGAAGCTTGGCTGCACCTTGGAGAAGACCATGGAGAAGAAAATAAAAAGAGATTGGGCACCTTTTGTAAGAAACCACATTGTTTCTCCTCAAAATCGCCCTCATCTGCTCTAGACTTGCTCTGGGATGAGAGAACTTTCAATTATGACCAGCCATAACCACCCATTAAGTTCCTTCTTCATTTTAAACAAAAACTCATATTTTTCGAAATGCTAAAAGTGTCAGAGACACAGCGTGCGTCCAAAGTGCACGCCGTGCAAAAGCTTCGACAGTTGCTCCAGAATGTACTGCACACGGTGTGTGTGCTGAAGTAATGCATGCCGTACAACTTTCCAGTAGATTTTGATTTGCTTGATGCTCCAGGTGCACGTCGTGCAATTGTGTGCACGTAGTGTAATTGCGTGCACGCCATACATTTTCTTTTCTGTACTTTTTTGAAAACTCACACGCCGTGCTCAAGGCCCGAACACGCTGTGCATTTTGCTTTCTGGGTGAATTGATACTCTTCTAAAATTATGTGCGTCGTGCATTCTACTATTTCAGTAGAGTTAAACTATGCAATTCAGTCTTTCTTGGAACATATCTGCAATGCAAGTTATGTGATAAGTAAAGTAATGAAAAGATGGCAAAAGTAATATGAAAAGAGGCTAAGTGATATCAAAATGAATCAAATTTGTGTGTGATAATATATAAAAAGATGATGTGGACATCACACAACAATGGAGCATATCATGATGCATTTAATGTCAATAGTGTTATCATTATTCTGATAATAAGATTTATATTTCACTTTAAGTACATTTGAAGTTAGGTCTTTAGTAGTGGTGTATCCATGACATAGAGCTTTCTCTCATGAGTGAGAAAAATTATCATAGTCCTCAAAAAATTATTTCCAATTAACTTTTTGCTTTTTGAGTAGTGATTGCAATGAGAAGTTATTATTGTCGTTTGCCCTTTGATCTATAAGATATAATTTGCAGCAATCTAAGTTTTGGTCTAATAAGTTTTTCAATATAAGTTAGACCTTTAAGGAAATTTCTCTCACCTTTTGATCCAAGTAAATATCCCTCACTATTTATTCAGAAGATTACAATGAAAAATATTCTCTACAGACCAAAGTACATATTTCATCAAGTTATGATTCAAATTTGGCTAATCACCCCATCTTGACTATTTAGGTAGATAACACTTACCAATTACTTCCAATTCAATTCTCTAATACATGATTGGACAACTCCTTGTCATATTGCATTGTATGAAGTACGTGGCATCTTTATGCCTCTAGTTTCTTAATCCAGAGAAGATCACCTAGTTAATTCCAACGTGATGGCCAACATAATATACTATCTACACTGATTTGATAGACCCACATACTTATCATCTCACCTCACCAAGATAGAAAATGCAACTTTCTTTGGCAAGCCCACACAAAATGATCGAGGATTAACTATTTGTTGCATGATGAAAGTATCTTAAACTTAATATTATATTATGTGATTTTAATAATATCTCTATGTATCTATAAGGACCCTGACCTGGTTTTAGGGCTAACCCTATTTGTTTTGCTTAAGTAAGTTGCTTAGAACTTTAATCTAATCCTTTGAGGTGTTTTGTAATCATGTTACATGTTTATATTTCAAGTTTGGTTATGTTTGAATGTTGTTTGAGCTATGTTTGCTTGTTTTGGACCAAAGTGCAATTTACCCAAGATGAGGGGTTATCTTGTAATATGTCACATGATGAGTGTGCCCTTAGTTATTTAGCACAATAATAGAAAGCATGATGCCATGGGGCGCCTTTTGAAGAGTTAAAGTATCAAGTTGAGCATGTATATATGATGCGTGTGCTTTATGTGCTAGTTTTGGTGTAAATTGCAAATTACCCAAAGTGAAGGGTTACTATGCAATTTACCATCTCTAGAGTGTTCCTTCCCTATCTTGGCATCATCTAGAGGAGAGAGGAAGAGGTGGGAACCTTGTTTGGATCTTGGTTGTATGGTAACATCTTGGCGATATATGGAACACATGTATGAGGTATGTTTTGTTCTTAAGATAGGTTATATCGGGTTAGAGAACCTTGGAGAGGCTGCCTATTAGTTTTTGAAGTGTTTAGGGTGGTGTTATATTGGTTTTTGAGTGTGTGGGGTTGTGCCTATCGGTTTGTGAGTGTATGGAGTATGCTCTATCAGTTTGTAAGTATGTTGGGCTTTGCCATATCGGTTTGTGAAGGGTGTAGAGCTTTGGCATATCGACCATGATCTTGGAAGGAGACCTATAGGACGAGATATATCCTATATCTTATCACCATTCCTTTCATGTTTTTACATTTGGTCCCTTTCTCATGGACAAGTGTCACCTAAGCACCTAAGGTGATGACACCTCTTCTTTGATTTCTCTTTCTTCCCTCAAGTATAAAATCCCCACCTCCTTCACACAAGTAAACCCTTTACTCCACTATTATTCTTCTCCTCTTAGTTCTTGGAATCTTGAGGATCTAGAGGAATCCCCATGAATCTTGGGAGGTCGAGTTCCTTTCACATGGTGATTTCTTATTCAACTTTCATCTTAGTGAGTTATGTTTCTTTGATGGCCATTCCTTTAAGCGCTCTTCTTCATCTTCTTCTTCCACTCTCGGCCATGTATCATACCTTGAATGAAGTTTGTTTGGGATGTGGTTATCTCTCCTTCTTTCCTTCCTTCTTGAGCTACCATAACCATGGCTTCTTCTTTTCCTTCTTTCTTGAGGTGATGTTGAGGTTGAGTTAGGACTCTTGATGGATCATCTTCAAGTTAAGGAACATGTGCTTTGGAGCTTTGATCATGGAAGCTTGGACTCATGATGAAGACCTTCTTGAGGCAGGTTATATAACTCTAAACCTCCTTTATTATTAGAACTCTTTCTATGTTTATGTTTTTCTTCATCTCTAGATCGTTTATATCTTGCATGTTAGTAGTTCTTTTGGTGGTTTCGAGATCTATTTTGAAGTAGGAAGTTTCCTTAGTTTCTGCCCTCATCATGCACCTTCTTGACATGATAGTAGGTGGACAAGTATATGAGTTCCTAATTTTTAAGATGACTAGGCTGAAACATGGTGGTGTGTGTGGTCTTCATGACTTGTAAGTGCAACAAGCTGATGCACCATGTGACATGTTGTCACGACTTGGTGAGGCTTAGGTCAACATGTATTGGGGATTCTTAGGTTGTCATGGGTTGAGAAGGTTAGCTAGTCTTGTGGTTTCTAAACTGATATGGTGGATAGACCTTGAATAGCTATCCTTCATGACCTAGAAGCACCTAAAACGATATGTGTGATGGCTGAATTGTTTTGCATGAGGGGCATTAGTCGTCATGGCTATGGATGCACCTCGTGGAGTTGGACTGGTGATGCCCTACTTGGGTAAAGGCTAACACACATCTAGGGCTATGTTTCCTGATACATCTTGAACTGTGATGCTTAGAAAAACCCTAACCCTAACAACTAAAACACCTTGGCATTACCTGATACACATTGTTGTTGCCCGTCACATCTTAAGTTTTGTTGTGCCCATCCCACCTTGGTGTTGATTGTCACACTCTCCATAGGTGGTAACTGATACACCCCAAGAGGGTCCAAATTGATGCCCTGGATGAGCTAACCTGACACACCATAATTTGGTCAAGCCAATACAAGTGGATGAGGTGAAACCAATATTACTTGATGAAGGTTGAAGGGTATGCTTGGATACTCAATGATGTACACATATGAGCAATACATGATATAGAAGGGTGCTATTTTGGATAATGCATGATTAATATTAATTGCTTCTCCTAAAGCTAGTGCACCATAAGATGATGTTACTATGAGTGGTCCATCCTTAACTAAATAGCTTAGCCCTAAAACCCTTCAATAATGTGGGATGTATTGGATGCAGGATTTGATGGTTGAGTATCCATATGATAGCCTTAATCATGGAATAATATGACCCATATGCTCATTTTAATGAAAGATTACAATTCTTTGGAAATGTCTACTATATTTCCTTTTCATATAATCCTAACTTGTGGAGTAAGGTTAATGATACAACTATGTGAATATACATGAGGGTGGTGATAAGACTTGTTAGAATACATGGTGACAACCTTGTATAGAAATCATACAACAATTCTAATGACCCTATAAGTGCCTTTGGATAGTTGGAAGTGAAACCCTCTAGTTATGTAGCATGTGGTTTGATTATCCTTAGTATGATATTGTTCTTTCTCTTAATCACATGGCTTTAACCTAATGGGTTGATTGGGTGTTATAACTTGTGGGTACCATGAATATGGTTAAATAATATTAAGCTTTAGCTATGAATCTGGATAAGGGGATAGAGGAAGTATGGATATGTGAATGTGCATACTTAGTTACATTGTCTAATTCTTAGCCTTATACACTCCAATTGGTGGGACGTAGTGAAAGTCAGAGATTTAAGATAGAATAATGCTTGAGAACCTCATGTGAAATCAACATGAAGCTGAATCCTATACTAGAGCTCTTATGATGCTTTGCTTGCCTTAGTTAAAGGTGTTTAATATGTTTTAACATATTCTCTCTCTAAAAATAATGACAAATTGTTGCTATGGTAAGTACATGTGATGTGGCATGAGTGATGTGGCATGAGTAATACATATATGCTCAATGAGGCATGATGAATCATAAGTGTGATATGATGGGTCTTAGGACCTAGTAAAGGCTTAGTGCCTGGTTGAGGTGATAACCTCTAATACTGGAATGAGTTATTGATATCCCAAGATAATATTATGATGATAGCCTTGTGGCTGGCAGCGACACCGTAGATTTGTGGCTAGCAGTGATACAATATCCTTGTGGTTGGTAGTGATATGGTAGCCTTGTGGCTGGCAATGATACAGTAGCCTTGTGGCTGGTAGTGATACAATGTTATGAGATGATGGGAATCAGTTTAAACGAGTATATCTGTTGTTGTAATACTATGCCCTTTCTTTTGAAGGATTTGTTTGTGGTTTGTACGTTGTAACTTGATTGATGCTGAAAGACATTTCAACTAGTCTAATTAATTAAGTGGAATCTAATCATGTAGCTTGTCGGGGGCCATAGATTCATTTGGTGTCAGCATTTGCTAGATGGTGAAATGAGTAACTCCTACGGGAAATTAGGAGTGCATACTATTGAGTATGGAGGTCAGCTTGGTACCCTAATATCAAGCAATCGAGGGTGACTTTGGTCATGTGTGAGCCTCAGATCATGCCTCATGATATGTGGCACAAGATTGGCTGCGGGCCATACCCTGGAAAGAGTGCGGCTTTGGGCCATAGCTCAGTGATGTTATATTTATGATTTTTCACATGATTGGTTGAGGGCCACCCTCGAAGAGTGCGGATGTGGGCCATAGCTGAGTTTTACTAGCACAATGACCTACACCAAGGCATGCTAGGTTTGCACAGTTGGACTATATGTCACCGGAAGCAGTTGACTCGTGATGTCACTACATGTTCACTCATACTGAGCGAGGAAGGTGATGTCGTGGATTCTGACTCTTCCACTAGAACTTGTATGGAACCGATTTCGACTTAGCAGTGGTTGGTTGGATTTGGGTGGTATGACTTAAATCCTCAGGGCATAATAAATATGTAATCAGCTGTGTAGTGTACATGTGTAGGATCAAACACGGAAACATTGAATGAAGCCTTGCCTTGCTTTCACACTATTTAACTTATAACAGTCATACATATTCTTCATATTCCTTTTAAATTATTAACAATTATATTGCTCATTGGAAAGTGCATATTTCTACTCAATTTACTTCACACATGAGATATATGTCCTATAGTTAATTCTGTTGAATCTGCCCAGTTTGTAATATATCTGCTTAGTTATCTGTGATAATAATAGAGTTGGTGGGGAGTTATATCTCTCGATGGGGTTGTGTGTCTCACCCCATTGGTTAAATAATTTTTTAGGTGGACATGCATGCCGAATTAAAGATCACGTGGCTGAGGATAATATGAGAAGAAAACTACACCTGGTGGATCATGGTATATGTAAAATGTCTAGTAATAGAGTCATATGTGACATCCCTATACACTCAGGTCCTTGGGGTGTTATCGATGTGTTTTGTAGACATGATGATTGATATGTGATTTCTGGCTTGTGTGCCTTTGGTAGTATGTATGTACATGTGGAACTATTATCTTATGTAACAGGTTGATTGGAATATATTGATGTATCACCTTGAAAATATGTTATTAAATGCAAGTATTGGTTCTTGTGTAATAAATCTCAACTCATGGTGCTTGTTGCAAATCAGTTTCAATTTCCTGTGATTTTTGGTAATCCGTTATTTATGGTTAATCGTGGTTTAAGTTTTGAGTAATCTCACTTGGTGTGATAATGGGTGTCACATTATCCAATAGCCATTATATATACATTGGTATACATATCGTGTACTATAAATATCACCACATGTGATCATACCTTACGTGGAAAATATCACAACAACTTGATCTAGAAAGTGTTATGAACAAACAACAAACACATCTCATGTAATGTTAACTGTAGATTGCAAAATCATAGATTCTAATCAATCAATTAATGAAATAATCGGTCAGGTGGAGGGTATGTTTGGGTAAATATTTGTTTACTGAAGTAGTCTTGGCTTCTTCTTCATCACATACACTCCATAAACCTTCCATGTGTTGATTTGATCCTCATCATGTCCATCTCTCCTCCGTAGTCAACTGATGATGCCATTACATCATCCTAATGTAGCAATTGAATTTACATGGAGAATATGTAGGTTAAGGGAGACATATACCATATACATGTTGCATATATGAAATAGGAATACCAATGATTACATGATTGAGAAACATGTATCAAAGCACTACCCTTATTGCAAAATATCCACAAACACCAACAGAGAGATTTGAATGGTGTCAAATAGGAATCATGTTGTATATATATGTGTGTATCATATGTTATTTGAACATTGGTTATCTTTCATGGATAAAAATATATGCATGTGTCATCCAAAATTAATAAGATAAAGCGGTATAAAACCTTAAATTAACATAGTTGGTGTATGATGTAGCTTTGAGACCACTATAGGGTTTTGCTGGTAGGTTGCACAATAGAATTACGAGACTTGCAATTGATAAACCCATACCATGAATCTATCATAAAAATAAAAATTTAGTAAAACATAATAAAAAATGAGGATAATTAATATACCCCTTCATGATGTTGTTGTCAAACAACAAGACGCATATATATTGATATCATTTGTAGGTTTTCTGGATCTGAATCAAAAGTCTGGTTGCTCAACAACAATGTATATCTGGTAGAAACAATAGGGAGAAAAGCATCTTACTTTTTTTGTTGAATACGACCATCCAATTCCACACCATGTGAAAAAGCATCTGCATCTCCCACTTGGATATCGAGAACCCTTGATGCACCATCAAGACATCCAAGTTGGAGTAAGTTTAGACTATTAGTGTGCCAAAATCCTACTTCCATTTCCTTATTAGGGTTTCCACAAAATCCAAGTACTTTTCCTAATCACAAATCTCAGTTGACTCATACATCAATCCACTCAATTGACTAGATAGTCAGTTTGTTTAATTGGGCTATGATGACGTGTGAGATCAATTCAACCAATCGACAGATACACCATTTGATCGTACTGATAGGTTAGTTGATGTATTCTCACTTCAACCGATTGATTAATGCTATTGCAAACTTTTTTTTATCTATGATCAATAATTGATTGATTATAGTCAAAATAAAAACATCTGAAAAAATATTCTTTTTTAAATTGAGGATTATTTTTTCTATAACAAAAAAGGATATTCATGCAGGCTTGGAATAAAATTGATTCATATTTAGACTAATAATCAATTGAGTGATGGACTCTAAATTGATTGGTTGATACCTCAGTCTTTGTTGATACTAACTTTTAGTTTATCCATTGGTCTGTGTTTAGATTTTATAAGTTCTCAAGACAAAATTCAATTAATTAAAAACCATTCCAATTATGAATGTGATATTAATATCTTTTACCCTTGAAGTTCTTGTGTATGTGATCTGATAGGTTCTACATTAGGTTGGTAGTGATGTCAATGACTACATAAGCAATGAGAAGTATCTAGCAACATATCATTTCCACCCAAGTAATATAAATAAGTTGGGGAGCAACTTCAACCTTAGTATGACCAATGATACCAATGGCCATATAATATCCTTGTTACAAAAATCCAAATTGAACATGAGGAATGTGATTTTCATTCTCTTAATATTCAATCTATGTTCCTATATCAAGAGTTTACCATTGAGATACATTGAACTCAACATCAAATATTGACTAACCTGAGCATGACCATGCGTTTCATTAGTATATGTTATCAAGTTGACAATACATCACTTGAATAGGAGGGACAAATATATGTCACTCATAATAATCCACATGTGTCAAAATGAATACAATCACTACTTATACACTCCACCTATGTTTTCATATTTTGTGTAAATGTAGCCGGTCCCAAGCTCAGGTAAAGGAGGAGGGTTGGTGGTAGGTTGACAGCCAGCCTATAAAAACTTTGTCACTCTTTCTATGACATGGATCTTTATAGTCCCTCTGCATCAATGCCCAGATGCAGTGAAAAATGTGCAGGGGCAACATTTTCGACGAAGGCAAGTAAAGAAGCAAGTTCAACAAAAAAGGATTAGAGTTGGATCTTGGAATATTTGCTCTTTGACAGGGAAATCTTTGGAGATAGTGGATACCATGATGAGAAGAAAAGTCAATATAGCTTGCTTGCAGGAAACCAAGTGGATAGGGGAACGCTGTAGAGAGATTAGAGACACAGGATACAAAATCTGGTATACAGGTATTGATAAACATAGAAATGGCATAGTGACGTGTATTTTACTACGCGCTTAAACGCAAGTATACGCGTCGAGTAATATAGGCCTTGTGAGGCCCGAGTCGAACTCAGGGATACGTGAATTATTGGAGACTTCTACTAACTAATCGCAATCAGCTAGACCGATTAACAAAGTAGAATTTGTTGTTGAAATTAAAAGAAAATAAAAATGAAACAAAGAAAATAATCGATTAAAGGTTAATTTAATCAACTAAAAGGATATCTTTAGGATGGCGGTTTCACCGCGGGTCAACATTGTATTAGATTTCATATAATTCCTCACACTTCTCTCTCTATCCGGGAAGTGGCCTGAAATGAGAATTACCCACTGTCGTGGTGTAATTCACTACTTAGGTTTAGGTTGATTCCACCGTCGTAGTAATCATTCCCCTAAACTAAGCGCATTAGGATCGGTCCCTCAGTTCCCACCATTAATTTTACAACTCCTTTGTCAAGGGTTTTATTAATTAATGTAGAATTCGTTTCTTTTCAACCGTTAATCCTTCTGTCGAAGTGATTAAGGGCATTAATTTACTATTATGGTGATCAAGCATAACAATAGCAATAGAGAAAACGAATTTATACCACGGATATGAGAGAAAAATATGAATTATCAATATAAAATCATCATACAATGTATCCCCGGGCTACTCCCGGTCCTAAAGATTGAGGGTTTTAGCCTCTCATGTTCATCTTACACAAATACATGGTAGAAATTGGGGAATTCATAAGAAAAACGTGAAATAGATGGGAAAACCCCTGAACGGAGAAGAACCGGTGGATCCTTGGCGTAGAACACAGCTTCCCCCGCCTGTCGGTGGTGGAAATTGTCTTCGGCAGCGTCCGAATCACCCGGTATGAGCTTCTCGGCCTCCGTTCTCCTTTCTCTCCTCCTCGGCACTCGTGCAATCCAAATATGAGATCACCCTTTTGTCCGGGCGGCCGTCATTAGGTATAAGTCCCTAATTAGGTCGTCAAATAATGACAGCCGTCCGATTGATATCAAAACAGATCCAACGCATATCTGCCGGCGTCGATACCATCGACGCGGGTCGATGGTATCGACCCAGCGGATTAGCGGCAGCTTTCCTTTCTTTTATTCTGAGCGCCTGTGGTGATCTCGATACCATCGACTTGGGTGTCGATGGTATCGACTCTTTTAGCGTCGGTTGTTGTCGTTTAGCGACGCTGTAGCTCTCCTTGTGTCGATGGCATCGACATCCGTCGATGGTATCGACTCTGTATTGCTCTTCTCGGCTGACAACCTGTGGCTTGGTCGATGGTATCGACACCCGTCGATGGTATCGACGGATGTAGATACTTGTTTTTCCTGAAATTGTACAACAAGACCAAATAAATCCACACGATTTATGATAAGATGATCAATAATGCTTAAAATAATGAAATAAAGGGGATTTGATATAAAATGATGGCAAAGACCAAATAAAGTGAATTATGCAATATTATCCATGAAAATGAGTAATTAAGGCACAAAACACATATGAAAAAGGTCTATAAATGCGACTCAAAATCATCGCATCACATAGGTATTATCGTTGATAAGATGTTGAAGGATGACATCATCAAGATTACAAGGATGGGTGATAGAATCATAGCTATCAAGGTTGTTCTTGGGGGAAATATTTTTAACATTATTAGCGCTTATGCCCCCCAAGTTGACCTTAGCGAGGATGTGAAGAAGGATTTATGGGATGACATGGATGAATTGATGCAAGGAATACTGATCAAGGAGAAGATTATTATTGGGAGTGATTTAAATGGCCATATGGGGAGTGGTAATGATGGATTTGAGAGAGTTCATGGTGGTTTTGGATATGGCAACAGAAACAGAGAAGGAGAGAGGATATTAGATTTTGCAGTTGCATATGATATGATTTTGTCAAACACCCATTTCAAGAAAAGAAAATCTCATAAGATTACTTTCAAGAGCGGGCACAACTGTAGCCAAATTGATTACCTCCTTACAAGGCAGGTGGATCGTAACATATGCAAGGATTGTAAAGTGATTCCTGGTGAAGAGCTCACGACCCAACATAGGTTGGTAGTTTTGGATATTAACATGAAGATCAATAAAGGAAAACATAACGGAAACCAAAATAGCTGGATCAAGTTGTGAAATCTTAAAGGAGAAAAGAAATTGACTCTTCATGATAAACTCATCAAGGAGGTAACTTGGAACTTGGAGTCTGATGTTAACACTATGTGGCGTAACATGAGCTCCTGCATAACAAAAATTTCCAAAGAGGTTTTGGGGGAGTCTAAAGGTTGTGGACCTCTACAGAAGGAGACTTGGTGGTGGAATGATGAAGTACAAAAGGCTATTAAACTGAAAAGGGAGATCTATAGGAGCTTGCCCAAATCTGGAGATGATGCAACGTTCCAAAGATACAAGCAAGCAAAGAAAGAAGCTAAAAAGGTGGTTCGAGAGGCAAGGTCTAGATACTTTGATGATATGTATAAGAAGCTGGACACTAGAGAAGGGGAAAAAGATATATATAAAATGGCTCATATAAGAGAAAGGAAAGGAAGAGACTTGATTCAAGTAAAATGCATAAAGAATGAAGATGGTAGAGTATTGGTGAAGGACGATGATATCAAAAACCAGTGGAGAAATTACTTCCATAAGCTTTTCAATGGAGATACTGCATATAATGTTAGCGACTCGTGTGACATGAATACAAGAGATATCATTTACACACGACGAGTTTCACCATTTGAGGTCAAGAATGCTTTGAAAAAGATGAAAATGAGAAAGTCATGCGGACCAGACAATATTCCCATTGATGTATGGAAGAGTATGGGGGATGAGGGAGCTACATGGTTAACAAATTTCTTTAACAAGATCATGAAGACCAAGAAGATGCCGGATGAGTGGAGAAATAGTATTATAGTCCCAATCTACAAGAACAAAGGTGATGTTTAGAGTTGTACAAACTATAGAGGTATCAAGCTGATGAGTCACACGATGAAGCTTTGGGAGAGGATTATTGAGCAGATGTTAAGATCTATAACGCAGGTATCAAACAACCAATTTGGTTTCATGCCTGGAAGATCAACAACAGATGCTATTTTTATGATAAGGAGGCTTATAGAGAAGTATAGACAAAGCAAAAGAGATCTTCATATGGTTTTTATTGATCTAGAGAAGGCTTATGATCGAGTACCCAGAGAAGTGTTATGGATGGTTTTGAAGAAAAAGGGTGTGCCTATCCAATATATTGACTTGATCAAAGACATGTATGATAGCTCTACTGCAAGTGTCAAGACTCCTGGAGGAGAGACACCAACGTTTCCTATTACAGTTGGGGTACACCAAGGATCCACACTCAACCCATATCTATTCGTTCTGGTTATGGATGAGTTAACAAAAAATGTTCAGGATGATATTCCTTGGTGTATGTTATTTGCTGATGATATTATTTTGATTGACAAAACAAAAGATGAATTGAATGATAAAGTTGAATGTTGGAGAAAGGCATTAGAATCAAATGGATTGATGATTAGTAGGAGAAAAACTGAGTACATGCATTACAATTTCAGCCAATCTCACAGTGTGAATGATGGAGCCAAGTTGGACGGAGTAGATATACCAAAATGTGACAAATTTCGTTACTTAGGTTCTATTATCCAAATAGACGGGGATGTCCAAAATGATGTTTGTCACCGTATCACTGCAGGATGGTTGAAATGGAGGAGTGCAACTAGAGTTTTATGTGATCAGAAGATCCCTCTCAGGTTAAAAAGTAAGTTTTATAGAATAGCTATACGACCAGCCATGCTCTATGGGAGTGAATGTTGGGCGGTGAAGAAACAAGGTCTCAATAAGATGAATGTGGCTGAAATGCGTATGCTGAGATGGATGTGTGGGAAGACAAGAAAAGATCGTTTGAGAAATGACTATATCAGGAATAAAGTGGGGGTGGCGAGCATTGAGGACAAGTTGCGTTAGGGCCGACTCAGATGGTACAGACATGTGCAACGCAGACCTACTAGTGCGCCTATACGAAGCAATGCTATTGAGCTAAACACTATAAATAGAAGAAGAGGAAGGCCTAAATTAACATGGGATGAGCTTATAAAGAGAGATTTTGAATCTCTACATCTCAATCAGAATATGGCCCATGATAGAGCTGAATGGAAACGAAGGATCCATGTAGCTGACCCCAACATAGTTGGGATTGAGGCTTAGATGATGATGATGATGATGATGCATCATTCTCAAAGAGGGTTTGTCTAGTACACTTATTCTCGAACAAGTACCTATGTGTCTGAATTAATATCCAATATCATGACTAATGAGATGAAGTGATCAGTTGCAACACGAACTAGTCTTGTGTATTTTTGTCCTAATTTCTCAATAGTAATTGCTTAGGGACATTATATTAATAAATATACCAAATATACATATATTTAATATTTATATGAAAAGAAACCTAGTAGATCCAAATATAATTTGGTATTTGATTTGATAGGATTTGAAATTGAAAATGCCCCTAGGATTGCAAAGATATTCAAATGGTAGAGATTTTTGAGAAAAATCAAAACAATGGCAAGGTTCCTAAACCACACACTATGATGCAAGCCACACAAATCCTTGTGGAGAGGGCCGCAAATGCAAAAGGTATGGTATAATTTCTCAACCTTAAAAAGATATCATGATTGCAAAATCTCCCAATAGTTAGTGTACCCACTTTTTTCATTCTCGTAGGTGGAACTACCCTATGCATCCCAATAAGGGTATCACAAAAGTGCATTTCCCTTATGCATCCAATCTCTTTGCGGAGGTGGAGGACTTATATGGATGGGTTGTTCCTCTAATCTACTTCACATTCCTTCTTTGAACCATTTAGTTTACATTGCCTTTAGAATATAGATCAAATCCACTGAGCAAGAAAGTAAATTATGCACTAGTGCTGGGTCATCCTACTTATACACCAATGTGATTTTTGAAATTTAAAAAAAGAGGGATTTGACTCTCCCAAAGGTTTACTGAGTTGAGACCACCTGCATGCTCGTCAACCCAATGACAAGACCACACAGTGGATTTCTTTACAAGCTTCATAAGTAAGTTATGCTTGAATCATAATTATGACACCACCAACTTTTTCTTTTCCTAAACCTTTCGGTTACAAAAAATGAAATGACATCATAGTAGACTGTTGCTTCTCAAGTCTGCTATGAAAGCCTTCAAATTTTATTTTACCTACAAATGGTTCTTTTTTAGCATGTTTTTCTCTTACACATAAATTTTCTTGAGTTGTGAACTCACCAAGCTCCCCCTTCTCAGTTTTCCTTTTTGAGAAGAGCTACAAGAAATATCATATGAATTATTATTCTAGGTATACATAAGATCACATGTCACCAACCCAAACCCATGAGTCAGTGAATCAAATATGCTTAGAACATTAGAATATTCAATCATTTTATCACATGAAAACAAACATAATGAATAGAATTACCAAATATTAATAATCAAAAGAAGTACAAAGTATCATATTAAAATCATCATATGACTAGCTCTCACGACATTTACAACAACCACATACATGTTGTACAACTCATAATTTGGAGCTCAAGCACAAAAAATATGAGGAAACTAGGAGTTAGTGATTGATGTAGTTAATAAGTAAGCCAATTATCGTGACCCAATAATAATCATCCTCAACGTGACTATTAAGGACTGAACCCAAGGTTTTGATAAGACTTACCCCAAAGCAATCTCACTTATTAAAGAGAAAGATAAAAATAGAAGATTGTTGTTCTATAATGATAAAACTTATTCTTTTATATTTATAGAAAAATACATTACTCAATATTCACAATTTTCTTATAACAAGTTACTTATATTCATAATAATACTTTACAAATTCATGATGGAGAAACTTACCAAACTCGATCATGTACGTAAGAATACTTGAATGGTTATGCAATTAGTTCATACCATCACGTGTATGCAAACTCTCCTAAGACCCTCAATACATGAATTATTTGACACTACAACACCTAGACATCACTTACTATGATGTTCATCATATAGCTCATGATGATGGATCTTCATTCAACTTCAAAATTAAAAAAATATCATTGGTGTTGGCTAAATTGACATTAGCATAATCCCTTTTGTTTTGATAATGACAAACATTTCATTCTTGTGGTTTTAACGTGCTATTTGAGTATTTCAGGAACAAGCATATAAGGTGGTGGATAACAAAGACTTGGAAGAAACAATTTGATAAAATCGCTTTATTTTCATGATTGTAAGCAAATGTAAATGCTTGTACAAGTATATAATGTACAAGTAATTAGATATCATGTAAATCAAGCGTTTAGATCTTCCCTATCCACTCACAACACTTAGATAGGCCATTCCCCAAGATAGTATCACAATTGCACATTGATACACACATTTAGTAAATGAATACATTGAGTCAGTAATATTCTCGGTCGACAAATCGTCGATCGAGAAAATATCGGTCGACAAATCTTCGACCGAGAAACTCTCGGTCGACAAAATCTTCGATCGAGAATAGACCCTACTAGCCGTTAGACCCAGCAGACAAAGTGGTTGGGAGTTGGAAATGAACGTTGTAAACACTTGCTCCAGGAGGTCCCTCGGTCGACAAATCTTCGACCGAGAAGGACTCTTGGTTGACAAATTGTCGATCGAGAAAAGTTCTGTCTGCACTTTTCAGGGTCAATTAACTAGCCGTTGCAAATGCAATTAGTGGACACATAACGGCTAGTTGAGCACTAAGAACCCCCTAGAAAGTGTCTAGAATGTCCTTAAGCACTTGTAGGTCATTCCTATAAATAGGACATGCCTTAGGACACCTAAACGCACCTAAGCTACACGTGTGCTACACTTGAGATTGAATACTCATTGGCAATCTGTTTTGAGCAATAGAGCAATTCCTACATTGGCTATTCATTCCCATTGCTCCAACTTCGTGTCCTATAGGCTAGTATCTCCTATCCACAACACTTACACTTCTACATACATTGGTTAGGAGATCAAAACGCTTGATATAGGAAATCAAGCCTTGAGCTACAAGTGGTATTGTAATTTCTGTTTTCTTTCTTGTTCCTTTGTATCTTTTGTATTCTCCTTGCTACTCCTAGGGTTGGAGGCTGCGGATTGGAGAAGGTTCTTCTCGGAGGAGAAGGTGGACTTCAAGCTACTTCAAGAAGGCTATCGCAACGGGAAGCTACTTCAAGAAGGTTATTGCAACGGGAAGCTACTTCAGGAGGAAGGCTGCTTCAAGGTTGGTGCAATTGCTTCTAGGTGAAGGCTGCTTCAAGGTTGGTGCGATTACTTTAAGGTGAAGGCTGCTTGAAGGGTTTAGGGAGAGAATTGTAATTTTATGTAAAGTCCTTGCGAGGTAATAAAATTAAATTCTTTCCAAATCCCGGTTGGGTAAGCAACCGGGTAGTGGACTGACTACCTTAGTATTTGCTAAGGTAGGAACCACTCTAAATCCTTGTCCCCTTGTCCAATATTTTTGTGATTGGTTGTTTGAGTTAAATAATTGTTTAAAATTGTTTAAAACTCTATTCACCCCCCCTCTAGTAGTTTTTCAATTGGTATCAGAGCAGGCTTCAAGGAACCTTAACCAGGTCTTGAAGAATGAAGGGTGGTGACTACAATCGCAAGCAAAGGAGCAACTTGGACCAACCTTCAACAAGTTGCAATTGGTGTTTAGGAACAAGCCACACAACAATCGGTTGTCCTTGGAGAGAAAAGAAGAAAGAGGTCCACAAAAATTGTCTCATTGTTACAACCAATGAAGAAGAAGAAGAGGTAAGCCTTCTTGATTTATCAAAAGAAGAGCTAATTTCTAGTCTTGAAGAAACACATAATAAGTATATTGAGTGCAAGAAGAAATTAAAGAAATCTAATAAAACAAATGATGAGTTGAATGCTAGACTTCTTGCTCTTACATCTGAAAATGAAGATCTCAAAAAGGTTATTGAAGATCATGATATTAAGCTAAAATCTGTAGAAGCAAATTGCAATCTTCTTTCCCTAGAAAAGTTAAATTTGCAAACTCAAGTAAATGATCTTCAAAAACAACCTATTTTGTGTACACATCTAGATTATGATATTATTGTGAAAGAAAGAGATTCTTTATTATCTAATCTAGATCAAGCGAAGATGGATATCAAGAAGAGAATGGATGAAATTGTTAAGTTACAACAAGAAATCAGTAGCTTGAGTAACAATGATATTCTCGATAAAATCTTAAGTGATCATTATCGTCAAATTGGAAGGAGAGGACTAGGTTATAAGCCTAAAGGAAAATCTCATCAAAAACCTAGTTGGAGAAGGACACAAGCACTAGAGAGTCAATCCATGTATGTACCTAGAGGCAAATATACATATGTACCAAAGAACAACCTAGAACAAAAACATAGAAAGAGACTTGAAGTTGATTCTATATGTTGCCATTATTGCTTACGTCTTGGACATTACTCCTTTTCATGCCCATACAAGAAAAAGGATGTTGAGTTGGTATGGGTTCCAAAACCTCCAAACTAAATGAACGGAATTAAGTTGAGATATGACCAAGGACCTTAGTTGCATATTTCTATGTCTATCTCAACTCAACATAATGGAATAATAAATTAATTCAAGTTTTTAAACATCTAACTTGGATATATACAAAATCTTTCAAATTGCAAAAATAAAATTTTGCCTTACTCATAGCTAAATTGTTAATAAAGATTTGGATACAATTAGTTGGGATTTGATCTAAAAGTTCCTTTGATGTTCATAAAGTCTATCTCAACTAAACTGAGTCTTCAAATTGTTTAATTGAGTAAATAACCATTCATGATTTACTTATAAACAATTACTGAAAATGGTTCTGAAAACAATACAGAAACCTGATCGGTCGAGAAATCTTTGATCGAGCAGTCAGTCGGTCGAGAAATCATCGACCGAGCAGGTTACTGATGTCAGTCTGAAATAAGTCTGCTGAATAATTCTACAAAGGATCAATGTGCTATCTATTTGTTGTTAATAACTGTTTTACATGCACAAATTATGGAAATCATCTTTGGAACACTTATATGAGATCATTTTTATCTATGAATCATATTTGATTTAAGTTAAGGGAAAAATACTGTTTTCATGGTAACCCTTGGAATATCTATACATGAACCATGTGTGTATTGAAATTTGTTTTAAATGATCATAATTATTGCATTTATATGCTGATCATTGTATATGCTTCAATTGTTCTATCATTAC
This sequence comes from Alisma plantago-aquatica, assembly GCA_963693085.1. NCBI lineage: Eukaryota > Viridiplantae > Streptophyta > Magnoliopsida > Alismatales > Alismataceae > Alisma > Alisma plantago-aquatica. The sequence goes on along the minus strand of OY856409.1, from coordinate 537,173,364 downwards.
ACCATGGATATGCGTCATCATGATCATTATGTTTCATTGGTTTGTCTAAAATAATTTTTGATTCATATATACAAACCATGAATGGATATTATTCTTGATCATTGTGATTCAAATAAATTGAAAATGCCATTAGCATAAAAGCATCTTGACATAATAAACAATGATTGTGGACATAGCTTGTGATAAAATAATGATGTTGCTATGACAAGCCAAACGGTGCCTCTTAGAACAAAAATATTAATGTTTTTATCTATTTGTTTGTTCTAAGAAATCAAAAGCAAAAATATTGACTTTAATATATTAATCTTGCTTTCAAAATATATGTCTCTAAAGAATCTTATGATTAATATGAAAATAAGGGTATAAGAAGAAATGTGATTTAATATGTACCCATAGCAAAGCTTATGAAAACATCATTCACAATGAATGTAAAACATGTGTTCTAGAAAAATCAAGGACAAAGACTTCACTATGATGCCCATATTAAGTCTTCATAATAGGTATATCTTAATATGATTCAAATAGATATTTATTTAAAGCTATCTGCAGAAATTATACTTCACATATGAATGTTTATATTGGAAATCTGCAGAATTTGCCTCTTGGTTGAAATTAAAATTGACCAAGGGGCGCTATGGTCGTAGTCAAGGGCGACCTAAAATAAGCTTTGACAAAATGCTTATATTGACATCATTTGAAGCCTATTATGACCTTAGTATTTTTACTCTTGGTTATGAAGAAATCAACAAATTTCATAAAATGATATATCTTGTTCTTAAAGGAATTCTCTAGACAAATTAGGGGTTAACATCCCGTGCATTTGGCTAGAGAAATTTTTATGTACTCTAAGATTAAAGATTTCTCATTTCATTTTTAGGGCTTAACATCCCTTGTAAAATGGATGAGAAATAAATTATGGCTAAATTTAACAATCATTGCTTTGCTTTAATCCCTTGTTTTCTAATTGAATATCTCTTTAAGGGGGAGCATAGCATAAAATTAAGGGGGAGAAATAAAATCTATTATATTGGATATCTTTTTGAAATGACAAAGGGGGAGAAATAATATAAAATCAAAAACATAAAATAAAAATATGAGTTTCATAATATCTCGGCCAACATCCACTTACAAAACAAGAATGGCTACAAAAGGTAATCTTCAGGTATGAAACTCACATGATTTATATTTCCTTATTTTATATTTAGGAAATGTTTGTCATCTTCAAAAAGGGAGAGATTGTTGGCTAAATTGACATTAGCATAATCCCTTTTGTTTTGATAATGACAAACATTTCATTCTTGTGGTTTTAACGTGCTATTTGAGTATTTCAGGAACAAGCATATAAGGTGGTGGATAACAAAGACTTGGAAGAAACAATTTGATGAAATCGCTTTATTTTCATGATTGTAAGCAAATGTAAATGCTTGTACAAGTATATAATGTACAAGTAATTAGATATCATGTAAATCAAGCGTTTAGATCTTCCCTATCCACTCACAACACTTAGATAGGCCATTCCCCAAGATAGTATCACAATTGCACATTGATACACACATTTAGTAAATGAATACATTGAGTCAGTAATATTCTCGGTCGACAAATCGTCGATCGAGAAAATATCGGTCGACAAATCTTCGACCGAGAAACTCTCGGTCGACAAAATCTTCGATCGAGAATAGACCCTACTAGCCGTTAGACCCAGCAGACAAAGTGGTTGGGAGTTGGAAATGAACGTTGTAAACACTTGCTCTAGGAGGTCCCTCGGTCGACAAATCTTCGACCGAGAAACTCTCGGTCGACAAAATCTTCGATCGAGAATAGACCCTACTAGCCGTTAGACCCAGCAGACAAAGTGGTTGGGAGTTGGAAATGAACGTTGTAAACACTTGCTCCAGGAGGTCCCTCGGTCGACAAATCTTCGACCGAGAAGGACTCTCGGTCGACAAATTGTCGATCGAGAAAAGTTCTGTCTGCACTTTTCAGGGTCAATTAACTAGCCGTTGCAAATGCAATTAGTGGACACATAACGGCTAGTTGAGCACTAAGAACCCCCTATAAAGTGTCTAGAATGTCCTTAAGCACTTGTAGGTCATTCCTATAAATAGGACATGCCTTAGGACACCTAAACGCACCTAAGCTACACGTGTGCTACACTTGAGATTGAATACTCATTGGCAATCTGTTTTGAGCAATAGAGCAATTCCTACATTGGCTATTCATTCCCATTGCTCCAACTTCGTGTCCTATAGGCTAGTATCTCCTATCCACAACACTTACACTTCTACATACATTGTTTAGGAGATCAAAACGCTTGATATAGGAAATCAAGCCTTGAGCTACAAGTGGTATTGTAATTTCTGTTTTCTTTCTTGTTCCTTTATATCTTTTGTATTCTCCTTGCTACTCCTAGGGTTGGAGGCTGCAGATTGGAGAAAGTTCTTCTCGGAGGAGAAGGTGGACTTCAAGCTACTTCAAGAAGGCTATCACAACGGGAAGCTACTTCAAGAAGGTTATTGCAACGGGAAGCTACTTCAGGAGGAAGGCTGCTTCAAGGTTGGTGCAATTGCTTCTAGGTGAAGGCTGCTTCAAGGTTGGTGCGATTACTTCAAGGTGAAGGTTGCTTGAAGGGTTTAGGGAGAGAATTGTAATTTTATGTAAAGTCCTTGTGAGGTAGTAAAAAATTAAATTCTTTCCAAATCCCGGTTGGGTAAGCAACCGAGTAGTGGACTGACTGCCTTAGTATTTGCTAAGGTAGGAACCACTCTAAATCCTTGTCCCCTTGTCCAATATTTTTGTGATTGGTTGTTTGAGTTAAATAATTGTTTAAAATTGTTTAAAACTCTATTCACCCCCCCTCTAGTAGTTTTTCAATTGGTTGATTAGCCAATGTCTAAGTGAGTAGATAAGAATAAGAGTAAACATATACTATTTTCTCCTATATGTTCTCTTCATATATATGTTTAACAATTAAATGACTTATATGTATCAAGTATCATTTGCTTACAAAAATTATATATTAACATACTAAAAGATGTAAAGATAAAAGAATATTGCAACAACTACTAACAATATGATTATATAGAAAAGGGTGTAGTCATAATTTAGCAAATATCCACATATTAATAACCATCAAGAATAATGTAAATAATGATTGCATCCATAAAAATATAATCAACTTGTCCACTTTTATTTTATGCCTTATATCTACATGACTTGTGCCAACCAATTAGACATCATCACAATATTCTCACACACACAATTGCACCATCAATATCTTAGGGTGTAGCAGGATATCCTAACGAAACAAGTCTAGGTCCACCTCTAGACAGGTTGAGCCTATAGCCTCTTTACCTTGCTCCCACCTTGGTACTGGATTGGAGCTCAATGACATATCACCAATAAACATTTATCTCATTTCACATTATTTACTGAAGTGGGACTATACCCCTATCATAATATCTCAAATAGTAAGAAGGTTGGGATTCCGCTTCCACCTGAACTTCCCCTAATCTCCCACAGATTAGCCCTTAGGACGTAATCAACTCCAGGTTTTCACCACTTGGACTCCACCCTAAGTTTAAACTACCTGTTTCACCATCCCAGTTTTAACCTAAGGATGGGTCACGATGTTCAAGGAACCTATCTAAAAGGATTATATTTCTCTTTATTATTACATAGTTTTCCCAGCTTATGAATTTTTATCACAATTTATGCTTGTGTTTACATGATTCATTATACGATAAGATACGATTCTATAATAATTATCATATAAATTCTAACATAAGGACTAATAAAACATTATCTACAAGTTTCAATTCTCACTTAATATCACCTATAACATGTATCACCTCTCAAAGCCTATTTCTTATCACATATGTGCCTTCTTACTAAGGCTCAAAGGTTGGTTTATCATCCTCAATCTCAATGGCTTAGATTCATCACTTGACATTCCCAATTCATGCTTGCAATCTATACAAGCATGACACCTACCAAACATGGATTGAATCCTATAGGCTCAACCTTAGTTTATCTCATAGATCAATATCATAATGATCAAACAATGAATTCAATTATTATTATTAAAGATCATCGATCATTCATTATGCAAAAGTAAGTAGTGCCAAGAGAATGTATGATTATATTTCTTCTTTGCAATTCATAAGTGAACTTAATGTGATTAAACTCTAAATGTGAAGTATTGAAGCTCATTTCAGTTTTAATTATGTAACATGGAAGCTCAAAAAACATTGACTAGGGAAATTATATCATGATTAGAAACTATGGCTTAATATACATGGAACAATTAAAATAAGTGTAATATTGAATTATAATATTAAAGACACCAAATGCAGATATAAATAGAAATAATTTCACATAGTATAATTCTAGGATTTCCCCTTTATTGACATAGAAACAACAATACATCTCAAGTTTTGTATTTCTCAAACCGAATTTCAATACTTTAATTTCAGCCTTATTTTTCATACTCAAGACTTCATAATGCAAGCATAGGCAATATCAAGTATAACAATAAGAATCTTGCTTCCTAGATTACATTAGTATGTCATTTACCGATTACAAAGAAACTTTTAGATCTCATTTCACCAAATAAAGTATAATTTAGTTTTTGTATTTATTTAAATATAATTTTTGCATGATCATTCTCAAACAACAAGGAGAACATGTGATCTAGATTTCCTCAAATACTAGTATAGAAAAAAAACATAAACCGTTTATCTTAGGTCTGATTTCATAGAAAGAAACTAGCTTTTAGACTTCAAATATTGTTCGGCATGTAGCTTGAACATAATCAGGAATCCTAGAAAATGAAAGAATATTTGTGAGATCTAGATACATATATACTCACATGAACCAAGAAAAAAAGTTAGGAGAAGTTTTTATCTTGACAAAGTGGGAGTCAAGAAATTCTTTCCATATCTTAGTTCATAAGATTCTTCTTTAGAACCACATTAACCCAACCACCTTAATTTGAAAGTCAATCATGGAGGAGAGAAGGAAAGAGAAGAAGCTACGATCAATGTTTTCTTCTTAAAATGGTCTAGTACAAAGAGGGAAAGTAGTGAGAAGGGAAGGTGTTGAAGATATCAGTGGAACCAACCTTAGACCAAAGAAGAGGGGAGGAGATCTGAAGTTTTCAGTTAGAGTCAGTAGAAAAATGTCTCCTTCTAGCCTCCATCACCTAGGTTCATCCTTAGTTACCGTGATAGTCTCCCTCCTAACCTACACAATTTCAATTTAGGGTCAAGTTGGATAAGGGATTGAACTAAAAATTTAACAAACCAAATTTCATCTAACTATGACGTGTATATCAAAAGTTATACTCTTTTTTGTGTTTGGTTGTGAGAAACAATGCCACTCATGGACCAACTCTTGGTTGTTCTACACATGATTATTAAAAATGTAATAACTTTCTCATTTCAACACCCATTATATCCATTTTTTGGTTATCTACAAAATATATTAGTATTTTTAACTAAATCTCAATTAATAATTTTCTATTAATTATTTACTTAAGTCTTTTAAGCTTGAAAACCTTCTCCTTCATGTGTATAAATGTTGTTTTTGCCTCCTTTAAGTCTATAGATTCAAATTAGTCTCCAAACATATCATTCCAATAATTGCACTCAACAAGACATCAAATAATCAAAAATCTACAATTTACCTATTTATACAACATAAATAAATTGTCACGTTATAAATTTAGAATAATTTGGATGATAATATATTTAAACTAAGCATGGTGATTAATCTAAGATTGGGGATAACATGTGTTTGGATCATTACACCAACTATGATGTGTTGTAACTAAGACCTTATTTATATGCATAATTTTGAACTACTCAGATTTGTGGGTATAAGATACATCATGTGCGATAGATGCGTATATATAATGAGTCCTCATAATCTATACATACTCATTTTTGGATTTTACATGTTTTCATTTATCTACTACTTAGTTGGATATATGAATTGATGTATGTTGTTTTCAATTAAATGTGATTTAAAAGCATACAAAATGTCAATATTTACATAATCATAAAAAGTCATATTTTCTAATCAATTGGTATAATTTTAGATATTATTGGATTACTTTTGGCAATATCATAGTATACATGACATATGACCATGATTTTTAACACCTCTAATATAGTCTAACCCACTCAACCACTATGGAAAAATCTAGTTAGCTAATTGCATATGAAACACTTTTATGGTATGTACATCATATGGTACACATTTATTGATATATATATATATATATATATATATATATATATATATATATATATATATATATATGTTTTGTAAAGGTGAGTAAAAGTCATATTATCTACCACACTAAACCAAGTTAGACCAGATCTACCAATTTTGTCTAATATGAAAAGATGACACGATCCACTCACACAAACACACACACAACACATTCATGCACATACATATGTTAATAACCATAATGTCTTATATACATACAAGTTTTAGGATTCAATGCCTTTCTCTATCACACTTACATAGATACACATTTAAAAAAAACTATAAGTCTAAAGAAACTCGAAACAAAGTATATATAAATTAAGCTATTAACCAATAACTAGTAAAATTCCAATATTATCTAAAAGTAAACGAGATTCATAGAAATATATTTTTTTGAAATTATTTTTTGTAATTCATATACAACTCATATTTATTTTTTGACACTAAAATATGGAACAAGCTTCACAATACTTCTTGTCATTTCTTTATTTCACAAATAAAACTCAAGTCTAAAAAAATAAAACTTGTCCATGTTTTCGCAAATTTTCTAATTAATATATCATTAAATTATGTAATCTTTATCCAACTGATATTATCCATTTATAATTTAGTCTTCCTAGAAATCATTACAGATATTATAAAGAAAAACACAAACTATACTATTAGAACAAGCGCATTGTATACATGTGGTGAAATATAGTGACAATATGTTGTTACATACTCAAACTAATGTAAACATTATATACACATATTTGACATTTTTGAATCATATATAATGAGATGTCCATATTGAAATTGTTTATTCTTCATCTAGCTTTTACATGTTAAAGATAATCATTGACAAGTTAACAACATTTGCCTCTGGCATATTTATTAACATACCTAATAAAGTATATACATTTATTACTCTTAAAATTTCATTGTATATTTGTGGAAATAAAGAAACTTAATTTACTCTTAGAAAATTAACCAAAATTTTATATATTATCTAGTTGCTTCACATACATTGTGGCCTTGTCTACATATACATTATGGTTATGTTGGATCTGCCTCTTATCTTGAACTCAAATATATGATTATTTGTTGATATAGGAAACATGAGTAATATATTGTTTCATGGCATTAATTTACAAATATTCAATTAAATATCACCAACAATTTAGCATTTACATTAGTATATCCTTCATTGCCATCATTATATAAAAGTTCCATATACCTAAGAGTGTGCTAGTAATAAATTATGTATGGTACAAGTTTCAAGCAAGAGTAGAATGAACAAAACACAAAAGAAACCCACATGTGGTCTGCTTTGGTATGAAAATGTTTGAAATTACTAACACCAATCTAGTATATAGTTTTAGGATCAAAGAAATAGACCTATACCATTGCCACCACTACTTTTTTTGTGATGTTCCACTACCCCAAGGTCGAGATTAGTAAAAAATCCAATTAAAAGCCAACGATCATTGTCAACACATAACCACATCATAGCAACATGGATGTAAAATTTTTTAGCATCACTAGAGAGAAACGTCAACAAGGACTTGAACATACATTAAATCACCGCCTTCATATATATAATTTCACAAAATGTGGCCTCTATCACAATCATCACAAAAGGAGTTTATTACAAGACATGAATATGTAACTTATAACATGTATAACTAGTGCCACAAATCAAGGAACACATGTTAAAATCTCAAGTCGGGTCTATAACTAGTTACAAAACTTTCCCTCTTGGACTTGATTATATAGGGATAAAATTTGATTATTCTATCCTAATACATAAGCATCACTTAATCCCAAGAGGAAGGTCACACAAATATCACCTATATGTGGGACACCTCCACACAAACATCATCTACCTCCAAACTAGAGATCAACCTCCATCAATCTGATCCTCTATGTAGACATTGAGAAAATCAGTCATTCACCTAAAAAAGTGGAAAATCATGAGGTGAAATCCCAAGTCCCAGTGATATTATAAAACAACTGAAATATTTATTACTTATAAAAGATATAATTTAGTTTGACTGAAGCAATGAACATTTATAATAATACTTGTTTCATCATGGATGCCTCAACAAATATAAAAATGTAAATTTATGGCAATAAGGACATCACACGTCATCAACAATCCATGTTTTTTTTTAATTAAACCTAAAATAGATACATGACACAACTAAAATATATATTCTGTTATGCCCTGGGCAATTTGACTCATACCACTCAAACCAGTAGCTAGATGCTACTAAGCCATACTAGCGATATATATAAGATATAAGAATGTCTAGATTCTATTAGATCTCTTCGCTCAACCATGGGCTGAAGCAAGGTAACAAAATCCAAAAGGGTAGAGGTCTCACATGCTAAGTCAAATGTGCAAATTGCTCAAAGGTGGATCTGCATACCACTGGTTCGTCCTGGGTACACAACCCACAACGCCAAAATTAGGGTTCAACCCATCTCAAATTAAGATGCACCAACATCTATTCTCCATCATATGTCTCATGTCGTGTAACACTAAACCATTGATTATAATCAAGTTCAACAAACTTGTGGATGCTAGGGCATACACACACAGATATATAGACCATCCAAAGAAAGACTAAGTGTATTTCCTAATCAACGACAAGTTGCAAAATTTGCAAGGACCGTTGGATGGTATACTATTATATCTCATGATGTATACAAAATATGGTTATAATTTTTTAAATGCATCTAATATATATTGTGTTGAATCAATCCATATGGTTGGATTTTATAAACATACTCCTCATGTTTCATTTTAATGGTTGATTTATGTAAGTTACATGTACCGAACGATACACACTTCCTAACCTCTCTCTCTCTCCATATATATATATATATATATATATATACATAGAGAGAGAGAGAGAGAAAGAGAGAGAAAGTCAGGCTAGAATACACTCGAGTGTACCAATCACACTGTATACTCAAGTGGTGTTTACATATCTAGACAATTTTTTTGAAAAATCCAAATAGTTGTTTTTCACTGTTATAACAAATAAAGGCGACATGTAAAATTTGATCTCATTTGGAATTTTCTGTCACTTTTTTATGACCAACAAAATGGACGCACAAAACTAATTTAAATTATATAATTTGTGTCACCTTTAGATGAATGACCTATAAGTGTCCAAATGAGCTCAAATCTTATATGTAGTGTGTTCATATGATATTTAAGAGGATAAATGGTTTAGATTTTTAAAATAAATGTTGCATGATGGAAAATGACTTGAGTATATTCGGTCTCCGATACACTCGAGTGTATTCTAGCCTCTCTCTCTATATATATATATAGAGAGAGAGAGAGAGAGTCATGCTAGAATACACTCAAGTAGTTTTTCATGATGCAATATTTTTTTTCAAAAATCTAATCCATTGATCTTCTTAAACATCTTGTGAATAATTCATATGAAAAATTTGAGTACATTTGGACATTTATAGGTCATGTTATAAAGACCACAAAAATTATGCATTTCAAATTAGTTTCGCGCGTCGATTTTGTTGCCCATGGATGAGTGACTTATACTCATCTAAATGGGCTCAAAATTTGTATGTATCCTAGTTATAGTATGATGGTGAATAGTAATAGTTTACATTTTGCAAAAAATAGTCTTGATATGCAAACACACTTGAGTGTATTCATACGATCTATACAGTCGAGTGTATTCTAGCCTGACTATACACACACACACACACACACACACACACACACACATATATATATATATATATATATATATATATATATATATATATATATGGCTGTTTCTTTAATACCTGTGCGGGTAGTCTAGATTTCGCTACCCGGTAGCCAAAAAAATAACTATTCTGGCCAGAAAAGTAACCCAGCTATAAAAAAAAGTAACTATATTGATCAAAAAGTAACTATACGCTAAAAAAGTAATCCCGTACAAAATACACAACAAATATATATATGTACCCATGTTTTGAAATCTGTTGTTGCAAACGTAACTATCTATACATGAAACTTAGCAGTTTGCAAGGTAAAGTAACCCTCTACATGTCAAAAGTAACCAACTTGAAAAAAAGTAACCGAAATGGGGGGCGGTTAGTTACCCACACGGGTATTAAAGATGTGCCATATATATATATATATATATATATATATATATATATATATATATATATATATATATATATATATATATACACATACATATACATATATGTATATATACATATTATATATATACATATATACATACATATATATAGATATATACATATATATGTATATATACATATATTATATATATGTATACTTATATGTATATATACATATATGTATATATATGTTTATATATGTATATATAATATGCAATCGACGTTGTGGGAATTAGCGACGGCTCTCTCCCTAGCTCCTACGATCTAGGGCTTGCCCCGTCTCCGACCCTGCTCGGGGGGGATGTTGCCTGCCCACGCGCAGTGTTCCCTCTCCCCCTGGGCTTCTTCTTCCTCGGCTGTCTCAAGGTGCTTCGACGATCGGAGCCTTCGCCTGCTTTTCGTCTAGGACCCGTCCTTCTCAGCGGTGGTACTCGGCCTCAGATCTAGAGGCTACAACGCTTGTGGTTTGGGTGGCGTGCCCTGGTGGTGGTTTGGCTCGCTGGGGTGGAGCGGAGAGTGGGTGACTTACCCTGATCGTCAGTCCCTACGACAGTCGAGACCCCCCCCCGCCCCCGTGCTTCTTCGTGGGCCTCCCTGTTTTTTTCTTGTTTTCTTTGCGGTAGGTTCTTCTGCCCGCTTCTCACCGCTCGTCGGCGTTATTGTCACTACTTATCGGCATTGTTGTTCTCTCTATTTGGGAGCTATGAGTCTTGGCTCTTGCTGGCCTTGATTTCTTCTGTTCGGATTCACTACTGGGTCTATGGCTCTACATGTGGCGGAAAATACTGGTCTGTATATTTTTCATTTGCAGGTTTATCATCTCCGATCTATGCTCAGGTTGAAGGAATCTCTTATGAAAAGCTGCTTATGTCAGCCTAGTGGAAAAGAGATCAATGCAGAAGCGTTCTATTATCATTCCAATATGAGTTTTGGGGATCAGATAGCCCTGCTCTTGGTCGTATGTACTTCCAGAATCACTTTTCCTATGTGTAGATGACGTATGGCTTTTCAGTAATGAAGATGTTTAGATTGCTCAAATATATATATATATATATATATATATATATATATATATATATATATATATATATATATATATATATATATATATATATATGAGGAACCTCTCCTAGCCAAGGCCACTATTAGATCCACCCTAGAAGGGTAAATCCCAAAATCATCCACGTACTTTGGGGTATCTCAATAATGCTCAATAATGTGGAATCTTATTGTACCCAAAGGGTTGGCAACTAGAGTCAAACTCGGTTCCCTTTATTGGGGATTATTGAGTCACACTGCTGAACTACCCCCTCACCCCCGATGTTATGGTATATTGACCCATACACACTGGTATGTTTTAAAATATATGCTTTAAACATATTCTCGCACATCGTAGATTGCTAGAAGATTAATTCATTTCACTATCTCCCCCAATGACCCATGCAAATAGATCTTCAGACCAAGGACACTACTAATTAAGATTGTACATGATCCATTTGATCCAATAACCTTTCATTCCTACATCAATCACTATTTATATTAATAGTAATAGAAAAAGAACAAGTTAATTTGGAGATTGTAACTTGAGAATATATAAAAACATATGATAATAAAATCTTATCTTCTCAATGCAAGGTATGCTATAATATTCCTTATCTACAACAAGACCCATCATTAAGAATCAGACACCAATGAGTTATAGAAATATCAAAACCCTAATAAGGTCAAATCCCTTCATGGATATCATATCATGACATCAGGAGACTACTCTCTTCCTTGTAAACATACCCAAACATAATTTAGATATAAGAAAGAACACATCATTCGTATCCAGTGGTTCTATTTGCACATTATTTTGGCATCCCAATGATTAGTAAAAATTTCTTAAAATATTGTAGAAGGATTCCCAACACAATGGGATAACATATAACTCACATCTGATAGATTAGGGTGTCATCAACCACAAAATTACTACTTTTAAATTCGTTCTTTCATCGTGAACTGAATCTGTGCAAGGACAAGCTAAATTATCGTGTTTTTAGTATCAATGAACTATTTTTGAAGTCTAAATAGAGCATGCAAGTTTCTATCCTCTTTATAACAGTTTTGAATAATACAAGATTCCACCTTTTTATATTTAAGGGAGATTACTACAATATAACGATGTGCATGTATAATATTGTTACTTATTGCATCAAGTGTTATATCAATCACCTTGAAATTAGTGGAAACAAGTTCATTCAAAGAGGATGTTGATTAAACCTCAAACTTTGTTCTTCAATATCCAAGATGATCTCACCATAAGAAAGCTATCATCTTTCCAAATGTCTAAAATTTCTTCACCAAAATATCTCCTCAGCACTCAATCTACAATATAAGTGCAACTAAGGAAAAGTAGAGAAGGAAAATAGGTGTAAAACTAATGTAGTCAAACCTTAATAGAAAACTATCAAGAAGACGGTTCGAGGAGGAAGAATATGACGTATTACCAAGATCATGAAGGATAAGAACTCTAGTTACATGGATCTACATCTAGGAGATGCAAAGAAGAGCATCAATACTCACTGTTGAAGAGAAGATAACCAAGAAACACTATTGGAGGATGATGATGAAGACACATTTTTCAGCGATTGACGTCAACCGATGACGTCAACTGACAAAGTCTCATTGCTGCTCTAGCTCTTTGAGGACAACTCACACAAATGAGGTGATAAAGGAGAAGCAAGGGGGATATATACATAGCCCCCAAGGAGAGAGATAGGTGGTCAAATCTATCCAACCATAAATCATCTCATTTGTGGCTTCATCAGTCTACAACCCCATCAGAAGACTGCCCTGGCTTCACATTGATAAGCATGGGTAGAAGCTCCATCATTTGATGTCATTGGTCTCTTCCATTTTTTAGAGCATACTACAATTTCATTGAAGGATGTACACTGAGATCTCATTTATTTCCAAGCATCATTTAATCATCGGTCCTCGACCCAAAACTCTCATTGTTGGGCGCTTCGTCGATCACCGACACTGGCACCAATTCCCATTGATTCTCAACTGATGAAGGATCGACTTCTAGTTGGTTAGCTACCCCATCCATTCTCAACCAGTGAAGGATCAACGACCACCATATGGCTCTCATTGGTCCCCAGATGATGAATAGTTAGCATCCACAACTAACTCTATTGATCTCATACCAATAGTCCTGTCAATCAATAAAAGCACAAAAGATCAACGAGACCGATTATCTCCATCAATCCTAAACTAATAAGAAGGTAGGTTGTCTCGATCGATCCTCAACCAATGAGAAGGAAAAGCAACCTTTATCGACCCTCAACCAATGAGAGAGCAAGATACTTAATTAGGTAATCTTAACTTCACCCAACCAAGTCCAAACAAGAGGGAGAGCATGCTTTTTTAAAATTACAAGAAAGCCCTCCACATGAAGAATTTGCACAAAGACACATGTAAAACATCAATCAACTAATTTCATACACAACAAACATGCAATTAAATCATTCAAACTCATAGTTAAACTAACAAAATACGTTTAACATGTCAAACTAGGTCACGGGCCTTCCAATTTTGTTGTCTAGTTCTACGATTGTCAATACAATGACATTATAGTGCGTTAACTTTTAATAACATTTTTAGGTTCAAGAGGCCCCGAGATTGAGTGGATCGCGAAGTTCATATGTTGTACATGTTGGTTGTTTACTTATTTAGAAAATATATTTATAGCTGCTATAAACTCAACTAAACTACTTTTAGACAACTAGCTAAGCTAAGATGGTCTACTGCTGGTCGTAGCACACATTACATGTTTGAATTGTTGGGATCTCGTGTGGTAAAAAAGAGAACACTCTTTCTGGTATGTGTTGATAATTCTAAACGTCTTCCTTCCATGACATTATGCAAAAAAATAAAAGAAAAAACTTAGCTTCTTATTAGGGGTTAAAAAACTAATTTTGGACAGTTCCGAGTTGGACATCAACTGAGTCGATACAAATAGCCCAACGCGGAGCCAGCCAAAATTATATCTTTTTACAAAACGTGATTCCATAATATGTAATTGGAAACAAAACTTGGACTGTATACTATTGCATATTTGTCATATATGTACTAATTATATCCCCGATTTGAGCTTACATTGTCTATATTTGTCAACTCGAATTTTAAATCGTCACCAGGCTGACTCGATTTCAATTCGAAAATCAACGTCCAGACCCATATTGACATGAATCGAATTGAAGCTGATTGTTTTCTATCAGATGAAATCGGGATTATATGCTCAAATAAAACTTGCAGCATTACTTCCATGATATGAGAAAATAACGGTCTGAATTGTAAAATCAGACTGGATCGATCGGCCAGTTCGGTCTGATATGATCTGGGATCGTTATGAGTTTAGTATGGTCAGGGTTTAAAATTTTGAAAATTTGATTTGTGGTCTTATCCAAATCAAAGCGAAAGCAGATTTAAATATAAAATACATTTTAAATATTTGCATAAAAATACCTTTTAAATATGAAGTTATACAATGTCACAAGTACAAACAAATCACATGTATAAAGTACAAACAAATCACATGTATAAATAGTAGTAGTGTAATACTTGATATCATTGTTAGATAATTGTTAAAAGTAATGCTATAAAATAAGTCGTGAAATATTAAAAAACATGATTACTGTTTAAATGGGCCGGTCGCAGTCTGACTCTACTTTAAAATAATATGTTTTACGGTATGCAAACTTTTGTAAATTGGATCACCAATCCGGTCAGATCCGATTCTGGACATATGCTCACCCGTGAACATGTTGTTTGGTTCGAGATCGAGATTACGAAGTGTGACCCGAGTTAGTCCAGGTAAGTCGATATATCCTATCTATAGTTGATCCTATTTTTGTTTGACAACCCAATCCCATTACAAGCCGTCATTAAACTAGATTGACCTCGTAATAAATAAAATAACACAAAAGACAGAGCTAAATTCAGATTGGGTTCCCGAAATCCTACTGCTAGCAGAACTGACTTGGTCTGGATTAAAGGATTACAGAATCCAAAACGGACCTCGTCACTCTAATTTTTGTCAAATAAAATAAGACTAGATCCTAACTGGTTAGTCAGAATTAACTCCTACGTGACACAAAAAAGACAACATCCAATTCTGTTTGGATCCCGAACCAAACAGCACCGAAGTTTCTCTAAGATTTCATTACACCATAAAGTTTCTTGTCGTGGTTTAAAAGGCGTATTCCAAACAAGGCCTTATTGTTACGGGTCTGTTTAATTATAATATAAACGAGACGAACGGGATTATGAGCCCAATGTGGTCATGGTGGGTGGGCCGGGGATCCAGCTGTGTGGGCGAGCGTTTGTCTCTGTCGGCTTCCCTCATCCGTGACGACCCGTCTCTGCCACTCCGGACTTTCTTGCGAAATACCGGAAGCATACCGGCGAGCACCTGGGCGGGCACCTCGCCGGAGTTCAATCACCTTAGCAGCATAGAACAGGTAAGCGGGCGGACCTCTCTTCCTCAGCCTACTATGCTGCAGCTTTCACCGCTTAATAGAAGCAGAAGGACGCGACAAGAGCCAGCTCTCGGGCGCCTCTCCTTGTGGCGACGGGAGCATCGTCTGGGTTCACCTCACGGATTAGGCGCGGAGATTCAGGTTTAGCTGCAGGCGTAGGGAATATCTTGTTTGGGTGACAACTTCGTCTACCTAACCGAGACAACCGGGTGTTGGGCTCGCCACACGCCGCTTGCTTTGTTCAGGTAGGAGTCTGCGAGGGCAAAAGGTGCCTGTTTTGTGGGAAAAAATTGTATGCACTCATTTTTTAATGTTAAATGGTGTCATCGCTTCGCCTTGCCTGTACCTAAATCCGCCCGCGGCTCCGGAATATGATGGATACAGGCGTAGATTTAAGCTTGGAAATCCAAACTGAACCCGAGGGCTCGGAGATCCAAACTGAACCAGCTGTAAACAATTGCAGCAATGACCAGCTCGAGGTGCCTGGAAGAAGCAAAGAGCGGCAATCTGAAAGTTGTCCTGAAGACGGGACGAGCGGGAATATATCAGAAGCCGTCAACTGCGATTCCGCTGACGGAGTGGAGGCGGATGCCGAGGTGCTTCCTCCCCAAATTGGAATGGAGTTCGACTCCCTTGATTCCGCAAAGCTTTTCTATTTCGGCTACGCCGACAAACTCGGATTCCGGGTCCGTGCCAGCAGGTATAGGACCTCCAGGCGGGATGATTCGATCATCATGCGCCGGTTTGTATGCTACAAGGAAGGTTTTTACCAGAAGAAGGAGAGGAACAACCCCTCCAAGGAGAGGCGCAAGCGAGGTTCCTTGAGGGAAGGCTGCAAGGCGATGTATGAGGTGGTAAGGAATGATCAAAACAGATGGGTTGTCTCCAAGCTGAAAACGGAGCACACTCATCCGTTTTCAAGTACGATCAAGTCGCGGATGCAAAAAAGGAAGGCATTGCCCCCTTCTGTCAATATCGATTTTAGCACAGTCTCTAGAGACCTGTTTGGAGATGACGTGCTTGTGAACGCACGGGGTTTTTCGTGGGGAGGAGGTGAAGCGTCGTTTCTTCTGGAGTATTTCAAGAAGAATCAGGCTAAAAGTCCTGCCTTCTTCTATGCTGTGCAGCTTGATGAGACCAGCAACTCAATAAAAAACGTGCTATGGGCCGACGCAAGAGCTAGAATGGCGTACAGTCACTTTGGTGATGTGGTTGCACTTGATACAACTTACAAGAAGAATAAAAACATGGTTCCATTTGTTACCTTTACGGGGACGAACCACCATTTGCATCCAGTGGTTTTCGCATGCGCTGTACTTGCAGAAGAGAATGAGGATTCCATAGTCTGGTTACTTGAAACATTCGCGTCTTCCATGTGTGGGCGGCATCCGGTTTCTTTTGTCACTGAACACACTGATGATTTAGGGGCCGCTGTAAAGAAAGTTTTTCCTCACACTCGACACCGTTATTGCAAGTGGCAGATATTAAGCAAATGCAAAGACAACATACCTGATCTATGTTCGACTAAAGAAGCCCGCCGAGCTTTCAAAGGTGAGCTCAGGAAATGCATAGATGAGCCAGAGACAATCGAAGAATTTCAGTCAAGTTGGGAACTGTTTGTTAAGAAATATGACTTGATTGAAAATGCTTGGCTGCATGCGCTGTATGATATACGACAGCAATGGGTCACTGTATACCTGAGAGGCTCTTTCTTTGCTGAAATGTCACCAGCACAAAGATCTGAGAGTATGAAAAGATTTTATAAGAGGAACTTTGAAACTAGAGTTACCTTGAGAGAGTTTCTTGAGAAATTTGACCAAGCAATGGTAGGCCAACTGGAGAAAGAAGCTCAAGCTGAATTTGCTAATGCTTTTTCCGGGCCAGTGTTGAAAACGAACTTGCAATTAGAAAAGCAAGCTGCAGGGATATATACCAAAACAATTTTCTCTATATTTCAGGAAGAGTTGGTCCAGTCTTTGTGTTATTCGTATTCGGTGGATAAAGTGGAGGATGATGGCAACTGGATTTCATATGTGGTTGTGGATGGTCAAAATTCTGTTAAGAAACATATGGTTTCAGTCAATTGCCCTAAAAGGAAAGGGAGGTGTAGCTGTTGCAAATTTGAGTTTGCAGGGGTCATGTGCAGACACATACTAAGAGTCTTTTCTGGCCTTCGTATATCAGTGCTTCCTGATGAATATTTCATAAACAGATGGACTGTAGCTGCTAGAAATGGGCCCATCTTGGTTCAATCGTCTGCTGATTTTCGTAGTAATTGTGATAGAAGCTTGTCCCAACGGTGCAATGATCTCTGTATAGATGCCCTTAAATTTGCTACAGAAAGTGCAATCTCTTCAGACTTACATTTTGTTGCTAAGAATGCTCTGAAAAGGGCTTTTGCTGAAATTCTGGGAGCCAAAAAGCAGCACATTTTGTAGCCTCTGGTATTGCTAATACTGATCAGCCCCCTTTCCTTAAATTTTATGGTTGATGACATTAATCGATTGTCCCCAACATTCTCATGCTCATATAGAAATTGAAGTGCCTATCCTGCGGGTTTCTGTCCCAATTCTTCTTGTTCTCTGTCAGAGCTGAAAGATATTAAAAGCCCATTTGGCAGAATCATACCTTGCTTGTTAACAGGATTGTGAGAATTAGTACTGATTTAATTACCAGGGATGAGCAATATGTTGGGTACTACAAAAATTTATAAGTGATAATGTGATACAAACAAACATATATCTACTTCAATCATATAAAATTAAGACATTTACAGAATAATTAAAATTAATCCATAACTATAATAATAATTTGTAATGGTAGTATGACAAACGTTGGTCAAAAGGAAGCTGTATGTAGGGTTTTACACTCTGACCTCATTCTTGGAGGTATCAATGCTTGTGTCAAGGACTCAAGGACTATTGGCAAAGCACATTGTTACTCGAATTATATCCATGTATTCATATGCTTAAGCCAAGCTGTTTCAGCTGAGAGAGAAAATAAAAAAGATTCTCTATAGACTGGGTACGTGATATATACAATGACCAGGGGCCATTTTCATCAGTTTTGTGAAATTCTTTAGCGATGCTTTGATCATGTGCTTAGACATCTTGAATTCTTACATCACAACATTTGATATTTTTTCATAGAATGCAGGTGTATGGATAGAGTGTTATATGCTCAGATCTAAATGGTTGTGGTTCCTTCATCACCATGTTGCGTCTCTTATGCATTATGGTTAATATTGCTTAGTTGTGGTAATTTGTGCTGAAACGATTCACAAATTGCATACTTAAGCAGGTGAAACTAAAGGGTAACAATTGACTATCATGCCTGGAACCTGTGAAATAACAGAAATTGGTTGTTCATTTAAAAAGTTTCATTCCTTGGCTTGTTCTAAGGCTTTTTCGTTGGGTTATTTTGAAGCGCTGGCTGTCGCATGGGAAACTGCTGGAGACTATTATTTCGGACAGCACATGAGATTATGATCACCATTGAAGCCGCCAACTCAATAGAAGCAGCATCTGGTGGCCACCCATCTTATACTGGGTTTTGTATGATATATTTATCCTCGGATAACCATTACTCTTGGCCTCTCGTTAATGGTTTCAAGAGATGTAATGATAAATTGTTTCATTGTATCACAGCAGGTTGAGTATCTATAGATGTGATCTTTTTTTTCCTTTTAGCCGGTCCATCCTGTACTTGTTTTGTTAAAAGGTGAGTTGCATGGTTGTTCATTTGCTTTCAATCTGCAAGGGTTCGACGTCCATATGTGGCTTCCATTGACGTATCGAACTTATTTCCCTCAGCTGTACAAGGCGGCCATATTTCAGCTTGGAAAATATTTGTATCGCCCGCCGTATCCCTGGAAATCTACCCAATTTTGGGGGTTGTGCAACCTGGTTTGCAGCAGGTCTGCTATCGGATTGGGAATATAATGTTGTAGCTGTGTAGAAGACAGAGAAATAAAGAGAGAATAACAGTACACAATTTAAAAAAAAACAGTACACTTTATAATTGAAAATTATGTTCATGTTATCCAGTGATAATATACACATGCATAACTGAATGAACAAAAGACATCTTATAGCATGGCAGTACACATTGAATAAACAATGCTCATTATTTTTCTCTCCCTTTGCACTCTCTCCCATTGTCCCTCTCCATCTCCCTCTCCCCCCGTTTTCTGTCTCCATCTCTCTCCTTTACGCACACAAATTCTGTTACCTTCGCATTAATTCATTATCCTTTGTACACAACTACTTAGGGCACGTTTGTTTACCTGGATCTGGACAGATTGGGTTGCATTCGGTGATCCCCCGGCGAAAAAATTATGTTTGATTTACTGGACTGGATAAAAGAGCATTCTCCTGTAGTTTTGGTCAGTCCAGAAAGCGCTGGATGAGGCTATCCATCTCAAAAGTGCTGGGCGCCGATATCCAGCTCGCTGCTCCTCACTTTTCGCTGCCTCTCTATGCAAATTAGCGGCATCCATTCTGCTTCCGATCAAAACCATACCGGTGATCCAAACATAAAATTCTGTTCTGCAGATTTTTATAAAATCTGAAACTAGTTTTACCGGGACTATGACAATACTGCATTCCTGCGAATCCACCCAGATACGATGAACCAAACATGCCCTTAATCTTCACCAATTCTCCAGGGACTGGAGTAAAATACAGTATGTGATGAGTGATGTCTATCACTGCTCTTTAAGCTTGATCCAAAATGTAGTGCAACAAGGACACTGCTGGGTAGCATTTTATAGTACCCGTACACATAAAAATGTGTAACTTTTATAAATTTATCACTGTGAATGCACCATATATGTAAAAAAAGGAACACACATCCATGGCATGTTTGTGAATAGATGTAAAAATTTGCTACCCACATGAGCACCATATGTTTACTACACAATATACAATATAACAATCTAGTGAGAGTCATATGATGGCTAAAGCACGAGACCCATTAATAATTCTTTTTGATTATATAATATAATCGTATGTACTTTAAGTTATTAGTTGCATTTATCTACCTATGAAACATTATATGTATCAACCCTATAGATTGTTCATAATAATAGAAGACTTTTTCAGCCTAGGTGTGAAGCAGCAACCTAGTTAGCGCGGTAAGATGGTTAGAGCAGCATGGGAGTCTTACGGATAGCTCTTTTTGGGTGATTTATTTTGTTATAATCTAATATTTACCTAACTATAAAATTTCACGTGCATCGCCTTATAGATAGTCCATAAGAATGAAATTTTCTATTTTGATTTTGAGTTTTGAGTTTTGAGTGTAGTAGTAGATGCAAAATATGTACATACTACAGATGAAAAAACGTAGAAAACACACCATAACTCTTTAGTTATTAAAGGCTCTCGCACTCCCATTGTAGCAGAAGTTTCATATGGCGATCTCAATTTTCTATTAATATTAGGCTACGAGATGTTTTAACTTATCTTAGACCTTCATCTCCTCTACTCAAGTCTCTCCCCTATTGTCTCTCTCTCTATTGCCGTGCTCTCTCTCTCTCTCTCTCTCTCTCTCTCTCTCTCTCTCACACACACACACACACACACACACACGTTCTTGAAACTATTGGTGAAACCCTTACTGAGGCCCTCACCAATTTCTTATCATGCTTGATCCTCTGACGCTCTGCGGACAATCAAGATTTCTTTGACAATCAAGACTTCTTTTTAGAAGAAATGGAGCAGCAAATGTTTGCCATCGAGGATGATTTTGTTAGAGGCTACCTGTTGTAAAATGAATAGAGGACTAGTATGCCTTCGTTCAGGAAAGCCATTTTCTTCACCGACAAGCACTTCTAATTGTTCTCAAAGATTTGTAGCTTGCTTCCTAAGCAAATGCGACCAATAAGAGTTCAATGACTTCTCAATCATAACCTACAATATTGTTTGTTGTCCAATGGGGATATTTATTTGACCAATGTCATTACTAGTGAGGATCTTTATGTTCGCATCAAAATGATGGTTAGTGGGTCTGTGTTAGAGTTCAATGAACGGTATTCAACCCATTTCTTGGGCATGCAAGCTATTTACAATGCATGAGTTTATTAAATGTTTAGATGGTAACGTGTTGCAGAAGATTCACCAATGGGTTGGTGTTCAAGAGCCCCTCACCCACGATTGGATAGATTCACAACTTCCAAAGGAAGGAGGTCAAAGACAGGACAAAAATAACGCCCTTTTGTCTTTTGAACTAAAGGAGGGCACTTGGCTAATTGTTTTAGTTTTGAACTACAACATATTTCCTAGGGAGAACTATTATGCACTTTTGAAAACCAACTTCCAAATGGTGTTTTGTATCGTGCAAGAGGTTCTATGCAAGTGGCCTCAAAGTTGTAAGTAATAATATGCTTACTAGTACAAATCACCCTGCTTATGTCACTTTAATTAGTAATATTTTGGGCATGCTACTTCCTCAAACTGTGGATCATGTATGTCAGAAGTCATAAAGGTCAACAGATTAATTTAAAATCTTCAAAAAGAACATGGCTTCTTGATTTTGATGGTAGGCATTTTTTTAAGTCCCATGCTTGAGATATATCATCGACGATATCCCCAAGGGTGTGCTTCCCCTCAATGCTCCAATTCAGAAGAAGATCAACTCGCTCCACAACTAAAAGTTACAACTCATGCCTAACCTACAAAACCAAGTCCTTATGGTACTCCTATTGTGGAAAAGGCTTTTTCGAGATTGTAAAGGCCTGCTTATTACCTCTATTTAGGAACACCAAGGTTCAAGTCCAAAGAATTTGCCATCCCACTATATGATACACCTCAAGAGACATTTCCTACCATCTACCACAGAAGGCCATGGTTAGTAGGCCTTAGTGCATTCCACCCAACATGCTTCTATAAACGACCAACATATATTTGATGATGCAATTGATACCATTCCACATCCTTCTAGGCATGCCAATACAATACATGCTCTATCTCACTACAATGTTGTCCCATCTCATGGATCCTTCAATCCCACTAGTTCTTATCCTACCCCACACTTGATTTTTCAGTCCATCTTTGAACACTTGAACCATTAGAACTACTGGTCTTAGAATTTGTAGTGTGCATTTGAATACTTGATAGGGTATACGATCCAGTTTTATGTCACTTTCCTTGAAGACTTGCATGAATTACAAAATGCAAATGGTATTCTGCTTAAGGTATTTTTATTGTTGTTTACATGTGAGAGAAAAAATCCTACAATAATCTAGACTCAACAATATCAATAAAACTCAAAGGAAAAGATGCAAAGATAAAAAGGTTTAAACTCTCCACCATATTTCATACAAAAAAGCCGGAGATAAGTGATAATCATCTACATTGATGAGGAAATACAAAAATTTTTTTGACTCTACTTGAGGGCTAATAAAATTGTAGAAAGCATGGCCAAAAAACAAATTCAACAATCTTATTATGATCGAGGAAGGCGTTAAGCACCCCCACTTGGCATGTGAAAATGGTATTGCTATTTGTTTTCTCAAATTCATTAAAAGGGGTGATTTGGTTGATTAAGAAAATAAAATGATAAAACACGAAATACATGATTTTTATTAGGAAACCATTAGAGACTAGATATGATTCTGGTTTTCCCATAATTATCCCTAAAGATTCTACTTTTGTAGTTAAGAGATCCTAATCACCTTAGGATCTTCTACAATGAAGATTCATCATGGACAAATGTGTTGAACGGTAGGAAAGAGAGAGAGAGAGACAATAAAGGAGGGTTCAATGATAAGCTAGGGATATACTTAATTGTGCAAATACATCAACACATATGAATAAATAGATGACATTGTAGTTGATCTAGATGTACAATCAAAGTTGAGAAATAACTTTGCTGTTAAGAGCCGTATCCAGTTAATTGATCATGGCAGTTGTTATTGAATCAACACATGTATAAACATTGGTTTAGAACAACAGTTCAATAAGATATGCGGTTAAAGTAAAGATAAATGAGAAATTTAAGTGACAACTATAAAAGTTTTAAGGAAACAAAAAAATAGAAAAATTCTTATAGTATGCAATAATGAATAAAATTGGCAAACCTTGTTACCTCTTACCGTCTCAGAAGATTTTCAATGTATAAGGGCCAACTGTACTAGAAGAAGGATCTCTAGTCACCTTAGTAACGGAATCAAAATTGATGGATAATTTTCTCTATAAATTCATGATAGTCAAAAGGGGTGATGGCATGTTGTGGATATAGGGGTGTATTTATGGTTTCAGATTAAGGTTTGGTCGTCCGAGGTTTCACATAGAAGGTTCTAAATAGACACGGTGGATCATTGTGTTTTTTGGGGCCATCCACTAGCAAAATGTGAGATTCCATCACGCCACACCCTAGAGTACCACATGATTTGGTTAGGTTCCCCCAATAGGGAAACCAATTTTTTTGTATTTGAGTCTCTGGATTTTCCAAGAAGGTTGTGGAGATATCTCAGATAAATATCACTTAGAATGTGAGATTCAGTTATATGATGAATATAACTCAATTAAAAAAGGAAAGAAAGAGGAGATAAAACATGGAGGCCATGTCTTATTCCTTTTTTATTAAAAGCTATAGATTTTTCATTAAAAATTTAAAATTTGAGTATTTGTGGGATTTGAAATAAAAAAAATTCCAGGATAATTCAGCTGGGTAATTTATTTAAAAATGCTTGTAGTAAGCTTAACAAAAGTGTAAATTGCACTTACGTTTAGAAAATGACTTTTTTAATATGAACCTCCAACTATGGAAAACCTGTGGAATTAGTGTTTTAAATATGTAATGAAATATAGAAAAACTGGATCCAATCTTGATTGTTTAATGAATGAAAAATTAGGGTGTCAGTAATGTCAAGACAAGGTTTAAGATATGAGTGAGAACCTTAGGTTTGAGCCGAGCTTAAACTCCATTTTTTTGTCATGAAGGCCAAATGTAAAACTTTTCAAGGGTGAAGTGATGAGCGTAATGAGTATGGGTAGTGTAGATGATCTCTTTTCCTTCCAAGTATGGATTAGTAAGATCACTATTTGTAGAAACGATAAGGTTGTGTGCTAGAAAATGTTCCGGGTGAAGGTGCAAACTAAGAGAAGTGGTTATAGATGGCTATTTGTATGTCCCCTGGAGTGTCATGGATTCATCAAAGGAGTTCCAATTTTTTGGCTTTAAAGTTCTCTTATGCCTCTCTAGTTCTTTTTTAGTTCATGTTCAGTTCTCACATAGGTTCATGTACGAGTTAGGGAAAGTTGGAGGCAGAAGTGGGTTGTATGAAAGTAAAAATATTAAGACTCATTAAGAGATGCTCTAATGAATCATGAGCATAAAACTATCAAAGATCTTTGAAAGTGCTTGATTTTGTAATATTATCATATCTCTCTATGACTTAGATGTCCTGGTGAGTTAAATCAACCAAGAGAAATGAAGGATGGACCAAACTTAGGACTAGAATCATAACCCAAATATGGTAAATTTGGAGAGTCTCCTACGCAACGTTGACTTCTGAAGTGCAATGTGAATATTAGTGGCATGCTTACAATTGTAAAAAGGACTCCTACTAGATGTAGGATTTAAATGGGAGTGAGGTACCAACTCATGGTAGGACTTCACTTGAAAGATCATTTGAATGCAACATGATTTTTCCTTCTAGTTTAAGGTGTCTACACTTTTTAACATTGCCTATTTGACATAGGGATTTGATGCACATGTTGAAAGAAAATGTGAGGTTTCCTTTTTTGCGCATGGCTTAGATTCTAAAGTAAAACATGACTTTTTTGGATTGGACTTTATGTATGAAGGAGGAAAAATTTAAGATCACAATCTAGGACCCAACTAAAGGCACCTACCCAATGTTGGGATTTTATAAATTGTGAGTGGGCTATCTTAGGTCTTAGTCTAGGACCCAAAATGATTTGTCACTAAGGATGGTCTGGTTTAAGGTCATAGACTGGGATCCTATGGTGTAGTATAAGGCCATGACACATGATCAAAATGGTACAATATAAGGTCATGCTCTGTGTACTAAAATGGAGGAGATGAAACCTATATGTAATAGGGATTTGGATTTTAGATATAACATTGTTGGTTCTGATCATAAAATTCTAAAATTTCAAATATAGTTGAGACCAAAGAACTAAAAATTGAGAATGGTGGGGAACACACCTAGGATTTAAGATCTAAAATATGATCAAGCCTTATAGGTGGTTAAAAAATTTATCTTCTTAGATAGTGAGTTTTTTAGCTCTTAAGGAAGTATTGAGACTCCGAATTATGAACTTTTAAGATTTTATTTGCATTTTATTACATTTTGTGTTTTTTTAATCATTAAAAGGTTTCTAGAAATTCTAGTAAAAATCTACATACCTATTTGTATTTTTTCTAAAAAAATTATTTGAAGGGGGGGAAGGGATGAGTGATGGTCAGAAATAATACCCTTCTACATTATGTACTCTATTTATTCTAGAAGAATACAATGTATAGTGAACTTTTTTACATGATTTTGCAATAATTAAATTTTTGTTTAAGAATTTGATTTACAATATTGAGTTTGAGAGTCAAACCTTTGTTTCAAACTTAACTAGGGAATTGGGTTCTAGGTCCAGATGAGATTTTGTCTGGACACTTTGGGTTGCATGATGAAAATGCCTGAATTTTGAGGGTTGATCATTTTCTAGGGGTAGAGAAGTGTGTTTCTTATTGCCTGATGGATGTTCTTAGGTGATTCAACAATATCTATTGCATATATGACATTGTGGAGATTTAGGCCTTCTATTAGAGGATGCATGGTCATTCCCTAAAGATTAAGGATATGATTGTGAGAATGTGGTTTGGTAATTTAAAGATGACTTTAGAAGTGTTTCTTACTAGAAATGTTTGGTTTTATAAGTACATGGAGTGGATATCTTTGTGCTCTTCAGTAGTTGTGAACTGTGTTCCTAAGGGAGAGCCAAGTAGTTCTATGTGATTTGATACTTCCTTTTATTTGTAGAATTTTATCTTTTATAATTTTTTTTGTTGGCATAAGGTGCCATTTTAGTTTTCAATTCTTTGTAAGACATTTATTTGAAATTGTGTACAACAAACTTTATGAAAAAATGTTTTAATAATGGTGTGTGGCATTAGCTTTAGGTACTCACTTCAAAATGTTTGACATTCTTATTCCATAAGGTGGTGGGCTAAAAAGCCAGTCATGTTTGAGGTCTTTGTTGCTAAAGGTTCCTTTGGTGAGTTAGGTAACTGAGATTGATCAGGATTTCCTAAATTGTAGGTTTGGAGTACCAAGGATGGTTGTGTACGTTTAAGTATTTTAAAGATATTGAGAATGACATATTCAAGGGTCACCAATTTTTTTCCCTTTTTGTTACTGGAGTAGAGGGTTAGGATCCCAAGAATATTTAAGTTGATCCCATGTTTTACCCTTATACTCATAGTTGGTTCCTTCCTTTAGATATACAAAACATGTTTAGTTACAAGAGGATCCTTCATTTAGAGGAGAAGATGGATTGAGGCTTCCACTAACCATGTATGTCACACTAGAGGTTAAAGTCATGCCATGCAATGAGCATACAAGTGAAAACTCCCTTCCCAGTCGGGTTAAGGTGTCAAAATAAAAAAGAACCCGGTGGGCTCTACTCTCGACATGCATTAGTGTAGTGGTCAACAACAATCATGTATTCAACTTTTGGGGTGCCATTTTAGCAGTTGAAGTAACTTTGAGGTGTGCTCATAAGCGAAAGGACTTTTTAATTTCTAATAATTTGATTGGATATTGATGCCCATGACCTCAGTATGGAAGCTTGGGTTCTGTGGGGACAAAATGAATGGTGTTTTCCTAGCGAGGGGTTTCCCAACTTGTAACTCCCAACATGGTCCATGAGAAGTTTGGTTCCACTTCCTTTTGAAGGATGAATTGTGGACAATTGTAAGGGATCTTGACCTCTACTCTAGCCCACTAGACTTTCTTGTGTCTCACTTACCTAGGTAGATGTCAATCTTAGCATTAAAATTAGGTGAGTTTTGACCCAATATGGGTGATAGGATATCTCAACTTTGTAGATCAGGTCTAACTCACCTCTAGGGACTCGTAGCTTTAGCATACCCCTTTTCTTAGAAACCATATAATGATAGTATGTATCGTTATAGACTTGTTGTAGTGGTAAACATACTTATTATTCTATTTTGGGTTAAACTTAGGGGACGCTCACGCTCCCCGCGTGACTGGTTTCACGCGTTGGGAAACCAGCCGTGGAATCAGCCACGTGTCAGATGGCGATTGGGCCAGTTTTTCGGAATTATGTAAAAAGCAAATAAATTTGTTTCGCTTATAACTTTTAAACCGTAATGAATTTTTTAATAAAACAAAAACCGTTGGTTTCGTTACGAAAAATACAATCTAACAAACCTAATATTGATATATTTTTGAGATAAAAAATAAAAAAATGATATATATAGGTTAATTGACAACCAACTATGGTGCCCATACCCATAAATGGTTATTAACACCCAAAATGGTTAATTGATGCCCAAAAATGGTTCATTGAAACCTAAATTTATAACGACGCCCACAAATATCTAATGACACCCATAAATGACTAAAGACACCCAAATATGATTTTTGACGCCTAAAATGGCTCACTGACACCTAAAATTATAACGACGCGCATACACCCATAAATAACTAATGACACTCAAATACGGTTATTTGACGCCTAAAATGGTTCACTGACATCTAAAATTATAACGACTCCCACAAATGACTAATGACACCAATAAATGGCTAATGACACCCAAATATGGTTATTTGATGCCTAAAATGGTTCACTGACACCTAAAATGATAATGACGCCCGCCTAAAATAGTTCACTGACACCTAAAATCATAACGACACCCACAAATGGCTAATGACACCCATAAATGGCTAAAGACACTCATAAATGACAAATGACACCCAAATATAGTTATTTGACGCCTACATGGTTCATTGACATCCAGAATAATGTATTCATATCATTTTTATATTTTTTTATTAAAAATATATCAATATTAGTCTTGTTTGAATGCATTTTTCATGACGAATCCAATGGTCTTTGTTTCATTAAAAAATTCATTACGGTTCAAAAATTATAAGCAAAACACATTTATTTGCATATTACACAACCCTTACCTGTCTAACCAATTAAAACATGCCACGTCATCGCCCATAAACCACCTTCCCCCCCCCCCCACACCAAACCACCAGCCCAGCCTACGCGTGATGCTCGTTGCACAGGGGCGCGTGTGACGGAAGTATTTTCCTTTCTTCTATGGTAGACCTCGACACGAGGAAGCCTAGTGGAGAGGTGGATTCCAGGGCTGAACAGGGTACTCGACGAGCCTGCGATTCAAATGGAGCCAGCAAACATATATCCCGAAGATTCCTGAAGGACTTCTTCCATATTCGACTTGACGATGGTGCCCCAAGTACTCAGCTTGGGTTTGATGGCTGGAGATCAGCTTCTCCGTCCTACAACTCCAATGATGATACCTTTACGAATGGGTTTGAGTTTGATCAGGATAGCTGTTCTGCCATCTTTGGAGCCAGGTAGAGAGGAGGATGGGTTTTATTGAGGAGGTTGCTTAGAGGTTTTATGGTTTTGAGAGGTCTAGATGCTGACATCGAATATGATGATAAGTTGGGGATTTCCTTTTTTTTGGGCTTGCTGGTGAGGATGATCTATTATAATCTCTGATGATGACAACTTTAGCATACATGAGGTGCAGGATGAATAAGATTGACCTCAATTGCGTTAAAATATATATATATATATAATGATAATATATGGATGTTCTCCTCATCACCTTATCTTTAGGCAAGTCATGATTGTAACTATGGGGTTTTTCTTTGCCCAATACGCAACAATGAAAATTTTCATTTTTATAAGTGTGTTGTGTTGTAAAGATGAATTAGTTTTGCAAGCTATTGGGGCCTTAGGTTCACAACCATGCTCTTTCCATCACTGGACCTATAGTTCTAATTTTGACCTCACTGTTTTAGGTATACACAAGATATACGGTGGGGTATTTATGTATTTTTAGGTTAATTTTAAAGGGTGGAAGTTTCCTCATGCACAATGCTCCTAGCCAGAGGCTTGATGTCGATGAATCTCGTGCACCGGTAACAATAACATTTGATGAGTATGACCTTTGTGTGGTGGAATTGAACATCTCTATCCATGTCTTTCACACATTAGCCACCATGGTTATAGATTTCATGGATAATGTAGAGTCCTTTCCATTTAGGATTAAACATTCCCCTAGTGACAATATCTTGAATTACATGGAGTACTAGGTCAATCTTTTGAAAACTGCAAGGATGAACTCTCTTGTTGAATGTCATGTCTACTTTGTCTTGATAACATTGTACATAATGCATAGTTCTCATTTGTTGTCCTTAAACCATTTCTAGACAGTAAATATGACCTTTGACCCATTCTACCTTAAGAATGTGTACTTCTTGTAGCATGCATAGAGATATGATCTCAACCTCCACTAGTAGTAATGCCTCCATACCATATACAAGTGAGTATTACATGGCTCATGTGGAAGTCATGATAGATGTTTTATACACCCAAAAAGCCATAAGGTGATGTTCATGCCAATTTCCATTTAAGTCAATCATCTTTTTTATGGATCTTTATTAGGTTCTTGTTTGTATCCTCTACATCTCCCTTCATATGGGTCTAATACAAAGACGTTTGGTGATGCTTGACCAAGGGGCTCAGATTCTCCTTGACAGATTTGGTGATGAAGTTCTTACCATTTTCAGAGACAATTTTATGTGGAATTCAATACCAACTTATGATGTTCTTGAGGAACTTGATCACTTGTTGTTATGAAGCATTGGTGATGGAGATGACTTACACCCATTTGGTGAAGTGGTCATTTGGAACTAGAATTAAGCAATTTGTATTTGATTCTTTAGGATGAATCTTTCCAATCACATAAATTCCCAAGCATATAATATAGAAGGCATGACCATGTTGTAAATCTGGTTAGCCGGTGCATGGATATATCCACCATGTACCAAGGAGACTTAGCATTTGTATATTGGCAACAATTAATCTCCTTGATGTTCTAGTATTAATCCATATGATGTATCTTCTTTGTGACAACAATCTACTCATGTTTGTACCACATAATCCTCATAGATCTCCTTCATGAAGGCTTTGGCCTTTGTTTTGTTGATACACCGTATGAGAGCTTGAATGTATGACATGTGATAAAGTTGTCCTTATCCTACTATGTATTGCATGGCTTGCCATTTAAGAAATATTTGTTCCCTTCTAGAGACATTTTAGAGGATGGCTTAGTTCTCGAGATTGGCTTTTATTTCATGAAACCACATCATTTCTTTTTTATTAAGCGTGTCATCTATAACCCTATAATTGTCTAGATGAGAGATTGTTTGAACTTTCAAGGAGAAGCTTTGATCACCTTGGATGTCAATCCATAAAGCAAGTGTGGACAAAGCATCGAATAAAACATTGCTATCTTGTTTCATGAATTTGAAGGATATTTTCTCAAAATCTCTGATGAGCAAGAACAAATAATATTGATAGGGGATCAAATTCTGATGAAGCATCTTCCAATTGTTTTTTACTTGTGAAATCATGAAGAGAGAGTCTCCATAGACTTGATGGTGATTTGCCCCTTGCTTCTTGTCAAGCTGAAGTCCCAAGATGCAAACTTTGTTAAGACTATTTTTTGTTGGCACTGAACTCGAGTCATTTTTCCACAAGAAGTTATTCGCTATGTGGGTCTTACAGGACCACTACGATCCCAACCCCTTTACAATTGACAACTTCATCAAAAAAAATCATCCAAATGTCTACATATGAGGGAATACAAATTTTTTATGAGCTTATCATTCTAATGTCTTCATTCAAAAATGTGTACCCGTACATGTTTCTTCAACGAATGTGAAGTCCTCCAGAAGATCTACTAAGTCTTGTGATTGGTAGATAAGTGATGTTGAATTTTGAAAACATCACTTTCTATTTTGTGCATCATCCAATGAGGGTGGGTTGTTCACATAAGTAGCAGAGAGGATCATGTCTTGCAATTAGTTATTGTGAGTATGTCATTAGATAATCAAATAGATTCCTTATAGCATACACCTCATCTTGGAAATATTTTCCAATCTTCATGTATCACACTTAAATGTCATTGGATTTCTTGGATAAATAGTAAATGGCATGCTATTATGTTCGCTGGATCAAGAGTCCCTCCCATTGATGTTTCACATATGTGTTGTCAAATGGTGAGAGGGTATTGTTGATTGCCAAAGGAAAGCGAATTTTAAATCTTATATGTCTCAGCCTATCAATAACCCACAAGTATACAAGATCAATTGTAATCGAGGTCAAAACCACAAAGAGCTTGGCTAGCTAGGTGCAAAAGAGATAACTTTCAACAATCTAAATCAGTTACAACAATTGATTTTGATTGCAATTAGCTAGATAACAAATAAAACAACAAAAGTTTAGTCTGGAAGGTTGAGATCAGATTTTGGAAGATCATGGACATAATATTTAACCTCCATACTATTGCATCATGTGTAACTACAAAATTAAACATTTCAATTAATTTGGAGATGAGGTTGTCGTCGTCATACACCTCCCGGTGACATGTGACAATTCTCATCTTCACATAGCACTCTAGTGTCTATGCTTAGATTCGAATGCAAACTTAAATCCTCAACATTCTCTAGCCATTCCCATGATTCAGATCATGTTGCCATGAGATGTACTCCCTACTTCCTCATGCATTCTCTCAAATAGCACAAAGAAGCATAAAACATGTATAAAATTGGTGGCCAGTCAAGCATACATGTAGTTAAACACCATAGAAACTCATGAAAAAGTAAATTAACTAACATTTGATATAAATTACGAGTTGACATGAGTCATAGCATGGGAGCTACTCTCCCATGCCCAAGAAAAATGATTCTACTCATTCATAATGAAGAAACACTAGTACAATGCAGAATTTTAAAAGTTTTCTTTGATTAGAGAGAAGAAAAGTTCAGAAAAAACAAAGTGTGAAGTGGAAGGAGTAAAACTCCGACTTGAGGATGAAGTTCCACCCTTATAGCAACTCCAACTTGGACTATCTCCCGTTATGAGAAGCTTGGCCAGAGTATAAAAGCTAGCTACACCCTTAGAGGAGAAAAGGAGAAGGAAATGATGAAGAATGGAGATTCTTTCTCAAGAAACCTCACCTTCTTCTCCAAAATAGCCCCTCTCTTGCACTGCAACTATATCTAGTAAAAAATACTTCAAATGATGAGTGATAACTGCCCCAAGTGGCTGCCACTCATTTTGAAAATGAGGGGCAGTTGTTTCTAAAGTTTGCAGAAAACTGACAAAGACATAGCGTGTCTTTCTGAAAATATGTCGTGTGACGTAGTGCAGCTGTCGCTTGAACTGCTCTTTCAAGGTAAGTGCATGGCATGCTCAAATAAAAACACGTTGTGTAGCTGCAACTGAAGTCGACCTGGGGAGGATGGCACACGTTGTGTGTTAATAAACACACGTCGTGTACTTTGGTAGAACCTCAAATTTTGGCTTTTGAATGTGTGGACACGCCGTGTCGGGGTGAACGATACGTTGTGTCTTTTGTTATGTAGTTGGAGACAAAATCATTTGGGAACTTACACGCCATGTGTTAAATAACACACACAGTGTGCTTTTCTTTGCATGGAGGAATGCCCTTCCTAGAAAGTTACACACCATGTATAAATAAAGACACAACATGTCTTGTTCTGTTTCTTCAGGA
The DNA here is from genome assembly GCA_963693085.1 of Alisma plantago-aquatica. Lineage (NCBI taxonomy): Eukaryota > Viridiplantae > Streptophyta > Magnoliopsida > Alismatales > Alismataceae > Alisma > Alisma plantago-aquatica. Next base: position 537,139,582 of record OY856409.1, on the reverse strand, counting down.
TCAATTCTGTATCAGATGCAAATCAACATGGAATCAAACTAAGGTCGGATTTGGGTTGGATTATCTTCATTTCGTCCTCTTTGATGTGTACTTGTGATCAAGATCATGCAACAGGTAAAATAACTAAAAGATGTCAATTTTAAGTATGATTAGAGGCTAAATGGAGAGCAAAACGAACTGAATCTATCTGTGAAGATGTGCAAAAAGTATATATGAAATGTGCACATCAAATCCCCCTAAGCTTGAACTATTACTTGTCCTCAACCAAAAAGAGCATAGAAACACAAATGAAGGAATTGTCAAGCTCATGCATAAATAAAATGAAATGAAAGATGTAAATGAGACCAAACCAGCCTTAATTAACATAATTATACTCATAACCTTGATTTCAACTTAAACATCCAAGAAAGAGATTTTAAGTTCAGTAGGGGTGGTAACACATTAAATGAAACATTCAACTATACAACACTAAATGGATCTTGGATGACTAAGCCAAATAAATAGTGAATATGCAACTAAGACTTTCATGTATTAAGGATGCAAAAGATGAAATCTTAGTCAATGTTAACATGTTTTAGCTTTTTCTCCTTATTTCCCCAAATATATCACAATGGATTATGGGTTCCATACTTGGCTGCTAATGTAGGCTTATGCACACGAGTAGTGTTGTTTGGGGTATTTTACCCTCTTTTTAAGACATCACCAGCCGTCATGGCCAGATTGGACTTACAGTAGGCTAGTATGCCATGGGTGGTTTAGCCATCTTTTCATGGAGTAATTAAGGTGAAGTGAACCAAAAGAGATTTTTAAATGATATTGGGTTTCACTTGTTTGCTCTAAAACATAAGAGAGTTAACTAAATTGCAACATTAGCTAGATTCCAGTCATTTGATTTGAAAATTTTCACTAAAAAGGGTGATTGAAAAATCACTAATAGTTTGTCAAGGGAATCCCATGTTCTAAGTAGTGTTGCAAAGTTGTCTTATTCACAAAATTTGTTATCATTACATGTATTAAGCAATCAAGGATGTGAAAGATGAAAGTTCAAGCTAGAAACATAAACCCAAAATTAAACACATGTTGATGGACATAAAGTTTCATGTGATTTATGCTTGCCTTCTGCAATTTCTACAATGACATTTCTAATGAGGGAGGACAAGATAGTTCAACATATGAAGAAAATCAATCCATTACACAAGATAGGCCTCTCATCATACTAAATTTTCAATGAAAAATAGAAACTAGAAAACAACGAACTAAGAAACCAATGATAAAAGGGAAATGAAACTACACTACCGACTGGTTGCGCCCCCCCCCAAGCTTGAAATTTGTAGTGTCCTCACTGCATCAATCAAACCCGAGGCCACATCAACCAGCTAAGTGTCATGGATAAGATCAAAATGAAGGGCCAACGCCCTCATGAAAACCAAGGAAGTACTAGTGCATCAAGTCATCATCATGAGGAATATCAACAAGCATTGGCTGTGAAGGAGTGGGCTCTAGCTCAGGGTGGGGTGGTGGAGGTTGAGGCATGGGATAGTGGTTTTGTGAAATGTGCCACATATCAATCCTCTGAAATAAACCATGCATAATAGAATACTGCTAACCCATAAGATCAAGTGGTTGTCCATTTAGTCAAACCTTAGTTGGACGTAGCCATACAAGTGTTGGACGTCAGGCATAGACTAGTTGTAGTTTGTCTGCGTGCTGATAGAGGGAGGTAGTGGAGCAGTAGAAGAAGAAGCATGTGCATCTGGAGCTAATGTCTCAGTAGGGGATTCATCATCATCAGGAGCAGTTGCCTCAAACTTCTAGTTGGCCTTGTTCGTCAGGTTCATGATCTCCAGATCTGGTAACTCAATATTTTGATCATCTTCAAAATATTGTCTAAATTTTGTTTTATCATTGGGGACCCTAACAATCAGACTAGAAGAAACAAGTAACTCGATGTCAACTGGGTTTTTTGCTGGTGCAACCTCCAAACCAATAAAATCAATGTCAACCTCCCTAGCAATGTGGATTATCAAACCCCCACACATGATGTCACCAGATTCCCTTTTCTGGATCTTCTTGATGTCAAAGAATCTGTTGAGAATGAAGTAACTTGCATTGATCTGGAAGTTGTTCACCATGGACCACAAAAAGAAAAGATCATGCTTCCCGCATACCCCTTGAGTTTCCTTCTTGGAAAAAATTCCTATGCTTAGAAGCCGGTGGACATAGCAAAAAATAGGATTATGGATGGCAGTTGCCATGGCCTTACTGGCCTCATGGAATGTCTCATTTGTGATCTCACTCTAAAAGTTATCTCTATTGAATGTTAGAGGATAAACAAACCCACCATCATAGTGACATTCAAGTATGTCATAGAACTACTTGAATGTGAGTCTATAGCCTTTACCCAAAAGACAAAGATGGATAATAGCATAGCGTTCAAGGGGCTTCTTTGGATCATTCTAAAACTTCAGAGTGGTCAAGAATTCATAGGTGAGTTGAGGATAAGTGTTACTCACCATGTAGCAGATATACCAGAGTCCCATATCCTGTAGTAGCCCTAGGACTTCATCCTTGAATCCCAGTGTGGTCATGGACTGCTCATAGGAAAAGCGTGTAGGGAGGACCCTATAAGAGACCAAAAATTGGTAGGTGAGATCTTTGGCTTCCGTGATATAAAATTGAGTAGTGGAGACATAGGTGGGGGATGAAAAAGAGCTCTCTCCATGTCGACACTTTGATGCTTGCTTGATTGGAGCCATCGTTGATGAGGTTGGGCTGAGAAGTGATAGAATACATTGTGTCTTTGACTGTACATGACGCGTCTCCTGACAGTAGGTCATAGAGAACTGGACTGGATGGAAATGATATGGCGTGTTCAGGAAGAGACACGACGTGTCTTCTGGCAGCAGAAAGTGGTAGGGATTGGTGACTGTTTGAGAAGACACATCATATTCCAAGAAGTAAACGATGTATACCTACAGATCTTCCATGTATGGAGGTTGGGGAAGATGGTGGATCTCACTCCTTAACTTCGGATCTACACTTAGAAGTGAAGATCGAGGCAGAGAAGGCTTCCTATGGTGATTTGTATATGAATATGGGGCTCGTTGGAGACTCCTTTGCGAGGATGTCTACTGGAGAAGGAGAAGTTCACCAGAGAAGGAGAGATCTCCAAAGAAGAAGAAGAAGTGCAGGGAAGAAATTGGGGAAGATGGCGAAGGACTTGCATGGACGGAGGAGGAGTTTGCTCCAGTGAGAAATGGTGGCATATGGCGGATGATCGAGGGGGTTGAACGACGAGCTGCTTGGAGTTTGAGATGACAATCCTAGCTGAAAATAACTTACACATGACTGAGAGTTCTTGAGCACGACTGTGATTTTGGGTCAAACAAAATCGGAGGCTGGGGCTAGGGTTAAAAACCCATTTTTTTTGCTCGAACACGGCGTGTCTTTTTAAAGACACGACGTGTTCCCATGTAAAAATCATCTGCTCTTTTGAAATTTGCCTAAATTGAAGTGGACACACTGTGTTCAAATAAAGACATGGCGTGTGAGTTTCTAGGATCTCATTCCCCAAACTGATAATGACACATTGTGTGTAAATAAAGACACATCGTGTAAGATTCCAATGAGTCCTTTTAATATTCCGATGAACTATGTTATACGTTGTGTTCAAAATTAAGGTACACAGTGTAAGATTCCAGCGGACTCAATGGATTATTTGAACTGATGGTGACATGGCGTGTTCAAATAAAGACACATCATGTAAGTTTCCAATAGCTGATTTCTGTAGCCGCACACATCGTGTAGAATAAGGAACACACCATGTGTTTTGTAGTGTTTCTTGAATCTTCCATCTATGAAGGTGGACACGACGTGTACCTCAAAAGACACGCCATGTCTTAATGAATTTTTGTAGAACTTAATTTTCTTTTGCTTGGAACCTACAATGATGATGATATGCGGCTATGAGGGTCTAGATTATTACATTCATCCATGACAAATTTATTTTGGGAATGAAAAAATGTTCTTGAGTAATTGTGATAACCTTGATTTGGGGGTTTTAATAACCAATCTCGTATTGGAGGACATACATGAGTAAACTTATTTTATCATAGAAGTTGAGGTCTTATATGGCCAGTTTGAGTAAGTCAAACTTCCATTGATAATGTTAAAGGTTATATTGATATACACTTCGAGTTGGCCATTCTTAAATGTCAATTGAGATAGTTATAACCTCAAGTATCAAGTAGGTATATAGATGGACCCAAATGATTGAATAATGAACATGTAAGAACTTGTGAAGTTAAGTTTGCAACCAATGGTACATATGAGTCAAAATAGTGTAAAGATGGATTAAAGTATGACTTGCTAAGATAAAGTTTGCTCCATAATTGTGTTAGTAGTGGAAGTCATTTAAGACATATTGGAGTTTGATATGCATATATATGGGCCTTTATAATGTGGCTAATCCTAGGAGGTTGGTATCAATCTTTTCTAGAAGGTAGATTAAGTAATAACCAAACAATGTTTACATTCTGATGCTCCTATGGAAAGTTATTTAGGTTTTGATATTTTGTGCATTAAGGGTTATAGTTTTTTAGAAATAATGATGGCCATGACATTGATATGTCACGTAGCCTAGGGTTAGCAACATTGGACATACCTAGGTGAAAAGTGCCACTCATCTTCAGATTCCTAAACCTGCAGAGCTGGTGGCAACAGACCCAGTCAACCTATCCACGTTGTCTAAGTTTATTTCATGAGATTCAGAATGACGGGTTAGATCTAATGTCTTTAAAAGTCTCAAGATGTCTTACAAAACCATTTTGGTGAAGGTTGGAGAGATACCAAGACCTTACCCCACCCAGATCTCTCTCTCTCATCATTAGCAGCAGCTTGAGGATGGGAACCGAAAGAGAGGAGATCATGGGTCCATGGAGGGGAAGGTTGAAGGGTTAAACAACTTGATCAACCCAAGGGTAAGGGTACAAGACACGGTTTGGAGGGAGTTTATTATCTCTGAAACTCATCCACCTAGCCTTACCGACAACTCCACCTTCATCCTTTGCAGCGTGTGGGTTGTGGAGGCCACCATTGGAGGAGCTCACCACCACCGGCCAGAGTTGCCAACCCCAGGGAAAGGTCAGCAGGCATCCCTACTACCTCCGAGTCAGGGTGGTCGTGTGATCCCTCTGCAAGTGTTGCGAGATAGAGAGGATACCCTAAGAGCAGATAGTGAGGTTTGTTCTCATCAGTCCAGCGTATAGGAAGTCAATCTTGCAAAGGAGGCTGCGAGTAGAGTCTTGGCGAGAAAATGAGAAAGTGAAGAGGGAGAAAGAGGAAAGGAGTTTTCCCTAACCTCAACTCATTGATTATCATAGAGAAGGATCATGACAGTGATGTCTTCTCAGCCAGATCAGAGTAGACACATCAGTCACCTTGGTGAGCAGCGGCGATGATGGAGTTGTTTCCCTGTCCAGGAGAGATGAGGATCATATGGAAGAATATATCTACCTAGATTCCATACTACATGAGAGCATGGAGCCCTATCAGTGCTCATAAGAGTCAATTGTAGAGGCGACAATGCTCTCATGAGAGACGGTGAGGGAGAGGAATGGGGACCAGGGTCAGACTCATGAGGTCGGACTTCCATTGAGCCAGCTCGACTACTGTTAGACCGGGTCATGCTTGGGTTATCTGATGGGCCAAACTAGGCATGACTAAAGGAGGTGGTTGGCTAACGTGAACCAACTAGAGTATGACACCTCAGGCTGTGGGGCCCATCAAGGTAAAATCCTTTTTAATTTCTCAGAATTAGACCAAAATTTGGAAATATCATTAATAATTGCTCCAGTGTCCAATAAATTCCCCAAAAATATCATTAGACTCAAAAAAATGCCTACTTTATTATAGGACCCTTAGATCCGATCTTTGAAGTAGTTGTTGAGTTTCCATTTACAAGATGATGCTTCTTTTAAGATTATTTAAATAGCATAATTAGCATATAGTGGGCATTAAACTTGGAAATATTACTTTTGAACCCTAATATTGTTTGGATACTAAATACAAACTTTGATCCTAATGAAATGTCCAAATATTAGGTATTTTGATATTAGAATGGAATTAGATGCTTTTAACCTCATATTAATTCTAGAAAATTGATAAAGCATCAGAAAAATATGAAATTTGTACCAAACCCCTAGAATGAACTCTTGATCAGTGGAAAAATACTAGAGATACATTTCAGATTAGTAAAACTTAAGTTTGTCCTAAACCCTAAATTGGACCTAAAAAATATCAAGCACAATGGTGAATCATGTATTAATGATGAATATTTGTTATTAATCATGTGATGACGAGATTGTCTAGATGATCAAGGATAGCTATGATTCTCTGAACTCAAGTACGTTGATATAAGTATAAGACAAGTTTTGTTGGATGATATATTTATGAGTAACTGCTTACATATAGTTATATTATCTTGATTGGATGTATATCTACAGATATTGTCCCTTTTTCGCCTTGTACATTAAGAACATTAAGGAAAGAAAATGGAATGTAGTTATTGATGGTTCATTAATATCCCTATTAGAGAGGGAAAGTATTAATGATGACTAGCACCTCCCTAATAGTACAAGGCATGCGGGGAGATCCCTAATGGCATAAGGTACGTGGGGATAGGGCCCAATAATGTATGTTTGTTCTAAGTCCATTGTTGTAATACATGTCCATTGAAATGTTAATAATAAATTCGGTTTACCTAATTTTCTACCTTAATAATGTTTTATTTTTCTTCTTCTTTATCAAGTATTTTCATTATGCTAGCATAGTATAGTATTTTTCATCCACGTACCAACATTATGTTGATTCGTCTATTTCACGTATTTTCTAGGTTCAGAGCTAGGATGAGAGGAAAGATGGGAGTGAGTAGTTTTATAGGTTATACCTGTTGTGTAGATCCTAGTTAGCATACATGTTTAGACGTGTAAATTTCTCATTCAATGTGTAATTATAAGTTGTAATCATTCATTTTGTAATATACATATGTTGAATGTTGAGAAATGTTATGGTGTATGTTATGGTTATATGTTCATGCATGTGTATTATGCTTCCGCATCGCTCTATGAAATAATTAGCTAACATTTTCATATTTGTCATCTCAGGCCTTTTAAGTCTCGAGACAATAGAATCTGGGGATGTTACAATAATGGTAATAAGGAAATCTATCCTAATGTGGGGTCAACTCCCACAAGGTCCTCTATTTAGAGTCTAGAGTAAGACTCTTCATGTTCTAATCATGCATCTGAGAGGGAGCAAGAGGGTCCCTAGCTGATCTTTTCAGTTTCTTTATATAGCTTGCATCACTGTCCATTAACTTTGAAGGTGGATTGCTTGCCTTACATCTCTATCACTCCATATGGAAAAGCCTTTAAGACTACAAATGGCCCATACCACTTGGATCTAAGCTTCCTTGGGAAGAGTTTTAGTCTTGAGTTGAACAACAGAACTTGATCTCCTTCAACAAAGTCTCTCTTTCTAATCTTCTTATCATGACATGCCTTTGTTCACTCCTTATAGATCTTTGCATTCTCATATGTGTCTAGTCTTAGTTCCTCAAGCTCTTGGAGTTGCAATAGTCTCTTCTCACCTACTTTCTTTATGTCAAAGTTCAAAAACTTGATTGCCCATAGATCTGTGTGCTCCAGCTCTAAGGGAAGGTGGCATGACTTACCATAGATAAGCTGGAATGGTGTAGTCCCAATTGTAGTCTTATAAGCTATACAGAATGCCCAAAGAGCATCATCTAGATTGAGTGCCCAATTCTCCTTGAGCTTGAAACCATCTTCTCTAGGATGTTCTTCAGCTGTCTTTTTGATACTTCAATCTGTCCAACTGCTTGGAGATGATAGGGTGTAGAGATTTTATGTGTCACCCCATACTTGGAGAGAAGATTATTGAACTATTTCTCATTAAAATGTGTCCCTCCATCTTAGATAACGGGTCTTGGAACTCCAAAGCATAGATGCATAATCTTTTAGAACAACTTGAGTATAGTTTCACATCTGGAGCTTGGGTAGGAATAGCCTCTACCTATTTATACACATAATCACATGCAACCAAAATATATTTGTAACTGTAGGAGGATGGAAAGGGGCCCATATAGTCAACACCCCATACATAAAATACTTCAATCTCCATGATGGAGTTGAGAGGCATCTCATCTTGTCTTGATATACCACCTATCCTTTGACATTGGTCACATGTTTTGACATAAGCGTGAACATCTCAAAACAAAGTAGGCCAATAGAATCCATATTGAAGGATCTTGGTAGTTGTTTTCTCTCCCCCAAAGTGACTTCCATAAGAATAAGAATGGTAGCCCAATATGATGCCCAACATCTCCTCTTTAGCTACACATCAGTGAATCAGTCCATCAGTCCCTTGTTTGAATAGCATTGGATCATCCCAATAGTAGAATTTGACATCATGTAGGAACTTCTTTCTTTACTGGTAGGTAAGATCAGGTGGAAGGTGTCATGTAGAAAGGAAGTTTGCTATATCAACAAACCAAGGAGCTTGTGTTGCATCAATGGCATATAGTCTTTTAATAGGCAAGTAATCATCAATTGGCATTGTGTCTTTAGCATCTGTGGTGACTCTAGATAGATGATCATCAACATTGTTTTCAGTTCCTTTCTTGTCCTTTATATAAAGTTAAACTCTTGGATCAACAATATCCATCAAATCAAATGAGGCTTTGAATCCTTCTTGTTTAGTAAATAGTTGATGGCTGCATGGTCAGTGTAGACTACAACCTTGGATCTCACGAGATACTGACAAATTTTTTGAAAGCATAAATAATGGCTAGAATCTCTTTCTCAGTTGTGGCATAGTTTACTTGGGATTCATCAAGTGTCTTTCTAGCGTAGTAAATGGCGTGCAACTTGTTATCCTTTCTTTTCTAAGGAGTACGCCTATGGCGTAGTCACTTAGATCACACATCAACTCAAATGGTGTATCCCAATTTGGTGGAAAAAATAATAGGAGCTGAAATGAGTGCATCTTTTGAGCTTTCTAAAGGAAGCATGGAATTCTTCATCAAAAACAAACTCAACATCTTTGGAAAGCAATGAACATAGAGGTTTGGCTATTTTGGAAAAGTCTTTGATAATTTGTCTATAGAAATATGCATGTCTAAGAAAACTCCTAACATCTTTGACATTAGACGGAGTGACATCTTCTCAATTGCCTCCACTTTTACCATGTCAACCTCAATACCCTTGTTAGAAATCACATGGCCTAGTACCACCCTAGATTGTACTATAGAATGACACTTCTCCCAATTTAGTACTAGGTTAACCTTTTTACAACACTCCAGGAATTTAGATAAATTTGCTAGATAATCATCAAAAGAATTCCCGTAGACACTGAAATCGTCCATAAAAACTTCCATAGTTCATTCAATGAAATTTGAGAAAATAGCCATCATACAACGTTGAAAAGTTACTGGTGTGTTGCAAAGACCGAAAGGCATGCGTCTATAGGCGTAGGTACCATAGGTGCATTTAAAAGTTAACTTTTTCTGATCCAACAGATAAATAGATATTTGGAAAAATCTTGAATAACCATCAAGATAACATAAATAAGAATGATTGGCTAGTCTATCAATCATTAAATCAATGAAAGGCAATGGAAAGTGGTCTTTATGGGTTACCCTATTTAATCTTCTATAAACTATACACATGCGCCATCCTATGGAAACATGGGTCTAAATCAGTTCATCATTGTCTCCCTTTATGATAGTTGCACCCCCCCCCCTTTGGGTACTATGTGAATAGCACTCACCCAGGGGCTGTCACTAATAGGATAAATGATACCTGCATCTTTTAACTTGAAAATTTCCTTTTTAACAACCTCAAACATGTTTTGATTTAAACGTATAGGAGGTTCTGCACATGGCTTGGCATCATGTTCTAGATTTATTCTATGCATGCAAATAGAGGGGTTTATTCCTTTCAAATCATCAATTGAGTAACCAATGACTTATTTATACAATCACAATTCATTTAAAAACTTTGATTCTTGACCGTCAGTCAAATCAACATTTATTATCATAGGAAAAGTGGAATTAGGGTCAAGAAAAGCATAACTTAGCCCCAGTAGAAGAGGCTTAAGTTCTACCTTTTTCTCCTTGGTGGGTGTGGTAGAATCATTCTTCAAGGGTGAAGTATCTTCATGAGATGGAGATGATGTGATACTTGAAGTAACATTCAGGTTTTTTGTTGCAATGGAAGTTTCCAACATGGTTTCATCACAATAGTCAATAGGGAAATCATAAAAATCTTCGTTTTCCTCCTAAAACTTGTCTATATAATCTACTAGGAAGATATTTTCCATCTTGCTTGTGAGCTTTCATTGCATCTAGAATAGAAAAATCCATTATCTCCCCTCCTACTCTAAGGGTGATCTTTCCCTCCCATACATAGACTATGCAATCAACTGTGTAGAGGAAGGGTCTTCCAGAGAGAATAGGATTGGAAGGAATCTCATTAATATCAATCACAACGAAATCACAAGGGATGAAAAACTTGCCTACTTGAACAAGCACATTTTCAACAATACCTCTTGGATACTTGATGGTATGATTAGCTAGTTGAATGACCATCTTAGTTGGTTTCAAGTCTCCAATATCAAGCTGCTCCCACAATGTGTATGGAATAAGGCTTATCCTGGCCCCAAGGTCAACTATACATTTGTTAAATGTCGTGTCACCAATCTTGCATGGCAATGTGAAGGCACCTTGATCATCAAGTTTTTCTGGTAACCTATTTTTAATGATGAAACTCGTTCTTTCAGATAGCATGACAATTTATTCATGATCAATCCTCCTCCTTTTGGTTAAAAGGTATTTATGGAACTTTGCATAGGAGGGCATCTTGGCAATCACTTTAGATAAGGGAAGGTTGACATACAATTTGTTGAGTATGTCCATGAACTTATGGAACTTGATGTCATCCTTCTAGTTTGCTAATCTCTGTGGAACAAGAATGGTTGGCTTGTAGGATGGTTCTTCTTCATTTGACTCCTTCTTCCTTCATTTTTCTTCACCATCAGCTTCCTTCTTATCATCAACTTTCTTTTCTTCTTCTGAAAATGACCTCTTTATGACATTTCCACTCCTCAAAGAGATGGACTTGTATTCACGTGGTTTCATCTCTGTATGATTGGGTAGTGAGATAGGAGAGGCTTTTTGGCTGGACAAATCATGTTGAGAAATTTGGTTCTCTAGCATATTTGTATGGGTGACAATCCCATCAACTTTTGAAGAGAGATGAGTGATGGCATCTTTCAAGAGATCACTGTGTGTTTGAAACTCATCATTCTACTAAATCTGAGTAGTCACAATAGTCTCAAGAAGACTTTCTAAATTGGACTTTTATTGGGGCTGACTCATTTGTTTAAGTTGGTTAAAATTCCTATTGTTGTTGTTGTTATGTCCCAGCAGTTGTTGACAATTGTTTTTCATGGATGGAAGTTACTCATAGGTTGTTATTGATTTTGAGAGTTGTTGTTCCTATAGGAAAATTTTGGATGGTCCCTCCATCCTGGATTGTAGGCTTCTGAGAAAGAGTTGTAAGCTTGTCCTACTACATTGACCTACTCTAGCGTCTCTGTGGTGTTCATTTATGGTGCAAAATAATACGAAAGGTTGTGACCAGGAGCTCCACCATGCTTCAAACACTTGCTCAGATACTTGGACATGATGAGTGGTCAACTTGTCAAACATTTGAGTCAAAGAATCAAGCTTGGTGGCAATGATATCTACTGCATCTACAATGTGATTTTTACTAGATTTCTCAGTTGAACTTCTTGAGGGGAAGGGCTGGCGGGTCCTTTCATTGCTCCACTGGTTGTGGTTGAGAGCCATGTCTTCAATAATAGCATATGCTTCACTATAGGACTTGTTTATTAGAGATTCGTTTGCAGCAACATCAATAGTCATACAGGTGTTGTAGAATAACCCATTGTAGAAAGTTTGTAGTAACAACAAATTAGTCAACCTATGGTGAGGACAAAGGCATTGCAAGTCCTTAAATCTCTCCCATGTATCATAGAGTGTTTAACCTTCATGTTTCTTGAAGTTAATAAGTTGGTTTATTAGTTGAGCTATCTTGCTGGGAGGAAAGTACTTGGTGAGTAAACCATGCAACAACTCATCCCAACTCTTAATGGACCACTTGGGAAAAGAGGAGAGCCACGCCTTGAATGGGAATAGGAGTAGATGTACTCCTTTAGATGAAACACCGTTTATCTTGAAGGTGTTCATGTCTCAACTATGTGAAGATTTGGATCTTCCATAGGATTTCCTCCAAAACGGTTATGTTGGATCATCTACATTATGGTCGGACTGATAGAGAAATTATCAGCTTCAATAGTAGGATGATCAATGGCTCCACAAATGTTGATGGCAGCCGACATAGAAAATTCCTTAAGTGGGCGGCTGTCCTCCATCTTTGATTCATGTTGAAAATCAGGTGAAGGTGGTGGTAAAGGTGTTGAATGCGGTGATAAAGGTTGTGATCCCTCCAAGCTTGAACAGTTATCACTCCTCCTTTCTCTCCTTGGACTGCAAAAAGTTCATTCAATTTCTGGATCCAAGAAGATTGATGTCTCAAGATCCCTCTTAGAGTGAAGCATGCAACCTACAAAAGAAAAAGTTGAGTGAAAATCACAAGACTAAAAAGGTATCACAATATGAAAGATGGAAAATGATGACTTAGTCTCGAATACTAACTATCACTTTTACTCTAACTAAAATTATCGTATCTCCCTATCAAAGATGTCAAAAACTTGTTGATTGCCAAACGCAAGTGAGTTTTAGATCTTATGGGTCTCAACTTGTCAATCACCCTTAAGTATACATGTTCAATTGTGGTCAAGGTCGAGCCGTAGAGAGCTAGGCTAGCTAGACACAAAAGAGCTAACTTTCAAAAATCTAAGTTGATTACAATAGTTGAGTTTGATTGCAATTAATTAGATAGCAAATTAAACAAAAAAAGTTTAATCTTAAAGGTTGGGATCAGATTTTGTAAGATCCTGGACATAAGATTTTACCTCCATAATATCACATCATGTGTTACTATAGAATTAAAAATGCCAATTAATTTGGAAAGGAGGTTCTCACCGTCATACACCTCGCGGTGACATGAGACGGTTCTCATCTTCACACAGCACTCTCGTGTCTATGCTTAGATTCAAATGCAACCTTAGATCCTCAACATTCTCCATCCACTCCCACAGTCAAGAGCATGTTGCCATGAGATCTACTTCCTACTCTCTCATGCATTCTTCCGAATAGCACAAAGAAGCATATAACATGTACAATTGGAGGCTAGTCAAGCATACATATAGTTAAACACCATAGAAACTCATCGAGAATCAAATTAACTAACATTAGATATAAAATACTAGTTTGCATGAGTCATATCATAGGAGATACTCTTCCATGCCCAAGAAAAAAGGTTCTTCTCATTCATAATGAAGAAACACAAGTAAATTGCAGAATTTTTGGAGTTTTCCATGATTAGATAGAAGAAAAAGAAAAACCAAAGAGTGAAGTGGAAGGAGTAAAAGTCCGGCTTGAGGATGAAGTTCCACCCTTGTAGCAGCTCCAAATTGGATTATCTCCCCTTCCGAGAAGCTTGTTTGCATTAGAGAAGCTCAACTACACCCTTAGAGGAGAAAAGGAGAAGGAAATGATGAAGAATGGAGGTTCTTTCTCAAGAAACCTCACCTTCTTCTCTAAAATCACCCCTCTCTTACTTTGTAACCCTCTCTAGTCAAAAAGTGATTCAAATGATGAGTGATAACGACCCCAAGTGGCTGCACTCGTTTTTAAAATGAGGGGAGGTTGTTTCTAAAGTCTACAAAAAACTGATAAAGACACGGTGTGTCTTTCATAAGACATGTTGTGTGGCATAGTGCAACTGTCTCTTGAACTACTCTTTCACGATAAGTGCATGGCGTGTTCAAATAATGACACTCCGTGTAGCTGCAATTAAAGCCGACCTGGGGCGAATGGCACACGCCATGTGTTAATAAACACACGTCGTGTACTTCGACAGAACCTTGAATTTTGGCTTTTGAACATGCGGACACGCCGTGTCTGGGTGAATGTCACACCATGTCTTTTGTTATGTAGTTGGAGACAAAATCCTCTAGGAACTTACACACCATGTGTTGAATAACACTCATCATGTGCTTTGCTTTGCGTGGAGGAATGCCCTTCCTAGAAAGTTACACGCCGTGTACAAATAAAGACATGGAGTGTCTTGTTCTGTCTCTTCAGGATCAACTCTATATCAGCTGCAAATTAGCAAAGAATCTAGCTAAGGTCAGATTTGGATTGGATTATCTTCATTTCATCCTCTTTGATGTGTGCATGTGATCAAGATCATGCAACAAATAAAACAACTAAAATATGGCAATTTAAGTATGATTAGAGGATAATTGGAGAGCAAATGAACTAAATCTATGTGCGAAGATGAGCAAAAAGTATATATGAAATGTGCACATCAGGTTTGCTGATACTGCAGGCTTTAGCACTATCTCTTGGTAGTTTCTGAGCTTTTAGAGTCCCCCTTCAAAGTTTTCATTTCATCTTGAGTAGTTGGCAAATGGGCGTATAGATGGGTGTGAGTATGGAGATGAAGTGATTGATATATTAAAGGTGATTAAGCAGACCTCATATCTCCTTTTTCTTCTTTGGTGAAGACATTTCCCATATGGCACGAGCCTTTCGTGGGTCAATTTCATATTGTCTTTGACTCACGATATACCCAAAGAGATTACCGGACGTGATACTAAAATTACAATTTTATAGATTGAGATATAGAGAGAATTGATGAATTTATTGAAACAATTTCTTTAGGTTAACGTGGTCTTCATTATTATAGATTTGGCGATCATATCATCCACACATACCTCCACCTATTTATGCATCATGCCATGGAAGCGGGATATCATCACTCTCTAGTAGGTGGCCCCAACATTTTTGAGGCCTAAAGTCATGACATAGTATAAGAGCACTCCCTAAGAAGTTATGAAGGGTGTATTATCCTTGTCCACCTTAGATATTTTGATTTGGTCATAGCTAGAAAAATCATGCATACAACTTAGGAATGCATGACCAATTATGTTGTAAACTAGTACATCGACATGCATTAGTGGGAAGTCATTGTTGGGAGATGCTTCATTGAGATCATGATATTCCACACAAATTCCTACTTTGTACCCTTTGGTACGTGCACAATGTTAGCGATCCAAGTGGGATGCTTGACCAGATCTATGAAACCAATATTTTACAATTTTAGAACCTTCTATATGATTTTGAGGCTCCATTATGGTCGTAGTTCTCCATCTTTCCACTTAAGTGGGAAAATTCTAGGGATAATGGACATGCAAATTACTATGATCCATACATCCGACCCTGACATGCCTAAGTAACTCTAAGAAAAGACATCCATGTAGTTGCATTGGAGTTTTGTCAGTTGAACTTTGACAAATTAAGGTTGACACGCCCAAATTTTGACTTCACATCGCTCATGTCTGGAGATGAGGTTTACTATCTTCCATCTTCAGTGTGAAAGGCTTGATGCTCCTTCAACATGTAGTCTGGAATAAGGTTATCTTTTAGCTCTACATCTTCATTTTTGTAGATTCATGCTTCTTCTAAAAAATAGTCCCCAAACTTCCGTCATGAAAGAACATCTTTGATTATCATTTTCGTTTCCTTATGTTATAGATTTTTTGGAGTTTTTGGTGGATGGTGAGAGCATTGTGGAGCATGACAAAAAATTCATTATAGGATATCCATACTATCAAAGTGCCATTCTTCTAATAAGCCTTTCTTTTGACGCTAAAGGTGGATTTTCCTTCAAGTTGTTCACTCCTCAATGTGCCAATTTTATATTTCACTTGTATTTCACATGGGACAAATGAGTCATTGTGAATCTTCCATGATGATTGCTTCAAAGATGGCATTGATCCCTAATCTTTTAAACATTTCTTAGGCATTATCATATTTGTCAAATAAGACTCCATAATCTTCTTCCATGTCCTCATTTCTCTACTCCTTGGAGTTATATAGATAAGGCATCTTAGGAATGGATATCAATTCTTTGAAATTAGCCAAATCAAACAATCTCCATAACCTTTGAGAAAACAATGTCGATTCATGTGGTGGATGGTGCGGTCTTCATCTTTTGGTGGTACATAGTTAATAGTGGCAATGTGGAGCATTTCAAACCCGAGCCAAATGTCTTCTTCTTTTAATGTACCATCAAAGGAAGTTCATTTCTTGACTATTGGCTATAGGGCAGAGGGGTCTCTCCATACTGATGAGCAACTTGAAGGGGAATATGTTAAGACATGTCCCATTGTCGATGAAGCATGAAGTAATCTTGAGGCCTTTATACATAGTAGTGAAAAGAAATGATCCATTTAGGTTTATTCCTCTATGTATTTCTTCATTAGAAAAATATACCAAATGTGGAGTCATGATGATTCGCAATGGTGGAAATAAGTTCTTCTTTTTTAACCTCTATGGAGACACATGCTCCTTTAAGAGTCATCATTACAAATTCTCAATGTATAGTGGGGTTTTACGTTAGGTTGGTCGTGATATTTCTTCTTCAGGATCATTGAGGAATTAAATGATTGTTGTTCCTTTTGAACTATTTTCTTCACATACCTATGGGGTGGGAGGTACATGCTTTGTGTTGACTATTGAAATAAGGATTCCCCCGATCTTGTCTTCCATTATCCCTTGAGATGAATCTGTAGGGAACCTTCTATTTTGTAATCTTTGTTTTCCCTTTGTTTAGGGATAGAGGAGTCTCCACCGAGGTGTCTAGGGCCACAATATTTACTGGCATAGGGACATGGATCTCTTATCATTTTCCTTTTCTTTGAGTTTTGATCATCACCAATTGTTTAACTTCTTAGGCCTCGATCAACCATGGTATGATGACTGGTGTGATGACAACCTATGCTAGTTCTTTTGAAACCTAAACCAGTTGAACATTTTGTCCTATACTTCCCTTGGTATGATGGTTGGCCTTCATATGCTCCCAAGGACCACATGTTTCTTTTCTTGGGCAATGACAATGATTTCAGTTGTAAAAAACCAATTAGTAAGGTATTTTTCAAAGGACGGATTGATTTTCTAGAAAAATCCACAACCATAATGATGTGGCCACATCATTGGATGATGATATTGTGTCCTCAGACACGACCATCTCAAGCTTCCTTCATTCAATCAAATCTTTTAGATCATGCTTGAGAGTGTGGCATGAGTCAGTTTTGTGCCAATTGGTGTGGTGATAATCACAGTGAGTGTTCACGTTATAGATTCTAGGCCAGGGAATAACAGTTATGATTTCTCATATAGCCGATTAGGGTTTCTAATTCAATACTAGTCATTAAACCCTAGGCACATCATCTCCCACATTCTTGGAATGCATTAGAGTTAAGCATCATGCATGTCATGATTAGTCAATCACCCTAAACAACACTATGTATTAGCCATCTCTTATATATTCAGGTGAAGTGACCACAAGAGAGCACTTGTTGCGGCCAAACCAAGCCCAAGGCGTAGCGACCAGCCCACTAGAACATGTTTTGTGACCACAACACATCACCAAGCAAGCCTTGACCTACTCCAAACAAAACTCTTCGACTGCAACAAAGGCCAACGGGGGTAGCAACCCCAAAATAAGATCTCATGTATCGACCAACTCAACCACTAGGGTTAGGGTTTTACCTTGCGACCACAACAACTATATACATGTTGCGACCGCAAGGTGACCCATCACATACCACCATTGCAACCAAAGAAACATGATGAAGTGTTGCAACCGCACAGAACCCAAGTGTAGCAACCACTACAATTAGGGCTAAGATTGTTGCACCTGCAACACACCAATAGCTATGAAATGACCAAGGCAAACCACAATACTTCGACACAACAAGGTTAACATGGGTTGTGACCCAAAAAAAATCTCATGTAGCGACCTCAAGATGAACCAAGATCAACATGTGACCAATTTAAAAAAAAAGATCCATGATGAAAATAGATGGTAACCATCAAGAAACTAAACTTCATCAAGGGGAAAACTCCATGCAAAGATGATCCTCAAAAACCTAAAACATATGTCACTAAGGTAAACATGGAAAACCATGAAGATTGAAGGAAAACCATGTGTAAAACTCATGTGTCCAAAGATCAAAACCTCCAACATCACATGATGGCGAAGACATAACATGGTGATAAACCCAAGATCATGTTGCATGTAAGGAACATCAACAAACCATCACTTAGAAATCAGGGCATGAAATTAGGGTTTAGGAGAAAGAGTAATCTACATATGAATACTTCAAAATCATAAACCCTAGATCATGAAAACATCATCTAACATCTTGATATCACGTTTTAGATATAGAATAGTAGCATGCAAGCAATTTAATGGTGCAATAACAGAAGATGGGAAAGTTATATAGCCAACCTTAGGATGAAGATCAAGCTCCAAAGCCACGAGATCCAAAGAGAGAAGAAAAAGATCCAAACATGGTTCAACTCCTTATCCACAAGGTCACCTCAACAAGAAGAATGCATACCAAGATCAAAGGAAATCTCAAGATGAAGCAACTCAAACCCTAGGACAAATAAGAGAGAAGAAGGAAGAAAAAAGAAGAAGCTTCACCTCACTTAGGTACTACCATGGTCAAACCATAGTCTCCAACCTTTAGTGAAGAGAAAATTCTCAAAATAGCCACCATGGTGATGCACACTCTCACAGACAAGAAAGGAAAAGAAGGGAGAGGTAGGGTTGCAAAGGAAAATGAGATCAAAGGTATAGAACCACTTACCAAGAAGGAAGATCAACAAGGATTACCACAAGGAAGATGATCAAGCTCAAGATCACCACATGCAAGGGTGATCGACTACCATATCTCCAAGATCAACCCTTCTCTAGCACCACCGAGCCCCAAGGTCAGAATAAGCAAGATAAAGGAGAAGAGAGGGATAAAAGGGTTGCTTGCATGTAAAAGAAAGAGCTTATATACTCAAGGGGGTAGGAGGTAGGTGATGATATGAGGTATCAATATATAATAGAACCAAATGTCCACCTATCCACCAAAGGATTGGCCATGCAACCACTCTATACTTGCTTGCAAGAAATTGTTATAAGAACAAGGTAGTGTTGCGATGCCACTACATACAAGGTCGCAAAAAAAAATCAAGGTATCGACTGCAACACTCAACCACCCAAGGTAGGTAGCAACACGGGTTGACACAAAACAACACAAGGAAAGCCCTAGAGACCTCAACCAAGCCAAAACACTTAGGTTACGACAAACACCACCAAGACAAGGTGTAACATTCGAAACACACTCAGGACACTGCACACATGGTCACCACACCATCAACTCAAGCAACCATGCAAAGCCATGCAAGCTCTAACATCATCATATGATGCCACATCATCAACCAAGGTCCAACAAGGCACCCCTAAGAACCATTATCTCTCTCATGATGCCAAGGCATACAAGACAAAACATACATGTGACAAATTGCAAGATAGACCCTCATAATGGATAAATTGCAGCTTGGTTCAAAACCAACATAACTAGCTAAACATCAACCAAACAAGACCAAACTGAAAACATAGCATGTAACATGTTATTAAGGCATATGAAAATATTATATTAAGGCTTAAGAATCTTACAAAGTAAAGCAAACACAATCAAGCACCAAGCCAGGTCAGGGGCCTAACAATGGCCCAGTTTTGGTCTGAGCCCTTCAGGATATGAAAGTGAATGTAGGTGGTGGTCTAATTTTAGGTCATAGTACATGACCATAGTAGGGTAGGTGAAGATAGGTGGATCATCATGCTAGTAGGTCACATCTTATTTGAGTTGGAGGAATTCAATAGGAGAGAATAGATATGCACAGAGCAAGGGTTACTAATTATCTTTAGTTTTGAACGTCATGTCTAATATTGGTGATTAAGTTGCCTTATAATGTAATCATGAAGCTTTATTTTGAAGGTATCAAGTTGAATTGGGAGAACTTTCAAGCATGTAGTTTTTTATTAAACAAGGAGATATGTGCAACTCAGGGCTAAAGCATGTGCTTGTATGGTAGAAGCTGAATGTGGATGGTTCACGAAAGCACATGACTTGTAGGTAAAATTGGGAAGCCTTTCAGTGTGAGGTTGTGGGGGTGAAAATTGGTTTCTAGAAGATCAAGTTTCCTATATAGTTTTTGTTAAAATGGGTAGTCATTAGTTGGTTACCAAGGGTTTATGTGTGAGTGGTGAACTCAAGCGATGATACCACTATCGGGAAGTGACATGCATCCAACTAGAAGATCTTTGGAAAGATTTCCAAAGTGCAAGACGCCTAGAGCATTAATTTTAATAGCCTCAAAGAACAAAGTAGGTCACTAGGAAGACGGAGACTAATGACTTAAGGTGATTTGATGTGTAAAGGTGAAATTCAGGAGACTACAAACACGGTGTGGGCTTGTGAAATTTTGGTAAGATGATATGATGGAATCTTGACAACCTACCAGAGTAGGTAAGCTGTTTGGGAAATATTATTTAATGAGATAATTGTTTGAAAGGATTTCTCTTTGAGATTGATGGTATGAAAAGATTGTTCTAATGAGATTTGTATTTTGAAAAGAATGTATCATGAGATTGTTGTTTGGTAGGTTTTCTTCAAGAAATTCTTATTTTTAAAAGATTATTTCAACATTTTTTTAGAAGAATGTTTCAAGATACTCCTATTTTGGAAAGATGTTTAATAGATTCTTATTTTCAAAATATTGTTTCATGATATTATTTTATTGATAAGATTATTTATGATATTTTTGTTATGAACATAATATTAATGATATTATTATTATGAAAAGAGTGTTTCGTGAGCTTGTTGTTTGAAAATATTGTTTCATGAGATTTTTGTTCTGAAAAGATTGTTTCACGAGATTTTTGTTTAACCTGAACATGTTAGTAAAACATGAACAATATATGCAATATGACTATAAATCTATAATCTCAAAACATGAAGTAAACAAAGATCTTAGTATTGCAAGAAACAATCCTGGAATTATAAAACAAGCAACAAACATAGACTTATAAAGTAACAAACAATATTAAAGAACATGTATAGAAGATAAAACTTCCCCCTTCTTTTATCTAATGATTTTAGATGTCATTTATGTCCTCACTAAACATTATTTGTGTAGGAGTGGTTATTCCTTAACTTCTCTATGGCATGACGGTACTCATTTTAGGAATGACCTAGTTTCTCCATAATCGAGTACTACTCCTAATACATCTCATGAATATGACAATTGTAATTAGTCATGAGTGCTGAGAGAGGGGTGACCTCGAGACGTTTGGATGTCCAATATTGCATTGTATTGGTACCTTTACTAACTCTTCGTGTCTAATGCATGGATCCAAGATGAGTGTTGAATCTGATTCTATAGAGGCAATGGTTTATAGGTGTGTGAAGTGAAAATGTATGGATTTTACATTTTTAGAAGCAATCTAATACCAACAAGACAAGGAAATCAAAGAACAAAGAAATACCCAAACAAACTTGTAATGTTCCCACGTTCCCAAAGCCTATCTAGACATCCAAATAAGAATCATGGAAGTAGAAGGAAAGTGGCATCTTGCTTGTGATTCTTTTTGGTTTTTTCTCCATTTTTTGTTAATATTTTTATTTTATTTGTTTGGAAACAAATTACAAAATTGCATATACATGATAAGAAGAGGAATACATATAAGGGAAGAAAAGGAAACACCAAAAGATAAGTAGAGGAAACTCTATAAGGGAATCATAGAAAACCCTAAAATGGAAGCAAATACAACTACTCTAAAAAGGAAAAAAAATGACAATGGATAGGAAATACAAGATCACTTGGAATTGGGAGTCGTTAGAGCCAATATAGACCAATAAAATAGAACAAAAAGGAGATTAAATATATCCTTACATATTTGTTCTATGTTTGGAGAGATTGTGTCAAACAATTTAACAAATGGTCAAAGCTAGAACCTGGGCACCGAAGCATGTAGCTAGGGGAAGCAAACCAGTATCCCACCTCCTATTGTGCCAATGGCATATTTTTGTTTGGAGTTGCTTCAAAGAAGAAGGCTATAGTTATGATCAAGTTCCTAAAGAATTTCATCAAGGCTTCATGAATGACACTATCTTACGAGAAATAACTTCTACATTTCACCTCAAATACTTTAACAAGATTCCAAAGAAAGATTATCAAGATACTAAATATTCCTTTTGCTTCAAACATAGATAGATAAACTACGAGTATCTATTATCCATAGTAGAAGTATGAAGAAAATGTATGATGCATTAATATATGTATGTGTGATAATCTATTGCCATCGGTTGGAAAGAATCTGAGTATGGATAGTCGCATAATATTGGCAAAGTCCACACTGAAAAAAGTGCCTACCTGCATAATGCAAAAAACTAGGTTACTAGAAGCAACATGCAAGAAGATGTGTTGGTCGGGGACAACAAATATATTAAACCAATAACATGTTTAGTTAACATAAAATCAAGACCTATACCTAATTACCTAAAGGTCCACATGGTTGTAAGTCTTAGAAAAGATGATGATTTGTGGAATACTGATTTTTTGAACGACTGGTTCAATAACAATATAGTTGCATCAATCATCAACATGGATACCCCCAATCAAGAGTTAGGTAAAGATTACTGGACATGGGAGGTTGGATGATGGGGAATACTCTTGGAAAAGGAGGTATATCTAAACCTAATCAAAGGCAATGCGACGATGATTGAAGGGAAATGAAATTCTTTATGGAAATGAAAAGTTCCAAAAAAAATAAAATTATTCATCTGGTTGTGAATGCATGAAAGATTAATGACAATTAATAGAAGACATTGCATTGATATGGTGAATGATCCAAGATATAGGATGTGCATGAATGGGGTGGAAGAAATCATTCACACTCTAAGATATTTCAACCAAGAAACACAAGTTTGCGACGTAATATGATCACAACTAGATAACACATTCTACAATACTAATATTCCTGGTTAGTTATGGTCACTAACATAAGTAAAAGTAAAAAAGGGTGAGACGTGGAGTTTGTTTGGACAACCTGGAATATATAAAGGTCAAGAAATAAACTGATATTCTAGGGGAAATGGTCGAGTTCTTTACAAGTGTATGTGTGACTACTCAATCACTAACAAAAAATCTCAAAATTTGATTGGAAAGCTCCCATGTAAATGAATGAGCCACAACCCAAAAAAGATTAGGAACCTACTAGGGAAGGAATGATGGATATCTATGTTGAAGTTGCATAGAATAGACAATAGAATAAGAAAAACCCTCTATGCAGTATAAAGGGATGATAGAGGTAGATGCATAGATTCTTTACACAAGATGATAAGGTGATATGATATTGTTAGTGTTGAACTGGGTGCTATTTACAAGGCCTTGAATTAATTAAATGACAACATATGCAACAAGTCATTCTAAACTTAGACTCCATGGATTCTTGTAGTCTGAGTAAAGAGGTAAATTGAAGTGGGGGGAATATGGAATCATATGCTATGAGATCCGTGAAGTGTTGTAGACCATGGATAGTTGTGACATATAATTTAATCACAAGTGCAACAATGCTTTAGTGGATATGCTAGCTAAAATGTTTCTAAAACAACCATTCAACAATTAGAGGTTTAATCAATGCCCCAACACTATGAAAAGGTGTATGACCAATAAATAAAGTATGTAATTTTAGATAGAGAGATAATTTTCACTTAGAATATACTAGCACCGTTTGTAGCCCCAGTTTAGTTATACCTACAAGAGGATTGCAGGATGAATAGCTGAGTTCTTGGATTCTCCAAAAATATTCTAGAAAAAGCCAAGCACAAAAAGGGAAGTCGAGTAAAAGAAGGAAACAACTATGATTGTCTGGTAGATCCCAATAGAGATGCTAGACCATTTTACTCGTGAGATAAAAAATCCTAAGAGAGGATACACTTGATGTCTCCTACAAAATTCAAAAGGAAAGGATAAAAAATAAAAAGATAAGGTTCAGACTTGCCACCATTTTTTATGCACAATCCTATTATGAAATGAAAAGGTGTTAGGCACCTACAAGTCTCCCATGAAAATAATATTGCTATTAATATTCTTGATGTCATTAAATGTGGAGATTTGCTGATTAGGATAAACAAAAATGAAAAAATAAGGAAACATATGATTTTTATTGGTGAATATTTTTGGTCTGGAGATAATCATGGATTTCCCATCATCATCCCTAAACATCCTAATCTTTTAGTTAATAGATCCCAATTTCCTCAATATTTCCCCTAGTGGACATCAATTCTAGGCAACAAGTATAATCAGTAGGAAATATAGTGAGAGATGATAAAGGAGGGTTAAATTATGATCAAGAGATACATTTATTTAAACAAATCTAGCAGTAGATATGAAAAACTATATTAAATAGTAGTTGATCTAGATGTACACTTAGAGTTGAGAAATAATAACTAGATTATAAAGATGAATATATGATTTATTGATCATGGAAATTGTTATTAAATAAGGAGTTGTATGATAATCAATTTAGAACAACAATTCACTCAGATATGTAGTTAAAGAAAGATAGATGAGAATTTTTAAGCAATAATTATAGCAATTTTAAGAACAATCACAAAACAGTAATATAGATCATATATAATAATGTATAAAACCACTGAGATCGTTTCCTCCTTACCGTCTAAGCAGCCTTTTGACATATGAGAGTCATTTGTTCCAGAAGAAGGATATTCTAGTCACTTGGGAAATTGAAGTAAAATGAAGGGATAGTTCATTGTCCAGATTTAGGAGAGTCAAAATGGGTGGTGGAGGATGGTGGATATAAGGAATATTTATAGTCCAATACTAGGGATTAGGGGTCCATGATTTCAAAGAGAAGTTTCTAGGATAGGCCAACTGGATTACTATGTTCTGCGAGGTTAACAACTTGCGATATGTGAGATTCTCCATGTGGCATCCTGGAGGAACATGGGATTGCAGTAGCTATCTCTGGGTAGACAAAAAAGGACTTTATCTATTTGCGTTTTAATTTTTTTGAGAACGTTCTCATGATATATTGGAAAATGGTTTAAAAAATCCCAATATTGAATTATATGATGAATAACACTTGATCAAGAAAAGAAAGTGAAGAGGAGATAAAACTTGGAGGTCAAGTATACCTTTTTTATAATAAAAATATAAGAATTTTTCATTAAGATAATATCAATTGAATATACAACAGACTTGAAATTGAATATTTCAAGCATGATAATTCAACTGAGAAATTTATTGAAAAATATTTTAAAAGCTCAATATAAGGGGAAATGGTACTTAAATCTAAAGAATGACTATTTTTGTACGTTTACCCACAAATTGTGGAAAATTGATTAAATGAATAGATTAAATAGGTAGAAAATCCTATAGCAGTTGTTGAATGAATGATTAAAAAAGGGGCTTCATAAGTTACCCTTTTCTTTTCTCACCAAAGGATAATTATAGAAGGTGGTTCACCCAACACCAGGAAGATCGATTACCCATACTTTAGATGAGTACAAATACAAACCTACTCCTAAAGGCTCCAAAACATGAGATCCACACAATGCCTAACTGAGACAATCATCAATGCAAAAGTTACCATAAATATGAGCATGGAAAGTGTCTCATGGACACATATTATCAGACATAGGTCCCGACCAACATGTTTGCAAATGTGGGAACATGAAACTTTGGTTGATATGATTAGTCATTCTACCATTCTCCTTGACCATACATATCTCTCAGCCTCATCTAGACTCACATCATTTGCCCCGTACTCATTCTGCCTCCCCAGTCATACCATTGTCCATCCATGTTACTACTACCTTCACTCCCTTTCCCATTTGTACACATGTTTACCACAAACTTCCATGGTACATCTAGTAGATCCTCTACTCACACCTATCCAACCTCATCAATCTACTGAAGCTCAAACATACATACCTATTGTGATAAATTATGTCTGGGCTCCCACTATTCTTGACCCTTCAATGGATAATATGAAGAAAAAACATGAAAGTTGGTTTTGTTGTTTAGTTTTTCATTCTATATGCATGTAACTTTGTCTCTATAAAATAGGGGGAGAGCAACTTTTGTTAAGATTTTGGGGATCTATCCTTTTCTGATTGTCATGCATATCACTTTTACTTCATAATTTGAATGCTAGTATGCCTAGTATGCAACTCCATATTCGCTAACCATCCGACATTTTAGGTTATTTTTTCTTGAATGTTGCTTGTGTAGTTCTTTGTTTCTATGTGTGCATGAATCTTGTGTATTCATCATGGGAGTAGAACACACATACATGAGAATGTTTTGGAATACATACTGATAGGTGATTTTAGTATGTTTTAACATCAATAAAAAATGGAGAGATTGTTGGCCTAAAGGCACATGAGCATAACAAACCATTTGTTATTGTTTCAATAAAAATAGAAATTATTATTGAATATGGTTCTTGTCCTAAATCTGAATACATGCATGATTATTTCAATTTCAGTTATATCCAAGCTCATTTTAGCTCTCTGTGCTTTAGCATGATTGTTTACATCAACTACATAGTTCAACTAAGTTTTTCCAAGAACTAAGAGTCATTCAACTAGGAATTTTCTTCAACAAAAATAACTCACTCTTAAATGCTTTATGAATGAATCCTTATATATTTTATTACTTCTTTTCTTGTATGAAATAAAGTTTCTTCTACCCATGTAATGAGTGAAACTCAAGAGGTGTCACTCATTACTCAATTGGATGATTCAGATATCCCATAAAAACACACAATATAATTTACCAAGGGTGAGTATGCCATTATTCAATATGTCAAGTATGTTCTCATGACAATTAAAGTATAGCATGGAATTGAAGCATCTAACATTACAAATTTCTCAAGTTTTTTTGGCTCAACACCCACATGTGTGGATGCATGTAGGAAAATTCCATGAAAAATAATTGGCCATAGAGGAAAGCCTACACATTTCAACTCTATATCCCAAATAGAAACTACCTTTGTGTAGGTCTCCAGGAAACATGATCAAACCCCCAATATGTCATGCACCTAATAGGTTAAGATCAAAATCCACAAAAGAAAAACAAATAGAAGCATCAAAATAAGTTTATATATATATATATATATATATATATATATAGAGAGAGAGAGAGAGAGAGAGAGAGAGGCTAGAATACACTCGAGTGTATTCAGAGCAGAATACACTCAAGTAGTTTTTCATGATGCAATATTTTTTCCAAAAATCTAATCCATTGATCTTCTTAAACATATTGTGAATAGCCCATACGCAAAATTTGAGCACATTTGGACATTTATAGGTCATGTTATAAAGACCGCAAAAATTATGCATTTCAAATTAGTTTCACACATCAATTTTGTTGCCCTTGGATGAGTGACTTACACTCATCCAAATGGGCTCAAAATTTGTATGTAGACTAGTTATAGTATGACAATGAAGATCAATGGTTTACATTTTGCAAAAAATAGTCTTGATATGCAAACACACTTGAGTGTATTTGTGTGATCTGTACACTCAAGTGTATTCTAGCCTGACTCTCTCTCTCTCTCTCTCTCTCTCTCTATATATATATATATATATATATCAATAAATCAGACAATAATAATGACAAATGACAACAAGTGTAGTAACTAATTTACAATCAAAAGATAGGGTATATTACCATATTTGTGGATCAAGATAGTTCCAAAAGTATAAATATTCAATTGGGAAAAATTTAGGGTTTCGAGGCATATTTCTCAAAAACATATTAGAATGAAAAAAGATAGTGCAACAGATAAAATTTCCATATCACAAATCCAAAGTGTTCCACAAAATTATATACAACAAAGTGAGGGTATACAACCCATCAACAATATCGACATCATCATGAAGTGAAAAAATTCAATACTAGTGTAATACTATAATAGTTGAGTTCAGGGCACATAACCCTAAACCCTATAATGGATGGAACATAAACAAAATTCTTGTAATATGATACAAAATCACATAAATATAAATATAAAATCTAGTTAAACCATGTATGGGGAACACAATCTTGATCCCAAAATAATAAAAAACAAAGCAACTATATAAATCGAGCACTTCTGTATAAGATGCATGCATAAGATCGAGGTAAGTTTAAGATCACCCATAATGCTTATCAAATCAAGGTTTCCATAAAAGAAATAGAACAATTGGAGTTTCCACCACAAAATCAGACTGATTCAAGTTTCTATCATAAAACCTAACCAATTTAATTTGGATGCAAATTGAAAAGAATGAAGAAAGATACTACAAATATGGTTAACTTTCCAAATCCACAAAATTAGTAGTGATGTTGGACCAACCTCAAGACATGAGAATCATATAAGGTCAAATAGACTCTAAAAGAGTAATATAATTAGTTATCGTCAATAGTGCAAGAGATGTATATGCTTCAACTATCATGGACAACAAGGATTGCTTGATGAAGAAAATAGAGGGGAAAAGAGGGTTGAAGTTTGAAAGGTAGTTGGGAACCAATACTAAAATGTTTAGGATCATATTGTTTTGAGTAGTGAGAGGAAGTGTATGGTTGGTGGATTAGGTAAAGAGATTGGGAAAGACAAGGTCCAACCATTTGTGGTTGGTAGGAAAAAATGCTAGAGAGGGAGATGACAACAAGTCCATCTCATAGATTTGAGTCTGATGAGAAAGTAGGAAATTCAAACATATTCCCTTAGATCATTGGTATAAACATGAAAAATAAATAAAACATAAGTGACAACATTGAACATGTAATTTTAGAAAATATATTGATTAATAGAATAATTAGTAATTTAGGTATTAAAAACATGTTCTCTTTTCCTATATATTTGAGATGTCACACAAATTCTGACCATGATGAAACTTGATCTCATATCTAATCAAGATGTGTAGATTCCACATGTATTATTAGTTTCTACTTTTGAGATCATTTATTAGGTTCTGTTATTATTTGAATGTATTAATAATTTTTACCATATCCTTATCTTAATTGGTATCTTCTCCAATAATTTATGATTTTGTTTGTTTTAGGATTATATCACATGAAAGTCTTACCTACATTAATTTTCACAATATTAATTATTTTACTCATGTATTTTTAAGTCATTAATTGCTATTGTATTCCAACTAAAAATAAACTAGTTCCATCTATTATGTATTGTCCCACTTGTGCCCATTTATGCATGTTCACACATTATGTCTTAAGAAAATGTCCAAGCATGGCAACTATTTTATATCTACTATATAACAATTTAGGAACTTTTGGGCTCATTCATTTTATATAAATAAGGGTTGTAATGCACTATGTATTTACTTATGATGTATTGAGACTTATGGTTTATAGCATATCATCTATTACGTATGGATCTCCAACTTATGGATTATACTTTATTCATTCATTGACCAACTTAGGTGTATTACATATAATGCATCATTTATATTTGGATTTATCATGCAAAAAGTCCTATTATCGCTTGTTCAATTATTCTGGACCTAGTCAACTAAATATATCCATCTAAGCATCATCTAATAACCTCTATTTTTATCTTATTAAAGTCAAGTGTTTACACTAGTGAAACAGATAATCCATAGTACTTAACATAAGAACTTAGTTATGTATTTGGGTCTAATGATGTACACATGGTAATCGAGGAATGCATTTAACTAGGTTAAGGAACCCCATAATCTATGCTCATTGTAGGTATATGTTAGGGTCAAAATTCCTCTATTTTCTCATTATAATTTCACCAAGGTAAATATTACATCATGTTTGGAATTTTCTCATCAACTGAGCCCAATTACATCCAATTAATGGAGTTAGGGTTTGTGAGTTTAGGAGGTTAGATTTTGGTATGTTACAGACTATCTACCGTAACTTTAATGATACTGCCCTTAGTTGATTTGGAATGACACACAAATAAATCCATCATTATAGTTTTGTTTTCTTCTCAAATGACCCTGAGTCTTACACACCTACTATATAATTTTGACCTATAAAGTTCTGGGATGAAACCTTTTTATTTAGGTATGTGCTTTTTTGTATGAATTTTTCTCCCAAAGAAACATGTTATTTTTTTATAAAAATGATGGACCATATATTTTTTGAACTACAAATTGTAAAAGAGTGTCTTTTGTCGAAGGATGTGTTGGTTGTAGAGCACGCTCCTCTTTATACTAAAGTCTTGTGATTTCTTTTATAATTGATAGGTATTTTCTATATGCTCAAAATGCAAGTATATGCTATCGTAGTAATATAGGCCAATGAGGCCCAGACGTCAAATATAGGGAAACATGACTTTAGAAACTATTACTAACTGTAATAAGATCATCTTAGGCTGAAGAAACTTGAATGACTGGGTTAATTATCTAAAACAGAAAATAAATCTAAACTATTGGTTGTTGTTCCCAGTCTTAGCAAATTCCTTAGGATATTGGTTTCACCACGGTCAACATTGCACTTTAGTCCTAATACATTAATGAAAATCTCCTAACCTAGATTAAGATCCTTAGAGAGAATTACCTGATCTCACTGTGTAATTTTCTACCTAACCTAATACCAACCCCACTCTCATATTAATTGTTATTAGATAGGTGTTTTATCGAGTGCTTTGGGTAATCTCCTCACATTTTCAAACCACCTTTCCCAAAGGGTTTTATAGAATGTGTATTTCTATGAAGTTTAGACCATTACTTTTCCTTTTTCAAAGTAATTAACAGTGTAAGTACTACCTATGGTGATCAAGCATGGATAGTTCACTCATTCAAATAGAAATAAATCCAGAAATTAAGAGAAATTGATTAATTAATGCATGAGAGCCAAATACAATGCATAACCAGACTACTCCCCGGTCCTAAGGAACGTGGGGATCAACCCCTCATGGTTTCCATAGTCAAAGACATCAAAGGAGAAAGAAAAAATGTGGAGAACATGAAGAACCCCTGAAGTAGACAATTCAAACAATCCATTCTTGTGCACGTGTTGATTTACTACCATTCGGTTGTAATTCTGTCGGCTAGAAGTGCCTAGGTCGTCCGAAACGTGTCCTTCTTCTTCTCCTCTTTCTCTCTATTTTCGTACAATAGAAAAGGATGAGATACCTAGGTCTAGCCACACTTCCCTTAAGTCATAGGCATGACTTAGGGTGAGTTAGAAGCTTAGCCATTGGATTAAACAACGCCTTCAGATCTGCTCGATCCTGACATGTCTGTACTACTGATAGGGTGTCAGTGCTACCGACTCCTCTAATTGTGCGTCGACCTATCAAGTTGTCGGTACTATCGATAGTAATACCGACTCCTCTAATTGCGCGTCCACATGTCAAGTTGTTGGTACTATTGACATGGTTGTCGAGAGTACTGAGTTGCTTTGAAATTCTTTGACAAAAACACTATAACATTGTTGGTAGTATTGAATTGAATGTCGGTACTACCGAGTCTTCTCAATTTCTTTCTGTTGCAACCTGAGCATGATGTGTAGATTCTTGTACATTTACTTGAAATGCATAAAATCTAAACATAAGCTCTATAAATAGATGAAATCATTCAGAAACATTAAAATTATGCTTATTTGAAGCAAATGAGTATCACAGGCTAATAAATTAAATCATACACAATTAATATGAGATTTGACCAAAAAGTGCACAATATCAATACAAAATAGCCTGTGAAAATGGCAAATAAATAGGGCATCAAACTCCCCTAAGCTTAAATGTTTCTCATCCTCGAGCAACACACTCTCGAATCTGTTTGAGATAAGTCAACAAACTAATATGAATATCCTTTCTCAACCATCCCCACTTGGTAGTCCCCAGCCGACCTTCATTAATCATTGAACAATTAACTTCTCTATAGTGACCAAAACATTCATAAAAGATGCCCTTCCTTAGATTAATGAACACTATCAAGAGAGCAATTAACATCATACTAAACCAGTCATTTGCTTGGTGCATTATGTGATTCCCTATTCTACATTGCTCTTTCCTAACTACCAATCTACTTGGAAGTAGTTCTCCATATAAAAATTAATGAGGATAAAAATCATATCGGTGGCCTACCAATAAGAAAAATCGATCGCATGAAATGGGTGTCTATTGAAGAATCACAAGTACATCCAAATCATTTATGCAAAATAAAACATGATGAACCTATATGATTAAAAGTGAGAAATGCACAAATCCTAATATTGACTTTTTTGAGTGAAATGATGCATGAATCAAACAATCTCATCAACTAAATGATAATGAAGTAAGAAAGCAAAAGAATGCATCATGCGAATGTCTCCATCTCTTTAAAAGGCGTTAAGGGCATCCTTTCTCCCTCTTAACTTTGAAAACTTAACAAACTTTTTTTCTTCTGGCCCATGATTCTCGCATATTGGATATTTATGTGTGGGCTTCACTAACATCATTCATTTTTTTTACTTTTTTTATGTGGGTATGGATGCATGTCCCTATACTCATATTTCTACAGAGACTGATATCCACATGATAAAGAAATGAATGATGTGGAATGCATGTAATCTACATGGATTTTCTTATGCAACTAAAATGGTATGCACACAATTTGGTATTTTTTCTAGAATGCAATAAAGGCAAACTAACTATCATGTCACCGATTATGCCATGTAATGCAACAAGAGGAAATAATTTGGAGTACTTGTTCATCTTAAGGTGGTGATTCAATAATGAGTTGAGTATGGGTGGAATCACATAATTAAAAGACAAAGCCTTTCATGAAAATATGATATGTCCCTCTCTAATGACCTGAGAGCAGGGGTAACCTTAGGATTTCTTTCTTAAATTTCAATTTAAGATCTCGTTAACTATTTGATAAATTCAATCTCACACCCCATCTTCATCCACATTTCATGAATATTTAAGATGTCCATTTGTATTAAATATCCTTAAGCTGACTTTCCCATACACTTCCTCTAAGTGGTGCAACTCAAGAATTTTACAACCAACCTAACACCTTTATTTTTTAATTTCTCTTCATTTCATTGCACACAATAAAAGCAATTGAAATAGGCAAGAAACATAAAAATAAACTCCACTTTTAGACTAGATAGATGTGGATCCTACAACTTCAAAACAAAAATGAAAATAAAAATTAAAGATTAAAACTAAAGAGAATAAAACTAAGGATAGAGACTGTTCTAGCTACCCCCCTAAGCTTGAACCCGACTATGCCCACATAGTCAAAATTCAAACTTATGAGGTGGAATAGTGGTACCAGATCACATGGGTGGTGGTGGAGGATATGGCATGGTGGGATCAAAGGGAGGAAATGTCCCCTAGAAACTTTGCCGTTGTTGCAGAGGTGGTGGAAGCTGTCGATATCCACCAAAGTACCCCTAGCTACAATAGTAATCAAAGAATGGATATTGGTATCCCTCCATCTATTACAAAAGCATGTGCATGTTCTCTTGGTTGACTAAGAGAAGTTGCTCATTCTCAAATATCACCTGTTGATTGTGGTCCAACCGTTCTTGACGTCGTGGATACCTACCAATGTAGTCGACTATTGTTGTTGTCCCTACTGGATCTCCTACAACATGTCATACATTCCCTCCATGGAGTATAGGTCCTCTTCTTGTGATGGCAGGGGAGCAGAAGAAGTGGAGGTTGCATAATGTTGTGCATGCTTAAGTGGAACTAGCCTCCTTGTGACTAGGATGGTTGGCTTTACCTCCTCCTCTTCCTCTTCTTCATTATGCTCCTATTGCTGGTCTTCAACTTCAGCTGCCTCTTCCTCCTCCTCATCTAATGAACTAACCATAGGCCACCACATGAGGTGGATTCCCTGTAGGTATAAGATGACATCTGGAAATACCCTTTCCTTATATTAAGCGGCTACTATACAACATGCGTATAAAGTACTCAGATGAGTGTTGACGAGTCCAGACTTCTTGAAATGCTTGAGATCAAGCTTTTGGGTAGCCTTCAATGGTTTGGCTTTGGATAGGTCGAGGTTGAGATGAAGGGAAATAGGAGGGATCAACCCTCCAAAATGAATGGGAGGTTTCCTCCCCACCTGGTGCTTGACTCCCATCATGTGTTGCAGAAAGAAGGTGTCGAAGTCCAAATAGCTGCTCCTTAGCTCCAGTAGCTTGTACAGAAAGTAGAGGTCAACCCGCTAGGTTTTCCCCTACCCTTGACTATATCTTGAGAAGAGGGTGTTGGTGATGAGGCGATGAAGAATGCGAGCAAAAGGATGCTCGATGTCATTGAAGGAGTTGGTATGCCAACTAATGTGTTGGCCCTCCGGTAGCTCGGATAGTAACTCCCATGCCGCCGTGAAGTTGAAATTGTCAAGGTAGTAGTAGTCTCCCTTAGATGGACATCCATATATGGAATTGAATTGCTCCAACGTCAGGGTGTAGTCGACGTTGTAGAGATAGAAGTTGATGATGTCACCCCTCCATCCATCCCCATGCTTGGGAATGATGCATACCTCCAGTGAAGCCAGGAACTTACAGATGAGATCCGATTATGTCAGCTAGTCACTAAAGAAGGGATGGTCACCTACCATTACTGGGCTCTCATAGACCATGCACATGCTATTGGTGAAGCCAGTCCAGGTGACAAACTCACAGCCGCCGTACCATGTTGCATGGATCTCCCGCTTTTGCAAATCCTCGTTGATCTTCTAAATGTCTGTATTGGGATGGGCTATTCGGCCTGGTTTGGGAACCAGGTTCAGAACCCCTACTGATGAGGAAGCTCCGTGCCTTGGTTCCATCTCTAGAGAAAGAGGTTAAGAAAATGG
Organism: Alisma plantago-aquatica; assembly: GCA_963693085.1. Classification (NCBI taxonomy): domain Eukaryota; kingdom Viridiplantae; phylum Streptophyta; class Magnoliopsida; order Alismatales; family Alismataceae; genus Alisma; species Alisma plantago-aquatica. The sequence goes on along the minus strand of OY856409.1, from coordinate 537,104,593 downwards.
AGCTCAGTGTAGAGTCTAAACGGCTTGAGATTCTTACACACACTTGCTTGGAAGAGGAGTGGAGAAGGTGTGAAGAGAATGGATTCACACTCCTTCCTTTTATAATTGTGACTGTCTCTCTGCTGTCGTGTCGGTACTATTGACGATGTGTCAGTAGTACTGAGTTTTGGTTGTGAATTAGTGTGGTGGTACCAACGGTCTCGATTGTTTGAATTTGATGATGTAAATCGTCAGTCATCGGTAGTACCGATCCATTGTCGGTAGTATCGACATACCCACAGATCGGTATTACCAAGCATTAGATGTGGCTGATATCGACTTCTTGTTAGCTCTCCCCACGGGATGCTGACGTCATATGTTGGTAGCACCGACTTGGTGTCAGTAGTATCGACTCATTCAAATTCAGTCAGTGCTCCCGAGCGGGAACTCAATGTCTTGAACCTAGGGCACATTCTTTTATCAGTACTACTGACAATATGTCGATAGTACCGAGTCCTTATCAATCACTTGACCCTCTCCTCTGCAGAAAATAGGTGCTACCGACTTAGGGTTCGGTGGTAGTGAGTTGATTTGCTCAATTTGCATGAATTCCATGTGATGTCGTCAGTACTACTGAGCTGGTTGTCAGCGGTACCAACTTGTGCAGTCGACTCCATCCTTTTTTCCGTAACCTTGTTGGTAGTACTGACATAGTATTAGTTGTACCGGTTGATATTCAGCCTGGATACCACACAAAATGGATCAAGGTACCTTTTGTAAATCAAACTAAGTAAAAATGAAAATTACAACTACAAAACTACAACTTGGAATGTAAGGAACATAAAAGATGGTTGGGTTACCTCCCAACCAGCACCCTTATTTTACGTCATAGGCTCGATGATCCTACTCCCATGAGATTAGAGAAGATCCATGAGCTTTATATCATCTTACTTTCTAATCACCTCTCCTCCAAAGTAATGCTTAAGACACTAGCCATTGACCAGAAATGGCTTAGCCCCATTGCTAATTTCTATAGCTCCATGGGGGAATGCTCTAATCACCTCAAAGCATCAACTCCATATAGACCTCAACTTACCATGATGTAACTTTAATCTAGAATTAAATAGTAGGACCTTCTATCCTAGAGCGAAAGTCCTATGCAAAATATGGCGATCATGAAATTGCTTAGTCCTCTCCTTATAAATTACTGAGTTTTCATAATCATCAAACCTAAGCTCATCTGATTCATTCAATTCTAACAATCTCCTTTTTCTTGCATTGTCTAAATTGTAGTTTAGTTTCCTCATAGACCACTTGGCCTTATGGTCTAGCTCTATTGGTAGATGACAAGCCCTCCCATAAACCAATCTAAAAGTAGTAGTACATGTAGGTTATTTATAAGATGTTCTATATGCCCAAAGAGCATCATTGAGCAACATGCTCCAATTAGTCCTATTGGTTGAAACTCTCTTTTCTAAAATCTTCTTGATCTCCCTATTAGACACTTCAACCTGTCCTTGCGTTTGGGGGTGATATGGGGTACCTACCCTATGTTTCACCCCATATTTTCTCAACATCGCCCCAAATTTTCTATCAGTGAACTGAAACCCACCGTCACTGATCATAAACCTGGGCACCCCAAACCTACAAATCCTTCACAAATCTACATACCACATGGGCATCATTGGTGCGGATTGGAATTTCTTCCACCCACTTAAAAACATAGTCCACATCAAGTAATATATAAAGATTGAAATTCAAAGACACAAAATGGCCCATGAAGTCTATGCCCCACAAGTCAAACACCTCTATTTCCTGAAAAACATTCAGAGGCATTTTATGTATTTTTGATATATTACATGCACGTTGACACATATCACATTGACGAACATAATTTTATGCATCTTTAAAAATTGTCAGACAATAAAAACTGCATTCTAAAACTTTGGTCGTAGTCCTAGAACTAGCATGATGACCTCATGTAGGTAAAGAATGATAATGTGCCAAAATACTCTAGAATTCACAATCAGGCACACACTTCCTCAAAATACCATCCCTAAACTGCCTAATCAAGATGGGGTCATCCCATATATTATACCTTAGGGAGTGGAAAAATCTTTTCGTCTCCTGATATCCCTAATCTCCTAACAAATCTCCACATGCCAAGTAGTTCATAATGTTTGATAACCATGGGTCTTTGCTTTTCCTAGCAAAGAGCTGCTCATTAGGGAACTCTTCCACAATGGGTATATCAATATCTTTTTCATCCACCCGTTTAAGCCTAGAAAGATGATCTGCCAACACATTTTCAATACCAGATTTATCCTTTATTTCTATATCAAACTCCTGCAATAAAAAGATCCACCTGATCAACCTAGGTTTGGCATCTTTTTTTTGCAACAAGTATTTGATGGATGCATGATCTGTCCATACCATAACCTTAGCCTGAATCAAATATTGACAGAACTTCTCAAAAGCAAAAACAACCACCAACAATTCTTTTTCGGTTTTTGTATAGTTTAGTTGGGCATCATTTAAAGTTTTCGATACATAATAGATGACAATGAGGACTTTATCTTGGCATTGGCCTAAAATAGCCCCTACTGCATAATCTGATGTGTCACACATCAAATCAAAGGGTTGACTCCAATCTAGATACTAGACAACAGGTGTGGAGACCAGATTCTCCTTCAACACCTTAAAAGATTTCAAAAATTTCTCATTGAAGTTAAAGTCAACATCCTTTTCCAACAACTCTGAGAGAGATTTAGCAATCTTAGAAAAATATTTGATAAAGCGGTGGTAAAACCCAATGTGTCCTAAAAAGATCCTTAATCCCTTAATGACAGAGGAGGCAATTTGAAGATCACCTCTATTTTGACCATGTCTACCTCCATGCCTCTATTGGACACCTTGTGTCCCAGGATAATTCCTTTACTCACCATCATGTGACACTTTTCCCAATTCAACACAAGGTTAGTGTCCTCACATATTTGCAAAACTTTATCTAGATTTTCAAGGCAATCATCAAAGGACTCCTTGTAGACTGACAAATCATCCATAAACACTTCCAGACATCGCTCTACCATATAAAAAATGGCAAGCATGCATCGCTGGAACGTGGCTGGTGCATTGCAAAGACCGAACGACATATGACGATATGCAAATGAGCCATAAGGGCAAGTGAAAGTCAATTTCTCTTGATCCTTTAGCTCAATGGAAATATCATTGTATCCCAAATAACTGTCAAGGAAACAAAAATGAGAGTGGTCAGTGAGCCATTCTAAAATATGGTCGATAAAAGGGAGTGAAAAATGATCTTTTAACGTGGCGGCATTCAACCGTCTATAGCCTATGCAATCACTCCACCCCATTACTAGTCTAGTGGAAATCAACACATCATTAGAATTAGTAGTGATCAATATACCCTCCTTTTTAGGAACCACCTAGGTTGGACTAACCCAGTTTGAGTCAGAGATAACATATATAATGCATGTAGATAAAAGTTTTACTACCTCTTTTTTCAATACCTTAGTCATGATGAGGTTAAGTCATTGAGGTTGCAATATGTCTTTGGCTCCTTCCTCCAATATTATCCTGTGTTGACAAAGACTAGGGGAGATCCCCTTTATATATGCTACGGACCAACCAAATGTAACACGATGGTTCTTTACAACCCCAAGCAATTGCTTCTCCTCGCAAATGCTTAGTGAAGCTGAGATTATGACTGGAAGTTTCTCCTCTGTTGCCAAGAAAATGTACTTCAAATGAGGTGGAAATGGCTTCAACTCCAAATCTGATGGACTCAGTAAAGAAGGGACCAATGGTAGAAGAGGTGGTCCAAGATCCTCAAAATGCCTGGTATAGTAGCATGGAAAGGTCTTGAGAAGCAAGACACACTCCTAAAAAGAACGACGTCTGGTATAATCATCTGCTAGATTCATGATGCATGTCTCTAAAGTAAGTTGTGCATATGTTTGCTCTAGAGCAGTAGAGGTCACCTCCTCAATTGTTGATGGGCAAAAGTCCTCTTCTTTATCATTTGAATGTTGCACTACATTTATTAAAGATATCTCCTTTGTGTTTTCCAAGATGTCCACCACCAATGTGCCTTTGTGGACTTGCATCATCACATGTGCGATCTCAAGAAATGGCTTTCCCAAAAACAATGACACATTTTCTTCGACCTATTACAACTTATGACACCGAGCTTTAGTCTTGACAGTCTGTGTACGCTCAGGCATCAAGATTTTGAATTGCTCCTCTCTATTGCCCAGTGTCAGTCTTCCTCTACCCATTTCCAGAATCATATCAACTATGGCTTGAAATGGCCTTCCCAGTAATAGCTCATTGCCTTGCCCATCCTGCATCTCCATGACAACAAAGTCTATTGGAAATACAAACTTGTCTACCTTAATAAGAACAACCTCACAAATACCATAAGGCCTCACTACAAAGTTATCCCCCAACTGAATAGTCATATTTCTCTTTCTAGAATCCTATAGACCTAACTTTTTGAAGGTGGTCAAGGGCATAAGGTTGATGCTAGCCCGTGAGTCACATAAGGCCTCTCCAAATTTTGTCTTCCCAATAAAACAAGATATATTGAAACAACCTGAATCGTGTCTTTTCTATGACAATGTACCCAGAATAAAAGCACTGATTTGCTCTTTCAGAACCACCACCTCAGAATCATCTATCCTCCTTTTCTTGTTGACCGAATCCTTTAGAAATTTTCCATATGAAGGAATATGCTCGATTGCATCAATCAAAGGGATATTGCCATGCAGTTTTCTAAAGTTGTCTAGAAATTTCTAAAATTGTTGACCTCCCTTAGTTTCTTTCAGACTATTTAGAAAGGGTACCAACTTTACCACCTTCCTTTGATGAGGTGGGATATATGTCTTTTTTTCTCATTTCCTCTGTCTCATCAACCTCTTCTTCAACTGCCTTTTCCTCTTCTACAATGTCTGGTTCCACTGTGTCTACAGTCATAGCTTTGTCCTTGTCACCTATAGCCTCTACTGCATCTGAACTAGATGGTGTATCATCTAGGAATTTTCTACCACTATGAAGTAAAATCATCTTGACCTGTTGATTTCCAGAAGGCACATTAGTGTTTACTGGAAACCCTTGCTATCCTGGCTTCTTCAAGGAAGCCACTTCCACTGCAATTTGAGAAATTTGTGTTTCTATACTACAGATCTGTACTCCTTGGTTCTATAGTTCTCTTTGATTCTGGCCAATAAGCACTTCATTTTGGCTTACTAACTTCCCGATCATCTCTTCAATGCAGTCAATTTTGCTATGACCCATGTCCTATTGTTGACCACCAACATGTAGTGGCTTATTCTGTTGTGCCTGATATGGGTCTTGCTAGAAATTATTAGGATCCTTCCAGGAGAACTTAGGATCCTCCCACCAAGAATAGTCATTATTCCTGTACTGTTGTTGTTGTCATGCAAACTTGCACTCCTCATCTTCCCCTTTAGAAGAATTTCCATCTTTCACACACAACTTCTTAGCAATCAAGTCTAATTTCTCTTTCAACATCAAAATAACCTTAGAATCCCTGACACTTTTAAGGGTTGTAGGGTGCTCTCTCTCATCTCCCCATGTCTGATTCTTAGACATGTTATTTAAGATTTCATGACAGCGGGTTGGCTTGTTGCTGAGGAAGAAGCTCGCTCCTGTGCTATCAAGTGTAGTCCTTTCTCCCTTATGTAGACCATAGTAGAAAATCTTCACTTGTCCTAACAAGTTGATGCCATGGTGAGGGACCTTCTGCAACATGTTTTGGAATCTCTCCCATGCCTCAGAATATGACTCATCAACTTGTTGTCTGAAGTTGTGGATTTACTTGACTAGGTCATTTGTCTTCTGGGGTGGGAAGTACTGCTCGAAGAAAGCATCAATCATTTGCTCCCAAGTTTCAATGCACTCATCATCAAGGTTATGAAACCAAGACTTAGCATCATACACCAATGATGATGGGAACAACTTCAAGTATATGACAGTCTCGGACACCCTATCTATCTTGATCATATCACAATTTTTTATGAAATTATTGATATGCGTCATTAGATCTTTAGACTTGTAGCCATGAAAGGCATGTGATTTGACTAATGACACCAATCTTGGATCGATCTCATAGCTGTTGACATTGATGGCTTGTCTCTTGATTGGCCCTTTTTGAGTAGTTGAAGAGGATGCCTTGATCCTTTCCCAGATAATATATTCTTCTGCTTGGTCATCCATTTCGGCTGGCTGAAGTTCCTCCGGTGGCTCAAGTTCTTCTGGTGGAGGTATAGGTGGTAGAGTTCGATTAAATCTATCAACTGATCCTCCTTACTCCCATCCTCTACATAGGAGCTCTACTTGATCTAAACCCGGCAGGGACAACTCTTTGTAGTCACGGGATCGATTATGCACCATGCACTAGTACCTAAAAATAGTAAAAATGGCAGTGAGAACACGATACTAATGATAAAACAATAAGAATATTTAAAATTTAGCTTCGAATGAATAAAATAAAAATAAAAGGGTTGGCCTAGAATGGCCAACTACAACACTTGTAGTGATGAAGTTACCATTTCCCCAAAAACGGCACCAAAAACTTGATAGGTATTTTCTATATGCTCAAACGTAAGTATACACTATCATAGTAATATATGCCAATGAGGTCCGGATGTCGAACACATGGAAATGTGACTTCATAAACTAGTACTAACTATAATGTGATCAGATTACGCTGATGAAACTTGAATGATTGGGTTAATTATCTAAAATAGAGAATAAATATAAATTATTGGTTGTTTTTCTCAGTCTTAACAAATTCCTTAGGATATTGGTTTCACCACGGTCAACATTGCACTTTAGTCCTAATACATTAATAAAAATCTCGTACCCTATATTAAGAGCCTGTAGTGAGAATTACCCACTCTCACGATGCAACTCACTACTTAACCTAATATCATCCTCACTCTCGTATCAATTATGTTATTAGATAGGCGTTTTATCGAATGTTGTAGGTAATCTCCTCACATTTTTAAACCACCTTTCTCAAAGGGTTTCATAGAACACATATTTCACTAAAGTTTCGACCATTAATTTTCCTTTTCCAAAGTAATGAACAATCCAAATACTACCTATGGTGGTCAAGCATGGATCGTTCATTCATTCACATATAAATAAATCCAAAATTTAAGAGAAATTGACGAATTAAATAAGAGTCAAATGTAATGCATAACCGGGCTACTCCCGTATCCTAAGGAACGTGGGGATTACTCCCTCATGGTTTCGATAGTCAAAGACATCAAAAGAGAAAGAAAAAACAAGGGTAACATGAAGAACCCCTAAAGTAGACAGTTCAAATGATCCCTTATTACACATGTGTTGGTTTGCTACCTTCCAGTTGCAATTATGTCTGTGAGAAGTGCTCAGATCGTCTGAAACTATCCTTCTTCTTTGCTATCTCCTCCTCTTGCTCTCGATTGTCATACTATGGAAAACGACGAGATACCTAGGCCTGGTCACACTTCCCCTAAGTCATAGGCATGACTTAAGGCAAGTTAGAACCTTAACCATTTGATTAAACAAAACCTTCAAATCTGACTGATCCCGACATGTCAGTACTACCAATAGGGTGTCGGTACTACTGACTCCTCTAATTGCACGTCCACCTGTCAAGTTATCAGTACTACCGACATGGCTGTCGAGAGTAGCGAGTTGCTTCAAAATTCTTTGACAAAAACACTGTAACATCGTTGGTAGTATTGACTTGAATGTCGGTACTACCGATTCTTTTGAATTTCAATCTGTTGCAACCTAAGCATGTGTTGATACCACTGACTCTAAAGTCGGTAGTACCAAGCTCTATAGATTCTTGTACATTTACTTGAAATACATAAAATTTGAACATAAGCTCTAAAAATAGATTAAATCAATCAGAACCATTAAAATTATGCTTATTTGATTCAAATGAGTATTACATGCTAATAAAAGTAAATCATGAACAATTAATATGAGATTTGACAAAAAAGTGCACAAAAAATCAATACAAAATAGCCTGTGAAAACGGCAAATAACTAGTGCATCAATAATCAATGCCCAAAATATTTTTAGAAAATCTTAATGCACATGAGCTTATCGCAAAATTCCTCATCACATGTACAACATACCTATAAGTGTTTGTGTGATTACTTTTTGAATGATGTTAAGAACCAAGTATGCTGCTACAAAGACTCTAAATAATTTGAATATTGATCTTTCAATTGATTATTTTTATGAGGATTTATTTCTATGAATTTATGGGATATTCCTTGCAATGTAAAATGTTCTAAATATATGAAAAGACAATTTTCATGGAATTATTAGTTACCCTAAGTCCAAACTCCTAATGGCTACATAGCCAAAGGCACGTGGGCTTGGGCGTCTGTCTGTAGAATGGCATAAATATTTCACACATGCAATATATATGTAAAAGTAGTAACAACAAGACTAAGAGATAATAAGATATTAAACATGAAGATAAGATATATGTACCCATTTCTATATCAAGAGTACCCTGTGGTGTTTCATTTCAGATCTTAGAGTCTTAAGAGCAGCGGATCTTCATTTGGCAACAAAAAATCTGATAAATAGATAATATTAATGCAAAAGAATTAAGTACATTATGAAAGGGAAAGTAATACAATTTAAGAGTAATATAAAAGTTTATTGGATATAAACATCATATTGAGCAAGAACTAGAAACAAGGCTAGAACACTTAAGGACATTATTTTATACAAAGCATGTTTTAGGTGTATTTCCATTATACTTAACAACAAATTATGGCCATTTACCAGGTTCCCATAGGAAGGGTCTGTAAGGGTGCTCAACATTAGCTAACCCTTTTATAAATGAGGGACCTCAAGACCAAAGTCACTGAGATAACCCTATTTTACAAATGCCTTGTGGCCGTACTCCGAGAATACAGGTAGGTACACAAGCTTTGTATAGCAGACAAGTTTCATTATGTTTGAGGTTTGTTAACATATTTCAAGAAAAATGAATGTACTAATCATAGGGAACAAGTATCTCAAATAAGTAATTATCTAGCCAACCATTCATACGATCATACATACAAACAAGCCAATACCATAGTAGGGTCAAGAGACGTGTGTGCCTTGAAAGTGGAGTACAATTTATGATCCATGAATAGATTATAGAGTAGGTCCAATCCATTGGGGACCTAAGTTATAAATAGGCATAACGGTGGGTCTCATATCAATAGGCCATTTAGAATCTAAACATCATATGAGTCATTTGGATGTTTCCCTAGATCTGGTTTCACTTAGATCAAACATAATTTTTGAAGTTCCAAGCATGCATGTATTATTCAACATAGTCCAACTATCATGATTAACCCTAGGTCTAGGTGAATCAACCACATCATGAGTGATACAAAATAGAAATAAGTTTGATTTAGATTATTATCATGGTTTAAGCATGCAAAATCATAACTAATCACACTAGATCAATTCCATGCAATAGAGTCATACTTCCAAGTCATAGAAGCATTAGAATCTTAGGATAGATCAAGTTAAGATTTAGGGATATAGTATATGCTAAAAGTATGGATTGAAGCCATGAAGACAACATGGATACCATTAGAGCAAAAAAAATTGCAAGATTATACTCTAACATTCAACATAGGAAAATGCTAAAAGTACTGATTGAAGCCATGAAGATAGCATGGATATTATTAGAGCATAATTGTTGCAAGATTAGAGTCTAACATTCAACATAGGCATTTTCATCACATTAATTGTCACATGTATGTCTTGAGTGCATAAGAGTGAACATAAAGGTTTCAACATTTAGGATCAACTTTGCATAAGGTTTAGAGAATCCACTCCAATAAGTATTTAATGATCACTAATTAGGACATATGAAGGTGCAAAAGTGAGTTTTTTAGGTCACAAGATCTATTCATGAGAAAAGGACACAATATCTATATCAAAAGTGTCACACAACAACATAAAAAAAAACTAATTTGGAAGTTAGGTGATTATATAATAGCAAGAAAGGATAAAGTTTCCATATTGATCAAGTTACATCATGCATGACCATACAAGTGCCATCTTTTAGGTCAAGGGAAAACATTTAAGGTACATTTATAAGATTCAAGGCATAAAACAAGATTTAAGTGGATTGATATTACTGATTTAGAGGTTCAAAGTAACATGAGGCCAAGAGACACAAGGACATATAATAGGGCATAAGGTTCATTATAAAAGCATCAAAGTATCACTCTTAGACAAAAATAGGGGAATCAAGAGTAGTTTTATGTTTTGAAAACCTTTTTAGTGGCTAGATCTCATTTTTCTAATAAAAAACCATATATTATATGTTGTATTTAGCCTAGGGAGTTGTAAGATACCAGTTTTTAGAAGTTCACCTAAAAAATAGTAGATCTGGGTCATTGATTCTTGATCTGAGGGACAAGAAGAGGCCACATAGTTAAGAGCAGTGGCGCTTCCCTTCTAGGCTTGTTGCTAGCTTGATGGGCCCATGAGTCATGCAGTTAGCATCTGACCCATTAAGTTGGCTCCGGCCAGTCTATGGTCGTCGATCGCTACTAGCCGTTAGTTGGCAGTGGTTGGGTGATTCGCCCAGCTCCAACGCATCCCTCGATTGCTGACTAACACTATCCAACATAGTGTTAAGCTACACACGAAGTAGCTGACCTACTATTGAAGTAGTTCATCGGACTGGTATAGGAAGGGACTGGAGGCAACCACCTATCTCGATATCTTGTCACCCACCTTTGACCACCCGATGCGAACTCAGGGGATCCATTATCCATAGTTGAAGAGGACCAGTGTGTGAAAGCCCAAAACCAATGGTGGTGATGGAGTTGGAAGAAGGTGGAAGAGGACACACAAGATTGGGGTGTTTGGGTTATCGAAATGAGAGGAAAAAAGGGGAAAGGAGATTGGTGAGTGGTTTTATAGATGAAGAATGGATAAATGGGTGTCGAAATGGCGGCAAACCAAGGCCCTAAGTGGAACCATGGATGTGGTGGTTGGAAAGGGCAGAAGTACAACTACCGGTTGCAGTACGGAGGTGGGTGATGGTATCGCGAGCGTTGTATAGGAGCTTGGATCTGAGGCTGGTGATCTAAAGTCTCAAAAAGAAAGAACATAAAATCAGGCCTTGTGATTGGATACTAAAGACAAGGGTGGATTGCCAAGCAAAAAGGGGAAGGAGTTTTGTGGGCCATGAGCACACGCCCAATCTCAGACCCAATAAGGCTGGCCAAGACTCAAATAAGAGATTAAATGTTATTAATTAGGGTTTGCACATTGGATTTTTAAACAAGCATAGTTTTTTCATCTTAACTCACAATTGAGTGAAATTAGATGCGTTGGAAGCGTGAGATTGTCCTGTACAACATGAATACAAGAAAAGAATATATATTTACACAAATATATGATCAAAATTCAAGGGGAAGATGATGATGTGCTACATGAAGGCAAATTTGATTTTTATCAACTTGAGCATCATCTTAATGATATATGTATACTAGATGGACTACTTGTGCACCAAAACTCATTCAAATGTGAAATTGGAGGTGAGAAAAAGAGTGAGGTTCAATTTGGAAATTACATAAAAGGTGTGAAGTTCCAAGTTATCATATCCTCCCCACCTTAAAAGAAATATTGCCCCCAAAATCAAACTGACCCACAATTGAGATTTAGAGTTTTCATGTCCCATAACATAAACATATCAACATTCCAAATGTAGCATTGTCACCATATTCAAATTGAGCAATTGAGTATCAAAGTCAAATCATAGTCACATGGATCACCAAATTGGGGAGATCGTCATATAGATCATAGAATGGATAGATTATCACACATATCATGGATTTGGAGACCATTGTATAAAACCACATTTTGGAGATATCGCCACTTAAGTCAATCAAATAGGGCACTTGAATCAAGAGTACAAATGACTTTCAATCCCAAAAATGTAGGGTTCTAGCTTCCTCATTGGCCTAGGTGGGGTTATGCTTCTATGATTGAAATTTTGTATTTCAACAGTTCATGGAAAACATCATATTTCAACATCTGGTTTCATGCTAAAAAATGATGGAAGTTCCCACCGTAGTAAACATGGAGCTCACCCTTAAGTCATAAATTGAGTGAACCCTCGTAATAATCATTTCAAAATTTTGAAATTTGGGAACATGAAGGTCATCAGTCATATATCGAGGGTGATCTCAAGATCCAAATAGAGTGATTATAGGATCCTAGTCAAAACCAAGATCAATAATCATGAGTCATAATTTCATAAATCAATGTTGAGAGTCGAGTTTGGACATAAAAGTCATAGATCCAAACATTTCAAATCTAGGGTTTAGATTCCTATTTAGACCTTAGGGGTGACCATTCATCCATATTCAACAATCGAACAACATTTCATGACATCAACATAAATTTTCATTGTCATGGTATTTGAGGTTGTTGAATGATCTAGACCTATGCCTTTCTATGAAGACAACCACAAGCTACAGTAAAAACATCATATTTCAACATAATCATTAAGTCAAGATTCAAGATCGAGTATTAATATTGTCATGGATTTGACCTGTTAGAAACTGAGGTCAAGAAATCAGAAGAGTATGAAACGGGTTGCCTTTCCTAACTCTAAATAAATCCATGAGATTAGAAATTTAGAAGCAGTCATAATAGAAATGTGACCTAGGTTAGGGGAATCATGAGCCAACTACTTCCCTAATCTAGCACATTAAACCTTACTAATCACGAGTCATCAAACATATCCAAATAGGGCAAGTATCAACTATCAAATCGTATTTCACAAGATCATGAGTCAAACATCAAGATCATTAATAGGTAAACACTATTTCAAGATTTGTGAATTCAAGGTCATAATTCCATTCCATTCCTTTCAAGATCAAGGTAAGGCCAGATTTTGGAAATCAAGAAGTGAAATTGAGAATGCAAGAGTTTGAGGATAATAGGGTGAGATTGAGATCTAGGTCCACCATACTATTCAAAATTGAGTTTACAAAGAGGAGAAATAGTCAATAGGGGATTATCCTCTTATGACTAGTCTTCACATCATAATCTAGGGGTCCAAAGGTGTGGTCATTTTGTGGCATGATCATGTGTATCATATAGGCAAAAACATTTCTTAACTATGTTTGAGTTTTGATCAGCAATAGAGCAACATAGGTTTAACCAATATGGAGCTCATCAAACATGAGGTGTTAAACATGAGTTCCACCTTATTTCTCCATATCAAGAATTTACCTCAAAGATAGAAAGCACTTATATATAATCGGGTAACATTGAGATTCATAAACTTTAGACATGAGTACATCACTTTCAAAAGTAATTTCTTACGTCAAATAAGGTTTTCAATTTAAGATCATGACATTATCATCTTAATAAACTTCCATCATTCCAAATGAATTTTTGTTTCCCCATGCACAAGTAACCATAATTGAGAAATCATGTGATTAATAGTCATGAGAAAAGAATCACATGAGAAGATGTGAAGACTAATAAATCATCATCTACTTGGGTGGATTAGGTGGTCCTTAAAGAAGAGATGAGATTATAAAAGACTTTTTTTTATAAAGGGCGCCTTCCATTTTATTAAGTAATCAAATCGTCTACAACAAGTGCAAGGATCTGATCCTCGAACCCCTCTCTATGATAGATGGGGTTTACAAAATGGCAAGCGGGTGAGGCCAAGGCATTGGCTACTCTATTGCCTTGCCTCCTAACAAAACAGAGGTTGAAAGATAGAAAACTAGAAGATAGCTCGATGATATCCCTTATGATAAAATGCTCGTATCCACGTCTGCCATATCCCTTCCTCACTGCCTCGACCAAGAGAAGACAGTCAGTCTCCATAACCACGTCCGTGAATCCCTTCCCTAGCGCCAACTGCATGCCTTTCAGAATAGCCACACCCTCCGCACTAAGCACCGAGTGCGGCTGTTCTAAACGACATTGGAAAGTCCACAACAGCTGTCTGTGGTTGTCCCATATGGCTGCCCCGCATCCACAGTCACCTGTCAAAGTGATGGAGGCGTCCGTGTTGATCTTAACGCAGCCCGGTGGAGGGCAACGCCAAGAAACAATGTCCGCTGAAGAGGAGAAGCCTGCTGATCTGCTCACGGCCGCATGGTAGTATGCATGTTTCCTGACGATGTCAATGAAGCTCGCTGCCAGGCCCGGAAGGAAAGGAGGATGCTTGTCGAAGATGTATTTGTTCCTTGCTATCCATGTGACCCAGAGTAGTGTCGCACCCTCTTCCTTACATCTGTTGTCTTCCTCGTCCAGGAGACTACCCACAAAGCTCCCTATGTCGTGTAGATCCATCTGTCCCAGCCAGTCAAACTCCCCGGTAGGCCAAATCTTTCTAGCTATCTCACACCGGAGTAATGCGTGCGTCGTGTCCTCGCGCTATCTGCAATGATGGCAGCCCTCATCCGGTGTCACCTGCTTCTTCTGCAGCTCCATCATAGTGGGAGGGATATTCCTCAGTGCTCTCCAGATAAAGTGTTTCAACTTCGGCGGCCACCCTTCCTTCCACAACCTTTTCCATATCTCCCCCTCCACCCCTTCCCACAAATCAGCCCCCGCCCTTAAAAGATGGTAGGCACTCTTGACAGAGAAGATCCCATAGCTTTCCTTATCCCAGAAAAGGCTATCTTCCACATGCCACCATGGAAGTGGAATGTTTAGGACAGCCCTCGCTAAGTGGCTGGGAAAGCACTCCTCTACCGCCTCCCTCCTCCATTGTTTTGTCTTCGGACAGATCAAATCACTTACCCAGTTATACTCCTCCGGGCCGCTCACCAAGTATCTATGCACTGTGCCTCTCAGATGAGGGATCCACCTATCCCTATAAATGTGAATGTCCTTCCCATCACCCACCCTCCATCTAAGACCTTCCTTAACCAGCTGCAAAGCCCCCCATATGCTTCTCCATGTGTAACTAAGACTGCCCCCCATCCTGGCGTGCAAAACAGTTGAAGACCTGTAGTATTTAGCCTTCAAAATCCGGGCAGCTAAGGACTCTCCATGAATCACCAATCTCCACCCCTGCTTAGCTAATAAGGCCTGGTTAAATGCCTTCATATCTCTGAATCCCATCCCTCCGCTCTCTTTGGGTTTACACAACCTTTCCCAACTCATCCAGTGTATCTTCCTCTCCCCTTCCTTCGACCCCCCACCAGAATCTTGCCATCATCGCCTGGATCTCGTCAACCAGTCCATCCGATATTTTAAAGATACTCATGATATATGTGGGAATAGCTTGGATGACCGCTTTAATCAGCACCTCCTTCCTGGGCCTTGAAAGAAATTTCTCTTTCCACCCCTACACCTTCTTCCACACTCTATCCTTTATCACTGCAAAGACAACTTTCTTAGATCTCCCAATAACCGTAGGGAGTCCAAGATACTTCTCGTGTCTATCCACCTCCCTAACCTGCAGTCGATTCTTAATCAGCTCACGTCTCTCCACAGAAACATTCACACTAAAGGAAACCTCGGTCTTCTCATAGTTAATTTTCTTCCCAGATGCCCTCTCGTATTGGCTGTATATATCAGGTAAAGCGGAGCATTCTTCTGAGGTTGCCCTTGTGAAAATAATACTATCGTCTGCAAAGAAAAGGTGGGTGACCCTTGGAGCCCTTCTGCAAATTCTTGTGCCATGAATTTTATTTTCCTGTGCTACTTTGGAAAGGGAAAAGGAGAGAGCTTTAGCGTAAAAAAGAAAAAGGTAGGGAGAGATGGGATCACCTTGGCGTAGACCTCTAGCTGGAGTTGCATCTCCTCTCCTTTTGCCATTGACGATAAGCTTGGGATACGCTAGAAACACACTCCATCACTTTATTCCTCCAAACGTCCGGGAACCCCATCCTCCTCATAACCTTCTCAAGGAACGTCCACTCCACTCGATCATAAGCCTTGCTCATGTCAAGCTTGAGTGCCATCAACCCTTCTCTTCCTTTCTTCTTGTGCTTCATAGTGTTAAACAATTCATAGGCAATAAGAGCATTGTCTGTGATCATCCTCCCCCTAACAAAAGCACTTTGGTTCTTAGAGATAATCTCATTCATTAGTGGCTTGATTCTATTCGCCAACACCTTCGTGATAATTTTATAAGAAACATTGCAAAGACTTATAGGACGAAACTCAGAAATCAAAACTGGGTTGCTCCTTTTGAGAATCAAAACAATATCAGTGTCATTAATATCATCCAAGATTTCCTCTCCTTTGACAATAGGTTGGATTTAATCACCTCCCAAAATTTCTGGTAGAAAATAGCTTTCATTCCATCCAGACCTGGAGCCTTGTTTGGATGCATTTGATTAAGCACCTGCCAGACTTCTGTCTCTGTAGGGGCTTGGTTTAGATAAGAAAAGGTTGTCTCTAAAATAACACGCGGCATGTCAGCAGTGAACTCCTCCATCCCGGTAGGGTCTGAACTGGCGAAAAGCAAATTGAAGTAAGAAGAAATAATTTCAGTAATAGATTCCTGCTCCGTGTGCCAACTACCGTCCTCCTTGAAGAGACCATGGATCATATTACGCCTCTTCCATTGACTAGCTTTGTGATGGAAGTACTTAGTGTTCCTGTCACCGTCCCTCATCTCATTAGTTCTAGCCCTTGCAAGCCAATAGCTCTCCTCCAAGCGTTGTAGTTCCTGCAACTCTCTAGCTATATCCGTACATTCGTTCAACATATCACTAGAAGGTGGCCGATTCGGAGCATTAATGAGCCTCTTTTCAGTCTCTACCAGTCTCTTCTTTATGTTCCCGAATTTTCCCTCTGCCCAAGTGGAAAGCTTCTCTGCACAGCTATCTGTCTGCCCACTAAGACCCAAAGCCGCATTGCTGTCCCACACTTGTTGCACCACCTCCTTGCACTCCGGAGAAGATAACCAGAACGTTTCAAATCTGAATTTTTTTTCATAATGACTGCTACTCGTGCCTCATCTCTCAGCCCATAAAAGGATCTATCCATGATCGGAGTTGAGTATAGGATAATTCTTGACACGCCTGACATTAAAGATATCACACCATTGCCTATCTGCCAAAAAACGATTAAGCCTTTCCAGAATGAGATTGTCCTCATGTAAACCATGCTTCCAAGTGAACTTGCACCCAGTAGATCCCAGGTCCGTCAGGAGGCAGTTATCAATAGCCTCCCTTAAGTTATGCATCTGCCAATCATTCCTCGGTTGGCCTCCCTTTTTCTCCTCATGCGATAAAATTTCATTAAAATCTCCTCCAAGTAAGACATGCCATCTATCCTGGGCACAAACCTCTTCCATAAACTCCCATGTATGACGCCTCTCTTGAGTGGCTGCCCACCCGTACATCCCCACAAAATGGAAACAATCCGGGTTTCCTTACACTCCCACCTCTGCAGCAATATGGTGATCCGAGAAGGACTTTACCCTGACATCATCTCCCCTCCACCACAGGCCCAACCCCCCCACTCTGCCTCTGCTATCAACACTAAACCCATCATTAAAACCACACTTCCTTCTCACTACCTCCTGGTCTCCTCCTCTACACATAGTCTCCATGATGAAGACTATGTCAGGCAACTCTCTCCAAGACCGCCTTCTCAGAGAGTCTACCGTCCCAGGGCTGCCCAGGCCCTGGACGTTCCATCATAGGATTTTCATGGTTCTTCACGGGTTTGGTCCTCGCCCACACCCGCTACTGAAAGAAAGGTTGAAACCCCCAAACCCTCCTGCTTCCTCCTATTTTCCCCATGCGACCCCACCTCCTCTGTCTCCTCCTGGACCCCATCCACATCCCTCCTATTCCTTTTCCCCCGCCTGGTGTGTTTCTTCATCTATCCCAGGCTCCCTCCTTGCTCCCTCTGTCCGTCCTAACCTAGTAACTCTTCCCATACTTCTCCCCCTCCCCTTCCCAACCTTCTTGCTTCCTCCTTGTACCCCCCCTATAATGTCTGTCTTCTTACCCCCCACCCCTGTAACACCAAGCGCAAAGCATCCCCTTTCCTCTTTGGCTTTCTTCACATGACCCCTCAACTCATCCCCAACACCTCCTCCATAGCTGCTAGCAGGTGCAGACAGATAGGCGGATGTCTTGAACAGCGCCGGTTCACCATTAGACTGAGGCCCATTGTTTCTATCTTCCCCGCTCATCTGTGACTGCTCGTTGTTGTGTGGATCTGACCACTGAATCTTGCACTATTTCCATGTTTGCCTTCGAGTCCACCATCCTTGGATGCCGCGTGGTCATTGTTGCCTAGATGGTCCCCATCAGAGAAGTTGAACCCTCTCCTACATGCACCTCGCCCGACTCCTGCACTCGGTCAGTGCCACATTTTTTCATCCTACTGAGATCACTGTCATGCGTCTCCGTGAGTCCCTGCACTATGACCTGCTTTGCCGTGCTCGTTGCTATGAGAGTGGCGACGTACTCTTTGTCGTTGACCCTGACGATATTGCTCCTGCAGTCCGTGTTCCCCCTGCCTTCTTGACAATCTGAACATTCTGTATATCTGGCGTCTCGTGCCTGAGCCCGACTTCCTCGCTCATCTTCTTGTTGAAGACGTTGCCGCCTACCTCAGTCGCCCATTTGGTGAAGACGACCTCAAGGTCTTCTGAAAAAACAGCCTTCGCCGTGTCCCTCACCTCCTCCATTAGGTCTTCCTCCCGGTTCCTGACGTTGCGCTTGCCGCTGGTCTTGCTGGTTCCCATCGCCCGGCTCCCCGGTTTGGGTTTTGATACAAACCGCAGTTCCTTCTCGGCATTGTCCCTACCCAGGAGCTCCTCCTTTATCGACGTCGGCCAACGTTTAGTTGGTGACGCCTTGATCCAGGGCCCCCATAGCCTTGGCAGCGGCCCGTCTTCATCGTCCTCGACATCGTCCCTGCAGTCCTTTTCTAGATGTCCGATCAAGCCGCACAAGTAGTAGAATGTTGGCATCCTTTCATATCGGACCTCCACGTCGACGATTCGGCCTCCGCTATCTCAGATTTTCTGTTTCTTCCGGATGGGCTTTGACACATCGATCTCGACTCTAGCTCTGCACGACGCCCCCAGCCCAAGTCTCGTAGATCTACCGCCGTTACCCTGCCAATCTTAGATGCCACCACCTTAATGGCTTCCTCCGATCTGAGCCTAGAGGAAGATTGTAAAGATGAATCTAGAAATAGCTGAGGTTCAGCGTCAACTCCGTCGGGACGTCGTCCGGCCTGATATCTCTCACAACCAGCAGGTGGTTGTCAAAATTCCAAGGTCCGTCCTCCACAACTTTCTCCTTATCCTTCCAGTGCATAAACTGAATGACGAACATGTTGTTTGATAGTTGCTGAAATCTGACCTCTCTTCTCAGCGCCCAGGAACTCGTCATCGTTCGCTTGAGAGCAGGAAAATTGTAGGGTCTATTCGTCATCAGTCTCCCGACGAGCACTAGGTCGAGATGCTCCCTGCTCCCTCCATCCACAACACCTCCCAGATCTAGGATATTCGTTTCCTCCTCCTCCCTCACCCTAAGAGCAGCGTACCGTTCCACAAGGTCATCGTCCGCCATGGCGCGGAGAGGGCCTGCAACCTGCAAGAGAAAAATGCCGCGGTGGCGAGAAGGAACCCTGCGTGCGTCGCCCAGAGGGAAGCCCTAGGAGCGCCAACCAGGGAGTTTATAAAAGACTTTGTAAGCTTTAGGGGAAGGTGTGTTATGCCTTAAACATATATAGAGGTTTATGTGTATGGCTCTAATACCATTTATCACAGAACTATTTGTTACCCTAAGTCCACACCCCTAATTTCTACATAGCCAAAGGCGAGTGGGATTGGGCGTCTGTTTGTAGAATGGCACAAATATTTCACACAGGCAATATATATGTAAAAGAAGTAATAACAAGACTAAGAGATAAAAAGATATTAAACATGGAGATAAGAGATATGTACCCATTTTTATATCAAGAGTACCCAATGGTGTTTCATTCTAGATCCTAGAGTTTTGAATGCAGTGGATCTTAATTTGGCAACTAAAATTTTATAAACAAAACATATTAATGTGAAAGCATTAAGTACACTATGAAAGAGCAAGTAACATAGTTTAAGAGTAAAATAAAAGTTTCTTGGGTAGAAACATCATATTAAGTAAGAAGTAGAAACAAGGCAAGAACACTTAATGCCATTTTTTTATACAAAGCATGTTTTAGGTGTATTTCCATTATACTTAACAACAAATTATGGCCATTGACCAGCTTCCCTTTGGAAGGGTCCGTAAGGGTGCTCAAGATTAGCTAACCCTTTTATACATGAGGGACCTCAAGAAAAAGTCACTGAGCTAATCCTATTTTCCACATACCTTGTTCCCTTAACCCGAGAATACATGCAGATACACAAGGTTTGCATAATGGAAAATTTCAATTATGTTCAATATTTGTTCAACATATTTCAAGAAAAATGAACACACTAATCATAGGGAACAAGTAGCTCAAAAAAGTACTTATATAGCCAAGAATTCATACAATCATGCATACAAACAAGCTAATATCATAGTAGGGTCAAGAGATAAGCGTACCTTGCAAGTAGAGTACAATTTATGATCCATGAGTAGATTCTACAGTAGGTTCAATCCATTGAGGACATAAGACATATAAAGGCATAATGGTGGGTCTTACATCAATAGGGCATTGATAATCTAAACATATTATGAGTCATGTGTATGTTTTTCTATATCTAGGTTTCACTTAGGTCAAACATAATTTCTAAAGTCCCAAAATGCATTTATAATTCAACATAGTCCAACTACATGAATAACCCTAGGTCTCAATGAATCATCCACATTATGAGTGATATAGAATAGAGGTAAGTCCAATTTTAATTATTATCATGGTTTATGCATACAAGATCATAACTAATCACAGAAAATCAATTCCATGCAATAGGGTCATATTCCAAGTCATAGAAGCATTAGGAGTATGTAGTAGATCAAGTTAAGATTTAGGTCCATAGTATATGATAAAAGTATTGATTGAAGCCATGAAGACAACATGGATACTATTAGAGCATAATTGTTGTAAGATTAGACTCTAACATTCAACATAGGCATTTTCATCACATTAGTTGTCACATGTATGTCTTGAGTGCATAAGAGTCTGCTTCATGGCATTTCATCTCACAAGTCATCTTAAGGACTGATTTTAAGGTGAACATAAAGGTTTCAACATTTAGGATCACTGTGCATAAGGTTTAAAGGATCCACTCCCATAAGTATTTAATCATCACTAATTAGGGCATATGAAGGTGTAGAAGTGTATTTTTGAGGTCACAAGAGCTATTCATGAGAAAAGGACACACGATATAAATCAAAAGGTCACACAACAACATAAAGACAACTGATTTTGAAGTTAGGTGATTATATAATAGTAAGAAAGGATAAAGTTTCCATATTGATCAAGTTACATCATGCATGACCATACAAGAGTTATCTTTTAGGTCAAAGGTAAACATTTAGGTTACATTTATAAGATTCAAAGCATAAAACAAGATTCAAGTGGATTTATATTACTGAAGAGGTTCAAAGTAACATGAGGCCATTAGAGACACAAATGACATATAATAGGGGCATAAAGTTCATTAAACAAGCATCAAAGTGTCAATATTAGACAAAATAGGGGAACCACAAGTAGTTTTAGGATTTAAATGCATTTTTAGTGGTTAGATCTCATTTTTTGATCAAAAAGCATATATTATCTGTTGCAATTGGCCTAGGGAGTTGTGAGATATGAAATTTTCAAAGTTCACCTCAAAAATAGTAGATCTAGGTTGTTGGTTGTTGATCTGAGGGCCACAAAGAGGCCACACATTGAGAGCAGTGGTGCCTCTCTTATGGGCTTGCTACTAGCTTGTTTGGCCCATGAGTCATTCAGTCAGTGTCCCGACCCATTGAATTGGCTCCAGCCAGTATGTGGTCGGTGATCATTGCTAGCCGCTATTCGATAGTGGTCGGGCGAGTTGCCCTGCTCCGATGTGTCCCTCAGTCACCAACTAATGTTGTCCAACACAGTGTTGAGATGCATGTGAAGCAACCAACCTGTTGTTGAAGCAGCTCACGGGATCCACCTGAGGAAGGGGTGGGAGGCATCCACGCGTATCCTTATCTTGTTGCCCACCTTCTACCACCTGATGTGGACTCAGGGGACCCTTTCTCCATAATCAAAGAGGACTAGGACATAAATTCCCAAAATCAATGGTAGTGGTGGAGCGGGAGGAAGTTGGAAGAGGATGCATGAGATTGGGGTGTTAGGGTTATCAAAACAAGAGGAAAATATGGGAAAGGATATCGGGAAGTGATTTTATTGGTGAAGAATGGATAAATGAGTGATGAAATGGTGGGAAACTAAGGCCCTAAGTGGCACCATGGAGGTGGTTGTTGGCAAGAGAAGCGATACAACCGCCAATTGTAGTACGGAGGTGTGTGAGGGTGTGAGAACCAATTACACTAAATGAGCTTACACAAATCACAAAGCACGATCAAACACTAATTAACCACATAGCAGAAAAAGGGGATAATTCAAACCGATTTAAACATTCCAAACATGTTCAAGAACATTTGCAAAGAAGCCCAACATTCTGCATATATTCATATATTATGCCAAGTGTCTCTTGCAATTACTCTGTGGCCTTAGCCACAACATATACATACAGAAGAATATTATCCACATATATTGCATGTACAAGCATCAGAATGCCACCAAAACTCAATTCGACTGAAACATCATATACAAACATTCCCGCCCATACTTGAGAGTACATGGACAACTCTAGGACACGCTAGACATATAGACAACCTTCACTAAGGTCCATCACCCAAAGATGCTCCTTGCTGCCATGGTCTGCTACTCTTTCTGCCGATCACCTAACAAGATGTGGTGACCCACGAGGTGAGACCCATGTCCCAACGAGAGATATAACTCTCAACAATGCTTATTGATCACGAAAG
Source organism: Alisma plantago-aquatica (assembly GCA_963693085.1). Classification (NCBI taxonomy): domain Eukaryota; kingdom Viridiplantae; phylum Streptophyta; class Magnoliopsida; order Alismatales; family Alismataceae; genus Alisma; species Alisma plantago-aquatica. The sequence continues at coordinate 537,081,581 of OY856409.1, read as the reverse complement.
ATAATTCAATTAAATAAATTAAGCAAGTTAAGCAATTGAAACATATATAGCATATTATATAATAGAGTAGAAATACCAGATATAAAACTTCTTGGGAATAATTTGAATCAAAGTTGTATTTATAGTATTGAAAGATTAACATTATTCTCACGAGATCAAGCTTAGTTAACATCATGGGCATGATTATCATCATAAGCCTAACTAGCATCATGAACATAAATAAAAATATTAGCATGTCTAATAGGCTAAGCAGGTCTACATCATAAGTAGATCTAACATCATAAGCACAATTACCTGCATAAGCATGACTAGAAGTATAATCATATCTAACTACATCAGCCATGCTAGCAGCATGAGATAACTATTATCATAAAACATGACCAACAATAGAAATAGACTAAGAACATAAGCATGGGTACTTCATATGTTGCACTAAACATAATCTATATCTGAAAAGAGCAAACAAGGGTTATCATCCAACGTGAAGCATTAAGTATAACCCTAACAAATATACTACACATTTGGATTACATCTTTTATTAAGCCCTAGGGAGAGTGACGTATACCACTCAAACTCCAACTAACCACTGCTAAGTTGAAATCAATTCCATATAAGATCTAGGAGAAAAGATATCTTAAGATCACATCTGCCCCCAGTCAGTACAGGCCCACTACAGTGACACATAAGGTCAAGCTGCAAAACAATCTAGTCCACCCTTGGTATATAGGTCATATCACTAGTGAACAACCTACTCCTCCCATATAAAGGTCATGGTACTAGTGAAACTGAGATATGATTGAATTCGTCTCCTGTCGTGGTATGACCGTAGCCATCCTCAAAACATATCTCATACATTGAATCATATAATATGAGATACATCCTCAATGGTTCTCCTTCCAGGGTATGACCGCAACCATCCCTGTGAACATGCATATACTCAATAATATACGACTCTGAGCTTCCACTATAGGAATACTCATTTCACCATCTAGAAAGTCCTAACACTAGAATGAATCTATGACACAAGGAACTACATGATTAGGGTTACTTGATTAATTATGTCAATTGGGTGAATTAAGTCTGCATCAAACAAATGAACATATAAAACCCTAATTTATTTCTACCAATCATTTATATGTAACAACTCCAGAAGATATAAAATATATGAGATCTACATCTTGTTATATCACCACATGATACTATATCATTGCCATTCATGAGACTATACTTGCCATTACACTATCATAGGACACCATTCCTTGTCATATCATGAAGAGGATCACACCTCCATTAGGGATCATCCATGCCCAAGGGTCATTATGACCATCACATCATATTCACCTATAAGAACATCATTATCTTTCCATGTCTTACCAAGGCTCAACAAAACCATCACCATACATGTGATACACATGTATATATATATATATATATATATATATATATATATATATATATATATATATATATATATATATATGGATCATCTTTAATACCCGCGTGGGTAGCTACCAGCACACCCTTCCTGTCACTTTTTTTTTATTTTTTTTTCACAATTGTAGAGGAGCATTTTATATAGTTCCCCAAAAAATTTCATCCAAAAATAATATCATTTACCCCACCAAAATAAAAAAAATACGTCCATATATTTACTGACTGTATATTTTCTGCACAGTTACTTTTTTAGTCATGGTAGCAATCCAGTGAGAAACATCCTACGGTGAGAGCATGAGAGGCATTTGAATAACTACAAATTCATAATTGTTTTTTAAAATCCAACCATATAGATGGATAAAGCATCATTTCATTTACCTTCCCACAAAAAATCATTACAATCGAACATTATTTGCATGTCCATATGTACAATATACACATTTTACATCCAACGGTCAGCCTGAAATTCAATATGGAGTGTCAAAAAGTATTTTGTTGTTGTGAATGATCTACAAATTGGATGGTGATAAAATTTTATAGGAAGCTAAATATTAAGATATACTTGTAATCTATACGGTTGGATTATGAAAAATTGATCTATGTGGAGTGTTATTCAAATGCCTCTCATGCTCTCACCAAGATTTGTTTCTCACTGGATCGTTGTCCTATATATATATATATATAACATTGCATTAAAGAGTTATGATGTTCATGTAGCAACACATTAGGGCTACGTTCAACAAGGTATATCAAGTATGATTAACCATCATCACTTAGTTGGATTAGATTTTGGCGTATCAAGATAAGCTAAATTGGCATTACACATCATCTCATTATGGTGACCATAAGTTTACATTCATACAAGGGAAAAAGTAAGAATACAAGGTTAAGGGCATAACACCATCTATTCTACATCATCAAAACATAACCACAATACCATGAGCATCACCCCAAAACTGTCATATGTTGAGTAGGTAAAACCATCGGTTGCACACAAGCAAACACCTTGAACAAGTCATCTAGAGAAACCATCGAGTTGTGACCTAGGAAGAGTCACCAATTTAACCTAGTCAAGCAATCATTTGATAATTCAAAGAGCACCATCTGTTGAAAACATAAGAAGCACCATCATTTGTTGACTCAAAGAACACCATCAGTTGTGACACCTAGGTCCACCGTTAGTTGTGGTGTTCAGGGTCACCATCAGTTGTGGTGTACATGACTACCATTGGATCATGAAGTCGGAACCTCCATTGGTTGACCATCGATTATTGAACCAGTACCACCATCGGTTGATGATCGTGGGTCAGAAAGACCATGGAATCTTGAAGTCAGAACATCCATTGGTTGATGGACCAGTGGGGACGTCAAGTGTTGGACCCAGTGGAGCCATCAATTGTCATCAAAAGGTGGTGAAACAAGTCAAAAACCACAGTGAAACCATCATTTGGTGGAATGAAAGAAACCATAGATTGAAACCTCTACGAGAGAACTAAGAGCATCATTTATTGAGAACAAAATAGTCCAAAACAAAACTTAAGACATGACCATCAGTTGGCATAGGTAAAGGCAACCAAAACCACCAAGAACAAGCCATCAGTTCTAGCAAGAAAGCACACCATCGGTTGATAAAACAAGAAGGAAAACAACCCCAAAGCCCTAAGTAAAACCCATCATTTAGAACCACTTAAGGTTTTAGGGCATATCCAAGAAGATAAACCACCAAAGAACTAGCACCTAAGCTCAAAACCTAGGTAAAGATGTTATCTTTATGCTTAGAACTTTGTTTAAGAGCAAGAACATGTACATGCAAGCTAGTAGTAAGAAATAAACATGAAGAAGGTTATATAACTTGCCTCTAGGAAGAAGAAGAAGAAGCTCCAAACAGCAAGGTAGCTCGAGCAAAAGAGGAAGAAACCCTAGCTTAAGCACTCCACTCGGCCAAGCTAGCTCCTTCTCTAAGAAAGGAAGCAAACCCTAGGTCAAGGAAGCAAGAAAGAGGCGTTCTTTAAGCTCGAGAGCATTCTCCCCCATGGAACACCATGGACACAAAAAAGAAGAAGGAAGAATGAGGTATACCATCCAGAAAAATGAAGGAAATATTGGATAGCTTACTTGCTTAGCTTACATGATATGATGGAAACCTAGAGATGATTTAATAGATATCGATGCATGAATGGTTAACCATATACATGAATAATGATGATAATATGATATTGTTGGTTAATCTTATGATGGAATCACTAGTAAATATTGCAATTTATTATGAGAAATGAAATATAATCATAGGAATGAAACATGTTACATGAGGTGTTAATCTTAGTGCTTAATAAAGATGAAAAATATAGTTTGACAGTTAGCACAATGCAACAATTATCACACCTTGATATGAGCTGAATGGATAAAGCGGGTTAATTATAGTTAACTCCCTCCTAAAAGGCATATGTTAATGTCGAACATGTTCTAACAATAAGCTCAATAAAATGTTGATGAAACCTTGATATAATGTGCTAACTTTAGTTAACTCCTTTATAACATGGTAATATGATGTGGGAACCCTAATGCATGGGTAAAGGTAAGGATGCAACCCTAACATATGAGACATGTCATGACATAGCCAGAGTATCTAAGTTGTTGTTTCACTCTTTTATGAAGGGGTGTTTCAGCTTAGATGTCTTAAAACCTCCTAATAGTGGGTTGGATATGATTACATAGCTTTTGTTTGTATATATGTTGCACCTACAGTAGTGCCCTAGCTGTGTATGAAGACCTTTTGGTTTTTCCTTGGAGTACGAGAATGGCTTAATTTTGAGGACAAAATTTCTTTTAAGATGTATATGATGTGAAAGACTGGATTTTGTCTTAATTTTGAGGACAAAAATTCTTATAAGGTGTGTAGGATGTGATAAAGTGACCTTTTGATATTATCAGATACTCAATTATATAAATGAATACATGATTTGATGGGTTGAAATAACATTTGAGATTATACATGCACATATATTGTGAAGATAACACCTTGCCTTGACGTGTTTATGAGACTAATCATGAACTTAGAGGTTTACATGGTCCAATATGTACCTCTTTTAAGGAATTGATCGACAGGTCTTTTGTGGGTGTTTTGACATCAAGCTTTTATTTAGTGAAATCTGAATGATGAGCAAACTATGTCCCTAATTCAATGGTATTCGAGTATTCCTACAAAGAACTATAGGGTTTTGTAGTTAATGAGATAAGCAATATGTTGACGGAGTCACGGAATAGTACTAGGTCTAATATTTATGTAAGCCTAAGTTGTGATTGTCTATGTGGTCACGCGCCCCACGAGTTTTGAGGAGCCACAGATTGGCCTAGTGAGGCTCTGATCTCATCTCTTAAATACATCAGACGGTCGTGGAGACTATCCTCCTCACAGCAGTTGTAGTCCCCTTCAGAACAACAGACTCCCACGTCCCTAAGATACCTTGTCGTGGGTTGAGGAGTGGACCGAGCGGACGGTTGGCATCACTCTCTGAGGAGTCTCGCTTTGAAACTCAGTGTGGACTTTGAGTAGGAGGCGAGAAGGAAGCTGAGCATAGCCGGTGGAGGAGGATGAGACTGGAGCATATCAAGGTTTCCCTTCCTGTTCCACCATGGTGGCAGAAGCTAGCACCGTGACACCGTGGAGCCAGAGGAATACTCCAGCATCGAGGCACCAAGATCGGTGACCTCAGGTAGACCTGAGAGGGAGCCAGGCGGATCCAGTGCCAAACTCAGCCCCGGCGGCGGTGTGTGCCAGGTAAGAGCGCACGCCAGCGTCGTGTGTGGGCGCCCAGCAGGAGAGAAAGAGGAGAGTCCAGAGAGTCGGAGAGGTGGTCTATGACGGAACTACCCCTCACGCAAGAAAGGAAGGGAGCAGATCCTTCTCACGGCACCAGCGTCGTGAGACAGAGTCTCATACGGCGGCGGCGTCACGGGAGAACAGACGGTCGCGTGAGTTTGGGGTATGTTGCCGTCGGGGGAGAGAGTAGCTGCGGCGGGCCTGTTACGAACTCACGTAGATTCGTGACCGTGATGAGAACGTGAAGAGGAGGACACAGAGACCTTCTCACCGGAGAGAGAACCAACCACCAGCGGCGACTGATCGTGCCCAGTTGAACGGGCTCTCGCGGACGCCAGATCGCGAGGAGAGATCGCGAAGGAGAAGGAATGGGGGAAGATAACCCTGAACCGGCTGAAGCCCAATCCAATCAGATCATAAGTGAACCAACCCAGAACTGGCCGGCGCACCCAGGCAAAAATTGCCACACCCTGGTTTCCACGTGGCGACCTCTAATTCACCTAAATAGGTATAATTCCCAGAAATATTCAGATCTTAGATAATTCGTAGAAATTAGCATACTCATCAGAAAATTACAAATAAGGTACCTAAATTCTCAGAAAAATGAGTAAAATCAAATGAAAGCATAATATCAGACTTTTGATGCATTAATATCAGTAATATCATGTAAGTGGTGAAATGCTTATTTAGTGGAAAATAAATATTAAAATGAAGACCTAAAATTATGAGGACGTCCTAGTAACCCCTAAACGTGTTTTAGAATCCATGTGACATCATATATGATCATGTTGTGACACATAATCATGTAACTTGCTTAGTATGGCTATCTAGGGCTAATAACCTTAAATAAAATTTAGAAAATACATTGATGATAAATAAATGATGAAATTCACAGAAAACCATCATATCAGTAATTTCAAGATAATATGTAAATATGAGATCAATTTTATACATGAAATCTATGTTATATGAAGATGACCCTTAATACATGGGCTGTAACCCTAATTTGAATAATGTATATAAACTAGGGTTAATATGTGCACAAAAATGATATGGAACCTAATATTCAGATAATGAATCATAATCTAAAAAACAACATCAGTAAGATAAATCTAAGATAAGAATGCAAGTAATGATGCACATATCCTAATGAACTAAGCTAAACCCTAATGGATATATCTAGGGTTAAGATGATTTGAACCTGATGATAGTATGTGGTCTTGTCTTAATCAGGGGTTGACCAAGATATAAATGACATCAAGAATATTGGTTAGAATGTCTCTTGATAAAGGTACGCCATTACCTCTTACTTGGCTTATTATATAATATGCTTATGTTATATGTGTAGTAAAATACTTGACATATGATATTAGATGAAATGATTGTTCTTGTATGATATGTTGCATGATTTTCCATACTTATGGCTATGAACACATGAAACATAATATATCTATTACATTATATGAAATCACTATATCTCTTTGGTAAGCATAGTGTTAGTGAGTGATCTATCTCTTTGGTAAGCATATCACATGTACAATGATCTATCTCTTTGGTAAGCAGATCATAAGGCCTTAATGCATCTATCCCATTGGTAGGAAGATGCACGAGCATATAATGGAAAAGGAATTTAAAATATGTGTTCTCTTTTGTTAATGAATATCTTTGTGCAATTATAGGTTTTTTATTATATTTCTTTATAACTGCCAAGTATTAGTTTTATGTTATTGCCAAGATGTGATGAGGGGTATATAAAAGACATGTAGGCATACTCAGTACAATATTCTTGAATATTGTGCTGATGTGTACCACATGTAATATTTTATTTAGGTTGTGGACATGTGATCTTGAAGAACCAGGATAGTTGAGAGTTATATGGCGAGCTGATGTGCAGGTGGACCTGTTGTCTTAAGATCTTGTTGTTTAGTGGTAGTACATGTATATATTAAAGTTTGTTGTTCAACATGTAATATCAAATGTTGTAACAATTCATATTGTAATTATACGTTGAATGGTGAACATGTGTTGTATGGTTTTATTATTGTTCATGTGCATGTGCTACTGTGTTTCCTTTTGACTTCCTCTTATTTTCTTCTTCTTAGCCTAGTGTGTGGTGTTTAAATTAGGATTCTCACTGATGTGAGGTTTCAGTTTAGACGTCACACATCAAATTAAGTTTTAGAAAATCCAGGGACGTCACAGGTGGTATCAGAGCATGAACAATAGCAAAGCCTGACATTTGCTCATTATGCAATGCAAAACTAAAGAACCTTGAACTTAATAATCCTTAGGGTTAGATTAGTCATCTTTAGAGACTAGATCTGACCTAGCCTCTAGGTTAGTACCTAGATGTCAGAGAACTAGGTCTAGACTGGTGCTTGTTGTATAGCAAGTCCTTAGATGTCATTCTTTCCTTATAGTGCAGCGGTATGGGACGTCGCATTATTTGAAAATGACGACATCAAGGGAAGAGAAACTCTAGACATATGGCACTCGTTGTCTAGAGTAGCTACACTAGTCTACACCATGTTCTCACCCTTTTCATTAGTTTTCATGGCACTGTACTCTCTACTATGTGTGGGGCACTCATTTTCTGGATTTGGTTTTTGATTCCAATCGGATCGAACCTCGATAGTTTTCTCTGACGCATATTTTATCAGAGAAAAACTATATCATATTTTACTATATATGTAAGTATTACAAAAATCTATCCCCACACATGTATGAGTACGAGGTGGTCATGCAACCTAAGTGAAAGTGAATGACATCAGTCTAGAAGAGAGAGTAGTTCTAGATTAGATGTCTAGAGCCTTGTTAGAATATATGATAGATGGAATAGATGAAATGAGTTTGATGATATGATGTAAGTCTTATATAGATGATATAAGAAAGATTATATTGATATGTATTTGTCTTTGAGGACTTAAGTTTGAGTTTTGAGGATTTGAGATGCATTTTGATGATGCAAGTAACTAAGCTTTTATGAGATAAGATATGTTAAGTTAAGACAACATGTGAGTTAGCATGAGCCTCAAGCTCTTTTACAAAGGAGGACACATAGTATTAAGACCATTTATAGGGTTAACTCCAGAGAGAGTGAGACCCAGAGGGAGAAGGTCAGAGAACCTAAACTCTAAGATATGATAATTATGACAAATATGTGATATGATATGTCCTAAACTAGAATACTCCTAAGTGATTGAGATGAGTTGTGTTATGCATGATTCCTATAGTTTTGTTGAACCCTAGATGTCCCAAGGAGGACCAAACCCTAGAGTAAGAGAGAGAGGCTCGTTATATAAGAATATGTGAATATGAGTATGAGTACCTACCATCTGGGTGAGGGAGAGAGAGTCCCAAGACCTTGGAGGAGGTAATTATGTTTTAGTTTTTGTGAAATCTCATACTCAGGTTGGTGGTTCCTTGTAGGACTCTAGTGGTGTATCTAAGATAGAGAGTTGGGAAATAGTGTTTCATGGGTGTAGGACTTATGAAGAGTATGTCATATCATGTTTTGGTTTGTGCTTATGTAGCTAGAGCTTGTAAGGCCATAACTAGTGCCAATGAGGTAATCTGAGAACCCTAGACTAAGAGAGGAAAGATAAAGTATATGCATATGAGATACTCATAGAGTTGAGTTAGCTCAGAGTGATTGAGCATGAAAAAACCCTTAGGGTATGGGTTAGGAGAACCTCAGTTGGACTAGATGAAGTGTTTATATATGTTTAACAAGCCACTCACATAAGTTTGTTTAACACAACTATACTATAATATATGTAAGGATGTGATCTAATCTCGAGACGTGATACATACACATGGTATGATGGAAACCTAGAGATGGTTTAATAGATATCGATGCATGAATGGTTAACCATATACTTGAATAATGATGATAATGTGATATTGGTGGTTAATCTTGTGATGAAATCACTAGTAAATGTTGCAATTTATTATGAGCAATGAAATAAGATCATATGAATGAAACATGTTACATGAGGTGTTAATCTTAGTGCTTAATAAAGATGAAAAATATAGTTTGACAGTTAGCACAATGTAACGATTATCACACCTTGATATGAGCTGAATGGATAAAGTGGGTTAATTATAGTTATCTCCCTCCTAAAAGGCATATGTTAATGTCGAACATGTTCTAACAATTAGCTCAATAAAATGTTGATGACACCTTGATATAATGTGCTAACTTTAGTTAACTCCTTTATAACATGGTAATATGATGTGGGAACCCTAATGCATGGGTAAAGGTAAGGATGCAACCCTAACATATGAGACATGTCATGACATAACCAGAGTATCTAAGCCATTGTTTCACTCTTTTATGAAGGGGCGCTTCACCTTAGATGTCTTAAAACCTCCTAATAGTGGTTTGGATATGATTATGGAGCTTTTGTTTGTATATATGTTGCACCTATAGTAGTGCCCTAGCTGTGTATGAAGACCTTTTGGTTTTTCCTTCGAGTACGAGAATGGCTTAATTTTGAGGACAAAATTTCTTTTAAGATGTATATGATGTGAAAGACTGGATTTTTTCTTAATTTTGAGGATGAAAATTCTTATATGGTGTGTAGGATGTGATAGAGTGACCTTTTCATATTATCAGATACTCAATTATATAAATGAATACATGATTTGATGGGTTGAAATGACATTTGAGATTATACATGCACGTATATTGTGAAGATAATACCTTGCCTTGACTTATGTATTTATAAGAAACATCCTCACCCAACTCCATCTCCATTGCCTATATCTCTTGTCCTATACTAGGATGCCACTTCGTCATTGTGGAACATAGAAACTAATGTGAAACTTGTGCAACACTGGTGGTAACTCTAACTTGGAACTCTATCTATTGTCCTAAACTATTTCTATCTATTATTGAATCAGTATGTCCTTCACCGTAGCTTGTTTTATCAACACATCACTCAGAAGCCACACTTGCTTGAATTCACCAATCGTGGAATGTCATGTATCTCTTACCATATGTAACTTCATGAGATGTCATGTCTATGCTCCTCAGATGGTTGTCATAGTTAGCCGCTCAATCAATGAGGTGGGTATCCCCTAACTGTCAAGAACTATATGTCACATCTTCTTACAAGATTCTCCCAATTGTTTGAATGGTTGAGTTACCATGGTCTTCCACATAAGGCTATTTCAAACTTTCATCGTAACCTTTTTTCTATAGGATTCTAATGTTTCTTATTGACTGGCTGGCAACTGTACACTTGACCATATCTATGGCATTCCCTATTCCACTTGGTTGCCATTGGACGTTCTTCACCTTATGACACATATGTGTGTTTACTAGGTACATCATATGTGTCAAAGATGAGACTCCTCAGGTACTATATCATTCAAATCATCAACATAAGGAACCTTTATCAGGTTGTAGAATCATACACTGCCTTGACACCTGATCTATGGTAGCTATCATTCTCCCTGCTATCCTACTCTGATCTGATGTCCTATGTCATGGTATCACCCACCTGTACTTCTCTATCATGTTGTAGCAGTGTTGATTTAGCTTGTAGCTATGCCCACGATCCTACTAATTGAGATACTTCCAACTATACATCCCCTTACTGAAGCGATGCTGATATGTCCTGCTTTGTGATACATTCACAAGCATAACTATGTCCTATCTACAAACATTGACAAGGATGACTTCTTGATTGACCATATATCGTATCGACACACATCCCAAACCATCCCTTGAAGCACTACAAAAGATATCTATCCTTCCCTTTTTTCTGGTGACACTAACAATGGAACACTTGTCAATTTCTCCTTCAGCATCTAGGAAGAACGTTGACACCAAACATTCCATACAAGAAGGAACACATTTCCTAGTCAACGTTGTTAGGGGTAATACATGACATTTTGGATGGACTTTCCCATAGAGTCTTTCTAGGCTTACGAAGCTTTAGATCTTAGTCGTTGTCTGGGGATGCTCCCGTTCATGTACTGTCTTCACCTTACTTGGATTTTCACAAAATACTTAGCAGACATATCATAACCCTGAGAAAACACTTTAGTCAACCCCGATCTCACTCTTGCTGAACTTGACACACAATTATTACTGCTCCAACAATCCTAGGGCTTAGTGAAGATGTTGTCCACGTTATTGTCCATCTATGAGGTACCTTGAGATGCTATAAATTCTTTTTGCCACAACTCATAAGAACTCGACCTAAGCACTCTGACCATCAAGTCCATAAACACTGCTGATGCATTGATTAGTCTAAACGGAACAACCCTGAACTTGTAGTGACCATACAACTTATGTCAGCCACTCTGATCTTCATGTGTGGATATCCCAACCTCAGGATTTTCTGAAGAAACACTATAGCACATGTTGACTGGTCAGAAAACTATTTGTCCTTGGTAGTGGTCTTATCCAGCTACCAGTAGCCCATATACTACATCACATAATTGCTCCTCTTCTTTCTAAATAATAGTGGGAGGATTTCATCATCAAACTCTCTCTTTCTAAGGAAGGGAAACACCAAAAAGATCTTCTGATAAACATCTTCAAACTCATATACTACTGGTACACACTGGATACTAGGACTCATCACCTTGGTATCCACCTCATGCGCTATAAGGAACTGATATCCTTGTCTCATCCACATCTCTATCATCATAACCAACTCAAAATGTGTAGGAGAGTCTTCCTAACCCTTGGAAGGCTCAAAACGCATGTTTGTCACAAAATATCATGATCTTGGAACTATAGTCCAAAACATCCATGTATCCCACCAAAGTATCCACTCTCGAGATTACAACGAATCCACACGTACCAAGTGGCATAAGACCCACTTGAAAGTTGCACCTCCAAAAGATAGAACACAAGAAAAACACACTTCCCATAACCCAACAACGCCATCCTGAGGTTACTAATAAGGGGTTACCGATCATATCTTCATCATGCAAGTTACAACCTCTATCTGTCATTTTACCTTTTTCATTTGGGTTCCTTGGCATCAAAATAGGAATTATCATGATTATTATACTTTATTGCTCTTTCTTGTTGATGAATTATTGTAATTATGTGTATGTCCATTCATATTATCTTGTTTCTCCCTCACCTATCAAGGATAGTTCATCATATTTCACATTTCCTTCAGTTTTCAGGTTCATTTCTCTTTAATTTCTTATGTATGTCATGATGATTTTACTTTTATCACTTTCTTACACACACGGGTTGGTCTGAGATTAGCTCATGTTCCACTTCATTCATCTATCATTGTTCTTATTCATCTTCTCATATCACACTTATCTCAGGAGTTCTCTTCTTCTTATGTGAGTTTTATACCTTGAATCATTTTATTAGCACATATTTATCCGTCTTATACTTCATTATCTTCTAGAATTACAATTTCAAGAACTCCTCTTTATCTTATTTGTATTCAGATTTAGGTTTCATGGTGTTGTATCTTTCTCTTTAGTTACCAAAAATTTAGATTTTTGATGAGTTACATTGTGATTTTCACCTTTCTTTAGGGTAGGGTTAAGACGTTTTTACCATGATTTCTTATTCATTATGCTTTTTAGATTATTTCAAGACGGCTACTTGATCAGAATAACCAGAAAGATAGCAATATAAGAGTTCCACACATGCATTCATATTAGAATAAAAGTCTTACCGACTAGTCATCATTAAACACTAAAATTCAATAATATATATACTCCTCAAAGTAGAACTTGAACCTAAACCAATTATGTAGCCCCATGAGATATTAAGAGGATGGTTGGATCACCATATATAAGACCTAAGATGGTGGAAGGAGAATTGGGATTTCATATCATTTATGGTGACACTTCAATAAGTAAAAGTATTATGGTAGAATTAATTTTTTTTCTCTCGAAACATATTAGAAATATCATTATTATGATAATATTTGATTTCGGGGATGAAATCTCTTTGATGGGTGGTAATGTTGTTACATATTGAAAATTGATACTAAATATATTGTTTAGATTGCTTAATTCCCTACCTCTTGAAAATCTTTCTTCAATAATTGAATACGTAGCCAAGGCATCCAAGTTCTGAGATTAGACAGTATGCATCATGTTTATATGTCATGTTCCTTATTTAATCATCCTTCTAGTCCTAAGTCCTAGTGTAGTTTTAGACTCAATTAACCTAAAGATCTGATACCAACTTGTGAGAACCCGTTACGCTAAACGAGCTTACTCAAACCACAAAGAATGATAAAACACTAATTAACCACATAGCAGAAAAACAAGATAATTAAAACCACTTTAAACATTCCAAGAACATTTGCAAAGAAGCCCAACATTCTTCATATATTCATATGTTATGCCAAGTACCTTTTACAACTACTTCGTGGCCTTATCCACAACATATACATACAGAAGAACATTATCCACACATATCGCATGTACAAGCATCAGAATGACACCAAAACTCGATTTGGTTGAAAAATCATATACAAACGTTTCCGCCCGGACCTAAGAGTACATGGATGACTCTGGAACACATTAGACATCTAGACAACCTTCACGAAGGTCCATCACCCAAAGTTGCTCCTTGCTACCATAGTCTGCTACTCTTACTGCCGATCACCTGAAAAGATGTGGTGACCCATGAGGTGAGACCCATGTCCCAGCAAGAGATATAACTCTCAACAATGATTATTGATTATGACAAATAATTATATTAATTAAATTAAGAAAGTTAAGCAATTGAAACAAATAAAGCAGATTATATAACAAAGTAGAAATCCAAGATAAAAAAAATTATTGGGAATAGTTCTAATCCGAGTCATATTTGTAGTATTGAAAGATTAACATTATTCTCAGGAGATCAAACATAGTTAACATCATGGGCATGATTATCATCATAAGCCTAACTAGCATCATGAACATAGCTAATAGTATTAGCATGTCAGGCTAAGCATATCTACATCATAAGTAGATCTAACAACATAAGCACAATTATCTGCATATGCATCACTAGTAATATAAGCATATCTAACTACATAGGCATGGATAGAAACATGAGATAACTATTATCATAAAACATGACCAACAATAGCAGTATATCTAAGAACATAAGCATGACTACTGTTATTGCACTAAACTTCATCTATATATGAAAAGAGCAAACAAGGGTTATCATCCAAGTGTGAAGAATTGTGTATAACCCTAACAGATATACTACATGGTTGGATGGCATATTTTATTAAGCCCTGGGTAGAGTGAGGTATACCACTCAAACTCCAACTGACCACTGTTAAGTCAAAATTAGTTCTATACAAGATCTAGGAGTATTGGCATCCTAAGATCTCATCCACCCCAGTCAGGTAGGGTCTGTTGCAGTGACACAGAAGGTAAAGCTACAAAACAACCTACTCCACCCTTGGTATATAGGAAACAACACTAGTGAACAACCTAGTACACCCTTATAAAGGTCATAGTACTAGTGAAACCAAGATACGACTATAGCCATTCTTCTGCCGAGGTATGACATCAACCATACTCAAAACATATCACATATATTGAATCATATCATCTGAGATACAACCTCAACCATTCTCCTTCCAGGGTATGACCACAGCCATCCCTGTGAACATGCATATACTCAACAGTATACGACTCCAAACTTCCATTAGAGGAATACTCGTTTCACCATCCAACAAATTCTGACATTGGAATGGATCAACTGCACAAGGCACTACATTATTAGGGTTTCACTTGATTAATTATGTCAATTGGATGAATTAAGACTACATCAAACAAATGGACATACGAAACTCTAATTCATTTCTAACAAGCATTGATATGTAACAACTTCAGAAGATATAAAACATATGAGATCTACATCTCGTCATATCACCACATGATACTATATCATTGTCATTCATGAGACTATACTTGTCATCACACTATCACATGACACCAATCCATATCATATCATGAAGTGGATCACACCTCCATTAGGGCTCATCCATGCCCAAGGGTCATTAATACCATCACATGATATTCCCCTATAAGAACATCACTATCTTTCCATGCCTTACTAAAGGCTCAAAAAAACCATCACCATACCTGTAATACACATGTTTAGCATAACCTTACATTAAAGAGCTATGATGTTCATGTAACATCACATTAGGGTTAGGTTCAACAAGGTAGATCAAGTATGATTAACTATCATCACTTAGTTGGATTAGGTTTTGGTGTATCAAGAAAAGCCAGATTGCCATTACACATCATCTCATTATGCTGACCATAAGTTTACATTCATACGAGAGCAAAGGTAAGATTACAAGGTTAAGGGCATAACACCACTGATTCTACATCATCAAAACCAAACCATCATACCATGATCATCACCCCAAAACCATCAGATGTTGAGTAGGTAAAACCATCAATTTCACACAAGAAAGCACCTTGGACAAATCATCTAAAGAAACCATCAAGTTGTGACCTAGGAAGAGTTACCAGCGTAACCTAGTCAAGACATCATTTGATATCTCTAAGAGCACCATCGGTTGGAAACATAAGAAGCACCATAGTTTGCTGACTCAAAAGGATACCATCAGTTGTGACACCTAGGTCCATCGTTAGTTGTGGTGTCCAGGGTCACCATCGATTGTGGTATACATGACTACCATCGGATCATGAATTTGAGGCCTCCATTGGTTGACACCATCGAGTGTTGAACAAGTACCACCATCAGTTTATGATTTTGGGTCAAAGAGACCATCAAATCTTAGAGTCAGAACCTCCATTGGTTGATGGACCGATGGGGCCATCAAGTGTTGGACCCAGTGGAGCAATCACTTATCATCAAGAGGTGGTAAAACAAGTCAAAAACCATAGTGAAACCATAATTTGGTGGAAGGAAAGAAACCATCGATTGAAACCACAAAAAGAGCACTAAGATCATCATTTCTTGAGCACAAAAGAGTCCAAAACAGAACTTAAGACATGACCATCAGTTGGCATGGGTACGGAAACCAAAACCATCAAGAACAAGCCATCAGTTCTAGCAAAAAATCACACCATCAGTTGATAGAACAAGAAGGAAAATGACCCCAAAGACCTAAGTAAAACCCATCATTTAGAACCACTTGAGGAGAGCAGTAAGCCACCCACTTTGGAGGAACACAAACATTGGTTCTAAGCACTAAAAGAAGGCCCAAACAGCACCAAGGTACCCACCATCGATTGTCACAAGGACCCAACCATTGGATCATAAAACTAAGAAGAAAATAGTCCATAACACATAAGAGAAACCATTATTTATAAACCCCAAGAGTACCATCAGTTCATGGTTATACAAAGTCTAGAGATTCCTCTACCAAGGAAGGGTCGTACACAGGTTTTAGGGCACATACAAGAAGATAAACCACCAAAGAACTAACACCCAAGCTCAAAACCTAGGTAAAGATGTTATCTTTATGCTTAGAACTTTGTTTTAGAGCAAGAACATGTACATGAAAGCTAGTAGTAAGAAAACGTGAAGAAGGCTAAATAACTCATCACTAGGAAGAAGAAGCTCCAAACAACAAGGTATAACTTGAGAAAAAAAAGATAGAAACCCTAGCTTAAGCACTCTACTTGGCCAAGCTAGCTCCTTCTCCAAGAAAGGAAGCAAACCCAAGGTCAAGGAAGCAAAAAGAGGTGTTCTTTACGCTCTAGAGCATGCTCCCCCATGGAACACCATGGAAATGGCCAAGAAGAAGGAAGAAGGAGGTAGGAAATCCTAAAAAACAAAGGAAAGAAGGGATATATTACTTACTTAGGTCAAGAACAATCTTAGAAAGCTCCACAAGCTCAAGGAGAGGGTAGATCTGAACCCTAACCACACATGCAAGGAGATCGACCACCTTCTTATACCTTGGGAACCCTCTTCTCCACCTAGACAAGGAGGGATGAGATCTAGACAGTAAGGAGGAGAAAGGGAATTCAAAGGATTTGTTTGCATGTACGAGGGAAGGTATATAAAGATATGGGTGAGAGAGAAGATAAGGTTAAGATGTCCTACTAGGTTTGTCAAGTGTCCATGGACTAAAGCTTCACGTCCATGCAAAGAAGCAGCTCCATTGGTTGTAGGAGTTTGTAGGTCCATCAGATGATGGCTTCCCAGACCAACCATCGAGTTTCAAAGTATGATGACCATCAGTTTTGGAGCCCTAGGTTACAAGGGTGAAAACCATTGTTTGAGCACCTCTCTAGGTGAACCACCAACCCAAGGAGCCTCATTAGGGGAAACCATCGACCGTCTCACCTCAAGGGACCCCCAAGAAACCACCATCATATCCCATCCAGCTATGAGGACCATTGAGTTTGGCCTCCAAGGTAGCTCCTCTATGAGGGAAAAACCCTAACTTAACCCAAGAAAGGTATCTCCGCCAAACCAAGGTGTAACAAAGTGTTGTTGGTATGTATGCCCATAGAGCAAGTCATGTGATGATTGTAACGGGATACTTTGTAAATGATTTGAATAATAATAAAGGCAATTTCCTATCTATATGTTTTAACTATTTCTGAGATGATAGTGTAACATGATAGATGTCTAAAGAATTGTTTTACTCGATGACGTATGCTTTTGGGTTGAGGACCTAAACGATGAGATCATACAGTTGTTAAGAGTATACATTCTTGTTTAGTCCTTAGTCAGTTGTTATTGTGGAAATAACCATAGACATCAATAACACTAAAGACAAGATTGTGTGTTGGTTGATGACAAAATCTCATTAGTCATGATATAGTGATATCAAACCAAGCACATAGGTACTTGTTAGAGAACAAGTGTACCAGACAGACCCACCGTGAGAGTGACACATGGAATCATGATTTGGTAGTCACAGTCAGCTCTCACAGTGATGGTGGTGAATGTGATTCTTCGACCTAAAATCACTACACTCAACACATGTCATTGGGTACACATTGACATCATCAAACGCGGTCCTGAAACATGAGTTGTTATAAAGGTGATGATTAGGTGACTTTGACACATGGGGCTTTTGAGGGGTGAGTGATAGATATGGGATTTGTCCCTCCTAAGGGAGTTTAATGTCCATGGACACTTGATGAGTAGGATTGAGAAAGGCATGCACATGCATGTGTGAATCAATATGTGATATTGATGTCACACACATCTCACCCAGTCTGCTCTAAGATCAAGGAAATGGATGAACGTAGAAAGGATGACTGTACCATGCCTTGAGTTCATTTAGGACATTAGTGACAAAGGAATTATACATTCGCTGTAACACCATTCACAGATTGTAGGATTGAAAGTTGTTCTCCAACTTTCTATTTCACTTGGGTAGCACTGACGTGCGACTAGGCACCGCTCTTTGCTTGTGAAATCATAAGTGTTATGGACTTTCACTACCAACGTGAAATGGACCTATGGGGTCACACACATATGATTTAACCTGGAAGAGGAGTTTATCCACAAATGATGGTTAGATTGATTACTAAAGGAGTTTAGTAGTTCAATTAAACACTAAATCAATTGATAACTCAATATCATAGTGTTCGAGGTGTTGGACCAATTGATTAGAGTATCAGATTGATTGAAACTACAATTGACTGATTTTGCAAAAGTTTGCACCCCAACCGATCGGCTCAGGTTGGTGAACCGATCGGCTCAATTGGTGAGATGATTGACTCATGTATCAATGAGACGATCGGTTCAATTGTTGAACCAGTCAGCTCATCTGACCAACCGAGATCATTTTGCAAATACAATTTGTTTCACTTGTACAAATTCAATTTGAAGAAGGATTAATATTTGATTAATCAGAAACAAATATGAAAGTCAATTTGAGACCAGGACCACGAACCGATCGACTCAGAAGTGAACTGATCGGCTCATAAGTGAACCGATCGGCTCAGGTGTCCCAAACGATCAGTTCAGGTCTGAGCCGATCGGTTGAGGTCACCAAACAATCATTTTAGGGTTGAAACGATCGGTTCAGCTGGCGCAGTTGGTTGTTTTGTGAAAAATTTTGAATCCTTCTACTCCTGCTTTAATCCTGCATTGCCCAGGGTAGAGAACCTTGTCCCATGACCCTCCTATATATAGGGGTATTGGGGCTTCTCAAAGCACAACTTAGAACACCAGTTGCTCTGCAAAGTTGTCGTTCTCTCTAGTTGTGGTAACCGCGAGAGCCCGAGCAAGTGCTACCCGACAAGGGAGGCACAACAAGGGAAAGGCAACTGGTTGCAGGAGAGTGTGTTGGTGACTAGTACATTGATAGGAGGGTGCGACTCCTTTCGATTCCTTGTGGGACAAGGATATCGGAGTTTCAGGCAGTCTGTGCGGATGACTGCAGAGGTGGGAGACTTTTGCCGCTCGGAGGACAGCTGTTAATCCCGACAGTCCCAGTGAGACTAGGAGCTGCACAGACACCGTCCAAGACCGGAGGTGAAGACCGCACAAGCCGTGAGGTATTGTCGCTGAGCAAGCCTCGGGACAAGGTATGTCTCCACAAACCACCCTTCCTGATGTATAGATGTTGACGTGATTCCTTTATTCTGGGTTTGGGAGAAGAATTTTTTTGTTTCCGCTGCCTTCTCTGTCTCCCCTAAAACCCAACAGTGGTATCAGAGCCACATCAACTGCTTTATACTTTAGGATTATCGATGTGATCGATTTTAGTTTGTCGCCTTTATTTATTGCATATGATGCAAATAAAATTGGTTTTATGCATGTCCAATCCTAAATCCACAAATCTCTATATACATATATGATATGTAATATGAATGCACTCAATACGCGTCACCCTTAAACGAGTTTTGTGGTGGATGTATAGCGTGGTTATGGACAATAAACCCTATGTATGTGTGCTTGGTTGAATGTGGTTTCTTGCATCTCAGTTTGCACACTAATTCCCTATCTCCTATTCCTAATGTAACTCGAGATAACTCGAGATTTCTTTCCTACCTTTGCTCCCCCTGAATGTAACTCGGGGTTTCCTTACTCAAATGTATAATATGATAGATTTGTATTTGCTGTTATGTCAAAGAACGGCAGACATCTTGACGCGATCGAGGAGAGGCTGAACAGGGGAGACGACCATCCGTGCTCAATGTAGCCGAGAAGGTCTCCGTCGCCTCCTTGACCAGGCTCTCCACCCTCCTCGTCAGCAACCTCGTCGGGATCATCGTCCTCTTCCTCCTCTAGCGGGCCATCCACATCGCCTGAGGAAGGGACACCACAGGGATCGGCCAACTGAGCCCCAGCAGGACAGGCGAGCTCCCAATGCCTGGAAGAAATAACTCCCTCAGTCCCCCTGGACGAAGCCGAAGATGACTACGGAGACATCAGTGTCGGGGAGGACTCTTCTGATGAATCAGAGGGAGAGGGGGGGACGTTTGTGCCGCCAACGAAAGACACCCCCCTAGAGGAAGACGCTCGATGGGAGATGCATTCTCTGCATCGTCAGAGATACCTTCCTTTGAGATGGCCGACTTCGACAGAAGGGCCATCGGCTACCTGACGATCAGAGACCAGAAATTGCTGAATAAGGTCCTAAGGTTGCAGGAAGATGAAGAAGATGTCGTATGGAGCGACGACTACTTCTCAGTACGACGGGGAGCACTCTGAAGCATGTTCCGCTCGCCAGCCGTCGTTGGGAAAAAGCTGTTCAGGGTCCTTGAAGGTGCAATAATACAAAATATCAGCACAGGGATAGGTCGGAAGACAGTATACAACGCCACCCCGAACTTAGCAAGAAGGCTGATGTTGGGAGTACCAGACTCCATTGCGGTGGCCAACATGCTGCAGCACGTCGAAGAGTATAACACGAACCTCGTGTTGGCCCCGTACAAGCACCGCAACGTATTGTTCCTCTGCGTGGCAAACCTCAGGAACCACGACGTCCAGCTGTTTAGCTGCAGCAGCAATGAGGTGCCACGCTCCGGGCTTGTTTTCAGTCACCCGGAGGACAAAAATCTGAGGCTTCTACCGCTACGTCTTCTACGAGCTATCAAGCAAGGAGTCAAACGTCACAACAGTGTTTGGAACTTCTTTTCTATCTGAGACTTCCCCATCCAATACAAAGAGGGAAGCGGAAACAGCGCCCTTATCGTCTTGCACGCCATGGAGCTGCTCAACATATTTGGAAACATGAGGCACCTCCAGGGTCAAAACTTTTACCAACTCAGGAACATATACGCCCTGCTGCTAATCAAAGACGGGTGCTATTTCCGAGATGCAGGGGTACTTGAGAGGCTGCTGAACAGCGACCACGACGACGAATCTTCACAGCCCAGCAGCAATCCAGAGGAGGAGGCTGAGATGGAAAAAGACATGTACGGGGCAGGCAAGCAGTTAAAGATCATGCGGGAAGTGCATGGACTCGAAGACCCTGCTTCACCTGAAACATCAGAAGAACTGATCAACAATTTGGACTGCTTCTCGTGCGCTAAACTCACGCAGGAGCAGGTCAATGAAATTCTTCTGAAGTTAGCCGATTCTACCCCGATAGATGTCATCTACGAGGTAGGCAATGTCATAGTCCCGGTTGATGACTTAAGGGACATGGTAAAAGAAGGAGGATGCTTGGCTGTATCAGTGGCGGCCGCTTATATCCAAACACTACAACAAAGGTTCGAACACACATACATAGCTCATCCAATGCTGTTCAACGACATCTGCCTTGCCGATGAAACAGGAGCAAAGCAAGAATTTCTAGCAGAGTTGGAGAGCAGGGTTCCACGAACTATCTTCCTACCCATCCTACACTACAACCACTGGACGCTCCTGACGGTGTACACTCGCCAACGAGCATGAATCTTTTACAACAACTCGGACAGCAACAAAGACCATCTGATGCAGTGTACATCAACAACGTTGACCTCCCTCGAGCGCCTAGTATGAAAATACTACGAGGATGTGGTGGTGCTGATACAACCATTCCTAGACACAACAACATCCAAATGGCACGAGATTCAGTTCTGCCACCGCAGTCCACAACAGATTCCCTTATCCAATGACTGCAACATCCTCGTGTTGGAATGGATATCGAATGAAGCGACGCCTGACCATCTCCACTACATCGATTACCATAGCAAATGAGGAGAATATGTGTGGGAGCTTCTATCTGGCGCAGGCGCGCTCACCAGCTAACCCTCACTGGGTTAACATTACCCTACCTTATCCACTTCACAACTCTGGGACCGAGTGTGGAGTAAGTTTGGGGGGGTACCATGTACTAGTGAGGGAGGTACAAAAAATTCAAAAATTTTCAGACTCCACCTTTTTGTTCTTTTGTTCTTCTTCTATATCATGTGTACATATACATATGCATGCTCATACAAAAATTTTGAAATTTTTTGCCTATTTTGTCTCCCTACATATGTACAAAGTCACTATATAAGTAAAAACCTGATACGACTTCTTGCGAGTCGGTTTTCTATGTGCCCAAGGAGATGCAAATTTTGTTATGACTTTCTGACAATGCAACCTCAAACAACAAAAGACTACGACTTTCCACGCCAAAAAAATGTGAAATATAATCTTGCAACAGCTAAGAGACGTGTATGTAGAAGGAAAAAACTGCCCAAACAACAACAAAATTCCTCTTATTTTCCCTTACCCAACAAAAATCCCAAAAAGAGAGAATAACCTTATGAGAGTGAATAAAAGCATGAGAGTTGTTCCAAATGAAAAAGAAAAAAAATATATATACACACTTGTTTTCCAAAAGTACCCATCTTTAGGCATGGTAGATCCGGGACAGTGGTACGTAGGATGTGAAATCACTGCTCTAAAGCCAACTGGCTTGGACTGCAGGGACCACTTGCCTGTTAACGGACCCATACCTGGATGGACAGATGGGAAACAAGAAAAAACCCAAAAAGCCTTAAGCCTACCCAAACACACAACTTTCTTCACCCAAAAGCTGTTTGGTGTGAAAGCTAACTTCGAAATCATGCACCTAAGTCTCTCCGAAGCTATGGAGAAATTTGTTTATTAAATAAGGTAGGAGAAAATAAAGTCTGTTGTTCGTGACCGGGCCGTATTCTCAGAAAGACACCTCAATACTCGCTCTAACCCATGGTCTGAAAACTATACTAGTCAAGAAGAAGCATCACAAAATAAAGTTTAAATATTGATTTAGGACAATCAAAATGCTAAGTTTGGGGGAGTTGATAACACCAAATTTTGTGATATTTTTGACTGTTATTTCGTTATCAAAACTGCCCTTTTTAACTATTTTCCTCTATTTTTATATGTACTTTTGCAATAACAGGCCACGCTACGCTCTTAACCCAATATTTTCATCTTTTGTAGAGTTTTCCTCCATTTTTGACTCATTTATCATCGAAAAGGCCCGTCCCGGCCCATAAACGTGTTCTACCTGCATCGGCCTTTTTCCCCAGGAAGTCGACCGATACGCTCACTGCCCGATAGGGTAGCGCGATACACTGACGCGCGATACAAGGGTACCGCGCAAGAGGAAGCGGATGAGCGATACGCCTTTTTACCCGACAGGGAGCCGGACTCGCCACGACTGCTGTAGTGTGTCGCGCGATACAGGCCACCCACCGACAGATGCCACTCGTCGCGACGACCGACAGCCCGACAATCTTTGTGCCGGCAGATACGCGTATCGGGCGCCCCTGAAGACCATAATAAATGAGCTGATGAAGAACACGTAGCATCCGGAGCACCGTAACTTCCTCCAGCCGATGCCTATAAATAGCATCTATAGGACGCCAATGGGATGAGTCGGAACCCTGCGAGAGCTACCAGAGTAAAGAGCTTGGAGCTAGTGTATCGCGCCTCAGAGGTTGTGTCGGGCGATTCTAGGTGAGCACTTCCTCATCCCGAGAGGGAGGGAATGGTTCACTTAGGGCCGTCCTGGGCACCACTGCAGACCGATATCGACCAAAAAGGATACTCGATACAAGTGAACGATACTTAAGCGACACTCTAAGCCCGACACGATACCGAACCCCGATACGTATCTCCTGTCACGGCGTGTCGCCCGAGAGGGTGCCTCCTGATATGATCGTATCAGGCAAGGGCACCCCGCGCGATACGTCTACCCGTCATGAGTGTGTCGCCTGAGAGGGTGTGCCGCCCGACACGGGCGTATCGGGCGAGGCTCCTACCCGGTATCGGGCTGGAGAGTCGGCTACTGTCTGTCGACCTTCTAAATCAAGAAGGGACATTTATCTTTATTATTTCAGTCATTTACTGCCTTTATCTTATGCAATGTAATCAGACCCTTACATGTTTATGGAAATAGAAGAGTTTTAATTATCTGCTGCTTTATGTTTGGTACCTTTGTTGGATGATTGCTATGTTTAATATCTGAACTCTAGCTTGTACGCTTGGATCGCATTTCGATTAGCTACTGAATCATGTTTTCCCGTTGCAACAGCCTTGAGAGAGGTGTTTTGGCTCTAGTGTTTGGTCCGATACTGGAGTACGAGAGTGCCCAGGATCGGAGCTTCTTTAGTGATCTTTCCACTCTAACTTAAGTCCAGCAACCTCGAGAGGGGTGATGATGCTTGGTTAGAGGTACCCGCTTCGAGAGGAGGGGTACATGATGTTTCTGATGCCGCTTGTTTTACCAAAACTTTCTCCTTCGTTCCTTACTATAGCATTAGTTTTATCTCTATGTTTTCGTTGCACGAAAACCCCTAAAAACTGATAAATGCTTAAAACCTTAATTTTCCTCGTAGCTCCATTTGGAGATAGTTTTCTTTTTGTTTTATCAATCTTATCCTGTTGTTCCCTTGTGGAATTTATCATCTCTTTACCCCGACCGGAGTGTAACGTGTCGATTCCGTGTTCTCAACACTACCACCCTTGTCCCTGTGTTCGACCCCGTATATCTACTTCGACCTCGTAAGCAAAGTTGTGGGGGCCTAGAAGGTTTCGGGTTATAAATGTAAAAGTCCGACTACTTCAAATCCGCCTCCAATTTTAGGACGTGCGATTTAGGCCGGTCAGAGGGAGCGTATGAATGGGATCCCATATGCATCAACCATCAGATCCATCATGTACGCTATGTTGTGCACACACTCAGATGTCTCGTATGCCCTCAGCATGATGAGCAGGTACCAGTCAGATCTCGGGGATGCTCACTAGACAGCCGTAAAGAACATCCTCAAGTACTTGTGAAGGACTAAGGATCAGTTCCTTGTATACGGCGCTGAGGAAGAAATGGTTGTAAAGGGTTACACCGATGCAATCTTCCAAACCGATAAAGATGATTACAGATCGCAATCAGGATTTGTGTTTTGCCTAAATAATGGAGCTGTGAGCTGGAAGAGTTCTAAGCAACAAACAGTTGCCGATTCTACTACAGATGCCGAGTCTATTGTTGCTTCACATGCAGCAAAGGAGGCTGTGTGGATCAGGAAGTTTATCACTGAACTTGGTGTAGTTCTCAGTAGTTGTGATGCAATTGAGCTTTATTGTGACAATAATGGAGCTATTGCTCAAGCTAAGGAGCCCAGATACATCAGCGGCCCAAGCACATACTGCGGCGCTTCCATCTCATACGAGAGATCATACAACGAGGAGATGTGAATATTTGCAAAGTACCAACTGAAGACAACATAGCTGATCCACTGACTAAGGCCCTTTCTCAGCAGAAGCATGTTGGTCATGCTAGATCACAAGGACTGAGGTTCCTAGGTGACTGGCTCTAAGTGCAAGTGGAAGTCTTTTGGTATGTATGCCCATAGAGCAAGTCATGTGATGATTGTAATGGGATACTTTATAAATGATTTGAATAATAATAAAGGCAATTTCCAATCTATATGTTTTAACTATTTCTGAGATGATAGTGTAACATGATAGATGTCTAAAGAATTGTTTTACTCGATGACGTATGCTTTTGGGTTGAAGACCTAAACGATGAGATCATACATATGTTAAGAGTATACATTCTTGTTTAGTCCCTAGTCGGTTGTTATTATGGAAATAACCATAGACGTCAATAACACTAAAGACTAGATTGTGTGTTGGTTGATGACATAATCTCATTAGTCATGATATAGTGATATCAAATCAATCACATAGGTACTTGTTAGAGAACAAGTGTACCGGACAGACCCACCGTGAGAGTGACACATGGAACCATGATTTGGTAGTCACAGTCAGCTCTCACAGTGATGGTGGTGAATGTGATTCTTCAACTTGAAATCACTACACTCAACACATGTCGTTGGGTACACTTTGACATCATCAAACGCAGTCCTGAAACATGGGTTGTTATAAAGGTGATGATTGGGTGACTTTGACACATGGGGCTTTTGAGGGGTGAGTGATAGATATGAGATTTGTCTCTCCTAAGGGAGTTTAATGTCCATGGCCACTTGATGAGTAGGATTGAGACAGGCATGCGCATGCATGTGTGAATCAATATGTGATATTGATGTCACACACATCTCACCCAGTCTACTCTGAGATCAAGGAAATGGATGAACGTTGAAAGGATGACTGTACCATGCCTTGAGTTCATTCAAGACATTAGTGAGAAAGGAATTATACATTCACTGTAACACCATTCACGGATTGTAGGATTGAAAGTTGTTCTCCAACTTTCTATTTCACTTGGGTAGCACTGATGTGCGACTAGGCACCGCTCTTTGCTTGTGAATTCATAAGTGTTATGGACTTTCACTGTCAACATGAAATGGACATGTAGGGTCACACACATAGGATTTAACCTAGAAGAGGAGTTTATCCACAAATGATGTTTAGATTGATTACTAAAGGAGTTTAGTAGTTCAATTAAACACTAAATCAATTGATAGCTCAATATCATAGCGTTCAAGGTGTTGGACCAGTTGATTAGAGTATCAGATTGATTGAAACTGCAATTGACTGATTTTGTAAAAGTCTGCACCCCAACCGATCGGCTCATGTGATGAACCGATCGACTCAGGTTGGTGAACCGATCGGCTCAATTGGTGAGACGATCGACTCATGTATCAATGAGATGATCGACTCATGTATCAATGAGACGATCGGTTAAATTGTTGAACCGGTCGACTCATGTGACCAATCGATCAGATCGTTTTGCAAATACAATTTGTTTCACTTGTACAAATTCGATTTGAACAAGGATTAATATTTGATTAATCGGAAACAAATATGAAAGTCAATTTGAGTTGGACCAAGACCACGAACCGATCGGCTCAGAAGTGAACCGATTGGCTCAGAAGTGAACCGATCGACTCATGTGTCCCAAATGATCGGTTCAGGTCTGAGTCGATCGGTTGAGGTCACCAAACGATCATTTCAGGGTTGAAATGATCAGTTCAGCTGGCGCAGTTGGTTGTTTTGTGGAAAATTTCGAACCCTTCTACTCCTGATTTAATCCCGCATTGCCCGGGGTAGAGAACCATGTCCCATGACCCTCCTATATATAGGGGTATTGGGGGCTTCTCAAAGCACAACTCAGAACACCGGTTACTCTGCAAAGTTATCATTCTCTCTGGTTGTGGTAACTGATAGAGCCCGAGCAAGTGCTACCCGATAAGGGAGGCACAGCAAGGGAAAGACAACTGCAGTAAGGAAACTGGTTGCAGGAGAGTGTGTCTGTGACTAGTACACCGACAGGAGGGTGTGACTCCTTCTGATTCCTTGTGGGACAAGGAGATCGGAGTTTCAGGTAGTCCACATGGATGACTGTAGAGGCGGGAGACTTCTGTCGCTCGAAGGACAGTTGTCAATCCCGACGGTCCCGGTGAGACCAGGAGCTGCACATACACTGTCCAAGACCGGAGGTGAAGACCGCGCAAGCCACGAGGTATTGTCGCCAAGTAAGCCTCGGGACAAAGTATGCCTCCACAAACCATCCTTCCTACTGTATAGATGTTGACGTGATTCTTTTATTCTGGATTTGGGAGAAGAAATTTTTTGTTTCCACTGCATTCTCTGTCTCCCCTAAAACCCAATAGGTGCCTCATTGAACAAAAAGCTCAATAAAAATAAGAAAAAAATATAAGGTACCAAAATCATGTTACAAATTGTAATAAAAACTTCAGATATGGGTAAATTACAGAAAAGCCCAAAAAATGCATATAATTTCATAACTTGCACAAACTGTGTTCAAACTGAACCAAACTTGAATCTTAAGCCTGTCACATTATATCAAAGCACTTATTAGGGTTAGATTAAGGTTTTAAGAACTTTATTATGATAGGAAAGCATGTTCAACCAAAAAGCAAGGTCAGCAGCCTTACAGAGTGTGTCGTGACCGTTGGATACAAGCTCGAATCTAAGGCTGGCAGTCTAAAGGCCCAAAAAGAAAGAACATAAAATTAGGCCTTGTGATTGGATGAGCAAGACAAGGGTGGATTGCCAAGAGAAATTGACAAGGGAGTTGTATGGGCTGAGTGCACACACCCAAGCTCGGCCCCAATAAGACCGACTAAGACTTAAATAAGAGATCAAATGCTATTAAATAGGGTTTTCACATTGGACTTTCAAACAAGCATAACTTTTTCATCTTAACTCAGAATTGAGTGAAATTAGATGCATTGGAAACGTGATATTGTCAAACATGAATACAAGAAAAGAATATATTTACACAAAGATATGATCAAAATTCAATGGGAATATGATGATGTGCTACATGAAGGTAAATTTTATTTTTTTTATCAACTTGAGCATCATCATACTGATACATGTATACTAGATGGACTACTTGTGCATCAAAACTCATTCAAACATGAAATTAGAGGTGAGGAAAAGAGTGAGGTTCAATTTGAAAATTACATAAAAGGGGTGAAGTTCCAGGTTATCACAACAATGATAGCCATTACCAAAAAAGACTAATACATAAAAACTAATATAAGAAATCAATGAGACAAAGTGAGTTTCTTTGGTGTGAAAATATCATTCTCATTGCGCCCATATTCCTCCTTGTTCTGAAGGTTTTGAGGCATTATCACCAAAGGAAGATGATGAACTATTGACAAAAACATATAATTCACCTTTTGTTTCTCAATCTATTACTACTCCTTTCAAGTTTCTATAAGATCTTTGTGTTGTACTAATAAACTTCTTCAACTTTGTTCCTTATTCAATCAAGTCTACATATAAGATCCACACCTCCATTGTGGAAGGTGTCCATTTTTATAAGTTCATAGATGTTGTTATCTAGAGAAGATGTATGCTCATGAGAATTTTTTTTTGTACAAGGTGTCTGTATACATGTTAATCACTTGTAAATAGGGTGGCAGTACCACTCATTGATAGTACACACATACATGAAAAAAAACATGTTAATTTTTTTTTAGAAGAACCAGGTAGCGGATGTAGTGCCTCTACCAAATTATTATAATGGTTTTGTTGTTCAATTTTTTGTCTCTTGTTTTATTACTCACTCACATATCTACTAAATGATTTTATGAGTACACATTTGAAAGAGTATCCACCCCTTGTCTAGGATATTTGATCCAACTGATACTATCAAATATCTCACATGTATATTAATTTTCATAAGATATAATCAGACCAAAAATATTGCAAATTCTAAGTCAAAGTCTACCACTTAAACAAAAATTCTACCATTCTTGTGAATCCCCTCCATCCAAATGAAAAACAAATCTAATAGTCCTAAAGCTGAGCAAAACTAAATACATGGACCCCAAAACTAAAATATTCTTACAAAAACATAAATTTTAACATAAATAGAAGCAAGAAAGAAAACCACAATAAAACTAATGTTAGATTTAACTCATAACTATATGTTATTAATTCTTTTTCATATAAAGTAAATAAAGGTAATCTAATAAATAAATCTCTTAATGGAAATAATAAGAAGATACTCACATGTATAGAATAGTGTTTATTCATAATAGAATCATAACTCGACAATAATGAAATCAAGTAACCCATCATTGGATTCTTTACTTATTTCATCATCTTTTATTTTTCCCTTAACCACTTGCCTCATAGCTTACCAAGGAGAAGTCATCAATTCTGATTATTGAGACAATAAACAATTTTTATTATCTTAGGGTTTATCATATCACCTTTGATATCTACAACATAGTTTCTTCCACCACATGCTTTCCTAAATAGGATAAGGTAGGAAAATCAGACCTCTCTTTCTACATGTCTTCATCTTGTATATACAATTCATGTACAAACAACATTACTAAACATACCAAATTTCAACATTTATCACAACAATACATTATTTGTGGTATATTTCTTTTTTACATAGACTTTAACATTAGTGGATTAGGTTCACAATCACACCAAGTGTCTAGAACCTAAACTATAGTGGTCCAGTCTTTAAGGTTTAGAATGATAGTTTATAACTCTATCACGTAACCCTCAATATACTACATGAAAATCCATTTAAGTTTCTACAATATGGACCTCAAGGGAAATGAAAAATGTCTAGGGAACTTAACTAGATGAAATCCTTCCTGTAAAACTAGATAAACTTGTCATATCACTATTAGCTCAATCTTCTTAAGCATCTTAAGTGGTAAAAAACTGTTATTTATTACGCATGTAGCCTTAAATAGAACAAAATATATCATATAAGGGTTTAATGAGAAATGCAACAACTTTCCATCATCTGAACACCATATTAAACTATATATACATCATCACATGATTTTCCTTCTCATTTTCATGTTTTGTCAATTGACAACACTAGGTCATTCAACCAAATCATATTATTATTCTTAAGTATTTATGCTAAATAGAATTTCCTTTATATTTATATGTATGCATGTCATGCTAATACTGTGATTCACATTTCTCATATTTTTATGCATATATAACTTATCATCAACTAGTTATGATTATATTAGTTCTACATTGATCTCAATATAAGAATCTGCTATTATTTCTTATTATGCCGTAACTAGAGTTATTATCCAAAAGATGACTCTTTTCATTTAACTTTCTTTATTTTGTAGGTAATATCAACATGTCACCAATCTAATCACTCCATCGTTATATCATGTTATACTCTTGTGAAATTTTTCTATGTTTTTTTATATTATCTCATTTAATATGTTAAACCATATTCAAGAAATCACTTTCATTAGTTCATCATTTAAGGATATTATTTTCATACACTCAAAACCTCAGAGATTACAGTTGGGTTCTTAGTTTCATCCATTTACTCTCTTAGCTTAGTCATCATGTATGGTATATTATTCATTCACAACCCGCATATCTTGTTTACTATTATATCCAAGATTATTCCTTCTCGTACCACATAGCACACAATGTTACTTTCATTCAAATTCCTTCTTGACCTAAACTTAGTTGTATTCCCTTCAAGTCAGTGCAAATATATTATCTTTTTATAAAGAATAATAAGTACTTATTTATGGTCATTTATATATTTAATAATTTATTGTTCCAAACAAATTGACCTTTTCCGTTTCTTTTTTACTCTAGGTAGTCATATTCGATAGTATTTATAAAGAATAGTAAATTTTTGTTTAGGATAATTTTATATATTTAACCATTATCTATTACAATTCAATCAACATCTCCCATTTCATCTTATACCTTTAGGACATCATATTCTACACTATTATCTTTAATGGTATTTGATTAACTAAGTGTAGAATCTTCATTCATAGTAAGAATATCTAATTTAAGAGGTGGTACATATTTAGTTACTTGTAGTTAAATCACAAAAAAAATTCTCATTTTACTCATTTCTATGTGATATATAACAGAACACTTACATAGGTGTGCACTTTTCCAATAAACTTCAATAATCACAAAATACTTATCATGATTAGGATATCATATTTAGACATCTTACCTTCAAATTTAGTAACAAATATTGACTAGAAATACATATTTCCACTTACATGATCTTGTTCATACTAGGTTTTTGTTACATATTTTCATCTCAATAGTGGATTCTAGGATTTTTATACAATTAGCTTCATTCCTTACATTCTCATCATAAACACCATCAAAAAGTCTCTATTATCCAGTAAATTCATTGTAGTGAATTGAAACATAATAAGTTTCATTTATAATATTTAGAATCATAGATCCCATTACAAATATGCAATCCATTAATTGCAAGTAAAATGACATTTCATTTGTTCATCTAAGTTGATTTCCTCTATATTAAATCTAAAAATAGTATTCCATTCAAACCTCCAAATCAATTCTCACAATGCAAACATGTATAGATTCATAAAGTATCTAGTAAAATAATGCAATGCAAATACATAATTCCACCCAAATATATCGAAAAAATATCCTAATCTACAACATGGTTTCCCAAAGAGTCTAAGGTAGGGCACTCAACCTATCTATGAACATCTCCTTCTCTTGGGTACACGAGCTATGTACAAAGAATAGTATATCATATATTACAAATATGAATAGATTGTACATCATAGAAAACATTTCCTCAACATCCTTTCATATTTTGGCATAGACTATGACCTGTATGATTTGTAATCAGGACCAAACTAAGAGGCACATCCCTAAATCCTAGCGGTATAAGAATTATGATCTATAGACACACTCTAGAAATCATTCTCACAATCCTTAGACTACTAATAGGAAAATTGTTTCTCTTTCCTATCAGGACTTGAGGGAAACTCATGGTCTTCAGAGCATATAACTATATGAAATCCTCATATCGCTTGTCATTTAAGGATTAGAAACCATATTAATAATCATTTTGTATCCTTAGGCAATTAGAGAAACTTGTATAAGATTAGGATTTAACTAGAAATGCAGTAATTATTCATCATCCGAGTCAATATTTTAACCTACATATGCCCATACATGTATATTTTCTTTTCCATCAAACATCATGTCATATGATCACTATCTCTATAACATCTCCATAAACAAAAAATATAATTTATATTATTTATGCAAAACACGATATCAAATATATTCATCATCATAAATGACATTCCAATCTCATAGTTCACATATCTCTTCATCTAACCCACTTAATGCCTATCATCAAATTCCATAATAACATGAAATTAATATTATTATTGTCATAGACATCACTTATATACGTCATCATGTCTCAATTAAGATTATTATACAAGACATGACTCATTTATTTTGAATTCCTTGATTACACATTAGCAATTTTAACAACTCAGATGTTATCACATTATTATATGCTTGCAATATACATTCGATTTCTTTGAATCTCATCTCATTTAGTATTGTTAATACATTTTGAGTTTGTCATATTCGTTAGTTCAACATTCAAGGATATCATTCCTTGTTTTTATAGATTCAACATGTTATTATTAATTAGAATTGGATTCTTAGTTTCATCTGTTTACTCTCTTATCTTATTCATCATGTTTGATGCATTAATCATTTATTTCCTTCATCTCTTGTTTATTATTATTTTCTCAAGATTGTTATTTCTCATTTCATTTAATTCACAACATTAATTTCCAATTAAGCACCTTTTCAACTTAAGTTAGTTGTATTGCTTTCAAGATAGAATAAATCCATCATATTTGTATAAATCAAACCAAATATTTAGTTTATCTCATTTCTATTATATGTAATCATTCTTTGCCATTTCCGATTCAGTTATAGTTTCCAATTTTGACTTTTATCTTTAGGTTCTCAAATTTTGAAGTCTATGACTCAATGGCATTGAAGTAATAAGTACACAATCTTCCATTTTTGGTAAAAGCAATAATGCAAGAGGACTATATATTCATACACCATATCAATTATTTTCATTTAACTCATTGTTGTGTGATTTATAAGAAAGGACTAAAAACCATGTCAGAGTTTCCAATATCATAAAAAATACACAATAAAAGGTACTCGAGTTATGATCCTTAACAAGAAAAATTACCTTCCAATCATAATTATATATGTTTATTTCCATTTACATGATATTAAAAACATTTAGGGATATATATAAAAATTGATTAGAGGGATATTACGTAATAATATTAGTTAACTAGATTCTTATCATGACCAAAAACTCTTCCCTATTCAATTTGAAAAAATATAGTATCATTCTAAATTCTTATAAAATATAGGTCCCACTACAAACTTGATGACACCCCCATTTCTACACAGCTGAAATTATGATTATGTTCATAATCTTCCTAGTGATAGAGCTCATTTCATTTTCTCATATTTCTCACCTATTTGACCCTTCATTTTCACCCATTTGCCACAATTTGAGGATTTCTATACAAATAGTATTCTTCCAGGATTTAAGTCCAATTTGCTTCTTATTATATTTTTTACAAGTCTTTTCCCATAAATTGTCCAATTGGGTTATCCTAAATATATTATTTTTTTTGAATCCATTGGATATTAAATTGGCTTTCGCCTCATAAAATCTATATCTTTTTATAATAAGGAAGGCCAATATCAAATCAATATCATTTTATCTTTCCTTTATTATTAGACTGATTTTTATTCCATATACGACTCATTCATGTGTTTCAACCAATTATATCTAGATTTTATCCAAAACGTTCATGAAATATCTAGATAATTAGATTAAAGAAAATAGGCATTTTCTTGCCTGAGGACACTCAACAGATCATAACCATCCTTCGCCTGCATGTGGCGGATCAGTGTGATATGCACAATTGTCCACTGCAACACATTGGTGCAATACGTCACCTCTCCATGATATTCCATCACTAACCCCTGAATCCTAACCCTATTCATAAAAACCCATACCCATCGTATTCCATGTTCTTTTATGAGTCTCCAAAACCTGGAAAATCAACTACCCCTCTCTTTTTCTATGTCTTGCTCGTGATTGAGGATACGACTATTTTCAGAATGACATTAGGTTGAGTATCAATAATCTTAATTGCCTAATTGTTTCATCTCAACTGCTTAATTGCTGACCTCAACCTCTTACATATACTACAACTGTTCATATCTATCTTCTTTCCTATGATGCGATCCAATTTAAACTACTTGATTTGATTTCATATACAATCAAAATTTTCTTCTGACCTAAAGTGTTTCATATCATCCCCTCTTTTTACTATGCATTAGTCCTATTTGTCGAAGAAGGATCTCTAATGTGGGAGATCCTGAGAAGACTACAACTCAACACTTAAAATAAGGATCTTTAGGGCTTTATGGGAAAATTGTCTCCAACCCAAAAGATCTGCAAATAAAAAACCTCTTTTATCTCTTTTGATTGTTTTCTTTTCTTTAATCCTATCTGAAACCATATCGGCTCATGATCACAAAAAAAGGATTCAATATTTATATATAGGGCAAGATAGAGGAACTTACCCACTCATAGCAAGATTGGTGAATCCAGTTTTTGACCACACTTTCCATCTTTTTCCTTATCAACCCTAGGGAGGAGTCAAAGATTGGGTTTTTACATTTTACTACTAACTTAAAATGTTGTCTTATTTTTCCATGTTTTATGAAAAAAGTAAAGGTGATGGTTCCATTGATGATGGATCTGAGCCTTATCATTTTTGTCATTTTTATTCTATTTTAGATTCCTATGAATTGGCTTCCTCGGAGGATTTTTTATTTGGGTAGAATATATTGACGACCTTGTTGGAGATAGCCACACGACCTGCTTTGATTTTTCATTTTCTTCCTTTTTCTCAATGTATTTGCTCGATTCATGTTTTGTTTTCTTTGTATTTGCTCCTTTTATCTATTTGATGTTTGTCATAAGCATCTGTAATCAGAAACATGACAGTGGATCCCAAGATTATGTGGGACACAGGTCGTGGAACCCAACGTTCCATCGACACTTGGATCCATATATAGTCCCACTATGATTTTCTCTGTCAAAACCAATATTTTTTTTAGGTTTTTTTCCATTTTGATTTATCTTTTTTCTTTAGGCCTTGCCTCCGCTTTCTTTAACGATTTTGGGACCACTTCCCATGCATGGTTTTGAGTATGCTTACCTTTTAGGGTTTCACATTTTCTTCCCTTATTTGATTTTTTTCTCATCTCTTTTTTTTATAAGAATTGAGAAAATAGGAAAATGTAAGAGGTATCTTCCATTATGATCAACATTATTTCCCATTAATTATATCTATTCTTGTGTGGTTGATGCATTTTGGGGAAAGAGATTGATTGACTGCATGGGAGTTTCCCGTTCACTTTCATCTTTTTTCTTTATTTATCATGGGCTTACCTCTGAAAAAGTAAAACATGGCACCCACAGTTATGCACACCTACAAATATATGCATCCATAGAGTGGGTTCTAACACTCACGTGCGATCCCTGGATGAGGAGTTGGGGTGTTAGTAAAGGTATTGATGTATGTTGGGCGTCCAAAGGCCTTAAGGTCACCTCTCCTAGCACTCACGAGTGATTAAGTCCATCGTAGTCATGAGATATATCAAAAATAGTAGACATATCAGATGAATCCAATTTTTCCCACAATGAGTGTCATCATTCCATTGAGAATCTAATGGCCAACCCCTCCTATAGAGGTCATGCTCTAGTCAGGACATAAGTCAGATCCAACTCATGGGCTAAAAGGGTGGGTTTGAATTTTCATATAAAGTGCCTCACATACTCGGTATATTTCACATGATGCTAAGGTTGTTGGCCTTTAATTATTTTTTAAGATTGATGCTTGTTGTATACTTTAGGATTACAATCTTGTCATACAGATTGTTCATGCGCTATTGAAAACCTTCATATTTCAAGATCAATTTTTTTTAAATCACTCTTTTGAAATTTGAACAATCTTTCCCAAATCAAGCCAAAATTATTTTTCAAAGATCACTATCTTTTGAAAAATCAACCATCTTTTGAAATTTAAAAATATTTTCCAAATAATTAAAAATCTTCCAAAGTTTAACCATTTTTTAAGGTTTAACCATTGTTTGCAAAATTCAACATTCTTTTTCCAAAATTAGCTAAGAACCTTTTTTTAAAGTGAACAATCTTTTGAAAGTGAAACAACATTTCAAAAGTGAAATAACATTTGAAAGTGAAGAGGTCTTCGAAATACCCTTCTCAAAAAATTAACAACCTTTGCAAAATGAAATAATTTTTCAAGGAACAATTAGTTTTCAAAACAAAGCAATCTTTTCTCTTAAACATATTTTCAAGATTCACTTCTCCCAAATACATAAATCTTTTCAAAGTGGATAATCTCCTACAAGTGGAATGTAACCTCCCATGCATATACTACCCGATACTTTTGCCTACCTTATACCGATAGGTTTTCTAAATTTCCTCATATCGTCTCACCCATTTCTAAACCTATACCCTTCGTTAATCTACCATAATTTGCCCTTACACCTTGTCTTGCCTTGAGTATATGACTTGACTTCTTCTTGGTGGCCTACTTTGTGCTGGATGGTTGGCGAAATCAACATCAAAGCACCAGATGATCATCCTAACATCTTTTGATTCAATCTTTGCCAAAAGGCTACCCAATTGCAGTCTACCGTTCTGAGCCACGACTCTTTTGAACCTTGGACATCTTCCAAAAGGTTGCTAAAATTTGGTCTGAACTGAATTTCAAACAATGTTTTTCCTTTTATCACGGACAGGCCAAAAGGTATCCCAAATATTATAAACCTTTTGTGAATACCTTCTTCTGATCTCTAGCTTAACATCAAAAGGCTGCCCAATTTTCTGTACAAGTAGTGTGCCTTCACAAGTAGATCACATCCAACTCTTGCTTTGTCTAGGAATTACTTTCTGATTTAGATTCTCATCTACTTCTTTGAAGGATCTCATGACTTATCTCAATTTTCTTCAAGCAAGGCTTCACAATTTTGTTGTAAGGGTGCTCATTATCTATCTTAAACTTAACTTGCCAAATCAATCATGTACAAAACGAGTGTCCTACACGTTGCACCATGCATCAAGATGGATGGATTTTCTAATGCAATTACGATGTCATCTCTTAGCACATGTCCTACCCATGTCTTTCAAGGAACAGTATTGGATTATGACCTAAAACTAGACCACTACATCCCTTAACACAAGGTCTGCCTATATTTATTCTTTCATATATATGGTCCCATATCATGATCTAAAACTAGATCAACATACCCCTTTTTTATTGTAAGAATTTCTCTCATAAAACATCACATGTGGAGAGAGGAACCTCATGCACCAATATATAGATCGATATATAGCCATAAGTAGTTTACCTGTCAATGGATACCCCTTTTTTCTTGTGAGCATTTTTCTCATAAAATCTCACAGGGGGAGAGAAAGTTCACACACCAATATGCAAATGGATTTCTAGTCACAACCTCTGGTCTTGAGTAGGTCAACTTGTTGCTAGGTACCCCATTGTTCTTGTAAACATGTCTCTCATAAAATCCTACGGGGGGAGAGAGAAAGCTCATACATATCCAACCACCACCTCTAGCCACAAATATGTCACCTTGTCCCTAGGTACCCCTACTTTCTTGTGTTTTCTCTCATTAATATCTCATAGGGGAGGGATAAAACTCACATATCGACATACATATAGATATCCATCCAAAACCTTTGACCCTGAGTAGGTTAGCTTGTCTCTGGATACTCTTTTTTATGAGTATATATCTCATAAAGCCCCCTTAGGAGCATCACACTCCGGTAGCCACGTAAGGAATCTTGTTATCCTACACCACCATCTATCAGTAAACTCTTTTGATCCACCTGCTCATGGTCTTGATAGGTACATATGATGTCAGGTTTGAGAAACACATCTATCTCACACAGTCCATAGATTTATCCAAATCCAATCATGAAGCTCCTTTGTAGGTATCTATCAATTAGGAAGAAACATGGAAGATCACATAGTATCCTTTTAGACTCTCCTACATGAAGGGGATGTATGTTTCCTCTTCATATGGCATGTGTGCGAAGGAACATATCTCAAAGCACAAATTATTCTCATGTTACGTAAAAAATCTTAGACCTGAATTTCATGACATCACCTGAGTCAACAAGAGTTTGTACTTCACTTGGTCCTATAAACGCTCAACAGAGATGACTTGGACAAGATATGAGGATTGAAAACTTAAGGAAGACGTCAAGATATATGTCTAAACAACAAATAGAACATGCCAATTGGGAGGAGAAAAGCCCACAGATCCAACACATGTTCTTGAAGATTCCACCTCCCAAGAAATCTTGCCACAAAGTTTCCAGAGAAGTCAGTAAAATCACTTTTATGCACCCATATGATGTGAATTATATGGATAGACTGCACCATCTAAGATTCACAGGATAATGGCTCATTATGCTAGCTCAGTGACACTCATTTCTATATAGTGACACTCATTTCTATATAGGCTGCGAAATCCCTATCTACACCAAACCAAAACTTTCCTTTTGGATGGTATCAATATCTACCACATAGGTATGTTGGGGCAATCCAATGTTTCTGAGACAACAATGTCTCTTCCAATTTTGGATGGCAAAGCTAAGGAGGAGAAGAAGGAAGAAAGGTTGAGGTCACTGGTGAAAATCTTAAAGTTGTAGAGAATGCAATGCTTCCATAAATGTTCATGCACAATACATGAACAATAGGGTATCATTTCCCAAGTTGCATTCATTCTATCCACCACCGCCGTCTTGATACAATCTATACATATGAGGACCATATAGGATCCCACCACAGGTGGAAGTTGTGCTGCCAAAAACAACCAAACCTCTATTGGTACCTGTGGCAACAACCAACAAAGAATATTCTATCCCATAGCCCATCATCGTATATCTCCTCATGCTAGAGATTCTATATCAAACAGTTGGAAGGAAAAGAGGACAATAGAAAGACCTTTAGTGATTTTTATCACTTCCTAGATGAAAAGTTACCTCATAGAATTACCATGCTAAAGTTCCAAAAGTACTCTGGGCAGGGAGACCATCTAGCACATATCAAGTCATATTTTTCAAACATGGAGGAGGTATAAGATGCTCCTCTTCTTTACATGAACCCTAACATGACCATGGTATAAGCAGCAAGACTTGACATCGATCACCACTAGGTCTTGTTTGGCTAAAAAAATTCACTGATCAATACACCTAGAATATAGACCAGGTACCAACCAAAGAGGACCTTGAAGCACTATGATAGAGGCGTAGGAGAGTTTATTTGAGTTTTTTGAGCGATGGAGAGAGTTGGCCACCCAATTAGAGTTCAAGCCTACAAACAAAGAATTCCTTGTCATGGTGATAAGGGTAGCTTCACCTACTTTTGCATCCTTTCTATCCTTACAGATGCAAAACACATTCTAAGAACTGATTCAAGCAGGGGTCTAGATTGAGAACTCCATCAATGGAGAGGGCTATCAAACATAGGTATCACCTTGAACCTCAATCCACATCCACAGTAACCAACCATAAGTCAAAATGGAAGGAGACTAAGGCGGTTGATTTAATTATAGGTGTGTTAATTCTAGGTAGAAACAACAAGCGACATCAACCAACCGTATAGATAGCTCAAGCTCAAGCTCAAGCGCAACCACGTTAGTCTACCGATGCCACTTTGGCACGATAACAACGACAAGTTTAAATGGTGTTGCCCAACACCCAATGCTTCCAACCCCAATATGTACCACATATATATCAATTCCAACTGAATATGTTCTACAAGTACGCACCAACACCATTTCATCCACCAATATAACACCCCGCTGCAAGAAATAACATGCTTCACGAAACCTATTGTCGCAAGCAGAAGTGTCAGCAACAACTCATATGAGAGAAGAGCCTTCTAAGCCAAAAAGAAAGTTCACACCTTTAGGAGCTCTCTCAGATCCATTCTCCCCAGCGTACAATATCTGAAAAAATGTCATGCCATAAGGGAACCAACATATACTTTACCTACGAATTACAATGCTAATTTTTGTTGTGACTATCACCGACCCAAGGGGTACAAGATAGATGTCTTCCTCACACTCAGTGCGCTTTGCAAGACCTAATCAAATTGGAGAAGTCAATATGTCCACTCTGAAGAAACACCGTCTTTATTCAATGTTGTGACCTCCATATTATCATCTAAAGATCTAGTTCCTAGGCCAATTTCCCCCTTGAAGCAAACTCTCAAAGACTATGGCATAACTGCTCATGTCATCGCTACCATCCAAGAGAAGAAACCAATGATCCCCATAAGATCTTGCAAGACATTCAACATACAACATGCATGTATAGGACAAAACGTCCGACTAGTTTGAGTTCCAAAAGCACTCATTCCAAAAATGTCTAGTCAATCGTTGTGCCTCTGCCTACCGTGGTCACTATAGTGATACCTATTATAGTGATTGAACAGGACAAAGAACGAGAATAACCTAAGACAACAACAGTGCAAGTAGTGAATCTAGCTACCTCAGTAGAGGCCCATTCACCCCTTGATAAGGGGAAAGCAAAAGTAAGTATGCGCAAAGGAGTTCCTATTGCATCCCTGAAGAGAAGATAGGTAAAATTCTTATTCTTATAATCAACACCAAGAAAGTACATCCTACCCCTAAACTCTGTGAAGAGACCAATCCAGAATGGTCAGAGATAATTCAGTTCCTTGATGAGCCTAAAGGAGAAGTTTCACTAGATGAGGTGATGCAGAGTTCCACCAAACACATGGAGTCCTAATTAAGTCCCTCAATGGATACTAAGTCTGCAAATATATGAGACAAGAAGCGCTTGTAAATAAAATTGGGATAATTGTGACTTTGCATCCAATCTCCTTTTACAAGAAGAGATACATGAGAGAAGGAAACATACTAGGCCCCTATCAATCACTACCATCTATAGAGGTCTTAAGGTTCCTTCTTGCTTTATTGACAACATGGAATGTCTCAATGTATGTCCCCTTGAGATGCTTATCAATTTAAGGAGGGATCCCTAGGACCTACTAGCGATGATCAAGAAAGCAACATCCTTCGATGGCGCACTGAAAGACACACTAGGGAGGATTTCCCTTGAGTTTCATATCAGACCACAAAATTTCTCAATTTTATTCGTAATCATGGAGAGAGTCCTTCCTTCAACCTTATTTTAAACAAGCCATGGATTCACCAGACAAGTGGTCCCTTCCTCACCGTATCAAAAACTCAAGTACCAATTGGGCATGTCATTGCCACAGTCCATGTTGATAGTTCAAGCGCCACCATAGCCCGCATAGAAGATGACCTCCATCTTAGGTTTGAGATGATACATGTTTAGGACAACAAATATGTGTCACCTCGAAGAAGATGACCAATCCATCTCCTATATGACCCTATGAATTTGCTCAGTGATTATGAGAAAGGCACATTCACCCAAATCAAGGCCTAGGGTCTAGACATCAAGGGTGTAGATAAATTATGCAGATTCTACCAAGGAAAAAGGATTGGGCCAAATATCATATGGCCCAACTTATGCTCTCCCCTGAATCGCCAAGTGGACACCTTACTAGAGGCCGAACTCACTGTGAACCACTTCAAGTAATTTGACCAAGAGAGGTTACCTCAATTACCCACTACCTTCCTGCAACCTGAGCAAGGAGGCTCGATGAGTTCATCTCTGTGAAGAGCGTCATCTCAGGGTGTTGTACCGATGAAACCTAGGCCCTAAGTGCAAGGCTCCACATCCCTACTTTCCTCGTATCGTCACCACAATAGCAGATAGCTCAAACACTGCCAAATCCATTGTTTCTATGATGATAGCATACCCTGTAGAAGAGGTTGAAGAAGACAATTTGGATGACAACCCCTATATTTCTGCCAACATTGGGGAGATTTTTCTCATTAGTGAAGATACCCAAGGCGTCTTGAACCACCCATATCAATAAAAAATCCCAAGACATGATCATCCCTCTAATGAGGAAGCGTGTACTTTCATGATCACCCCTATAGAAAACCATCTAAGCTCAAAACACCCACGCGAAGGGAGAACAAAGGAAGACAATGGGGGTCCTTTTGATGATCAAGCCAACAAAGTCACGAATGACTACATGGAGGAGGTCACGAGTCTCACACCTGAAGAAATTGATGCATAGTTGGATCTAGCCAACTTCATTGCAAAAATGCTTGTCCCTAACTGACCATACACAAAATAACTCTAAGAAGTGGAGTGATGAAGACATGGAGGAAGACTATCGTATCCTATGGCATTTACAACGACGTTGATGAAATGTTTGAAGGATGTGGGATCTATGTCATATTTGAAGAAAAATCTATAGAAGAATTGTAAACACTCATCTGCCTCATGTAAAATGCAGATGATGTTTAGAACTAGTGTGTGGAGGATTGTAATGTCTTAAAGCAAAGCCCACTCTTCACCTAAAAAATCTCATTAGAGGAACAACACATCAATGATGTAGTGATCCCAGAGTGCTTATTTAGACACACACCATAACATCTCCACTTTCCAGCACAAAATCTCAGAAAATTACAAAATCTAGACAATCTAGAAAGAGTAGAAGACACCCTGGCTCTGGAGGAGTTTGTTGATTACTTGATCAAAGTAGCATAGATTTACAATGATGATGATGCACAGTTCAAAGACATCTCGGTCCTTCTCCAGTAAGAAAGAGGCAAGTTTGCATCACACCAAGAATCATGAAACAGTGCATTTGACGAAACCCAGTGCATGATAGAATCCCTTGTTCAATGAGGGAGTTCACAACATGGTCATAGTAGGGTTTAGAAAACCCTACCCTATCTAGTCCCCTCTCCATATATATGATATGATAGGAGGTTTTACAAGCACCATCTTATTTTCTCAATTTTACGTCCTAGTATTGTGAAACCTTAAGGGTGACTGAGAGAGAGAGGAAGGGGGCTAGAAAATCTACACCCTCTGTCTTTCGGTGCTCATGCAGATACCATGGGGAAAGTTTGTGCAACGAGTTCATTTCAGATCAGAATATCATTGATGAGATGATGTTTGAAGAGAAAGTCTCCTTAGTAGAAATGCTTGTTCCACATTAGGGATCCAACAACAAAACATGTTTTTCCACTTGATATAAGTGATGGAATGAAGTGTTCTTCTAGAGACGACTTTAGAGTCAATTTTAGATTCAATAGGACTACCTTTCTAAGATTTACATCAGTGCCACTCAGAGGCGGAAGATGATATTCCACCACTTATACTCATCTACAAAATCATCTGTTCTGTCATAGAATATAGGATTCTACATGCATTCCAAGGAGAGTACTATAATGTTAGGAACTCTAGAAATGAGTTCTAATTGTTGTTCCATTGAGATG
Source organism: Alisma plantago-aquatica (assembly GCA_963693085.1). NCBI lineage: Eukaryota > Viridiplantae > Streptophyta > Magnoliopsida > Alismatales > Alismataceae > Alisma > Alisma plantago-aquatica. Next base: position 537,037,179 of record OY856409.1, on the reverse strand, counting down.
GAACAGTGACATAGATTGGAAAGAGCACTACATTCTTTACCAAAATTATCAGGTGGAATAAACTCTATTCAACCTATTCATCCATGGACTCATGCTTCTAGATCAATGAGTGCAATTTCAAGGTGATCATTAGATGGTGGACTTGCCTATTTAAGATATGACATCTTGTCAATATAGTCAAGCATAAAAGACTTCCTCATTGATGATTGGCCCCTTTAGGCTGTCAAATCTCTAAATTCAAGCATCTCTTTTACAAATCACAAAATCAAGGTACCAACTTCTACATTGATCAAAATTCATGTAGTAGCTAGAAAAGGTTTGGCAAAAAATGGGGATGCCCGATATCCTCCTTAATTTCCACGAAAACAAAATCACTGCACATACAAATCTTTTCCAACATGTACTGCAACGACCTTCACTATCCCTAGTGGCATGGTCATAAAAGAATATGCCAAATGGATGCATCAAGGAAAACAAGTAAAATAGTTGGAACTTCTTCCATAATAAGGTATAAATTTGTAAAATCTAATTCAATTTTTGTTGCATTAGATAGATCTTGTTGGATGGATTCTCATGAATTTATTTTTATTTCCATTGTGTTTCTTGCTCCCAAAAAAAATCAACAAATGATTTGTATAAAGGATACAAGAAATATGGGAGCTAAAATAACTAGTGGCTCTTTGGTTAGAGATTAAGGCCAAAGTTGACCAAAACGTGGTTTCTTTTCCAGTATATTTGACAAAATAAGCTTATATTTTTGTAATAAATTCTATGTTAAGATATTGATGGTGTGCACTTATTTTCAAGTTTTTGATATGAATAAAAAAGCTAAGACACAAGGATCAATGATATGCTCAAATAGACTTACAAGATTTGATCAGATAGCTATTTTTGGGCTAAATGATATTTATCCAAAATTTATTTTTCTTAATTTTATTTTTACAAGAAACACACATTGGGAACCTTGAACATCATTCTAGTGTCATTATAGCTCAAAATATGATGTCAACTATACTTTCATTAAAAGCTATATGCAACAATATCATTTTTTATGTAGTTTGTTATTAATGTGACTAGTTTTTTTTTTTACATTTTCTCATATATGTGTAATTGCTACAATCAAATTAGATTGGTATATATAAGTTGTGTTTCTAGAATAAATTTCCAAGTAACATCATTGATGAGGTTTCATTATTACAAAATTCAATATATTGCAAAAACCTATAATTGGAGCTCGAGTAGTGAACATAAGATAATGTGACTACAGTCACAATAACAAGAACCACATAAAAAAGAACATATTTGATTGCATCCAACAAAGAAATTGCTATCCTATGAGGAAAATAGACCGAGGAGGTTATGCATGGATCGCCAAGTCAAAGACATGTATATTACATGCTTTTTTGTTTTTTGTTCTTTCGTTTGGGGAACTACTCACATTTAAGGTGCAACTTATCGGACTAGAGTGAGTTGTGTTATTAATAATATGTACCACATATGTTCCTAATCATCTAGTGATTGTGTCCCATTTGCATTCTGGGGATGTTTCCGTGATATATAGTGTGCCTTGAGTTAGGTTTATTAGTATTTTCTTTAAGCTTTGTTCTTCATCATTGCTTGGATAATTGGATTTTTTTTCTCCCATCTAATTCCCAAGATATCCTAATAATATCTCACATTGATCATCTTTATCGAGTGTTACCAATTACACATGGAGTAGTGATAGACATTCAAAGGATTTTGATACGTGCCACTTGCATGTGTTGAGCAAAAGGTAATGAATTTTGTAGTGGAATTAAGTGTGGTTAAAGTATCTAACCCAACCGCATCATCTGAGAGCACAGAATATGTGCAGCTGATCCCTCGTCTCTTTGGAGAGAACCAACTCAAGGAGGCACTCACTAGCTTGTAGTCGAGAGGAAAACATCATTAGTATTGTTTAACGGTTCAAGTTTGCTTTACTAAAGAGTATTATTTTTCAAAATTCTGATGCGCGTATGCAATGATGCAAAGAAACTAGTACAAGAAAGAAATCATTATATAATGTGAATTATAACAATCATGTTGGAAGTATAAAAAAGTAGTTAGTGTAAGTGTTTAGGTGATATTCGGTACAACAATAGTAAGACATGGGATGTTAAAGTTCTTAGTTCCGGAGGACATAAGAAAGTCACCGTCCCCTTTTTTGTTGGGAACCTGTTATCGTCTGACTTATTTCAGGAGATGTTGAAGTTATGACAAATTTGATCATTATCTTATAGTAGTAGCTTATAGAATTATAAATAAAAATTGTAAATAAATATTAACCATACGTATACATAGGTTTTTGGTTTCGGTTGTGTATCTCAAAATAATTAAAGTATACAGATGCCAAAAATAAGGGTATCAAGTGGCAAAATGTTAGAATAAAGATAAATGTGATGCTTGGTGATAGACTTATGTTGGAAGCTCCTCACAGCCTAGATTCAAAAGTTGATACTATGTCAAACAGATTGTGTTTCACATAAAAGAATTTTCATAAAAGTAATGGAGGATCAACATGTCACGAGCTTTCAAAAAGACATGACAGATGAAAAGAAGAGGTAGAATAACATCTAAATTAAGTAGAGAATTTACCAGTTCGCTAATATGATAAACATATAAAGCCAAAGAATATAACTCCACAACTAGTAGATAAATTTTGATCAAATACCTTAGGTTCAATGCTAGACACCATGTTATGTATAAAGAAGGTGTTAGGCACCCCCACACATCCATTTATCATAGTACTGCCTACCCTAGGACCTCAAAACTATAGAATAGTTAAATTCTGATAAGAGTTTACATATAACTTCGTAGAGATGCAAACAAGCAATGAAGTCAAGAATGCATTCAATGAGAACATACATAGATATTCTTTGAAACTACAGATTAAACATAAATACTGGAGTATGTGTGAACAAAGCGCCATTTCCCATCTATATGATGCCCCGTGTAAGAAAAAAATGTGAGTTGTGCTAAGTGAAGTGCATTAAAAAAGAAGACAGTTAGGTATTAGTAAAGGTTGAGGATAAAAAAATCAATGAGAACAATATTTTCACAAATTCTATGAATAAATTATGTCCCATGCAAATATATATATCATCTACACGAGTACAAAATTAAAGTTTGATAATACTTCTAAAAAGAAAAGGAAAAAAAGGAGACACGCAAGTTGGACAAAATATACTATCTAAGTATGGAAGAGTAACAAAGATAAAAAGAGCAATGTGGTTAAGAATTTTCTTTTATAAGAACACAAACAATTAGAATGCTTGACATTAAGAAAATAGACACATCCAAATTAAAGTTGATATGAAGGCTCGTGTCATTGTAAAGTCAATTTACTTGTGAAGGGACAAGTCTGCCAGGGACCAGTGTACATTATAAAGTCAATTGTGAAAGTTCATACAAACGTCCTTTCAATATAGTAAAAAAACTTTTAATTCTCTAGTGCCCTACTACAAGAATCATTCTTGACAAGCTGTTGACAACAAAATGGCAAGAAAAAGGTTCAACTGTGATAAATCTGCCTGATCTGCGAAGCCAAGCTAAGACCATTTAACTTTTTAAAAGAAGTTTCATCACATCTATAATGAATGAACTTTTTTTGAGTTAGAAGAGACATTAGTCTCCCCCCTCCCTCAAACAGGTGGCAGAGCCCAGATGACCCAAGGGTTGGTAAATACAATGCGCAACAGGGGGATTCGAACCCGAGTCCCCCGGGGAGGACAAGCCGGACCGAATCAGCTGCGCTACACTAGCCGGGTTGTAATGAATGAACTTGATTTGACTGTTACAGTGAAAAGAACCGAAAACAGCCAATGAGGAAAACCAACAGGGAGTAAGTAGAGATCTGCTACTTGTTTAATACTTGATCTTCCAAATCAAAGATGAGCGGGAATCATCAATAGCATATTGTAAATGTCGTGATGTGGCTTTTGGTATTTCAATTAGTTTAAGCTTATGACTTAACTGAAGCAATAGTTCCTTGTGCCGAGGTTGCTTTTTCTTCAAGATGCGATTATAGGCAGCTACACCTAGCCAAACGACCTCCTTTTTCTTCAGATGAAGCATAGGACACATGCCCCCACAGTTTTCTCTATTGTTCATGTGTTTCTTAATAAGATTATACATGTAACTGAAACAGTAAAAAAATCAAATAAAAATTCACATGTAAAACATCTAGTGACAAGTACTGAAATAAAAGAGAAACTAAAAGGGAACAAAAGAGATACCAGCTATCTGTGAAGCAAAGGGTTTTCAAGACAGACTACCGACTAAATGATCCTCAATATCATGGAAATTTATCACATCCAAGTTCATCTTTAGCATTCTCTTAACTAATAACATCAATGAGTGGAAAGTAGTGTTCACAGGTCCAAGAAATTACAATCTATGTTTGTATCAACAAGCTCAACAATTACAACAATAAAATTTGGATTAGGGTCAATATGCCGAATCCAAACAGCTAATGACTCAAGTGACAGGAAACCTCAGGTAATGTAATTTAAAGGGTTCATTATGTTCCAATGAACAGTAATTTGTTTTATAAACCAAACTTATGTATAACAGACTTATTATTGAGAAACAGTGCGCTTAGTTATATTAATATGGGGAAGCAAGTAAACCCAGATAGATAATGTAGGACCAAACGTAAAAGAGAGAATCTAAGTAATGATAAAAGGTGTAAATAGAAGAATTGGATAGGGACAACAATATATCTCATTACTCCCACTCAAGTCAAGTTCAATCATCTAGCATGCCAACTTCCTGCATATCAACTGAACTTGCACTATATTTAGAGGCTTTGCAAAAATATAGTTTGAAAATAAGTGTACAAAAGTATTTGCTTATTCTTATATATTCTTGTATACCGGGATTACTCCTGTTGGAAATAATGGATGGATGATAATATTCACAGTATTGTGTTATGATGTTATGTTTACAAGAGAGACCCCTCTCCTTTATATAGGAGAAGGTGGACACAACTCTAGAGACTTCCAGACCTGACTAGATTTGACAAGACTATTATAGGCTCTATATGGGCCTACTGATTCCAACCCATATATGATATGACATATTTCTAACAAGTCCCATATCATGTATATGGGTTATTGGACGCTACCCATGGTCCTATATAAAGATGTGCCCTATATATAGCAAGCACAAGTCACTAGTATACCTAATTATGTTTGCGTCATAGTGCCAAAACTTAGGGTTTAGTCCAAATATTAGAGCTTTTCAAGAAAGGAAATGTCTCTAGTATGAAGAGGATCTCTCTCATCTTTGTCACATCCAGCAAGACTGTTTCCGCCAACATCTTGTCATCTTCTCACCCTTCCGCCATCTCCACCACACTGCAGAGGGAGACCTCAACATCTCTATCGTGAGGAGAGGTTATTCTCCCATGCCTCTGAAGTGGATCTCCTTTTCCTCTCCATCCAGAGGATCTTCGTTGGTGCCAAGAAGGCCTCTCATACCCTTCATTGCCACTGAAGAAGGATGTCATATCTTCCGTCAAGATCGTATAGTGCAGCAACCAAGTGATGGCAATCGACATGGTGCTTAGGCTGATTACACGCAATGTCAATGCTGAAGCAGGGTTTTGTCTGCCGCAATTTTCAGATGAAACCGTCTTTCGAGAAATAGGGGCAATTTTCAAAGAAAACAACATTAGCACTGGCAAACCAATTTTAGCAACATGTTCATAGCATTTGTACCTTTTTGTGCTCTAGAATACCCCAAGAACACTCATTTCACAGATCGGATCCAACTTATTAAGGCCAAGACGGAGATCCCGAACAAAGCATGTACTATCAAAAATCCTCAGTGGCTCAGAAAATAAGTCAATCATGGCAAGCAGAATCTGATTCAAATTTATGATTCTGAAGAACAAAAAAGGGCATATGATGTAATTAAAAAAATCTGTCGTAGAGACAGATCCAGACCAAAAGTGCTAGGGAACATTGTTGTGTATTGGAAATGTGCAACAACTTTAGGAGATGTATGTTCTTCCGTTCAGCGGTGCCATTTTGTTGTGGGGTATTGAGCATGATATCTGATGAATAGTGCCCTCAGATCTGCAGAATCGCTACCCCGTAATTTGATTGTACTCTTTAAGACATTGTCAATTATGAGAACCTAAATGGATCTCAAGAACTGAGTGTATATCTCCTTAAAGAAGTATCTGATAGTATCCAAACCATGAGACTGATCCTTCCGGTAAAAACAACCAAGTCGCTGTAAATTAATCATTAATGAATGTGATTAAAAAATAGAAACCAAACACACTAGATATTGAGCAAGGGTGCAATATATCAGTATGCACAGGCTCAAACAACTATGAACAACGAACAGTATTTTTAGTCAAAAAGATTAAACGTTTTTGCTTGCTAAATTGACACGTTTTATATTGAAAATTAGAAGTAGATATAGATGGGAACAAAGTTCTCAGTTTCCCAAAAGATACATGTCCTAATTTGTAATGCCATTGTTGTCCAGACACGACAACAGATAGCATAGCAGTAGAGGGTTTTGGCATATCAAGTTAATAAAGTCTATCTGGTTTGTCATGGTGTGAACCAATCATCATCCTCATCCGGAGATCCTTTAAAATACAACCATCAGGGTCAAAGCTAATGGGGCAATCTAGATTTCTCACTGTTAACGAGAGAGAAGGAAGACGAACAACGTTGGCGGCTGCAAGGTGCAGCTTTTGTGTGTGAGGGCAATAGCCGTCTCACTCCTTTTTATATATTAGGGTAAGATACAAGGTGGTACAAAGGAGAAAAACCTAGAAAAACAATAAAACAAATGATATAATAAAAATAGACACAAGAGGCAGATCGTCGGTTTCTGCCTCTGACCTTCTGTCGATACCATCGACATGGATGTCGATGGTATCGACGGACTATTGTCCAGTAGCTGTGATAATCTCGATGGTATCGACTGACTGTTGTCCGGTAGCTGTGATAATCTCGATACCATCGACCTCCTGTCGATGGTATCGACCGGGAAGCAGGTGTTTCACACTCCCCCTCAAGCTGGAGAGTACATATCGTGTATGCCCAGCTTGCCACATAATTTTTGAAAAGCTGTCAGACCCAAAGACTTTGTCAAGATATATGCCAGTTGATCTTCAGACTTGACATATGACGTCACAATAGTACCATCTTTGATTTGATCACGAATAAAATGGCAATCAACTTCTATATGCTTTGTACGCTCATGAAAGATAGGATTCCTGGCAATGTGTATAGCAGACTGGTTGTCACACTTGAGCTCCATAGAAGGCATAATAGTGATTTTTAACTCAGAAAGAACGGATTTGACCCATTGTAGTTCACAACATGCATGGGCCATAGCATGGTATTCAGCCTCAGTGCTGGATCTGGCTACCACATTCTGCTTTTTGCTTTTTCAAGTAATCAAATGGTCACCTAGAAAAGTGCAATAGCCTGATGTAGATCTTCTATCAATATGATCACCAGCCCAATCTGCATCGGAGTACCCAGTGAGAGTCAAAGTAGATGGAGGCACCTTGGGTTTGGAATATGTGATCCCTTTACCGGGAGCACTCTTCAGATATCTCAGAATCTGGCAAACTGCTGTCCAGTGTGACTGTCGTGGTGAGTGCATATGTTGACTCACAACTCCCACAACAAAAGAAATGTCAGGTTGTGTAACAGTCAAATATATTAGCTTGCCAACTATTCTCCTGTAATATCCTGGATCAGAGTACTCAACATCATCAACCATCTCCTTGGTGTGATAATCCATAGGAGTAGATACCGATTTAGATCCAATCATGCCTGTCTCCTATAGTAAGTCCAACACATATTTTCTCTGAGATAGATTGACACCTGCATGAGATCGAAGCACCTCAATGCCCAAAAAATATCTCAGTTTACCCAGATCCTTCGTTTGGAAGTGTCTCTGCAACCCTTCCTTCACACGAGATATGCCTGCAGAATCACTTCCAGTAATTACTATGTCATCAACATATACTGCCATAATGATAGAGCCACATGAAGAGCTAGAGTAGAATAAAGAGTGATCAGTCATAGAGCGAGAAAAGCCCATCTGGAGTACAACCTCACTGAACTTGTCAAACCACGCTCGAGGAGACTATTTCAAACCATATATGACTTTCTTCAATTTACAGACCTTCTGACACTCCCCCTGAGCAACAAACCCAGGAGGTTGCTCCATATATACCTCTTCCTGGAAGTCACCATGTAGAAAAGCATTCTTAACATCAAGCTGAAATAGGGGCCAATCAAAAGTAGTAGCTAAAGAAATAATAATTCGCACAAAATTTAGACGAGCTACTGGAGAAAAAGTCTCAAAGAAATCAACTCCATAGGTCTGTGTGTAGTCTTTTGCCACCAATCTGGCCTTCAACCTCTCAACAGAGCCATCCAGATTATTTTTGATGGTGAAAACCCATATGCAACCCACAACTTTCTTCCCTGTAGGTAATTCAACAAGATCCGATGTGTCATTATGCAAAAGAGCTGACATTTCAATCTGCATTGCCTGTTTCCAGCCACTGTCCTTCATAGCATCATAGTGATTCCTTAGTATATCAACAGAATCAATCCCAATAGCAAATGCGCGAGCCTGCTTAGATAAGTGGGACAGACAACACACATTTGTAATAGGATGTCTAATAGTACAAGAACGAGTACCTTTCCTAACAGCAATAGGAAGGTCAAGATCTGATGCTTCTGCAGGAATCCCATGAGTAGAAGACGAAGATGAAGGCTCAGAGACTGGTGTCGCTACCATTTCTGGTTCTGGTCTGCCTCGCCTACTATAAACATGTGGGTAATGCTCAATAACAGGCCTGTCTGTTGCTTGCTTATCCGGAATAAAAGTATAATCAGGAATGATGGGTGGCTCTCCCTCACTTTGCAAAACTGGTGGCACTCCCTCTCTCAATTGCTCCCCCTTACTTACAGCATCAGAGAAATATGGAGTGCTCTCATGGAAGATAACATCCCTAGACACAAACATCCGACGAAGACTAGGACAGTAACACTAGAGTAACCAAGGAACAAGGTTTTAACAGACCTAGGAGAAAGCTTGTCTGCTTTAGGGTCAACATGATGGACAAAGGAAGTGCAACCAAACACTCTAAGGGGAAGAGAAAAAGGTTGGTCCGTGGGTCGCAACACAGAGAAGGGAGTCTGTCCTTTAAGAACGGAGGATGGTTGTCTATTAATTAAGAAACAAGCAGTTGAAAGAGCTTCAGACCAGAATTTCTTAGGTACATTGGATTGGAACATAATAGATCGAGCAATATCAAGAAGATGGCGATTTTTTCGCTCAGCCACCCCATTCTGCTGAGGGGTGTAAGGACACGATGTGCGATGGATCATACCTACAGAGCTGCAAAAATCAGACATAGCCTTTTGGACATACTCTAAAGCATTATTAGATTGAAGAATTTTTATATTGCAGTCAAACTGGACTTTTATTTCAGTGTGGAAATGTTTCACAATAGATAGTACAGACTCTCGACTTTTGAGAAGATAGATCCATGTCATTCGAGAAAAATCATCCACAAAGAAAATAAAGTAACGAAAACCATTATAACTCTGGTCTTTGACAGGACCCCACACATCACTATGGACTAACTCAAAACGACAAGACGCCCATTTATTGATACGACTAGGATAAGATAACCTATGATGCTTTCCCAGCTGACACGACTGACACTCTAAAGATGACACTTGAGACAACTCTGGTTCCAACTTGTGCAGGCTCTCTAAGGAAGGATGTCCATATCTGCAATGCCATAGTAAGGGGGAACCACTCAACAGGACGGATGGAGCAGGAACAGATACTTGGCGAGGCAGACTGTCACCATGGAAAAGGTAGAGATCACCTTTCCTAGGTCCCCCACCAATCGTCCTCATACTCTTGAGATCCTGCAATACAAAACAAGGACCAAAAGTTACCGTACATTTTACAGTGTCAATCAGTTTTGCAACAGAAAGAAGATTAAAAGGAAATTCAGGCACAAAGTGTACAAATTTGAGGTCAATCTTGGGTGTTAGAGGGACAGATCCACTAGCTAACATTCTCCTCATTGAACCATCTGCCAGTGTAACAGATTTGTGAGGGATATACGATTCAATAGAGTGGAGCAATCTCCTCATACCAGTCATGTGTTGTGACGCGCCAGAATCAACCACCCAAGATGAAGTAGAGCCAGAAGCTATGAGAGATGAAGCCTGATTACCCGCAGTAGATGCCAGGTTTGCTGATGATGATGATGATCCCATACTCATGTGTTGTGTAGCCTGAATAAACCGATCATACTCCTCTTGAGTAAGAGTGATACCGGTTCCAGAAGTAGTTCCCACAACAGAAGAAGAAGAGGAATCTGTAGTAGTGGCATAATGAGCTGTCCCTACAGGTGGTGCAACAGGTCTCCCATGTTTCTTCCAACACTTCTCCACTGTATGTCCCAATTTGTCACAGAAAGTGCACTTAGGACGTGTCCCACATCCTCTGCCCATACCAGTTCGTCCCCCTCGTACCGCAGCAGCTACGGATGCATGAGACTCCCCAGAAGATATAACAGGATCAGGAGTAGCAGACTCAAAGATAGATTGTTGTATTCTTGAATAGGCTTCCACAAAACCGGATAATTTATCAGAAGCCAAAATGACACTCCGGGCAGATCCGCACGAAGGGTTAAGCCCGGATAAAAATTTAGCCGTAACTAGATCGTCCCTGTCCTTGATCTGTTCAGCGACGGTCACTAGATGATAATAGCTCAGCTCTTGAGTAAGTGTCTGAATAGCGCCAAAGTACTCCTCAAGAGATTTGTCACCCTGCCTCTCAGCAAACAAACGATCATAGATCATGAATTGGCGAAGCGCATTTTTTTCTTGAGAATAATGTTGCTTCACTGCGTCCCATATCTCAGTTGTTGAATAGAACATGAACCTTACCGCAATAGTAGGTTCCATGTTGTTCCTCAACCAAGTCTTCACCAAACTATCATGACGCTTCCATTCAGCATATCCTTTATCAGTAGAGGTCAGAGGACTTGAGTCAACATGTCCCGCCTTGTCACGAGACTCCAGGACAGTGTGGACGACATTCATCCATAGAAGAAAATTCTTCCCGTCGAGCTTGATTGAGGTGATAGGTGACACCTCGTTGTAGATCATAGGTGTCTTGATATCCCCCATTACAGAACGAAACTGTGTGACGGATTGATACACGCCACAAAGAAGATTGAGGTGACGGAGAGATACACGTCACCCAAGAAACAAGGAGAAATGCGTTACTGACACATTCACAACCTCCGGATGATTTTCCTAATCACACATGGAGGATGTGTGACTAGGAGAATAACTGTAGAGAGACTAGCCCTCTGGTTTAGATTTTAGATCGCCATTGGATTACCCAAAGATCCTCAAAGCGGCGGATTACGGCTACACGCCGTGCGGCGGCTCAGCCGCAACTACTGCAGTTGGTGCCGCGGTGAGAAGATCCGGAGGAAGGAAGGGGAAGATCCGGCTGGCAAGAAGGAATAAGGAGGAAGAGAGGAACAACCGGTGGAGAGAGACGGCGGCCTAGAGCAAAGCTTGCTCTGATACCATGTTAACGAGAGAGAAGGAAGACGAACAACGTTGGCGGCTGCAAGGTGCAGCTCTTGTGTGTGAGGGCAATAGCCGTCTCACTCCTTTTTATATATTAGGGTAAGATACAAGGTGGTACAAAGGAGAAAAACCTAGAAAAACAATAAAACAAATGATATAATAAAAATAGACACAAGAGGCAGATCGTCGGTTTCTGCCTCTGACCTTCTGTCGATACCATCGACATGGATGTCGATGGTATCGACGGACTATTGTCCAATAGCTGTGATAATCTCGATGGTATCGACTGATTGTTGTCCGGTAGCTGTGATAATCTTGATACCATCGACCTCCTGTCGATGGTATCGACCGGGAAGCAGGTGTTTCACACTCACAATCTTAGCAACAGATAAGAGATTCAAAGGAAAACGAACCGCATAGAGAACAAATTTAAAAGATAAATCAGATGCGTATATGGTGCACGTCCCTTCTACTGCAGAGCGATGTCCATCAACCAACACGATTGGGGTAATATCACTTGTTTTTGTAAGAAGAAGAAAGACACAGATTTCCAAATATATGTGATGTGGCACGAGAATCAATCACCCATTTATTGCTACCATACGAAGTTGAAGATGCAGAAAACACAGAACCCCCATCCCAATAAGCAATAGTTGTTTGAGCAGGAAGTCTTTCATGTAGGAGTTTCTCAAACTCAGTATGATTCTAATCAGCAGAGGTGGAAGGAGCATGCAGAGAAGTAGACTCAGAGTACAATAGAATTTGAGGTTACTTGGTTAATGAATAGCCCAAAAGTCTTGTGCTAGGCCCAACAATGATCCTCAATCTGATTAATATGGCCACAGAAGTTGCAATGGCGTGAACCAATCATAGGTTGTCCACTTGTCCTCTACCACATCCACTGCCTCCAAAAGAATGACCACAACTACAACTACGATCGCCAGAGAAAACAGTAAGGGCAAAAGTTCCAGATGACTCAACTGAGGAAGAAATAACTGAAGGGATGTGAGACTCAGAGCAGGGGATGTTAAATCTTTGAGATGATCTAACATACACAATAGCAACAACAAATATAGAAACCCAAAACATCAACAATAGGTAGAAGCAAAACGTCACATTGTCAGTTTACATTGACAGTTGATGGCATTGTTTCAAAAAAAGCGGTTCTTACAACCGTGTACACTCTCGCTTAAGGGTTTGGTAACCTTGGCGCACCACATGTCACTAATCGCTCCACTAAGTGGTCATGGGCTGCATATGCCCCCACTTGGCAGATTAAGCATCCGATTAAACTTAATTTTTTTAGAAAATCCCACTACACACATGCATACATATTTATGTACATTTTATTATATATCTAAATATATAGTCGTATATTTATATGTATACAATTTAATATGTATAGAAAATTATCAAACACATAAATGTAGATTTATATGTATCCTTCAATATATACATATGTATAAAAAATATATATGATATACCTACATATACACACATTTACCACATATATATGTACATTTATGCATATATTTTGAACTTTTTCACATTAATACACACTCTACGCATATATTAGTATGTTAATATATACACAATTCATAGTTTGTACATATATTACACACATTCCAAACATACATAAACATATACACATAAAAACATATCATATATTTATATTAAAAAAAATTAAGATTAGATGTGTCTATAATCTATAATTGTATATTCTACATTTTAAATAAATATTTTCATAAGCTCAATATATGGCTTTATGATTACATTTTATTATTTATTAATAAAATTCCAAACCCACTTAGAGTTTTGCATATACCCCCACATACAACGTTAACTCTACATGGTACCCTCTTCACCTGTATACCACATACCACTTTTGTAAACAATGGGTGATGGAGACAAGAAGAAAGGAGACTTTCTAGCGGAGGAAGAGGATTAGATCAGAGAGGTTCCATAGAGGTCCCTCAACGACTTGATGATTTTATGCTAGGGAAAATTGTGGAGATTGCACTAGAGGATAGGAGGTGGAGGAGAGGTGGCGGCACGGAAGGGAGAAGGTGGCAGCAGCATGGGTGGCTATGGGTGGAGGAAACAACTACAACAGAGGGCGTGGGAGGAGGTTGTGCCAGTAGATGGAGTAGGCCGCGGAGGCAAATGGGGAGGAGGGGAGAAGGGTAAAGGCAGGAGAAGGAGGGCTGCGGTGAAAGTAGATGGAGGGGATGATGGTTGTGGTGGTTGGGGATGGAGAAGGTAGTGGCGGCAACAATTGGCTGCGAAGGAGGGCACTATGGCCGCAGGGAATGCAAGGAGCAGAACCTAGAGGCCCCTAGCGATTAGAGGAGAGGGCGAAAGTGTGGTGCACCCATGATTAGACTCATGGAGGGAAACAAAAATATTTGATACCATGTTATTTGATAGCATGATAGTAACAGAAGTTACTAACTTAGTGATAAACAAATAATGTACATGACCTTTCAAATATAAGTAAAAAAAAAACCAGAATGGTAAGATCCACTAGTATATGACTAAGAGAAACAAGAATATATAAAGGACAACATTAGAATATCTTAACAACTTTTATAGTGTGGAAACCTGTTTTTGTTTAGTCAAGAATTGAAATAATAGCACCGTCTCAATGACTTTTGGGTGAGAAAAAATAGTTTTCAATAAATATGTTTTACAACCTCTGAGCCTTTAGAATTAGCATATGAATATATGTCTTGCATATTAAAGATGCTCACAAAAACACCACTAGATGAGTTTTTTAAGCTTTCAATTAATGGGTTCCAAATTGATCATATTAAAATTTACTTATCTAGAAATAAGCTTTTACTTAATAGATGAAAAGGCTAGTTAATGTCCTAAAAAATTATAAAATTAGACAATAGTTGTTTGTAGTTTCAAAACATCCCTCTATTGATCAGATCATATTAGCAGTTATATGTATTCAAATTGACAACATCAAAAACAGAAGTCACAACACTTTTCCTTTTCTTGATGTCAGAGGAACCTCTCCTAGGAAGGACCACATTGGACCTACCCCATCAGAATAACCGCAACCAGACATGTAGTGTCAAGTCACACGTGTGCCACGTACAATAGAGTGAAATGTTGTCGTAAGGCTAGCCCCTGGCTGGTGTACCTGCCAAGAAGTTTTTCCCTGAAAATTCACATCTCTTACACACCTTTCATCGTCTTGTAATTTTCTTATAAAATAAAGTTGACGTCTCATGATAGATGAAAATGTTGTATTAACATAACGAAATCAATATATTATCTAAAAGTATACTCCTAGTTCCAACATCATTATGTTGATTGAAATGTTGTGTATTTTAAGTGGAAAATTGTCAAAATGGTAGTCTATGATTGATAGATCTTACATACTCTTAGAAATTCCTCTCAAAAAAAAGTAATTGCCCTTTCAAATTGGGGTTTTCTTTATTACTAAAAAACAATTTGGTTCACTTAGTATTGGTTCTCAAAACCAAGTATATTTAGCAATTAGCCAAACCATATTTTTAAAAACAGACCTGGTTTTTTTTTTAATTAAGCCAGGATACATTCTATTCACCCCGCTCTCCTCAGGCTGGAAAAACCAAACAACCAACAGGATTACAACACCACTCAAGCAGTGGCGTCACCCAATCCAAAAAGCAAAAGTATCCCCAGAAACTCCCAAAACTATACACCACAACTATATGGGTCTCCAACTATGTTAATGTAAGGTATGTGTTTACAGTTCATGACTGTCATGCCTCTAATCCCCATGGGGAGCTGTAAAGGACTTTGGAAAACCTCAAGATTCTGTAGATGAGTTCCCTACCTACCGATCCCACATGGAACCGAGTTGGTTAACCTGCGCACCAGGAAACCAAGGTTCAGGCCCTCAAGCTACTGTCTAACCTCCGTATAGATTGGGGTTCATACACCAAGGCGTCTCGACCCTTCCCCAAAGCATCTCCAAGGAGTAAGGATCGTCAATCTATGTTCTAGAAAGATTATGGTTCGAGTTGTCTGCCACTTGAAGAGCCACAAACATTGCATGTAACCAAGCATCAGTGTAAGAGCTTGTTGTCAACCAAGATCTGGAAGCAAAAACCATACGTCCCAGTCTGTCCCGCACCAGACCCGCCACCCATCTGATGGGATTCCCATCGCCCCTCGTGTCTGACTCCACAACCCAATTCAACTTCAAGTTGTTCATGTCATGTGGCTTCCATCTAATGAACCTAAGCTCTTGAATCACAAAATACGGATCATTAAAACCCGTTTCTATAGATGAAGGAACCGCCCCTCATCAATTTTGCGAAAACAAAGGTCCCTACTAATCACTTTCACCGTCTCCATGAAGACCTTCCAAATCACATGCACATCCATGCTGGCATTGTCAAATCTATACCTACATCTTGCCCTCAAAATCATTCAGATAATAAGGTTTGGCAACACCACACAACCAAGCCTTGTAGTTACTCCAGCATGCCACGGAGCAGCAACAAAAACAGATTTTCTCCATAACATGTTGTCCACAAAGGAACCTATTGAGAGATATTACTGTATTTCCTGTTTAAATGTATTTTTCTGTTTAAGTTCTTTCTTTAGTCTATAACATGGGCCCATGTATAAAGTGGCACATTAGGATTTTCAGTTCACTTCCTTGTACAGCCTCCTATTTATAGGAGTGAGTTTTCTATTTTGTGAATATAGAAAACACGGCCATTCCCACATGGTATCAGAGCAGGATACCTAGCCCTGATCTCCACCAGCCGCTGCCGCCTTCTCCCTCTCTCTCTCCCTTTCCCCCCATCAGCCACCGCCGCCGCATCCTCCTTCTTCATCACCGTTGCTGATCACACGCCTAAGGGGATTTACTTCTCCTTCTAGCCCTATCCTCTTTTCCAACAAGAGGATCTAGGGACCTGGCCTACGGTCCTTCCAAGGTTCTTATGCCCTGAAGAACTGTTATTTGGAAGAACCGTTCAGTAGATCTAGGGTCATTCATGACCACCTATTCTAGGGCTCTGTCCACTCTATTATTCGTATGATTGGGAATCTCCAACATATCACCCTACTTCTCCTTAGTAAATCATAAGTATTTGCCACTTATTCTGGGTCTCTTTTGACCTTATTCTGTCAGATTCACTATTTTTGCTCCTGATCTGTTGTTGCCCCGACCTTTGACACGCTATGTTCCTGCCAGACATGTCGTGTCCCAAACCGGTGAATCATTTGATCTGTTGTTGCCCTGACGTTTGACACGTCGTGTCTCACACCGGCGAATCATCAAACACGCCGTGTCTTATATTTGACATGCCGTGTCTTTTTCCAGAAGACTATCTGCTGCTATCTGACACGCCATGTCTTATTTTTGACACGCTGTGTCTTTTTCCAGAAGACTATCTGCTGCTATCTGACACGTCGTGTCTCATTTTTGACACGCCGTGTCTCTTTATAGAAGACTATCTGATGCTGTCTGACATGCCGTGTCTTTTTCTAGACACGTCGTGTTGATGTTTTTGGAGACTTTTTGGATATCACTATTGCTCTATCGCTTCATCATCTGAGATCATAGAGACACATGCTAGATGTGTCACTTCTGTCAAGTTCAACGGATCCAACTACATTTTGTGGGCACGATCCTTTCAAATTTGTGCTCACTTTGCGGGCAAGCTTGAGCATCTCACTGAACAACCTCCTCCTAAAGATGAAACGAATGACAAAATAAAGACCGAGTATAAGAAATGGGCAGAATGTGATTCTCAAGTCCTGTCTTGGATTCTAAAAATCTATGAATCACATGTATCCACCAATCTTCTGTTTACTGATACTGCCAAGGAAGCCTGGGACCATATTGCTCAGATCTATTCCAATAAGGAAAATGCCTATCGTGTTTTTGAACTCTATAAACGCCTGCATTCTCTAAGACTTGAGAAGCTACCTCGTTTGCCTCACATTTTGATACCTTCAGAGGTATTTGGGGAGAGCTCAAACTCCACCATCTCTTATCTACTGATCTTAATAAACTGCAAAAACAAGATGAAATCCAGTTATGCCAGTTCTTGGCATCCTTGCCCCCCATCTATGAAGCCGTCCGCCAACAAATCCTTGCATCAAAACCATTACCCATGTTGGACGATGTTTATCTTTAGCTATCTCGCTCCGTGTTTTTTGCTACCAAAGAAGAGCTTGTTGCCCTAGTTGTTGTTGGACGAGGACGTGGAAACTCTACGTGTGGACGAGGTCGAGGCCTTAAAAATGGTGGTAGAGGGCCTCCTCAGTCCTACGGAAGAGGGTCTTCTCCTCTTCAGCCTCGATATTGCAACTTCTGTTAACGGATTAATCATACAAAGGACAAATGCTGGAAAAATCATGGAAAGCCAGAATGGGCAAACCAAGTCTCTACTAATGAAGTTGATGAAGAGTCTCCTAGTGTTGCTACTCATATGGTAGCACTAAGCTCGTCTGACCTTGACAAGCTAATCAAAGAAACTTCTGCACTTACTACCACACCTCAGGCGAACATTGCTCAACACTCAGGTGATCCCTCCTGTCTTCAAGCTTCTTCTTCTTTGACAAAAGATGATTGGATTGTTGATTCTGGTGCCACAACCATATGACTGGTAATAAAAATCTTTTCACTCATCTAAAGAAATCTACATATCATCCTCTGGTACGTCTAGTAGATGGATCCACTTCTCGGTCACTGGAATAGGGGATGTTAACAACAATCTCCTTAAATCTGTCCTATTTGTGGCCAGATTTCCTTTGAACTTGATGCATGTTAGTAAAATTACCAAATCTTTAAACTGCAGTGTAACCTTCTTTCCTTACACTGTCTCCATGCAGGATTTCAGGACGAAGAAGACGATTGGTGGGGGATATGAAGGTGAGATGGTTTGAACTTATAGAGAAACTGGAAATTGCTTATTGAGTGAATAAACTAGTGTACAATGCAGTCTCTTATATAACAGAAGGGATTAGAGACTAAACTGGAAATTGCTTATTGAGCAATATGGGACTAAACTACAGAAGTAAAAAAATAAGTGAGGCACATGCTACGCACATGACACTCAACAAAATACAACATATCTCTATACTTCCCTCAAGCTGGAGCGTAGATGTCAAACATGCCCAACTTGTCTTCTAGAGTCTGAAAACAAGCTTTAGGAAGTATCTTGGTGAAGATGTCTGCAACTTGCTTTTCAGTGCTGAGATATGGAGTGAAAATCCGACTAGAAAGGACAGTTTCTCGAACGAAGTGACAGTCGACCTCAATATGTTTAGTCCGCTCATGAAAAGTGGGGTTGCTCGCAATAAAAATGGAGGCCTTGTTGTCACAAAACATCGGTATAGGGTTGGAATAGGAGATATCAAACTCCTGAAGGAGACTCTGGACCCACAAAAGTTCACATGCAGTATGAGCCATAGCTCGATATTCTGCCTCTACACTAGATCTGGCTACAAAAGTCTGCTTTTTTCTTCGCCAGATAACACGATTTCTGCCCACAAATGTACAATATCCTGAGGTTGACTTACGATCAGAACGACTTCCTGCATAGTCAGAGTCTGAGAAGTCAGATAGATTACAATGGCCATGCTTCTTATATAACAAGCCTTTTCCTGGAGAGCTTTTAAGACACCTCAGAATGTGACATATAGCATCCCAGTGACACTGCTGGGGTTTATCAAGGTACCTGCTGATGAATCCCACGACAGCAGTGAGGTCAGCTCTTATAACTGTCAGATAAATAAGCTAGCCTACCAGCCTTCTAAAATGGTGATGATTAGCATAAGGAGAATTTTCATCGTCCCAATCCATATTTGGGTCAAGGGGAGTGTTGGTTGGTTTGCAGCCCAGCATACCAGTTTCCTGCAAGAGATCAAGTACATATTTTCGTTGAGAGAGACACAGCCCTACAGATGATCTGGAAACCTCAATGCCTAAGAAATATCTTAGCTTTCCAAGATCTTTAGTGACAAAATGTTTTTCTAAGTAGGTTTTAGCTGGCTGTATGTCCACGGTATCACTGTCCGATAAAATAATATCATCAACATAAACAATAACAATGACAAGTCCATCCACTGTTTTGCGGATAAAGACTGAATGATCAGAGTGAGAATGATAGAAACCAAAAGTGACTAAGATCTGACTGAGCTTGTCAAACCAAGCACGTGGGCTCTGTTTGAGACCGTAGATGGCCTTTTTCAATTTATAGACTTTAAGGGCAAACTCCCCCTGAGCAATAAAATTGGGTGGTTGCTCCATGTATACTTCCTCCTATAAATCTCCATAGAGAAATGCATTTTGGATATCTAACTGAAAGAGAGACCAGTCTTTATTAACAACAACAAAAATCAAAATTTGAACAGAATTTAATCGTGCAACAGGAGAGGTCTTAATATAGTCAACACCATATGTCTGCGTGTAGCCTTTTGCAACAAGTCAAGCTTTCAGGCGTTCAATTGTCCCATCAAGTTGATACTTAATGGTGAAGACCCAACAGCAGCCAACAATAGGGCATGAAGGAGGGCGATCCACAAGTTCCCATGTCTTGCGATCATAGAGCGCCTGCATTTCCTGATCCATTGCATGTTTTCATGAAGGAATAACTAGAGCCTCTGTAGCAGTCTTCGGAATAGTGACAGCAGAAAGCGCAAAAGTTAAGCATGCAAAACTTGTTATGCAGATTGGCAGAAGAGCAGAATTGACTGATATGATGTTTAGTGCAGGAGCAAACACCTTTGCGCAGGCTGATAAGAAGGTGCAAATCAGAAGTTACCTCAATGTTTGTTCGATCTTCCGCAGACGGAGTAATTGGTTGTGGAGGAGCCATGGAAGGAGCGCTTGTCTTTGGCCGGCGTTTGTATACTTGCAAGGGGTGACCTTCAGGCTGGTTAGAAGAAGGCAAGTCTTCAACAATATCTGGTAGAGGCGTGGGTGACAACATATCAGTGGATAGTGTTGCTCCATCATCAGAAAAATAGGGCATATGCTCAAAGAAGATCACATCTGCACTGACAAGCCATTGTTTGAGTACCGGATCAAAGCAGCGGTAACCTTTATGGGTTCTAAAATATCCCAAAAAGATGCATTTAGTGGAGCGAGGATCAAGTTTCGTCATTCTTGGGTGTAAATTTTTAACAAAGCAAGTACACCCAAAAATATGAGGGATAGAGAATAGGGGTGCATCAGGAAACAGAATGGAGTAAGGGATACGATTCTGTAAAACAGAGGATGGCATACAGTTTGTAAGATAGCATGCAATAGAAACCGCCTCAGGCCAAAAACGGTGAGGGACTTTATAATGAATAAGAAGGGTGCGAGCAACCTCTAATAAGTGGCGATTTTTCCGTTCAGCAACACCATTCTGTTGTGGAGTATAAGGACAAGTGGTTTGATGGATAGTGCCACGATCAGAACAAAAAGATGTGACAGACTTTTGCATAAATTCTAGGGCATTATCGGTGCGGAAAATTTTAATGGGTTTATTGAACTGGGTCTGTATTTTAGAAAAGAAGACACGAACATTGTCCAAAACAGTGCCACGATCTTTGAGCAAAAACAACCAAGTAGTACGGGAATAATCATCAATAAAAGTCAGAAAATATTTAACACCTGAGTGACTCGAAATAGAGCATGGACCCTAGATGTCCGCATGAACAATATCAAAAGGTGTCTCAGAACCAATTTCCTTTTTAGCGAGAAATACAGTCCGCGTTTGTTTTCCAAAAACACAAGATGCACAAGAAAAAGTGTTTTCAAATAATGTGGGAAATAAATGCTTCAATTTTGTAGCACACAGATGACCCATCCGGAACTGCCACTGAAGTCCTGTGACTGATATAGACAGAAGAGAAGATGTTGCAGGCGGTCCATCCAAGTAGTATAGTCCATCTGGTCCTTCATGGCCCGAACCAATCCTCGTGTTGGTGCGGAGATCCTTTAAAACACAACAAGAGGGATCAAATTTAATAGAGCACTGAAGCTGCTTTACAGTTTTACTGACAGATAATAAATTAACAGGAAATTATAGTATGTATAAAACAGATTGAAGATGCAGCTTTCGAGATAGAGGAACAGTGACAATGCCATGAGCATGAGTCTTAGAGCCATTTGCAACAATGATAGATGGAATGTTAGAGGTTTTACTCAAAGAAGAAAATAATTGGATGTCGCCAGCCATATGGACAGACACACCAGAATCAATGCACCATTTATTGTTACCAGCAGAAGGAAAGGAAAGCATGGCGGAGGAACCAGCAGCAGATGTCGAAGGTAGCTGAGTCATTCGCTCCTGGAAAAACTTCTCGAATTCTGAGCGAAGCCATTCAGTAGATGACAGAACAAACGGTTGGTCGGATGCAGTATTAGTTGCGGTTTCTGTAGAGGCCTGGTTAGCCCAGGCTGGCTTACCGTGCTTGATCCAACACCTATCTTCATTGTGATTATCACGACCACACCAGTTGCAGAAGCGACGACCAGTAGCTTGACCTCGTACAGAAGTAGTAGAGGAGCAGCGTCCACTAGTGGGAGGTAGACGTCCGCCACGATCGCGGCCTCAACTGCGACCTCGTCCAGAGTCATCAGTGCGAACAGCTAGAGCAGGATGCTCAATAACAGGATTGGAGGTCACCGACGGTAGTCTTTGAACTCGCTTAAGGACGTCTCGAAGAGTGGGCAGAGGGTCACTCGACAGAATCTGATCGACCACGCCGGAGAAAGAAGAAGGAAGGGCAGCCAGAAATTGAACCAGTTGTAGTTCATTGCGCTGCTTCTGGGCTTCTTTTATGTCGGCTGTCAAAGGATGGTAGATTTCATACTCATTCCAGAGAGCAGAGCACTAGTTGTAGAAGTCCTCGATGGAAGTATTAGAAGAAAACTCCTTGGCCAGGTTTTTGAAAATTTCAAAAACATGGTTAGGGATTTTGCTGATGGGAGTAGACATGGGCGGTAGACATGGACGAGCTGGTCCCACATTGCCTTAGCATCATGAAGGCATAACAGAGATTGATTGATCCGCGGCTCGGTGCTATTAAGAAGCCAGGACATAACACCAGAGTCGTCTTTGGACCATTGTGCATAAGTTTGCTTGTTTTTTTCATCAGTCGTAGCAGTAGGGGCAACAGGAGTGTCCGTAGTAAGTACCGGCCTTGGACCTTGACATATAGGACGAAGGACGCTGACCACAGATAGTAATTAGAGCCATCAAGCTTGACAGTGGTAACACACACAGAGCGAGGAGGCTCAACCAAAGCCATGATGAGCAGTGGCAGGGCAGTCGTGAATAGGCGGCACAACAACAACATGCAGTGGATAAAGAACCTGATATGGGGCAGTAGCAACAACAAAGATTTGACGCATCAGATCAGAAGGGACCCGTGTCGGGCAGATGGACTGATCTGGAGGAAAAAAAGAGAGGAGGTCAGCAGGAGGAGAAGAGGGCAGGGGCAAGTGAGTGGTGGCGGAGGAGGAAGGAGGGGTGGCGGGTGATGGAGGAAGGAGGGGAGGCAGCGGGTGGAGGTGGTGGGGTGGGAGGCAGCGGCGGAAAGGGAGGGGAGGGGCGGCGGCGGGGCGGGGGCTGAAGGCCTAGGGCATAGGGGCAGGGTGGGAAAATGACACTCAGGGAATCGAACTTGCTCTTGATACCATATAGAGAAACTGGGAAATGCTTATTGAGTGAATAAACTAATGTACAATACAGTCTCTTATATAACAAAAGGGATTAGAGACTAAACTAGAGATGATCAATATGTGACTAAACTACAGAAGTAAAAAATATAAGTGAAGCACATGCTATGCACATGACACTCAACAAAACACAACATATCTCTATAGTACTATCTACAAACCTTGCCAAATTTCCCCACTACTGCTTTTATGGCTCACTCTACATCTTCGTATCAATGGCACCTGCGACTTGGTCACCCTTCAGCCAATAAGTTGAAATCCTTATTTTCTAGTTTGCCTTCTGAAAAAATTTCTTGTGAATCTTGTGAGCTTGGAAAACATCACCGATCTGTGTATTCTCCTCATTGCGATAACAGGAGCCCTAGTTTGTTTTATTAAATTCATTCTGATATCTGGGGACCATGTCTTATTGGTAATCATATTGGTGTGCAATATTTTACATCTTTTATTGATGATTGTTCTTGTGCCACTTGGCTTTATCTTTTAAAAGATTGCTCTGAAACTTTAGATGTTTTCTCCAAGTTTTTGAATGAAATAAAAACTCAATTTTCTACTACTACTAAATTTGTCTGCACTGATAATGCTTCTGAGTACATGCAACATGGTTTTCAAAACATTGGCATCTCAAAAGGATTTGTCCATCAAACCTCATGTGCCTATAGTCCACAACAAAATGGTGTTGTTGAAAGGAAAAACAGACACCTTGATGTTGCTCAAACTCTCCTCATTGAAATGAAGGTTCCCAAATTATATTGGCCTGATGCCATTCTGTTAGCCAATTACCTCATCAACCGCATGCCTTCGCCCATCCTACAAAATAAAATTCCCTACCAACTTCACTACCCACATGAACCAATTTTTTCCCTATCATCAAAAAAATTTGGCTGCCTTTGTTTCGTCCACAATCACCAACCTGGACTTGATAAATTGTCTCCACGAGCTATTCGTTGTTGTTTTCATGGATACTCCCGAACATAGAGGTACAAGTGTTTTGACCCTATTGCACGTCAATTGTATGTTAGTGCGGATGTAACCTTTTTTGAAGATATTTCATTCTTTTCTTAACCAAATCAACATGTGCCTTCTCCTACCGTACCACTTCCTAATTTACATTTTCCTACCGCCCAGTCCGTCAACGAATCTTCCACCCCTGTTTTGAAAGTATATGAGTGGCGGAGCAAAAGACCTCCACCTAAAGTATCCCCTGCTATGACCTCTTCGGAGACTGATGATCCACCAAGTTCATGGTAATTCTACTGATTCTAGTCAAGTTTCTGAGTTGGACATACCTATTGCCTTACGGAAAGGACAGCGATCTGGAGCAAAGTATTGCATTTCTAAACATGTTTCTACAGATCATTTAAATGCTTCCACGACTAATTTTACTACTACAATGTCTGCTATATCTATTCCAAAGACTGTTGGAGAAGCACTTCTCCATCCTGGATGGAAGAAGGCTATGGATGAGGAGATGGATACTCTTCGATCCCGTGGGACATGGGTCCTTGTTGATCTTCCTCCAGGAAGCAATCCCGTTGGATTTCGTTGGGTATATATTGTTAAATATCTGCCATATGGAACGGTTGAACGCTTAAAAGCTAGATTGGTTGCCAAAATATACACACAAGAATCTGGAACTTATTGTTTTGAAACTTTTCCCCAGTTGCTCGTCTTAATTCTGTGCGTATTCGTATTTCTATTGTTGTCAACCAAGGGTGACGTCTACATCAACTAGATATCAAAAATGCCTTTCTATATGGTGACTTGCAGGAAACTGTCTACATGTCCTAACCTCCAGGTTATGTTGCTGAGAGGGAGTATTCTGGGAAAGTTTGACTTCTAAAGAAAGCTATTTATGGTCTTAACAGAGCCCTCGAGCATGGTTTGACAAATTCTCTCTTATACTACAACAAATTGACTTTACAAGGTTTCAGTGTGATCAATCTATTTTTATCAAGACCACCACTTCTGGAATTATTATTCTTATTGTATGTGGATGATATCATTATATCTGGTAGTGATACCATAGGGATTGCTGATACAAAGAAATATCTTATGAAGTACTTTGTAACCAAATACCTTGGACGTCTTCGGTACTTTCTTGGCATTGAGGTAGTATATAACAAAAATGGGATCTCTCTATCACAAAGGAAGTATACTCTAGACTTATTATCTGAAACTAGAATGTTGGGTTGTCGGCCTACTGTCTCACCTATGGATCAGGCACATGATCTATGGGTTGAGTTCACTCATCTCTTAAAAGATTAAATATTGCTACAAGTCACTAGTTGGCAAACTTTTGTATCTCACTGTTACCAGACCATATATATACTTCGATGTGGGAGTTCTTAGTCAATTTATGGATTTCCCTCGACAATGTCACTGGGAGGCTACCTGTTGTGTCCTGAAATATTTAAAAAATGCACCTATACAGGGGTTATTTTATAAAAAAATGGACATCTTGATTTTCTTGGATATTCTGATGCTGACTATACAGGATGTAAGTCTGACAGGAGATCCACTTCTGTTTATTGTATCTTTGTAGGAGGTAATTTGGTTACTTAGACGAGCAAGAAACAAAATATAGTTGCAAGATCTAGTGTTGAGTCTGAGTATCATGCAATGGCACATACTACTTGTGAACTTTATGGATTAAATCTATTCTTGCAGACTTTGGGTTCCCTATCACCTACGTTATCTCGATGTATTGTGATAATCGTGTTGCTACCTTCATTGCTAGCAATCCTGTATTCCATGAGAGGACCAAGCATATTGAAGTCGACTGCCATTTTCTTCGAGATGCTGTATTGGATAAGAAGATTACTGCTCATTTCCTGCCATCACATGAGCAAACTGCAGACATATTTACTAAGCCTCTCTCTGGCAAACGAGTTGAGGAACTATGCTGCAAGTTGGGCATGATTGGCATCTATGCTCCAACTTGAGAGGGGGTATTGAGAAATATTACTGTATTTCCTGTTTAAATGTATTTCTATTTAAGTTCTTTCTTTAGTCTGTAACATGGGCCCATGTATAAAGTAGCCCATTAGGGTTTTTAATTCGCTTCCTTGTACAGCCTCCTCTTATTTATAGGAGTCAGTCTTCTCTTTTGTGAATATAGAAAACACGACCATTCCCACAGAACCCAACTGCACCAGATTTACCATCTTACCCCACAGAAATCAGTCTGCCTCACTCCCAGCAAAACAATGATCAACTTTCTCCACAAGAGGATGGACGCAGCATTCACACTGGGAAACCATGGGAATCTTGCACCTCAAAATGTTGGCATTGGTTGAAAGTGCCCTATGAAAGAGCTTCCATACATTCGGCGGAATCTCCTTTTCCCACATCTAACTAGAGTAGGGGGCAAGAGAGTCGTGACCCACGACAACACCTATTTGGCAGCCGCTAAGGAAAATCCTTCATTATGCTCACCAATCCAGACGGGTATTTTGAATGTGTCCTTCACACAGTTTTAAGACGGTACAAAAGAAAACTCAACCAAGATGGCCTCTAACAGCTGCCAATCCCACTCAACCCTCAATCCACATATCAGGAACCTTAATACGAAGATTGACATCATGGAGCCGTCTCAGAAAATTATGAAGAGGGGTTCCCCACACCTATCGAACTAAAAACTCATATCACCATGCCTGATGATCCATCTCAAACGGGGCATAACAACCAGGAAGGTTGGCCATATCCTGCTCCAATGGCGTGAGGGGGAAGGACCAAGCAAAATAGTAGATGGATGTGAATTATCTAAAGACTGTCTCCTCTTCTTGTACCTACTCCGACAGAACTCAGTCCATAAGGAGACCCATATGAGAAATTCCCATCAGCTCTTCATGACATAGGATCCTTCAGACTCGGAATGCTTAAGCCACCTCTATGCTGATATCATGCGAGATAGGGCCACACCAGTCAGACCTTTCTGTTAGCGCCATCCGCTGTTCTCTACGAAATCTTGGCCATAATGGAATCCATTTGCTTCAAGGTGGCCGTCGGGACCATAGAAGCCGCCAAGGAATACAAAGGAATAGAACCAAAACATGTCTCATGAGAGAGACGCAACCTGCAAACTATAAAACCTTGACCTTCCACCCTGCCATTTTTCTATAAATATTCTCCATCAGACAATTACAATGATGTGCTCTGAGATTGCCGATGACCAAGGGGGTCTCCAATTATTCTAACTCCAAGACCAGATTCTTTTAGAAAAGATTCGCATGGTTTGATTTTTTTTCATGTCAACCAATGTTGTTGTGCGATTCCATTTGACTATATGGTTGCTTTAGCCCTAAGAAATATATTGTTGCAGACTATAGGGTTCTCATAGTAATGTGCATGACATTATAGTTTCTAGACGTGATAAACATTAAAAAAGAAGAAACAAAGCAGTACAATGAAAAATGTTTTGTAACTAAAGATCATATATTTGAGGACAGAGGTTGCCCACCAAAAAAAGAGTATCTCCATCGTGAAGGAAATATCTTGGATCTTCTTAAGCAGCCAGCAACATTGCATTGCATGCTAGTGAACTCCCCTATGGATCAACCTCAACCTGTCGGATGGGATGGAAAACAACTCTTATGCAAGAGTTTTACTTTGCCTTGAACTAGATAAGCAACTGTTTTGCACATTCAACTTCATTACATTATTTAGGAATTTTCCATACCATATAAGTATACAACATGCTAGAAATTGGAATTTATAACCAAATACTGATCAGTTAGTTTGCATAGTTTAATGTCTATATGCGCAAATTACCTTCCAAATCAATTAATTATGGGTTTATTACAGGAGTCTTGCTATACATCTATCCATGAAGTTGTGGCTAATACATGTTAAGACTTCATCTTATTTTTTTATTGGCCATAGAAGCACATGTTCATATAATCCACATAAAATAAGTTCCAGTTGATTGTATGAGAAATACATCCCTATGTTATAATAATTTCAAACCTGAAGCTATACAGAATTGCATCTGCGCAACATGTTGGTGCCAACTTGATCGAGTAGGAATATGCTAATCCACGAACATAGCAATGAAATTTCATTGCACATATCAGGAAGGCTTGATAAAGATTCAATCTTATAGTAGATGCAGAATTTATAGAAGAGTCATAAAAAATAGGATAGCATTTTGGCCTCATGTATCCAAGCAATTTATCTTTCAAATGATGACCTTGGTTATCCGGAGCTTGAATAGTAAGTGTTGAATCCATGTGTATTCCCCAGTACCTGAATGGCGAATTCAAACTCATAACACAGTCAAACAATGAGGCATACCAGTTCAAAAAATTCTCCATTTACTTCAAATTGCAATCCAACGAGTTCATAAATATTTTCAAACAGTAAATGGAGTTGGTAAATCGACTTACGACCTTGTGTAATCAGCTTGAATCTCAAGAGTTCTGGAGTTGATAAGTAACCCACTCCACGGAAGAAAAGAAGCACCATGAAGACAAACATACTCCCTGTTGGTAGTCGGCTTGAGATGATCTTCAACATCAAAATTGACACCAAACTTTTCATGATTCATATAGCAGTTATACTCCCTGAAACCTCTTTGTAAACGTTTCAGGAAGATATTTGCAGCACTTTGTGAGGTTGATATAAACAGAAAATCATCAACAAATCTGAGCAACAAAGAATTTGGTGATGAAGAATAATTACTTCTAGTTTCGAGAGAACCATGGCTTCTTTCAGAACTCAGCTCTTTGTTCAAATAATGATTGTCATAAGGAAGACAGATCACTTGAGGATCAGATTTATGAAGGAATGGAAATATCCTAAACTTTTCCATATGACCGAAATAAAATGAGCATAGAAGAGTAGACAATATACTACCCTGAGGTATACCAACTTTTTGTAAGAAGACATTACCATCCATTTGCACCAAATTGCATTTCAGATGCTGATAAAGAATGTGCAGAAGC
This sequence comes from Alisma plantago-aquatica, assembly GCA_963693085.1. NCBI lineage: Eukaryota > Viridiplantae > Streptophyta > Magnoliopsida > Alismatales > Alismataceae > Alisma > Alisma plantago-aquatica. The sequence goes on along the minus strand of OY856409.1, from coordinate 537,007,894 downwards.
TTTGGCAGTCCGACTTTGTTCTTTCTAGCCTATTAAAGTAATCAAAAAGCTTTAGTACTGATAAACATCTTATCACAACAAGCAATCACATATACTTTTATTTTTAAGGAGAATTAACTCATCATCAGATTGTGTCAGAAGTGAAAATATCAGTCTAAACAACATACATGCAACATCCCTATATGTTCCAACTATTGTCATTTGTTACCTAAAAAACACATTCTGAGACATAACTTCTCAAGCAAAAAGTTTCAACATAAATGTGAATCTTCGTAGAGCACTAACGTCTGCACCTAACCTTGAAACGTGGTTCATTATATATGATAAAATATTGATGATGACCATTTCTGTTACCCAAAGTACCTGACACTTTCCAACATATCCAGATTACTCAGTTGATAAAATACCACATTGAACATAGTATCTTAAAGAGTATATATTAGCCTATTTAGTTAATAGGTTAATTAGTTATTGGGCTTTTGTATTTCAGCCCGTTTAGATTACTTGCGTCCTAAGTCTTAGGGCATCTCCCATCTCCTATATAAAGGAGAGGGCGTCCAGTCTTGTATTCATCCCATTGCATTCAATCCAATCTTATATTTCACATGGTATCAGAGCGGTGAACAAAAACGGCGGCGTGAACAGTAACTCCTGCAGTGAACAGTACATGCATGAACAGTAATTCTTGCGTGAACATAGTGTGTTCGCTCCTGAGGGAAACCTAGACGCCACCCCTTCTCCCTCCTTTCCGGCGCGCACGCAGCCCTAGCCACCACCGCTCGTCTTTTCCAGAGAGCAACCGAGGGGAAGAACCCCCATCTGCGGGCGGCCGTTGCCATGGCTTAGGTCGGCTGCCCGCTAGGCATCTCCCGACCTCTATGGCATATCTTTCTCTTTCTCAAACGATCTAGTTTTCTTTCCGTGCTTTGGCACCATCACCTTCCCGGCGCTACCATCATCCTTCTCGTACAAACGCCGCCACCAGCAACAGACAGATCCGCCACCACACCTCTATCCCGCGCAATCAGTGTTGCCGCCAACAGCAACAACAAAAGTATTGCCATCCGCTAGCGACAACAGCCGCCAAGCGCCATCTCTGTCAGCAACACGCCGCCACTGGCGATCACCGAGCCATTATTCCGAGCGGCTAGTAAAAAGCAGCCACCATCTGCATCCATCGACGCCGTCACACTCGCGTTATTCAGCAACCATCTACCGCTGCATCGCCCTGATGTCCCCAGCTCTAGCCTTCGTCGTCTCATAAGGAGAGGCTCCACACTTGACTCCGCATGTAGCCTCATGGCATGCAATATCTCCGGAGCCGTGCAGGAGACCAATATCATCTCTTTCGTTGTGGCCAAGTACTACATTAGATGATGCAATCATCACCATCATTGTGTGTCCGTTCACTACAGTATTGCTTCCTCATTTAGCAGCAACTGTATCCCCAGCCGATAATAACACTCTTCAGTCGACGTTGCCATCATCCAGGACCCTTGGCTTCTGTTCCATCTTGTTGCCGCTGACATCCATTATCCATTGCCATTGTCGTTGAGTCCTCGATGTTGCTGCCCCAACGCCATCACCTATCCCTGGCCAAAGCACTCCACCATATTCAACCATGCCATCAATGCCTAATCAGTATTGTCTTCTCCCAAGTATGAGTGACGTCCTCTATTTTTTTTATTGCCCCCATATTCATTATGCCTATTCGGATCCTTAATGGTCATATCTTTGCTAATCGGTCATATCTTTAGCATATTATCTCCGATTATCGGTTTCATTCTCCACATTACACATCTCCATATCACAAAATCCTCTCAAATCTGCCGATTCCTATCCCACCCACCCATATCATGTGTGTATCCCTTTCCACAGTGCGGGGGGGGGTCATATATCCATTTCTCCACACCAAACACTCTCTCTCGTCGTATTTGGTGTACGGGGGGGATAGAGAGGAGATGAAGAGATGAGAAGAGAGAGAGAGTGTGAGAGAATGTGTATGAGAGAGAGAGTATGAGAAGAGATGATATATGTATTCAGTCTATATATGTTCTAGGTTATTATCTTCATGGAGCTTCGCATTGCTCAGCACATCCGTTCTCTACTTCCAGACAACATTAAAGGATCTTCATTCAGTGTCAACACTGTGCTATCCGCGTTCGTACCACGTTATGCACATCTGGTGTTGATGGTATACTTCTTTAGCTGAATTTACATGAGACAGATGGGTTCTTCTTCAGACTTCTCAGAAGCTCAGCAATTTCAAGCCTGCCAAGTCTACATCTACAAGGTTGATAGTTAATCCAGGGATATCTTCACCGAGCTGCTTCATCACATCTTCTCCAAGCTGCATCTATTCTTACGACACCGCCTTCCGCTGATCTACTTGGGACTTTCCTTGATGAATGATATCTCCTTTCCTGTCAAGCCCCCAAGGTTCATGCGTCAGAGTTATGGTACCTACATCGTATCACCAGCATATCATCCGTTCGTGTTCGTGCCACGTTATGCACGTCTTCTCAGACAATTCGAAGATTCAGCTACTATTACATCGACATTGGGCATCCGCGTTCGTGCCGCGTTAAGCACGTATTCCAGTGAAGTTGTCGCAGTCGTAGTATTGATGATCGTCTGCTCCAAGTGGTGAATTACTGCTGCAGTAGTCAAGTTCTATTCTTCAGATGCTCTTCATTCCAGATGCACTCCAAAGACCTTCAAAGCTCGAGGATCTCCAGCCTGCAGAATACAATTTCAAAGAAGAGAGGCATTGTCACCACATGGTTCAGAGGGAGTATTTCTTAAGGGGGAGTATCAATCTTTTGTATGGGGAGTGATATTTATATTTTCTATCTTTCATTTATCATTTCTTTTATCGAGTCCTGTAACTCCAAGCTTGGACATGTGTTTCACCCATGATCCAGCTTGAGGGGGAGTGTTAAAGAGTATATATTAGCCTATTTAGTTAATAGGTTATTTCAACCCGTTTAGATTACTTGCGTCCTAAGTCTTAGGGCGTCTCCCCTCTCCTATATAAAAGAGAGGGCGTCCAGTCTTGCATTCATCCCATTGCATTCAATCCAATCTTATATTTCACATAGTACATCTCTAGAAGTTGCGACTAATTGTCTTATTATTGAGATGATTAAAAAAGGAGTACAGGGTTCTCTTTTATAAGACAAGAGAAAGCCACAGGGTTTAGATATAACCCATGTGGGATAAAATAAGACATAAGAATAATAAAGAAAAGAGAAAAATAGACTAAGTAAAAATATAGGAAAGTCTATATACTAATACTCTCCCTCAAGCTGGAGCGTAGATGTCTATCATGCCCAGCTTGGATGTCATAGCAGTGAACCTCGTCTTTGGTAGAATCTTTGTGAAGATGTCAGCCACCTGATCAGACGTATGAATGTAGGGAGTAGAGATTTGGCCCGATAGAACAACTTCACAGACGAAATGACAATCCACCTCAATGTGCTTGGTCCGCTCATGGAAAGTAGGGTTACTAGCAATGAAAGTAGCTTCTTTGTTGTCACAATACATTGGAATAGGAGACGTATCAGAAATACCAAAGTCCTTCAGCAAGCTCCTAATCCAGAACAGTTCACAAGTAGTGTGCGCCATGGCACGATACTCAGCTTCAGTACTAGAGCGAGCAACAACAGACTGCTTCTTGCTTCGCCAAGTGACAAGGCTGCCTCCCACAAAGGTACAGTAGCCAGAAGTAGAGCGACGGTCAACCTTACTGCCAGCATAATCAGAGTCAGAATAGCCAAGAAGTTTGCAGTGCCCATGTTTCTTGTAATACAGGCCTTTTCCAGGAGAACTTTTCAAATATTTCAGAATATGGCAGACAACATCCCAATGGCATTGTCGAGGTTTATCCAAGTAACGACTAACCAGTCCAACCGCAGCAGTAATATCAGCCCGTGTAACAGTAAGATAGATGAGTTTACCAACCATTCTTCGATACTGATGATTGTCAGGATAAGCAGGAGAATTCTCTGTTGGCTAAATTGGACATTATGTTAATCCCTTTGTTTTGATAATGACAAACATTTCATTCTTGTGGTTTTAACGTGCTATTTGAGTATTTCAGGAACAAGTATATAAGGTGGTGGATAACAAAGACTTGGAAGAATAATTTGATAAAATTGCTTTATTTTCATGATTGTAATCAAATGTAAAAGCTTGTACAAGTATATAATGTACAAGTAATTAGATATCATGTAAATCAAGCGTTTAGATCTTCCCTATCCACTCACAACAATTAGATAGGTATTTCCCCAAGATAGTATCACAATTGCACATTGATACACACACTTAGTAAATGAATACATTGAGTCAGTAATATTCTCGGTCGACAAATCGTCGATCGAGAAAATATCGGTCGACAAAAACTTCGACCGAGAAACTCTCGGTCGAAAAAATCTTCGATCGAGAATAAACCCTACTAGCCGTTAGACCCAGCAGACAAGGTGGTTGGGAGTTGGAAATGAACGTTGTAAACACTTGCTCCAGGAAGTCCCTCGGTCGACAAATCTTCGACCGAGAAGGACTCTCAGTCGAAAATCTTCGACCGAGAAGAGTTCTGTCTGCACTTTTCAGGGTCAATTAACTAGCCGTTGCAAATGCAATTAATGGACACATAACAGCTAGTTGAGCACTAAGAACCCCCTAGAAAGTGTCTAGAACGTCCTTAAGCACTTGTAGGTCATTCCTATAAATAGGACATGCCTTAGGACACCTAAACTCACTCATATACACTTGTGCTATACTTGAGCTTACACTTGCAATTGGCAATCTGTTTTGAGAAATTGAGCAACACTTGGCTATTCTTCTCCTTGCTCCAATTTCGTGTCCTATAGGCTAGCATCTCCTATCCACAGCAATTACACTGCTATATACATTGGTTAGGAGATCAAAACGCTTGATATAGGAAATCAAGCCTTGAGCTGCAAAGTGGTATTGTAATTTCTATTTTTCCTTCTTGTTCCTTTGTATCTTTTGTATTCTCCTTGCTACTCCTAGGGTTGGAGGCTGCGGATTGGAGAAGGTTCTTCTCGGTGGAGAAGGTGGACTTCGGACTACTTCAAGAAGGCTGTTGCAACGGGAAGCTACTTCAAGAGGAAGGCTACTTCAAGGGGGAGCTTGAAGTTACTTCAAGAAGGCTGCTTCAAAGTTGGTGCAACTACTTCTAGGTGAAGGTTGTTCGAAGGGTTTGGTGAAAGAATTGTAATTTTATGTAAAGTCCTTGCGAGGTAATAAAATTTGATTCTTTCAAAATCCCGGTTGGGTAAGCAACCGGGTAGTGGATTGACTGCCTTAGTATTTGCTAAGGTTGGAACCACTCTAAATCCTTGTCCCCTTGTCCAATCTTTTTGTGGTTGCTTAATTTGGTTGAATTATTATTAAAATATCATAAAACCCTATTCACCCCCCTCTAGTGATTTTTCATTCTCATCATCCCAGTCGATGTTCGGATCCAGAGGTGTGCTAGCAGGTTTAGCACCTAGAAGACCAGTTTCAGATAGTAGGTCCAGAACATACTTCCGCTGAGATAAGCGGAGACCAGAAGAAGACCGGGACACCTCTATCCCAAGAAAATACCGTAGCGAGCCGAGATCCTTGGTGACGAAGTGTTTCTCCAGATAGCACTTTGTTGACTGAATACAAGCAAGATCACTTCCGGAAAGAATACTGTCGTCAACATAAACAATAAGGACAACAATGCCAGCAGTAGTATTTTTCACAAAAACAGAATGATCTGACTGGGAGCACCGGAACAACAGATTAGTAGTTTGAATAACAATGATACTCTTGATAAAATTTTAAATAATTCTTATCATCAAATTGGAAGGAGAGGACTAGGTTATAATCCTAAAGGAAAAGCTTATCAAAAACCTAGTTGGAGAAAGACACAAGCACATGAAAATCAATCTATGTATATACCTAAAGGCAAATATACATATGTACCCAAGAACAACCTAGAACAAAATCATAGAAAGAGACATGAGGTTGATTCTATATGTTGTCATTATTGTTTGCGTCTTGGACATTATTCCTTTTCATGTCCTTACAAGAAAAAGGATGTTGAGTTAGTATGGGTTCCAAAACCCCCAAACTAAATGAATAAGATAAAGTTGAGATATGACCAAAGACTCTAGTTGTAAATCTATATGTCTATCTCAACTTAAACATAATGAGATAACAAATTGATTCAAGTAATTAAAACTTCTAAAATTGAAACTACACATTTTAAGTAAATCTGCAAAGACACATCTTTACAAATCTGTTTTAATTAGGGTCTTCAAAACATAAAGATTTGTATATAATTAGTTGAGATTTGATCTAAATGTTCCTTTGATACTCATATATTCTATCTCAACTAAACTGAGTTTCAAATTGCATAATTGAATTGAAAACGATCTATGATTTACTTGTATACAATTACTTAAAACAATTCTGAAACAGTACAGAAACATTCTCGGTCGAGAAACTGTTCGACCGAGAACACTATCGGTCGAGAAATCGTCGACCGAGCAGGTTTCTGTTGTCAAGTCTGCAATAAATCTGCTGAATATGTTTTCAAGTAATCTATTTGCTATCAATTTATTATTAATGACTGATTTTACATGCAAAACAAGAATAAATGCTGAAGACCATTCTTGAAACAAAATATTTTTTAAGATAAATATTATGAATATGAAAATCCTTAAACATATTGTAAAAGTAACATATGAAAACTGAAAAGTAACATATGAAGACTGATTGAAAAAGTTTATTAGGTATGATCAGTTATATAGCTTATCTTAAAATTAAAAACTTATGAACCTAAATGTAGATTATTTTGGTTTATCCTCTAAATAGTTTAAAACTAAAAATCATGATTAGTTTAAAAGAAATTACTGTTTTATCATTATCCACATGGTTTTCCTAAAGTAATTCTTGGTCTATCCATATAAGAATCATGTGTTTTGATACAAATGATTATAATCATTAAAATTATATGCTTCTACTGTTCTATCAAAATCATTGTACCATGATCATTGTGTTTCAGTTTTACTTGGTTTGTCTAAAATAATCTTGATCTATAAATACAAACCATAAATGGATGATCATTGTGATTCAACACATTACAAATATAGATGATGCTATCATTGAAAGTGCCCTTTTGCATAATAGTAAAACTCTATGGCATAAATGCATCTTGACATAATAGATAATGATTGTTGTGAGAATGGCTTGAAATAAATGAATGATGATGCTATGACCAGCCAAACGGTGTCTCTTAGAACAAAAATATTAATGTTTTTATCTATTTGTTTGTTCTAAGAAATCAAAAGCAAAAATCTTGACTTTAAGATATTAATCTTGCCTTCAAGATATATATTTCTAAAGAATCTTATGATTAATCTGAAAATAAGGGTACAAGAAGAAATGGGATTTGATATTTATGTACCCATAGCAAAGCTTATGAAACATCATTCACAATAAATGTAAAACATACATTTCAGAAAAATCAAGGTCAAAGACTTCACTATGATGCCCATATTAAGTCTTCATAATAGGTATCTCTTAACATGCTTCAAATTGATATTTATTTAAAGCTATCTGCAGAAATTATACTTCGCATATGAATGTTTAAATTGAAAATCTGCAGAATTTGCCTCTTGGTTGAAATTAAATTTGACCAAGGGGCGTTATGGTCGAAGTCAAGGTCGACCTAAAATAAGCTTGACAAAATGCTTATTTGTACATCATTGTAATGCATTTAATCTTAGTATCTTGACTCAAAATGAGTTTATCATATTGAAAACATGGAGCTTTAATAAAAGGTCAAAATCAAATCTTAAAAATCATTTGTGACCTTAGAATCCTTAAATTGTCTTAATTATTAGATTAAGGGGAGCTCACAAAAACAAATTTGATTATAAGATTAATAAGTTTACAAAACTTTGAAGCTTGTTATGACCTTAGTATTCTTGAAAGTAATTTTTGTTATGAAAACAAAGAAATCTACAAAATTCATGAATATGACATATATCTTGTTCTTAATGGAATTCTCTAAACAAATTTGGGCTTAACATCCCGTGTATTTGGTTAGAGATACATTATGGCTAAATTCGACAATAAATGGCTTACATTTATATTAATCCCTTGACTTTAAATTGAATATCTCTTTAAGGGGGAGCATAGCATAAAATTAAGGGGGAGAAATACAAAGTAAACTTGGATATCTTTTTGAAATGACAAAGGGGGAGAAATAATATAAAATCAAAAACATAAAATAAAATGAGTTTCATAATATCTCAGCCAGCACCCACTTGCAAAACACAAGAATGGCTACAAAAGGTAAACTTCAGGTATGAAACTCATATGATTTATATTTCCTTATTTTATATTTAGGAAATGTTTGTCATCTTCAAAAAGGGGGAGATTGTTGGCTAAATTGGACATTATCTTAATCCCTTTGTTTTGATAATGACAAACATTTCATTCTTGTGGTTTTAACGTGCTATTTGAGTATTTCAGGAACAAGTATATAAGGTGGTGGATAACAAAGACTTGGAAGAATAATTTGATAAAATCGCTTTATTTTCATGATTGTAATCAAATGTAAAAGCTTGTACAAGTATATAATGTACAAGTAATTAGATATCATGTAAATCAAGTGTTTCGATCTTCCCTATCCACTCACAACAATTAGATAGGTACTTCCCCAAGATAGTATCACAATTGCACATTGATACACACACTTAGTAAACGAATACATTGAGTCAGTAATATTCTCGGTCGACAAATCGTCGATCGAGAAAATATCGGTCGACAAAAACTTCGACCGAGAAACTCTCGGTCGACAAAATCTTCGATCGAGAATAGACCCTACTAGCCGTTAGACCCAGCAGACAAGGTGGTTGGGAGTTGGAAATGAACGTTGTAAACACTTGCTCCAAGAAGTCCCTCGGTCAACAAATCTTCGACCGAGAAGGATTCTCGGTCGACAAATCTTCGACCGAGAAGAGTTCTGTCTGCACTTTTCAGGGTCAATTAACTAGCCGTTGCAAATGCAATTAATGGACACATAACAGCTAGTTGAGCACTAAGAACCCCCTAGAAAGTGTCTAGAACGTCCTTAAGAACTTGTAGGTCATTCCTATAAATAGGACATGCCTTAGGACACCTAAACTCACTCATATACACTTGTGCTATACTTGAGCTTACACTTGCAATTGGCAATCTGTTTTGAGAAATTGAGCAACACTTGCATTGGCTATTCTTCTCCTTGCTCCAATTTCGTGTCCTATAGGCTAGCATCTCCTATCCATAGCAATTACATTGCTATATACATTGGTTAGGAGATCAAAACGCTTGATATAGGAAATCAAGCCTTGAGCTGCAAAGTGGTATTGTAATTTCTATTTTTCCTTCTTATTCCTTTGTATCTTTTGTATTCTCCTTGCTACTCCTAGGGTTGGAGGCTGCGGATTGGAGAAGGTTCTTCTCGGTGGAGAAGGTGGACTTCGGACTACTTCAAGAAGGCTGTTGCAACGGGAAGCTACTTCAAGAGGAAGGCTACTTCAAGGGGGAGCTTGAAGTTACTTCAAGAAGGCTGCTTCAAAGTTGGTGCAACTACTTCTAGGTGAAGGTTGTTCGAAGGGTTTGGTGAAAGAATTGTAATTTTATGTAAAGTCCTTGCGAGGTAATAAAATTTGATTCTTTCAAAATCCCGGTTGGGTAAGCAACCGGGTAGTGGATTGACTGCCTTAGTATTTGCTAAGGTTGGAACCACTCTAAATCCTTGTCCCCTTGTCCAATCTTTTTGTGGTTGCTTAATTTGGTTGAATTATTATTAAAATATCATAAAACCCTATTCACCCCCCCTCTAGTGGTTTTTCATTCTCATCATCCCAGTCGATGTTCGGATCCAGAGGTGTGCTAGCAGGTTTAGCACCTAGAAGACCAGTTTCAGATAGTAGGTCCAGAACATACTTCCGCTGAGATAAGCGGAGACCAGAAGAAGACTGGGACACCTCTATCCCAAGAAAATACCGTAGCGAGCCGAGATCCTTGGTGACGAAGTGTTTCTCCAGATAGCACTTTGTTGACTGAATACAAGCAAGATCACTTCCGGAAAGAATACTGTCGTCAACATAAACAATAAGGACAACAATGCCAGCAGTAGTATTTTTCAAAAAAACAGAATGATCTGACTGGGAGCACCGGAAAGAGAATTTCTGAAGAATAGTGCTTAGCTTGTCAAACCAAGCTCTAGGGCTCTGTTTCAAGCCATAAATTGCCTTTTTCAACCTGCAAACTTTAGAGGACTCCCCCTGACACACAAAACCGGGGGCTGTGACATGTATACTTCTTCATGAAGATCACCATACAAGAAAGCATTCTTGACATCAAGATGATACAGAGGCCAGTCAGAATTTATAGCAACAGAAATCAGAATTCTCACAGAGTTCAGGCGCGCCACTGGAGTAAAAGTCTCGAAGTAGTCGACCCCATAGGTCTGTGTATACCCCTTTACCACAAGTCTCGCCTTAAGTCGTTCAACAGTACCGTCTGGCTGGTATTTGACTGTGAAGACCCAACGACAACCAACTGGAGAGCAATCAGCAGGTGGATCAACAAGGGTCCATGTAGTACGTTCTGTAAGGGCCTTCATTTCTTCTTCCATAGCCTGACGCCATGCAGGATGTCTAAGAGCCTGAGTAGCATTTGTAGGAACAGATATAGAAGAAAGAGCCGCAGTGAAGTTAGCAAAATTAGCACCCAAATTATCAGTAGAGCAAAAATTGTCAATCGGATGCATAGTACAAGTTCTTGTCCCTTTCCTCAAACTGATAGGAATATCAAGATGAGAAAATACCTGTGGAGGTGTTTGATCTGGCACAGAGGATGAAGACGATGGAGAGGCCACAGAGGGAGCTGTCGTCTTTGGTCTTCTGTGATAAACTTTCAGAGGTGGCTTTTCAATCGGAGCATCAGAAGTATCAGTCAGATCATCCACCACAGGTAAAGGCGTGTCCGCTAGTAAATCTGAAGTGAGCGCAGAACCAGCCGACGAATAGAAAGGCATATACTCAAAAAATACCACATTCGCAGATATAAACCACTTTTTAGAAACAGGATCATAGCATCGGTACCCCTTTTGAGTGCGAGAGTACCCTAGGAAAACACATTTAGTCGCTCTAGGGTCCAATTTAGTAAGGCCTGGTCGAAGGTTCTTAACAAAACACGTGCTCCCAAATATGCGAGGCGGGACAGAAAAAGCGGCGCATCGAGAAACAGAACTTGATATGGAATCTGATTTCCGAGCACAGAGGATGGCATTCGGTTAATAAGATAACAGGCTGTGGATATCGCCTCGGGCCAAAACGACTGGGGAACATTGTAGTGAAAAAGAAGGGTACGAGCAACTTCGAGAAGATGACGATTCTTGCGTTCAGCGACACCGTTTTGTTGTGGGGTATAAGCACATGAGGTTTGGTGGATGGTGCCCTGACGACGACAAAAGGAGCTAACAGAGGCTTGCATGAATTCCAACGCATTATCAGTGCGAAAAATCTTTATAGGCTTAGCAAATTGAGTGCGGATCTCAGCAAAGAAGTCAGTAATTTTTTCAAGAATAGTAGATCTATCTTTAAGCAAAAATAGCCATGTTGTTCTAGAAAAATCATCAATGAAGCTCAGAAAATATTTAAAACCAGAAGTGCTCGACACAGAACATGGACCCCAAACGTCAACATGTATAATATCAAAAGGTGCCTTAGAACTGATACAAAATTTTGGGAAAAAAGTAGCACGAATCTGCTTGCCAAGCTGACATGTCTCACAATGAAAATCAGAACTAACTACATTAGGTAACAATGCTTTTAACTTCGCAACAGAAGGGTGGCCCAATCTAGAATGCCACTGGATGCCTGCTACAGATGATGTCAAATATGCAGCTATCTTTGGCTCGTCCAAGTAGTAGAGTCCATCCGGTCCCTCATGGCCTGAACCAATCGTCATCCTCGTGCGCAGATCCTGAAACAAAACACCATCCGGGTCAAACGTAATTGAGCAACGAAGGCTCTTCACAGTTCTTACTGACAGATAGTAAATTAAGAGGAAATTTTGGGACATAAAGAGTGGATCGCAGAGGCAGACTACCAGTGGAGCAAATATCACCAATGCTAGTAACAGGTGATTTAGAACCATCAACTAAAGTAACAGGAGGTATAAAAGAAGTCTTGTGCAGTTTAGAGAATAAATCAGGATTGCCAGATATATGAGAAGTCGCACCAAAGTCAATCACCCAGGAATTTTTACCAATCTTGGTCAGAAGGGCGGCACTACCAGCATTTGAATCCTCAGTAGAAGACGCCAGACGAGCTTGTAGCAGTTTTTCAAATTCCGAGAGAATCCAATCAACTGTTGGTGGAGCAGGTTCACTTTGTTCAGATGTCACTTTATTAGCCCAGTCAGGTTTGCCGTATTTGATCCAGCAACGATCTTCAGTATGGTTGGTGCGCTTGCAGTGAGTGCAGTAACGAGACTCCACGGGCTCAGCTCCAGATCCACGACCAGGTGCAGTAAAGCGTCCTCCGCGGCCACGACCGCGGCCATGATAGGAATCACCAGAACGAACAGCGAGGGCTGCCCCATCAGAAGAATCAGGCGCGGACTGAGACACAGAAGGTAGGCGTTGGACCCTTTTGAGCACATCTCGAAGGGTAGGTAGGGGATCGTTGGAGAGAATCTGGTCCACAACACCAACGAAAGAAGCAGGTAAGCCAGCGAGGAACTGAACTAACATAAGTTCATTCCGCTGTCGGTGCACTTCATCAATATCAGCAGTCAAGGGTGCTTGGGGCTGTAGAAATTGATGGTGGTGGGGCTATGGTGGTGGCGGCAAGAAGATGGAGGGGTCTGTTGGCGGCGGGCAGCAGAGATAGCTGCTGGAAAAAGGAGAAGGGGGGGTTGCGGTGGAGAGGAGAAGAAGAGAAGTAATGGGTGGTGAGGGAGGAAGGCAGGGAAGGGGTTGGCGGTGGCTGGAGAGGCCTGTTGTGGTGCTAGGCGGTGGCACCAAGGTTGGTGCTAGGCGGCGGCACCAAGGTTGGTGCTAGGCGGCGGCGGCAGACCAGGGGGTTGCTGCTGGGCGGCGCAGCAGGGAAGAAGGGGAAGGGTGGAGGCTAGGGTTGATGGGAGGAAAAGAAGGGTTAGGGTTAGGGAGGATCGGGAAGCTCTGATACCATCTAGAAGTTGCGGCTAATTGTCTTATTATTGAGATGATTAAAAAAGGATTACAGGGTTCTCTTTTATAAGACAAGAGAAGCCACAGGGTTTAGATATAACCCATGTGGGATAAAACAAGACATAAGAATAACAAAGAAAAGAGAAAAAATAGACTAAGTAAAAACGCAGGAAAGTCTATATACTAATAACATCAAAACAGATCAAATGACACAAATTATATAACACATTTGCAATTATACAATCAAGAGAAAAAGAAACATACAAATAGTTACCTGGTCAATAAGAACTCCTTGCGAGGAACATATTTGAAGTGGATCAAATGTGTTGGTGCTCCAGTTTTGATCACTAGATTTCTTTCTATAGCGGGTTGTCAAAGAGTTCTTCGTACAAACAACATGAGCATATGTTTTGATATATCCGTCTTTCTTCAGAAAGTTCCCCATGATCTCTATTAGCTTATCTTGATTGAGAGAATCAAATGCTTTAGACACATCCGAAACAACAATGAACAGTTCTAAATCTTCATTTTTATGACTCCTTAAACTAGAAATCAAAGGATAGATATTCTGATAAACATCATTGTAATTAAAAACTGAAGCCCCTATATGCATTGGTTGTTCTTCTTTGATTCCATTCAAGACAGCTCTTAGATCCTGAAGTGTGGAATTTATAGACACTGCAGCCTTAAATTTTTGGTTATTATTCATAGTCTCATGTAGAAACTTAGATGGTGCATTTAGATTTGCTACAAACCGCATCCCACTTTTCTTTGGTATAAAACGACCTTTAGAAAATCCAAATGGTCTCCTATCAGTGAGATCATTAATGTCAGCAGAATTTAATTCTTCATACATATCACCTTTCAGAGAGTTGATTCTTTTATTTATAATTTTCTTCCACAGTGGTTTTGGGTAATAAAACACATCTTGTCTAGAGCTTTCTCTTTCTGTAATATAGAAGTTGGCATGTAAGACAGGCACAACTAAGCCTGAGAACAGCCAAAATATCCATTGTTTAAGTACCTTATTTACAAAACTCACTGAAGCAGTTTTTGGTTCTGTTGTGAGTAAATCTTTCTCACAGGTAGCATTAACGTCAATTTCACAAACAAACAGCTCAGACAAACGAGATAAGAAAGAAAACTGAGAAATTTTAAGCCCAACAGTGCATTGACTGAGACTAAACTTCTCAAACCTACGTAGATGAATGAACTTAGAAATTGATTTCCTTATATATCTACAGGCACAATGATCGCCAAGCATATCCACAGGTACGACAGTCCTGCAAATGGCCCATACAAAATCAACCACTTGCACACGTTCACAGTACTCTTTCGCACTACAAGACGTTACCTGCAAAGAAAGTTAAATTCAGTAGTTTTTTTATCAGAACACTAAATATTTTTATTTTAATACATGCACATACAACAAAATAATTCTTCATTGCTACAAATTTCAATTAATCGCAAACAAGTTACAGTTTTTGGCACTAAGAATGTTATAATTTAGACGTGATTGACACCGAAAGTAAAAAATCAAAGCAGTTCACTAAGAATTTGCTTGCCGCACCTCCCTCACTTAATAATTATAAGTTTCATGCCATAATATTGACATCATGATCAATTGTTGGTAGAGATTGATATCGACTGCAACAATGAACAACCAACTCTCAGGATACAAACACATGTACAGTTCTTGGCTCAAACATTAAGATATGTCGGAATTAACTTAATGCATGGTATTCACAAGAGATTTTAGAGCATTTGTTGGTTCTGGCATCAAATTTGACAGATTTAGTAGAACAAATGAACTTCCATAATCCAAGCAGGGGTTTAAGTTTAACATATTAATCTTAATTATAACATCGCAGTAACATCAGAATAACAAGATAGAAGAGATTCTTTGGTATACAAGAAGCATGCCTCGGAATACATTTGCTTCAATGTTACATGCATATAGATTACACAAAAAGGATGAAGATGCCATAATTAAACTTGGTGTCATCAATAAAAATTTACTTGTGTGGAGAAAATGTCACCAGGCACATGCTGAGCCTTTGCACAACTTCTAGATTTTGCAATGGGACAATATCTTTCTAACAGTTTTGGATGTCTACAATGCTGAGTGTTCCGGATCAAGGCTTTAGATAATTTTAAAAGAGAATGATACCTGCAAGAGAACAACAAAATGAAGTCAAAGAAAACTTAAGCAAAACAAAAACTTAGTATATTCTTGTCTCAACAGTTGCATGTTGTCTCAAAGCATGTATTGCTCACTGCAAATGCAATATTTTCTAGTTAAAGCTTAGTCATTGACATTCTTTTTTACCCCACCCCATATTATTTCTACCCACCCTAATGTACTAGTGGGATCAAACCCGTGACCGGAGCCCAGCAGAGAGACCGGCCTACCAACTGAGACAGCTGGAAAGTATGCATAGTCATTGATATATCCCTGAAAAATCAAATTCAGTTCAATACAATAAATTGCATATGTTTAAATTACAGATCAATGTGTATGGCAATGGCATCAACTATATTATCCATACATTTATTACAAATTAATTGCATATTATGATAATAACTTGGCAAGAGAGGACTCAGAAAGATATTTGTCTTTATAAAAACAATTTCAGTTTATGAAATGTAGAAATAATATTTTTATGCATCATAATGTTTTTCTTTTGGGAAAAGAATATATATTTTATTGCATTATGATAAAATGACACCTTCATTAGAGTGATTTGAGTTAATGGGCCTAGCTTTACTTAAGCCCATTATTAATGATTTATTTTGTGTTACATTACTCCTCATGGACATTCTGTAATAGGACCCATTGTATTCTCAACTAAATTTATTAAAAGTCTCTAGTTGTCATATGCTATCTGAGCAAGTTGCAAAACAAGTCTAAACCCAGCCACTAGTTTTCCACCCAGGTTGTTGCTTTCCCAGGAGAGATGCACCAGTTGCCATTCCCAAGGAACCAGTCGTCCCCTGAAGCAGAATGCCCCCCTTTAAGGAGGAAACAACCGCTCCTAGAGACAGAAGGCAGGAACTGCCGCTCCCTTAGAACAGAGGCAGTAGCCTCCCCCCCTAGGAGGAGGCAAGAGGTTGTCAGCACCTACTAGAGGTGTCGCCGCCGCACCCTAAGGGGAGTAAAAACATCATCATTTACAAGGTAGTGCTAGCGCCACCACCCCTCCTTCAAGGAGCAACAGATGGCCACAGACTCCCACGAGGCCAGCTGTGCCGCCACCACTCCTAGAGGAGGACAAGTCATCGGTGGGTCCTTTGGTCTTGGGGACAACAGTGTTAGATATATATCGTTGTTAGCCATTTATTTAACATGGGTTAAGCCCAATGTAGTGCAGCTTGTACATAGAGTAAATATAGTTTTGTGTCTTAAGAAAATGGGGAGAGCTTTAGTCTCACTTTGCTCAATCCTAGAACTTTTATGGTCCTTGTAGAATCACATGTGACGCTAGTGTTCAAAGGGCTATAGGGGAGAGTATGCTCACCTCCTTAGTGGGTATGGTGACCACCACACACGCACGCACCACGCCATGCCTCGTCATGCCTGGCCGGGCCGGGTACAGGCTCAGGTTTGTGGCTTGTGTCTTGTGGCTTGTGGCTTGTGGGAATTGTCTTCCGTCTTCTTTTTGCACAAGTATAGAACTACGTAATTAATTATTAATCTAATCAATTGTTTTTTCCAAACCCGGATTTATTAGTCCAAATTGGAAAGTGTTTATCTCACGGTTTTTTTTGCAACGTGTATAAGAGCGATCGTGTGATTGTGTCTTAATGGGAATAGGATTTGAGGGCGTGAAATGTTATAAATAAGTCTCTGGTTATTAGGGTTAAACACATCTTTCGAACATCAGTTGTCAACCGTTCGTGCATGTGTTTTGCGAACCCTAAAGAGACTTCTCTGTCGCCGTCGCTCCCTATTATCTTCTGGAGATTCCTCTCCTGCGAGAAGCAACTTCTTCCTTCCTCTCCCTAAAGGTGAGATCTGTCCGGGTGGGTATGGTGACCACAACACACATGCACACACGTGCGCGTGCGCACGCCACGTCATGCCTCGCCTCGCCTAGTATGTCCTGGATGGGCCCGGCACGAGCTCAGGCTTGTGGGAACTGTCTTTCGTCGTCCGTCTTCTTTTTGCACAAGGATACAACTACGTAATTAATTATTAATTTAATTAATTATTTATTTCCGAATCAGATTTATCAATCCAAATTAAAAGGTGTTTGTCTCGTGGTTTTTCCGCAATGTGTACAAGAGTGATCGTGTGACCGTGTCTTAATGGGAAGAGAATTTGGGGGCGTGAAAGGCTATAAATAAGTTTGTGGGGGCGTGAAAGGCCATCCTCTCCTCCATCCCTCTCCGCCGTCGCTGACACCCCTCCTTCCACCTGCTGCCACTGCTAACCCCCCTCCCACCTACTGTCCACTGCTATCCCTCCTTGCTCCCTATCTTTCGCCACCCTCCTCTTCCTCCTCTTCTTACGCTCCACCACAACCCCTCACCCCCTGCACTTTCATGCCGTCGGTGCTTCCCCACCCCCTCTATATTGTCGCCGTTGTAGCCTCTCCTTCACCAACTCCTCCACCAACATTCTCTCCATCATCTAACCCCCCACATCCATCTCCCTTCTCCCTTTCTTCTTCGTCTACGTCTACATGAACTTTCTAAAATAGCACGTTGACGTTTTAAACGTTCTTCATTTGCTATCTGAATGTGCCTCATGGTTGAGTAATTTTTCTCGCCATGGTGGCGTAGTCTTTCTTTGCTCTCTACTGCCCTTCTGTGGGTTACCTGGATCTGATGCTTCAGCCCCTCTGTGGGTCTCTGTTGTTCTACTGAATCGAGGAATTTTACTGCCCATGCGTATTTTGTTAAATTATCCAATAATTAACTCCTCTTTGTAAAGTTATTAGGGTTAAACACATCTTTTCAAACATCAACGGTCAATCGTTTGTGCATGTGTTTTGTGAAACCTAGAGAGACTTCTCTGTCGTCGTCACTTTATGTTGTCTTCTGGAGATTCCTCTCCTGCGAGAAGCAGCTTCCTTCCTCTCCCTAAACGTACGATCTGTTCGGTTGGTGGCACCTACGATTGCTAAGCTGCACTGGTATGCATGTTGATCGTCGTCAAACGCAAGAGAAATGACAACCTGCTACAAGTTCATGACCGGGTCAACTAGAAGAACGACGTTCATCTTTCAGGAGTGTGAGCTGCTATTTTCTTGACTATCATGTTTGTTTTTCTACGAACGATCTAGTCTGTGTTCCTAACTCTTTTATTTTTGTTCTCCTGAATTGTTGAATTCTACGTGTTTCTTATCTGGATCTGCCTGAACCTATTAAATAATTTGCAACTGTTTATGTTGCATGTAACGACATCTAAATATAAAATTGACAACAAACAGTCGTCGTATATCCCAATGGGCCCCGATCTTCATTATCAACCGACGTGAACTTGGTCTTCTTCCGTTGATTGTGCCACCTTTGTGTGTTGTGAACTGCTTATTGATTTTTTAAGGCAACCTAAGTCTCATTTCTCCCCCATCCTCCACATGCGCCTTTGCTACATGCATGTAGAGTGCTTCTCCATACCTATCATAATATGTCTTACCTGTGATAGTGCATGTTGTTACGCATGCTTTTTACCGGCGCTAGTTCATACATTCAATGTGCATCCTATCTGTGATTTATCGATCCTTGTTCATTGTGTGTACTTTCTGGTGACCTCCATCTCTGGCTATGGCAAACGACAATTATCCTCAAAACCATTGTCTACAACAACAGTGTGCCTAGCTCCATCATTTTATTTAAATGAAAATAATTACTTACCATGGATGAATTATGTGTATGATTCTTGAATCCAGAAATAAGTTAAATTTCATTGAGAAGCATGTCGAAGAGACCCCCCAGTGGAAATGAGGGAACAAGCAAGTCAAGTGTCAAGAGCAGCTTTGGAACAATATAAAAACATGTTCCACAAAACACCAAAGTATTCTGGGACACTGCCTATAACCACTTTACCCAAGAAAAGAACGCAATGATATCTACAAGATCTGGGAGAAAATGTAGGATGAACACCAGGTGATAAATCTCTAGATGACTAATATGATGCTATTGTTGCCTTGTCAAAACAATTAGATTTCTTCCTGTCTGCCACCACTGGTGACAGACAAAAGAACATGCCAGTCATATCATTGCATAGTTTATCAATGGCTTCATTCGGCATGTACCCCCGTTCACCACTGATCTTGGTTTGCGACAAATTTTCCATGCTGGAGGATGCATAAACTCATCTACAGAAATCTGATGTGTGCCCACAACTTAGCTAGGTTGTTCTGCCTTTCAGCCTTAGACAGTTGGCTCTCTTATTCTTCAAGTGGACTACAGTTCTATTGTGTTGCAATACCAATTTTTAAAGAAGAAATTTGTCACAAAAGTGTCTGAGTGCTAGAATTATTGGCTACAATAAATTCTGTCTTTTCTTCTTTTTTTCTCAATTAAAAAAAGTGTATACGCACATGACATTTAAAGATGTGTTAGGCTGTTTCAACTTTCAACTATAACTTCCACTTCTTTTATTGTCCAACCCACTTCTTGTCTTGTTTTAGACTTGTTCTCTGCTATATATCTCACCAGCATCATCTACTCGTATATCCAACATTATATTTCAAACAAAACCAGTAAAACCACCCCCTCTCATTGATTGCGCATTTTTCCTCATCTTTTGCAAATGTTCTTGTCCACTCCAATCACTCTCTTGCATGTGCAGTTGGTGTGCGGAGGAGAAAGTGGAGTAGACAAGAAAAGAATGAGTGAACATATAAGAAGAAATGTAAAGAGAATTTTTTATACGAAGTTGCTTTTTAACATGAATCTTCTACTATGTTGCGCGCCCAAGCGGCCCAAGCCCCGCCCCAATCCGAGCGCCCAGAAGTAATACACATGACTAAGCTTTAAATTTTACTGATTTCTATCAACTGATTAGTATTTACTTATCTACTGATTTATATTTACTTATCAACTGATCTGTATTTACTTATCTACTGGTTTGTATTTATGTATTTGCTGATTTGTATTTACTTATCTACTGATTTGTATTAACTTATCTACTGATTTGAATTTACTTTTCTACTGATTTGAATTTATGTATCTATTGATTTGTATTTACTTATCTACTGATTTGTATCTTACTTACCTACTGATTTAAATTTACTTATCTACTGATTTGAATTTATGTATCTACTGTTTTGTATTTACTTATCTACTGATCTTTATTCACTTATCTACTGATTTGTATTTACTTATTTACTGATTTGTATTTACTTATTTACTGATTTGTATTTACTTAACTACTCATTTGCTCATCTACTGATTTTTTATTGACCACATTATTTAAATTTAGGGCTTTGTATTTATTCATCTACTTTTTAAAATTATTCAATCATCTACTGATTTATATTTGTTTATCAACTGATTTGTACTTTATTATCTAATGCTTTTATTTGTTTATCTACTGATTAGTATTTATTTATCTAATGCTTTGAGTTTACTTACCTAACGTTTTGAATTTTTTTATCTACTGATTTGTATTTACTTATCTAATGCTTTGTATTTATTTATGTACTGATTTGTATTCACTTATCTAATGTTTTGAATTTTTTTATCTACTGATTTGTATTTACTTATCTACTGATTTGTATTTATTTATCTACTGATTAGTATTTACGTATCTACTGATTTTTATTTATAATATACTTTCTTTTATTGATTTATCTATTGATTAGTATTAATGTACTGTTTTAACTTGTCCACTATTTGACTTTATTAATCTACTATTTTGTTTTATAAATGTACTGCCTCATGAATAGAGATACAAATATAGTTAACATTTCTGATTTCTGATTTATAAGTAACCAATTTGTGATTAACTCAAATCGGCTTTACAAAAGCCCAATAAAGGAAAATGGCAAATATCTCCTAAAAAAGTACTACAAATTCAGGTTTTTGAATGTACTATTTTTACTATATATGCAATTTAGATATATCTATTAAAATATAGTATATATATCAAAATAATATATCTATAAAAATGCTTGGGCCTCCGCCTGGGCGCCTAGGCTGCCTGGGCGTCCATATAGAACGCCTAGTCGCCTGGCCACCTATACAACCACTTACGCTTGGATAATGAATTTTTGCTATGTAGTGGTTTCCCATGTGTGTGACAGTCTCTCATCCAGCTACATCGCCTTTACTTCCAATGTCTATGCAATTGCGTACTTTTCAACTATCTTTTACTTAATTGTGCATTTTGAGTACTTGCTATCACGATCCCACACTCTCAGGGACGTTAGTACATGTGACCCAGCACTCGCTAGACTACTTAACGACACTAGCAACTATGATGACAACTGTCACATCTACTTGTTGCCGTTTATTGCTACTCCAGATGCACACTTTTGCTTCTTTGAGAAGTCGTTATTTGCATGATTTGCACCTGTTCTTAAAAGGGGGAGATTGAATTGCAAGATTTAGGAGCAGTGATCTATTTTTCATATGGGGAGTTTAGTTTTTTTCGGTTCTTACAAAAGTTGGGGTTAGGATTCTCCCACTCTCCAGTTTGAGGGAGAGTATTAATTAGTAATTGGTCTAGTTGTGCTATGGGCCTAAGTATGTTTGGCCCATTAGGCTTTTAGTCCAAGTTGTATTAGTCTCCCTCCTCTATAAAGGAGTAGGGTTCCGTTAGTGAAAATACTTCTTGCCTCTTAATTGCTTTATAATGTGTTCTATATTCAAATGGTATGCATTACTTGTATTTTAGTATAATTACATACCATTGAATGCTTTAATAATTATTAATTCTTATATAATACTTATTTTAGAAACAACATAATTTGTAATGTTAAGTGTTACTTATTATTGAGTTACAGTTAGTCTAATTCTATCAAATGCTTATATATGGGAATATGTAGTTACATAGTTCAAATTGTAATTTCTAAAATATATATCTAGTAAATATATTGTACCATATATAATTTCACACTAGTCTATTGTATAATAGTCATATTTCAAATTTCTTAAATATATTTTTCATAAGCATATAATCTACCACATATTACTAATTTTCTGACCATTGTATGATGATTTTATAAAATCATTATACCTCAATTCTTATAGTTAAATATATTGTTATACAATTAGATACTATAATAGAGATATATTGATTGATGGATAGGATGAATTTACAATGTCATGTGAATTTAGATATATTTAGAATATGTAGAATTATATGAATATATATATATATATATATATATATATATATATATGATGGCCCATGGGACACTTGCCAAGAGGAAGGAGATTAAGATATTCATGAGAAATAAAATTTTCTCTTAATATAATCACTTGATTGACTGGATAAAGACCCAAGGCTGACGATATACAACTAATTAGCCTCATAACCCTAAGAACTTGGACCGGTCGCATATAATGCCGATAAAAAATAGAATGTTATGCAACTAATTCAACTAAACATTTAAGCGACACTAATTGAACCTTATTGGCATCCTTCGGACACAATCATGGGCAAAGGACTTTCTATCCTACATGAGTTCTCCATGATTGGGAAAGATGAGCCATCAGCGAGTGAGACGGTGGCTAAAGTTGTCTATATCCATGTAGCTGATAGTAGCAATGGGAGAAGTAAGCAATGCAGCTTATTGCAGAAAACTATAGAAGTACCTCATGAGATCTCAAAGCAATGTGTTGGTGAAGCCTTCTTGTTTGCGTGACAGTCATACTACCATTGTCGGCCAAATACAATGTGTACCAGATCAACTTGTAGCAAATCATAGTAGACATAATCCCTTGTAGATTCTGTGGCAAGATAAAGAGACTAAACACTAGTGCTTATGTGTTGGGTATGATCAATCCAACATAGGCGGTATAAGGTGAAACTCTATGTTCAATCGAGTAGCTCAAACAGTAGAGGAATAAATGAGGTTGGCAGATTCTGCTATCAATAACAAGCATGACATCCTTGTAGCACATTTTACCTAAGAGTAAAAGAGGTTGGAGCTGTGGAAATATGGATTCAAGGGCCCCAACACAGTAAAAAAAAACATTTTTCTCATATTCCTAGTCCTTTGTTCATTACTACTAACCATTGTTACTTGATTGGGATACTAAGTAGCACTCCCGTGGCAGGTGAAGTACTGCATTTGTTTCTTTGTTTTAGGCACTTTCTAGGATGAAGTTGGAGAAGTCATGAAAATGAATAGCAGTGTTAGGTGAAATAGGTGTTTACAAGTAACATTTTTTAACTAAGCAGTGTGGCTCTTCTACTCGTGCCACATGTATAGAATAGGAAACGTGAACTCATCTTTGTTTAGCAATTCAGAGTTCCTTAAGGTTATTCGATAAATTTCCAAGTGTATCCGTAGCACTACTGAGGCTCACCCTATGCTCCCTGACCCTGAGGGAGAGAATGAATCCCCAATTTCTTGGTGAGGGTTGATTATACGTAGTATATAAAAAATTTCTTTGTGTTTATTGCATATGAACCCTACTATGAAAGTTGTCTCAATGGTCAAAACATTTTTATTTCCATCTATTTCTTTAGATTTCTCAAAGACAAAAGGAAAATCCTTTTATTTGACTAAGAATATATAAAAAAGTCGAGACAAGAGTGTTAGGATAGGAATGAGAAATTAAAATGTATTCCTGAAGTCGGAATAGTTCCATCTGTAATAGAATGGCTTTCTTAAAGATCTGTATCTTGGTGTTGTTGTAGAATATCTAGTTTTCTTGGAACCAATGTTTTAAAAAACGTTAAGCGGTAACCGTGCAGACAACACCTTGTAACTGGTTAAGCGGTAAGCGGCCGATTTTTTAAAAAACGGGTTTTAATTTCCTATATAATTTTATACAAAATTACATATGTATGTATATAAATACTAATACTCTTTGGAACTTTTATATATATCTAAAGATGCTAAACACTCTACCCATTGTTCTGAAAAGCGGTAATCGGTGTACGGGCGGAGAGGGTACCGAATAGAGTATATACGGTATGCGGGAGTATAAGCGGGAGAATATTCAGTTTTAATCGGTTTTGATTTTTTTTAAAATATTAATCATAAATATATGTAAATTATATATTGACCATATAATAATGACAATGATAAGTAATTAGAAACATTTATAAGTAATAGACTAATATTGAATTCATAAGTAGTTAGAAACATTGATGAATTTAGAGAAGAAAACATTGATAAGTAATTACATACATTGATAAGTCATAGACTAATATCACATTAATAAGTAATTATAAACATTGATAAGTAATAGACTAATATTGCATTAATAAGTAATTAGAAACATTGATAAGTCATAGACTAATATTGCATTAATAAGTAATTAGAAACATTGATAAGTAATAGACTAATATTACATTAATAAGTAACTTGAAACATTGATGAAATTAGAGAAGAAACATTGATAAGTAATTAGAAACATTGATAAGTCATAGACTAATATTGCATTAAGAAGTAATTAGAAACATTGATGAAATTAGAGAAGAAAACATCAACGATAAGGATCAGTTCAATAAACATTAACTATAAACTTATTGAGAAAATATGAGGAGAAAACCAAATATGTAAAGTGGAAGAAGAGAATGTAATTGTAATGACCAATAGTAGTATTAGAAAAAATTAATGTAAAAAAAAATTATTACTAGCATTTGATTTTGAAAATTGCCGATTAATCGGCCGATTATTCCCCCGAACGGCCGATTAATCGTTCCTGGACCGATTATAGGCCGATTATTCATATTCAGAGCGGTAGACCCCCAAAACCGATTATTCGGCCGATTAGGCCGATTTTCTGAACACTGACTCTACCCAACAGTAAACACCCAATTAGTTAATAAGATAGCTATAAGACAATAATTATAGCCATAATATAATAAACAATAGATTTGACATAGATAAAATACCCCACATACATAATTCAGAAATATTTTTGCATCACATGTTTACATAGTTAAGCAGTAAACGATAGACTCATTATTGGATACCTTTCTAACTTATTGTTATATGTGCATATCATCAATTAGTCATACATTACAGCAGTACAATTAACTAAAGTATGCATTCTAAAATTAGATAATAGTTACATATATTTTACTTGTATAAATTACACTTTACAACAGTACCCTATTATCCCAACTTGCATACAAGTATGCATTCTATTCGACTAGGCTTATCATAGGATATTTAAGTTTAATATATTATAGTCAGTAATACTTGGGGCCATATAGTTTATATAAAGTTACAAGTGTACAGCAAAATTTACAAAAAACGGACAAAAAACGGCCAAAAAGCGGGAAAAAAATGGGCAAAAAAACGGCCGATTAATTACAAAAAAAATTAACCGGCGATTTTAGCAAAAATCGAACGGGTTGGGTGTTTGGCCGATTAATCGGCCGCTCAGGCCGTTTTTCATTTCACTGCTTGGAACTGAGGCTTATTCTTTACAGAGTTAGAATAAGTATGTGATCGAATAAGAACTTTCATTACTCTTCCAATTTCCATCAAATCAAGATAACAATTGTTCCAGCTTATATAGTCCATCTTGGTTCATCAACGGAAGAGAGATTGCATTATTTGAAAAACTTGAGTAATCTTTGACCTCTTGTAGCTTTGTCAACATCAAAAGAAAAGGGCGCAAAAGCTTTAGTTCTGCAAATTGATCTCGCTTCAAGCCATAGTCCATGATAATTATGCAAAAGGCTACAAGTGTCATTCTTATAAAAAAATGTGAGATCATGCATGTAAATTGTGATTAGCATTGTGTCATCCTAGTTAACCTCTGCTCTGTAGACCGTATCTGAGAATTTGTAGGTGTATTCCTCGACAGTATGTGACCCATGATCCATGTTAGATAACTTGATGCAAATTTGTTCTTTGTAGTTCAATAGATTTAGGACTTAATGTCTACTTTCATGTTAGACAATGTGTGGGCACCTCACATCACTGGTAGTTGCTTCAACCATGCGGGGTTGTATCACAATTCAGCTTCCGCAAACTTCAAGCTTCCTTCCTTAGGTCATTGATGTCAATCGATGAATGACTCAATATTATGGATCTAATGATAGAATTGATATGAATCGTTGATGTCGTAAAATTCTAGAACATCAACTTTGAATTTTTTTTGTCACGCTGATAGTGGTGCAGTTCATCAAGATGTTGATTGTTGTATCGGATAATTGATTGTCCTAGTAGTTGCAAATAAAACCTAATTTTCCACTAAGATCATCCAAGATGGCCTCAATGTCTTTGAGGTACATGTCAGTGTCATGTTGTCATGAGACACCAACCAGAACCAATGTATACTATCTCGGCATGAAAACCTTCATTTCGCACTATGGTATGGGTGATAAAATGACTCGTGAATAATAACCACACATGAAAAGAATGTGAATAGTACCACAAACAATATCGTGCATGTAATGTAAAGGGGGACACAATGACAACGGGTGTGTATAGAGAAGGAAGAGACGGTGACTACTAGGGTGGGAGGAGGGACGAGGTAGGACAACAACAACATGAGGTGCAAGAAGAGTGGAGACAACAATTGCGAGTGAGAGAGGAAGCAGGTGGTGTAGGAAAATCATCATCATCAACTAAGCCTCAATCCCAACTATGTTGGGGTCGGCTACATGGATCCTTCTTTTCCATTCAGCTCTATCATGGGTCATATTCTGGTTGAGATGTAGAGATTCAAAATCTCTCTTTATAAGCTCTTCCCATGTTAATTTAGGTCTTCCTCTTCTTCTATTAATTGTTCTTGCCTCAATAGTATTGCTTCGTATAGGCGCATTAGTTGGTTTGCGTTGCACATGTCCATATCATCTGAGTTGGCCCTCGCACAACTTGTCCTTAATGCTCTCCACCCCCACTTTATTCCCGATAGTCATTTCTCAAGCGATCTTTTCTTGTCTTCCCACACATCCATCTCAACATACGCATTTCAGCCACGTTCATCTTGTTAAGTCCTTGTTTCTTCACCGCCCAACATTCACCCCCATAGAGCATGGCTGGCCGTATAGCAGTTTTAAAAAACTTGTTTTTTAGTCTGAGAGGGATCTTCCGATCACATAATACTCCAGTTGCACTCCTCCATTTCAACCATCAGTGATCCTATGACAAACTTCATTTTGGACATCGCCATCTGTTTGAATTATAGAGCCCAAGTAACGAAATTTATCACATTTTAGTATATCTACTCCGTCCAACTTGGCTCCACCATTCACACTACGAGATTGGCTGAAATTGCAATGCATATACTCAGTTTTGCTCCTACTAATCATCAATCCATTTCATTCCAGTGCCTTTCTCCAAAGTTCAACTTTATCATTCAAACCATCTTTAGTTTCGTCAATCAATACAATATCATCAGCAAATAACATACACCAAGGAACATCATCCTGAACATTCTTTGTCAACTCATCCATAACAAGAACAAACAGATATGGGCTGAGTGTGGATCCTTGGTGTACCCCAACTGTGATGGGAAATGTTGGTGTCTCACCTCCAGGAGTCTTCACACTTGCAGTAGAGCTACCATACTAATCAAGTCAATGTATTGGATTGGCACACCCTTTTTCCTTAAAACCATCCACAACACTTCTCTAGGTACTCCATCATAAGCCTTTTCCAAATCAATAAAAACCATGTGAAGATCTCTTTTTCTTTCCCTATACTTCTCCATAAGCCTCCTTGTCAGAAAAATAGCATCTATTGTTGATCTACCAGACATGAAACCAAATTGGTTGTTTGATATCTGCGTTATAGATCTTAGCCTCTGATCACTAATCCTCTCACAAAGCTTCATTGTATAACTCATCAACTTGATACCTTTGTAGTTTGTGCAGCTCTGAACATCACCTTTGTTCTCATAGATGGGGACTATAATACTATTTCTCCATTCCTCCGGCATCTTCTTTGTCTTCATGATCTTGTTAAATAAATTTGTTAGAACAAAATTTTTATAAGGATCCATGTCATAGAAAGAGTGACAAAGTTTTTATGGCTAGCTGTCAACCTACCACCAACCCTCCTTTACCCGGGTATGGGACTGGCTACATTTGCACAAAATATGAAAACATAGGCGGAGTTTAGGAAAATCATAAAAAGGAGTATGGATTAGGATTGATATCAACAGATGAGGCACAAACCAGAAGGGAGAAGATTGAGGTATTAAAGAACAAATAAAATTTCCTTTAAATCTGATCAATTGCCGGACGAAAGTGCAAAGGTTGACTAATTATGATTAATTAGACTCAAAACCCTAGTATGGAACAATTGCATATAATTCCCACCAAAAGTAGAAATTCCCTAAAACGAAAAAAAATATGAAACTAACTCCAACCATCATTGATTGGACAGATTTAGCATCCTCTAGGGCAGAACATGGATTGAGTGTGCTTCTAATCCAATACATGAGTGTCATTTATATTGAATTTACAAAAAACTATTGAGCATTAACTTTTTAAAGGCTCCTACTTAAAAGAATGTTCAACACTTAAGCAGCTATAAGGTCATGTCTCCTCATCTGTTGCTTCACTCTTTCTTGTATATTAAACACCATTGTGTCATTAAATGAAAATGGCATAGTGTTATC
The DNA here is from genome assembly GCA_963693085.1 of Alisma plantago-aquatica. NCBI lineage: Eukaryota > Viridiplantae > Streptophyta > Magnoliopsida > Alismatales > Alismataceae > Alisma > Alisma plantago-aquatica. The sequence goes on along the minus strand of OY856409.1, from coordinate 536,978,925 downwards.
CATAACGTCAACCGCAAAAGAATCTTCTAGAGAACTCAAACGTCAAAAGCAACACTCATGACCATGAGTTGTAACTACAACCAACCTGGGTGTTGCTAGGCACAGTCACGACATTGACCTGCCAAGAATCAAGGTCGTGACCATTGTACTCCAAATTCGAGACAAGCATTTCTACACGCACCAAGCCAAACCCTAACTTCGACACCTACGAGTATGGGTAGATTACAACATCTTATTACATTCACATCAAAGAATTTCAATACCAACTTAGGGGCATTTTACCAAGTGTCAAACAATAATGTGTATTAGAGAGTCTACTTAATTTAGTTAATTAAGTTATTTGAGTCTAATGGTAAATGGGCCTAAGTGTGTCTTGGCCCATTAGGATTTAGTCTAAAGTATGTATGCTTCCCCCTTCTCCTACATAAAGGAAGGGGATTCCTCTTATCAAAGACCATCACATAGCATTCTTTTACTTTATAACATGGTATCAGAGCAGTGATCCAAACCTAGCCCTAGAGCACAAAAATATTTTCTTCCGCCTGCGAGCGACAGCCGTCTACCTGGCATCTATTCAACCTCCATCTTATGTCCTCTAATCCTCCCTGCCAATTCAACCCAGCCGCCATTCAGGTATCTATCTAGCCCACAACTTCTCCCCTATGTAAGATACATCATTCACGGCATGGCGTAGCTAGTCTCAACATGATGCCCATGCACTCTCCCATCTTCATTAGGACTCTCTGGTTCTGGTCATTTCCGCATATGCAGAGGGCCTGAAGCCTTTGGATCTAGACTAACAACTAGCATAAACACAGACTTCCATGGCTTGCCTCTTCTTCGACAATTGCAACATATCCATGGACCTAGGTATGCTACTTTCTGCAACTATCGTTAAGTCTATAGCCCTATTTGAGGGGCGAACTACTATGACTAATTGGATAATTTGTTGTCCATCTATGGATTGGCGTCAATATAACATCATATTAGGGGATGTGGTTGCCTTTAATCAGTGGCATTGTCGTGGTACCTTTGAAATGATGAACGCATTGTTTCTTTTTTTAGACATGATGTCGTGGTTTTGTACATGACACCTTTCGAGAAAGGCTGGATTAAATAAAAATGATAGCTCTCAGACGTTGATTCTTAAAACAAAAGGATTTCTGATTTCAAAAAAAGTCCCCAGTTCCTTGTGCAACATCGCCTGGTATTGAGAAGATACCTTGACATGGTCATATTGAGAAGCTCAAGCGGTTCGAAAACCTTTGATCATGCCAAACTAGCTTTCCTGATTACATGAAGACCTTATTATCTTTCTTTTCTTCTTCCAAAAAAACATTTTTTATTTGCAATTTTGTTTCCTTCAATTCTGTCTTTACAATATGATATTTCCTTCTCAATCCTATTTGCCAACCCACACGTTTCCATGCTAAATGTTAACTAGGTCTTTAGTCATATCTCATGTTGTCTTTTCATGTCACAAATTATCTATTTCTTTTACTATCCAGATCTGTCTAATCGGGTCATATTGCACATTGACTCGAGTTATCAATTGACATCCTCCACATATTTGTCTATATCTAGTGTTGTGTCCGATGTACCACCCCAACCACTCTTAGTTCCTTCCGTGGTTGGTGTGAGGGGGGAGAAATAGAGGAGAGAGATTATATTATGGTGCTCGATATTTTTGTGGATCGTTATGCACTTCTTGAAGAGTTTGTGGACTTCTACTATTGATCGCATCTGAAAAATCTTTTGTTGATTTTATGCTTCTTGGATAACTTACTATCTGAAACTTCATGTCTACACTTGCTTTTTCAAGTTGATGGTCTTCTATCCGGCTATGCCGACTCTACTTTTTGTCCATGCTTTATTTGCACGTTGACATTGTCCATGCTTTGCGCGTGTTGACTCTTTACTTGTTTGTGCTTTATTTGCACGTTGACCGCTATTACCGTGAACCAGCACTCTTTGGACTTTTCCACTGTGAACCAACACTCTTTGGACTGTGACGATAGCGACTTTGACAAAAACTTTGATACCTTCTTGATGTTGTTTACTACTACTCTAGATGTCACATCCTTTTGATTAAGAAGTTTTGGCTACCTATTTGCGACCTGTACCTACAACTGCAACTTGCAATCTTCAGATTCAGAGTCATCCTGCTTGCATATCTTCTTTGAATTATCTGCGACTGCGACTTGCATCTGCGACTTGTGACACACTTCATATTCGACTTACTTGCATACCTGCTTTGGGCTATCTGCACGAGGGGGAGTATTTCAATGATGAGTGCTTTATTGTAATCTTGAGAGGGAGAAATTCTTGTATGAGCTTGGTTTGTTTGTCTATTTGCAAGCTGACTTAGGATTCTGCCAAGCTTCAGCTTGAGGAGTATTAGAGAATCTACTTAATTTAGTTAATTAAGTTATTTGAGTCTATTTGTAAATGGGCCCAAGTGTGTTTGGCCCATTAGGGTTTAGTCTAAAGTTTGTATGCTTCCTCCTTCTGTTATATATTCCTCTTATAAAAGATCATCACATAGCCTTCTTTTACTTTATAACAATGTGCATTGAGTCCCAAGAGAGGAGCAAAATTAGAATGTGTTTTCTTTTCTTCCCGTGCTCATTTTATGTCATATTTTAGAATGAATTCGTATAACATTCTTGACGGATTTCTCCTAGAAATCATAGTAATGCACTAGTTATTCTCTTTTACTTCTCATTTTTGCAAGTATTGACCAATTAATATATTTTATTCATATGTGGCCAATTTTTCATAACTTTAAACTACAATAATAGGGCGTATTTGACCATATTATGAGCAGAATGGTTGTACTAGATAGCAGGTTGCCTCAAACTTGAAGCAGTTATTCTCCCTTGTTTTGAGAAAAGAAATAAAATAATTTTAAATAGATCTTTTCATGATTAAGAGGTAGGATAAGATTACATAAAACAAAGCTTTTGTATGCTTACCAGGAAAGAATCTCACTTAGTGCATTAGCACAATCATGGATACAAATCTACACCTTGGCTTATTTATTGATTATAACCTTGATGTAATACATCCATTATATATTCATAGATTACTAACATTCAACAACTATTCAATTTTGCCTTCAAAAATTCACATTTGTGACTATTTATGCAACTCCTCTAGGCATGAAACATTGTGCAATTTTTTTAACTTGAGAAGCTTGTGCGCTTGTGGGATATACACCCTCATATGGGACTTGTAGATTGCATCACATGAGGCTAACAAAAAATTGAATCACAATGCAACGATAAAAGGGTGAGACGTGGTCATGATCAATGAGGGGAAAGGCATGCAATCAAGTGTAACTTCTACAATCGAGATTCTATAACAATGTATTGTTGTATTAGATAAAATAAAAAAAGAGAACAAAAAATTCTGATAAAGGTTGATAGAAGAGGTAGGATATAGGAAAGGGATAAAATAAAAAGTATTTAAGCTAATATAATATAATTCAAAATATTACTTCATATGCTTTCTAAGGTAATTCTAATAGAAGCATGGTTTAGAAATTTATGTTTTTAAAAATGGGAAACAATAAGAGTTATAGTTGTGTTCACAACATAACTAAGCATTGACACTTTAGTGCCCTTGAACATTTGACGTTTGTTTTATAGAATTCAATTTATTGGAAAAAGAGAAAATCATATTAGCATTTGAAGTCTTCCCAAAATTCATATCCATCCAAGATTTATGTTTGAAAGTACATAGAGGATTAATTGGTGTATGTATTAGAGAAACCTTGCTCCTATATATAGGAGAAGGGGGAAGCGTACAGACTATGGACTAAACCCTAGTGGGCTAGACACAGTTGGGCCCATATACAAATAGACTCAATACATACTTAATTAAACAAACTAGACTCTCTAATCAAAGATTTTTCACGACTTGGACGTGCAATATACCATGACGCCTGAGATCAAGACCAAGAACTTTCTGAGCACCTATAGCCATAGTCACAATATACTCCGTTTTTTTGAAAAAAACGCGTTTAAAACGTGTATTATTCACGTGACGTATATGACGGCCGTTTTAAACTCCAAACCAAATAATACGTTTTAAATGCGTATTATTCGCGTATTACGTTTTAAACGCGTTTAATACGTTTTTTTGCCATTTTAAACAATTCTGCACTTTTGCTTCACATTTATTTTTTCCACGTCCTTTTTAACTTGTAGCAGGGTTCCACTAAACCGTCCAACCTTCCTCCTCTATCCCTCGACACACCAGGAGGAGTAACCCCCGACATTCTACATGTACGCTCCATCTTTCTCCTTCATTATCCACCTTTCTTCCCTGATTTGTGCCTGCTACTCCCACTTCTTCCAATATTAGAATAATCAGTTCGATGTTTAGTCATTTTCAATCATTATATGTGTGGGTTTATATATATTTTGTATATATATATATTCCGCTTTTTTTCCGACTTTTTCTGAATAGTTGACCGAACTTTTACCGTACGTTGACCGATTTTTATCCAAATTTTCCGCATAATTCCCGATTTCCGAATTTTTCAACTTGGTCGTACGTATCCCAAATATCGAATTTGTGACTATGCCTATAGCAGCAATTGGCACACTCCCCCTCAAGATGGAGCTTGGGAGGATTCCATGTCAGCTTGCAAACAGAGAGGAGACTAGAAAACAAAGAAGCGGAAGCAAAGATAAGGCAAGCCCATACAATAATATTTCTCCTCCTCGATATTTCAATAAAACACCATTCAAAATACTCCCCCTCAAGTCGAGAATTCAAAGCAGGTATGTATGACCTTCTCGTGGCAACTAGAGCAGTAGTAAATAGCAGCATGTAGGCATCAGGCCTTCATCACAGTCGCTAGCATTGCAATCTAGAGAGTGCTAGATCACTTCCTCAGAGAGTGTAGGGTCACAGTTGTAAGACCCCTAACCCAGCTTAGTGCTTGATCTTGCTTGTTTTGCTTAATAAGATGCTTAAACCTTAATCTAATCTCTTAAGATGCCTTAATAACATGTGACACATTTATGTTTTCAGTTTGGTCCAGTTTGATTGACGTTTGAGCTAGTTATGCTATATGTGTGTTTGTTTTGGACCAAGTTGCAATTTGCCCATGTTGAGGGTTTATCTTGCAACTTGTGACATGTTTGTTTTCCTCCTATGTTTTAGCATCATGAGAGAGAGAATGGTGCATAGGGGCGCCTTGTTGGTTTTTGTTTGATGAGGTGACATCATGTGTTGATGCTAGGGTTTGCATAGTTTGCATGGATACTCGGGTTGATGGTGGTGTCAACCATGTTTGTTGATCTTTGAAGTGTTGCAACCGAAATGCTTTTTGGTTGTGTTTTGTAGCAACCCATATGCCTTGTCCTTGATCTTGGTCAAAATGCATTGTCTTGTGTTGATGTGTTGCGACCCTTTGCTTTGGGTGTCATGGGTAGCGGTCGCTACCATGATAACCTTTGGTTTTGTTTCGACCAAAAGGGTGTAGTGGACCAAGTGGTCGCTACATGACCTTGGTTTTAACGATCTTTGGTGCATGCATATCTTGAGTGCTTGCATGGCCGAGGTTTTTAAGGGACAAGTGTCTTTAGGGGTTTTAGTATCTTGACACCTCATATCTGTCACCTATCTCCTACCCTTAGGTACTTCTCCCCTTCTTTTTCATGCAAGTAACCTCTTTGGCTCTCTCTTTTTTCTCCCTTATTTCTTGGAGTTTGGTCTTGTTCTTGGTGGTGTAAGTGAAGGTGTTGAGCTTGAAGAAGGTGGTCGTTTTCCACTTGCATGTGGTGATCTAGGTTTGCAGCTTCATCCTTTGTTGGTCCTTTGGTGATCTTTGTACTTGGTAAGTGGTTTATCCTTCTTAAACTAGTTTTTCTTGAACCCTACCCCTCTCTTTCTTCTCTTGGTCGAACCATCGTTCTTCATGGTGGTTTCTTGAGGAATTTCTCTCCAACAGAGGTTGAATCCATGGTTCTCCATGATAGTACCTGAGTGAGACGAAGACCTCCTCTTTCCCCTTTCTTTTTTGGCCTAGGGTGTGTACCCTCTTCTCTTTGAGCTTCCTGTGACCTTGGTTTGCTCTTCTTCTCTTGAGGTGATCTTACTTGGTCGTGGAGTTGATCCAATCTTGGTGTTTCTTCTCTCTCTTGGAGCTTCTTGGATTTTGGAGTTTACCTTCACCTCAAGGCGGGTTATATAACTTTCTCCTCTTCTATTGTTACACATATTCTTGCATGCATGTCATCTTATCCTTTAAACATGAGTTTAAGATTCTTGATGATGATATCTTGACTTAGAGTTTAAGATTATGTGGTGATCTTTGCACAGATTAACTCTTTCTCTTAACCCTAATTCATGAACCTGAAATCTTAGTGATGGTGGAGATGTTGGTTTTGCATGCACATGTTGAACGTTTGGTTTCTTCTCATGATCATGGTTTTGTTCTCATTCTTGATTATGGAGGTTTTTTTTGGATACCTTGGTGATGAAACGTTGTTTTCTGTCTTCTTTGATTCATGGTTTAGTTTTCTTCTATGTTGATGATCGGATTTTAGGGTTTTGATATTCTTCTTCATGAGGTTTACATCTTGGACACTTCGGATTCTTGATGTTACACCACTTGTTTTAGAGTACGTGGTCATTGTGGTTTATGTTTCATGGTGGTCGATACATAAGTTGACCTTACTGGTCACAATGATCTTTTGACGTATGTTGCTAGGGTGGTTTGGTCACAGCAAACCTTAACCCTAATATGTTTTGGGCGCTATGATTGAGATGATTCTCTTGTTCCAGTCGAAATGATCATGGCTTGATGGATGGTCTCTATGGAAACCTAAGCCTAGCGGTCGCAAGGGAAGTCTAGCCCTAACTAGCCACAATGGTTTCATCTAGTGATGTTTGCTACCCTCCCTTAACCCTGGTTTTGGTCGCTACACATGTGTGTGTGTGTGTTTCGATGGTCGCTATGGTTTGACCTAACCCTAGTGGTCGCTAGGCAGCCAATGCTTAGTGGTCGATAAAGGTGATGTAGCTCATATGGTCGCTATAGAGATATGTTGTGTTTTGTTGCGTGTCATGTGCCAAGCATGTGCCTCACTTATGTTTTTTACTTCAGTAGTTTAGTCCCATATTGCTCATCTCTACTTTAGTCTCTACTCTCTTCTATTCAATAAGAGACTATATTGTACACCTGTTAAATGATCAAATATATAATTCCCATTCTCTCATATGGTATTAAGAGCAGGTCTGGTTCCCCGCGTTATAAATCCCCATCCGTTCCCTATGCTCTAGCTCCTTACCCCCCACCGCCGTTGTCCCCCCCACCTACCGTCGCTGCCCCCCCATGCCGGCGTTGCCCCCCGCCGCTGCCCCCCTCCCCGCCGTCGCTGCCACCCACCCCCCTCTTCCTGCCACCTCCCTCCCCCCGTCGCCCTTGTACATGGCGATGGTCATTACATATGGTGATGTACCTGGTTTGGTCGCTACATTTTACTGGTTTAATGATCGTTTGGTTATGGTTATGATGCTTAGCCTAATGAGTTCCAAGAATGTGGGAAGTGATGACATTTAGGATATAAGGTTAAGTGACATTTAGGATATAAGGTTAAGTGTTATTATGGAAACCCTAGTCGGCTAACTATGAGAAAAACTTGCCCTAATCCTTGAGTACATGATGTAAAACTTGTCTTGCTTAAGTGACTAGCATGTAATGAAGTATTCCTCTCTCTACTTGTTGTAACCTAATTTGCAGGTTGAATGAGCATCATAACTAATGATTAATGTGGGGTCATGTGTGTGACACATATGTGGTGATTATGAGCCTTGATGAGGCATGGTGATATAATGATAATGCTCTCTTACAAGATCTATGAGAACGGTCTAATGACCTTAGTGATGGTTTAGTGCCCTTTTGTGGTGATATTCTCTAGTGATGTGATGAGGGATTTGTTATCTTATGGTGATGTGATGATGGTGATAGCCTTGTGTATGTCAATGAGACATATCATGTGGTGATGAGATTAACTTTATGATTAAGTCATTTTATATCTTCTGACGTTGCCATCCACCCTCATCTTTGTAGAATCTGTTTAGGATTTGTACGTTGTAACTTCATTGATGCACTATAAAAGATACTCAATTGGCATAACTAATCAAGTGAAATCCTAATCATGTAGTTTTCGTGTCATAGATCTATTCCAATGTCAAAACTTGTAGGGTGGTGAAACGAGTCTTGCCACGGGAAACTCGGAGCGCATACTGTTGAGTATGTGGGGTGCTTGGAGAGTATCCTTGTCATCCAGATCCCAAGTGTTTTGAGAACGGTTGTGGTCGTGTCTCGGTGACTATATTATGTGATGTGATTTTGGAGGATAACTGCGGTTGTACCTCAGTGGCAGGGTTCCACACCCTGGTGTCTAGCGTCGTGACCTGTACCAAGGCAGGCTAGGTGTTTTCAGCTTGACTACATGTCGTTGGTGGCAGTTGACTATTATGTCTCTACGATGTCTCTCGTACTGACCGGGAGGTGGTGGTGAGATCGTAGATTCTGGCTCTTCCATAGATCTTGTGTGGCAATGATTTTGACTTAGTAGTGGTCAGTGACTCAAATCCTCAGGGCATAATAAAAGACGTAACGAGCAATACTAGCTTAGGGCTAAATATGACTCACCTTGGTTGATGCCTTGCTTTGTTTCTTAAACTGCTTAGTTAGTAATGGTAATACATGTTCTTCATATTCCTTCTAAAGGTATATGATGTTCTACTGATCAGTTGTAGATGCTTAACCTACTTAATCTGTGTTATCAATTTTTAATTATTCATTTAGTTGAATATGCTCTTAGTGCTTAACCTTCTATATATCTATATGTCTTTACTATAGTTGTTGTCAAAGAGTTATATCTCTCGCTGGGACCTTGGTCTCACCACGTGGGTTTCCACATCTTTTAGGTGGTCGTACACGACGCAGTAGAGATCGTGCGGTTGAGGAAGAGTAGCAAGGAGATCAGTAATTGTTGAAGGTTAGATATGCTGCTAGTGTTTTGAAGTAGAGTCATATATGTCATCCATGTACTCTCAGGTCCTTGGGGTTGTTTTGTAGATGTTGTACATCAATACGAGGTGTTTGGCAGTATGCCATGGTTGTACTTGTATGGCTAGTATGTATGTATGTATATATATATATATATATATATATGTATATATATATGTATGTATATATATATTTGTATATGTATATATATATATATATAGTCAGGCTAGAATACACTCAAGTAGATTTTCATGATGCAATATTTTTTTCAAAAATCTAATCCGTTGATCTTCTTAAACATCTTGTGAATAGCTCATACGCAAAATTTGAGCATATTTGGACATTTATAGGTCATGTTATAAAGTCCGCAAAAATTATGCATTTCAAATTAGTTTCACGCGTCGATTTTGTTGCCCTTGGATGAGTGACTTAAACTCATCCAAATGGGCTCAAAATTTGTATGTAGCCTAGTTATAGTATGACGGTGAAGATCAATGGTTTACATTTTGCAAAAAATAGTCTTGATATGCAAACACACTTGAGTGTATTCGTGCGATCTATACACTCAAGTGTATTCTAGCCTGACACTATATATATATATATATATATATATATATATATATATATATGTATATAACAGGTTATCCTTATAACAGGTTTTAGGTTATGGCAGGATGGCCACTGTACAGTAAAGTGTAAACCCTTATGGTATGATATGTGATATAGATGGCACAATTTGTGAACTCTGATGTATATGCTTCCGCTTGAGATGGTTATATCATACTAGTTTTAATTTACCCTGTTTTGTGGTTAGTCGATAATTCCGCGATTTATTTTGAGTAATCTCGCTTTGGTGTGATCGGTGTATCACAACAGCAACAATAGTCGATGTCCAAGTAAAGCACAGACAGGTCAACGTCCGAACAGAGCACGAACATGCCCGAGACTGTTGGAACACAACAGCAGAAAAGTAGAGACAACATAGCCAGATAGAAGACCATCAACAAACATGTAGGTAACAAACATAAATAATTGATATCGAGCTCTCCAAGAAGCATGTAACAGCAGAAGTAGCACCACATAGCAGCAAAATAGCATGAAGATAGCAACATTAACAAAGATTTCTCTTTTCATCTCCTCTCCTCCATCTCATCCCTTCCCTCTACTCATCTTCTTCTATTCTCCCCCTGAAGCCACCACGAAAAGAATCAAGAAACTCATTGGAATGAAAAGGCATAAACCATGGTAGAAGGATAAATAGGTAAATATGTGGAGGATTTGAACCTATAACTTGAGTTAATGTGCAATATGACCCGATTGGACATATTTGGGTACAAAAATAAATGGATCTTTACGCTACCCAAAAAGGTAGATTTGTTGAGCCCTTATTCTGACAAATCTAGGGGTGCAGGGTGGAGATTAGAGGAAAAATCAAATCAGCTTAAAGATTAGATTAGCAAGAAATAGTATGTATATGGGGGTAGCAAAGTATCAAGGAAGAGAATGGAGGCGTAAGTGGTGATGGAGGTTGGTGGATGGTGCTAGAGCGACGGGGGATAGAGAAACATGAGCGGGTTTGTAGGGGTCTTTTTCGGCAACAATTGAAGGAGGTAGATCCGCTGCGGCAGTTTTGGGGCAGGAATAGAGGGTGGCGAATAGAGAGGAGATGGGTGGTGAAGGGAGGCAGGCACTAGGGCGGCAGCGAGAGAGCAATGTTCAGCAGTAGGAGGCGGAGGATTGGTTGGCAACAGCTGGAGGCAGAGAAAGGGATGGCAGAGCAAGCAGTAAGAGGAGTGGGTCGCTGGGTGGCAGGTAGAGAAGAGGGTTCCTATTTATCAAGTAGGTTGCAACGGTGTGAGAAGGGAAGTAGTAGGTGACAAGTACAGAAGAGGGTAGGACTAGTGGCGACAAAGCTAGGAGGGGTTAGTCGTGGTAAAGAGAGGGAGGGGCAGGATTAGCAGCACCAGGTGGCGGTTATTGGACAGCATGAGAGCAACAATGGGTTAGGAGAGGCAAGATGTGACGGTCGAGGCAGCAGGTTAAGAAGGCAGCAAGAACATGCAAAGGAGGTAGAGAGGCAAGGATGACTACAATAAGTCCATGCCAACAGTCAAGCACCAAAGGACGGTGGCTACCCGCAAGAGGCGCTCCTCATTTTTGTTGTCTCTCTCATGTAGGGCGTCACAGAATCGATTCTCTGCTATCATGTTGGCAGTGGAAGCAAGAAGTACCGGTCCGTATGTTACAGCCGCGGACAGTAGAATGGGGGTAGCAGGACAGCGCAGTAGGGGCAGCCAAGTGTGGACATGTGCGACAACATTAGATGGAGTGGGTAGGAGAAATAGCTTCAGGAGGGCAAACTAGATAGTAGGTGGGTTGAAAGCAAGATGTGACCATGGTGGTTGGTCAACAGGCAGCAATAGTAGGGGCAGCAGAGGGTGTAGCAGCGAGCAGTAAGGGTTGTGGGGGTAATAGCGACATGCAAAGATGAGAGGAGTGGTATCGGTCAGCATGAAGGGAGAAGAAGTACAATTGTGGAGGTAGGGAAGAAGAGACAACCATTGACAGCCAAGAAGATGCCTGACGAACGGCCCAGTCAAGAAGAGATGTCCTTCATTGCATCCATATGGTTCTTTGGAATAATCACAGAATCAATCCCAAGAGCAAAGGAGCGAGCATGCCTTGATAAATTGGATAGAAAACAAACACCCGCAATAGGATGACGAATAGTACAAGAACAAATACCTTGACAAACAGCAATCGGAACATCGAGATCAGATCGATCTTTAAGATTCTCTTGAGCAGAGGAAGATGGGGAAGGCTCATGGACTGGAGTTGCTACTTCATCATGGTCTTGTCTTCCTCGTCTGTGACTCACCTTGGAGTATTTCTAAATTAATGGAACATCTCCAGATGGTTCTTTCTGAATTGTAATATCCTCAAGAATAGAAGGTGGCACTCTCTCACTGATTTGTGGTGGTGGCACTCCCTCACTCTCACACAATTGCTCCCCTTTACTGTGAACAATTGACAAATACGGAGTTGACTCGTGGAATGTGACATCCTTGGACACAAACATACGAATAAGGCTAGGGCAGTAGCACTTGTAACCCTTACCAGTGTTAGAGTACCCAAGAAACAGAGTCTTAATAGACCTAGGAGATAATATATCAGCCTTAGGATCAAAATTGTGAATATCAGCCTTAGGATCTCCAGATGGTTCTTTCTGAATTGTAATATCCTCAAGAATAGAAGGTGGCACTCTCTCACTGATTTGTGGTGGTGGCACTCCCTCACTCTCACACAATTGCTCCCCTTTACTGTGAACAATTGACAAATACGGAGTTGACTCGTGGAATGTGACATCCCTAGACACAAACATACGAATAAGGCTAGGGAAGCAGCACTTGTAACCCTTACTAGTGTTAGAGTACCCAAGAAACAGAGTCTTAATAGATCTGGGAGATAATATATCAGCCTTAGGATCAAAATTGTGAATAAAGGAGGTACAACCAAACACCCTAAGGGGAACAAGGAACGACTCATCATTATGGCGCAAAACAGAGAAAGGAGTGCTTCCTTAAAGAACAGAGGAGGGTTGCCTATAAATAAGAAAACAAGCAGTGAGTAAAACATCAGACCGAAATTTCTTAGGAACATTGGATTCGAACATAATCGTCTTGGCAATATCAAGGAGATGGCGATTTTTTCTCTCATCCACCCCATTTTGTTGGGGTCTGAGGATAGGATGTACGATGCACCATTCCTACAGAACTACAAAAATCAGCCATAGCATGTTGAACATATTCCAAGGCATGGTCTGACTAAAAAATTTTAATATTGCAATCAAATTGGACTTTTATTTCATGAAAAAAATGTTTAACAATGGACAACACAAACTCTCTACTTTTCAACAGATATATACCCATGTCATACGAGAAAAATCATCCACCAAGGTAATAAAATATCCAAATCCATTATAATTGTTTTCCTTTACAGAACCCCAGACATCACTATGGACCAAATCAAAGGGGCAAAGAGCCCTTTAATTGACACGACTAGGGTAAGACATCCTATGATGTTTCACCAACTGACATGACTGACACTCTAATCAAGACACTTGTGATAACATAGATTCTAACTTCCGCAAACTCTCCAGAGTAGGATGACCAAATATGTACTGCCACAGTAAGCGAGAATAGCTCAAAAGAATAGCAGAAGCTAAAGCGACAGATATTTGACGAGGCAGACTTGCACCATGAAAGAGGTAGAGATCACCTTTCCTAGGCCCCCATCAATCATCCCCATACTCTTGAGATCCTGTAAGGATTGAATGCCACTATACATTTTACAATATCAATCAATTTGGCAACAGATAGAAGATTAAATGGAAATTCAGGCACATAATGTACAAATTTAAGGTCAATATTAGGAGTTAAGGAAATAGATCCACTGGCTAACACTTTCCGCACTTATCCATTTGCTAATGTCACAGACTGGTGTGGAGTATGTGAGTCAATGGAATGAAGCAGTGTCCTAATACCAATCACATCATGTGAAGCTCCAAAGTCAACCACCCATGAAGGAGATGAACTGGAAGCCAATAAGTAGTCTGATTACCAGTAGTAGACGCCAAGTTGGCTGAAGAAGAAGAGCATGTACTCAGGTTTTGGGTAGCCAGAATGAATCTATCATATTCCTCCTTGGTAAGAGCGATGCCAGAACTTGAAGTAGGAGGCTCAGAGAACTCAGTACTGCCAGTAAAGTTGGTTGTCTCCACTGGTCGCGCAGAAGGTCTATCATGCTTCTTCCAACATTTCTCCACAGTGTGTCCCATACGGCCAATGAAACTGCACTAAGGTCGGGTGCCACCTCTCATAGAATTAAATGTCCGATTTTGATGCCGTGTCTAATGGCCCATAAACAGAAATTTCTCGAAATTTCGCATGAAATTTCGATATTTACGGCCCTAACGATTTCGATGACCAAATAAATGAATTAAATCATGAAATTTACCAAGGCGATCTAAACACCAAGATCTACTCAAATATGCAATAATATTTCATATTGGATATGTGGGGGGTCTCTCACATTTGTAAGTGAAGGAAGCTGAACAATTTTGACAGAATTTCAATGGCAATTTCGATGGAAAAATGAAGGAATTAAGCTTTGAAATTCTATAAACACAAAGTCTAGACATAAACACACTAGATTATATAACAAATTTATATGTTTAGAGGTTAGGGTGGGATCCATGTCTTGATGAGTGAGTGCACAAATGAACAGAAATGTCAAGTCTACTAGACAGCTAGACAGTTACAAACTTACAAATTTCAAGTTAAAACAACTAGACTTTAAAACTTACAGTTACAAGCTTACAAATTACAATTTATAATATATAAAACAAATTAACAACTAACACACTTGTATGGGATTAAGAGAGGCATTCTCTCCCCCTCTCCCACGCCCATGGCAGAGGCCGAACGCCCGGGAGGGTGGTAAAACAAGGCGGCAACTGGGATTCCAACCTGGGTCCTTATGTTAGTTGACACCGTGAACAACTAACACACTTACACATTATGATGTTCCATAAGTCTTGCAGAGTAGGAGACTAGGAGTCCAACGATCCTAGTTGAAGCTTGAGTGTCGTGGTAGTTGTTGTCCTCGTGGTGGTTAACCATACATATTCTCATTGATTCTATCAACATATGTTGCCCAACTCATATCATTCCTATATACGTGGTTATACGTTTGAACGTGTTCTTGGTAGATCTCATCAGACACAAACTGTATCATCCCATGTTTTGGGAAAAAACTCCTCAAGTGCTTTTGCTTGATCAATAGATGGTTGTGAAGCAACTGGAGTAGGAGGAGCAACAGCTAATGGAGGAACATACAAAACATCACAGTATCCTTGCCAGGTTTTCCCACCATCATTAGATTCCATATGAACATGTTCAGTTTAAGAATAACATTGCAACTGTGGGTCATTGTATCCATATTCATACATATAACCCGGTTGTATACCTCCAGAAGAAGAATAACCACCACCATAATTCCCATGACTCCCACCATAACTATAGCCATAATTATAGGGATCTTGTTGTGGTGGTTGTGCGATTGCGGATTGTATTTGTGCAGAAGGGTACCCAATTAAAGAATCGGAAATAGAAGATGAACCCCTGTCTGAAATGCTAATGCTCCCAACCGATTCATCCAAATCAGAAATATAATCACTTTGATATTGACGAGCTGGAAGAATAGCTAGGGGTGGTTGTGACGGTGTTGGACCTTCTGGTGTGCCAATATATTCTTTTGTACCTCCAATTTTTCTTCTTTGGAAAGCATTATCAGCAAATGGAATTTGAGTTTCAGCATGAGCAACTTCAGCTCTAGGTTCAGAGAGATAAGTTCGATCATCATCATCATTCACAAATCTTTCCCATCTTCATTATTATCATCACCTTCTTGGTCACCACCATCATCATCACCATCATCATCATCAACACCATTATCATCATCATCATCATCATCATCATCATTATGATCATCATCACATTTGGAAGAGTGGCTAGTAGTACGAGTTCCACCTTCTTCAACTACCTGTGCAATTCCATCTCATCTTGAATGTCCTCTTCTTTGTCTTCAATTCTTTGTACAGGGATGTGATCTCTTCTAGTTGTCTCTTGTTCTTCTCTAGTACTAGGCATAAATGTTGCCTCCACAGTGGCATCTGGGCTGCCATCATTTGTCTAAAACTGGGGCACCACCAATCTCATTCAACCATTGCTGCAATGGATTAATCTCTGGATCAACATTGTCATGACCACCACGAAAGGTAAAAGCAGTATCCATTAGATCATAGATAACAGAAAGGTTCACTTCTCTAAATTCTAGCTCTTTAAGGTCTTTTGCCCTCAACCTCATGTTATAGTGAACATATACCAAGTCATTTAGACGTCCAAAAAGTCTATTTCGTCTTTTGCTATGAATGAGGTTGAATGTAGACCAATTTCTTTCACAACCACCTGCAGTAGTTGTCTGCGATAGAATTCTCACAACAATGCGACATAGCTCTTCACAACCTGTGACATGCCATGACCACCACTCACATGGAACAACTTTTTCTCTATCAGCAATAGCACTTGGATGCGCAAAGCATCCAATTGCTTTTCTGAACTACCTCAACTGCAATTGCAAATTAACATGACAAGGTCAAAGTTAATAAAATCTGAATTTATTCTAAATAAATAATAAATTCGGACTATATGTATTACCTGATCCATAATAATCACCCTCTCTTTAGATGTGGTGACAAGTTTCTTTACAACTTCTTTAATAGCTACCATGAAGTCACTCTTGAATCCTAACTGGCATTTGTATTGGAATCTAGGGTTCAAGTAGTGGGCTACAAGACATAGAAATGGCTATAAGTAAAATTGTATGTATCAAGTATCAATTATTAAGAAAAAGAAAGGTCTATAATTATTGAATAAGTATCAGTTATGCTCACCAGCTTTGTGCATAGGGTGTAAAAGCATTTTCTCCCACCGCTTCCTTATAATTTTCATGTATTGGGCATTTCCTCTTAGAACAATTTTTAATATTGTCTCCTTCATCATTGTCATTGCTTCATACAAGTAGGGTATGGTTGGCGACTTATCTCCATCCACCAACCTGAGCACCTTCACTATTGGTTCCATGATCTTATGAATTTTAGTAACTCTCTCCCAAAAGCTCCTATTGTTGACAAGGTCTTCTATCTCGGCCCCTAGTGCTGTCATACTTTCCTTCATTGAATCCCATTCAACTCCAGCAAATAATTTTCTCAACCCATCCCTCTTTGACTTCAAGCTTTGCAATGCCAAAAAATTAGAAGCAAAATGGGAGACTCCTGGTCGCACCAAATCACCCTCATAGTAGCCAAAAGAAAATGACGATTGTATATGAAGCTTGTGATTGTCCTGGCTTTAATGATCAAATTTTTCACATGTGACAACCCACCTACATTTTAACAAACTAGAGCATCAAATCAAATAATGACACTATGAGACTATGAGTATGAGTCAATTGGAATTGGAAATTGGAATACAAGTAGACAAACAAACATATATGACTCACCTGTATCTTTCAAAATCAAATCAATGCAGTGAGCCGCACAAGGAGTCCAATATATTGGATACTTATCCATCAAAGACTTTCTAGCCTTCTTGAAATTGGATCTATTATCAGTTAAAATGTGAACCACATTTTGCACACCCACTGCTTTGATATATTTGGTCATAAATTTAGATATGTATCAAGAAGTTTGAGCCTCAATGGAAGCATCTACAGATACAAGGAAAATGGTGGATACATTACAGTAGGCAAGAAAGTTGATGATATGTTTTCTATTTCCAGATGTCCAACCATCAGCCATTAATGTCACATCATAATTTTCCCACCTACAACAAACATTACAAAAGTAGAGTTAGAAACTCAAAGTCTTCAAGACTTCAACAATCAAGAGTGGACAAAAAAGAAAGAAGCTTAATGCCTTAGTTACCTTTTTTTCTTATTCTCAATCCATTTTTGGATCTCTACTTTTTGTTCACAAAGGTATAATTCATAATCTCATATGCAGTGGGGGCTTTAACACCCAGTCCAGCCTCCCCTGCAGTACTCAAGAGGTGTTGTAAATATGGCTCAGTATCCACGTGTGCAGGGACCCATGGGCAAAGAAGAATTTACCCACTGCTTTGCCAACCTTGTTCTTTGCACCAGAAAACATAGATTTCAACTTCTGTTGTACTGGTTTTGGCCTTCTCATACATGGATCATCTATATCTACACCCAAACTCCCTCTTGTTGTGCTATGAGATTTGAACATGCTATCAATTGTCCCTTTCTTTCTTTTAACTTGGGCAGGCCTATCACTATCATCTCCTAAGTCAACCACGGGGATGGATGCTCTTCCTAATCGGGAACCAGTCGCACGACCTGCACCACTACCTCCACCATGATCAAAAACAGATGGGCCAATGCACCTCCTATATGCATCATGTTTTCTCTCTCTCTCATGCTTGCTTTTTGGAATCTCTAGGCTCCCTGCAATACAAGCAACATTGTTGGGAGGTGATATAACCTTCAAGATAATCTACATTTGAGTCAGACTCAACAGAAGAACCTCCTCTCCCATATTCAAAGAGGGTATCAACATAGAGTTGATCAAGTTCTTATTGATGTTGACGAATGTTTTTCTTTTGACTCATCATTTCCCGGAAGTCGTCCCTCACTCCTTGAGGGCATTTCTTACTCATTGCCACGTTCCTGTCACCACCAACAATGTGGGATTTGAATCTTGTAATCCCCCACCCCCTATCTTTTTGGCATAATATTTGCAAATTACTTGTTGCTTAGTACCAGGAACTTGATCACAATGAGCCCATGCAAAACCAGTGACCTTTCTACCACCTTCATCATTTCTCCTTCCACCATCACTATCACCAGCTGAAGAAGCCATCTACTGCAATTTTGAAAAATAAAAACATGAATAAATCATCACAATATCACATCAAGGTCAAGTCAACACATGTACATAAATAAACCCTAAAGCCTAAAATTGCATGTTAGAAACTTAGAAGTTAAAGTATAACTAAGTACTTCATCATTTTTCTTTAATTAGTTCATTTTTATATTTTTTATAAATTGAAGGTCTGAAATTAATATTTAATTTGGTATAAAAATAAAAATTTAAGTTACAATACTAAAAATTTTAGTTAACATATATTGTATTAGTCTAGTGTTATAATATATTTCGGGTTACGTAAGTGTAAAAATACAAAAAATAAGAAAAATTAAGGTCTGAAATTAATATTTAAATTGGTATAAAAATAAAAATTGAAGTTACAATACTGAAAAGTCTGAAATTAGTTAACATATATTGTATTAGTCTAGTATTAGAATATATTTTGGGTTACATAAGTGTAAATATACAAAAAAAAAGAAATTTTAAGGTCTGAAATTAATATTTAATTTGTTATAAAAATATAATTTGAAGTTATAATAACGAAAAGTCTGAAAGTAGTTAACATGTATTGTATTAGTCTGGTATTATAATATATTTCGGGTTACATAAGTGTAAAAATACAAAAAAAAGAAAATTTAAGGTCTGAAATTAATATTTAATTTGTTATAAAAATACAAATTGAAGTTACAATACTGAAAAGTCTGAAATTAGTTAATATATTCTGTATTAGTTTAGTATTATTAAATATTTCGGGTTACATAAGTGTAAAAATACAAAAAAAATAAAAATAAATCATTGACAAAAGTTTTTTTAGCCATTTTTTGTATAAATACGAAATATATTGAATGGAATTTCAAAATAAGTATACACATATGTATTTCACACTATTCTTGCTTAAATCTACAAGTTTCACTTCAAGATCTTGAGTATTTTAAGAGAAATGTCACTTCAAAATTTAGGATTTTCAGAGTATACACTAAGATACATATAAAAGAGAGTAGAGATAGAAGGAGGAGTAGATGGGCCAGGGAGAGGCGTAACATACCTTAGAATCAAGTAGAGTAGTCTCCGGGAGCAAGAAATCTCAAGAAAATCGTCAACTAGCCAAAGTCACAACTCACCCAGTCGGCGAAACACTGTTTCGCGAAACGGGAGTTGCGTCCGGTAGTGATTTTGTGATTTCAAGGCCCAAACTGGTTGTTTTGCATCGAAAAACCCCCTCTTTTGTGAAATTTAGACGACAGCTGCGAAATTACGGACCAGTCCCTGCTTACATGCATTTTGACGTCTGATCGTAAAAAAATGAAATTCGAGCAAAATTTCGCAATTTCGATCGAAATTCTGTTCCATGCCTCCTCGACATGTACCTGTACGCCCCCTCTAACTACAACAACAACAACAGATGCATGATATTCTCCAAGAGAAGGAACATTGTAGAATCAACTGGCTCAAAGTTGGATTGCATAATTCGTGAATAAGCTTCCTCCAAACTGGGAAGTTTGTCAATAGCCAAGATAACACTACGGGCTGAACTAAATGAAGAACTCAGGCCAGATAAGAACTTTGTTGTGACTAAATCATCCCTACCCTTGACCTATTCTTGGATGGTCTGGATGATAAAAACTCAATTCTTGAGCAATAGCTTGATCACCACAAAGTACTCTTCCAAAGGCTTGTCACCCTGTCATTCTGCAAACAAGTGATTATATATCATGAATTGACGAAGAGCGTTGTTCTCTTGAGAATAATGCTTCTTGACTGCATCCCATATTTCTTTAGCAGTGGTGTAGAACATGAACCTAGCAGCAATTCCAAGTTCCATGCTCCCCCACAACCATGTCTTCACCAGATTGTTATGACGCTTCCATTCCACGTAGCCTTTATCAGTGACTCCAGGAAGATCAGAATCAACATGCTTTGCCTTGTCTCGGGACTCCAACACTTCATGAACAACATTCATCCACAAAAGATAATTCTTCCCATTCAACTTGATGGAGGGGATAGGTGACATTTTATTGTAGACAACTGATGCCTTAGAGTCCTCCATGATTCAGGCCGTGATATAGGGATGATCGAGGTGATTGAGATACACTTTGTTGACGAATGGAGGTGACAGAGAGATACATGTCACTGTCCCAAATCCGAGATGTGTATCTGACGCATCTACAACCCCCAACTGAGAGTTTCCTAATCACACATGGAGGAGGTGTGATCAGGAAGAAGCCTTCCTAAGCGCAGACCCTCCAGCGTGAGAGTTTAAAACTCCGTCGTAAATAGCCAACCGAGCCCGCGTTGTTGCAGCCATGGAACAAGACTTCGACTTCGAGCCGACTTCGACAGGTGTGGACATGGAAGTTTGTGGAAATGTCAAGGAAATGTCAAGGATTTTTACAACCAAACTTCGACGCAACTTCGACAAAAATTAAGCTAAAAATAGTCATTTTGTGATGAAAATTGATAGATTTCATCAAATCTAACTAAAAAACACAATATATGTGTACATATAGCCATCCATATAGGTTTACATATGTAGATAAATACATTATTACTTACAGTCGTCTCATACAGAGTTTTTCCATGTATAAAGTTTGTGACACTAAACAAACTACATAAAAATAGTGTAAATCTATGGTAGATTTAGCAGAGAGGGGGTCGGTCTATTACTATTAGCATAGAATAGTAAAAAATAACATCAAAATCATCTTACATCAAGCTCCAACACTTTTTCCCCCTCACACAGCAAACTCCACAAAACACCAGAAGAACGTCGCCAACTTCGACGACTTTGACAGATGTCGAGGACATTATGGAATTCTTGAATGGACTTGGGTCAACTTCGTCGACATATGCGGAAATGTCGAGGATATTGTGAAATAAGGATGTTTACGTGGATTCAACGTCGCCAACCATCGGCATAGACATTATCGGAGAAATTTCGCCCCATGTCGAGGACATTTCGTACCATGGTTGCAGCTATGTAGCGGCACCAGCGGCGGCCGCTGTCCTAGCCGGCCGGGGTGGCTGTGATTGCTGCCCTGGCCGGTGGTGGCAGAGGTCAGCGTTGTGGCAGGCAGCGGCGGCTGCTGTGCTGGCTGGGGTCGGCGGTTGTTGCCCTTGCCCTGGCCGGCAGCGGCGGTTGTTGTTGTTGTTGTGATTAGTGGTGGCGACTGCTACCCTTGCCCTAGCTGGCGGCGTGTACGGGAGAACGAGGGAGAGGGCACGGATCCCTAGGATCGAGACTGCTTTGATGCCATGTGAGTGTCGCACAATTGTAGTGTGAGAGGAAAGCAATGCGCTTCCTCTCCTTTTATTGAGTATAGAAAAGGGACAATTACATAGAGGTCTAGCAAAATAGAAAGAATTACATAATGAAATAAAATAGAATATAAACTAACTATATTAACAAGGAGAAAAGGTAGGGGGTCTAGATGGCATTATGGAAATAAAAGACGTGATAAGAGAGGAGAAGCCACTGAAGGCTACAATAATGGAAGATTAGGCAACTTAGGCAGTGTTATGCAATAGTATTGTCAAGATTAGACTTATAAGTAGCGAGATGGACAATGTGGTAGTCGACATTCAGACTTTGGACTACATGTTTTCTTATTAAAATTCTCTTTGTTTTGTTAGACATTGGATTACAATGTAGATTCATGTCTGGTTTAAAAGATATATAGATTATGTCAAATTTCAGACCTAAGAACATAATTGACCCTTATCAAATTCACTGGATTATTAGATGAATCTTCTACACAATGACTATTAACTTTTAAGCATATAGACCAGTAGCATATGCGAGAAAACAACCAATAATGGGCCAAGTGGATGCAAAATAGGCCTTTATAAAACTGCCATCGCCAGTTGACTTTGCTTGTGAATGCTATTTATATTCGAGTGATTAAGGTTCCTTTCCTCTTACTCAAGGAAGAAAATGTCCGATTTCAATATCGTTTCGGTGGCCACAGAAATAGAAATTTCGACAGAAATTTCAATAAATGCGTTCCTGGCGTTTCGACGGCAAAATAAATGTATTAATTTATGAAATTTTTCCAGAATGATCTAGTAGTGTAGATCTACTCAAATATGTAATAATATTTCATATTGGATACGTGGGGGGTGGGGTCTCGTCATTTTTGAGTGAATGACCCAGAACTGTTTAGATGGGCATTTCGATGGGGATTTTTTGTCAATTTTCAATGGTGAAATCAATGAATTAAGTCATTATAGTTTGCAAGCACAATATATAGACTTAAAGGCACAAAACTGTGCAAAAAGATATGCTCTAGGTAGTACATAGTATATGAAAAAGTAGAAAAAAAAAGGCGATGATCTGCCCGTTTCGAGAGTTTCGTCAGTCAATTTTGATGTCCGATTGCCATGGAAACAGAAATTTCGACCATTTCGTCGAAATTTTGAACATTGCTCTTACTATTGTCGATGATTTATTCTTCTTTTTCCATGATATAGAAAATATAGCATTTATTGAGAAAACTTTGTAAAAAGCCCAAGACAACCTTGAGACTTTGTATGAGTAGAAAAAACTGTTAGCAAACTTTGGATACATGTATGTTGTTCCTTTGGCTGTCCAGCTTAATTATAGAAATGCATACACATGTCAAGACGCTTCATGAAAGTTCAAGTCAATATATTTCTACATGGGAAAATCTAACAGAAATGGAACAATTAAAAAAGACTAACCATGGTACCCCAAAGGTGTTCATTTGGGTACCTTATTTTAAATCCCTTCATTTTATTCTAGCAAACAAGTGCTGGATATTAAGGTCCTACTGCATAAAAATGTCATCTCCTTTCCCATTGCAATTTTCCTTTGGTCAGTATACAATCTAAATTGCTATATGTTTTTTCCTAAAATGTTCTAATAAAGGACTCTAAAATAAAAGAAATGACAATAAACTAATACGGTGTAAGCTTGAAGTTATTGTCTTCCGGAGTACTTACAGGCAATTCAACTGGCAATTTTTGCCTGCACATGACATATTCCATCTTTCAATTAAATCGTTGGAGAATCCTAAAATATGAATGAGAAGCGATCTTGCACCAGATTCGTTAGGTTTTAATTTGATCAGTATGTCTTTGAATTGTTAAGAAACAGTCAGGAAAAATGTTATATACATCAACAAACTATTGTACTTGCAAAAATAAGATGTCCAAGTTCAAATTTTGATAACATCATGATGCTTGAGACATCAGGTTACTTTCAAAATTAAAGAAAATGCAATTGCAAAAGGACTAAACTCCTCCAAATGAATATTCCAGATATATCTAAGATATGAATTTAGAACCATTATATTTCCCATTCACAAACAATCCAAAGTGGTCGAGTACAAGGGCTGGAATAAAGTATGCATTCAACAAAATAGATAACTTCCTTGAGGCAACATGTGAAAAAAATTTAGGTTGCATGACCATTAACAAACTAACTATATGTGGAAGGATACGACTTTTTTGAAAAACATAAGATGATGATATCATATTGTAGAACATTGGTTTTCTGTCAATTTCAACATCATCTAGCTGATCTAGCAGATATTGCCCCGACATCAGAAGATTGGATTTTAGAGATACCTATAAAAAGAATTATTAAACAATGAACGATAAAAAATGTCTCGTCACAGAGAAAAATGAAGTTAAACAAATATCTTTGATAACAATGACAGAAAAATCGAGCATACCCTTGGCATATCTGAATCCCTGTGCATTTTGCAGTGTTTTTTCCTAGGACTGACATTAGATGTGTATCCTGCTATGATTGAAGACTAGATATGTTAATAAAGCTTTCTGGAGAAGTATGATCAACAAGTAAGCCATTGATGTTCAATGCATATGTATGTATTGTAGTTTACCACCTAAATTTGTTAAGTATATCTGACAAGGAAAAGGGGTTGTAGTTGAAAAGGACAAATCTATACATAGTATTTAGAGGTCAATAATTTATTTTTCAATCTAAATAAAACGAATGATGAGATTTTGATCATAAACAAAGATATGGAATAGAGTCATAGTATTTAGAGGTCAATAATTCATTTCTAAATTAAAATTATATGAAATGATGAGATTTAGATATAAAATAGAGTATTTGATATAAACTAAATGTTTGTCACCTTAAAAGCATTTGTTTGCATTGACGCATGGTATCATTCTCAGGGGCTTTACAATATCGAATGGGAGAGATAAAGGTAGTAAGTAAGCTATTTAAACAAAAAAACTACAGAGTAGCAGGTGATTGATTTCCTTTTGACAAAGGCTGGAGAGGCAAGAAATTCAATTTTACAACTAGGATTGAAAGAATCATCTTCCGTGTTTGTACCTATTAGAATATGTTGGAAGTACATTCACAAAATATCTCTATTATGAGATACCTTTGAGGCATTGTTATCAAAATCCGCTTGGACAGTGAACCGGCACCCCTATCGATTTTCTTATAGTATAAACTCAGTAATACCAGTCCAACTGGTCAGAACTCACCGGTTAACCAGTTGCGCCAGTTTCATTAACCAGAACTTATGTATCAGACAATGATTGAGTGACTATAATTTCCCCACTTCTCAACACATGACCCATTTTTGGGCATAGGCACAAATAAAAAACCCACACCCTTGATTTTCCCATCCCCAATTCTAATGAGAACTTTTGCTCCACATGATGTAAAGGGGTTCAATCATGTTTAGGGTTGTATTGTGTTAATGAACTTTGGATTTCGAAGTATCATTTTGTATGAAACATTAGTACTTTGTGGTTATGAGGTTATGATTTTATTGCGGGTTCTAAGATTTCTACTTATACCTTCATCATAGTCGAACTAATTCACATTTTGCCTATATTTCGATATTTTAGCGTATTAATATTGATTTGTATACATTGTTGATGTCACTGGTTGAACTAGTTCAACCATAGGTCGAACCACCTAACCTGGAACCACTGACCTCACTGATTCGATGAGCGATCCGGTTCTGGAAATTTTTTAGTTCTTATAACTAGAAGATAAGATGGCATGGTGGTCATTATGTAAACCATATAACATGTATGGCTTCGGGGCCACATTCGTTCTGCTATATAAAATCCATATAGAGTTACAAGGAGAGATTATGTGCATTAGGCCCACAAATACACTGCAGGCTTTTGTAGCTTGTAGCTAACAGTCCACTGTGGTAGCTTCGAAGCCCCTGTTTGTACCTTTGGAACTTCCTTTATGTCAAGGAAGCACCATAATGGACCATGTACATCCAGGACCCAGAAGTCACATCTACATAATCGACATGGCCAGCTGCAATTCCTAGAAGTTAGCGCCATCTTGGCGGTTTATGTTTCTTTGCAGTTCTCTAAGGTTGTTTCTTCTTTATGGCCAAACTATCTTCCTTTTGAAGAATTAATGATCAATCCTCTTGGAATCCGTTGTTGACCCTCCTACTTATAATCAGTTGATGGCAACCAGTGATCCTACTCTTGTCAGAGAAGGTTGAAGGTTTACTTGCAATGGAAGAGCCTATCGCCTTTAGTCCAGTCCAAATAGAAATCTCCCCAATGCCCACCCTAGTAACTCTAGCCTCATTGCTAGAATTATCAACACCCTTCCACAGTTCGAGACGGATTCTGCAGTCAAATTTTCCAAGGTGTTACCAACACTTCAACCATGGGTGATGAAGCAAAGAAAGGAAACCACGTAGTCTAGGTTTTGTAGTCCACTATCATTGAAAGTCAGGTCATCACCAAACTGGAACTTCCGCAGTAACATGTGGGACTAAAAATACTTCAACCGAACAACTTCATTAAGCCCAAATAAGTATTTTTAACACTACCCTTCAAACTGGGAATAGATAGTGATCGTACACAGCTTGTCATTTTATTGTTTAAAAGAACCTTTTTATTTATCGCTTAGTAAATATATCAACAATTTGTTCTTCAGATCTAGTAAGGGGGTGCAGATTATCTTGTCCAGTATGACTATGTAACGGCAATTGAATTCAATGTGCTTTGTCCACAAATGAAAAACTGCATTATTGACGATCAAGATGGAAACTACATTTTCACAATACATAGACATAGGTACAGAGGGAGATCAATCAAGTTCAAAAGAAAATTTATTAGCTATAGCATCTCACAAGCAGCAAGAATCATATTCCTGTGTTCAGGCTCAGCACTAGGAGCAAAAGCTGCCTACTTTTTATTGCGTCAAGAAATAGGTTGCCACCAACCAAAGTACAAAGACTAGATTTTGACTTTCTGTCAACCTGATACTAGCATGATATGCATCAGAGTATCATATAATATCACAAGGAATATTCTTACAGTAGAACAACTTTACTCCAAGACAAACTTCGAGATATCGGAGAATATGGAAAACTGCATTTTAGTGACGTTGTCGTGGTTTGCCTAGAAGCTAGGTGCCTGCTAAACAAGATAATAGTAGTGTGTGTGTGTGTGTGTCTATGTGTGGCTATATGTGTGTGTGTATGTGTGGTTATATACTTGTGTGTTTAGTGTACCAGAGACGATATATATATGTGTATATATATATACACACACACACACACACACATATATATACATATATATATAGGCTAAAAGAATTTTGTACCTGAGTACATGTATCTTACATGTACCCATCTTCATTTGTGATGACTACAAAAGTATAAAAATCACTCTATACACACACACACACACACACATATATATATAATATATATATATACATATATATATACATATATATACACATATATATATGTATGTGTATGTATATGTATATGTATATATATAGAGTTGGGCTGGAATACACTCGAGTGTACAGATCGCACGCTACACTCAAGTGGTTTTTGCATATCAAGACTATTTTTTAGTAAAATGTAAACTACTGATCTTCATTGTTATACTATAATTAGGCTACATGCAAATTTTGAGCTCATTTGGATGATTATAAGTCACTCATCTGAGGGTAACAAAATCGACACACGAAACTAATTTAAAATGTCCAAATGGGCTCAAATTTTATATATGAGCTATTCACATGATGTTTAAGAAGATCAACAGATTAGATTTAAAAAAAAATATTGCATTATGGAAAACTAAGTTATGAATTCGTCCATCTAGCACCTTTCTTCATCAAATGAGCAAACCCTAAACATAAGGAGCAAGAAAGGTAGGGTTTTAGAGCTTTAGAGCAAATTCTACCATGGAACAACAAGGTTCCGATCTGAAGGAAGGTCTAAGGAAGGAGAAGAGCAAGAAAAACAAAGAAGGAAGGAAGAAAACAACTTGCCTTGGTCGAATTCCCTAGAAGATGACCTTAGAAACCCTAGGTAGGGCTAGATGGAGCCCTAGGAGACCTTCTTCTCCAAAAAGGGGTTGTCTTCTACCTTAGAGCAGTCGGTTCCACAGCAAAACAGAGTGGATTCGTTGCTCCAGGTTAGAGGAAAGAGAAAGCAAGCATAGTTTTGTATTTGGGCAAGGAAGAGGTCTAGAAAGCGGAGAGGATTGCTTATTATTATTATTAGATAATGAAAAAGAATACAATGGTCTCTCTTTTATAAGACAAGAGAGTGTACAGAGTTTAGAGATAAGCAATATGGGATAAAGAGAAAGTAAGCAAATGCACTAACTAAAGAAAAACAGTAAAGTGTATATACTAATACTCCCCCTCAAGCTGGAGCGTAGATGTCAATCATGCCCAGCTTGGATGTCATAACAGTGAATCTCGTCTTCGGAAGAATCTTGGTGAAAATGCCAGCCACCTGATCAGAAGTATGGATGTAGGGAGTAGATATCTGGCCAAATAAGACAGCTTCGCGAACAAATGACAGTCAACCTCAACATGTTTTATTCGCTCATGAAAAGTAGGATTACTGGCAATAAAGGTGGCAGCTTTGTTGTCACAGTACATCGGAATAGGAGAACAGTCGGAAATGCCAAAATCTTTCAGCAGGCTTCGAATCCAGAATAGCTCACAAGTAGTATGCGCCGTGGCGCGATATTCTGTTTCAGCACTTGAGCGAGCAGCCACAGTCTGTTTCTTGCTTCGCCAAGTAACAAGATTTCCTCCTACAAAAATACAATACCCAGAGGTGGAGCGTCGGTTGATTTTACTCCCGGCATAGTCAGAGTCAGAATATCCAACAAGCTTACAGTGACCATTTTTTAATATATCAAACCTTTCCCAGGGGAACTCTTTAGATATTTGAGAATGTGGTAGACGGCATCATAGTGACATTGACGGGGTTTATCCAGATATCTACTAATAAGCCCGACAGCAGAATTAATATCAGCATGAGTAACAGTAAGATAAATAAGCTTGCCAACCATGCGGCAATACTGATGATGATCAGGATAGGCAGGAGAGTTTTCATCGTCCCAGTTAGTATTTGGATCCAGTGGAGTACTAGCAGGTTTAGCACCAAGAAGACTTGTGTCAGAAAGAAGATCCAGAACATATTTACGTTGAGACAAGCATAATCCAGAAGCAGACCTAGAGACTTCAATCCCAAGAAAGTAACGCAAAGTGCCAAGGTCTTTGGTGACAAAGTGTTTCTCCAGATAACACTTAGTAGACTGAATACCAGCAAGATCACTCCCTAAGAGAATAATGTCATCAACATATACAATCAGAATAACAATGCCAGCAGTAGTATTTTTAATGAAGACAGAATGATCAGACTGGGAGCGTCTAAAAAGAAACTTCTGAAGAATGGTACTTAGTTTATCAAACCAAGCACGGGGACTCTGTTTTAAACCATATATAGCTTTCCGCAGCCTGCAGACTTTGGAGGACTCCCCCTGAAGCACAAATCCTGGAGGTTGTTCCATATAGATTTCCTCATGTAGATCTCCATACAGAAACACATTTTTCACATCCAGCTGGTACAGGGGCCAATCAGAATTAATAGCAACAGAAATGAGAATGCGTACGGAATTCAACCGAGCCACCGGTGAAAAAGTCTCAAAGTAGTCGACCCCATAAGTCTACGTGTAGCCCTTGGCAACAAGTCTAGCCTTGAGGTGCTCAACCGTGCCATCCGGTTGGTATTTAATAGTAAACACCCAACGACAGCCAACTGGAGAACAGTCAGTAGGAGGATCGACCAACTGCCAAGTGTTGCGATCAGTAAGAGCCTGCATTTCCGCTTCCATGGCCTGACGCCAAGCTGGATGTTTAAGAGCCTGAGAAGCATTTTTAGGAATAGAAATAGCAGAAAGAGCAGCAATAAAATTTGCAAAATTAGTCCCCAAATGGGCAGAAGTATAGAAATTACCAATAGGATGTTTTGTACAAGCTCTAGTTCCTTTCCTCAAACTGATAGGAACATCTAGGTCAGAGTATACATGTAGTGGTGTTTGATCTGGCACAGAGGACGAAGACTCTGGAGGGGCCATAGAGGGAGTTCTTGTCTTCTATCTTCTTTGATACACTTTCAGAGGAGGACTTTCAGCAAGAGTAGCAGTATCATCAATCATAGGTAAGGGTGTCTCCACTAATAAATCCGATGTAAGGGCAGACCCGGAAGAGGAGTAGAAAGACATGTGCTCAAAGAAAACGATTTCAGCAGATACAAACCATTTCTTTGACATGGGATCATAACAGTGGTACCCTTTCTGAGTGCGAGAGTACCCTAAGAAGACACACTTCATTGCTCGGGGATCAAGTTTGGTGAGACCAGGATGAAGATTTTTGACAAAATAGGTGCTCCCAAAGATACGAGGAGGAACAGAAAATAGGGGCGCATCTGGGTTTAGGATTTGATAAGGGACTTGATTCCCAAGCACAGAAGAACGTATGCGGTTAATAAGGTAACATGCAGTGGAAATAGCTTCAGGCCAAAAACATTGTGGGACATGGTAATGAAATAGTAAAGTGCGGGCAACTTCAAGCAGGTGTCAATTTTTACGTTCGGCGACTCCATTTTGCTGTGGGGTGTAGACACAAGAAGTTTGGTGTATGGTACCCTGTTTGCGACAAAAATTGCTGACATAGGCTTGCATAAATTCAAGGGCATTATCAGTGCGAAAAATTTTGATAGGTTTAGCAAACTGGGTACAGATCTCAACAAAATAAGCAGTAATGGTATCAAGTAAAGTAGACATCTCCTTGAGCAAGAAAATCCAGGTAGTTCTGGAAAAATCATCAATAAAACTCAAAAAATAGCGAAATCCAGAAGTACTGGACACAGAACAAGGTCCCCAAACATCAGCATGAATAATATCAAATGGTTGCTTTGAACTAATACATGATTTCTTAGAAAAAGATGCTCGCGTCTGTTTGCCCAATTGGCAAGTCTCACAATGAAAAATAGAATCTAAGACATCAGGAAGTAAATGTTTTAATTTCGCTGCAGAAGGATGTCCCAGACGGTAGTGCCACTGGATGCCTGTCACAGAGGATGTTAGATATGTTGCAGTCTTCGGAACGTCCAAGTAATATGGCCCATCTGGTCCCTCATGGCCCGAACTAATCGTCGTCCTCGTGCGCAGATCCTGAAACACAACACCATCCGGGTCAAAGATAATAGAGCAACGGAGGCTTTTTACAATTCTATTAACAGATAACAGATTTATAGGAAATTTTGGAACATAAAGAGTAGACCGCAGAGGCAGGCAACCAGGAGTGCAGATATCACCAATGCCAGTAACAGGTGTCTTAGAGCCATCAGCCAGTATAACAAGAGGTATAACAGAAGTATTACGTAAGAGAGAAAATAACACAGGATTTCCAGAGATATGAGATGTCGTACCCGAATCAATCACCCATTAATTTTTACCAGACTGGGTCAGAAGTGCAGCGCTCCCATCAGTAGAGGCTTCAGCAAAAGAAGCTAGGCGTGCCTGAAGAAGTTTCTCAAACTCCGACCGGATCCAATCAGCAGAAGGAGCAGCAGAGGCAGTGGTAGTCCCAGGCTGATCCGTAGTGACTTGGTTCGCCCAGGATGGCTTGCCATACTTGATCCAGCAGCGGTCTTCATTGTGATTTGTGCGCTTGCAGAAAGTACAGAAGCGTGGTTCAGTAGGCTCAGTACCAGAGCCACGTCCAGGTGCAAATGAGCGTCCGCGACCACAGCCCCGACCTCGACCACGGCTACAAGAGGAGTCACCGGTGCGAACAGCAAGGAATGCTCCATCAAGAGTGTCAGACAGAGATTGAGATACAGAAGGGAGATGTTGAACACGTTTCAGAACGTCTCGCAGCGTAGGCAGAGGATCACTCAAGAGAATCTGATCAACAACACCCTCGTTGCTCTTTTACACATCTGTGATTGGTGTGAGGAATAGAGAGAAGAAAAGAAGATGAGTAGAGTGAAGAGAAAAGATGAGATGGAGAGAAAAAGATTCTATTTCTACTGATATGGATCTTTTTGGCTTCTATGTGCTTCTTGGAGAGCTTAGTATTTGAGCTTCATGTCTACTGCTTGCTTATTTAAGTTGATGGTCTTCTATCCGACTACGTTGACTCTACTTTCTACTTCTTGTTCGAGCTTTATTTGCGAGTTGACATTGTCTGTGTCTTGCGCACATTGGCTTTCGACTGCTGTGTTCCAACACTCTTTGGTATATCCATGCTATGATTGCACGTTGATTTGTCTGTGCTTTGTAAGGACGTTGACTACAACTGCTATCACCCAACACTCTCTGGAGTTGTGACCCAAAACTCTCTGGGGTTGTGCTCCAGCACTCTGTGGACTATGACGATAACGAGTGCGATGAAAACTCTGACGCCTTCTTGTTGTTGTTTACTACTACTCCAAATGCCATATCCTTTTGATCGAGAAGCTTCTACTACATGTTGGCGACCTGTGCCTGTGACCTCCGACATGCTTCACATGTGACATGCTTGCATACCTGCTTTGGGTTACCTACTTGAGGGGGGGTATTTGAGTGATGAGTGCTTTATTGTAATTTTGAAGGGGAGAAATGTTCTTGTATGGGCTTGGTTTATGTTTTATTATGTTTTTGTTGGGATATGACGGTGATGGGAGACCCGAAAAACAAGGCCCAACGAGCTTGTTGTGGAGATGCGGAAGCGTGAGATCGAGCAATCCAAACCGAATACGTATAAAGAAGATCAACAGCAGAACAAACAAGCAACCACAAAGACGAGATTTATAGTGGTTCGACAAATTCCCAATGTGGGAGCCTACATCCACTATGGAGATGATATTGTTGATAGAGAGATTAAAGAGATGATGAATATAGAAGAGAGGAGAAGAACTTGATCCCCTTTTACACAAGCCAACCGTGGAAGAAGATGGTTGTTTAGAGAGGAGCTCTTGGAAGCATGAAAACCTAAGGAAAGCCATATGTCGTATGTGGCTAAACGTCTTCAAAAAAATGACGTCTCTTGATGTCTCTTAATTGTTCTTCATGTCTGGGACGAGTTGAGGGTATATTTATAAGAATAGGACCCGTGGCCAAAGTCCCAAAGTCACCTGGAGATCCAGTTTGTGGATACAGCCCAACTGAACCGTATATCAGTCCTAGAGTGAACTGCAGATCAATATACACTCCAGGTTATGAAGTGTATTTGGTTTGTATAGAGTGTATGTGCTACTGTTGTTTCTCTTGCCCAGATATGATACATGGGACCGTATATGGTCGATTGTTTGACTGTAGATACACCTGTAAACACCCAAAATACATCCCGAGGATGTCGAGTTTTGGTGTAGACGTCCAGTTCGTCAAGGAAGATTTTCTAGAGAGTTTAAGACACTCTCTCAACAAACTCCACCTTGTGTTCAAATCGAAAAATATGGAAGTAGAAAAGTACTTGCAATCTTCTCTAATATTAGAAACTAATTAAGAATACCATCTCCTCCACATGCCCTACATGGGCAAAGCTCAGGTACAAAGAAGACCAGCTAAGCGGAAGAGTCTTTGTCATCATGTCAGTTGGATTCTCAGACATACCAATATTCTTTATTTGGGTCTTGCCTTCAGTTGTGACTTCTCTAATGAAGTGGTACGTGACATCAATGTGTTGTGTTCTCTCGAGGAACATTTGATCTTTGCTAAGATGTATAGCACTTTGACTGGAACAATGAACAATAACTTGTTCTTGAACCATGCCCAACTGATTCATCAAACCCTTGAGCCATAAAGCCTCCTTTTCGGTTTTTGTTGCTGCCATGTACTCTATTTCAATAGTAGATAAAGCAATAGTACTTTCTAGAGTTGATTTCCAACTAACAGTTGTAGATCCAACTGTGAACATATAACATGTGAGAGATCTCCTCTTGTCGAGGTTGCCTACATAATCTGAGTCCACATACCCTGTCGTGGTGACTTGAGCTCAGCAAAAGACTAAACAAGTATTTGAAGTGCTCTTCATATACCTTAGTATAAATTTAGTTGCCTGCAAATGTGCCTTGCCAAGATGATCTATGTAATGACTAACCACACTGACTGCATAAGTAATGTTTGGTCTACTACAAACCATAGCATACATGATGTTGGCTAAATTGACATTATGATAAATCCCTTTGTTTCGATGATGACAAACATTTCATTCTTGTCGATCTAACGTGCTACTTGAGTGTTGCAGGAATAAGGTGGATGACAAAGTACTAGGGAATCTATACGCTTGAATATTTGTAAATTTCATGAAATGTAATCAATTGTAAACTTGTACAATTATATAATGTACAAGTACTTAGACTTCATGTAAATCAAGCGTTAGATCTCCTCTAGCCAATCACTACACTTAGATAGGTCATCCCCTTCAATAGTGTCACATATGCACACTCATACACACACTTAATGCCTTAAATTGAAACATTGAAACAGGGGCAATCTCGGTCTACAAACTCCTCGACCGAGACACTCTCGGTCGACAAACTTCTCGAACGAGAAAGATCCAAGTAGCCGTTAGACACAGCTGACAAGGTAGTTGGCAGTTGGAGATGAACGTTGCAAACACTTGATCCAGAGTGCCTGTCGGTCGACAAAACCTCGACCGAGTAGGTATCTCGGTCGACAATTCCTCGACCGAGATGGACTCTGACAGCAACTGTAGAATTAATTAATTAGTCGTTGCTAATGCAACCAACTTGTACCTAACGGCTAGTTAAGCACTTAGAACCCCCAAGAAAGTGTCTAGAACGTCCTTAAGCACTTGTAGGCCATTCCTATAAATAGGACATGCCTTAGGACACCTAAACTCAACCAAGCTACACTTGTGATACACTTGAGCATACACTTACAATTGGCAATCTGTTTTGAGAAATTGAGCAACACTTGCATTGGCGATCCCTCTACTTGCTCTAATTTCGTGTCCTATAGGCTAGTATCTCCTATCCACAACAATCACACGTGCATATACATTGGTTAGGAGATCTACACGCTTGATATAGGCAAATCAAGCCTTGTGCTTCAAAGGATAAGTGTAATTTCCTATTTCCTTCTTGTTCCTTTTATTCTTTGTATTCTCCTTGCTACTCCTAGGGTTGGAGGTTGCGGATTGGAGAAGGTTCTTCTCGGTGGAGAAGGTGGACTTCGAGCTACTTCAAGAAGGCTATTGCAACGGGAAGCTACTTCAGGAGGAAGGCTACTTCAAGGGGGAGCTTGAAGTTACTTCAAGAAGGTTGCTTCAAGGTTGGTGCAATTACTTCAAGGTGAAGGCTGCTCGAAGGGTTTAGGGAAAAAATTGTAATTTTATGTAAAGTCCTTGCGAGGTAATAAAATTAAATTCTTTCAAAATCTCGGTTGGGTAAGCAACCGGGTAGTGGACTGACTACCTTAGTATTTGCTAAGGTAGGAACCACTCTAAATCCTTGTCTCCTTGTCCAATATTCTTGTGATTGGTTGTTTGAGTTAAATAATTGTTAAATTAATTTAAAACCCTATTCACCCCCCCTCTAGTGGTTTTTCACATGATGCTACCAATGGCACTAGAGTAAGGTACATGTGCCATCTCTTTCTCTTCTTCATCAGACTGTGGAGACTATAAAGCCAATAACCTAAAGTGAGCGGCCAATGGAGTTGAAACAGGCTTCGCATCTAACATGTGGAACCTGTGAAGAACCTTCTTGATGTACTTCTCATGTGTCAAGATAAGCCTTCAATCGTTCTAGTCCCTTTCAATCTCCACGCCAAGAATCTTCTTAGCTTCACCTAGGTCTTTCCATATCAAATTCTCCACCAAGAAGAGATTTCACTTTGACGATCTCAGATGCATGTCTAGAAGCAATCAGCATGTCATCAACATATAGCAGTAGGTAAACAAAGGAATTGCCATCCAGCCTTTTGTAGTAGACACAAGCGTCATAGCTACTCCGGGAGAATCCATTGTGCGTCATGAAAGAGTCAAATCAATTTTACCATTGTCTAGGAGATTGCTTCAGCCACATAGAGTGACCTCTTGAGCAAGCACACATGGTTCTCTTTGTCTTCAAAACCCTCTAGTGTTGCATGTAGATCTTTTCTTCTAGTTCACCGTGCAGAAAAGTTTTCTATATATAACTGTTGCAACTATGGGTCTTCAATGGCTATCAAAGAGAGAAGCACCTGAATGGAACTATGCTTGAAGATGGGTGAGAAGACTTCATTATAATTAATGGCTTCAGTTTGACTGTAGCCTTTTGCAACAAGGTGTGCCTTGTATTTGTACCTTCTTTCTTGTTATCGACCCACTTGCAGCCCACTACTTTCGTGTATCACCAACTCCCAAGTTTTGATTCTTGTCAAGAGACTCCATCTCTTCCTTAGTTATCAAGGGACCACCTAGGCTTAAGGCAGGCCACCTCAAACTGGGCACCTAGCACCCTAGATGACCTAAGTGGCTACCTAAGGCCTTTTAGGACCAAATTGAGCCACTTCAAGGCTAATTTAACATAACTTAGGTGTGTTCTTGATCAAGTTGAGACATTTTATGGTTGAAATGGGTCCAATTTATCCCAAATGAGGTCAAATTAGGGTGAAATTAGGTCCGACTTGAGGAAAATAGGCTGGAATTGGGGAAAACAGGCTTGACTTCGGGGAAATAGGTCTAATTTGGGAGAATTAGGTCTGATTTGGTTGTGTAAGGCCTCATTTAGATCAATATAGAGAAAATTAGGGCTAGTTAAGTTTTATAGGTCATGTCATGGAAAATTAGGTTTATTTTATGCCAAATTATGCCAAATTTAAGCAGATTAGGTCTAATTTGGGGGGAATGGGTCTGATTTGGTGAAATTAGGTCTGAGTTGGCCAAATTAGATCTTGTTTAGGTCAACATAGAGAAAATTCGGGGAAATTAGGTCTGATTGGGTCATAATATGCAAAATTAGGTTTCATTTAGCCAAATCATGTCAAATTTGAGCACATTTGGTCTAATTTGGGGAAACCAAGTCTGTGATTTGGGGAAAATAGTTCTAAGTTGGGAAGATTAGGTTTGATTTGACCAAAGTTGGTCTCATTTAGGTCAATATATGAAAAATGTATGGAGGTTGGGTTTAATTTGGTCATGTTATACAAAATTAGGTATGGTCTAGCCAAATTAGGGTAAACTAGGTCAAATAGCATCAAATTTAGATCAAATGAGCTCAAATTAGGGCAAATCAGTTCTATTTAGGTAAATTTAAGTGTGATTTAGCCTAAATTTTATTAATATTGTGTATTAATATCATTATTTAATATTTACAAATATGAAAATATGAATGTATATATCAAAAAATCATCATTTTTATAATAAAAAAATAAAAAACCTAGAAATGCCTGGGCGCCCGCCTAGGCGTCCTAGGCGCTCCCCTAGGAACGCCTAGCACCCGACCGCCTTAACAACCATGCTTCCTTCATTGTAGTAATCCACTGCGGAGCATCATGACCTGCAACTACATCACAAAAATTGGTGGGCTCATCACCAATATCCACATCATCGGTGCTGGAAAGGGCATAGGCTACCATGGGAGTCATCAAAGCCATAGTGTTGGGGAGGTTTGACATTCTGTTTGCCTTTGGCTACACCGTAAGAACTCTCTGGAATCTCCTCTTTGTCTTCAGTAGACACCGAATCGTCTGGCATAGAAGAGGGATCTTATTCATCAACCTGTGAGCCGTCATCTTTGGTATCCACCTGTTGTGAGACGCCCTGTAGCGAACCTGTAGAAAATGTACTCGTGTCTTGCATAGTAAACACCACGGCAGATTCATTAAAGTAACGTTGTGCTTTACCAAGAAACATGGTGAAGAAGGATTCTTGCACCAAAGACGGTATCCTTTCACCCCAGAAGCATAACCAAGGAATACCATGTGATAGCTCTAGGTTCTAATTTTCTAGTATCAGAATGTCCATAAGCAAGGCAGTTGAATATCAGCAAATTCGAAAAATCAATAGGTTTACAAGACGAAGCTTCTTCAGGAGTCTTGAAATTAATAGAAGATGATGGAGAACTGTTCACCAAATAACAAGAGGTTGATATAGCTTCAGCCCAGAAAGATCTATCCAAGCCCACATTAGGAAGCATGCATTGGGCCTTTTCCAACAACAATCTATTCATTCTTTTCGCTACATCATTCTGCTGGGGCAAGTGACGCATTGTACGATGTCTTTCAATTCCATGATCACTGTAGAAACTATTGAACTCCTTAGAACAGAACTCCAAGCCACTATCAGTACAAAAAGTCTTTATGCGCTTGTCGGTTTGATTCTCAACAAGAACCTTCCACTACTTGAAAGTAGAGAACGCCTCATCCTTGTTCTGGAGAAAATAAATCCAAACCTTCCTTGTGTAATCATCAATGAAGGTCAACATATAATTTGCACCACATGTGGAAGGAACACGAGAAGGACCCCATAGATCAGAGTGAGCATAATCTAGAGCATCCTTGGAAGAATGAATTAACATGTTGAAGCAATAGCGTTTGAACTTCTGCATTAAAACAATGCTCGCAGAAATCTAACTTTCCAATGCTTTTGACACACAACAATCCTCTCTGGCTCAAAAGCATCATCCCTTTCTCAGACATGTGTCTGAAGCACATATGCTAGAGCCTTGTAGTGTCTTTAAATGAAGTAGATACTGCTACAGAGTTTGAGATAGTGGAACCTTGCAAGATGTACAGTTTGTGTGAATTTCTCACTTCCTTCATGAGGACCCTATCAGCTTTAAGAATATCAATACCTCCATTTTCACCAAAGAACTAGCAGTCCTTGTCTTCAAGTGAGCCCAATGAGATGAGATTCTTCTTCAACTTGACAACATGTCGGATGCCAGTCAATCTTCCGACTTCACCATCAAAACATTTTGATTTTCATCGTGCCAACACCAATTGTCTTGCAAGGATGATCGTCATCCATAAGGATATCTCCACCTTGATCTGACTCATAGGTATGCAAATAATCCTTATGCTCGGTCATGTGGTACGTGCATGATAAATCAAGAATCCAATCCTTCTTGTAGTTGTAGGATGGAGATGAAGCCAGAACATAGTCATCGTCTTCGGAATCTCCATGAGTCACCTTTGCATGAGCTGCAGCATCATTTGATTTCTCATGCGTTTGTTTTGTTTTGCAATTTGTAGCATTATCCCGGGTATGATCTTTCTTCTTGCAATAGTTGCACCTCTTTGATTGATGTGACTTTGACTTCTTCTTTTGCTTTGAACTTTCAGGGTCTTTGCCACGTGGAGGCTCACTTCCTCTAGTGGCCAATGCTTCACCTGCTACTTTCGATGAAGTAAGATCCTTCTCTAATTTCTCTTGAGACGTCAAGGTTGTTTCGACTTCATGGAGTGAGATAGCCTTTGACTCACGCAATATCATCATTGTGAAGCAATCTGCATCCTGGTCGATACTATCGACACTCTGTCGATAGTATCGAGATCAGTTCAAGGATAAGTTGAAGCAATCTGCATCTTGGTCAATACTATCAACACTCATGTCGATGGTATCGACACCGGCTTAGGGTCAAGATGATGTTCTGTCGATACCATCGACATTCATGTCGATGGTATCGACACCGGCGCAACGGCGGCTTGTCAATCCAGCGGCGGTTCTGTTTTCTTCATAATATTTATTTTTTATTTCTTTTCTCTCTTTGTACCTCATGTACTTACCCTAATATATAAATACAAGTGAGTAGGCTCAAGCCCTTCTCATGTTTGTTGCGTCTTGCAGCCGACATTTGATCGGTGTTCTTGTCATCTTCTCCTCTTCATTTCTTCTCACATGGTATCAAAGCGGAGATCGATCTAGGGCTTCTCCTTCCTCTCACCGGCGGATCTCTCCCTCTCCGGCAGCCGACTGCTTCCCACCCGTCGACTTGGCGTAATCCACCGGTTGTGTAGAACCACCGTCGGCTACTTTGGGTCTGCGGTAGATATCCAACTCTACCGTAGCCTCCATCACAAAGCGTTTGGGGATCTCCGGGTGATCCAACGATCATCTAAAAACACAA
The DNA here is from genome assembly GCA_963693085.1 of Alisma plantago-aquatica. Taxonomy (NCBI): domain Eukaryota; kingdom Viridiplantae; phylum Streptophyta; class Magnoliopsida; order Alismatales; family Alismataceae; genus Alisma; species Alisma plantago-aquatica. Next base: position 536,939,009 of record OY856409.1, on the reverse strand, counting down.
CCGGAGGACTAGTTTCGTCTCAGCCATCATCCTAGTCACACCTCCTCCATGTGTGATTAGGAAGATCATTTGGAGGCTGTGAATGCGTCAGTAACACATTTCTCCTTGTTTTTCTTCTGTGTGTGACGTGTATCTCTCCGTCACCACAATCTGTTTGACGTGTATCAATCCATCACATATTCCGTTCTACAATGGAGGATATCAAGACACCTACGATCTACAACGAAGTGTCACCTATCGCCTCCATTAAGCTCAACGGGAAAAATTATCTTCTATGGATGAATGCCATCCACACCGTCTTGGAGGCTCATGACAGAGCAAGGCATGTTGACTCGGGTCCCAAGGCATCTACTAACGAAGGGTATGTTGAATGGAAGCGTCATGACAGTCTTGTGAAGACTTGGCTGTGGAATAGTATGGAACCTGCAATCGCCGCAAGGTTAATGTTCTACTCTACTCTACGGCCAAGGAAATATGGGACGCAGTGAAGCAACATTATTCTCAAGAGAAGAATGCTCTCCGTCAGTTTATGATCTATGATCGTCTGTTTGCTGAGAAATAGGGTGACCGATCTCTTGAGGAGTATTTTGGGACGGTTCAGGCTCTTGCTCAAGAGCTAAGTTATTACCATCCTGTGGTTGTTGCTGAACAAATAAAGGATAGAGATGATCTTGTTACAGCCAAATTCTTATCTGGGCTCAACTCGGCTTGTAGCTCCGCTCGGAGTGTTATTCTGGCTACTGATATACTACCTAGTCTTGTGGAGGCTTATTCAAGGATCCAGCGATCTTTATTTGAGTCTGCTTCCTTTGTTTCTGATATATCTTCTGCAGAATCTCATGTTTCTGTTGCTGCTACGGTACGAGGAGGACGACCTGGTATGGGCAGAGGACGTGGGACACGTCCTAAGTGTACCTTTTGTGACAAACCGAGACATACAATGGAGAAGTGTTGGAAGAAACATGGGAGACCTATTGCACCACCTGTGGGAGCAGCACATTGTGCCACCACCACAGGATCCTCATCCTCTACAACTGTGGGTACTACCTCTGGCACCGGCATCACTCTTACCCAAGAGGAATATGATCGGTTCATTCAGGCGACACAGCACATGAGTATGGGGACATCATCATCATCTTCATCGGCAAATCTGGCATCTACTGCTGGAAATCAGGCTACATCTCTCATAGCATCTGGCTCGTCCTCATCTTGGGTGGTTGACTCTGGCGCCTCACAGCATATGACTGGTATGAGGAGATTGCTCCACACTATTGACTCATCTATTCCTCACCAATCTGTTACACTGGCAGATGGTTCAGTGAAGAGAGTGTTAGCTAGTGGATTTGTCTCCCTAACACCCAAGATTGATCTTAAATCTGTTCACTTTGTGCCTGGATTTCCTTTTAATCTTCTTTCTGTTGCCAAATTGATTGACACTCTAAAATGTTGGGTAATATTTGGACCTTGTTTCATATTACAGGATCTCAAGAGTATGAAGACAATTGGTGGGGGGCCTAGGAAAGGTGATCTCTACCTTTTCAACGGTGACAGTCTGCCTCGCCAAATTCCTTCTCCTACTCCATCCATCCTGTTGAGTGGTTCCCCCTTACTATGGCATTGCAGATATGGACATCCTTCTTTGGAGAACCTACGGAAGTTGGAACCAGAGCTATCCCAATTATCTTCTTTAGAGTGACAGTCATGTCAACTGGGCAAGCATAATAGGTTATCCTATCCCAGTCGAGTCAATAAGCGGGCTTCGTGTCCCTTTGAGTTAGTGCATAGTGATGTGTGGGGTCCTGTAAAAGACCAGAGTTATAATGGTTTTCGTTATTTTATCTCCTTTGTCGATGATTTCTCACGCATGACATGGATCTACCTTCTTAAAAGTAGAGAGTCTGTGTTGTCTATTGTGAAACATTTTCATACTGAAATTAAAGTTCAGTTCGATTGCAATATAAAAATTCTCCAGTCTGATAATGCTTTAGAGTATGTTCAAAAGGCTATGTCTGATTTTTGCAGCTCGGTTGGTATGATTCATCGCACATCTTGCCCTCACACCCCTCAGCAAAATGAGGTGGCAGAGAGGAAGAATCGCCATCTTCTTGATATTGCTCGATCCATTATGTTTCAATCCAATGTGCCCAAGAAGTTTTGGTCTGACGCTCTTTTAACTGCTTGTTTCTTGATTAATAGACAACCTTCTTCTGTTCTTCAAGGACAGACTCCGTTTTCTGTGTTGCGTCCCATGGACTCCCCCTTTCATGTTCCTCTTAGAGTGTTTGGTTGCACTTCCTTTGTCTATAACTTTGACCCTAAGGCCGACAAGCTGTCTCCTAGGTCCATTAAAACATTGTTCCTGGGTTACTCTAATACTAGCAAAGGATACAAGTGTTACTGTCCTAGTCTTCGCCGCATGTTTGTGTCTAGGGACGTCACCTTCCATGAGACCACTCCATATTTCTCCAATGCTATGAGTAAGGGGGAGCAATTGAGAGAGGGAGAGACACCAAAAATACAAAATGAGAGAATTGCACCATCGGTGCAGAGTGAGGGAGTGTCACCTATCATTCCGGAATTTACTTCTATTCCGGATGAACAAGCAGGAGATAGACCTACCATTGAGCATTACACACATGTTTACCATAGGCGAGGCAGGCAAGATCCAGAAGAAGTAGCGACACTAGTCTCTGAGCCCTCATCATCGCCTTCTACTCAAGAGACTCCTGCAGAGACATCAGACCTCGATCTTCCTATTGCTGTTCGGAAAGGTAATCGGTCCTGTACTATTAAACATCCTATTACAAATGTATGTTGCCTGTCTCATCTATCTAAGAAGGCCCGTGCATTCGCTATTGGGATTGATTCTGTGACTATACCAAGAAATCATTATGATGCTATGAAGAACAGTGGCTGGAAACAGGCTATGCAACTTGAGATGTCAACTCTCTTAAATAATGGCACTTGGGATCTTGTTGATCTTCCTGCAGGAAAGAAAGTAGTGGGCGATAGATGGGTTTTCACTATCAAACACAATCCGGATGGATCAGTTGAACGGTTGAAAGCCCGATTGGTCGCAAAGGGCTACACCCGAACCTATGGTGTTGACTTCTTTGAAACCTTTTCTCCTGTTGCTCGCCTGAATTCTGTGCGGATCATTATTTCTCTTGCTACTACCTTTGATTGGCCCCTGTTTCAGCTGGATATAAAAAATGCTTTTCTCCATGGTGATCTACAGGAAGAGGTATATATGGAGCAACCTCCTGGGTTTGTTGCTCAGGGGGAGTGTCAGAAAGTATGCAAATTAAAGAAAGCTATATATGGGCTGAAACAGTCACCTCGAGCTTGGTTTGACAAGTTCAGTGAAGTTATTCTTCAGATGGGTTTTTCTCGCTCCATGACTGATCATTCCTTATTCTACTTCAGCTCTTCTTGTGGATCCATTATTCTTATTGTATATGTTGATGACATAATAATTACTGGCAGTGACACCATGGGAATATCTCGTGTCAAAGAAAGTTTGCAAAAACACTTCCATACAAAGGATCTGGGCAAACTAAGATACTTTCTAGGCATTGAAGTGCTTAGATCTCATACAGGTGTCAATTTATCTCAGAAGAAATATGTGCTTGATTTACTACAGGAGACAGGCATGGCTGAATCTAAATCGGTATCTACACCGATGGATTATCACATCAAAGAGGTGGTTGATGATGCTGAGTATCAAGATCCACGATATTACAGGAGAATAGTGGGCAAGTTAATATATCTAACAGTCACTCGACCTAATATTTCTTTTGTTGTGGGCGTGGTCAGCCAACATATGCACTCTCCGCGATAGTCACACTGGACAGCAGTCTACAGAATTCTAAGATATTTGAAAAGTGCTCTTGGTAAGGGTATCACATATTCTAGACCAAAGGCACCTCCATCTACTCTGCCTCTCACAAGATATTCAGATGCTGACTGGGCTGGTGATCATACTGATAGGAGATCTACATCAGGCTATTGTACCTTTCTAGGTGATCATCTTATCACATGAAAAAGTAAGAAGCAACATGTGGTTGCTAGATCTAGCACTGAGGCTGAATACCGTGCTATGGCCCATGCATGTTGTAAACGAAAATGGGTCAAATATGTTCTATCTGAATTAAAAATTTCTCTTCTACCTTCTATGGAGCTCAAGTGTGACAATCAATCTGCTATGCACATTGCCAGGAATCCTATCTTTCATGAGCGTACAAAACACATAGAGGTTGATTGTCATTTTATTCGTGATCAAATCAAAGATGGCACTATTATGACACCATATGTCAGATCTGAGGACCAACTAGCAGATATCCTGACAAATCCTTTAGGTTCAGCAATCTTTCAGAGACTCTGTGGCAAGCTGGGCATACACGATGTGTACTCTCCAGCTTGAGGGGGAGTGTGAAGCAATCTGCATCCTGGTCGATACTATCGACACATATCGATAGTATCGAGATCAGTTCAGGGATAAGTTGAAGCAATCTGCATCTTGGTCGATACTATCGACACTCATGACTATGGTATCGACACCGGCTCAGGGTCGAGATGATGTTTTGTCGATACCATCGACATTCATGTCGATGGTATCGACACCGGCGCAACGGCGGCTCGTCAATCCAGCGGTGGTTCTGTTTTCTTCATAATATTTATTTTTTATTTCTTCTCTCTTTGTACCTCATGTACTTACCCTAATATATAAATACAAGTGAGTAGGCTCAAGCCCTTCTCATGTTTGCTGTGTCTTGCAGCCGACATTTGATCGGTGTTCTTGTCGTCTTCTCCTCTTCATTTCTTCTCACAATCATATCTAGGAAATTTGTGTAGGACGGTAGAAGGGTACAAAGCAACAAACTGCTGGGTAATTGTCCTCTATCTTCAAATCGATTTGCCCGAGGGCGTGGATGATTTCATTCAACTCATCGAGAAGAGTCGTCAAGGAAGCAGTGTCTTCCATGTGAAGCATAAAAAGGTGCTTTTTAGTGCAATCTCGTTGGTGACGGACTTGTTCATGTACAGTGCTTCAAGTTCATCCCAAACATCTTTAGCAGTCTTCAGATTGATGACCTCACAGAGGACTTCATCCTCCCAAGTAGAAAAAGATGCTTGTACAAGCTTTTTGATCAACCTCCCACTGATCATCCGTCACGGATTCCGATTTCTTCTCCTTTACGAGAAGAGTTTTGTGGACTCCTTGTGTGAGGCAAGATTCGCACTTGACTTGCTAGAGAGAGATCTTCAATCATCGAACTTCTTGATGTTGTACTCCGACGTCATGGTAGAGATCCGGAGGTAGAAATTGCTCTAATACCACTTGTTAGGATATGGTGGTGACGGGAGACCCGAACAACAAGGCTTAATGAGTTTGTTGCGGAGATGCAGAAGCGTCAGATCGAGCAATGCAAACCGAATATGTATGAAGAAGATCAACAGCGGAACAGGCAAGCAACCACAAAGACGAGATTTCTAGTAGTTTGACAACTTCCTAATGTTGGAACTTACATCCACTGGCGGAGATGATATTATTGATAGAGAAATTATAGAGATGATGTGTACAAAAGAGAGAAGAAGAACTCGATCCCCTACTACACCAGAAGCCAACCGTGGAAGAAGACGGTTGCTTGGAGAGGAGCTTCCGGAGGCGTAAAACCCTAAGGAAAGCCCTAGGTCCATCTCTAGCATTAGGTCTTCGGAAAAACAACGTTTCTTGATGTCTCTTCATTGCTCTTCATGTTTGGGACGAGTCGGGGGGTCTATTTATAAGAATAGGACATTTGGCCAAAGTCCCAAAGTCACCCAGAGTCATCCTGTTCAGGGATACAATCAAGCTGAACCGTATACAAGTACAATCTTGGAGTCTATATCAAACTATAGACTAAAATACACTCCAAGTTATGGAGTGTATGCGGTCTATCTGGAGTGTATTTGCTACTATTGTTGCTCTTGCCCAAATATGGTACATGGGGACCGTATATGGCCAATTGTTTGACCGTAAATACACCTGTAAACATCCCAAATGCATCCTGACGATGTCGAGGCTTGGTGTAGACATCTAGTTCATCAAGGAAGCTTTTTTCTAGAGACTTTAAAACACTCACTCAACAGCTTTGTCTTTAGTCTTTATATTTGTTTGCAAGCTGACTTGCGATTCTCCTAAGCTTCAGCTTAAGGGGGAGTGTTAGAGAGTCTGGTTAATTTAGTTAATTAAGTTTTTGAGTCTATTTGTCCTTCCCAAGTGTGTCTTGTCCCATTAGGGTTAGTCTAAAGTTTGTACACTCCCCCTTCTCTAATACATAGGAGGGGGATTCCTCTTATGAAATATATAGCATAACCTTCTTTTACTTTACCGCACCCACAATGTTCTTGTTTTAAGGGGTTGGGACAAGATACCAAGTACCATTCTTATGCAGCTTTCCACTAGGGTATGTAGGGCCTCATGATAGTTTTTAGGAATTTTGATAGAATCTAGTTACTTAGCAATAATTTAGCACTTTCGAGAATGTTTGGAAAAGACATCGAGTATGAGACATGGGATGGCATTATGGTGCAAGAACATATGCCTCTTTAGATAGCCACGGGACGTGTTAAATCCTTAGAGTTTGACGGGACGTCGAGTTTTAGAGATCAGAATTTACCTTTGGTTTTTGGTAATTGACAGTGACAAACTGAGGAATAGCAGGAGGTTTAGGTGGCTACATAGGTGAATTTGTATGTGGTGGAGAATCAATAGGGAGAGAACCCACATAATCAGAAAGATCTATTCACAAAACTCATTCATTGGAGGGGGAGGTGGTGAAGCATGCATAGCGAGGAAGATATTAGATTCATGAAACATAACATCCACCGAGATATACATATGTCGGTTTCTGCGGCTTTTGCACTTGTCACCTTTTTGAAAAGTAGAATAGCCAAGGAAACCTATCTTCATATAGTTTGGATCGAGTTTATATGCCTTACGATAAAAGTTGTGAACGAAGACAATACAACAGAAGATTCGGAGAGGAAGATGAAAGATTTTATCTTGAGGGGAAAACAATGGAAAATGTGATTTTTTTAGAAGAATAGATGGTGGTTTGCAATTGATGAAGTAGTAGGATGTTGCAGATGGCTTCAGACCAGTAAGATTTGGGTAGTTGAGCTTGAAAGAGAAGAAACCAGGTGATGTACAAGTGGTGAATCTTGCACTCAGAAACTCCATTCTTTTATAGTGTGAGCACATTTTTTATGTCTCCCAGTAACAAGGAAAAACTTGCCATAGATTTGGAGATATAAGGCATTGCCAGTGCACAAGACTTTATTGGAATTTACAATACATGTTGAAGTTGTAATCATTTTGTGAAGATTCAAATATACCAAATATTTCAGCACGTTTGATAGATATATCAATGTAATTCCAGAAAATTTATTGAAAAATGTTACAACATAGATATATCCATGTAATTCTAGAAAATTCATCAACAAACGTTACAACATACCAAAATCCATAAAAACTTATTGTTTAAAAGGGAACGAAAATGTCACTATGAACAAGAACAAATATGTTTGTTGAGAAAAAAGAGTTTTGCGTGGAAAAGAAACCTTATGGTGCTTCCCTAGTCAATAAAATCGCACATAAAACTTTTTAAACTAGTTAATGACGTACCAAGCCACTTGAGTTTCTTCAGAGATGGGAACATGTATTGTTGGTGAGGCTGATTTGGTGAAATTAAAAGAAGAGCAAAATACAGATTGCCACAAGGCGTCGCTTAGGCTGCTTAAAAAAGTTAAAATATTACTACATTTAACCGGTACGTATACATATACTTAATGATCTTTTTAAAAACTCCCTTCATATAAATTTATTTTACAATTATATAAGTACGTACATGAACTTATGGTTAATGACATACATATCTATTTTGGTAAGAGAGAATGAAGATTACATTTTCTAAAAAAGTCTACCTAACATTGCCAAAACAAGAAGGTAACTTTAAATAATGTAATAGATTGGAATTTAATGCATAAATAAAGAGTAGTCTATTAGAAAGTATTGACTGTCTTTAGTAATATAACCACTAAATGGAAACTGAATTTAAGGCAACAAGGCAAAATATGAAACTCAGGGGAATGGCTATTTATAGAAAAATTATAATAAAAAGTGACATTTGGCACATAACAATCACAAGAATCTCCGTTTTAAACATTAAGACGCGGAGATAGACCATTAAAAATCATTAATATGCAAAAAAAAAAATCAGCGAAAATAACATAAGACGGAAAATTAAGCAAAGCACTAGGAAAAGAGCACCCCCTAGGGGAGCCTTGCCGCCTAGGCGAGTGTCTTAACAAGTATGGTGCCTTATAGTCGATACTTTTTACCTTTAATGTGATGCCCCTTGCTAAACATCTTTTTGCTATTACATGTTATGTAACCTTTGATAGTCATGGCGCTCAGCTAGAACGTCGTGTCGCCTTGCCACCCTGATAGTATTAGGGCACAAACTTGAGTTGAAGTTTGGGTGAAAGATTCACATTGCCACATTGTTGGACAATTTTAGTGCATTTGTTGGGAAGGGGGATAGGCGATTGAAAAATATGGAATTTTACGGCTGAAAGAGGGTGCCACTTACCAATCGACTATTGTATGCCCCAGAGTTAACTATATAGGGAAAATTGGAGCTTGTCATGGAGCCCCCGCATTACCTTGGTTGGAGAAAATATGCACTATAGATGTTGCAGCGAGATGTGAAGTCATGAAGTCCGCAGAATCTGAGAGTTTGAGATGCCTATAGAAGTTGCTCGTTAACTATCTAGAGGCACGTCCAAGACCTCGTCCACGAACAGCGGAAGCCATGGCAAGTTAACGTATTGGTAGAGTAGTCAAATTAAATTGTAGTTGCACGTCAAATTGTTGTAGATGAGAATGTGAATATTCCAAGGTGGGATACTAATCTCTTACTAAGATGACACTACAAACGGGGGCTAATTCCAGATGTGGATTGCTTAGGAACTTTGCAATGATGAGGTTGGTTTATCTATTCACCAGAGGTTACAGGTTGAAGAAGTCAAGCGGTTGGGACAAGGAAACAATAGCATCATAGTAGTTGTTACAACCTCGATTTTGCATGTATTTTCATAATTGAAATGTAATGATTTTATGAATTTAGACTTAATTGAAAAGGTTGCATGCTTTGCTTCAAAGAAGGGGTTTCTTTGCAAAACTCCCTTTTGATAGGAATTTCGTGGTTCCTATAATTATATTTATCCAATAATGGATATAAAAGAGAAGAAAAGTCCAAATAATAGAAAAAGATACAAGATAATGGATATTAAGCAAAAGTATTTATGAGAAATACTTGGAAATATCTAGAAAGTGGCATTAATGGCCACAATTGAATAAATTTCGTTTATATGTGAGTTCTAATGGGAGAAATAGAAAAAGAGGAAAAAGGAAATAAAAGATAAAGAGAAAACCCTCAAAAAGAAAACTTTTAATAAAGAAATAAGATAATGAGAAATAATGGATGTAGATGCATCTAGAAGGATAATAAGTATCCTTCAAAAAGGATTTCTTGGGGTCCAAGGAGTCCCAATGGATAAGAGGAAAGAGAAAATATATGTTTTAATGCATAAAATATGCCTTATAAGTCTTTGACTTGCATATGAAGAAAAAGGGGTTTTCCTTTCTCTTTTTGGACTCAAACTTCGTACAATGGTAGATTAAGTCATTATAGACTTTCCCTTAAAGTTTGGGATTTATTGGACTTGTGGTTTGAGAGATATGGATTTTTCTATAAATCCTAAAGTGACTCTGTTAGCGGAATACGTAAAACGGAACAGCCGCAATGTGTGTGTTGCGCAAGGCAACGTGAGAGTTCCCAATAGGGCTCTCCTCTTTATTTATATAAAGGAGTAAATTGCACATAGGTACAGCAGTAATGAAAAATAGAAAATAAAGACATAAAGAAAGATATATTAACACTCCCCCTCAAGCTGGAGTGTACACATTGTGGATGCCCAGCTTGCCACATAAATTCTGGAACACTGCTGGACCTAATGGCTTTGTCAAGATGTCAGCTAATTGATCCTCAGACTTGACATATGGTGTCACAACATTGCCATTCTTTATCTGATCTCTGATGAAGTGACAGTCAGCTTCTATATGCTTTGTACGCTCATGGAAGACAGGATTCCTGGCAATATGTATAGCAGATTGATTGTCACACTTGAGTGTCATGGGAGATTGAATCGAAATCTTCAACTCAGATAAGACAGATTTGATCCATTGTAATTCACAGCATGCATGTGCCATAGCACGGTATTCAGCTTCAGTACTAGACCGCGCTACCACCTGTTGTTTCTTGATTTTCCAAGTGATCAAATGGTCACCAAGGAAAGTGCAGTAGCCAGAAGTAGATCTTCTATCAATCTGATTGCCAGCCCAATCTGCATCTGCATAACCTGTCAGAACCAAAGGTGATGAGGAGCTCTTTGGTTTGTAGTAAGTGATTCCCTTTCCAGGAGCACTTTTCAGATATCTCAGAATCCTGCATACAGCTGTCCAGTGTGACTGTCGTGGTGTGCACATATGTTGACTCACCACTCCTACAGCAAAAGAAATATCGGGTCTTGTTACAGTTAGATAGATTAACTTCCCAACTATTTTCCTGTAGTGTCTTGGATCTCAATACTCAGTGTCATCATCCATCTCCTTGGTGTGATAATCCATAGGAGTAGATACTGGCTTAGAATCAGTCATGCATGTTTCCTGTAGCAAGTCCAGCACATACTTCCTCTGAGATAGGTTTATACCTGCATGGGATCTAAGAACCTCAATCCCTAGAAAATATCTCAGTTTCCCCAGGTCCTTTGTGTGAAAGTGTTTTTGTAATCCTTCCTTCACACGTGATATACCTGTAGAATCGCTGCCAGTAATCACAATATCATCAACATAGACAGCAATAATGATAGACCCACAAGAAGAGCTTGAATAAAATAGAGAGTGATCAGTCATGGAACGAGAGAAACCCATCTGTAAAACAACAGCACTGAACTTGTCAAACCAAGCTCTAGGAGATTGCTTTAGCCCATATATAGCTTTCTTCAGTTTGCACACTTTCTGACACTCCCCCTGAGCAACAAAACCAGGTGGTTGCTCCATATATACCTCTTCTTGGAGATCACCATGAAGAAAAGCGTTCTTGACATCCAGCTGAAAAATAGGCCAGTCAAAGGTAGTAGCAAGTGATATAAGGATCCGTACAGAGTTCAAACGAGCAACTGGAGAAAAAGTCTCAAAGAAGTCAACTCCATATGTCTGTGTGTAGCCTTTTGCTACCAATCTAGCCTTCAGCCTTTCAACAGATCCATCAGGGTTGTGTTTGACTGTGAAAACCCATCTGCAGCCCACAATTTTCTTTCCTGCAGGTAAGTCGACAAGATCCCATGTGCCATTGTCTAATAGAGCAGATATTTCCACCTGCATTGCCTGTTTCCAACCACTGTCCTTCATAGCATCTAAATGATTTATTGGTGTCGTAATTGAGTCCATCCCAACAGCAAATGCACGAGCCTGTGTAGATAAGTGGGACAAACAACACACATTGGATATGGGATGTCTAATAGTACATGAACGAATACCTTTCCTGACAGCAATAGGAACATCAAGATCAGAAGCTTCTGCAGGAATCTCGTGAGTAGAAGACGATGGAGGAAGCTCAGAGACTGGTGTCGCTGCCTCATCTGGATTCTGTCTACCTCGCCTGTGATACACCTGTGAATAGGGCTGAATGACAGGTGCATCATCATGCTGCATGTCCTGAATAATAATGGGTGGCACTCCCTCACTCGGCACATGTGGTGCCACTCGCTCACTTTGAATTGGGGGTGGCACTCTCTCACTCAATTGCTCCCCCTTGCTCATAGAATTTGCAAAATATGGAGTGGTTTCATGAAAAGTGACATCCTTAGAAACAAACATACGACGCAAACTAGGACAATAACACTTGTAACCTTTACTCGTACCAGAGTACCCAAGGAACAAGGTTTTAACAGACCTAGGTGAAAGTTTGTCTTGTTTAGGATCAAAATTATGAACGAAGGATGTACAACCAAACACCCGAAGAGGAACATGAAAAGGTTGATCCATAGGGCATAAAACAGAGAAGGGAGTGTGTCCGTGCAAAACGGAGGAGGGCTGTCTATTAATCAAAAAACATGCGGTGAGAAGGGCTTCAGACCAGAACCGTTTAGGCACATTTGATTCAAACATGAGGGATCGAGTAACATCCAAAAGATGGTGATTCTTTCTCTCAGCAACTCCATTCTGCATAGGGGTGTGAGGACAGGATGTATGATGAATCATCCCAACCGAACTACAAAATTCATTCATCGCTTTCTGAACATATTCGAGAGCATTGTCAGATTGAAAAGTCTTGATGTTGCAATTAAATTGAACTTGAATTTCTTTATGAAAATATTTAATGATGGAAAGCACAGACTCACGACTTTTCAACAAATAAATCCATGTCATGCGAGAGTAATCATCCACAAAGGAAATAAAATAGCTAAAGCCATTATAACTTTGGTCTTTAACAGGACCCCACACATCACTATGGACTAACTCAAACGGACTAGTAGCCCGATTATTGACACGAACAGGATATGACAATCTATGATGTTTGCCCAACTGACACGATTGACACTCTAAAGAAGACAAATGAACCAGATCTGGTTCCAACTTCTTCAGGCTTTCTAAGGATGGATGTCCATATCTGCAATGCCACAGCAAGGGGGAACCACTCATCATGACGGCTGAAACTGGAGCAGGAGGTGGATGGCGAGGTAGACAATCACCAGGGAAGAGGTAGAGATCACCTTTCCTAGGCCCCCCACCAATCATCTTCATACTCTTGAGATCCTGTAAAACAAAACAAGACGGCCCGAATGTTACTGTGCATTTTACAGTGTCAATCAGCTTGGCAACAGAAAGCAAATTAAATGGAAATTCAGGCACAAAATGAACAGATTTCAGATCAATATCTGGTGTAAGAGACACAGATCCACTAGCTACCACCTTCCTCACTGAACCATCTGCCAAGGTAACAGATGGATGAGGAATATATGAGTCAAGTGAACGGAGCAATCTCCTCATACCAGTCATGTGCTGGGATGCGCCAGAGTCAACCACCCAAGGATTTGCGGATCCAGAAGGATGTAGCGTGATTACCCGCAGTAGACGCAAGGTTGGTTGCCGAAGTAGATGACGCGCCCATGTTCCAGTGTTGAGTTGCCTGAATAAATCTGTCGTATTCCTCCTGAGTAAGAGTGATGTCAGGAGTACTAGAACCCACAGCTGAAGATTCCGAGGTGGCACGGTTTGCAGCTCCAACAGGCGGGGCAGCAGGTCTCCCATGTTTCTTCCAGCATTTTTCTACAGTATGCCCAGGTTTGTCACAGAATGTGCATCTAGGACGAGTCCCACGTCCTCTGCCCAAGCCAGATTTGTCAGATGGTGCAGGTCGTCCTCCTCTTACTGCTGCTGCAATAGAAGCATGAGAATCTCCAGAAGGAACAACAGAAATAGAATCAGCAGACTCAAAGGTGGACTACTGAATCCTAGAGTAAGCTTCTGCAAGGCTTGGTAATTTGTCTGAAGCAAGGATCACACTTCTGGCCAAACCGAAGGAGGGGCTAAGTCCAGAGAGAAATTTAACAGTGACCAGGTCGTCTCGATCTTTAATCTGCTCAGCAACTGTCACTGGATGATAGTAGCTCAGTTCTTGAGAAATAGCTTGAATCACACCAAAATACTCTTCAAGTGGCTTATCACCCTGTCTTTCCGCAAAAAGACGGTCATAAATCATAAACTGGCGAAGAGCATTCTTTTCTTGAGCATAATGTTGCTTCACGGCATCCCAAATCTCCTTGGTTGTAGAGTAAAACAAGAACCTAGATGCAATTGTAGGTTCCATGCTTCCCCATAGCCAAGTCTTCACTAGGCTGTCCAGACGTTTCCACTCGGCATAGTCTTTGTCAGTGCTAGCTAGGGGTGCAGAATCAACGAACTTTGCCCTATCTCGGGACTCCAAGACGGTATGAACAGCATTCATCCATAGCAGAAAATTCTTCCCGTTGAGTTTGATGGGAATAGGCGACACCTCTCCATAATAGGTGGACATCTTATTCTCCATAATGCAACGAGGATAGGTGACGGAATGATACGCGTCACAAGGAAGGCTGGATTGACGGGAAGATACACGTCACGTGACGGAGAGATACATGCCACAACTGAAACTGGATAGAGGATGCGTTACTGACGCATCGACAGCCTTCAAGAGAGAGAGGTTCCTAATCACACATGAAGGAGATGTGATTAGGAAGGCATTTTGGAAGAGACGAGACCTCCGGTTAGGGCTTTAGATGGCCGTTTGATCAACCGGAAATCCCCAAACAGCAAATTCGGCTTCCGAAAATTAGCCGAAAAGTTGCTGAAAAATTGCCGAAAACGTAGACGGAGCTTCGGTTCTTGGTTGTCGGGCCTACGGTAGCATGGAGGAGACTACCGGAGGTCCAGAGATAGTAGACGGGCGACGGAAGCCCTTAGCCGACGGGCTGCAGCGCCGGCGGTGGCGTCTGCCCTGCCCCTGCCGCGCGGCGGCGACGAGAGGGGAAGGAGGCCGCTGCTGCGGCGGCTCCCTAGGTGGAGGACGGCGGCGGCCCTGCTGGGATGGAGGAGGAAGGGCGGCGGCGTTGGAGAAAGGAGAAGCGGAAGCGGCCGATCACACTGCTCTTGATACCATGTTAGCGGAATACGTAAAACGGAACAGCCGCAATGTGTGTGTTGCGCAAGGCAACGTGAGAGTTCCCAATAGGGCTCTCCTCTTTATTTATATAAAGGAGTAAATTGCACATAGGTACAGCAGTAATGAAAAATAGAAAATAAAGACAAAGAAAGATATATTAACAGACTCAATTATCTTAAATATTACGAGTACTTGCTTTTTGGATTAAAGTTGGGAACCCGGCCCTCATTATTTATGAAACACGCTAACCGTTTGATTTAAGAACTAAGGCAGGAGAGTCATCCCCTTCCTCCAGTCCGAGAAGGAAAGGACTCTACAGCGCTTCCTTTTCTCCCCTTCATACACCTTCCTCTTGGATCTATAACTTTGGTCGAAAACTCTCCCATAAGATTTGGGAGTAGGAATCGAACCAGAAGAGCCGTAAAAGAGTTGGTATCTCCCTCTATGGGAAGAATACCCAAATTGTTGCGTAGACGGGTCCCTAGGCAAAAATCGTAGACCCTACATCCTATCCAGGAGAACCTATATAAAAACATGGGTAGTCTCCCTATGGAGAAGAGAGAACCCCGAGTCGATCAATTACGGTCGGTGACTCTGTAGCACCTCTACAGCCTGCTAATTCCCCTAAAAGACCCCTATTTTATGCTTCGACCACCCATCAACGGCGGGAGCAATTGGCCGGCCTGGGATTATCGGTGGAAGGTACGTGATCGTTGCGACGAGCCAAATAGGGCTGAGCAAGCCAGTTAGTCGGCCCTGGCCGCCTGCTCTGGCCGCTAGGGGAAGCACTTCGGAGTGGGGGACGCCGACCATCAAGGACGATGGCGAGATGCTAGTTCAATCCAGCGGAGGAGGGCGGAGGTCATGGGGCCTTTTCCTAGAGCTTTGGAGGCCAGGGGGCAGGAGTCAACACTGAGGTTGACCACTTCCATGGCATTGTGAAGCAATTGCGTGATCCGGGAGGAAGACAACTTCATGAAAGGACATTCTTGCCCTCAGCCTTGCGAACGTGAGAGAAGGGCAGAAGGGTCATCTACCCAGTCTACAAATAAGTGAGTCGCGCCCAGCATGGCGCTATGAGGCGCGCAGCCATTGGTCCAGCCGGATCGGCGTGGACCCATGGGCCCAGGGTAAGTGCCGACGTGGCTTCTTCCAATTGGTTCAATATTCATTATTTTACAAAAATCGTAGTTAAAGATCGGTAGCTCTGATGAGAAAAAGTTATATATGAAAGTTGCTTAGTAAAATACAAGGGACACAATAAAATTGGTTTGAGAACCTGAATCTGTTCCTTTTTGTAAAAGTGTGTTAATCTAATGAAAAGTGCTTATGTATTAGATTAAGAAACCCTAATTGAGCATATTGGTTAAGTTCATGTTGTTTAGTTGATGAAATTGAGTAATTGTAACCTGTTGAATAGTTAATGATGAACTTGAACCTGATCTAGATGTTTCTTGCATGATTTAGGGTTTTTACCTCATATAAGAATGATTAAGCACTTAGAAACCATAATTTAGAGAAAAAGAGGAAAAGATCACTTTTAATTTGATATATGTGATAATATATTGTTGGAAGATGATCCTAAGCCTATTGAACGAAATAGGTTAGAATCATTAAGGTTTAAGAGCTATTTTTCCTAACTAGAGTTTGTGGTAATAAAAGTACAAGAAAAACCCCAATTGCAATGGAAACCCTAAAAGTGGACTAGAAACCCTAGGAAGAGAGCTAAGTTTAATAGATCTTGACGGCATGATTTATGATAGGAAATTATATGCATATTTCAGGATCTCTTTGTGTGCTTGCTTGCCTATTGGATTTCTTGCTTGATTGGATTAATTCTGTCTCAAATCAGTCTGACAGGTATGTGGTTACGCTTATGGTTAATCACTTTAGTTTCACGGAGATTCCCGAATGTTTTATCAGTTGCCTGAAAATAACTGCTTGGATGACTTTTATTTCATGCAACTATAAAGTGACTATGATTATCACCATAAATAAGTATACATGACTGGCTCAGATCCTGGTCCTCCTATGTGGCTTTGCTAATGATGAAAGGGTAACCTAGTAAAGGGTCTACTTGTGGGACCATCGGGTTATCAAGAGTTAGGGATTGGGCTACCTATGGGTAGTGTCATGCGACTCTTTAGCACACCATGAGTTAGGGATTGGGCTACTTATGGATAGTGTCATGCGAGTCAACCCTAGATATTGATCTACCTGTTAGGTAGGATCATGCGGGGTTTAATGGGGATCTACCATAAGGAAGGTAGCATCCAAGTCCACTGCAGGGACAACGCAGAGGCTAGGGTATGTATGGATTGAGCAGTTATGTTTAAAACGTAAAGTTGTTTGTTAAATCATAATTGACCGCAATATGTTGTTACAGTTAATTGCACGATTATTGTTTCCCCCACATACCGGCATATTCATTTATGTTGATCGACGTTTTGTTTATCGGCGTTTTAGGCACAAATTGAAAAGGACAAACAGTAAAGTGGCATATTGTGAATTAAGAAATAAAGTGCAAGGAGGATTAGTTAGTATAGAGTCCAAATGTGGATAGAAGTTAGATATCTAAGTTTTTGAAAAAGGTATGCAAAGTTTTATTTTATTCCAGCTTTCAGTATAGTCTCGGTAGAATTTAATAATTATTATTGATTATTTGTCGAACCTTTGATCCGGAAATTGGGATAACGGCTCTGACCTCTTGGTCTCCCTTAATTGGGGGTTACCGAGAGGCGGGGTCGTTACAGTCCAGAGATTTGTCCCCCCAGTATTTTGTGTTATTAATAGGAGGATTCCCACAATTCTTAAGCATTTTATTGGAACATATAGCTAGATGCAATGGAAGGTTTCATATTGTTCCACAACCAATTCTTGTATTGGATGTTCCCCCATTTCCACTCGGGGTTGTCCTTAAAAGGCTTCTTAATGAACTTTAACTTTATCTTGGATTCAAGAATCATGTACATTATTGGATTCATCCAGAGTAATAATAATTTAGATGGCATTGCAGACGACAGTTTGGCTACGAGGAATATTGATGTCCACCATGATTTGAGAAGTGTCACTAAAAAGGAGAACGGTAGATAAACATAGAAGAGTCACCAGTAAGATGCACGATGAATAGATGAGTTGCTCTAGAGGCACTAATAAGAAGCGAGGCATAACACTATCACAGGTAACACACACTAGGATAGGCCTAGGAGAGATTCCCTAACTTAGAAGTACTTGTCCATGTACTTGGGAAAATTACTTGGAAAGGTAGAAGGGGATACAAGACTCTTATAGCCTTACAAAACTTAGTCGATAACCATGTATGAAGTTGGTGCAGTTAACGGAAGGCAAACACAGTTCCACTGGAGGAAGATAAAGGCTCGGAGTATATTGACAAAGGCTACTTGCCTAGATGAACAGACCCAAAGCCAGTTGGTCATCCTCCTCGAGGGAAGGTGGCGGCGTGGCTCCCCTTTTGGGAGTCTATGAACCACCATAGCCCTCGAAGAAAGGACGTTGGCATTGCTCCTCTAGAGGAGGCGACCTTGTTCCTCCCTTGAGGGGGGCAAGACAGTGCCTCCCGTGGGAGTCGCTGGCCTGCTAGCCTCCTCCTGGTTGTGGTGGCGGCCTCTATTGGAGGGGTTGTGGATGATGTTCCCTTCCCTGGGCGCGACGGTGGTTTCCCTTGAGGGGGTTGCGACTCTGACGCCCTATTCCTGGAGCATGCCACTGTTGATCCTCCTGGAGGTTAAGGAAGCTACAGCCTCTTTCAGGGGAGGGGCTAAGGCTCCCGAATTGAAACCATGGGGTTGGTCTTAGGCTTGTTCAATATACTCTAGTACCATGTCATAATTCTAGAGCTTCAATTGACCGAAACAAGGATACAATGAGTCTGATATATAGGATAGGCTCGGGATAAAAAGTATGTGAGGAGTAAAATAAGATAAGCTAAACCATTAGTAATGGGGTTAAGGATAGGTTCGTTACTCTATTATTAATTCTAATAGTCTAACATAACCAAATAATAGGAATATCATAAAGCAGTGCTAAATTTTATGAAAAGTTACTGATGATGCAGTATTTGAAAACTCATAATTACCATGATCCTCCATTGCAGTCACCGAATGTAATCTTTTGGATGATGGTCTGAACTTCCATTTTGAGATCTGAAGGGACTTATTTAATTGTGTACCAGTCACTTGTTTGTGAAGCTTGTTCGTGACAGGAACAAAAGTAGAAGAAAACTTCAAAACAAATAGCATAGTCGCATCACCAGTCTGCATTTCAATTTTTGTGTTCAGAAAGCTAAATGTGATATGATTGATATTCAATGTGTTTCTCAATCAACTCACCCTATTCAATAATGCATCCCATGAAGCAGTGCAAAGCAGGTCGGCATTAAGGCTTAACTGATGCAGGTTAAAAAATTAGTGTCATTGTCAACATAATGACTAGGGATCACAAATTAACTCACTTTATCATCAGAAAAAATAACGTGAAAGAAACAAACAACATGACAAGTGGAAATATAAAGGACATCATAAACATGGTAGTCTGAAATCTCACCATGATGTTTGGATGTAATATTAAAAACTATTAAAGCCTTTACATGTTTAAAAATTTGGTAGAGATTTGTTTGCATCCGTAAGAGTTATTTATTACCCAAATAGATACACTATATTTATTATGAATAAACTACCAAAATATATGATCTCAAATTGTAGTTGATTAGATAAACATGTCGATGTAAATACATAAGATGTCCTAGTCATACGTCCTAGCCAGGGTCTTAGTTGGTCAAATTCATGATTTTCTCGCATTGTCATTTACTCCTATACTTTATTAGGAGTCTTACGAGGAGTTATGACAGAATAGAACTTTTTGAATTAGAACTGTAACTAGGACTGGAAGCCTCTATGTGGAGTGAGACACCTTCACAATTAATTACCAGTTTATTCACATGGTACAAGAGCATGAAGCTTAATCAGGAAAAAAAAACATGTGAGCGACTTTTTGCATGAACAGTGTGGTACTTTCGGCCAATGTCCGCCTTCTTACCTTCTCTCTGCTACTATATATTCCTTTACCTTTATGCTTCATTTTGAGTGACTAAGGGGAAGCATGTCTCCTCTCTATGAGCTAAAGGCCAATAGGCCTATGATTCTCCACCACCTGCTTGATTGCCTACATAATGGCCAGAATATCAATGTGCATGCCTGCCTGCTTCCTCCTCGCCTAATTGTTTGTGTCCATGCATGCAAGCCACAGGTTACCACAACTATGGCAGCTGCATCGACACAAACTGGGTGAATATTCACTCATGAATTGTGATGTAGGAGAATCTGAATTGGAACAACTGTTGATGTGGGCTCATTCATTCTGGATTTGTGCTCATTTTTCAGGTGGTAACAAGCATCTTAAAGAGCCACTATCAGCTAGAGATGACATGGACAACAGGGGAACAAAGCTCGGAAAGAGATTCCTAAGTTATGTCATGGCTTCTTAACAATATTGATTCATTGATTGGATATAACTTGGTCTTCTTTTCTTTTGCTAAGGAAGCCTGGGATTACTTAGCACAAGCGTACTATACAAGGGAAATCCATCACAAATATGGGAAACCTGTAAATCTTTGCACAAACTTCAATTGGGTGAGTGGGTCTTTTTTGCTACTCATGTGTTATTTTCAATGGACTCTGCGTGAACTCAATTTGTATCATCCCTTGGACATTGATCTACAGTTTCTTCAACTATGACTTCAATTTCTCGCGTCTCTACCTGCCTCCTATAAACCAGCCCACCGTTAAGAGTTTGATGAATCATCCGATATCGACGTTGAGTGAAGTACATGGCAAGTTGTTCCACGTTGTAGCCGCTCCAGTTGCTTCATCTCCGATCCCTCAATTTTCAACTGGGCCAGATGAGAATGTAGATGAGGTTCATTTGTTCCTCCTCCTGGATGTAGACGTTCTGGTGGTTTTTAGTGAAGCCTAAATACTTCAAAATAATGTAAATACCCATACTGGTCACAAATTAGATATTGGCACTTTCTTAGACACTGCTGGACCGTAGAATTTGGAACTAGAAGATTGCACATACATATCTATTACTTTCGTGTCCATCATGGTGTTTGTGTCCTATACACTCATAAGTTGTCATTTTCCGTCTTTATATCCATATTGGTGTTTCTGTCTTCTAGAAGTTGTGGCTAATAATCCTATTATTGAGATGATTAAAAAAGGAGTACAAGGTTCTCTTTTATAAGACAAGAGAAGACCACAGGATTTAGAGATAATCCATGTGGGATAAAACAAAACACAAGAATAACACAGTAAAGAGAAAAATAGACTAAGTAAAAAAACACAGGAAAGTCTATATACTAATACTCCCCCTCAAGTTGGAGCGTAGATGTCTATCATGCCCAGCTTGGATGTCATAGCAGTGAACCTTGTCTTTGGTAGAATCTTTGTGAAGATGTCAGCCACCTGATCAGTCGTATGAATGTAGGGAGTAGAGACCTGGCCAGAGAGAACAGCTTCGCGGACAAAATGACAATCCACCTCAATGTGCTTGGTCCGCTCATGGAAAGTAGGGTTACTGGCAATGAATGTAGCTGCTTTGTTGTCACAATACATTGGAATAGGAGACGAGTCAGAGATACCAAAGTCCTTCAGTAAGCTCCTAATCCAGAACAGTTCACAGGTAGTGTGCGCCATGGCACGATATTCAGCTTCAGCACTTGAGCGAGCAACTACATACTGCTTCTTGCTTCGCCAAGTGACAAGGTTGCCTCCCACAAACGTGCAGTAGCCAGAAGTAGAGCGACGGTCAACCTTGCTGCCAGCGTAATCAGAATCAGAATAGCCAAGAAGTTTGCAGTGGCCATGTTTCTTGTAAAGCAGGCCTTTTCCAGGAGAACTTTTTAGATATTTCAGAATATGACAGACAGCGTCCGAATGACATTGTCGAGGCTTATCTAGGTAACGACTAACCAATCCAACAGCAGCAGTAATATCGGCCCGTGTAACAGTAAGATAGATGAGTTTACCGACCATTCTTCGATATTGATGATTGTCAGGATAGGCAGGAGAATTCTCATCATCCCAGTCAGTGTTCGGATCCAGAGGTGTGCTAGCAGGCTTAGCACCTAGAAGTCTGGTTTCAGATAGTAGATCCAGAACATACTTGCGCTGAGATAAGCAGAGGCCAGAAGAAGATCGGGACACCTCAGTCTTTTTGGCCCGTTCAGCGACACCGTTTTGTTGCGGGGTATAGGCACAGGAAGTTTGGTGGATGGTGCCCTGGCGACGACAAAAACTACTAACAGAGGCTTGCATAAACTCCAAAGCATTGTCAGTGCGCAAAATTTTAATGTGCTTAGCAAACTGGGTACGGATTTCAGCAAAGAAGTCAGTAATTTTCTCAAGAATGGTAGATCTATCTTTCAGTAAAAATAGCCAAGTTGCTCTAGAGAAATCATCAATGAAGCTCAGAAAATATTTAAAACCATAGGTACTCGTCACAGCACATGGACCCCAAACATCAGTATGTATAATATCGAAGATAGCTTTAGAACTAATGCAAAATTTTGGTGAAAAAGTAGCACGAGTTTGCTTGCCAAGCTGGCATGTCTCACAATGAAAAACAGAACTAACTACATCAGGTAATAAAGCTTTTAATTTTGCAGCAGAGGGATGTCCCAATCTATAATGCCACTGAATGTCGGCCACGGATGATGTCAAATATGTAGCTGGCTTCGGATCGTCCAAGTAGTAGAGTCCATCCGGTCCCTCATGGCCTGAACCAATCGTCATCCTCGTGCGCAGATCCTGAAATAGAACACCATCCGGATCAAACTTAATGGAGCAACGAAGGCTCTTTACAGCTTTACTGACAGATAGTAAATTAAGGGGAAACATAGGGACATAAAGAGCGGACTGCAGTGGCAGACTACCAGTAGAACTTATATCACCAATTCCAGTAACCGGCGATTTCGAGCCATCAGCTAAAGTAACAGGCAGTATAAAAGATGTCTTGTGCAATTTAAAGAATAAAGTAGGATTGCCAGAAATATGAGAGGTCGCACCAGAGTCAATCACCCATGAAGATTTACCAGTCTGGGTCAGAAGGGCGGCGCTGCCATCATTTAAAGAATCAGTAGAGGAAGCCAGGCAAGCTTGAAGCAGTTTTTCAAATTCTGAGTGGATCCAGTCAGCTGTTGGTGGAGCAAGTTCAGTCTGGTCAGAAGTCACTTTATTGGCCCAGTCAGGTTTGCCGTATTTGATCCAACAACGATCTTCAGTATGGTTGGTGCGCTTGCAGTGAGTGCAGTAGCGGGACTCAACAGGATCAGCTCCAGAGCCACGGCCAGGATCAGCTCCAGAGCCCGACTGACAATTAGTTCTTCAATCCTTCTGCCAACCGGGGTGTTGTGCTCCTTCATGGAGGTCCACTCCACACCATTGAAGAGCCTCAAGTCCATCTTTTTTGGACTTTAATGAATTCAAGGCCAAGTAATTCGTTGCAAATCTAGTCACCCCTAGTTTAACTAGATCACCTCCACAGTACTCAGATCGCCTCATAGCATTTAACAAGAAGGAATGGTAGTAGATGAAACCCGTGATCAACCTACCATCAATTGTCACACTTTTGATGTAATTAATTGTGCCCATGTCCTTAAGAATTAGATCTATGCAATGGGCAGCACATGGTGTCCAGTAGACCGGATATTTTTTCATTGTACTTTCACCGGCCTTCTTGAAGTTAGAGCCATTATCAGTCACTATTTGCACTACATTCCCAACCCCTACCGGCTTGATGTATTTCTTCATTAAATTCTTGATGTAACTATAATTCCTGACTGCACCAGAAGCATCAACAGAGTCTAGAAAAATAGTAGATCCACGACAATGTACAAGAAAGTTAATAATTTTCTTTCTATTTCCAGATGTCCACCCATCACACATGAGTGTGGCGCCATACTCAGACCACAATTGTTTTTGGCTTTCAATCCATACATGTAGATCTTTCTTCTGTTAGGGAAGATACTTGTTCATCAACTCATATGCAGTGGGGGCTTTGATACCCCTACCTGACTCCCCTATGACATCCAACATGTGTTGTAGATATGGTTCGGTTGCAACATGTGTGGGTATACCATGAGCAAAGAAGAACTTACCCACTGCCTTGCCCACCTTCTCTTTCGCACCAGTAAACATTGCTTTTAGGGTTTTTTTACTAGCATCAGGCTTCCTAACCCCCTGGCTCATCAAAATGCTTCAATCCCGCACTAGCAGAATGGAAGAGTGTATCAACGGTGCCTTTCTTTCTTTTATGTTGAGCATGTTGATCTTCATCATCATCATCTAAGTCAACAACAGGGACACGTGCAGTCCCACTGCCTCCACCTGCACCAGATGGTCCATATCTCCTCATAAGCCGAGCTGCCTCCTCCCTATCCCACTCACTTTTGTGAGAGTCTCTGAGAGAACGCCTATACATAAGACATGTATAAGTAGTATCACACCCTGGAGGATATGCAATATCATCATTTAATTCAGCAGAAGAACTTGTGGCCCTAACATCAAAGAGTGTATCTGTGTAAGCCTTTTCAACCTGCTTCAACTTTTGTTTTTTTGCCTCTTTGCACCCATCAATTTCTTGAAGTCATCCCTAACACTTGGAGGGCACTTCTGGCACATTGCCACATTCTTGTCACTACCAATAATGTGACGCTTGAATCTAGTAATTCCCCCACCACCAAGTGTTTTCTTACAGTAGTTGCAGACAATCTTTGCCCTATTCCCAGACCCAGGTACAGGCTTGCAGTGACTCCATGCAAAATCCACATCCTTTGATGCAGCATGACCAGCCGCACCCTCAACGTCACTTGAAGACGAAGAAGACATCTTCTCAAAACTCAAAAGTCAACACTGAAAAGGACAAAGACAAACAATCAAAGCAAATGATATTAGTAACTTAGCATTTAATAAAAAAGTATTAGTAAGAAATGTACATTGTCGTATTAACTATTAAGTCTATTCTCTATTGACAATACTAATATCAAATAAAAATAAGCCATTAAGTGAACAAAATCGATTTCTTTTATGTAATGTAGAATCAAAATCGATATTTTATAATGTATGATACTTGCTTGTAATTATAGAATTAAACACAAGATTTTTTTAGATTTTTCTTTTGAAGATAATTTTTTTAAATATAAATAGTCTGAAATTATTTTTAAAATTATAAAACATGATATTTACTAATTGAAAAGACAAGTGATATGCTTTCCACATGCTAGTTTCATCTTATACAACATTAACACACGATTCTAAAGAAAAAATTAAAAAAATGTTTTTTTCAGCATTTTTAATAAATAAAAAATACGAATTATTTAGATATTTTGGGTATATTTTTGTTTATATATGTTCATGTTAGTCTTTGATAGAACTTCTTCTACTAAACCTAAATTAAATACCTATTATTAATGGTACTAATTCTATTATTACTATTAATTAGTGAAATTACATGTTAAGGTTAATTATTAGTGAGCTAATTAGGTAGATCTAGTGATAAATCCGTAGATCTATATAATATAATCATAGATCTAGTGATAAATAGCATCAATCATAAGTATTTTGGAGTAGATCTAGGATTTTGGGGGTATTTGGTGAATTTTTTAGGTGAGAATAGAATTATAAGAGAAGAGAGAGGGGAGAGGTTGGAAATGAAGGGAAATGCAAGAAATTAAGTAAACATACCTTAATTAGGGCTGATTTGAGCTGCAATCTCGAAAATCCCCAAGGTTTTCCTCTTCAAACAGCAGCAGCAGCTATGGACTCGCAAATGGTGGTGTATCGGGCAGTATACCGCATGTGCCGCCCTGTACCGGTGCTTAAGTGGTGCATTTTGCACCGGCACCCTCGATATTTTGCGGTATTGGTGGTAAACCCACGGGTATGCCGATATTTGCGATCCTAACGGTAGAATTGTGTGTAATCGTACTGGTACCCGTCGACATCGGTATTTCGAGCGGTATACCGCCGATGCCGACGAAATCTCAGCCCTTGGTTAAAGGACAGATCTCACATAGTAGATACTATCACTTTTTTTGTTGAGATTCATACCCAGTTTGATAAACCTATAAAAATATTCCGTACTAACAATGCTCTTGAGTTTGTACAATCTTCTGTCAGTCAGTTTTGTGGAAAAATGGGTGCCATTCATCAAACCTATTGTGCACACTGTTGGGTTTTAGTGGGGAGACAGAGAAGGCAGCGGAAACAAAAAATTTCTTCTCCCAAACCCAGAATAAAGGAATCGCGTCAACGTCTAAACAGTAGGAAGGATGGTTTGTAGAGACATACCTTGTCCCAAGGCTTGCTCGGCGACGTTACCTCGCGGCTTGCGTGGCCTTCACCTCCGGTCTTGGACGGTGTCTGTGCAGCTCCTGCTCTCACCGGGATTGTCAGGATTGACAGTTGTCCTCCGAGCGGCAGAAGTCTCCCGCCTCTGAAGTAGTCCACACGGACCACCTGAACTCCAATCTCCTTGTCCCACAAGGAATCGGAAGGTGTCGCACCCTCCTGTCGGTGCACTAGCCACCAACACACTCTCCTGCAACGAGTCGCTTTTCTATAGTTGTCTTTCCCTTGTTGTGCCTCCCTTATCGGGTAGCACTTGCTCGGGCTCTCTCGGTTACCACAACCAGAGAGAACGACAACTTTGCAGAGCAACTGGTGTTCTGAGTTGTTGTTCCTGAGAAGCCCCGACTACCCCTATATATATAGGAGGGTCATGGGACAGGGTTCTCTAACCCGGGCAATGCGGGATTAAAGCAGGAGTAGAAGGGTTCGAGATTTTCCACAAAACAACCAACTGCGCCACCTGAACTGATTGTTTCAAGCATGAACCGATCGGTTGGGGACCTGAGCCGATCGGTTCACACCTGAACCAGTCGGTTGGGACACCTGAGCCGATCGATTCACTTCAGAGCCGATCGGTTCGTAGTTCTGGTCCAACTCAAATTGACTTTCATATTTGTTTCCAACTAATCACATATTAATCCTTGTCCAAATCGAATTTGTATAAGTGAAACAAATTGTATTTGCAAAATAGTCTTCTGTCTTTCCAAACGATCTCGGTTGGTCCACAAATCGACCGGTTCAACAATTGAGCCGATCATTTCATGACACATGAGCCGATCGTTTCACTACTTTGAGCCGACCGGTTCACCAACCTGAGCCGATTGGTTCATCCCTATGAGCCGATCGGTTGGGGCAGCAGACTGTGCAAATCAGTCAATCGCAGTTTTAATCAATCTGATACTCTAATCAATCGGTCCAACACCTTAACATTATGATACTGAGCTATCAATTGATTGAGTGTTTAATTGAACTACCAAAACCCTTTTAGTAATCAATCTAAACATCATTTGTGGATAAACTCCTCTTCCAGGTTAAATCCTATGTGTGTGACCCTGCAGGCCCATTTCAGGTTGGCAGTGAAAATCCATAACACTTATGACTTCACAAGCAAAGAGCGGTGCCTAGTCACACATCAGTGCTACCCAAGTGAAAAGGAAAGTTGGAGAACAACTTTCAATCCTACAATCTGTGAATGGTGTTACAGTGAATGTATAATTCCTTTGTCACTGATATCCCGAATGAACTCGAGGCATAGAACAGTCATCCTGTCAATGTTCATTCACTTTCTTGATCTCAGAGTAGATTGGAGGAGATATGTATGACATCAATATCACATACTGATTCACACATGCGTGCACGCCTATCTCAATCCTACTCATCAAGTGGTCATGGACATCAAACTCCCTCAGGAGGGACAAATCCCTTATCTATCACTCACCCCTCAAAAGTCCCATGTGTCAAAGCCACCTAATCATCACCTTTATAATAACCCATGTTTCAAAGTGAAGATCCAGCTCTGAGTTGCTTGTACTTAATCAATCACATTGATTAGTCCATTGTAACTTATAGACTTCATTTGCATTAATGGATTCATAAACCTTATAGGTTGTGTCACGTACACATCCTTGCTTTATTCCTCATAGGAATGTGGTTTTAGTATCTGTATGCCAAATCTTTTAGTCATTAAGTTGCAATCAACAAGCATCATGCTTCTCAAAATGTTATCCATGTGTCTTAACACTTAAGACTCATTCGCACTTATGAATTTCATCCCAATGGTTGCTACCATCAAGATCATACTTTATGGTTCACATGGAAGTCATTTAGGATGTAATGGCCATAAACCATAACTCAGAATTTGGTTCCTCATATTCATCTAGATAGTTGACTCATCACATGACCAACTCATCACATAGATAATCGAGGTGTATCTGTCAAGGATATAAGAACTCACAACTCCTTATGATTCTTAATGTCCTTTATTAATGTGGGGTATTCTTTATTTAAGAAGAATTTAGTTATTTGATAATCATCCTCTAACTCCTTAGAGTATGACTCCTTGATTTAGACATCACCATGCCTTAATCATGAGTTCATTATGATACACTATCATAATCACTCATAAGGTTCTCAAACATTTGGTTCAAGTATTTCATTCATTGATCACATCAAGAATTAACACTTTACCAAATTCGTACTTCATCTATGATATTCTTGAACACTTCAAGATATTCATATCGATATTTCTCTAAACACTATTTGAAATACTAGCATTAACTCTAATAGGTATGTATATACATCACATGTATTATACCTAATAGGATAATCATTCTCCCACTACCACTAGTGAAGACTGATTAATCATGTCTAAGAGATTCATGTCTCTTACTGGTTCTCTAACCAAAAGAGTCAGGTTTATCCATCATATGGAAACTAGAAATGAATTTCTCATGATTTATACTAATTTGATTGTTTGAGTTATCAAAAACTTTTAGGTATCATTTTATCTTATGCATACCAAGTACCACAAGACAAGCAAGGCATTGCCATAAAGATCATATCTTTTGAAATTGAAACATCAACTTTATTAATTGTTATCATTGTCATACAATATGCAAAAATAATGTGTTTCTATCCATTGGCAAATATGAAATAGCAGTTCATAACTCTATTACATGCCTTCAAGGCTGAAAATAAACTAAAGTACTCCTATCTATGGCGGCAACACTTGCCTATGTATTGGGTGTTTTCAGTGAAATAAAAAACGGCCAGGCGGGCCGCTTAAGCGCCCGCTTAAGCGCCCATGACCCCCAGCCGCTTAATTTTGCCATTAATCGCCCGCTTAATCATTTTGAACAAAATCACCCGCTTTTTGCCCGCCTCACCCGCTTTTTCCCGCTTTTTTCCCGCTTTTTTGCCCGCTTTTTTCCCGCTTTTGTTTAAAAATCCTAATGTAAGCATCTAACATTAATTAATTACATAGCCAAGTAGTATTGACTATAATATACGAAACTTGTATACATTAAATGTTCTATGATATAGCTAGTCCTAATTTAGAATGCATACTTTGTGTGTAAGCTGTAATAATTGGGTACTGCTGTAATGCATCTAAGTAAATATCCTATTGCTCTATTATACTAGTAATGCATGATTAGTTTTACTGATTTCCTTGCTGCTTTCAGTGATTAATGATTGGTACTGCTGGTTAGTATTACTTTAGTGATTACTTTAATTCAATAATTCATAGTTTGTTATATACAATTACTGATCTGCTTGCTGATTTTAGTGATTAGAGATGTTGATTAATAGTAAGTATTGATGAATACTTAGTTAATTACTGATTTGCTGATTGGATATGTATAGAAGTTCATTATAAATATATTTTTTATATACACATACATGTAATTTTGTATAAAAATATATAAAATTTAGACACCCGCTTTTTCAAAAATCGCCCGCCTACCGCTTAATCGGTTACAGGGTGTCGTCCGCACGCCTCCCGCTTTCTAATACATTGGGTGTTTTACACTTTATATCTTGGTATCATATACCTAAAAAAAAGTGTTATAAGTTTATTTCATGACACCTTCAGGTGGAGACGTCTGTCGCCTCCTTTAGTTCTTCCAGATAGAGTGGACAATTCCTTTTCCAATGTCCTGGCTTTTGACAATGGTGGCAATTGCCTCTCTTGGTCACGCCTCCCTTGGCCTTGAGAGTTGAAGACGACTTGGGCTGCTGGCTAGCATCAGAACCTTTCTTAGCCTTGCCCTTGCCCTTGTGCTTGGACTTCCCTTTCTTGTTGCTGATCATCATCACAGACTTAGGCTTGTCCTTCTTCATATGTGCCTCGGCTGTCCTCAACATGCCCAACAACTTTGTCAACGGCTTGTCAAAGTTGTTCATGTTGTAGTTCATCACAAACTGACTGTAGGATTCTGGCAACGATTGCAGTATCACGTCAGTAGCCAACTCTTGGTTCAGAGGAAATCCCAGTCTTGTCAGGTTCTCCACATACCCAATCATTTTGAGCGTGTGAGGACCAACTGGATCTCCTTCTGTCATGACACACTTGAACAGCGCCCTGGAGACATCATATCTCTCTTGCCGTGCTTGATCTTCATACATGTTCTTGAGATGTTGAATCATCTCAATAACACCCATGTTTTCATGTTGTCTCTGTGTAAAGTGGAGAATTGTTGTTTATTGAATGAATAAAACAGTGTACATAGTAGTCTCTTATATAGCAAACAGAAAAAGAGACTGATTAAGATGCAACCCATATGGGACTAAACAACATAAGAAATAGAATAAGTGGAGCACATGCTAAGCACATGACGCTCAAGAAAACACATATCTCTATACTCCCCCTCAAGCTGGAGCGTAGATGTCGAAGAGGCCCAGCTTGTCAATCAGCATCTGAAAGCGATTTTTAGGTAGCACCTTGGTGAAGATATCTGCAAGTTGTTTCTCCGTGCTGATATATGGAGTGTGGATCTGGCCAGACATAACCTTTTCTCGTACAAAGTGGCAGTCGACTTCAATATGTTTGGTTCTTTCATGAAAAGTAGGGTTGCTCGCAATAAAAATAGATGCCTTATTGTCACAGAACATAGGGATGGGGCTAGACGGAGAGATGTCAAATTCCTTCAGAAGACTGCGGACCCATAGAAGCTCACATGTAGTATGAGTCATCGCTCTATATTCTGCCTCAGCACTAGATCGTGCAACAACCGTTTGCTTTTTACTGCGCCATGTAACCAGATTTCCCCCCACAAAAGTACAATATCCAGATGTGGATTTTCTATCAGATCTACTTCCTGCATAATCAGAGTCAGAAAAACCAGATAGATCACAATGGCCATGTTTCTTGTATAATAGACCTTTCCCAGGAGCACTTTTGAGATATCGAAGAATGTGACAGATAGCATCCCAGTGACATTGTCGTGGTTTATCAAGATACCGACTAACAAACCCAACAGCAGCAGCTAAATCAGCTCTAGTGACAGTCAGGTAGATAAGTTTTCCTACTAGTCTCCTAAACTGGTGTCGGTCAGCATATGGAGGAGAAGATTCACTATCCCAATCCATATTGGGATCCAGGGGTGTGTTGGCTGGCTTGCAGCCTAACATGCCTGTCTCTTGCAACAAATCCATAACATATTTCCGTTGTGATAGGCACAATCCTGCAGAAGATCTAGCAACCTCAATTCCCAGAAAGTATCGTAATTTACCAAGATCCTTAGTGATAAAATGTTGTGCTAGATAGTTTTTGGTTGCTTGAATCCCTGCATTATCGCTGCCAGATAAGATAATGTCATCAACGTACACAATGAGAATAACAAGCCCTGCTGTAGTTTTTCGTATAAAAACAGAGTGATCAGCATGCGACCGTCGAAAGCCAAAAGAAAGTAAGATTTTACTAAGTTTGTCAAACCATGCCCGTGGGCTTTGTTTTAAGCCATATATCGCCTTGCGAAGTTTACAGATTTTTGAAGCAAACTCCCCTGAGCAACAAATCCGGGGGGTTGCTCCATGTAGACATCCTCCTGTAGATCGCCATATAAAAAAGCATTTTTCGCATCAAGTTCGAAAAGAGGCCAGTCTTTATTTACTGCAACAGATATCAGAATACGAACAGAATTGAGACGAGCTACTGGAGAAAAAGTTTCAAAATAATCAACTCCGTAGGTCTGGGTATATCCTTTTGCCACGAGACGAGCTTTCAGACGTTCAATGGTACCATCTGGCTGATATTTAATGGTGAAGATCCAGCGACAACCCATAGAATGGTAGGAAGATGGTCAGTCAACCAGATCCCAGGTATGTTGGTCATTCAGAGCTTGCATTTCCTGTTCCATAGCATGTTTCCAGACAGGATGACAAAGCGCCTCCTCGGCGGTTTTAGGAATAGTCACAGCAGATAAAGCAGATGTAAAATAGGCAAAGCTATCACTGAGATTGGCAGATGAGCAGAAGCGACTAATAGGATGCTGAGTACAAGAACGAACACCCTTCCGTAAACTAATAGGAATATCCAAGTCAGAAAGTACCTCAGTCGGTGGTGGATCATCCGCAGACGGAGGAGTTGGTTTGGCCGGGGCAGTGACGGGCTTCGGTCGTCGCTTGTATACTTGTAGAGGTCGCTCCTGAGGCATAGTAGCAGGAGGCAGATCTTCTACCAACGGTAGTGGAGTGGTAGCCAAAATATCAGCAGTCAAATGTTCCCCGGTAGCAGAGTAATAGGGCATATGTTCAAAGAATAACACATCCGCACTAACATACCAATGTTTCGTAACTGGATCAAAACAGCGGTAGCCTTTCTGAGTGCGAGAGTACCCTAAAAACACACATTTCACAGAACGAGCATCTAACTTGGTGAGACCGGGGCGAAGATTTTTCACAAAACATGTACACCCAAAGATACGAGGCGGCACAGAGAACAGAGGTTTATCAGGAAATAAAAGGGCGTACGGAACCTGATTTTTCAAAACAAACGATGGCATGCGATTGATAAGGTAGCATGCGGTGGAAACAGCATCAGGCCAAAAACAACGAGGTACTTTATAATGAATGAGGAGGGTGCGAGCAACCTCAAGAAGGTGTTGGTTCTTCCGTTCCGCTACGCCATTTGGTTGTGGGGTGTATGGGCAAGTAGTCTGGTGGATAGTTCCTTGGGACATACAAAAAGAAGTAACAACTTGTTGCATAAATTCAACAACATTGTATGTGCTAAGGGTTTTAATAGATCGACCAAATTGTGTTTTAATTTCAGCAAAGAAAGTGTGAATGCAATCTAACACAGTATTTCGACCTTTGAGCAAAAACAGCCAAGTGGTACGAGAATAGTCATCAATGAAAGTCGGAAAGTATTTCACACCAGAATGACTGGGCACAGAACATGGTCCCCAAATATCCGCTTGTACTAATTCAAAAAGTTCTTTAGAAGAAATAACTTTTTTAGCAGGAAAAACAGATCTAGAATGTTTGCCCATAACACATGTTTCACAGGAAAAACTATCGCCTGATAAGTGCGGAAAAAGATGCTTCAATTTTGCCGCAGAGGGATGTCCAAGCCGAACATGCAATTGTAGACCTGTCATAGAGGTAGAGATCATCGCCTTAGGAGCAGGTGGTCCATCCAGGTAATACAGCCCATCAGGTCCTTCACGGCCCGAACCAATCCTCGTCTTCGTGCGGATATCCTTCACAATACAACCAGAGGGATCAAATTTGACAGAGCAGTTTAGTTATTTAATCATTTTGCTGACTGAAAGCAAATTAACAGGAAATTTCGGAATGTATAAAACTGAATTTAGATGCAGTTTTCGTGAAAGAGGAACTGTGCCGGTGTCGTGAACAGCAGTTTTAGATCCATTTGCAACAGTGACAGATGATATCGGAGTTGTTGTACTAAGTTTTGAAAATAAATGAAGAGCACCAGTCATATGAGTGGAAGCACCTGAGTCGATGCACCACTGTTTGTTACCAGAAGATGATGAGGTGAGCATGGCAGATGAGCCGGATGTAGAGGGTAGCTGTGCAAGGCGCTCTTGAAACATTTTCTCGAACTCTGAGCGTAGCCAGTCAGTGTTGGTTGGTGCAGGTGATATTTCAGCAGGAGAGTCAGCAACAGAAGCATCATCAGCGGTTTGGTTAGCCCAAGCAGGTTTACCGTGCTTGATCCAGCATCGGTCTTCAGTGTGATTGTCGCGACCACACCAGTTGCAGTGACATGGGCCTTGAGAAGTACCCCGACCTGGTGTAAAAGATCCTCGGCCGCCAGAAGGAGGTCGTCCACCGCGACCGCGACCACGGCCACGGCCACGACTAGAGTCAGTAGAGCGTGCAACTAGTGCAGGATGCTCAAGAGTCGGTGTGGGAGTCAGAGAAGGCAGTCTTTGAACTCTTTTGAGGACATCGCGAACTGTGGGTAGTGGATCGCTTGACAGAATTTGATCAACAACCCCCGAGAAGGAGGCAGGAAGGGCAGCCAGAAAATGCACAAGTTGAAGCTCATTTCGTTGCTTCTGGGCAATCTTGATATCAGCAGTCAGAGGGTGATACAATTCATATTCATTCCACAAAGCGGAGCATTGATTATAGAAATCGTCAATAGACATGTCAGTGGAGAACTCCTTCTTGGCGAGCTGTTTGAAGATTTTGAAGACCCACTTTGGATTCTCCTGATGTGAATACACATGTGCCAAATGATCCCACATCGCCTTGGCATCATGATGGCAGAGAAGAGACTGACTGATCCGGGGCTCAGAGCTGTTGAGGATCCAAGACATGACGCCCGAATCATCCTTGGACCACTGGATGTAGCTTTGTGTAGTCTTGTCATCAGAATCCGCTGTAGGAGCATCAGGAGGATTGGTCGTAAGATGGTGATATCGACCCTGTGCCTTGACATAGAGAACAAACGACGCTGACCATAGATAGTAGTTGGAGCCGCCGTCGAGTTTCACCGTAGTGACACACAGAGATCTGGGGGGCTCAGAGTAGGCCATAGCAGCAGTAGACTTCAACACCGTAGAGGTAGCAGTAGAGACCCTCAATGGGCAGAGCAGAAGAACCCGAAACGGGCGTAGGCAGCAGGGATCTGACGCAGCAGATCAGAAGAACCCGAAGACGGGCAGAATATGCATAGAAACCTACGCCTGCATGAGAAGAAACTCAACGTTCCCCCATGAGGCGCAGGCAGAAATACCCACGAACAAAGAAGACTCTCAACTTAGATGGCCAGCGGACACCCGAACAAGAACGGACGTAAGCCCGGACGTAGACGTAAAAAATTAGAAAGTGTTCAGGCCTTACGTAGGAGTGTAGAAATTGTTTTTGGTGGAGAATATGGTGGAAGAGGGTTTGGATGGGTAGATGGGATGGAGGAAGAGAGGAGAGGGTGTGGGGTGGTGGTGGAGGCTGGTGGTGGTGGAGGCTGGTGGTGGTGGTGGTTTGGTGGTGGTTGCTGCTGGAAGCAGCGGCGGCAGGGGGTGGAGTGCGCGGCGGGCGGCTGTTGTGGGGGGGGGGGGGGGTTAGGTCATTGGTGGGAAATTAGGGTGGGAGAAAATGGAGGCCTGCTCTTGATACCAAGTAAAGTGGAGAATTGTTGTTTATTGAATGAATAAAACAGTGTACATAGTAGTCTCTTATATAGCAAACAGAAAAAGAGACTGATTAAGATGCAACCCATATGGGACTAAACAACATAAGAAATAGAATAAGTGGAGCACATGCTAAGCACATGACGCTCAAGAAAACACATATCTCTATACTCTGCAACTCGTGGTTCATGTAGCACAACATCAAGCACTTTGCATCAATGGCATCTTCAGAATGCTTCTTATAAGCATCCATTTCTGTCTTTGGTGCGGTAGGAGCAGGTTCCTTTGGAGCTGGAGTATCCAGGACAGAGCTTTTGCTCTTGAGTGAGAACAATTCTCAATGTCCTAAACCAGTCGTGGAAGTTAGTCCCATTCAGCTTGTCCTTTTCAAGGACCGATCGCAACGAAAAGTGATTGTTGTTTGTTGTCATTTGTACTACAAAAGGAAATATATGCAATTTAGTCCAAAATTCAATTTTGACTTATTTGTTTGATTGAAAAGGTTGACGATATAATTAGGACTTTAATTAATTATCGCTCCCACTATTTTTATTCAAATTGATAGCCCTCACCATCAATTCAGAAGATTGCAGCGTTCAATCTTCTAGTGGGTCAAGATCCTGAAATCCTCTGAGTCATGGACCAACTAGGGCTGTCACCTACAACTTAGATCTTTCAGGTAGGCAACTTTTGCCAATTGCATCATATGCAACTCTTGAAAGATGTCATATGCAACTCTTTGCCATGATCACCTCCATGCCTCAAGGTGCTAGATCCTATCTAGGTCACCTTGTTAAGTCTGACCCAAAGCCAACACGATGAATATGCACCCTGCTAGGGCAGACCCACATATCCATCATTCACGCTTCCACGAGATATACGGTGCACAACGCTAGGGCGTGCCCACACTTGGCCGATCAAGCTTTTCACGTGTGTCGCATTTGGAAGACATCTAAAACTTTAATATTTAATGAGGGATTTGGTTTTATAGGTACATATACATATGCAATCACCACAATACATAGTACGTATCATATACATGCTATATCCCACAGAAAATATGCAAAACGATAAAAGTGATGATTTTGGCCATCCTAATATGATTCCTCGAGCCAAGAGGAATCATGGTCATCTAGGTCTACATCACATGCAACCTGTCCATGATGAAGTGTCATAGCCGTCCGAGTTGATCAACTCATCACATGAATGATCTGCTCGCCCTGGTCGGTCGTCTGGGTACCACCAGCCGATCGGTTGGAGGAGCCAACCGATCGGTTCGCCTGGTCGTCGTGCATCTCCTCAGATCGCCACCCGCTCGTCTCACTCTGTGAGCCGATCGTCTGGATCGCCAACTCATCGGTTCACGCCTTGAACCGATCGTCTCAGTCGTCATCAGATTGTCCTCCGTTCTTTGACATAAAAGGAAATAAAAGTTCTATCCTATTTACATTTAAATTGGAAAACCCCGAGTTACATTCGGGGGGAGCAAAGGTAGGAAAGAAATCTCGAGTTATCTCGAGTTACATCAAGAATAAGGAGGTAGGGAATCGGTGCGCAGACCGAGACGCAAGCAACCATATGCAACCAAGCACACATATATAGGGTTTATTGGCCATAACCACGCTATACATCCACCACAAAACTCGTTTAAAGGCGACGCATATCAAGTGCATTCATATTACATATCATATATGTATATTGGGATTTGTAGATTTAGGATTGGACATGCATAAAGCCAATTTTATTCGCATCGTATGCAATAAATAAAGGCGACAAACCAAAATCGATCACATCGATAATCCTAAAGTATAGAGCAGTTGACCTGGCTCTAATACCATTGTTGGGTTTTAGTGGGGAGACAGAGAAGGCAGTGTGAATGATGGAGCCAAGTTGGACGGAGTAGATATACCAAAATGTGACAAATTTTGTTACTTAGGTTCTATTATTCAAATAGACGGGGATGTCCAAAATGATATTTGTCACTGGATCACTGCAGGATGGTTGAAATGGAGGAGTGCAACTAGAGTTATGTGATCAGAAGATCCCTCTCAGGTTAAAAAGTAAGTTTTATAGAACAGCTATATGACCAGCCATGCTCTATGGGAGTGAATGTTGGGTAGTGAAGAAACAAGGTCTCAATAAGATGAACGTGGCTGAAATGCGTATGCTGAGATGGATGTGTGGGAAGACAAGAAAAGATCGTTTGAGAAATGACTATATCAGGAATAAAGTGGGGGTGGCGAGCATTGAGGACAAGTTGCGTGAGGGCCGACTCAGATGATACGGACATGTGCAACGTAGACCTACTAGTGCGCCTATACGAAGCAATGCTATTGAGCCAAACACCATAAATAGAAGAGGAAGGCCTAAATTAACATGGGATGAGCTTATAAAGAGAGATTTTGAATCTCTACATCTCAATCAGAATATGGCCCATGATAGAGCTGAATGGAAACGAAGGATCCATGTAGCTGAACCCAACATAGTTGGGATTGAGGCTTAGATGATGATGATGATGATGGCAGAGAAGGCAACGGAAACAAAAATTTTCTTCTCCCAAACCCAGAATAAAAGAATCGCGTCAATGTCTATACAATAAGAAGGATGGTTTGTAGAGACATATCTTATCCCGAGGCTTGCTCAGCGACGTTACCTCGCGGCTTGCGCGGCCTTCACCTCCGGTCTTGGACGGTGTCTGTGCAGCTCCTGCTCTCACCGGGACTGTCGGGATTGACAGTTGTCCTCCGAGCGACAGAAGTCTCCCGCCTCTGAAGTAGTCCACACGGACCACCTGAACTCCAATCTCCTTGTCCCACAAGGAATCGGAAGGTGTCGCACCCTCCTGTCGGTGCACTAGCCACCAACACACTCTCCTGCAACCAGTCACTTTTCTGCAGTTGTCTTTCCCTTGTTGTGCCTCCTTTATCTAGTAGCACTTGCTCGGGCTCTCTCGGTTACCACAACCAGAGAGAACGACAACTTTGCAGAGCAACTGGTGTTCTGAGTTGTTGTTCCTGAGAAGCCCCCACTATCCCTATATATATAGGAGGGTCATGGGACAGGGTTCTCTACCCCAGGCAATGCGGGATTAAAGCAGGGGTAGAAGGGTTCGAGATTTTCCACAAAACAACCAACTGCGCCACCTGAACCGATCGTTTCAAGCATGAACCGATCGATTGGGGACCTGAGCCGATCGGTTCACACCTGAATCGGTCGGTTGGGACACCTGAGCCGATCGGTTCACTTCTGAGTCGATCGGTTCACTTCTGAGCCGATCGGTTCGTGGTCCTGGTCCAACTCAAATTGACTTTCATATTTGTTTCCAACTAACCAAATATTAATCCTTGTCCAAATCGAATTTGTACAAGTGAAACAAATTGTATTTGCAAAATAGTCTTCTGACTTTCCAAACGATCTCGGTTGGTCCACAAATCGACCGGTTCAACAATTGAGTCAATCATTTCATGACACATGAGTCGATCGTCTCACTACTTTGAGCTGACCGGTTCACCAACCTGAGCCGATCGGTTCATCCCTATGAGCTGATCGGTTGGGGCAGCAGACTGTGCAAATCAGTCAATCGCAGTTTTAATCAATCTGATACTCTAATCAATCGGTCCAACACCTTGAACATTATGATACTGAGCTATCAATTGATTGAGTGTTTAATTGAACTCCAAATCATCCCTATGAGCTGATCGGTTGGGGCAGCAGACTGTGCAAATCAGTCAATTGCAGTTTTAATCAATCTGATACTCTAATCAATCGGTCCAACACCTTGAACACTATGATACTGAGCTATCAATTGATTGAGTGTTTAATTGAACTCCAAAACCCTTTTAGTAATCAATCTAAACATCATTTGTGGATAAACTCCTCTTCCAGATTAAATCCTATGTGTGTGACCCTGCAGGCCCATTTCACGTTGGCAGTGAAAATCCATAACACTTATGACTTCACAAGCAAAGAGCGGTGCCTAGTGGCCCTAGTCACACATCAGTGCTACCCAAGTGAAAAGGAAAGTTGGAGAACAACTTTCAATCCTATAATCTGTGAATGGTGTTACAGTGAATGTATAATTCCTTTGTCACTGATATCCCGAATGAACTTGAGGCATGGAACAATCATCCTGTCAATGTTCATTCACTTTCTTGATCTCAGAGTAGATTGGAGGAGATATGTATGACATCAATATCACATACTGATTCACACATGCGTGCACGCCTATCTCAATCATACTCATCAAGTGGCCATGGACATCAAACTCCCTCAGGAGGGACAAATCCCTTATCTATCACTCACCCCTCAAAAGCCCCATGTGTCAAAGCCACCTAATCATCACTTTTATAACAACCCATGTTTCAGGATTGTGTTTGATGATGTCAAAGTGTACCCAACGACGTGTTGAGTGTAGTGATTTCAGGTCAAAGAATCATACTCACCACCATCACTGTGAGAACTAACTGTAACTACCATGTCATGGTTCCATGTGTTAAACTCACGGTGGGTCTGTCCGATACGCTTGTTCTCTAACAAGTACCCATGTGTTTGGTTTGATATCTCCATATCATGACTAATGAGATTCTGTCATCAACCAACACCACAATCTAGTCTTGTGTGTCATTGCTGTCTTTCTTCCTTCCACAATGACATCCGACTAGGGACATATTAAGAATGTACAAACTCTTAGCATCTGTATGATCTCATCGTTTAGGTCCTCAACCTGAAAGCATACGTCATTGAGTATTGTCGTTCTCTAGACATTCAATCTGTTCTATCATTATCTCATATGACTGAACTAGAAAAGAATTGGAAGCTTGCCTTTGATGTTTATCAAATCAATCTTAATGTATCCCACCAATCATCCCATGATTGGCTCTCAGGGCATACATACCAACACACACACCCCAACAAAATGGGGTTGTAGAGCGTAAAAATCGCCATCTCCTTGATGTCGCCCATACTCTGCTTTTTCACTATAACGTGCCAAATCTTTTTTGGCCGCAAGCAATATCCACTGCATGTTACCTAATTAATCGCATGCCTTCTTCTGTTCTTGGTAATCAAGTGTCATATAAAATTTTATATCTTAATGCCCCTCTCTTTGTTGTGCCTCAGATTTTTGGAAGACGTGTTTTGTTAAAAACATTCGTCTTAGATGACTAAACTTGATCCTCGTGCAACCAAATATGTTTTCTAGGGGTACTCTAGAACTTAGAAAGGGTATCGTTGTTATGATCCTTCTACAAAGAACTGGATGATTAGTGTCGATGTTGTCTTCTTTGAGCATATGTCGTTCTACTCTACAGTCGGTTCTACTCTGACATCTGATTTACATGTTGCTACCCCTCTACTGGTGACTGTTGATCCAGACTTATCAGATATTGTTGTTGCACATGTTAGAATGTCTATTTACTTAAGTGTTTTAGTCATTTACTTAAGTTTTGTTTAGTCTATTTGTAACATGGGCCCAATTGTCTGTTGTCCCATTAGGGTTTCTCTAAGAGTCTGTATGCTTCCCCCTTATCCTATTTATAGGAAAGGATGGTTGCCTCCTATCTATCAAGCAATAAGAAAACACTCTACGCGTTGGGGTTTTCCCCTGCTCATATCGTTTTCCACAGCACCAACTCCTCCGATGAAAGTATATCAAAGAAGACCAAAAGCTACAACTCCCTCCATGGTCCCTCCAATTCCTAAATCCTCGTTGGCAGATCCACCTTGGGTTACTTCTGACTTGGATATTCCTATCAGCTTACGCAAAGGATTCGGTCATGTACTCAACATTCCATTGGAAACTTCTGTTTTAATGCTAACCTGGGGCAAAGTTTTGCCAATTTCACTTATGCACTATCCGATGTGTTTATTCCTAAAGTTGTTGCTCAGGCTCTCCAACATCCTACATTGCGTCAAGCTATGGAAACTGAGATGCAAGCTCTTCATGATCATCGTACATGGGACTTGGTTGACGCATCTACTGATTGCTCACTTGTCGGCTGTCGTTGGATCTTTACGGTCAAGTATCAACCAGATGGCACCATCCTTTCCATTTTACATGTGTGATGTAGGACCTCCGGAAGCAGAATGTGATTGGTGGTGGGTGTGAACTTGCAGGTATCCACTATCTTGGTCTGGCATCCAAGGCGTGTGTGGCAGCTTCTCTTCTCCATATCCATAGTCAGCTTGGATACATGTCCATCATGTGATCGGTTTCTCCACCCTCAGTTGTCTAGAATTAGTACACTCCAGTGTAAGTCATGTCAGTTAGGAAAGCATCATCGATCCACCTTTAAGTCTAGGGATCAGATGACTGCTAAATCAAGTTTTGAAATTATTCATTCTGGTTCTTGGGGCCCATATCGGGTTCCGTCAAAACTTGGTCAAAAAAATTTGTCACTTTCAGTGATGATTTCTCTAGAGTCGCTTTGTTGTATTTGATGAAAGATCGTTCTGAAATTTTATCAATAATAAAGAACTTTTATAATGAGATTGAAACCCAATTCTCTCGGCATATTAGTATTTTTCAAACAGATAATGCCAAAAAATATTTCAGTAATGCTCTTGCTCAATTCTTCTCTTCTAAGGGGTTATACACCGGTTCTCTTGTCCTCACACACCTCAACAAAATGGGGTATCCGAGAGGAAAAACTGTCACACAGTCGAAACTAACCTTACTCTTCTTTTGCATACGAGCGTTCCCAAGGAATTCTGGGGTGATGTTGTCCTCACTGTCACATATCTCATCAATCGCATGCCATCGTCCACCTTAAACAAACGCATCCCTTCCAACTTTTATGTCTTAGTCAGCCCATTTATATTGTTCCTCTTAAAGTTTTTGGATGTCTGTTTTTTTCACAATGTTGGGACGAGTCATGACAAACTTAGTCCAAAGACTTCCAAGTGTTCTTCCTTGGTTATTCCATAACTCGGAAGGGATATCAATGTTATGATTCATTTGATCACCGTTTTTTTGTTTCAGCTGATGTCACCTTCTTTGAAGGCATTCCATACTTTAGAGATCCTCAGTTCAGTGAGGGATCTTGAAGAAACTCTCCCAAGTTTGGTTGTCATTGAGATCTTGTCACCTGAATCCCATGTCCAGGGAGAGTCATCTCTGCATGTGTCCCAAGGAGAGAAACCCCCCATCACTCATGTGTACACATGTCGTGTGAAGGACAACAATCAAGATCAAGGATCAGACAACATAAGTGTCAACCCTCCGATCACCACTCAGTCTGGAGCTCCAGGTAACAGTGATGGTTCCCTTGATCTACCAATTTTTATTCAGAAAGGAAAACGGTCATGCACTCTTCATCCCATTTCTAACTTTGTTTCATATGATTGTTTATCTCCCTCATAGAAAGCCTTCGTATCATCCATAACTAATATTTCCATTCCTAGTTTTATATTTGTTGCCATGAATCACCCAGGATGGCGTCGTGCTATGGAAGATGAGATGAATGCACTTCGCCAGAATCACATTTGGAGTTTGGTTCCAACTCCAACAGACAAGACTATTATTGGGTGTCGATGGGTTTACTCAGTCAAAGTCGGACCTACTGGTGTTGTTGATCGTTTGAAGGTTAGTTTAATAGCCAAGGGATACACTCAAGTATATGGCGAGGACTATCTTGAGAGTTATTCTCCTGTTGCTAAAAAGTCCTAAGTTCGTCTTTTTATTTATCTGGCAACTCATTTTTCTTGGAACTTGCACCAACTTGATATCAAGAATGTTTTTCTCGATGGTAACCTGTCCGAAGAAATCTATATGAAGCAACCTCCTGGGTTTGTTTCTCAGGGGGGTCACACCTAGCTTTTTGACTTCATAAATCTCTTTATGGGATCAAGCAGTCCACAAGAGCTTGGTTTGGGAAATTTAGTCATGCTCTACTTGAATTTGGTCTTCTACAGTCAGGTCTCGATCATCAACCTGTGTTCTCCTTATTGTCTATATTGATGATATTGTCATTACTGGAGATGATCAGTTTTTGCAGCTTAAACAGTTTCTTCAAAGTAAATTTCAAACTAAAGATTTAAGGCCTTCTAAAATATTTTTGAGGTATTGAGGTTGCTAGATCTAATGATGGAATAGTCATCTCACAAAGGAAATACACTCTTGATCTACTTGAAGCGATTGGTATGCTTGGAGCAAAAACCGCACATACTCCAATGGATCCCAAAGTCCAGCTATACAAGGAGGAGGAGGAGCCACTTGAAGATCAATAGAGATATAGAAAAGTGGTTGGGAAATTAGATTTAATGTTAAGATAGTTTATTTTATATCTTGTTTTAATTCATTATGTAATTTCCCTATTCTGATGGACCTCTTTGTAATTTTTCATGTTAAATTATTGATAAAAGGAGAAGGGAAGCATGTTGCTTCTCTTAAGGTTGCATTGAGGCGCTAACATGGTTTCAGAGCATGTTCCGTCCTAGGGAATTGTGCCCTAACCTCTCTCTCTCTCCTTCCTGCAACATACGGCCACCAGCCTGACTGCCACTAGCTAGCAGCGCCTCCGCCAGCAAAGAACAGGGTCGCCGCCGTCAACCAGCCAGCCGTCATCGCCATTGGCCAGCAGCAACAACGCTGACCTACCCAGCTGTTGTGGGCTGCCACACCACCGGCTACTCACAACGTCTCTCTAGCCGCTACGTCGGAGGTCCGCAGTTACGCTTGCTATGTTTTGATCACATCTCCCCCAATGTGTGATTAAGGAATTCTCTGTTTGGGGGTTGTGGATGTGTCAAATACGCATCATTGATTCAGAACAGTAACATGTATCTCTCTATCACTCTCTCTTCCCTGTGACGTGTATCTCTTTGTCACCCCTCTCATCTCTTATAGGTGTGTTCTCGACCACCTAGATCAGCCCAATATCACAGCCTAGATCATCGATGAAACAAAGACATTAGTCGTTTATAATAACTTGTCACTAATCCCCTCCATCAAGTTGAACGGAAAGAATTATTTACTTTGAATGAATATTGTCCATAA
Organism: Alisma plantago-aquatica; assembly: GCA_963693085.1. Lineage (NCBI taxonomy): Eukaryota > Viridiplantae > Streptophyta > Magnoliopsida > Alismatales > Alismataceae > Alisma > Alisma plantago-aquatica. The sequence goes on along the minus strand of OY856409.1, from coordinate 536,894,674 downwards.
AGTATTCGAGTCTTGTGAAAAGGAAAAACATGTAGATCATGATCCTCCTGTAGTCACAGACAAACGCTACTCAGAATAGAAGTGTCATAACAGTCTGGTAAAGACGTGGTTGTGGGGAAGCATGGCCTGGAATTGCAGCTAGGTTCGTGTTCTGCTCCACTACTAAAGAAATATGGGATGCAGTGAATAATCATTATTCTCAAGAAAAGAACGTGCTTCGTCAGTTTATGATATATGACCGCTTGTTTGCAACATGACAGTGAGACAAACCATTGGAAGAGTACTTTGGGTGTCCAAGCTATTGCTCAAGAACTGAATTTTTATCATCCAATGACCATCCAAGAACAAGTCAAGGGTAGGGATGATTTCGTCACAGCAAAGTTCTTATTTGGCATGAGTTCTTCATTCATTTCAGCCTGCAGTGTTATCTTGGCAACTGACAAACTTCCCAACTTGGAGGAAGCTTATTCACAAATTGTGCAATCCAACTCTGAGAGTTAATTCTACAATTGTTCCTTCTCTTGGAGAATCCCATGTGTTTGTTGTTGTTGCAGCTGAGGACCTCTTTGTAATTGTTCATGTTATATTATTAATAAAAGGAGAAGGGAAGCACGCTGCTTCTCTTAACGTTGCATTGTGGCGCTAACAGTTACAGTCACTCGTCTAGATACATCCTTTTCTACTAGTGTGGTCAGTCAATTCATGGATAAACCCTGCAATAGTCATATGGAGGTTGTTTATAGGATTTTTCGCTATCTCAAGAAGAATCCAGGCAAAGGTATATGGTACCCAAATAATGGACATCTCAAAGTGCAGGGCTTCTCAGATGTTGATTGGGCAGGATGTGTAATAGACCGCATGTCAATTTCTGGATATTGTGTCTTCGTGGGGGGGCGGGGGGGGGGGAATCTTGTGTCCTGGAAAAGCAAAAAGCAAACAGTGGTAGCTCGATCTCGAACTAAATCTGAATACATAGCAATGGCTCATGCAACCAGTGATCTCCTATGGACCAAAAATATTCTAGAAGAACTGGGAATCAATCAGTCTAAAGCAATGGAACTCATGTGTGATAATCAAGTTGTTGTCCACATTGCCTCCAACCCAGTTTCTCACGGACGTACCAAACATATTGAAGTTGATTGTCATTTGATTTGGGAAAAGGTACAAGATTACCAAATTGTACTACCATTCAGAAGATCAAGTGGATGATCTTTTCACAAAGTCCCTCAATGGATGCCGAGTAAAATTCCTATGTAACATGCTTGGTGCCTATGACATCTAAGCACCAGCTTGAGGGGGGAGTGTGAGAAATGATAAGTATTTATTCCCTTTATTCATTATTCTTTATTTTCCCTGTATATTTTCTGTATGGGATTGGTTCCTCCACTGTGTAAACGAGTATTGGCCACCACACCACCCGTATCCATATATATAGGTTTGCCCTGTCAATACAAAGGCATCTCATTCAGCACATTATTTTTCCTATTTACAATTAAATTATAACTAGGGTTTCTTTGGATATTTCAAGCTAATTAAAGGGTAGAGAATCAGTAAATCTCCTGGAGAAGAACTCACCACTATTGTGGTAAGTGTTCCATGCCTTGGGTTTATTATATTGCATCACATGTTTTTCCTGCATATATTGCTCAAGTATTTGATGTACCTATTATCATGTGATACATACATGTCGCAGAAGTATTATTTATGCATATTCAGTTAACAATTTAGTGCAAAATGTTTAATGCTTAAGATCAGATCAATTGAAAATACCTCTTCATGTTTTAAGATAAGAATTGAAGGTGTAAACCCAAAGTTAAGATCAACTCAGATAAGAACAAGGATAAGAACATATACAACTAAGGCCCTATCTCATGATCATTACAGGAAGGTTGGTGCCTCATGAGCCCCCTTCATTCAGGTTTGGGTTATTTAACCCTATGCATGCACACTTTACGTGTGTTCAGTGAGTTTCATGCACACTTCATGTGTGTTCAGTGAGATTGCATCAGGTTCATAGAGAAGGTGCCATTAATGTAAGCTAATTAAGTTAAGAATGCATCCCTAAAGACATTAACAATGATGATGTTCAATATTTCAGTTTTCAAGCATATTGCTCAGTTAATGTTCTTATAATTATGAAATCCAACCACTAATAATAGTTTTCCTAATGCATGGCTATATGTGAATGCACATAGGTAGGAAGTCACGCCAGCAGTGAGCAGTAACGGCAGGAGTTGCAGTTCAAATTATCCTCTGGATCCTACTTGGTGGGTGACATTCTATATAGATTTCAGTTCTTTATTTCCATTTATGTTGTTTTAGAGTTTCATTTTGTTGAACTCTTTATGTTGGACATTGTGGTCCTTGTTTATGGCATGTAATAAGCCACTGTGGTGGTTATTCCTTTTATTCTGTGGGTTTTGCTCGGTTAATGATATCATGTCACGTTTTTGTCATAATCTCCCATATGATAATGATTCCGCTATGGTTGTAATTAGTTTAGATTGGAAGTTGTGACACCATTCATCAAACATCTTGTTCTTACACTCCTCAGCAGAATGGGGTTGTTGAATGCAAGAATTGCCATCTACTTGAAGTTGCTCGAATCCTTATGTTTCACTTTCATGTCCCTAAATCTTTTTGGGAAGATGTTGTCTCCACCGCCTATTTTCTAATCAATAGAATTCTCTCGTTTGTCCTATAATGTTTTATATCCTAGAGCCCCCCTTATCTCTCTACCATCTAGAATTTTTGGTAGTACTTGTTTGCACGGAATCTTCAGAGTGGTTTAAGCAAACTTGATCCCAGATTTATCTTCTTAGGGTACTCACAAACTCAGAAGGGATATAGATGTTATGGCCCGGCCGCTAAGAAATTGTATGTTAGTGAGGATGTTGTTTTCTTTGAGGATACACTGTATTTTTCTACTATATGTTTGACTTTGTCTATGGATCTGCTTGTGGATACCCTGCATCTTGCTCCCGTTCAGGCATATTCCTCAAATTCTGGTATTCCGTCTACTAATGTTCCTTTCAAGGTTTACCAAAGATGCAACAAAACTCTAGCTCCCTCTATGGCCCCTCCCTCAGCCAATCCCTCATTTCATCGACAGATCACGACACCAATCAGGTATACTCTGATCTGAATATTTTGATTAGCATAAGAAAAGGGGTGCTTTCATGTACCTTACATCCTATCAGCAATTTCTGTTCTAATGCTAATTTTAGTTCAAGTTTTGCAAACTTTACTCCTGCTCTTTCTACAACTTGTGTTCCTGAAACTGCGGTTGAAACCCTAACACATCCTGCCTGGCGTCATGCCATGAAAGTGGAAATGGAGGCTCTACATACACAACCAACATTGGACTTAGTTGATGCTCTTGCTCATGTAGCTCCATTCGGTTGTCGTTGGAACTTTACTATGAAGTATCAACCTAATGGCACAATTGAACGCCTTAAAACTCGTCTTATTGCTAAAGGCTACACACAAACTTATGGAGTGGATTATTTTGAGACTTTATCGCATGCAGCTCGACTTAGTTTAATATGAATTCTTATTTCTATGGTTGTCAATAAAAGTTTATCTCTTTTTCAAATTGACGTCAAAAATACTTTCTTATATGGTAATCGGCATGAAGAAGTCTATATGAAGCAACCTCCCGGATTTGTTTTTCAGGGGGGAGTGTTCTAAAGTCTATCGTTTTAAAAAAGCAATTTATGAACTTAAACGGAGCTCAAGAGCGTGGTTTGATAAATTAAGTCAGATTCTTGTTAAATTTGACTTTCAACGGTCGCATTCTGATCATTGTCTTTGTTAAAAAAACTACTGTGGAACTAGTTATTTTGATGGTGTATGTGGATGACGTCATCCTTTCTGGGAGTGATCATCAAAGTATCTATGATACCAAGAAATATTTAAGAAAACACTTCATTATTTTAGGAAATTTGCATTGCTTTTTGGGGATTGAAGCATTCTTCGTCCGGAGTATGTCTATCGCAGAGCAAGTATGTAGTTGATCTACTTCAGGAGACTGGCATGTTGGATGCCAAGACAGTCAGCACACCTCTAGACCCAATACCAAGTGGGATGATGATTCTTCTCCTTATCCTGACAGCAAGCAATATAGAAGACTTGTGGGTAAACTTATTTACCTAAAGGTTACACGAGCAGATATCACTTACGTTGTAGGACTTGTCAATAGGTATCTAGATAAACCTCGACAATGTCATTGGGGTGCTATGTGCCACATTCTCAAATGCTTAAAAAACTCATCGGGAAAGGGTCTTCTATATAGAAGCAATGGGCACTACAAGATTTCAGGTTTCTCTGACTCAAACAATGTTAGCAATAGGGATGATCGTATATCTACTTCAAGTTACTGCACCTTTGTAAGTGATAACCTTGTAACTTGGAGAAGCAAAAAGTAAGTAGGTTTAAGGACTATTAAAGGAGTTTGGTGTCGGTGGTTCATCCCCCATTCCTATGTACTATGATAATAAAGTAGCTACCTTCATTGCAAGTAATCTCACATTCTATGAGCACACTAAACATATTGAGGTAGACTGTCACTTTGTCACAGAGTTTATTTTATCCAGTCACATAGATACTCCATACATCAAGACGGAGGATCAGCCCGCTGACATCTTTACAAAATCAATACCAATTGGACAAGTTGGGCATGCATGATATCCATGCTCCAGCTTGAGGGGGAGTCATAATATATTTGTTTTATTTTATTTGTACTCTCTTTAGTGTCTTGTCTTTTATCCCATATTGGTGAACTCTGTGTTTACTTACTCCTATCCTATATAAGAAGGGTGCCTATTCTTGTATTTGTTATCTCAATAATACAAACACATCCTAATCACAAAGATTATGAACAATATTTAAAGATTGTAATAGCTTAGTTTATATTTCCATTGTAATAACACTATCTACTCTATGAATGTACAATTTTGAGAATCACAATGCACCCTTTTCCTTTATATTTTTGTTTATGCATGTTTGGGGTTGCTTTGTTAATTTCTCAAAATAACAGGACTGGATCCCGTGTCGAGTCCCACTCCTTACAAATATGATGTGGTATAAGATGAAACAGTTCTACACCCAAGAGGAGAATTACCATCGTCTCTACAATGTGGACCAACTCTTCTCCAAACAACAGGGTGAACGGACCTTGGAAAAATATTATGACATGATGAACGTGCACAAAACCAACACAAATTTTCCTCACCCAGTATGCCAATTGAAGTCACTAAGGAACAGGATTCCCTAATCACATGTTGTTTTCTCAACGGTCTCAATTCCCGTTATACAATTATTCACCAGCTGTTGCTCATCAACATGTATCTACCTATCCCTTGCACCTTTCTGAGAGAAATAAGGCATTGGATGAAGAGATGCAAACTTTACCTACGTACTTGGAATCTTCCGGACCTATACCTGGTCGCTACAGAGATTGGGCATTGTTAAGTATTCACTGTCAAGTGTATACCAATTAATTCTTGGAGACCTTAAAACTCAACTAGTCACCAAAGATACACATGCAGACCAGTTTATACTTTGTAAGGTAGACTTAGAGGTGTATATCCTTTATTTCTTTGTCAATCAGGGTTGGATACTTCATCAATTGGATGCCTAAGATGTATTCTTTTATGGTTATTAACATGTGATGGTTTACGTGGACCAACCTCCAGGTTATGTTGCTCATGAAGAGCATTCAAGAAATATTAGCAAACTTAAGAAGGTTATGTATGGACATATGCAGAGCGCATGGGTATGGTTTGCTAGCTATTCAAATTCTATATGTATTTAGGCTTTTTGCTATCACATTATGCCCACTCAATCTTTTTAAAGATTACTAATGCAAGGGCAGTCATCCTAATTGTTGGATATATTATTCTGTATGGTATGATACAAATACAATAGGAAGAAATGAAACAAAATGGTACCTTTTGAGTCAAGTTGTTGCCAAAGAGCTAGGGAAGCTGGAATTCTTTTCTTGGGATGAAGGGGGTGCCCATAGAAAAATGGGGTATCATTGTCTCAACATATATATACCTTATATCTTCTAGCAAAGATGGGTATGCTTGCATGGTGACCTATTGTTTCTTCTACGTATAAAGCTCATGAATTATGGACTTAGTCTTCATGGGATCTAGAAGACAAATTTGCTTGCAAAGGGTCGGCTCGGAAATAATGCATAATTTAACCACCACCACACTAGACATCACCTTTCCTATAGGGGCTTTTTAGTCAATTCAGGATTGTCCATGACAATGGAATTGGAATGCAGTCTATCATGTCAATTCAAGAGATCTCTTGGTTCAAGAACCAGTTCATAAGAAGAATGGTCACCAAACTTCAGGGTATTCAGATGTTGTTTGAAATATTTTAAGAACTCCTCAAATTGTAGTTAACATGTTCAATTGTTTCTTTTACAGTTCCTATATGTGTTGAACCTTCATTTTCAAAAGATAACTACAGCCTTTGTCAATCGTGTCATGGATAGTCTCTCAACATCTTAGTACTACAAATTGCACATTAAATCAAGACTAAAATCGTTTCAATATACTAATCAGAACTTTTTAATGCCAAGACATACATCTCTAGCAAATAAAATTGTGGATGCCAAAAGTCAATAGTCCTTTTGATCTCCCACTCCCCAACCAAAATTTATCTTGACAAAAGCTTTGATAACCAGTCATGAATCATATTACTTAACATAAGATCTTGTTGGGTTTTTTTTCCTTATCCCATGTTGCCCAGAATTGGACCTTAGTGATATTGACAAGGAAGATAATAGTGTATCCTTAAAGTAGGAGGTAAATTCTCAATTTTGCATCAATAAGGACCTCAGAAATTAAAAAGGTAAATTAGAAAAAAAAACAATGTCATTACAATTCATGGGCATATTTAATATTGTACTCGACACAAATGTAGCTGAGGAATAAAAAGGCAGAATAAAGAATTTTTTTCATTTGTTAATTATACCCCACAGCCTACATTTGCAAGTTTGAGCTGTAAATCATGCTTGGAGGCATCTTTATGATCTAAAGTAACCAACTAATCATCATACATACAAGTTAACAGCATGCAAATTGAGCACTCACATAATCATAATCATAATCCTTAAACATGCTGCAACTCCATGCAAAGCCTAACAATGCCTTCATTGATTCTCCACCAATCTGAAAATCCAAGAAATATACTTTAGTTATAGAATACTATAGGGAAAACTCCCTGAAGCAGGAACATTAACGAATAATCATATACTGAAAAAAGTATCTCGATAAAATAATCATGATACAGAGCAAAATCTGTATATAAAAATCAAGCAGGAAGCAGCTACAACTGCCACATTGTATTACAAAAAAATTGATTGCAGCTACACATAGGTGGGTGGAAATTTTTTCTTGTGAAAGAGGGGCAATATTTCATATAAATGAACAATAGCCAGTTACCTTCCAACAAAATGTGTAACAGCTTGCATTCTGAATATGACCAGGAATAAAGAACTTGATAGAACTATAGTTTTATAAAAAAAATTGTGGCAAAGCAAGTTGTATTTCACTAATCATAATTAGTATGCAATGCCATGCATGGTTCTGCTTGTAATCAAGTGCTGAGTTAGTGTTCTGCAGGTACACAACAAGTGAGAAATACTAACTGGCCCATGTAGGCCCAATAACAACATAATACTTACATTACTGATGCTCCCCCTCAAGCTGCAGGGTACACATCGTGCAGTCCCAATTGTTACACATATACAGGAAAAGGGACAATGGAAGAGGTTTGGTGAGAATGCCAGTCGTTTGTACTCTCGTTTCACATGAGGTGTGATGATCTTCTTTGCTTTAACCAATTTTTTGAGAAAGTGGCAGTCTAGCTCTATATGCTCGGTCTGTTGACTGTTCATGAAAAACATTTGAGAAAATTTCCTAATAACAGAGATAATTGTAGGAATAGGGTACGTAGTTTATTTTTTGGAGAAAAATTCATAAATAGATAAGGTCAAAGGTGGTGACAAATATGTGAGGTGATTAGCGCCTATAAATTGAGAATGGTATATGGATAGTCCAGTAGGATGTCACTAGGTCTGTCAAACTTTTATCCGACCCTGTGAACCCGACTTGGTCTGAGTCAGTGAAAAATCAATGTTTCCATGTATAGATTGTCAATCTTAGTCGGTTCAAAGTTTGGAAGTTGGTGCACGAAATGAAACCAAGTTTGTTTCAGATTTGTATTTTTTTTTTACTTTGGTCGGTTTTGGTTTGACAAATTCATAAATTCCAAAATTTAGTAATGGTAAATTCAGTGCAAATCATGGGTTATTATATTCAACACAATTTTAGTAGTATCTATCACAGAATTGTACATATATACAATACAATGTCAAGGTTTATGCATTAATACAATATTTATCAAACGATTAATTAAATATCTATAGAAGGCTATAACGTCAGGTCCAGTTCCAGTTTAGACATTACAAAACTAGTTTTGTTCTATTATTTTGCCAGAAACAATTATGGGCAGGGTTGTTTTTTGTATGTGATTTGCCATTGTAGTCTATGTGGATTGTCGCTTGGTTGTTGCCTTACAGAATAGTAGGTGTTAGAATTAGGATCCTAATGTCATGGAGGATCAATGTTTTAAAAACCGTTAAGCGGTAACCGTGCGGACAGCACCTTGTAACTGGTTAAGAGGTAAGCGGTCGATTTTTGAAAAAACGGATTTTAATTTCCTATATAATTTTATACAAAATTACATATATATGTATATAAATACTAATACTATTTGGAACTTTTATATATATCTTAAGATTCTAAACACTCTACCCAACAATACAAAACACCCAAATAGTTTATAAGATAGCTATAAGACAATAATTATAGCCATAATATAATAAACAATAGCTTTGACATGGATAAAACACCCTACATACATGATACAGAAAAAATTTTGCATCACATGTCTACATAGCTAAGCAGTTAACAATAGACTAATTATTGGATACCTTTCTAACTTATTGTTATATGTTCATATCATCAATTAGTTATACATTACAGCAGTACATTTAACTAAAGTATGCATTCTAAAATTAGATAATAGTTACATATATTTTACTTGTATAAATTACACTTTACAGCAGTACCCTATTATCCCAACCTGCATACAAAGTATGCATTCTATATTAGAACTAGGCTTATCATAGGATATTTAATGTATATAAGTTTAATATAATATAGTCAATTATACTTGGGATGATATAGTTCATATAAAGTTACAGGTGTACAGCAAAATTTTAAAAAAAGGGACAAAAAAGGCCAAAAAGCGGGGAAAAAAGGGCAAAAAACGGAAAAAAGGGGCAAAAAGTGGGGGAAAACGGCCGATTAATTACAAAAACGGTTAACCGGCAATTTTGGCAAAATTTAAACGGCGTGGGTGTTGGGCCGATTAATCGGCCGCTCAGGCCATTTTTCAATTCACTGTGGAGGATTGATAATACCCACTAGATATCACAGCAGGTGTGGACTACGATATGAGTGGGGAAGATCCCCTTTTGTGCAGGTTTTTGTTATTGCTTGATAGAAAGGAGGCAGCAATCCTTTCCTATAAATAGGGGAAGGGGGAAGCATACAGACACTTAGACAAACCCTAACGGGCCAATAGACTATTGGGCCCATGTTACAAATAGACTAAACAGAACTTAAGTAAAAGACTAAAACACTAAGTAAATAGACACTCTAACACTCCCCCTCAAGCTGGAGTCTAGGAGAATCCCAAGTCAGCTTGCAAACAGACAGACAGACTAAACATAATAAAAAGATAACCAAGCCCATACAAGAATTTCTCCCCCTCAATGTTACAATCAGTCACTCAAGCACTCAAAGACTAGCCCTGAAATAGATACTCCAAAGCAGCAGATATTTCGGCAGGCATAGAGGCTTCTTGATCATCATAATGGCATATGGAGCAACAAAAAGAATAGAGGCTAGGAACCAAGATCTTCATCACAGTCATCGTCGTAGTAGCCGGAGAGTGCTCGATCTCAGGTCCTAGAGAGTGCTAGGTCACAAGAAGCAACAGTAGTCAACGTGCAAACAAAGCACGGACAAGTAGAGAATCAACGTGCGCAAAGCACGGACAACCAAGGAGTGCTGACACACAGAAGCAAAAGTCGACGACGTGGGCGGATAAAAGACCAGTGTACAAAGTAGCAAATAAATAACTCCAATATGCAACGTAGACGAAGCTCCATGTAAAGTTAGCAACAAAAAGTCTTCATCATCTTCCCTCTTCATAAAGTATCCATCACAGTAGTAGGCGTCAAAGTCCAGAGGGTATTGGTCCATAGAGTCCACAGAGTGTAGGTCCACAGTAGAAAGTCAACGTGCAAAACATAGCACGGACCAAGGAATTAAATGCCGATACCGACAACTTATCGACGGCGTGGAAATAGATTTTTACAGGTATACCGACGGAAATATCGACAGATGCAATCCTGGACTTATCGACGCCTAAATGAACGAATTAAATCATGAAATTTTACAGGCGTGGTCTCAACACCTAGATGCAACGTTTTATGCAATAAAATTATATATTGGGTATGTTGGGGGGGGGGGGGTCAATCATGTGGGAGGTAAGGAATCAATCCTGTTTTTTTGAGATTTCGATGAAGGATTTCGATGACAAAATATAAGAATTAAGATCTGAAATTTTAGTAGCACAATCCATAAACGCATGTTTACACACTTATGCAATAATATTCAACTTACAACAAACATATAACAACAAAGTAAATTACTAAGTACTAACTCACATCAGTTGTATGTTGAGTGGCGCGCCGGCTGCTGATAAGGATATTGTTGTTCTACATATTGCTCCCATGTCATCAAAGCTCTATACGATTTGTTGTATGTGACAACATGCTCCTCATATACTTCAGGATTCACATACCGCATCATCCCAATCTTTGGAAAATGTTCTTGTAAATCTTTGAGATATTGAGCCTTGTTTGCTGAATTCCTGGGAGGCTGAGAAGAAGCGGGAGGAGGTGCGGGTGCCCTTGCTTGAGGAGCTGGAGGTTGAGGAAAAGGAGGTTGTAATGGAACTCCGGCAATAGGATAAATTGTAGTATGCCCACCACTCCATGTTTGCCCGAAATCACCAGAGTATGCTTCGGTGTTCACCCGAAAGCATCCATAAGGGCTACGGACAGAGTATGCTTCATGATATCCCATACCAGGTCCAAGTTCTAATTGTAACCTTGGTTGTGGGCCTTGTGGTTCAACTTGATATCCAGAATACCCATGTTGAGAAGTCTGAGATGGGTATGGAAGTGTCTGCCCAAATAACATATCTCCAAATGAATGTTCTTGAGATTGAGATTGAGAGTCAGATATACTCAATGCATCCATTGATTCAGCAACATCAGAATGATAATCACTTGGACTCCGGTATTGTGGTTGTGGTTGTGGATTAGATGGGTAGGAGTAGGGGTAGGGGCTTGGAGTTGTGGGCATTGCGGCATTTGGTGGAGGTGCACCACTGTAATCTTTCCCAGTTCGAGTTTTTCTTCTTTGATAATTTTTTTCAGGCATGGGATATTCTTGTTGTTGTGGAGGTGCACCCCTAGTAACATAAGGCCGATCATCATGTTGAGGATCCACAGCTGGAGGATATTCTGGAGAGCGTTGACTTTGATTACCACCATCATTATCATTGTCACTATCATCAGACTTAGATTTAGAACCAGCTGAAGAAGAAGAATTTGAGCTACCTAACTGCTCTTGTACTCTTCTATCTATTTCCATATCAACATTTACATGTGCAGCTTCAGGCTCAAGTCTTTCAGGCGGATTATCAAGAATAATATCATCACCGTTGTTTGGCTCAAATTGATCTTCTATGTATGGATCTGGACGCCCATCTAAATTATCAAGAACAGGACGACCTATCTCATTCATCCATTCCTCTAAAGGATTTTCTGAATCTTCCTCCAGCCCTCTACGTCTGTCAGTGCTGAAAGTGTATGCGGTGTCAATGGGATCGTGGACAACAGCAAAATCCACTTCCCTATAGTTGGCATCTCGTATTGCTCTAGCCCTCAACCGCATGTTGTAGTGAACGTAGACAAGGTCCCTCAACCTGTTTGCCCCAAGCTTGTTCCTTCTCTTTGAGTGTATCAGATTGAATGTGCTCCAATTTCTTTCACAACCCCCTGCAGATGTTGTTTGAGCAAGGAGACGAACAGCCACTTTTCTTAAATGGGGGGCACCTGTTCCATTCCAAACCCACCACTCACAAGGATCACCTGCCTCACGATCAGAAACCGCATTTGGATATCCAAAACATCCAGTGCCTTCACGGAAATGGCGCAACTGCAAAAAAAAACATCATTTACGATATTTAGATGATGAAATCAAAGTGATGACTAATGAGTAATGACTAATGAGACATTAAGAATGTAAGTAATATAGTTATCTTATACCTCATCCAGTACTAGCAATCGCTCTTCTGGAGAGGTAATGAACTTGTTGGTGACTTCTCTCACTGCAGTCATTAGAGTCGGATTCAATCCAAGCGTTCGTGAGTATTGGAACCTCGGATTCAAATAGTAAGCTGTCACAAATATAAATAAGGAAATTAGAATGACATTTTAATAGGTAGACTATGAGTTAGACAAATAACTCAGAAGTTAGAAACTTAGAACATAATTGATTGAGATATATACCTGCTTTATGCAATGGATGCAAAAGCATATTTGTCCAACGAGACTCATAAATTCTGATGTATTGCTCATTGGACTTAGGAGCTGCTTCTTTGATGCGGTCCACCATTGAGGTCATTGCATCATATAAAAAAGGCATTGTTGCAGTTTTGTCACCATCTACCAGCCTCAATACCTTGACAATTGGTTCCATTATTCGCAACACCCTAGTAACCTTATCCCAAAAAGGTCTGCTGGCAATCAACTGCTCAATTCTACTGCCAACTGGGGTATTGTGCTCCTTCATGGAGGTCCACTCCACTCCATTGAAGAGCCTCCTAAGTCCATCCTTTTTGGACTTTAATGATTGTAAGGCAAGAAAGTTTGTTGCAAATCTAGTTGCACCTGTTCTAATCAAATCACCTCCACAATACTCACGTCGCCTCATTGCATTCAATAGAAAAGAATGGTTGTAGATGAATCCTGTGATCAACCTACCATCAATGATAACAGATTTAATGAATTCAATTGAGCCAATGTCCTTGAGAATGAGATCTATGCAGTGGGCAGCACATGGTGTCCAGTATATGGGATATTTCTTCATTAAACTGTCCCCGGCCTTCTTGAAGGCAGAACCATTATCAGTAACTATCTGCACCACATTTTCCACACCAACCTGCTTCATGTATGTCTTCATTAGTTTCTTTATGAACCTGTGGTTCCTGACCTCACCTGAAGCATCAACAGAGTCCAAAAAAATTGTGGATCCACGACAATGTGCAAGAAAGTTGATAATTTGTCTTCTGTTGCCACTAGTCCACCCGTCACACATAACTGTGACACCATATTCAGCCCACATATTTTTTTGGCCTGAAATCCAGACTTGTAGATCCTTCTTCTCTAGGGGAAGATACTTGTTCATTAATTCATATGAAGTGGGGGCCTTGACGCCCCTCCCAGAATCCCCTATCACATCTACCATATGTTGCAGATACGGTTCAGTTGCAACATGTGCAGGTATACCATGAGCAAAGAAGAACTTACCCACTGCCTTGCCGACCTTATCTTTTGCACCAGTGAACATTGCTTTAATGCCTTTTTGCCTAGCTTCAGGCCTCCTAACCCCTGGCTCATCAACATGCCTCAATCTCGTACTAGCAGAACGGAAAAGTGTATCAATGCCACCTTTCTTCCTTTTTCCATGACCAGCTCTGTCTTCATCATCATCTACATCAACAACAGGAATACGTGCAGTACCACTGCCTCCACCTGCACCAGATGGCCCATACCTCCTTGTAATTCGATCTGCCTCCTCTCTTTCCCACTCATCTCTGCGGGAATCTCTAAGGGCACGCCTATACACACGACGTGAATAAGTTGTGTCACAATCAGGAGGATATGCAATGTCATCATCTGATTCTGCAGAAGAACCTGTGCCCCTAACATTGAATAATGTATCTGTGTAACCCCTGTCAGCCTCCTTCATCTTTTGTTGTTTGTGTTTCTTTGCACCCATAATATTTCTAAAATCATCCCTAACACTTTGGGGACACCTTGTGCACATTGCCACATTTTTGTCACCGCCAGTAATGTGACGTTTGAATCTAGTAATCCCCCCTCCACCAATTGTCTTGTTGCAGTAATTGCAAACTATCTTTGCCCTATTGCCTTCAAGAGGCGTGCAGTGATTCCATGCAAAATCCATCACATTCTTAGCTCCACCAACATTACCGGCCCCAGAACCCTCACCATCGCTTGAAGACATCTTCTCAAAAGTCAAAAGTGGACACTGTCACACTGCAAAAAGACAAAGACAAATAAAAATTAGGTGCATGAAATCTATAACCCATTAAGTTGCAAGAAATTAATCTATTTTATGTATTATAGAATCAAACACAACACTTTTAGGTGTATAAATGTTAAATGTATTTATAGAATCAAACACAATATTTTTTAAGATTTTTATTAACAAGAAAAAAGGCTTAAATAAAAAATTTAAGTCTGAAATTAATTTTAAAATTATAAAATCTAATAATTATCTAGTATTAAGTCAAGTGATGTATTACAACTTTACTCATTCCATCTTACATAACACTAACGCATACATTTCTGTAGAAAAAACAAAAAAAAATGATTTTTTTTTATTTTCAGCATTTTAAATAAATAAAAAAACGAAAAATATAAATATTTTTACTATATTTTTGTTTGTATTTGTTCACATTGCTATTTGGTACAACTTCTTCTACTAAACCTAAGTTAGATACCTACTATTTCTATTACTTATTGTATTATTACGAATTTAATATTAATTAGTGAAATTATATGATAATACTAATTAAAAGTAGTAGATCTAGTTATACATTAGTAGATCTACATATAATATTCATAGATCTAATGTTAAATAGCATTAATCCTAAGTTTTTTGAAGTAGATCTAAGATTTGGGTGTATTTAGAGATTTTTGGAGAGATTTTATGGTGAAAATAGATGGAAATAGATAGGAGATGGGTTGGAAATGATGAAGAATGCAAGAAATCAAGAAAACATACCTTGATTACAGCTGATTTGAGCTCCAACGAAGAAAATCACCCCAAATGTGTTTTTCTTTCACTCCAACAGCAGCAGCAGCAACGCACTCGCAAATGCCGGCATACCGGGGCGGTATACCGCCGATATCGCCAATAAGTGGGACATTTTACACTGAACCCCCTCCTTACCGCCGAAAACCGGTCGGTTTTACCGGTAAACCCACCGGTTTACCGAAATTTGCGGGAGCAGCAATAGAAATGCTTAAACTGATGCCAGGTTGGGTCGATATCGGTATACCGAGCGGTATACCGACGATATCGTCGGTATCTTCTTCCTTGGCACGGACAGCAGATAGTGCAAAAGCACAAAGCAATAAGTAAAATGTGCTAATCAGAGCACAAGTAGCAACAATGACGTCCCAATATGTAACTTCACCATAGCAGTTGAGGTAGATGATGAATAAGCAATAATAGCAATAGAAAGCTCCATATATTTGCAACACAATCATGAGCAATCCACATAACAATAGACGGATCCGCATAGACGAAAAAGGAACACCAACAGTAGCACAAGGATCCATATAGCATAAGTAAAAAGTGGCATGAAGATGCACATAGCAGCATAACTAAATTCTTCAGTTCTTTCTTCATCTCTCCTCCATCTCATCTCTTCCCTCTACTCTTCATCCTCTATTCTCCCCCTCACGCCAATCACGAAAAGATTCAAGAGAGTGGTTGGCATGGAGAATCAAAAACATTGGTAGAGGTAGGGTTGTGTAGGCAAATATGTGGAGGAGGTAACCGATAATGCGAATCAAGGTGCAAAATGACCCGATATTATAGATCTGAATAGAAAATAAATGGATCTGATTCCGACCCGAAACGAGATTTGTCCAGCCCTTAGGCCGACAAATTTGGTGGTGCGGGGGCAAAGCCCCCGGGAAGAAAAATAGATTAGGTCAAAAAATAATACAGATGTAGGACAAGAAGAACAAAAAGAAGAATACCGGAATGGAACTCGATAGAAATAGAAGATACACTATTGGAATGTTACTCGACAGAATGAATACGTTCAATATTTAAAGGAGGGGGGGAAAGTATTGAGGAGGTAGGCAAAAAAGTTATGTAGGGTTGGAAGACCGAGGGGTGTAAACAAAATTATAAAAATGCTGAAAACGGGAAGATAATTGTTGTTGGCAAGAGAAAGAAGGGACACACCATGTATAGATACCTCCACCATATGATAGAATCATTGTAGCACGCCAAGATGTAGCAATTGGTAGCAGCAGACACACCGTGTCTGTTAAAACAGGAAGCAATAGTAGCAGGCAACGCGCCGCGTCGATGAAGAGACACGTCGTGTCTGCTAGCATAGTAGCAGCAGTTAGCGCCAGCACAAGCCGACAACACGTCGTGTCAGTTGACAGAAGCTCGGGGCAGAAGCAGGTGACACGCCGTGTCAAAGGAGGACGCGTTGTGTCTCACACCGACGAATCACCGAACACGCCGTGTCAAAAAATGACAGGCTGTTTCCAAAATCGGCGAACGAGTCACGAAGAAGCAGAACATTGCCTACACATTGTGTCCAAAAATGATGCGCCGTGTCGGTGGCGATCAGCAACAGAAAAACCCCAGCAACAGCAGCAAAAAAGGGGAAATCCTTCCAGATCTCCACCAAAGCAGTAGAGGATGATGGATCCTCAATATTAGCAGAAACATGAGATCATTTTCTTGATTTAGGAGTAGATCTCAATAGGGGTGGATGCATGTAGTAGATCTGCGGCGGAGTTGGTAATGGTTGTGTAGATCTGTGATGACGGCGGAAAATAGGATAGTGGTGGCTTCATTAGCAAGCAAGGTTGACGGAGGCATGGCGGCCCTTGTGGATCTGGATACCAGCAACTTCATAGGATGGTTTTGTTGATTAAGGTGGAGACGGCTCCATGGAGACAGCTTCAAAAAGAGGTGGGGATGGGAAAATCCCTACAAGCAGCCATCAGCAGCACCTAGAGGTGGTCGTCGCATCTCTGCTTGTGCTCTCTCTCTCTCTCTTAGGGTTAGGGGCAGCACAGGACCGACTGCTCTGATACCATATGAAAAAGGATATGAGTGGGGAAGATCCCCTTTCGTGTAGATTTTATTGCTTGATAAAAAGGAGGCAGCCACCCTTTCCTATAAATAGGAGGGGGAAGCATACAGACACTTCGACAAACCCTAATGGGCCAATAGACTATTGGGCCCATGTTACAAATAGACTAAATAGAACTTAAGTAAAAGACTAAAACACTAAGTAAATAGACACTCTAACAGCAGGAATGAGCTATAGTGTGGTATTTAGCTTAAGTATAGAAGTAAACCACAAAGAATCACTTCTTTCTCCTCCAACTAACCATATGACCATCCAACAATAGATAGAAACCATGAGTTGATATCCTTCCATTGACATAACCTGCCCACTCTACATCAACATAATATGTAACAGAGTTTTACATATTGACTGAGCATCTGCATAGTAGCGTTTTCCAAGAGCCTTACTTTGTGATTTTATAATCATGTCTTTTATCCCATATTGATGAATTTGTAATAGTTATCCTCTCCTATCCTATATAAGGAGAGGGTTTGTACTTATTTTAATCATCAAATACAAAACCTTTTTAAATTTCACATGCTATTAGAGCATCTTGACTTCACATGGTATCACAGCATCATGATCGTCCTTAAGCCCTCTCCTATCCCCAATGCTTCCCCCTCCTAAATCCTCCCTTTCCCATGTCCCCTAGTCTTCGTCCCTCTTCCTTTCCCCTCCCCTTCTCGGCCACTCTCCCCTTCTCAACCCCCAGCCCCCCCACCCCCTACTGCCTGCCCCCGCCCCCAGCCCACCCATTCACCTCTACCTGCTGCCCTGCATCATAGATCTATAAATGGTTCAAACATAGAGCAGATTCTACTATATCCGATATATGAATATGGAAAAATAAAATTTGATCTGATATCCGATGGATAATCATATAATGACATCGGAATCTGATCTGAATGAACAATATCTAAATTCAGATAAATATCTGATCCGACCAAACAACCATAATTTTAATGCTAATAAATATATTATATATAAAAATATTGATATTACATTAGATATGTATGATTATATATCTATATTTTCGTATTCCAACCATCATCATCTAAGCCCAGTCCCAACTATGTTGGGGTCGGCTACATGGATCCTTCGTTTCCATTCATCTCTATCATGGGCCATATTCTGGTTGAGATGTAGAGATTCAAAATCTCTCTTTATAAGCTCATCCCATGTTAATTTAAGTCTTCCTCTTCTTCTATTTATTGTGCTTGACTTAATAGCATTGCTTTGTATAGGCGCATTAGTCGGATTTTTCATATTCCAATATATAAATAATATACTTAAAATAATAATATGTATATATTTTTTGAATTCGGATTTTTTAGAGAGGATATAAAAATACTGATATCCGATCCAAAAATTTTGGATCTAATACTCGATATCTGAAATTCGAAGAGAATTCTTCAGATGTCGGATTTTTTTTCAAAATTTTGGCCTCAAAAGTGCGAATTTCGAACATTTACATGTCTATTGCCCGCCCCCAGCCACCCCACCACCTCAGCCAGCAACCCTGCCCCGATACCCCATGTTGCCACCTCGTCGGCCCCACCCTACCACCTCTATTTCTGCCCAGCCACCTCTGCCCACTGCCCCCCCTATTGCCATCCCAGTCGTCACCCCCACCAGCTGCCATCCTAGTCGTCGTCCCCTCCATTCATCCACTCCCAATTATCGCTGCCTCACACACCCACTAATCCCTCCCCTTCCCGCCACCATTTCCCTATCACCACTACTGCATGTAACCACTGACCAGCCACCATCACCCATCCAACTTTCCATCTCTCTCTACCTATCACGACCGCGTGAGCCAATTCTCGTCCGGTCTCCCACGTTGTCCCTTATCTAAACACCCCTCCCTCCTCTGGTTAGTTTCTACTAGTTAGGGAAGGACTTGTTCCCTCCTTTCTGCCTTCGTCACATGTTTATCTAATAGACGGTGTGACATTGGTTTTCTATCTTCTAGTACTGCCCGTGTGATGGATTTATCTACTCAACTACTGATATTTGGGGTTGTTAGAAAGTATTATTAGCCTATTTCGTTAATAGGATAATTAGTTAATGAGCATAAGTGTCTGGGCCCATACAACCTACTTTGAGTCCCAAGTCTGTAATGTCTTCACCCTTTTTCCTATATATAGGGCAGGGGTATTCCATCTAACATAATAACAACACATCTGAGTTTTCCCCTCACACCTTTCAACATGGTATCATAGTGTGCCCTGAGACTTAACCCTAGCCTCGAGCTCCTCTTCCTCTCCTCTCTCCGCGCTCATTGTTGCCCTAGCTGCTCCCTCTCTCTCGTAGAGAGAGCAATAGAGAGAGGGGGGAGAGGGAGGGAGAGAGCCTCTGTCTGCGGAAGGCCACCCTCTCTCCATGGCTTAGGTCGGGCTCCCTCCACGCATCCTCCCAGCCTCCATGGTCATTTTTCTTCTTTTTTTCACATAGATCTTTATCTATGCGTCGGCGTCGTCCTTCTCGTCCATCTACGCTTCCTCGATTCTCTGGATGGTGCTAATTCCCGTCCAGATTTGTTCGTCATCTCTTCCCCGAGGTTGACTTCCCAGTCATGAGCAGGTGTTGATCACCCCAGACATCATCAAGCATTGCGAACAACGTCACCGCCTTCAACCTTTCAATCTCCTCCACTGTCAAAGCAACAAAGAAAAAAAGACATAGCAGCAGGGGAGTCGTCTTGTTCTCCCTTTGATTATCTTGGTTCTGGACGGTGCTAATTCCCATTCAGGTATGCTCGTGGTCTAACAAGAGAGCCGCAATCATCCCCCTATAGAAATTGTTATCCTAGAAGCCTCCACTAATTCCATGGACATATTTCCTTGGAAGGCTCTAATTCCTGTCCAGATCTGTCCTTGGTCTAGCAAAGGGTTGTTGCCTCAGATCCACACAATTCGTCGTCATAAGTGATGGTGATAATTCTCGTCAACCCCGGGGCATCTTCTCGAGGTTGTGTTCTCCTTGACGACGCTAATACCCGTCAAGATCGTGCATCAGCCTCCGCTGACACGGCATGTTGTCCAGTCGACATGACGTGTCGCAATCCAAACATCTTCATGACAGCGTGGAGTTTCGCTCAGATTGCAAGTTTACGGTGTGTCACATCTCAACACAGTGTGTTGGCGAAAGTGTGTTTCATGCCTACACGGCGTGCTAGATTTCCAACACAACGTGTTGACGTAAATCAGTTTCACACCTCCGACAACCCTACAAGACGTGTCAGAATCTCCACATAGCGTGTTGTTGGGAGCCTGTCATCTTCCACCGACAAAGCTACACGACATGAAAGGTCTTCACACATGTCAAAAGCAGTTTTTCTACTTCCAGTTCCAGCTATGACGTCCTCCAAAGGTCTTTTTCTCCTCCGATACCTAATGATTATCAGATCCTACTAAACTTTTTTTGCATTCATTTAATTTCTCTATCCGGATTTTATAATTGGGTTATTTTGCATATTTATTCTGGTTATAGGTTTCTCTTCTCTGCATATTACACCTCTTGTTTTACATTTTCTTTTCCTGACCTCCGGCCCATCATGTGTGTCTCTTTCCATGTACGGGAGGATCATGTCTCTTTTCCACACCACTTACTCATTATCTTCGTATTTGGGGTGTGGGGGTGATATAGAGGAGAGAGAGTATGATAAGAGAGCATGAGAGAGAACATATCAGGGCGAGATAAGAGTGATATATTCTAGACTATCTTCATGGAGCTTTGTATTCTTCAACACATCAGCTGTTCTGATGTCTTTGTGGTGTGTCATTCCCACTAAGCATCACTTTACAAGTGGGTTGGCTATCTGTGCTAATTCCATTTAGCCACTGCTTTCAGAGAGCTTGAAGGATCTTAACTGTAAGATTGACACCAACCTTTCTGCGTCCGTACCGCATTATGTACGTCAGGACAAGAGCTTGCTATGCTAATTCCGTCCTCTTATTCCCCTCTCTAGTGTTAATGAGTTTCATTTAATCATTCTCGTTGGATTCTCATGAGACAGATGGTTGTTTCTTCATCATATTTCTCTGAATCTCGTCATCTTCTAGCCTGCAAATTCGTATTTGCAAGGATTCATCCAGATTTATCTTCACTAAGCTACGTTCGTTACATCTTCTCCAAGTTGCATTTGATGACATTGTTCTTCTGTTGATCTTCTTGGGCTTATCCTTGATGGTGCGTTTCATTCCTATCAAGCCCCTAAGGTTCACTCGCCAGACTTATGGAACTAGTATGCCAACCATCAACACCTCGTCCAGTTTGTGTTCGTGCCACGTTAAGCATGTCTCTGGTCTTCTGCGCTAAATCCAGCTGGCTACACCTCTCAAACAATTTGAAGATACTTCTATTGCTACATTAACATTGTGCCTCCGTGTTCGTGATGCATGATGTATGTGGCATGTGTTGAGTGTGTGTTTATACCACTGACACATTCCACTCCAGTGAAGATGACACAGTCAGGTTACTTTAACCATCTGCTCCATTGTGATTGTGGCGAGATTTTAGTGTGGCGTGTTCTTCATTCTAGATGCACTTCAAATGACCTTCTCCAAAGCTCAAGCATTTCCAGCCTACAGAGAATAACCTAAAAGAGGTGTCATCATATGTTTAGTTAGGAAGTTTTGTTTAAGGGTATGGGGAGTGACAATTTTATCTTTATCATCTAATTGAGTCAAATCCAAGCTAGGACATGAGTTTTAACCATGCTGCAGTTTGAGGGGGAGTGTTAGAAAATATTATTAGCCTATTTACTTAATAGGACAATTAATAAACGGGCTTAAGTGTCTTGGCTCATATAGCCTACCTTGAGACCCAAATCTGTAATGTCTCCACCCTTTATCCTATATATAGGATAGGGGTGTGCCATCTAGTATAATTACAACACATGTGAGTTTTCCCCTGAGATCATTCAACAAGGGTGATGCTTAACACCCCCTCTTACTGATCTTCTACTGCTCTATGTACTTTACCACATTTTTTTCTAGTGCCCTATGTGGTACATATAGAAGGAAAAGGAGTTGTTTATTCAGTGAGTAAAAAGATGTACAGGGTACTCTCTTATATAGCTACAGAGAGTTGAGACATATACACAAGCGAGCAATATGGGACAAATACAATATAGCAGTATAAGAAATAACACAGCGGAACAAGTAAATAACACGGTATTTCTATACTCCCCCTCAAGCTGGAGCGTAGATGTCGAATAAGCCCAACTTGTCAATCAGAGTCTGGAAGCGAGCTTTAGGGAGAACTTTGGTGAAGATGTCTGCAAGTTGCTTCTCAGTGCTGAGATATGGAGTGCAAATGTGTCCAAATAGGACTTTCTCCCGCACAAAGTGGCAATCAACCTCAATATGTTTTGTTCTTTCATGAAAGGTGGGGTTGCTCACAAGGAAAATGGAAGCCTTATTGTCACAGAACATAGGAATGGGGCTGGGAGAGGTAATATCAAACTCGTTCAGAAGACCACGGACCCACAGGAGCTCACATGCAGTATGAACCATGGCTCTATATTCTGCCTCTGCACTAGATCGGGCAACAACAGTCTGCTTTTTGTTGCGCCAAGTAACCAGATTTCCTCCCACAAAAGTGCAATATCCAGATGTAGATTTCCTGTCATATCGACTTCCTGCATAGTCAGAATCAGAAAATCCAGATAAATTGCAATAGCCATGCTTTTTGTATAGAAGACCTTTCCCTGGAGAGCTTTTGAGATATCGTAAGATGTGACAAATAGCATCCCAGTGGCATTGTCGGGGTTTATCAAGATACCGACTTATGAATCCTACAGCAGCTGCCAGGTCAGCTCTAGTGATAGTCAAATAGACAAGCTTGCCAACCAGTCTCCTGAACTGGTGACGATCAGCATAAGGAGGAGAAGTATCATTATCCCTATCCATATTGGGATCCAGAGGAGTGTTGGTTGGCTTGCAGCCCAGCATGCATGTCTCCTACAACAGATCAAGAGCATATTTCCTCTATGACAGGCATAGCCCTGCAGAAGATCTAGCAACCTCAATACCTAGAAAATATCATAGTTTCCCTAGGTCTTTGGTGATGAAGTGTTGCGCTAAATACTTTTTGGTTGCCTGTATCCCTGCCCTGTCACTGCCAGATAAGACAATATCATCAACATACACAATAAGGATGACAAGTCTTGCTGCGGTTTTACGAATAAATACAGAATGATCAGAGTGTGAACGTTGAAAGCCAAAGGTAAGTAAGATCTGACTGAACTTGTCAAACCATGCACGTGGGCTTTGTTTCAGACCATAGATTGCCTTTCTAAGTTTACAGATTTTAGAAGCAGACTCCCCCTGAGCAACAAATCCCGGAGGTTGCTCCATGTAGACCTCCTCCTGTAGATCTCCATATAGAAAGGCATTTTTGACATCAAGTTGAAACAGAGGCCAGTCTTTATTAATAGCAATAGATATCAGAATACGAACAGAATTTAAGCGTGTGATTGGAGAAAATGTTTCAAAATAATCAACTCCATGCGTCTGAGTATACCCTTTCGCAACTAATCGGGCTTTCAAGCGTTCAATGGTACCATCTGGTTGATATTTAATGATAAATATCCAACGGCAGCCAACAGTATGGCATGAAGAGGGACGGTCAACCAGATCCAATGTCTGACGATCACAGAGCGCATGCATTTCCTGCTCCATAGCATGTTTCCAGGCACGATTGCGAAGGGCCTCTTCGGCTGATTTAGGAATTGTCACAGCAGACAAAACAGAATTGAAGCAAGCAAAGCTACCATAAAGATTGTCAGATGAACAGAAATTACTGATAGGATGTTGAGTACATGATCGAACACCTTTCCTTAAACTGATAGGAAGATCCAGGTCAGAAAATACCTCAGTGGATAGGGGATCAACCGCAAACACAGGACTTGGTTCGGCCGGGGCTTCAGAAGCATTGACGATCTTTGACCTACCCTGATAGACTTGCAATGGGCGTTCTTTAGGCACATCTGGAGCTGGTAATTCCTCAACAACTAATGGTAACGGTGTGGTAGCCATAATATCAGCCGACAACTTTTCGTCATCAGTAGAATAGTAAGGCATGTGCTCAAAAAAGGTCACATCTGCACTAACAAGCCATTGTTTTTTAATAGGATCAAAACAGCGGTAGCCTTTCTGTGTACGGGAATATCCCAGAAAAATACATTTGACTGAGCGAGCATCAAGTTTAGTGAGACCAGGACGAAGATTTTTCACAAAACAAGTACTCCCAAAAATGCAAGGAGGTAGAGAGAATAAGGGTTTATGAGGAAACAAAATGGCATATGGGACCTGATTTTTCAAAACAGAGGAAGGCATGCGATTGATGAGATAGCATGCCGTAGAGACAGCTTCAGGCCAGAAGTGATGGGGTACTTTGTAGTATATGAGAAGGGTGCGAGCAACCTCAAGTAGGTGACGGATTTTCCTTTCAGCGACGCCATTTTGTTGAGTGTATGGGCAAGTGGTCTGATGTATGGTTCCACGGGCAGCACAAAAAGATGTAATAGATTGTTGCATGAACTCCAATGCATTATCCGTACGAAAAATTTTAATAGGTCGATTAAATTGAGTGTGAATTTCAGCAAAGAAGGTACGAATAGTATCTAACACAGTATCTCGACCTTTAAGCAAAAACAACCATGTGGCGCGAGAATAATCATCAATAAATGTCATAAAATATTTCGCACCCGAGTGACTTGATACGGAGCACGGTCCCCAAATATCAGCATGAACAAGGTCAAAAATTTCTTTAGAAGCAATAGCGTTCTTAGCAGGAAAAACATATCGAGTTTGTTTGCCTAAAACACAAGTTTCACAGGAAAAACTGTTCTCAAATAAATTAGGGAATAAATGCTTCAATTTGGCAGCAGATGGATGCCCCAGAGGAAAGTGCCACTGTAGTCCCGTCACTGAAGTAGATAGCATAGCGTTAGCAATAGGAGGTCCATCCAGATAATACAGCCCATCTGGTCCTTCACGGCCCGAACCAATCCTCGTCTTCGTGCAGAGATCCATCAAAATATAGCCAGAAGGATCAAATTTAATAGAGCAGTTAGTTATTTTATCATCTTACTAACTGACAATAGATTAACAGGAAACTTTGGAATATATAAAACAGAATGCAACTGTATTTTTGGTAAAAGAGGAACTGTGCCAGTGCCATGAAGAGCAGTTTTGGACCCATTTGCAACAGTAACAGATGATATAGGAGCAGTTTTATTGATAATAGAGAAAAGGCGACGATCGCCAGCCATATGAGTGGATGCACCTGAGTCAATGCACCATTGTTTGTTACCAGATGATGGAGAGGCGAGCATGGCAGAGGGTCCTGGTGTAGACGAGGATGGCATTTATGCAAGACGTTCTTAGAACATCTTCTCGAACTCCGATCGTAACCATTCTGTGTTAGCAGGAGCAGCAAGTGCGTCAGTGGTAGAATCAGCAGCAGTGTCTGTAGCGGCCTAGTTAGCCCAAGTGGGCTTGTCGTGCTTAATCCGGCAGCGATCTTCAATATGATTGTCCCGGCCACACCAGTTGCAGTAGCGAGGGCCGGGAGTAGTACCACGTCCAGGAGTAGATGTGCCTCGACCTCCTGAAGGAGGAGGGCGACCGCCACGGCCACGACCGCGACCACGACCACGGCCAGAATCAGTATAGCGAGCAATAAGCGCAGGATGCTCAACAGCAGGCGTAGGAGTCATGGACGGCAGGCGTTGGACTCTTTTCAGAACATCCTAAAGGGTTGGCAGCGGTTCACTAGACAGGATCTGGTCAACCACACCAGAAAAAGAGGCAGGAAGTGCAGCCAAAAATTGCACCAGTTGCAGTTCGTTGTGCTGCTTCTGAGCAATTTTGATGTCCGCCGTCAAGGGGTGGTAGAGTTCAAACTCATTCCACAGAGCCGAGCATTGATTGTAGAAGTCATCAATGGAAGTGTTAGTGGAGAACTCCTTCGCCAGAGTTTTGAAAATTCCAAAGACGCGCTTTGGATTCTCCTGATGAGAATAGACATGGGACAGTTGATCCCACATAACCTTAGCACCATGAAGGCAGAGAAGTGATTGGCTGATTCGAGGCTCGGTACTATTGAGGATCCAAGACATGACGCCAGAGTAATCTTTGGACCATTGCGCATAGCTTTGTCTGGTTTTATCATCCGAATCAGCAGTAGGAACAGCAAGAGGCTCTGTCGTAAGATGGTGATACCGGCCTTGTGCTTTGACATATAGAATAAAGGACGCCGACTAGAGATGATAGTTGGAGCCGCCGTCGAGCTTCACCGTGGTGACCAGGTAAGGCCATGGCAGAGGCAGTAGTTGGCACAGTAGCATATTAGAGTAGAGACCCACAAAGGGCAGATAACAGCAGTAGGGATCTGACGTGTCAGATCAGAAAACCCGTATCGGGCAGAATATGCATAAAGAAACCTACGCCGTCATGAGGAAAACTCAACATTCCGTCATGAGGCGCAGGCAGATAGGACGGTGAGACGAAAAGACTCTCAACTTAGCCGGCCAGCGGATGTCCGAACGTAGATCCGAAGAGCACCCGGACGTAGAGGGAGAAGGGAGGTAAAAACCAGTGGCAGCCGGCCGAAAGGGTAGAAGCCTGGAGGAGGAAGAAGGTTGTGGGTGGGGTTGTTGGTTGGGGAGAGGAGGCGGCAGTGGGAGGAGAGGTGGCAGTGGAGAAGGAAGGTGGACGAAGGAGGGTGGCGGCGGCGGCGGGGGGGAGGGGGGAAGGAGGAGAAGGGGGCGGTGGCGGGTGGCAGGGGGCGGCGGGTGAGGGTGGAGGGGAGAGGAGGGTGGCGGCCGGGGGAGAGAGGGAGGGCAGGGCGGTGGCAAGGAGGGTGGAGGAGGGCTCGGCGGCGTCGAGTAGGGGGGAGAGGGGCGGCGGGTGGGGGGGCTGGGGGGGAGGCTTACGTCATGGGTGGGTTGATGGGTGGGGAAATGTAGAACCTGCTCTTGATACCATATAGAAGGAAAAGGAGTTGTTTATTCAGTGAGTAAAAAGGTGTACAGGGTACTCTCTTATATAGCTACAGAGAGTTGAGACATATACACAAGCGAGCAATATGGGACAAATACAATAGAGCAGTATAAGAAATAACACAGCAAAACAAGTAAATAACACAGTATTTCTATAGTACAAACATGATTTTAGTTTTTGTATGCCCTCTACTGATGACTTCTGGACACTACGTGTGACCAATGTCAAACTAGATGATTCCAATTACCATATATGGTCAACATCTTTTGAGTTGTACGTCAAGGCTTAAGGTTGATACTCTCATCTTATTACTGCTTCCCTACCTACTGCCAAGACTATTGATGAGAAGACCAAGAAGGTGCATGATTTGTGGGTTAAGGAAGACTCGAGCATTATGAATTGGATGGTGAATAGCACATGTTACATTATATATTTCCTGTTTTACATAAGCATGTTATTTGTTTTGTTATTTTCCTTTATATATGGACCTCTCTGTAATTGTCTCAGTAATATAAATATGAGGGTGCACACATTGTGCAACCCTAAGCTTTCCGTATCTCCTGACTTTGTCACATGGTACCAGAGCAGGTCGAGACATAGGCTCTCTCTCCCTCCCTCCCTTTCTCTCTCTCCACCGGCGCCCCCCCCCCCCCGTGCACCAGCCGGCCGCCGCCGGGCAGCCGCCAGCCGGGCGCTGTCGGCACACGCCGCTGGTCGGGCGCGGCAGGCCGCCGCCGCTCCGGCCGGCCATCTCCCGCGGGCCGCAGGTCCTTCCGTTGGCTCCGCGGTTCCGTCTTGCCGCCTGGCGTGGTGCACCGCTAGTGCTTGAGCAACCGTAGTTGTTGTTCGCACAGCAGGTGTGCTGCCGGGTGGTCACTTTCTACGGGACCACTGAGCCACCGATAGATCTGGCCTAGATCTACTTTCAGGGGCAGATCGGCGAGTTGTTCGGCTAGAGGAAACTTCGGTTCGTGCTTGTTCGTGTTTGCCTGCCCGTGTAGGCTTCGGTCTCCGGGTCTTCTGCTACGCTTTGGCGTAGTGTGTATGTGAGAGGTCCAAGGTGACTCACTTCTGCCTGCTTCTGCCTGCCTTACGGGGTAGTCCGTCTTTTGTCTGTGCCTACCTGTGTCGGTGCCTGCCTTCCTACATACACTCATGGCGTCTTCTGGGGATGACGTGTGGAGAGACTCGCGCCGTCAAGTCACTACTGTTAAACTTGACGGGCGCAACTACCAGCTTTGGGTATGTTCCTTTGTGATCTTTGCCAAATCACAAGGAAAGTACTCTCACCTGATTCGGACGGGTCCGCCTCAGCCTGACGAGGAGGCGGATGCAAAGGATCTCAAAGCTTTTGACGACTGGGTTCGTGATGACTCGACTGTCATGATGTGGATTCTCAACAGCTCCGTTGAGAAGATTAGCGTCACCCTTCTTCAGCTGCCTACGGCGAAGTAGATGTGGGATCAGCTCGCCAGTACCTACTCGCACAGTGAGAATCCAAAGAAAATCTTCGATATCACAAAGCAACTGGGGCGCCTACAGTTTACCGGATCTGACATTTCAGACTACTTCTCCACCTTCATTGGTCTGTGGGGTGAGTTGGAGATGTATCACCCGCTGTCCACAGATTTAGCTACTATGAAGAAACAGCGGGCGGAGCTTCAGCTGATTCAGTTTCTCAGTGGTCTACCTGAGTCCTATACTGGGGTGGTGGATCAGATCTTGGCGAGTGATCCACTTCCCTCCTTGCAGAGTGCCTACAAGCGTCTCCAGCGCCTTCCGTCATCGACACCGTCTCCGCCTCCTGAGACTGGCGACTCTACTGCTTTGGCTGCTTGGGGCGGGCGTGGTCATGGTCGTGGCCGTGGCCGTGGCCGCTCCAATGACGGTCGTCCTCCCCTGGGTGTAGGCCGGGGGCGTGGACCTGGTGTTGGACGAGGAGCTTCTCCTGCTGCCCCGCCCTCTGCTGCTGCGCGTCCTCAGCAAGGACAACGCTTGTGCACTTTCTGTGGCCGGTCCAACCACATTGAAGAAAAATGATGGGAAAAGTATGGTAAGCCGGCATGGGCCAATGCTGCGGCTGATTCTTCTACGTCTGAGGGGGCTACTCAAACACCTACACCAGAGCCTGCGGGGGCTACCGCAGACTACATCCGGGCCGAGGTGGAGCGTCTTCTCCTTGAGCATTCTGGTTCCTCTCCTGCTGCATCTACGAGTGGAGCACATGCTGCTACTTTTTCTGGTTATGACACTGCCTTCCTGAGCTCCTCCTCACCTTCGACTTCTGGTAATACCAAATGGGTGATAGACTCGGGTGCTTCTGCACATATTTCTGGAAATAAATCTTTGTTTAAACATATATATGCACCTGCCCGACATTCTTCTGTTATGCTTGCTGATGGCTCTAAGTCGTCAGTCCTAGGAGTTGGTGATATTAGTTCTCATTTTGGCCTAAAATCTGCCTTATATGTGCCCAGATTTCCTCTTAATCTGTTATCTGTCAGCAAGATTTTACGGAGTTTAAATTGTAGCCTGACTTTTGTGCCTGGCTCATGTGTTTTTCAGGACCTTCACACGAGGATGAAGATTGGTGGGGGGTATGAAGGTGCTGATGGGTTGTTTTACTTGGATCAGTTGCCTAGATCAGAGAAAGTTGTTGTGGTATCTGCATTATCTGCTTCGGTGTCTGCTCTCCAGTGGCACTACAGGCTGGGCCATCCCTCTTCAGAGAAGCTGCGTAGTTTAGTTCCTGATATTGGCAGTTGTCATTTTCAGTGTGATTCGTGTCAACTAGGAAAACAAACTCGTACTGTGTATCCTAGACGTAGTTCTGTGAGCAGTAAAAACATTTTTGATCTAGTTCACTCTGATGTATGGGGTCCATGCAATGTGCCAAACTTGTCTGGTTACAAGTATTTCATTCTGTTTATTGATGATTTTTCGAGGACTACTTGGCTGTTTCTGTTAAAAAGTAGGTCCGAAGTGCTGTCTACTATTAAATATTTTTTTGCTGAAATAAAGACGCAGTTTGGCTTGCCTATTAAAACTTTTCGCACTGATAATGCTTTAGAATTTGTTAAGCATGATGTGGCTGTGTTTTGTAAATCTATGGGTACTCTTCACCAAACTTCCTGTGCTTATACCCCACAGCAAAATGGTGTTGCTGAGCGAAAGAATAGGCACTTATTAGAAGTTACCAGAACTATAATGATGCATTCTCATGTGCCCCGCTCTTATTGGCCTGAAGCTATCTTGACTGCATGTTTTTTGATTAATAGGATGCCATCGTCTGTTATTGGAAATAAAATTCCCTTTCAGGTTTTACACCCTGACATCTCCATGTTTTCTGTGCCTCCTAGAATTTTTGGGTGTACCTGTTTTGTTCGGTTGCTTGGACCTACTTCTGATAAGTTATCTCCTCGAGCTACTAAATGCATTTTTCTGGGCTATTCTCGCGCTCAAAAGGGTTACAGATGCTACAATCCCAGCACTCGGAAGTGGTTTACTAGTAGTGATGTTGTCTTTTTTGAGGATACACCGTATTATTCTTCAGCAGGAGATAGTTTGCAGACGGATATTATGGCTCCCCCTTTACCTATTATTCCTGACTGTGTACCTGACTGCACTGATACTGACACTACTGCTAAGCAAGACCCTCCTCTTATTGTTTATCATCGCAGGAATAAAGCACCTTCCACACATGTACCCCCCCAAGGCAACCAATCTTCTCCTCCAGAAGGTTCTGCTGCTCCTGAGGTAAATTCTGATCTTGACATACCTATTGCTCTCCGTAAGGGTACTCGTTCTTGCACTTCTCATAGCATTGCTCAGTGTGTGTCTACTGCTCATCTAAATGCTCATTCCAGTAATTTTGTATCTGCTTTATCTGTTGTGGATGTGCCTAAGAATGTTCAGGAAGCTTTACAAAGTACAGCTTGGACATCTGCTATGAATGATGAGATGCTTGCTCTTACTGACAGAGACACTTGGGAGCCGGTGGATCCACCTCCTAAGTGTAAGCCTGTAGGCTGCAGGTGGGTTTATGCAGTCAAATATCAACCTGATGGTACGATTGAAAGGTTGAAGGCCAGGCTTGTTGCGAAAGGAAACACTCAGACTTATGGCATTGATTATTTTGAGACTTTTTCTCCTGTTGCTCGCCTTAACTCTGTCAGGGTTCTGTTATCTGTTGCTGTCAATCTAAACTGGCCTCTTATGCAGCTTGATGTGAAAAATGCCTTTCTGTATGGTGACTTACAGGAGGAGGTGTATATGGAGCAACCTCCTGGGTTTGTTGCTCAGGGGGAGTCTCACAAAGTTTGCAGGCTTAAGAAGTCTATCTATGGGCTCAAGCAGAGTCCTCGTGCCTGGTTTGACAAGCTGAGCAGGATTATGATTGATTTTGGCTTTCTGAGGTCACAAGTTGACCATTCTGTATTCACTAAAAAGACTTTTGCTGGTATTACTGTTCTGATTGTATATGTTGATGACATTATTATTGCTGGCAGTGACATTTTTGGTATTCAGGCTACCAAAGATCATTTGGGAAAACATTTTGCTACCAAAGATCTAGGCAGACTCTGGTACTTTCTTGGCATAGAAGTCTCTAGAAATTCTAATGCCTTGGTTCTTTCGCAGAGAAAATATGTTCTTGATATCCTGCAGGAAACTGGTATGCTTGGTGCGAGACTTGCAGATACTCCTCTTGATCCCAATGTCAATTGGGATGATGATTCCTCTGCTATGTTTACTGATCATAAAAAATTCAGGAGGCTGATTGGTAAATTGATCTATTTAACTGTTACTCGTCCTGATATTGCTACTGCTGTGGGTCTTCTTAGCAGATACCTCGACAAACCCAGACAATGCCACTGGGATGTTGTATGCCAAGTCTTGAGATACTTAAAAAAATCTCCTGGCAAGGGACTTCATTATAAAAAGAATGGGCACTGTGTTCTTGAAGGATATTCTGACTCTGATTATGCAGGCAGCAAAGTCGATAGAAAATCTACTTCTGGCTACTGTACTTTTGTAGGAGGCAATCTTGTCACTTGGAGGAGCAAGAAACAGAATGTAGTGGCCAGATCTAGTGCTGAGGCTGAGTACAGGGCCATGGCCCATACTGCTTGTGAGTTGTTGTGGGTGCGTTCTCTTCTGAAAGAATTTGGGATTGAATCTTCATTGGCCATTCCTATGCATTGTGATAACAGAGCTGCCATCTTTATTGCAAATAATCATGTCTATCATGAGCGCACCAAACATATTGAAGTTGATTGCCACTTTATCAGAGAATCTATTCTTCCTAGCAAGATCTGCACTCCATTCACGAGATCTGAAGACCAAGTTGTTGATATCTTCACCAAGCTCTTGGCTAAGAAACAGTTTTGCTTGCTATTGGACAAGTTGGGCATGATTGACATCTATGCTCCAACTTGAGGGGGAGTGTTACATTATATATTTCTTGTTTTACATAAGCATGTTATTTGTTTTGTTATTTTCCTTTATATATGGACCTCTCTGTAATTGTCTCAGTAATATAAATATGAGGGTGCACACATTGTGCAACCCTAAGCTTTCCGTATCTCCTGACTTTGTCACAGCACAGAACCAAAAATATATTAATCTCTTCTTCGCCTTCGGACTACCAAGGCAATGTTGGACCAGCTTTCTCATGTCTATTCTCATCAACAAAATCCCAAGAAAGTATTTGAGATTTTTAAAAGTCAGGTTAAAAAGGAATTCTCTACTGATCATTATGTTGAGGATTATTATAACCAGTGTTGTGTACTCAGAGGATGAGTTTGAGGTTTGTCATCCCCTTTCGACTGACGTCACTGAAGTTCAACGACAATGTCATGAATTAACTTGTGCATTTTCTAGATGGACTTCCTGCATCTTTTTCTAGCATGGTTGATCAAATTCTATCTCGTGATCCCCTACCTAAACTTCGTGATGTCCTAAAGAGAGTCCAATGCCTCCCATCTCTTTCTTCTTCACCTGTTGCTTCATCCGAGGCATCGACTCGGGCAATTCGTACTGGCAACTCTGGTTGGGTGGCAGGGGTCATAGACGTGGTAGAGGGTGTGATCACTATACTGAAACATTTGCATGTGTCAGTCACCAGGGTCGATGACCCATTTGTTTTTACCATATGGGGATTGAGGAAGTAAGGAATGCAAAATCATCATAGTGAATGGCACCTCAACTATTTCTAATGTCACCATAGAGGATGGCACTCAATTCCGGATGCATGGTGTGGTAAATATTCGCACATCCAATATTTTTTGCTTTGATCGACCTTATACCCGCTTTCCTCTTCATCTGCGTTTAGTTAGTAAAACTGTAAAACAACTTCAGTGCTCTATTACTTTTGACCCTAGTGGGTGTCTTTTACGATCTCCGCACGAGGATGGGGATTGGTACAGGTCATGAGGGACAATACGGCTTATATTATCTTGACGCTCCACAAGTTGTAGCACTGTTATCTTCATCTCTATCTGGTCTTCAGTGGCACTATCGGTTGGGTCATCCTTTTGCCTCAAATATCAAGGATCAAATTCCAACTGTATGTGAAACTATATTTCATTGTGAGGCGTGCCAACTGGGCAAGCAAACAAGATGTGTCTTTCGTCGAAAAATGAATAGTACTTCCAAATCTGTGGTTGATATGTGATGATATATGGGGATCATGTTTTGTGACTAGTGTGACAAGATTTCGTTACTTTATGGCCTTCATTCATGATTATTCTCAAGCTACATGGTTATTTTTGCTTAAAGACGAGGCACACATTCTAGATACCATTACTGCTTTCTTTGTTGAAATTAAAACCCAATTTATTAAGCCCATAAAAATCTTTTGGACAAAATATGGGCGCCATTCATCAAACAACTTGTTTGTACTTTGTACACACCTCAGCAGAATGTATAGTTGAAAGGATGAATCGTCAACTTCTAGAGGTAGCAAGGACGATTCTGTTTCACTACCATGTTCCTAAAATTTTTGGGGTCGATGTAGTTTCTACTGCTTGCTTTTTTATCAACTGACTGCATGCCCTCCTATGTTTTGAATAACTAAATCCCTTATAGTATTCTATACCACGAGGCTCCTTTCTTTTTATTAGTATATATACTTTATGCTTTATGTTTTATTGTGTGCTTTAGACTTGTCTTGTCTTTAGCTTTTCTTTTATCCCATATTGCCTAGTTCTATTTCTCACTTACTCTCTTATCTTATACAAGAGAGTGGATTGTATTTGTTTTTTAACACATCAAATAAAGGTTTTCTCATCTATATGGGATTAGAGCGTTACGATCCACGTTGACCTTTACCCTCCCCAACCCTAATGTTGCCCCAGATATCCCAACCCTAGCCTCCAGCCACCCCCACCCCCCCCTATCCCTACAGCCTTCCGCCACCACCCCTGTTCCCCACAGCCTACCGCCACCTTCTCCATCACCCATTCGCTGCCAACCATCCACCTACTGCCCATGCACCCTGTGGCCTCTGCCGCCACACCACCAACCCCTCCTGATCCCGCCGCCCCACCCGCCACCCATCGTTGTTACACACCTCTGTTTACTGCCTTATTTAAGACTACACGGGTCCCCCTTGTAACTGTTGTTGATGGAACTCAGTCTACTGTATATGGAATTAGGACTGTATCTTTGTCTAGAAACCTGCCTTTAAAATATGTCTTATATGTTCGAAATTTCCTCTTCATCTGATATCTACCAGTAAAATTGTTAAGAGTCTTAAGTGATCAATCACTTGTGATCATGATGGTTGTGTTTTAGGATCCTCAAACGAGGACGAGAATTGGTTTGGGTAATGAGGGACCTGACGGATTGTATTACCTGGATGTGCCGCAACCTGCTACAATTTTGTTAACTTCTTCTGTGACTGATCTGCAACGGCACTATCGTCTAAGCACCCTTCTACTGCAAAGTTGTGATGTTTATTTCCTGATATTCTGAGAAACATTTTTGTGTGAATCTATCCAATTTGGCAAACAAACTCGGGATGTTTTTCCTAAAAAGAAAGAAATTGGTTCGAAAAATCTTTTTGATATTGTTCATGCCGAAACCTGAGGTCCCTATTCTGTTACTAGCTTGTCTGTTTTTTGCTATTTTATTACCTTTATTGACGACTATTCAAGGGCAACTTGGTTATTTCTTTTAAAGGATCGCAGTATTGTTTTACAAACAATCACCACCTTTTTCACTGAGATGCAAACCCAATTCAAAACTGTTAAAATCTTGAGAACTGATAATGCCTTCGAATTCATGCAAAAATCTGTGGATTTATTTTGTACTTCTCAGGGTACTATTCGTTAGAGTTCCTGTTCTTACACCACAAAAAAATGGTGTGGCAGAAAAAATATTCTTGAAGTAGCACGCACTATCTTTCTTCATTATCATGTCCCTAAACATTTCAGGCTTGAAGCCATTTCCACTGTGTTACCTAATTAACTGCATGCCTTCTTTTGTCTTACATAATCAAGTTCGTGTCTCTCTTTTGTATCTTGATGCCCCTTTGTTTTCTGTTCCACCGTGCATCTTTGGCAGCACTTGTTTTGTTAAGAATCCCTGCCCTGGGATATCTAAACTTGATCCCCGATCCACTAAGAGTAACTTTCTGGGATATTCTCAAACTCAAAAAGGATAGTGGTGCTATGATCCTGTCAACAGACAATGGTCTGTGAGTGCGGGTGTTTTTATTTTAAACACATGTCGTACTACTCTAACAAGGGGGCCTGCTTTATCAAGTGATCTGTTGGATCCTACTCTACTGCCTCAAGTGGTCGAACATGATCTCATTGAAGTAACTGAAGATCTTCTTCCTACTTTGAAGGTGTACAAGAGAAGAACCAAAGTTACAGCTCCATCTCTGGCCCCGCTACAACCAATTCCTCCCTCGTCGACAGATCATAACATCTCCCACGTAACCTCTGACCTACATTTTTCTATTAGCCAAAGAAAAGGTGTTCGCTCCTGCACTCAGCATCTGAGTAGTAATTTTTGCTCTTCCACAAATCTTGGTGCTAGTCAGTAGGTATTTGGATAAACCTCGACAATGTCATTAGGATGTTGTTTGTCATATCCTTGAGTATCTGAAAACTTCTCTAGGGAAAGGATTCCTATATCGCAGATATAGGCGCTGCAAACTTGTTGGGCATTTTGACTTTGATTATGCCAGTAGTAGATGTGACAGGAAATCTACATCTGGCGACTACACTTTTGTTGGAGGCAATCTGGTAACTTGGCGGAGTAAAAAGTAGATTGTGGTTGCTCAATCTAGTGGTGAGGCAGAATACAGAGCTATGGCCCATTTCTTGTGAACTGATGTGGGTCCAAGGGCTCCTAAAGGTACTTGATATCTCTGACTCTGATCCTATTCTTATGCACTATAACAATAAAGCCTCCATTTTTATTGCCAGCAATCCCACATTTCATGAGCGCACAAAGCATATTGAGGTGGATTGCCACTTTGTTCATGAATTTTTCTCTCTGGACGCATCTACACTCCTTACCTACGGGTCGAGGATCAAATTACAGACATCTTCACCAAGATACTTCCCACTCACTTTGCTACATTGGTGGACAAGTTGGGCATGTTTGACAACTATGCTTCATCTTGAGAGGGAGTATTAGTATATTATATTTTATGCTTTATGTTTTATTGTGTGCTTTAGACTTGTCTTGTCTTTAGCTTTTCTTTTATCCCATATTGACTTGTTCTATTTCTCACTTAGTGTCTTATCCTATAAAGAGTGCATTGTATTTGGTTAAACACATCAAATAAAGGTTTTCTCATTCTATAGTCTTCTATTCCTCCTAGAATTTTTGGAAGTACCTACTTTGTCTGAACTCTATAATCTGGATTAACTAAACTTGACCCACGGTCTATAAAATGTATCTTCTTGGAGTAGTGCAAAACCCATAAAGGGTAAAGATGATATGACCCCACGAGTAAGAAATGGTTTATAAGTGTGGATGTGATATTTTTGAAGATACACCGTCCTTTATAGTGGGTTTGACTCTATCTATCGATTTGCTAGTTGATACCCCTCTTCTTGTGAATGTGGAGCTGGATTCTCAGGAAATTGCTTCTATTCCTCTCAAGGTTTATCAAAGGTGTCACAAGATCACAACTAACCTTTATGGCCCCTCAGCCAATCCTCCATCTTCGTTGCCAGATCAAGACACCTATCAGGTTACTTCTAACTTGGATATTCTAATTGACTTTTGGAAAGGGATGCACTCTTATACGTTACAAACTATCAATAGTTTTTTTTCTAATGCTCATCCTGGCACTAGTTTTGCGAATTTCATTGGTGTTCTTTTCACTATCTTTGTCCCTAAGACTGTTGTTGAAGCCCTGTCACATCTTGCCTAGTATTGTGCATGACGTGGAAATGAACGCTCTTCATACTCAGCATACATAACATCTGGTGGACCCTCCTACCCATGTCTCACCTATGGGTAGTTGATGGATTTTTACTGTTAAATTAAATATCATTCATATGGCCAAGGTAGTCAGACTCGACCGGTCAGCGAACCGGTGAGGCATCTGGTTCCCAATTCACTGGTTCAACCAGTGGTCTGACCGGTTCAACCGGTGACGTCAGCATGATGTCATTAATAGTTTCAAATATATAAATGTCTTTGATACTCATAGAAAATATCCCTACAAAAGTTATAAAACATGAATAATAGCATAACTGCTCACAATAACTTGATAAATAGACTAAATAACCAAATATTATTTTATTCATGGACATTTATATACCAACATTTATATAGTATTCAATATTAATTAACAAAAGTAGCAGCAACAATACATTTACTTGTCAAGTGAGAGAACCGGCCGGTTGGGCTGAAACCGGACCGGTTCGCCGATTCACCGGTTCAATCGATCGGTTCACCAGTTTGATGCCGGTCAAACTTCATTTCCGGCTTGGGAGGGAACCGACCCGATAGAGTGACCGGTTCCCGGTTCAACCGCTTCAACCGGCCGGTCTGGTTCGGTTCTGATCATCATGCTTATGGTACCATTGAACGCCTTAAAGCTCGCCCAGTTGCTAAAAAAGCTATACACAGACCTATAGAGTAGATTATTTTGAGACTTATTCTACTGTTGCTCGCCTTAATTCAGCATGTGTGCTTATCTCTAATAATGTAAATAGTTGTTGGTCCATATTTTAATTAGATGTCAAAAAATTGCTTTCTTGTATGGCAATCTGTATGATGATGTATATATGGAATAACCTCCCAGGTTTGTTGTGTATGTTCCAAGGTTTGATAACTAAGAAAAGCAATTTATAGTATGAAACAAAGCCCACGAGTATTGTTTAATAAATAAAGTCTGATTTTTGCTAAGTTTGAGTTTAAACGCTCTCATTCTGATCATTTAGTGTTTGTGAAAACATATAATGTTGGGCTAGTAATTTTGATTTTATATGTGGATAATATCATCCTTTCAAATAGTGATAATCGGAGCATTCAAGCTATCAAGGATTGTCTGGGTAAACATTTTATCACCAAAGACCTAGGTAACCTGCGTTGTTTTCTAGGTACACATTCCTCCTCTAGAGTTTGTCTATTCCAACACAAGTATATTCTTGATCCATTATAGGAAATTGCATGTTGGGCGCCAGGCCATTTAGCACTCCTCT
Source organism: Alisma plantago-aquatica (assembly GCA_963693085.1). Taxonomy (NCBI): domain Eukaryota; kingdom Viridiplantae; phylum Streptophyta; class Magnoliopsida; order Alismatales; family Alismataceae; genus Alisma; species Alisma plantago-aquatica. The sequence goes on along the minus strand of OY856409.1, from coordinate 536,855,619 downwards.
TGATCCCAACACAAACCGGGATGATGTTTCTTCTCACTTATATCCTAATAGCAAGCAATGACTAGTAGGTTACTTAATTGTTATAAGAGTTGATATCACATATGTTGTAGGGCTTGTCAGTAGGTATCTAGACAAACGTCGACAATGTCATTGGGATGTTGTTTGCCATATTACTCAAATACTTAAAAAGCTCTCCTGGAAAAGGTCTCCTACAAGAAAATTGGCATTGTAAGATTACTAGGTATTCTAGTTCTGACTATGTTGGTAGCAAATCTGATTGTAATTCTACATCAGGTTATTGCACTTTTATAGGCGGTAATCTTATTACCTCGAGAAGTAAAAAACATATTGTTGTGGATGGATCTAGTGTTGAAGCTGAGCATCGAGCCATGGCTCATACTACCTATGAATTAATGTGGGTTCAAGGTCTATTCAAAGAATTTGGAATTTGTGATTTTGAACCCATTCCAATGTACTTTGATAGGAAAGCTTCTATGTTCATTGCAAGCAATCCCATATTCCATGAGCATATCAAACATATTGAAGTTGACTATCACTTTGTTAAGGAGTATATTATGTCCACGCGCATATCCACTCCATACATCGATATCGAGGATCAGCTTGCTGACATTCTTATAAAACCTCTGCTGAAGACAAGATTCGTCTCTATGGTGGACAAGTTGGGCGTGCAAGATATCCATGCTCCAGATTGGGGGGTGTTAATATATTTAGTATTTGTTATTGCTTTGTGTTTTTATTATCATGTCTGTTATCCTATATTGGTGAATTTTGTAATAGTTGTCCTCTCCTGTCCTATAAAAGGAAAGGGTATATACTTGTTTTAGTCGTCATATATAAAATCTTTTTAGATTTCACAACCCCCTTTAAGATAACACGGGATTCTCAAAGCCTTTTGTCAGTGACATTGGAGATGATTGCTTGTGCATTCATTGAGCACACCAACAAGTAAAAGAGATATTAGGACAAGTAATGGCCAAATATATTAGTTTGCCAACTACTCATCGATACAATTCTAGATCTAAAAAGTACTCTCCCCCTCAGATATATGCTTTAGATGGTAATCCGTCAGAGAGGATATTGGCTTAGAATCGATCATCTTTGTGGCTTTAAGTACATCTAAGACATTTCCGTTGGGAGAGGTTTTAACCCTTCTTTGGATCAGAAGGTCTCAATCCCCAAGAAATATTAGAGTTGTCGTAGGTATACAGTGGAAATGTGATTTGAGAGAAGTCATAAGTGCGAGAGTTCCATTGGTGTCAATACCGTTAATGATAACATTATCAACAAATACTAGCAATACAATGATGCCAAAAGTAAATATTGAGAAAAAGAGATTGTGGTCATTTGACGAGCAGTGGAAGCTCACAGATTCCAGATTATTGTTAAGCTTGTTGAAGTGTTCAACCATGCTTGTGGCGACTATTTCAAGCCATAGATGGATCATTGTAGTGTACAAACTTTGATGGTAGACTACCCCTTAGCAACAAATTTGAAAGGTTGTTGCAATTCGACTTCTTCTGCCAAGTCGCCATGTAAGACAAGGCATTCCAAGTGTATGTGCCTTGACCTGTGACGGGAGTTATTGCCACCCTGGATAGTTATTGTGGGTCCATGTACCTGTTAACAAATATTAATGTTCTTTTATAAGACCTTGTTGTTCAAATGAAACAACAAAATCATCAATGTTACGTGTTTTATATCAATATTATAAGGTCGTTGAGGTATTTTATCATTTGTCGTAGTCTACGCTTGGAATTTAGTTTTTCACTAAGAAGTTTTTACTGTGATTACAGTTTTAACAGCAATACAAGATCTCGTGGTACTTTAGTTAGAGACTATTTGCATACCTTGCAAATCATGCATACTCATTTGCTACGATACATCTATATAGAAACTTTTGCCATGATGATAATAACTCAAATTTATATTAAGAAAGGCTTGATGCTTGTGTCATGTAAGGACGTCTATTTGTGTACATCTCTCTCTCTCTCTCTCTCTCTCTCTCTCTCTCTCTCTCTCTCTCATGAGATATACGAGGTAAAACAAGTCAAGTATATATGAATTTAAGTCGTCAAGGTGCAAGGAACCCAGAATTGGTAGCATGGCGCCTTGTTTTTATAATAATATAAATATAAATCATATGGTAGGATTCAAATATCCACTTACATCCATAATAAAAGTTGTGGCAATGATATCAAGAGAAGAATAAAACGACCCTAAATAGTGATTATTAGTCTCACACCACAATTTCATGGTGGGAGGGATCTCCTAGCAGGCTCACCAGGTCCCAACTTGCGACGGGATCTCGCACTAATAGGTGTGGCATTGGGTAACACGCCACAGTGTCTAGCCACAACGTTTACCCTGCTAGGACGGGTCCAATGTGACCGTACTTGGGAGGGGTTTAAAGCCAAAAAGCCTCCTAACTAAGGAACAAGCAAGATGAGTTGCAGTCATGTAGACCTACTACCTAAACAATCCGGTTTTATGCATTTTATAAGTGACTTTATTTGGCTATTAGGTGTAGTTCTTTTAATGATAATCCAGATCAGTTGCAGTCTGGTTCGCAGGCTGCAAACTTTCAGATGACAGAATGCTCACCAAAGAGAGTCACTAAATCATTGCCTGGGTTAAGGAATGTATCACGTTGACAGAGAGGAGCTTTCAGATCCAGAGTATGGCAATTGTGAATGGAGGTGAATAAGGAGAAGGATTAAGCAGATTAGTAAGGCAAACTGCACGGCTTTCAGCTGTTGGGAGTATTAATAGTCAGAATCGTGGTGTAGGATACAAATACTTACAGTTTTCTCCTAAAAGTGTAACACTTTGGTTGCATTGATTATCGGGTCGGCCGGTTTCAGTTCAGCCAGACGGGATACGTACACTGTCTACATAAGCTTCTAGGCAGTAGTCAACGCTCAAGGAGCTACCTGCAACTAGCTTGGCTAAAGCGTCATGCGAAGGGGCGGACTGAATATGGGGAGCGCACCAGCACACGCTAGCACATGACGGAGTCCATTTTGACGGTCTCGATACAGCAGTGTGAGCGAGTCATTCTCAATTGCACTTCTGAGGTCACGTGCCACTGAAATCCAACATCTCCGCCACATGATCTTTGGGCGCCTTTCATTCATGATGCAGAATGCTGGGTTCAGAGGGTTCCTATATTCGAGGTGCATCAGCTATGGAAGGCACGGCGCCATCATCCTGCGGACAAGCCAGGCCGTCGCACCTGCATGACATTACGGAATGCGCAGCAACGGGAGGAAGAACGGCAGGTTTCCACTATCCACTAGCTAGCACTCGGTCGGAATAGGCCTGCCGCAGGACCTCCGACGCCCGCTGATGCCTCCCTACACATCCCGTGTGCTGCACTGTCGGGAGTTCAGGTCAAAGGTCGTGGAAGAATACTCTCTCTTCAACAGGCGCCGATGAAAAGGGCGGTCCGTAGACGGAAGAGTCGCTACTCGCTAGCAAGCTTGGGCCAGTGAAAAGCCGAGCTATTCGCCTCTTTCTTTTCACTCCTTAATCCGCGCACGCGGTCGAGAAGTTACCGTCATTGTCCTTCCAGAGCGACTACATAGGGTACGGCCGTAAGGCACGATTGCGGCCCCTATGGGTTTGTCCGTACTCATAACCATAAAACTCCGCCGTAATTTAGAAGGGCGTAGATAAATGAATTTTCCTTTCCAAGTGTAATATACACAATATATACATCTTTTTCTTCCGCCGTGTGATATAAGTAATTGGATGCACTCATCGTTCATCAATGACACAGTTACGGGGACCGCCAGAGTCGGATGTGCGAGCAAAACATACTGCCCTTCTTAGTGGGGTACTTTGCCTATAGACTTGTCAAAATAGTCATTGACCCGCGATCACCCACAAATTAACATATTTATGCAGCGTTTGGCAACCTGATTGGTGAGCTACTCAACACTAAAAACAATATAAATTCAAAGCGATGAGTGATCTTGCGTTTGGTAACAGCGATTGCAACCTGCCCCATCGCTGCCCGGGCAATCGCACCGCTTTACCAAACGGAGCATTAATATGGAGTTGGATCGTTATAGCTACGTATTTATATATGAGTTAGACCCAACTTAAATAGAGCCAGGGGTGACCCACTTAGATAAAATAAAACACAAACATGAAATTATGTAGATTTGTGCTTTTCAAATTTTACCTAATGAATATTTGAATAAGTAGTGTTTTATACTTACACATAATATATATTTGATCTACTTAACATTATATACATTTATGAATAGTTTTCTTGGTGTTGGTCTTGTAAACATTTTTATGTTTGTAATAAAAAATATCATTTCAAGACCAAAAAGAAATATCATTTCTATTTTGTAGTGATAGAAATGATATTAATATCATCCTAATTTGCTTTTATCTTTCAATTACAATACCTATTATTACCTATTATTGTGTCGGACATCTACATATATTGACATTTTTTTCTCATTTGTATTTGACTTTAAACACAATAATTGAGTATTTTTTGACTAATTTAGAACAACAATTGTTGTACTAGTTATGGCTGACGATGAAGTGTAATAAACTCAACGATATAATTTTTGTTACACGTAAAACCGCATGAAAAAAAATCTAGAACTTATATTTCTACTATTTAAAACAAGAGCTTTGAGATTTGTTACAAGTTATATGAGAATCTGCGGGTTAGCCCGTGACTCACCGACTACTGTCTGAGTGACATTTAGTGTGACCCGTTTGCGCACCCGCAATGACTCGAAGAAAATCCAACCAGACACACTTGTTTGACATGTCTATTTCCCAGACGCCCTGCCTTTGTTCGAAGAAATCTAGATCTACTTTTTGTCTTCTCCCTAAATGATCAAGGAGCCTAGCATATTTTAACCTTTTTTTTATTTCTTTGGTGTGTTCAATAAATCCCTCCATGAGAGAGAGAGAGAGAGTCTCTTCCAATTCATATGAGTTTTCTTCTCTTGAAAATACAAAGGACATTCATAGGACAACTTTATTGAAAAAGATAGTAAAGTCATTATAGTACATGATGCACCTCATTTGATAGCTTATAATGACAATATTCTCTTACAACCCAATAACAATAAGCATATTAGAGAAGAGGTTTTCATAGGTAGTCACCTATGCGAGAATCGGTCTGCGGGCATTTCTGAAAGCCTGGAGAGTAAAGAATTCAACATACAACCACATAATACAAGAACATGTAACTCCATGGTAGATAAATCAACATCATTTCAATGCAATGATGGTGTCAACAAGAGTAATAACAAGTAGATCTTATGGCAACTCAACCTCCAAACATGTGACCTAGGGGGGACAATAAATTGGTAAATATGTACAATAAACATATCCTCTTACTCTTTCGTATATGGTTATGAGTGATGTGTGATGCACAAAAATGTTTGATACCCATGTCATATCCTATAAGATATGGGCAAAGTGCTACCTGTCAAAAGATGAGTGCTTTGCAATCAATAATATGTGATGGTCAAACTTAAGTGTCATAATTGGCCTTGCCTCGTTGGAGTCCCCTTTATGAAATCTCATAAAGTTAGATTTACCTTTATATCATGTACTTTAAGTCATGTGCTTCATAAATGTGGCCAACATTTTATCATTGAGATTATTATTGCTCCTGTGAGAGCAGTGACACTCTTACAGTTGTAAGTCTTACTTATGGTAGAACCTCGTCATATTTACTTCTTCCCTACTCTATCTTTTAACGCACGACCCGGTCGCCACCAATTTCATTGCACATTGCTCTCTAGCCATCCATCATCAACAACTCCACCTTAGATATTGCCTCTATTATCGCTAGTGAGAAATCATGTTACTCTAGATGTTGATTGTGTTCCCTTCTAATCCTCTACCCACTTTTCTCTCTTTGGGTCTCAAACATAAGTAGCCATATTGGTCTCTTTTGCCATGTTTCACATTTTTATTCCCCTCGTAGAGATAGTTACATTGTCTCACTTTTAAATCCAACTAAGAATGGGTAATACTAACACGTAAACCATCTTTCCCGTGATCACTCCATCCCACCACAGAGTCTCATAACCTCTTAATATATGTAGCAAAGATCATGGTACTAACACCCACTTGTGACTTGAAAATTTCAAAACCCTACTTTCCTAGGGCTTAACCTCCACTCTTCATCAAATTTAATCCCTCTACAACCACATTTATATGTTTTTTTATAATTGACACCCTCCTTTTCTTTGAATTCAATGTGATAAATAAGGAGATGATGTATACAGAGAACTCCATGTTAATGGAAATACCTCTTAGTGTAGCCTTACGTGCATATGAGACCCCCTGAATGTGATTGTTGTAGGTAGAGAAAAGAAGAAACGCACCTGTCGTGATATCTAATTATGACCAATACGTATAAGAAAATGATACTATGTACTTGGGAATCACTCCTATGGTGCTAAAAAGGATAACTAGTAATGAGGAAACATAGCAAATACTTGGAATCATTGGATTGTCATTAAGGTTCATGATTGGAGAATGTTCTCTTATCATGGTGTAAATGAATATGATTGAGATTGAGAATCTAGGGTTTTTGGTTTGCTGGAAATTGTCTATGCAAGACATACATGTGAGATGATACATTGTTGTCAATTGACAAGTTGGCTACAAGGTATTTTTCATGACTTGATGATCACATAGAACTTATCACAAATTATTTCTCCCTTATCTCACAAAATGTGCATGATCCACATGTGGATTCATATGGAAGAGGTGAGTTTGATGTGAGAAATGAGGCACTTAATGTAAACCAACACTTCAAACAAGTCACATCCATGGCATCAATGGATGATATATAATCAAACACTAACGAAATGCCTCATTTTGTTTATGCCAAATTCATATGCTATTAAGTGTCGAAGATCAAAGAGTTAGGCGATTCGGAATAAATTTGGCTAAATGTGTAAAAATGTGTAATTAGTTTGAACGTATAATCATAAAGAAATAAGTAGATGTACAATTATGCACCTAATGATAATTGGGTAAAAGGATTGAGTAAAACTACCGCCATAACCCTACCTATAGTAGTGATGAATGAACAAGTTGTGGTTAAAAATGATGATTGGGCGGTTGTCCTGAAATATCATAATCAAAAGAGTATGAGTGGATGGTGTTTAGGTGAAATTATTTATAGTTCTACCATCCACAGTTTTTATTCTTGGGTGTCTAATCACCACAAAAAAATCTTATCAATCTTTTTTTTCTTTTTGAAACACAATTTGAGCACCGTACCAACCTCATTTGCATAGTCTCATCATATTTAGGTTATATGTGCCCTTATGGGGTCATTTGGTAAGCATGTATCCATTTTGTACCAAACATGTTAGCTAACCAAGAATCCCCAACTAACTCACCTAATGCATCTTCTTAATATATATACCCATCATTGTTATCATGTTCTCCTCTATATAAAATCAAAATCAAAGTTTTACATTTTCATGAAGCTTGTGAACTAACCCTTAAGTATTGTACTTTGTATGTTTTTAATAATCCTTCCCTCAATTAACAAATGGAAGCTTAATTTTGTTCGCATGAGGATAAGATAGTGTTTCCATTTCAAATTCCCACACATAGGTGAAAGAAAAATAATGATTTCATTATTGTATCAACAAATATCTAGTGAAAGCAACAACAACTCCCACTTGAACATTTAGCTTATCAAGGTCCATACAATGAAACTACTTCAACTACACACCATCATTTGTAATTACAGACTTGTTATTCTCTTCAATAATTCTACGATTCCCTTTATTGATATAACATTAACAATTAAAGTGTTAGGGAGGTTGTTCCTTCTTCTTCTTGACTTGGTATCACATGCCTAGTTATTCATACAACTTTATCATAAAAACTTAATTCACAAAGACTATAAATCAAATGTTATTACAATTACAAAGTTTACATATGATGGCAATTATCAAGTTGATTTTCACATGAAAAACAAACATCTCTAATTTGCCATCAATTACACCAATCACCTTAATATTGGTTATTGAGACATTAGAAAAAGGAATTAGAGGAGAACATGTGATTCCATCCATTGTTGAGGTCAACACATGTTTAGTTGCTAAGAGGAGATCCATGAGGAAGCCATGTTAATATTATTACTATTGCAAGTCATACAAAAATATGATTGTCCAATCATGAGGTCATCGTATTGACATCAATGGTCAAGATCCTTGACTACGTTACCTCAAATAGGTTGAGACAACTTGGTCCCCGACAACCTAAAGAAAAAGAAAATATGAATCATAACTCCAACTCAATTATTGTCTTTAGCATTTCCCTTTGAGCTATAACATAAAAGAATCACCTAGCCAACACGAACTTGTAAGCTTAAGGATATAATAATAAAAATGTAGAACCATTTAAAGAGTTCCTCTGTAACACAATCCTCTCATACCTACTTCACTTAAGACTAGAAACTTCAAAAATATAAACAAGCCAAATTAACCTTCAGACAATCCAACAATGACGACCAATCTGAGTGGAGTATCTAGAGTATAAGTGGTGATAGTAATATAAGGACTGTGACAAGAAGTAGCATCAACAAACGATATCATGTTTTCTAACACCACTTTGAGTTATTAAAATGTTTAAATAAGAACGAGTTTTCAAGTGAAATGGAGTGTTCTCAAAATTAACATGAATAGCTAAGCACATTGGACAGTGCTAGAGCAAAAGTGATGCATAACATAGAATGCAATATGTTATTTGAAACAAGTTGTTCCAAATTGAATATTAATGTGACTCAAATGGGAGAAGTTATAAGATTGGTCATTCATAATGCAATTGATAGGTAGCAAACTGGAGATTCATAGAATGTATAGAACATGCCTATTAACTTCTCTCCAAAATAAGTCTCTCATATTTCATCTTACTTTTCTTTCATCGTCTTGATCCTTTTTATTAAATTATTTCTTACATGGTCCATGGTTGGCATTTTGAATGTAGTGGGTAGGTATCAAGTTGCAGATTCATAGAATTTGTAGAACATGCCTATTAAGTTCTCTTAAAAACAAGCCCCTCATATCTTATGTTGATGTTCATGTCATTGTTTTGATCCTTTCGTATTAAACAATTGCTTACACGTTCCATGTTTGGTGTGAATCTGATAGATAAGACATTATGGGCATGTTCCAATATCGTATGCCCACATATCATGTGCAGCATGTTTACAATTTGAATTTTATCTTTACTTGGATCATATACTCTAGCATGTCCATAGATGATTTCACCCATTTTCCATACCTTTATTAACTCTGGAGCAACCAATGTCATGTTGCAAAAGTATTATCGTGTCATGGCGGGACAAAATGGCATCATGACATCATCAAAGAAACACCTTCATCGCGTTAAAGCAATGATGAATTTGACCTCAAAGCAACAAGGTGGCATATCATTACAACAATGACATCACAGAAGAGTACCCCCAATGCTCCATACATCACCTAAATACTAGATGACATCACCTTTTCACGATAGAGCTAGTGGTGGAGAAGCATCATCATCATGTCAGAGCAATAAGGCATCATGCTAAAGCAATAGTTGTTTATTTTTGCATTTGCAAAAAGAGTTTCTTACATGTTAGCATCATTCATTTTGTGTAATTAACATCCCCTATTAACAAACATGTTTTTGTCCTTAATAACATTTGAAAAATGATACACGAGTTTCATTCTACACCTATTTCTTACACTATAAATACATATACAAATTATGTGGTGTTCTATTATACAAACACGGTGCACAATTTGTATATAAAAGAAAACCATAAACAAAGAAATCAGGTAGTACAAAATGTTAAAAGTCGCTATTGGACTACTAGTTTGCTATTTCAGTATATCTTCATAGTAAACATTTATATGGAAGACAATGGTAAAGTATATATTGCTAATACACGGATCCCATGACAATACACAAAATAATTGAACCTTTACATATCGTTGTTAGGTCATTATTGATCTGTCCGCCTTTTCAAGATACTCATTTACACAAAGAACAATACATCAAAATACAAAAACCAGTTTACAATTGTATTCGACCATAATACACAAACAATTGAATCAATACTGGCAATTAGGGGATTGTTATATGGTTGTTGATTGGGTATATTATAGAATTTACTCCAAGCATGTGTATCTATGTCGTGATATTTTCCCATGCCAAAAATATGTGCATGTGAAATGTTTCGTTTTATACTTGTTCAAAAATAAGTTATATTCTACTACAAGTTTGTTTTGTATAATTTAAAACAATAGAGTTGCAAACTATATGTAATAAAATTTCCCATACTTACTATTATATAGCACATCCTGGAACTATATTTATAGGACCTCCATTTGTGCTAATAGTGATATGAAATCAATCCTACAAGGAGAGGATTTGTAGATGACCAATTAAGTGTTCAGTTTACCTAATTAGAGACATATACCTCCATCTCTTAAAGAGATTGACGGTACACCATATAATAATTTCATTGCTGTGTGTCATAGACAAAGTAATCTCGCATCTTGTAGGTTATTTTAAGTGGCAAATAACAAGCAGACGCGGTGTTGTGTCGTAAGTGATTACAGTCAGCCTTTTCCATTCAAACTCTTTTTTCATGCTGACGGTGTTGCGCACATTTCGTTCCCCACTGTTGATCATGCCCACTGCATGAACAGAAATTAGGGGTTGTGTAGCTTGTGCTGTCCATAAACCTGTAACGGATTAGGGATAAATGCAATGCTGAATACGTTTTGGCGAAGCGGTCAAACGAGTCGAGGGTAATTAGTAAGGTAGTTCGGGTACCATTGTCCTGCAAAGGAACAGCTGAAAAGAGCAAGCGCGCCAAGGCACAGCCATCACAATACGAGACCAAATCTACAAGTAGAAAGCAACCACGACTCGCCATGGACTGAAAAGAACGCACTATACTGTGGCGTAAGCCAGACATCCACTCTCGTACCTGCCGCCGCTGGGAGCCGATGCTGCTGCCGAAATCCGAGACCCACCTGGAGGCATCGGGGGCGTCCTCGTTCATGACGCAGAACACGCGGTTCAGAAGCTCCCGATAGTCGGCCCCGTCGTCGTGTCTGACGAGGAACGCAGCTCCGCCACACCACAGGCATGTCTGGTCGCCGCACCTGCATATCGCCGGGGAAGGGGCGGGTGATGGAACCAAAGACAGCAGCGTCTCTGCCAGCGATCGCACCCTATCACCGTACGCCCTCCGGAGGACCTCCGGCACCGATCGCTTGTGTCTCTTTCTCGTCATCTTTAGGGCCCCTAGCTCCCTCCCTCCTGGATGCGATATGGGGTTCACGGTCAAGAGAGAGGTGAAGGTGAGTTCTTGTGTTGGCAAAAAGAGCAGTAGTGAAAGAGGGAGAGGTTTGTTTGTACTGTCGGAAAGGCTTCGCGAGGAAGCTTGGCGAGCGAAAGGCGGGTTCTTGTCTTTCACTGTTTGCTCCCGCCTTCCGGTCAGCTGAGAAGTACCGTTATTGCCCTTGCTGTCTTACAAGGCAGCTGGTTGTTGGCTTCACGGAGAAGATTCGTTTTGAACTGGTTGTCGGGTTTTTACACTCAAATCCCTTCGACTTTTCGCAACATGCAACATTCAAGATTATAAAAGCTACGTCGGCCGGCCATCGGTTGTTATACCCGGTTCTCGGAACCGTGTACCTCTTGTCTCACTAACTGTAACAGCATTTAACAGCAATTAATGCAATAAAGGATGAGGGAAGTAGAAGAGAGAAAAATTGTTTTGTCCATAACTTTTAATTCAAAATGTATTTTTTGACGAAATAAATTGCATTTTAATCCTTGTAGAAAATATTTTCCAACGAGACTAGTGTAGACATATTTTGAAATAATGATATCACGCGAGAAACATAGTACTATATATTAGGATATCATACACATGTTCTGGGTACAGACGTTACAGTACTCGTGAGTACTGTACTTTTGAATGAAGGAGGATCAACAATACTCGTGAGTACTGTACTTCTGGATCCATAAGTATTGCAGCCATTTGTTAATACTCAAAGCATAAGTACAGTACTTACCAAATTACAAAACCAAGCATAATCGTATAACTGATGTAGAAGTATAAGTACAGTACCTTCGGAATCGCATAGCAACATTAGTCATCTGGACAATTTCTTTTACATAATGTAGACATAAGTTGAGTACCTACTTGTTAATGATCTCAAAAGAACAATGCACATCAGTTCAAAAATCACCTATAAAATGTAACCATAAGTATTGTACCCACATGTTAATTTCAACTCAGTTACTGACGCATAAGTACAGTACCTAACAAATTATATATCAAAAATAAATCAAAAGTATAGTACTCACGAGTATTGTACGTCTGTACCCAGAACATGTGTATGGTATCCTAATATATGGTACTATATTTCTCGTGTATTATCATTATTTCAAAATATGTCAACACTAGTCTCGTTGAAAAGAATTATTTACAAGGATTCTAATGCAATTTATTTCATCAAAAAATACGCTCCGGATTGAAAGTTATGGACAAAAACATTTTCTCTCTCTTCTACTTCCCTCATCCTTTATTGTTTTAATTGCTGATGACATACACAGTTGGCGCAGCAGGAGGCCAGTCCCGAGGACCGGGTAGGCTCCCGGAGATGTGACCAGTTATACGTAGAATTTTTCAAAATTAACCATACCATCTGAGATATTTTAACTAATCCAGTGCCTTTGTCCTCCTCGTCCACATAAAAGGATGGCATACAATTTAACCTTTCTAGCACTTGCCAACTAGCTCAGTTGGTTAAGCCTGCTGTTTGCAAAGCACAAGTTGCGGGTTCGAATCTCAGTGAACTCGTTGGGGCACTACAGGAAGGGATTATAGCCATTGGTGTAGCTGATGGTGTTCTCTCTCTCCTGCTACCTTGGATAGGGTGAAATTCCCCACTTCCAAAAAAAACAATTTAACCTTTCTAGTTATCTCCGAGGCTCCAAGCCCATGCCATCAAAGTGATGTTACTTTTACATTTTCTACCAAAAAAGTAATGCAAATAATTAATGACGTCTAATGTTATACACCGTAACACAAAGATGATGCAGTACACGCAATATATGAACATCATGAATAAGTTGTGAGGTTATACCATAACCGACCATCTCCTTATAAGTGCCATCAGTGTGACGGAGGCCCCAAATTTGAGGTTGGGGCTAAAATAAAAGCATAGGTGTAATTAAAAAGAATTTCTAGCTAGTAAAGCGTTTGACTATGTATTTAAATTTCTATTTAAAATTAATACATTCAAACGTCAATGACTCAGAGACAATCATTACTATTGAAAGGTTTTTGTGACTTCACCTTCAAATCTCGCGTCTAAAATTTATGCATTCAGTATCTTCTTCTTCTCAATTCTCAATTTGAGCTTAAAAATCATACTACATAAACTTTTTAATTATCTGTTGTGATGTTTTCGGAGTATCAAAGCTGCTCAATCCAGGATATCATAGCACCGCTGCTTAGCCACTCCCATAGTTGTTGCCTCTGATCTGCAATCGTCTTTGTTGTGCGACATGAGATTTGTCTTCGTTCGTCCACACAACTTTCCCGAACTGGAACTCACTTGAACAGGTTGTTCTCTTCAAAACATCAAGTATTAGTTTTTTTTTATTAATCTTAATTCGCCCCTAGTTTTTCTTATTTATAGTAATAATAATATGTCACTTTTTCATTTTTATATCAATTTGTAGTATTTGTTTTTCCATATTGTTTAATCATGTTGCCTTAAGGTTGAAAGGTATGAATCCATATTTGAAAAGAGTAGGAGGGAAAAAATGAAGAGTTTTTTTGTACTTCTAATTAGTTGAATTCCTAAGAAGATATGAGTTTAAAGTCTTATTTTCGTCATTTAAAAATTATACTCAATCATTTTGATAAAATTGATATTCATGGAGATGAATTATTATTAGAGCTAAAGTTACTTCGAGAATTCTTGCCTAATGAAAAGATGGGACCTCTAGATGTTTTGAATTTTTAAAAGGCTTGGGTTATTTCCCTAATTTAATGATTGCATATCAAGTTTTATTGACTATTCATGTCAATTTTGCATCCAAAGGAAGGAGCTTTTCCCAATTGAAGTTGTTGAAGTTCTACTTGCATTCTACAATAAATAAGAAAGGCTTGGTAAATTGACTTTGATTGTAATTGAATAGAATATTTTGGAGGAAATTAAGTATGAAGATTAGTCGTTGGTTTCATTTTGAAAAACGCCAAAAGGATTGCAGTTTTTAACTAAAAGTTTAATATTATTGATTATATTGTAAATAATAATCGAAATATATTTGAATGGAGATGTATTTTGTTATCTTGTAGTTTTTCCCTTTTTTCTAATTACTTGGGAGCCTCATTTTGAAGTTTAGAATAGAGTCTCCAAATTGTTTGAGACGGTCCTGGATTTTACAAATGATAAGTGTATAATAGAATAATAAATAAATATAATATTTGTGGACTAGAATTTATGGTTTTCTAAAACATCATATGGTCATCTAAATGTGTCCCTGGAGCACTTTGTAAATGTCTAAAACATCTGACTTATCATATTAAAATAGGTAACTTGGGGTTGCATGTGCGTACTTTATCCAGTTCATAAGTGTAAATGTAGGAAAATACGACATTAGATATGGTGACAGAAATAAAAAAATTAATGTCGTATTCCTCTTAGATAGTAGATTGTATCGGCAACTATGTAATGGGAATGAGTATCCATACAGTAGCGTGCTTCTTCTTCAAGCAGAACTTGAGCAGTCGTCAGCAATGGCCTCCTAGTGTAGCACCACGAACAGTGGTTGATGTTGTTCTCGTAGGAGGTAGCAAAGGCCTCCTCACCTCTACGTAGTCCATGCGGACCACCAAGAGCTCCACGTTGTGCTGCCAGAGCCAACGAGGAGTTGTCCCTTCATATGTCAACATGTTGGGGTTGATTCACTCTCCTGTGTTTTCTCTCCTTTGTTGTCCCTCCCTTTTACGGATAGGACTTATTCGGGTTCTCTCGTTACCACAACTATGAGAAGACAAAAATTATCATAGCTTATTGTGGTATATCTAGAAGGCCTCGATTATGCTTCTATTTATAGGAGGGTTGGGATCAGGACTTCTAGTCAAAGTGCGAGTTGAAAGGATAGAATTTCATGAATTTTTTGGAACCTACAACCCATGAACCGGTCGGTTCACACATAAGACGATAGGTTTACTGGTTGAACTGATCATTTCACTATGTTTCCTATTTATAATTATTGGCATTTAATATTTGATTAATGTACAATATTACGTCAACATCAATCCTCGATCCAATCATATTGATGAACTAATTGGTCAGTTCACAACCTGAATTGGTCAGTTCACAAATCTTAGCCGATCGATTTACTTGTTGAACTGGTCATTTTAGAGTTTTGGCTCCCAAGGCTGGTTCAAATTGACCTGATACTTGAATCAATTGGTTCAACACTTGAACCGATCAGTTCAACACTTGAACTGATCGATTCATAGTCTTGTGAGTTAGTATTCAGCCAATGTTGTTTAATTGAATACCTAACACTTAGTAATCAAGTTAAACATAATTCATAAATAAACTCATATTCTAGGTGCATCCTATCTGTGGGACCCTATAGGTCCCAAGTTACGTTGACAGTGAATATCCATAAGCGATTTATGACATCATAAGCAATGAGCGCCATCTAGAAACACGCCATTCCTACCCAAGTAGTTGGAGAGCAACTTCAACCTACAATCCATGATTATTGTTATTGTGATCATATATTTCCTTTGCCTCTAATATTTAGATTGAACTCGATACTTGGAATCGTCATCCTTTTCAACATTCAATCTATGCTCCTCAAACTAGAGCAGATCATATGAGATGCATGTAAGTCTCACATATTATATATTGATTCACATGAGTATGGCCATATATTTCTCAGTTTTTCTTATCAAGTGGCCTCGATATCAATCTCTCATAGGAGGAACAAATCCCATCTACATCACTCACACTCAATCCCCATGTGTCACAATGCATCTGAGCATCACCTTTATGGCAACATGTATTCAAGATCACATTCGATGATGGAAAAATACATCAAATGATATGTCATGAGTGTAGTGACTTCAGGTCTAAGAACCACAATCATCGTTATCACTATGAGAGTTGATTGGGACTACTATTTTGTGGTCTTCATGTATCACTCTCAAGGTGGGTCTGTCCTGTACAGTGTTCTCTTAAAAGTACATATGTGTTTGGTTTGATATCACATATCATGATTATTGAGATTCTATCATCAACCAACACACTCTAGTCTTATGTATTATTGTTTTCTATTTCAATTCTACATTGATATCCAACTAGGGATATAGCAAGAATGTATGTACTCTTATCATACATATGATCCCATTGTTCAGGTCCTCAACTTGAAAACATATGGCATCAAGTAACATCATTCTTTATACATATACTATGTCTATGTCATCATCTCATGATTTTAGACAAATATAATAGATGAAATTACCTTTATCAAATCAAGTATGTAATGCCCCATTACAATCATCATATGATTGACTCTCTGGGCATACATGCCAACAGACTCCCATTTAGCACTTAGAGCCAATCACCCATGAATTTTATTCCAAGTGATCTTAACATGTCCATCATGTTTTTGCTATACAAATGCTTATATAGTGAATTAACTACATTTGCTTCTAGTCGGTATATTGCAATTTTTTGCATCTCCTCATTGTACGACTTCTCATATGAGATGGAAGTGTCATAGTATGCCATCTGAGATTCCTTGCCTATCTCTTAGCTCCATTTTTGTCAAAGTATTTCTACTATGTCATTAATGGTTCGAACCTCCCACAAGTTCATCTACATGAACGTATTGATCCATACATTATCCTTTGTTGTTTCCAAAACATCAAGGTACTCAGCTTCTATTGTAGAATTAAAGAATTATCGCTTGCTCAGAACCTTTCCGACTTACAATTTTCATTTTAAGGTTTAACACAAATTTAGATTATGATCATAAATCTTCTTTGTCATTTTGGAAGTTTGCATCAGTGTAACCCTTTACACCCAGCTCCTCCTTATTACCATAACTAAGGAAGGGATCCTTTTATTGCTTCTCAAGTACTTAAGGATGTTATTTATGGTAGTCTAGTGACTTCATTAGGATCAGATAGATATCCACTCATCATGTCCAATAAATACCAGATAATGGGATTGGTAAATTAAATTGCATACATGATCAATCCAATTGTGAATGCATATGGCATATCACTCATGTTTTCCCATTCTTCACAAGAATTGGGACACTGGGCTCTTTAGAGAGTAATCCCATGGATCGGGGATATATTACCTCTCATTGAATCCTACATGTTGAATCCCTTCACCATCTTGCCAATGTATGTACTCTTTCTATTTCAAGAATCTTTCTAGATCTATCTTTATAGATCTCAATTCCTATCACATAGGATGTTTCACCTAAATCCTTCATAGAGAAGGTACTTACCTTACCAAGTTTTAACATTTGTAGTATAGGAACATTATTCCCCGTCATTTGTGTGTGTATATATATATATATAAGATATATCCACATACTTATAGTATGTATAATATACATGATATATCTACAAATAAAACGTGCAAATATAGAGCATGAGTGATGGTTATGGGCATACTAATGTAATTCCTTGGATCCACAAGGAATTACTACCACCTAATGTCCACAACATATGTAGCAACTTATTATTGATGAAGATCTATGTTGGAACCAGTCCAAGTCGATCGATTCAGCTCTTGAACTAATTGTTTTGCCTCTTGTTCAGTCGGTTGGTCTCTCAGATCGATCGTCTATACTCTGGTCCAAGTGAGTTCTGAACACCTCCAATCGATCAGTTGGGTCACCAGTCGATCGACTGGCTCCTACTATCCTCTAGCCTCATTGGTCCTTCAACTAGTCGGTTGAGTAGAACGTCTTCTTTACCATAACAAAAAAGTAAACTATCCTAATCCTATTAACATATTACATTATAATAAGGAAAACTTGAGTTACATTTGAAGGGAGCATAGGAAGGAGGGTATTAATAATTTTACACATGGAAAAGGAGAGAGAGACTCGGCCCTTCAACCAAGCACAAAGATCTAGGGGGTTATTAGCCATAACCATGCTTACATCCACCAATAAAGCAATTTTTAGGGCGACACATCTAAATTACACACACATATATATTGTATGTGGTATTTAATCAAATATGCACATTAATCATTTAAATATTTGCATCATGATAATAAATAAATGATAAAAACAAAATCTGATCATATCGATTAAATCCCAAAACATAATGAATTGACAAGGCTCTGATACCACTGTAGGGAAATATGGAATCAGATATGGCAGCAGAAACAAAAAAAATTAGTACCATATTCTCCTTAGATAGTAGATCATGTCAACAAATATGTAATGGGAAGGAGGATTACAAGACATACTTGGTCCTCGAGCAAGTCCAACAACTTATCCTTGCAGCAACGTGCTTCATCTTCAAGCAATACTTGAGCAATCATAAACAATGACCTCCTAGTGTAGCACCATAAACGGCGGTTGACAATGTTCTCCTAGCGGGTGGCAAACCTCTATGTAATTCATGCAGACCGCGGGAAACCCCATGTTACACTACCAGAGTTAACAGAAGGAGTTTTCCTTTCAAACGTCAACCTGTTAGGGTTGATTTGTTCTCCATGTCTCCCCCTTGATGTCCCTTCCTTTTACGGGTAGGACTTGCTCGGGTTCTCATGTTATCATAACTATGATAAGATAACAATTGTTAGAGCTTATTGTTGTATCTCTAGAATGTCTCAACTACCCATCTATTTATAGGAGGATCAGGGTCAGGAGTTCTAATCAAAGCGGGAGTCAAAAGGATGGAAATTCATGAATTTTTTGGAACCTGCAAACCATGAACCGGTCAGTTCACACATAAGACGATCGGTTCACTTGTTGAATTGGTGGTTCACTTGTTGAACCTGTAGTTTCACTATGTTTCCTATTCACAATTGTATTGGCATTTAATATTCATTCAATGCACAACATGACATCAAATCATTCCTTGATCTGATCGTATTGATCAATCAAATGATCAGTTCACAACCTGAAATGGTTGGTTCACAGATCTGAGTTGGTCGGTTCACTTGTTGAACCGGTCATTTCATAGTTCTTACTGTCAATGCTGGTTCAAATTGGCCTGGCCTTGAATCAATTGGTTTAAGACTTGAAGCGAACGATTCACAGTCCTATGAGTCAAAATTCAACCATTATTGTTTAAATTGAGTACATAAACACTTTAGTAAACAAGTTAAACATCATTCATGAATAAACTCCTATTCCAGGTGCATCCTATGTGTGTGAACTTATACGTCCCATGTTGCATTGGCAGTGAATGTCTATAACCAATTTATGACATCACAAGCAATGAGCGGTATCTAGAAATACATTATTGCTACCCAAATAATTGCAAAGTTGGAGAACAACTTCAACCTACAATTTCGGACTAGTGTTATCTTGATCTTATAATTCCTTTGTCACTAATATCCATATTGAACTCGAGGCATGGAATCATCATCCTCTTCAACATTCAATCCATGTTCCTTGAACTAGAGCAGGATGTATGAGATAAATGTGAGTCTCACATATCATATATTGATTCACATGAGTATGACCATACGTTTCTCAATCTCGCTTGTCAAGTGGCATGGATTGCAATCTCATGTAGGAGGGACAAATCCCATCTACATCACTCATATTGAATCCCCATGTGTCGCAATGCATCTCAACATCACCTTTATGACAACCCTTATTCAAGGTCACGTTGATGATGTCAAAATAGATTGAGCGACGTGTGATGAGTGTAGTGACTTTAGGTCTAAGAATTACAATCACCACTATCACTATGAGAGTTTATTCTGACTACCATTCCATGGTATCCATATATCACTCAAGGTGGGTCTGTCTGAATCATTGTTCTCTAAAAAGTACCTATGTGTTTGGTTTGATATCATGTATCATGACTAATGAGATTCTATCATCAACCAACACATACTCTAGTATTATGTATTATTGTTGTCTATTTTGCTTCCACCATAATATTTGACTAGGGACATAACAAGAATATATGTACTCTTATCATACATATGATCTCATTGTTTAGGTCCTCAACCTAAAGACATCTGTCATCGAGTAACATCATTCTTTAGACATCTACTATGTCTATGTCTCATCCCATTACTTGAGGCAAACATAATATGGGATTATCTTTATCATTATCAAATCAGGTATTTAACACCCCGTTACAATCATCATATAATTGGCTCTCTGGGCATAGATATCAATAACAAATGGGAGCACTATTGAGTTGATATGGTTTCAAAAACAAAAAAAAACTAAAATATCACCATTCCATAACCACACTCACGTCTAAATTCATCAACATCCCTCAATTTTATGAAGTCGCAAAGCACATAGTCGGGACTAATACTTAGGTAAGGACATACCATCATAGTCAAGGTCACATTTTTGGATATGAGTGTTGACCAGACGTGGTCACAATGGAACTAGCAACAAATGTATGCTTCAAATCATACATATAGAATGAAAAATCACGTGTATCATCCACGAGGTCGGGAGGCACGGGATGATGGTATCTTTGCTTTCAATATTTGTAAGGTCCCACACTAACTACCTACGTCTACTAAGACACTATGCCCGCAAGCGCACGGGGTCGTGTCGTAGTATAGGTGAGGCGGCAAGTACGGGGTCGATCCGCGGAGATAGAGGGGGCGCTAGAGTTAGACAGCGTGAGCTACGTTCCTAGTGCGGAGAGTAGGGTTTTTGGGGTTTTAAGGTTGATTGTTGGTTGATTACACTAATGAGCAAGTAAGAAATGCGAAAAGGAAACTAAATTATGAAAGAGCAAGCAAACTAGAAAACTAAGTTATCCAACTAACTAAGCAGGAACAAGAAGGGTTACACTACTCTAGCAAGCCAAGAAGCAAAAACGAACTAAACTAACCACTAGCACGAGCAAAAGCCTAAGTTAACACTGAAGAGTAAAACTAAGCAATTGACTAAATTAAACTAAAGCAATTGAACTAAGCTAGCATTAACAAGCAGACTAAGCGATTAGGGTTTAAGCAAGGTGATTAAGGTGGGTGGGCCGTTTGGGAAATGTCACTTCGATTTTAGTTGGGGGAGTTCATTAAACATGCATGGTGCTCGATCCATATATAGATTACCAAACCAAACAACAAGGGCAATGTCATTAGAACATACCCTATACTACTAGTAGAAGACTAGGGTTAGGTGTAGTTCTAGTGAGATTGGCCAAATCTAGGTTTCTAGGGTAAGTGATAGTGGACAATTGAGGGTTGAGGGTAGAGATGGGAGTGGGGATGAAGGGGGTAATCCTCATGCCACTAGCCACTCTAGCCTTTAGAAGGCCCTAGGCAATTGCATCACTCTCACTTACACTAGCCACTTAAATCTCACACTCATTTGTAAGAGGAGGGGTGTGTATGTAGGAACAAAGGGGGCTAGCTAGGGATCCACTAATTGGACCTAGGAGCCATTCCTAAGATTGCCACATACACCCCAATCCCTCCTAGAAATGAAGTGTCATCAAAAACCTCAAAACAAGCAATCCATACAAGAAGCACAAACCACATGCAATAAGATAGGAAAAGAGATGG
Source organism: Alisma plantago-aquatica (assembly GCA_963693085.1). Lineage (NCBI taxonomy): Eukaryota > Viridiplantae > Streptophyta > Magnoliopsida > Alismatales > Alismataceae > Alisma > Alisma plantago-aquatica. The sequence goes on along the minus strand of OY856409.1, from coordinate 536,833,792 downwards.
AAGCAATAAGTAATCATCATAAATATGAATTGAGTTCATTACAAGAATTTATCCCCCAACATGGTATCAAAGTAACATTTTAATCCCAAACAGCCCACCACAAGGGGGCTTAGCTATACATGATCATGAAAACAGGAAAAGAAGGGGGTAGAAGAGGAAGAAACTCCATGAAGCTTGATGAAGTGGCCTTCTTCTTCACCTCCAAGCAGCTGTAGACGTCCTCCCTCCTCCAATGGTGCAGGGGTGCATGAAAATGGTGGAATGGATGGATAGAAACCTAGAGAAACTAGGTTTCTATGGTGGAAATGAGTGGAAAGTGGGTGGAAATGGGGTTGAATGCAAGGAAATGGGTGGATGGGAGCAATGGATGCAAGGGAGCAGCTGGGTGACGGCTGGGGAGTGCCCTCCCTCGAGCCCTAGAAGCAACTAGTGCTTATATAGGGGCTAGGGCTAAGTGGGGGTATAATAGGAAAATCAGTTAAAGTTGTATAGGTTTTGGGGTGGTGGCACGGCCATGCTGGGTAGGAGTGGGCACGGTCGTGGTGGAGGGGAACGGCCGTGTTGGCTAAGTGTTAATTTAACAGGTTGGTGGGTGAAAACGAAGGCTGGTGGCACGGCCGTGCTGGACAGCACGGCCGTGTTGGGTACTAGGTAGAACGGCCGTGCTGGGTAGCACGACCGTGGTGGCAGAGTTAGGAGGAGGTCGTTCTGAGCAGCACGCCCGTTCCATCTTCATCCAACACGGCCGTGCTGGGCAACACGACCGTGGTGGCTGACTTGCTTGAACTTCAATGATTTGTTGATCAACCTGTAACTTTGCCCAATTGCCAGCACGGCCATTCCATGGCACCACAGCCGTGCTGAGGTCTTCTAATGATAGCATGGCTTTAAACTTCATAAATCTTGGATGCCTTTGCTTGGAGACGATTCTTGGCCATTGGAGGTAGGTTGAGGGAGACTTTGGGGTCTTCTTTGGGTCCCTCCATGAGTGGGGAAACCCTAGGATTCCTTCTTTATCTCTCTTCCATCTAGGCATGGTCCAAGTACCTGAAAAACAGTGCAAAGAACATCCATAAGTATATTTGCAATGATAACCAAATTGGGGAGAATAACATGTAATTCTAACATGTTTAGATGCAACTTAAGTATAAAATGGCACAGGATGGAGCCCTAAAATAGGGCTGCATCACTACCCATAGGTCAATCAATTAAAATTGGTATGGTCAAGAAAGGTCTTGAAAATCCACTGAAAATCACCTAAACCGCCCCGACACATTTAGCTTGCAAGTCAAAAAATATTGACTTGCAACAAAGCGAGTGACATTTAACTTCCACAAAAATAACTAGTTATTTTATTGCATATATATGTATGTGTTGTTTATGTTACTGCTTTGTTATGTATACATGTTATCCATTATGCTATCTATGCATATAAAATTGCATCTTGTAATTATTTGTTTTATGTCACATGTATTACTTTGTTTTTATGTTTCATATAAAAGCATGATAAATAGAAGAAGAAAACTAGAAGTTGATACCAATGTGTGAAGAATAAATAGGGGAAAGTGGGTGGTTGGCCTTTTGCATTGACAAGGAGGGAAATTATAGGGCTTTGTTAGAATTTTAAATAATAAAGGGGTTCTATGAAATTACATGAAGAGGTGTGAAAATTTCTAGCAACTGGTCTTTTTCTAAGTTAAAAATGAGAAAATTATTCAAAACCAAACCCCCTCTTTGGGACAATAGAATCTTGAATAAGGAACAAAGGGCTTACAATGTTAACACTTCCATTTAGTCCCCTCCCTAAATAGTTGAAGGCCAAAGGCCCAAATTAGGAATATAACTCTATTGAAAAAAGTAATCCCCTTACCTAATTAAAAAAGTGCAACTGTGGCCACCTCATGTTATGACCATTAACTCCTTACAAATTATGATAGGTATAGGCTTTGGATCAATAATGCTTTTATTATGGACTCCTTCATAATTTATGTGACTAAAGCGATTGTTGTCCCATCATGTCGGTGGCATGTAATAGAGCATCATCTTGAACTCATTACTTGATGAACCTTGGTCTATCTTCCTCTAATCTCCATGGGGAGTCAAAATCCAATCTCACCAAACTTTCCAAAAGGTAATTTCACCTTTTGGCCATTCTACAGAGAACAATCAATTCCTCAAAGAGGTCAGGAACTTAAGGTCGAGCTAGATCAAATGTCTACGACCATTGGGAATGATATAATAAAAGGTAGTTTAAACATATTTCCCAAGAACCAATGATATCCATATATACCATATGTGTGTGTGTGTGTGTGTGTGTGTATATATATATATATATATATATATATATATATATATATATATAACTATGGGGATTGAAAGAGAATATAAGGAAGAGAAGCTCTTTGTTTTTTTTGTGAAATCAAGCCCTATTGAGGCTAAACTGGAATATTTCTATGGATCATTTAAGTTCTTGGGTCATTTTTAGTTACTTTTTGGTGTTTTACTACCAAGGTTTGACCTACATTATCTTTGGCTTATGGAACCCTAATTATCCTATTTTTTTCTCTATTTCCTCATTTTTACTAGCCTGGACAAATAGGGGCTAGAAGTGTTGGAAATGTCGGTTCATTAGGGTATTGTTGGTTTTCAGATGTTTGAAATTTGGCATCATGGTACTCCTTATAAATGACTGGGTCCTTATTTTGTTTTCCTTATCATTCTTGAGATTTGGAAATATAATGGCTTCGATTAGTTACTTTGAGATTATTGAATAGTTAGGTATGAAAATTTTAAATTATCATCAGTTCAATAATACAATGATGATTCATATTTTGATAATTTTTTAAGTTTTTTAGACTAAAAATGAATCCCAATTGATTAGTGGTCATCTTGAACCTTTTGTATGCCTTATAATCTCCAATTTGAAAATTGTTATAAATTCCATCTCTAGAAATGGTTAGATAATATGATGAGAAGCTATGCAATAAAATCTTAAAGTGGGATAATTATGATTTTACTCCATAATATTTGACGAACTAAATGTTCTTATTATTTTTAATTGTAAAATTAATTAAAATATCATATATATTGACTTGTTAATATTAATGTTCGTATGAATTTTTTTTGCTCATCTATAACACTTCAATCAGAATGTACAAAATGAGAAAGATATTTTGTCTGAATTTGTGATTAAGATCATACAACCTTATGAAAACCTTAAACAAGGATGAATTATGTGTTTTTATATATGTGCTTAGTGATGTTGTGATGCTACCAAAACCCACTAACTAGGGTTAGGGCATGTCAAGGAGAGATTACAACTAACTATTCACTTTCAAAATCTTAATTGTAAAACAACCTTAACATATTCTTCCTCAGCTATATAGTAACATTGTTTAAACTAGTCGATAACATCTCATTTAAACATTACAATAAAGGATAAAATGGAGTTTGACTTTTACATAGAAGGGGGAATTCTCATTTAATACATATCAAGTACAACTCATAACAAAATTCTCTCTTTTCCCACTTTGTCATTCCCAGGATCTGTAGGAAGGATAAAAGATCAACTAGCTAAACTAACTACTTCTTCATAAGACCTCTTCTCTAGTCTTGACATAAAATGTCTTTTGTCCCTTCTGGTGGAGTTGGTCCTTTACCTTAAAATTGCTTTAGTAGGTTGATGAGCTACTGGCTCAATGCATTGAAAATCAATGAGAAACTAAGATTAAGCAACTTAGTAATATTCACCATTTAGGAATTGAAGCAGTTAAGCAAGTCAATCAAAATCTTGGCAGCTTTAATCCATGTAGACAAAATATAACGTCCCAGGATTTGAGACATCAGATAAAATGATCTTAAAAGGAATGATTGGACTACCCATATCACCAAGGTGCACCTCCTTTTCAATCCATCACTATAGAACTTTGTGGTTAAGCGTGCTCATACCAGAGTAGTATTGAGATGGGTGACCAGTCGTGAAGTTGATCATGGCTTGTGCATGAGTAATGAAAAAGCACGCAGTTAAGGCTAGTGGTGATTTTTGGGGCATTCGTCATTCTTAAAACTCGACTAGAGCCTTGGACAGTGGGTTGGATGTTGCAAATGGTATCAGAGCCATAACCCCTCCAGTAGTGAGGGCCACTTGGGTTTATGGCATGCCAGTCTTTGAGCCATACGGTTCACGCATGTTGGAAAGGGCTATCCTAGTTGATGGAGCCACCCTTGCACTGACATTAGTGGTCGAAAGTTGGGTGTTCATGGTCTATTTGGGTCTGCATTGAAATGGGGATATATTATAAGGTCATATAGTTTATCCTTGACAAGTACATCAAGCATCTAGGTGGGGGATTGTAACATCCCTAAACTTGATGACTCAGATAAATTGATATTAAAAGGAATGATTGAACTACCCATATCACCATGGTGCACCTCCTTTTTAGGCAGCCCATCACTAAAGAGCTCTATGGTTAAGCATTCTCAACCCAGAGTAGTACTAGGATGGGTGACCAGTTAAGAAGTGTAACTTGGCTTGGATGTGAGTGAGGACAAAGTGTACAATTAAGGCTAGTGGTGGTCTATGGGGCCAGTCGTGATTGTAACATCCCTGAACTTGAGGATTCAGATAAATTGATATTAAAAGGAATGATTGAACTACCCATATCACCATGGTGCACCTCCTTTTTAGGGAGCACATCACTAAATATCTCTATGGTTAAGCATTCTCAACCCAGAGTAGTACTAGGATGGGTGATCAGTCGAGAAGTTTAACTTGGCTTGCATGTGAGTGAGGCCAAAGTGCACAGTTAAGGCTAGTGGTGGTCAATGGGGCTAGTCGTGAAATTCTATCAGAGACTTGGGAAGTGGGCCATGGTGCTACAAATGGTATCAAAGCAAGTTATCAATTGTCACCTCACACTCCCATCCCCATTTTTCAATTTGCTCAACCAACCCATTCTTCACCCCTAGCACTTCCTCAGATTTCTCGAAGATACCCAAGCCTTGTTCTATCTACTTCGGCCATCTCCCAGGCAATTGAAGGCGTCATCGTCTTTGATGGGTCGAGATAGAGGGGGAGATATATTCACTTATCGCTGAGAAGACCCGGTGTTTGAATTCAACTTTGGAGTTTACTAAAGGCTTGTGATAGAATACTAGATAGAGGTTGAAGATGAACCTATGTGAAAGGTCCATACTACCCTCACCCCTCTTCAAAACATGTTAGGATATTATAGTCTCTCTCTCCTTTTTTTGATCCAGCTAAGTGAAGCCATGTAGGCTCGCTCATCCTAGGTGGTGCGAGCCCATTGGTCGGCCCAACCTAGTCGTCAAAGGCGTAAATGAGGCGTGCTGTCTAGGTGGCGGTCTGCGGTTGGCTGAAATGAATTAAATTTGCAAAAATCATAGTATATTGTAGGATGATCATATAATGACACACACATATAATATATATATATATATATATATATATGAATCTTGCTCAGAAAAATATGAGGAATGCAATAAAAGTATAACTGAGACCTAATTCCATCTCTAGTTCAAACAATGCCTAAAGTTTCTATCTTTAATGTGTTTAATGCATAAGAACCCTAATCTCTAGGTTTTGATAATCATAATATGATCAATTGATCTTTAGAATCAAGGACTGGTCTTTTTTGACAAAAGGGTAACTTGGATCCAAGTTGAGATTCATAATCCTTATATTGACAAAATTAGTGTTCCTAGAGTTAAAAATTCATATGATGATCAAATTAGGGTTTGTAAACCAAAAGGACATAAAAAGTGATAATTATGGTTTGGGAAGCCAAAAACCTAATGAAACCCTATTTGAACCCCAATTTAGTCTAAATGATAGATTTTGGATAAAACAATAATACATGGTTATTATGCTTCAATTTCAAGGTAGTTTCTTGATTGGCTACTCTTGTTACCCTTTTATTTGGACATCAAGTTACTTCTGAGAAAGGTATGTGGCTATGACTATGACTACTCGACTTACACGGTTCTCAAGGATTTTTGAGGTTTTCCACATTGAATGCAAATAAATTGCTAGTTGTTTATTTAGTTCATGCAATATTTAAAGTAACTTTAATTATCACATTATATAAGAATAACTTGCTCAACTATCTCTGGTGGAAGTAAGAGATACATGTGGGATGTAAGTAAAGTCACTATGGTGACAAGTGATCCATCCAGGATAGGATGATCACCAACAAGACCAAGCCAGGATAGCATGGTAATGAAGAGGCTTAGTCAGGAAAGGAAGGTCATAATAGACCAAGCCATGATAGGATGGTCATGTGATGTCCACTGCAGGGACAAAACCCTAGAGAGAGGGTTCCCCACATGAACACTCTAGAGAGAGAGTGTCCCAAAGAGGTTAAGTTGAGAAGTTATAAAGAAAATTAATGTTTCAATTTGTAATCAAATTTGTTGCTATGGTTGAATATCTTGTCACACCTAGCTGTGAATATTTTGTTTCCCCCACATACCCAGTATAATTTGTTATACTACCATGTTTTTATTTCATAATGTTTTAGGATAATTTGCTCTTAATCTGTAAATAAGATGAAAAAAGGACATCCACAGAAGAAAACACCAAAAGAAAAGAGCTGAACTAATTCTAGAGGATTTAGTTAGATTGTCTTTATTTCACATTTACAAACATTAGATTCCCTTATCCAATGTAACTCCTTAGTGGAGAGTTTACCTTTTATATTGTTCAAACTCTTTCCTATTTAGTGAAAATTATTAATTATTTTGGTTAATTGCTAAACCATAGATCTTGTATTAGAGTAATGGCCCTTGACCTCTTGGTCCACCTAAATTGGGGTAACATGGGAGGGGGTCATTATATTTGGTTACACATAATGTATAAGCAACTGATCAGATTGAATCACTAACTAACTATTGGATTCTTTGATCCAATTATTATATGCCATTGGACCCATATGAGATGTACCATAACATGTGAAAGCATCACAGTAGCTATTATCTCACTGTATAAGACTTAGAATCATGTCTAGGTTCCTAATTCTTCAATCGCAATACCACATTTGTAGCACCCATCACCAGGTATGACTCTCGATGGCTATTGGGATCGGTCAAATATATGGACACCTCCTCTAAACTTGGGTACTCGGATAGAGAGTCAAATCACTCTAGCTTGTTGAGCATTAGTGGTCCCATAGAAGATGACCAGTGATCAACTCAACTCTGCAGCAGTGGGCCTACCGAAGATGTCTACTGAGTAGTAAAACATGAACCATCACCATCCCCGATTTGTGTTGGGTACCATAAAACTATAAGGAATCTACCATCACTGGCTCTAGTTTACCTCAGTCTAGAAAAAATACCCACATTCAGGAAGCACGTTTCCTCCCCACAATGCAAGCTTCCTGTGAGGATTATATAGTATCCAGGGCATTAATATTTATAGATAACATCTTTATCACTACTAATAATTATCCTATGTTTATCAATTGAACATTTAACATGAAACACAAAATCCAAATGATAGAATAACAACTTTCATAATTCTCATAAATCACAACACCGTCCTTTAGACCTGGATTAGGGCAAACTTGGCTTCTTTGGTACCTCTAAATGCACCTTCTCATTTATCATATTGTATTGCAACTTCCACAAAAACTGAACATATAGCATCATGACATGAAATACACAAATGGTATATCTCCTCTACTAAAATCTACTAAGCATATATAATAATTTTGCAACAACAATTTCTGAATAAGAACTGGTATAAAATAAACATTATCTCAAGTTTATTTGTTGTAAATTAGAGTTAAAAGGTGATTTTCCTCTCACATGAATATGTCTAACTTACTGATTTCAGATTTTGATTCGTACAAGTCTGATTTGAGCTTCAAACCTAAAAAAAATCAACTTTGAATGTCCTTTTACAAGGTAGACAAACCCTAAAGAAATTTTCTAGAGGTAGAATACTAAGAACAACAATAAAGTAGAGCCTTCGGTTGCTAAGACAGAGATCTTCAAACAAGGAAACACAAAACAAAGAAGAATTATATAAATAGAACTTACTTACACAACTAGATCTACTAGAGGTATCGGCTTTCACCATCAAAGCTACTTCTTGTTGTCGTCGTCCTTCATGTTGCCTCCACGATTTCCTCATGTATTTCCGCTCAACGTCTTATGATGGATGGAAGATAGAAATACAAATACTTTTCTTGCTTTGTTGGTTCTCATCGATTATTTATAGAGATCTAAAGATCTCACAATTGTTGTGTCTGGATGACACATAGAGGAACCATCTGAAGGTAAAGCCTTCGATTGTTGTTCTTTAATAACTTCCATCAACAGACAAGCCATTGGTTATCTCCCTCGATCATCAAGCCATCTATTTTTGGTTGTTAGGACAACCATCAACTTCCAACCTTCAGTCAGCGCTCCCTTTGATCAGTACCTATCAACCCGATTATTGATTGATGTATGTCTCTAAAACCATGATAGACATCATCCTTTAGTTCCTACCTTTGGTTGGCTTTCAACAGTCAACTCATCGGAAAGCACTCACTTGACCAACTTCTGATTGCTAACGTGTAACAAAACCTTCAAAAGACACTCCTCACAATATCATCAGTAGATAAATACATGGTCGACCATCAGAAGGTGCTTCCTTACTGAACCAACAGTAGGACTCTTTCAAGCAAAACCATTGATTGTAAGATCTCAGTAAAACCATCAATTTGCCTACCCGTTAAACCTTTGATTCATAACCATCAATCTAAGGACTCTGAGAAATCATCAAGTTGTTAGCTTAAGAAAACCTTCATTTATTCAACCATCCATCTAGGAGTTGTATGAAACTACCATTTTCCAAACTTCAATTAGACCTTCGATTTGATTCTGCTCAAGGCTTAAAAAGGCTATAACTTACTCAATTCAATTCTAATTTGATCCATTCTTATTTCTATGGTTTCATATTTAAATTATATTCAGTTTTATACCAACACATGATTTAAAATTATAGATAATTCAGTTTAGAATATAATTAAATATGAACAAGCATCATTATCACTAAGATTATATTTAACTTCTTGATTACCTTTAATCCTCTAATTACCATGTATTCAAAGTGTATGTCATAAAAATCTCCTCCTTACAAGAATTTTGCATCAAAATTTCTAGAAGAGACAAGTATACTTGTTATACATCTCTGACTATAACTCCCAAGTAGCTTTTTCTATGACATGATTTCTCCAACAAATTTTTACTAGGGGTACCTCCCTCTTTCGAAGCTTTTAAACTGTACCTTCTAGAATTTGTATAGGACCTTAGAGATAGGAAACATCTTCCCTTAACTTTATTGATTTTGGGTCTCTGATCTTCTTTGTACTTGGATAACATTTCTTTGACATGGATACATGAAACAAATCATACAAGTGAGCTAGTTGAGGCGACAACTCAAGTTTGTATGCTATAGGTCCAATTTTCTGAATGATTGGATAGGGATCCATGTATATGGGAGTTAGTTCGCCTTGCCTTCCAAACCTCAGTACACCTTTCCATGGTGATACCTTCAAGAAAACCTCATCTCCAACCTCAAACTAAAGCGGTATGTGATGTTTCTCTACATAGCTTTTTTGTCTATTCTACAACCTTCAACTATTATATGATGACACATATCTTTTTTGTTGTTTCTTCCACCAACTTTGGACCTAGAACTTTCCTTTCTCCCACTTCATACTAGAAGATAGGTGATTTACACTTTTTCCATATAGAGCTTCATAAGGGGCTATCCTAAACTGGAATGGTAACTATTATTGTAGGAAATGTCCATAAGACTAAGGTGATCATCTGAAGTGCTACTGAACTGCAAAACACATGCTCTCAACATGTCCTCTAGGGGTTTGAATGTTCTGTTCTAACTATCCATCCATCCAAGGGTGTAATGATGTGCTAAACCTCAAAATTGTTCCCAAATAACAATGCAACTGATTCCAGAATCCAGATATGAACTTATAATTTCTATGAGATATTACAGAAACTGGTACCCAATGGAGTATGAATATCTCATCTATATAGACTTTAGATAACATTGGTGTATCCCATGTTGTCTTAAATGGTACAAAATGAGAAGACTTTTTTAGTTTATTTACTATTACCCATACAGAGTCAAATCCATGTGGTGTCCTAGGTAATCTAACCACAAAATACATAGTAATATGCTCCCATTTCCATTCAGGGATAGAAAGTGATTGCAGAGTACCTGCCAACTTATGATGTTCATCCTTGACTTGCCGAAACACACCACACTTAGCTACATACCGAGCCACAACTTTCTTCATACCAAACCACCAATACAATTCTTTTGAGGTTTTGTACATCTTTATGTTGCATGGATGCATTGAATACATAGAAGAGTGTGCTTCCTAAAGCATATGCTATCTTAATTCTGGATTACTCGACACACATAGTCTATCTGTAACATCCCAAATTTCAAGAGTAATTTGAAACTTAAAATGTGCTTTTCTTAAATAAAAATATTTCTGCTATCTTAATTCTGGATTACTCGACACACATAGTCTATCTGTAACATCCCAAATTTCAAGAGTAATTTGAAACTTAAAATTTGCTTTTCTTAAATAAAAATATTTGAGGCCCTTATTGCAAAAAGACCATGAAATGAAATTTTTAAAAGATGATAAAGTAGAAAGATAAAAGTGAGGCCCAAAATGTGTTTCCTCTTTCATATGTACATTATGTATTACAATTAATTTATATAGACAAATGTTGATTTCCTTTCTCTCTCTCTCCTTTCCTTGAAAACATTTAAAAGAAATAGGAAAGAATTGTAATTCTAAATATATAAATGTGAAATATATTTCTTGCACATAAAGTTGCCCTTTTTCCTTTTTATGGTTCTAATATAAGGGGAATGTACAATTACTCTCTTTTTTCCTCCTTCCATGATGATTGCTCAAAAGGGTAAAGAAATATATATGACATGGATAATCAATTATAAACTCGAATTTGGGCTCTAGGATTCACCAAGGAAAGTCCTTTTCAAAATATCTAATCAATTAATGTTTTAAAGTTAAAGTTAAATGACTAAATGAGAACAATGTGAAATTTTCTATTAATAAGGTGTTGAAGGAAAATAATAAATTGGATTCGGTTCAAATATTTTACTTAAAGAAATAATACAACTAAATATGGTTACTTGCCAAGTTTGGATGATAAATACATTAATAATATGACTTAAATGAATCAAATAAGTCTTTTGCTTGAGGGGAAATAAAAAGGAATTTAACTTTCATATTTTGATCTCAAATCTCTCCCAAACCTAGATATAAGTGTTAGAAACTTCCCTTTAAATTTTGGGATTAAAAAGATTAACAGAGTGAGAGATATGGATTTTACTAGTTTTAATAAAGTGAAAAGGATTATGGAAATATGCATTAAATGTCACTGTTTTATTCGGAAAGGGAAACTATGTTCCTACCTTTTTTTTGTCTTGTGGACCAGAAGTCATTGGATCGAGATCCAATGATTCCCGTTCTGTCTTCTACCTCTAACCAAAAAGGAAATAAGACAACAGTGAACCCAAGATTTCTCTCACATATATCTCTCTCTCCAGTTCATGGTAACTTCTGGAAATTTGCCCATTGGCTTCTTGAGAGGTTTCCGCATAGTTTCATCCCCAATTTTATCAACTTTGGTTAGCTATATAGTTTTTTCCCAAATCTTTGTATGGTCGTTGGCCAACCCTTCTTAGCCCCAACCTGTAAAGGGGATAGAAACCTCAGTGCGAAGACAAGAACCCTCTCTTGAGGTCGTGCACGACTCCCGGTTTTATACTCCGCCTCCAATTACACTGATCAACCCCTCCTTCACCTCTCACCACTCCCTAAACCCACCAGAGATGCTAGCATGTGGTTTGTCCTGCTCCAAGCTCTGCCCAGATGATTGGAGACCACGGTCGAGTCTGAAGAGGTGAGGCGGAGAGAATCACTCAAAAACTTGCTTCTCTGAGGTACAAACACGTGAAGTCAACACTAGGGTTGACTGCGGCTAGACACTGTATCGTGAAGGGAGAGGCTCGCAAGGTTGAAGATGATTAAGCGTGAAATTACCTTCTTGTCCCCGCTCATTCTACTTTCAAGCAAGAGATTGATCTATCCTTTCGACCTGCTTCTTCTAACTTGGACCCGCTGGAGCGAGTGGCCAGGGTGGCCATAGACCATTGGTCCAGTTGCGATCTGCGTGGATATGAGGTAAAACCCCTACTTTGACGTGGCCTCTTGTGATTGGCTAAGATCTATTAATATTGCAAAATTTGTAGAAATTGCTAGGATGGTCAGATCAAAATAAGTTTTATATAAAATTTGATCAGAAAAATGTAAGGAACACAATAAAAGTATAATCAAGCCTATTTCTATTTCTAGTTCTAAAAGTACCTAGAGTTGCTAACTTTAGTGTGTTAAATGTATACAAACTTTAATTTCTAAGTTTTGATGATCAAAATATGTATAAACGATCCTAATAGTCAATGTATGACCTTTTAGGATGAAAAAAAGAATCTTGGATCGAATTGGAACTTGAGAATTCATATGTTATAAAAATTAGGGTATTTTAGGGTTTTAGATGATGAATGGAATACATATTGACATATCAGATGTTATGAACATGGTGCTTAGGATTTTCAAACCCCAAAGAGGTGTTTAGGGTTTACTGAACATAGGAAGAGAAATCAGATCTTCCCCAAGTGCAAGGTAAGTGGTCCATGCTAATTGAACATAACTAATGCTTGTTTTTATGTATGTATGCATGCAAGGAATGTTTTGAATGTGCTATCTATTTTAATTGCTTAAATTCAATGAACTTGTGATGAATGGAATGTAATGTTTTACTATTTATATTATGGTATCATCTTCATGAATATTAAGAGTAAAGTTAAAGTTAAGTTTTAAGAGAAAAGCAAGAGTTTTCAAGAGAAATATAATGTAAAAGATAGCTTATATAAGGTCCTCATTAAGAGGCTCCTCGGAGCAAAATTTAAGAGGCACTTTGGTGCAACCCAAGAGGCACTTCGGTGCATAAGAGAAGAGGCACTTCGGTGCATAAGAGAAGAGGCACTTATGTGCAACCCGAGGATCCTTATATAGGTCAAGATAAAAGAGAATTTAAAAAGTAATTGCATGTCTTTTAAATGTTTAATGTTTAATGTTCAAAGTCTATTTTCAATTTACAAGTTTTCTTTTTGTTATAATATGTTCAATTCCACTTACCATTGGTTTTATGCATGGCTGGGGGCGTGATGCCCACAGGTAAGGAGAAAGCTTAGGAGAAAGAAGTGTAAGGAATAGCTCAAGGAATCTTCAAGAAGAAAAGACCTAGTCGGGTGCCATTTACCAACATGATCCAAAGTTTAGATAGAATTACATCATGTATGGTCTTTCTACCAAAGTAGATTAAGTGTATTTGATGTAGTTTCCTTTTGCCAAAAAGCTATGTATGAATCAGATTTCTTTCAATGCAAAGTGTTCTATTTATTTAAATTACAAACGATTATCATTTATGTGACACCCCCTCGAGTAAAGAGCTTTCGCTTAGTGATGTTTACATGTTGTGAAAAGTGGGGTGTTACATTATCATTCTAATGCAACATCCCTTTACTTGAATATCTGCATTTTGTTCTCTTCCCTTCTGGTCATATTATTCATGTTTGTTGCATTTTACTGTCACTCTATTGACGCTCCTTGAATAGACCATAGAATGTAGGTCTAACATGCATTTGTGCAATCAGTTGACCTTAGTGAGACACATTCAAATATAAATACATCTCTCTCATCTTGACTAGTAAGTCTATTTTACACATGCCAAAGAAAACATTTCAGTGGATGATGTTCATTCCTACTCAGAGCATTTGCTATAACATTGTCCTTCCCAGGGTGGCAGTCAGTCATGACATCATAGTCCAATATAATCTCTAACCATATGCATTGTCTCAAGTTGAGATCCTTTTGTGTGAAATGTACTTCATACTTTTATGGCCAGTGAAGACCTGACATGACTCACCATAGAGATAACGACGCCATGTCTACAAGGCATGTACTATTGCTCCAAGCTCAAGGTCATGTGTGAGATAATTCTCTTAATTATTCTTAAGTTGTCTAGAAGTGTAAGCTGTCACTTTTCCTTTTGACATAAGAACACATACTGGTCCTCTTCCTATATGCATCATAGAACAACACATATCCTTTATCTGCCTCTGGTAAAATCAAAATTAGTATTGTGGTTAACTTCTTCTTTAATGTCTGGAAACTTTTCTCACAAGTTTCAAACCAAATGAAGGCACATTTTCCCTTATAAAACGTGTAAGAGGTGCTGCTAATACACTAAAATTCCTTATGAATTTTCTATAATATATGGATAATTCTAGAAAACTTATGATCTCAATAAGGGTTGTAGATTGCTCCCACTGAAGAACATATTCTACTTTCTTAGGGTCTACACTGAAACCTTCTCCTGATATGACATGTGCAAGAAAAGAAACCTCAGCCAACCATAACTAATAGTTACTACATTTTTCATACAACTGATGTTGCCTCAGCAACTACAGGGCTATCCTCAGATGTTGCTCATGTTGTTCTTCATCTCAGGAATACATAAGGATGTCATCTATAAACACTAAAATAAACTGATCTATGTAGGATTTGAAAATATTATTCATCATGATCATAAAGGCTTCTAGGGCATTTGTCAATCCAAAAGACGAGACTACAAACTTATATTGATCATACCTTGTTATGAATGTTGAATTAGGTATATCATATAACTTTATCCTTAACTGATGGTGCCCTTGCCTGAGATCTATCTTTAAAAATAGTTTTTATTCATGTAACTAGTCAAACATGTTATCAATCCTAGGTAGAGGATATTTGTTTTTAATAGTTGTCTTATTCAATTTTCAATAATCTATACACAACTGCATAGTTTGATCCTTTTTCTTCACAAAAATTATTGGGGATCCCCACGATGATGTACTTGGCTAAAAAAACACTTATCCAATAACTCATGTAATTGAGTTTTTAATTCTTTTAACTCTACAAGTGCCATCCTATAAGCATGTAATGATATTGGGTGTCTACTAGGTGAAGTCTCTATCTCAAAGTCAACATCTCTCTAAGGAATCAAACCTGGTAATTCCTCAGGAAAGACATATGGAAATTCACATACAAATAGAACATCCTCAATATTGGATGTTCATTTCCCTACCCTGACATCTACCACATGTGCTAAAAAGGTCTCACACCACTTTCTCATCATCTAATAAACTACAATCATTGATACTATACTTGTAGGTAAGACCTTCTTGTCTCCAACAAAGACACATGAAAAGCCACCTTGTTGAAAGATGACTTTTTTATTCTTGCAATCCAAGTGAACATAATATGTGTCAAGGCAATCCATACCCAAAATAATTTGAAAATGATTAATATATAAGGGTACTAGAATAACTCTGTAGTATATCCACTAAAACTCAATAGATGTCTAGGACATACTTCTATCAAAATTGATGATTCCCCTGTTGATACTATTAACAACAACTCATAAGGCAAATCTTAGGTTAAAAGACTTAATCCACTAGCTAATGACCTATGTTTAAAAGAATGTTTTGCACCAGGATCTATCAAAATTATAACTAAAATGTTGTTAAAGACAGGTATCTCACTTGTCACAACTCCGGGCGAGACTACACATTTAGATGATATCATAGAGAAGAAGTGTCATGTTGATCTCCATCTTCCATATTGTCCTCGATGTCCACTATGGGTATTAGGTGCTCCCACTCTAGAGATTGAGGCTATTGAATAACTTGCCCCTCTAAATGGAGCATGTCTCTACAAAGTCTAAAACTGTAATTGCAAACCTTGTTCTGAAATATAGTGAAGCTTTGGGCATTCCCTTTTTATATGTCCCGTATGTTCATAGTGATAATACATTTGAGTATTGGTTCCCCAAAACTGACCATATTGTATCATACCATAGTTTTCACACACAGATGTATCCTATCTCTATGGGACTATCACTAACACTAATGATCTTGAAGACCTAGATGAAGGTGCAAATCTAGGTGGTGTATTCTATCTATTGGAACTAGGCCTTCCTCCACTATTTGAAGAGCTAGATTCTTATTTTCCAAAGCAACCAACTCCTTGTCCTATCTTGGAAAAGAGACCACCATCTCATATGTATCCACCACTTCTCTATCCAACTCTACTAAAGTCTCCATATCTTTTTCTACCTTCACATTACTTATCAGCATTAACTGGCTCTTCTATACATCTTGCAACCTCCACAAATTCTCCAAAATTTTCTCTTCTCTTGTCCCAATAACAGTTATGGTCTATCTAATCTCCAATCTTAAACCTTCTTGGAATCTCCACCATTTCTCTATATCATCTAGTACCAGCTGAGGACAAAAGTTAGTTGACCTTGTGAAATATGCCTCATTCTCACCAATTGACATGTTTCCAAGTCTAATATTCTCCAAATATTTGATCTTATCACTTAGGAAGGTAGGAGAAAAATAATTAAGGTGAAACTCATCCATTAACTCCTCCATGTTATCACAATATTTCTCCAATACTCTTCTACTCTGCGCCACTGTAACTCAACATCTCCTTTAAGTAGATAAGAATCATGAGTGATGTACTTATAATCCGGTAAGTCCATTAGGTAAAAGACTTTTTCTAGCTTCCAGAGCCATACAACTTCCATTGTTGGATATGTAGTTATAGAAAATTCAATTCTACAATCTTCTTTGCCCACTCATAGGATCTCATCAGGCCCTTACTGGAAGATGAAGACATGTTGTCCATCTTATATTTTTCTATTGTCTCTAGAAAATATGATACATCCTTGTGGCCTCATCTCTATCTTCTACACCTTGAGCCATTGCTTGAGGGTCAGGGCCATAGTGGCTCTCATATTGTTCCTCACTAAGACTGTGTCTTCTTCCTGCCATTCGCATATCCATAATAGAACATATCTATTAGAAAATTGTAGCTTAAAGAGGAATGCATACTAATCCTATCGATCTCTTATCGCCCATGTCCCAAACCTAAACTCAATTTTAGGTCTAACCTATGCTATAATACCAAGAAGTTGATGTGACTAGAAACCACCAACCAATGTTAGGGACCGTGCAAGGAGTGGGATCCGATAGGGGAGCAACTCAACTTACTCAATAGAATAATAGAAAACTATTTGATGCGAAATTTGAGAATAATTTTTTTGCAAAGGATAGAAGACTAAGATTCAAGTATATAATATATCATTCACCATAAAGAGTATCATCGGAAGATTAAAAACAAACTATTACAATATTTATGTCTATAATTGTTCTTCACTGTGCAAGGTGTTCATAATAGAAAATTATTAGAAATAAGTCACATAGGGTAAATTAACTACTTCAATCTACCTCCCAAGAAATATCAGCTAACTCTTGGATAAGTCTTAGTCAACTTTGGCCAACTCTTCCTTGCTCTCTACCTAAGGGGTTGGAAGCATACCCCATAAGAGAAGTCAAAGTAGATGTTGTCAGCATAAAATGTCGGTATGTGCATATAAATAGTGATTGAGCAATTATATGGGAAAAAGGACATCAAATATAAACAAGACTTACCAAACAAAAGAGGAAAGTTCCATCCAAGTGGATATCAAAATAAATCACTCCAATAAGATGAAAATAAATAGATGTACTTGCCATGAATTAAAATAAAGTATACCTCAAGGGCATGCACAAAGCAATTAGGGTACATGACCCATAAACATAATGAATAAACAACATGCAAGTTAGATAGGCACAATACTAGTGAACATTAATAAAACAATGATGACTAGAGCACATATCCATAAACCTGGTAGAATAAGGCACATAACCAAAACTCTCAAATAAATAAAAGTGGGAACAAAACTAGATATGGTGCACATGACTTCCATCCCAAAACATAAAAGGCACATAGCCCCAAAACCAAAGCATATTAGAAAACTTAGTACTACTAAATCAACAAGCATGCAATGTAGAGGAAAGTGAAGTGTAGTCATGATATTGATTAAATAAGATTGTCCAGATAAAAGTGGAACATTAGATCATAAAAATCCATCATGAGCAAATTAGGGTTTTGGTGCACCAATATCATAGTATAGAGCAATTCTACCAATTAGGATTCAACTAGAGATAACACAAATAAGTTTACAAATCTTAGATTTAAAATTGCAAAATTTACTAAGCGTTGTTAATATATATTGATTTTAGTATAAAAAAACTCAAAAGAATCCAAATAGATCTCAAATAAGAGATTTGATATATATCCTTCAAATTAGGTCTAGAGAGAGAAAGTAGAACTGTTTCTAAATATAGACTCAAACATATGCAACATACCTCAATGATGCGTGTAAAAAGTCAGGGTTCAAACCCTAGATCCAAATTATGCACTTTCACCTAATAACACATTAGGTATATAAGTGTAACATACCAGATCTTGGACCTTTACCCTAGAAGTTTGACCTTTTGGATGTAGCCAAACAAGGTTAAGGATAGATCTAGATGAGGTTTAGTATAACCCTAATGAGATAATGGATGTATCAATCACCATAATGTAACCTAATGTTATCACATTAGTCTTAAGACAATAATATACACATAAATATGTCACATGAGATAATAATGAATTATATAAAATTTCGTGAAAATAATCATAGATAATTCTTTTGGTGATAATATTAAGCTATGGAACATAAGTGGAGGAGCAATAATGATAATAGTGAAATAATATGATAACGTAAGTAATAATGTGATATTAATGGCCACAAATATTAATTATGACATAACTCATTAAAAGGAATCCCAAAAGTGGAATCTAAGTTAAGAATCGTGTTCCTTGGGTCCCAATTGTCTTGAGAGTCAAGTTTCACATTATTCACATAATATTAATTAATTTAATTCAATTTGGAAAGAGAAGATCTAAGTTTTCCCAAAATATTAAATAAAATAATAAATGAACTTCAAAAGTAAAAAATAATCTTAGATTCGTAATCTACACATCAAAATATTCCTTTGGGTGGATTTTCATGTAATTTGGATAATCGTTACTATATATGTGAAGATAGGAGAGAGAAATTGTGTAGAACCTTCAAAATATTAAATAATTGTACAAACAACTTCAACATGTAAAATTAATGACAAATTCGTATCCACGACACTTAATTTGACTTATGGGTGAAGTTTCATCAAATTTGGAGAATCTAATGACCATTAATGATGGAGGAAAGAGAAAAAAATATTTGATTTATTTAACATATAAAATGTTCTCAAAAGGCAAATCTAATTTCATATTCATATTCCTCATGTCTAGAATAGGCTGTGTGTCAAATTTCATTTAATTTGATACTAGTTTGCATCCTTAAAAGAAGAAAGAGAAATAAATACATCCACACTTTATTCCAATTTGATTTAGGATTTTATTTATCTGTCACGCAATTGGTTTTATTTAATTTTGGCACTCGTGGATCTGGGACATTCATTTTTTGATCAGTCGGCCATCAGCTCATCCCCTTCCTCTCGCCAATTCAGGAAACAGGCACCACCCTGTTAAATCTTATTTCTCAGATTTCTCGATTGTCTCTCGACAATTCTTCTAGATTTTTCTTCCATTGGTTTCTTGAGAAGTTTCCACACCTAGTGATGACTTGTTCGAGATATAGTTTCCATTATTGATGATTTCCCCAATTCTTGTGTGATAAGGTTTTAGACCAACCTCCCTACTCCTTGAATCGCATACCCCCACCTATAAATAATGCTACCCTCGTCTCCGCTCGACCTTGTGGAACTCTCCTCTTCTCCCAATTTGTATGCTCATTGCATGTGTACCACCGTCAAGGATCTTTTCTCCTCAAACCTTACGGAAGCTCCTCCCTCCTCCATGCATCTCCGACCCAATTTCTTGCTCTGGTAGGTCCGATTCTTCCTCCTCTTTCTTTTAGTTTTTCTGATTTTGTGTTTGGTTGATAAATTTGGATTCCCCCGATTCTCCAAGCCATGGCTAAGATGCTTCAAGCAGCCATGACTTGCGGCTGGGGAGGGGAGAATTCCCTTCGTGAAAGTACACTATTGTCCCTCGTGTTTCTTCTTCTCCTTTGTTTCTTTGTCAGGGATATTTTGGTCGCGTAATCTTTTGGCTTGAATCAAGTCAACCCGGCCTTTGACCGTGCAATTTGGCCACCCTTGATTGGGACAAGTCACGTGGTAGGTCTCCCTCTCTCTCGCTCAGTTTGATGATGTGTCAATTTTTGATTGGCCAGTTTTATAAAAAGCATAACTTTTGCCTTGTTTGTCCAAAAATTAAGTAAAACTATATTTTGAAATAAAAAAACATGTTATTTCTAATAAAAATACTTTCCAGGCTTAGTTTTGAGTTTTATTGAAAGGTGTTTTCTAAAAATAGATTTAATGGATAAAAATCACCAAAAATGCACTTTAATCATTCTAACTGTAAAATAGACAAAATTATATGTTTTTTAATCAGGAGAACCTAATAAGATCAATGGTGATGTTTTTAGAGTCTAAATTGGAGTTCTGTGAGAAAATTCCAAAACTAGGGTTTTCTTTACATTTATTCATATCTCAAACCCTAATACATATGAATAATTTGTAATTAGGCAAATTTGATCTTGGAAACAACTAGATTGTGTTTCTAGGACTATGTAAAGGTATGTTTTCATCCCCTATTTTTCTTGATAAGCAATTCATCTATTTTCTTCTTTCTATTGGTCCTATGGAGATTAGCCCTACACATTATCTTGTTCTTTTAGAAACTATGCTTCATGTAAAGTATCTTATTTGTTATTGATCTGGTGATCATGTTTGAACATTATCTTGCTTCTTTATTGTGCTTTGTTCATGTTGAACTCTATATGATGGCATGTGATATCTTTTTCCCACTTATGATGTGGATGTATATGTTGGTCACTTTTGTGGTGACTATTTTATATAATCTGACTATAGTTTCTACTTGCCTCTACATTAAACATGCTATGTGATTCAATAGCACTAGAATAGTGTGATTGCATTGGTTTTGGATTATGTGCCCTTATTATATTTTTGGGATGGAGCTTATGTGCCCCATACTTGGGTTTCAAATTTATGAGGTTTGGCCCACTTTATATATATTTGGGAGTTTGGTTATGTGCCATTCTCTACTAGGTTTCAAGTTTATGAGGCTTGGCCGCCATTGTCTTTATATTGTTCTAGGGCTATGTTTACCTCACATGCATATATGACAATGATACTTGATGATGGGTAATGTTCCCTAATCTTGTGATATGTGTTTATGTGGCACAACTTTATTGTTTATTCACAACAAGTAATTCTATTTGTTATCTCTTGTTATAAATCATTTCTTTTATGCCCGGTTGGGTAGCTCTTATCTTTTCTATGGGAAGCCTTTTATATTTGTCGTCCTTTATTCCATATATTTGCTCAATTTCCTATTTGGTATGCTCATACTAGCCTTTGCTGATGTTTCCTTTTCTTCTCTTCTTACTAGGGTATGCTTCCAACCCTAGGTGTAGGACTTGGATGATACAACATGAAGACTTGGACTTATCCTAAGGAGTTAAAGCTTGGAGACAAAGTTGTTATGGTTTAGATTTCACTCTGTTGTGATCCATAAGTTGTACATTTTATGTGAACCCTTATAGGAGATGATTATGATATACTTTTATAATCTTGTATAAAATTTAATATATTCATGAAATTATATTCCACTACATTACTTGTTGGTCTTTTGTATACCATATATATAAAGATTTAAAAAATTTACACCCATTTCAGCATACCTTTTGAGTATGTTTGGGATGGATGTTTTATTTTTAAAATACTGAGTAAAGGGGTGATTTCACTCTTTTACAGCATGGTATCAGATCCCACTATAGTCAGAATCTAACTTTTTCAATTTAGTCTCCCTAATTAGACCCTTAAATTGCATAGTTGTCCTCTAGGTGAGATGTTCACCCTATACTTGATCTATGTTAAATATGTGATGAGGATTAGGAGATCTTACCCTATCATATAGATTCATTATGATTTGTATCTCTTAATTATGTGAGGTTTGACTTGAGGATGCAACTAGGTAATGAGGAGGTAGTAGGATGAAGAGGTTTTGCTATGGAAAAATTGTGACTCAGTTTTCATATTGAATTTTGGCAAACTTATTTGTTTTACCTTGCAATGCTGCTTATCTCCAAAAATTATTTTCATTTACTACTATATGTACAAAAAAAATCTCTTATTTTCTTGATGATTTCTTGAACTAACTCACAATGAGAGTTTTCTGATGTATGGATGGTGAAACCCTTGAATTAGTTAGAATATGATCTTAACCATAGTTTTGGCTTTGATGAAGTGCCTAGGAATATGTTAAGTTATAAAAAGGTGTAGTGTACCTACCCTTTGCACCCTAGCCCTTTTTAGACCTTAGGGTTGATATGTTAGTTCCACGAGGACCTAAATCTCAACCCTAGTTGGTTCTAACTTTTATATGGATACATGAATAACATAAATCTCTAAAACATTCATAACTAAAAGTCATGTGGGTAACCCTATATGTTGTTTAGTTTGACTTGTTAGGTTAAACCTTTTTAAGGGGTGGAGAGTATTTGGTTGTTGGTGTTTGGATCAATAGATTTTGAGGACGAAATCCTTTTAAGGGGTGGAGTGTTGTAACATACCAGATCTTGGACCCTACCCTAGAAGTTTGACCTTTTGGACATAGCCAAACAAGGTTGAAGATAGATCTAGATGAGGTTTAGTATAACCCTAATTAGATAATGCATGTATAAATCACCCTAACGTACCTAATGTTTTCACATTAGTCTTAAGCCAATAATAGATACATAAAATATGTCACATGAGATAATAATGAATATATAAAATTTCTTGCAAATAATCACACATAATTCTTTTGGTGATAATATTAAGCTATGAAACATAAATGGAGGAGCAATAATGATAATAGTGAAATAATATGATAAGTAATAACGTGATATTAATGGACACAAGTGTTAATTATGGCATATCTCATTAGAAGGAATCCCAAAAGTGGAATATAAGTTAAGAATCATGTTCCTTGGGTCCCAATTGTCTTGTGAGTCAAATTTCACATTATTCACATAATAATAATTAATTTAATTCAATTTGGAAAGAGAAGATATAAGTTTTCCAAAATATCAAATAAAATAATAAATGACTTCAAAAGTGAAAAATAATCTTGGATTCGTAATCTACACATTAAAATATGCCTTTGGGTGAATTTTCATGTAATTTGGATAATCTTTAATATATATGTGAAGATAGGAGAGAGAAAGTGTGTAGAACCTTCAAAATATTAAATAATTGCACAAACAACTCCAACATGTAAATTTAATGGTAAATTCTTATCCAAGGCACTTAATTTGACTTATGGGTGAAGTTTCATCAAATTTGGAGAATGTTATGACCATTAATGATGGAGGAAAGAGAAAATAAGATTTGATTTATTTAACATATAAAAAGTTCTCAAAAGGAAAATCTAATTTCTTATTCATATTCCTCATGTCCAAAATAGGTTGGGTGCCAAATTTCATTTAATTTGGAACTTGTTTGCACCCTCAAAAGAAGAAAGAGAAAAAGAGAAATAAATGCATCAACACTTTATTCCAATTCGATTTAGGATTTTATTTATTTGTCATGTGGTTGGTTTTATTTAATTTTGGTGTGCATGGATCTGGGCTATTCATTTTCTAATCGGACGGCCACTGCCTCATTCCCTTCCTCTCGCCAATTCGATAAACAGGCACCACCTTGTTAAATCTTATTTCTCAGATTTCTCAGTTGTCTCTCGACATTTCTTAGAGATTTTTCTTCCATTGGTTTCCAGAGATGTTTCCACACCTAGTGATGTCTTGTTCAAGATCTAGTTTCCATTAATGATGTTTTCCCCCAATTCTTGTGTGACAAGGTTTTTGGCCGACCTCCCTACTCGACTCGCATACCCCCACCTATAAATAATGCTACCCTCCTCATGGAACTCTCCTCTTCTCCCAATTTGTATGCTCATTGCGTGTGCACTGTCGGTGAGGAGTTTTTCTCCTCAACCCTTGTGGCTCCTCCTCCTCCCTCCTTCGTGCATCTCTGACCCAATTTCTTGCTTCGGTAGGTCTGATTCTTCCTCCTCTTTCTTCCAATTCTTCTACTTTTGTGTTTGGTTGAGAAACTTGGATTCCCCCAATTCTCCAAGCCACAGTTGAGCTGCTTCGAGCAGCCATGGCTCGCATCTGGGGAGGGTAGAATCCCCTTCATGAAAGTACACTTTTGTCCCTTGTGTTTCTTCTTCTCCTTTGTTTCTTGCTTAGGGATATTTTGGTCTTTTGGTCGTGTAATCTTTTGGTTTGAATTGAGTCAATCCGGCCTTTGACCCTGCTATTTGGCCGCCCCTGATTGGGACAAGTCATGGGGTGGGTCCCTCTCTCTCTCACTCTCTCTCTCTCTCTCGCTCAGTTTGATGATGTGTCAATTTTTGATTATCTAGTTTTATGAAAATCATAACGTTTGCCTCGTTTATCCAAAAATTAAGTATAAATATGTTTTGAAATTAGAAAAATGTGTTCTTTCTAATAAAAATACTTTTGAGGCTTTGTTTTGTGTTTTATCAAAGGGTGTTTTCTGAAAATATATTTAATGGATAAAAATCACCAAAATGCACTTTAATCATTATAACTTTAAAATAGACAAAATTATATGCTTTCTTAATCAGGAGAGCCTAATAAGATCAATGGTGATGTTTTTAGAGTCTAAATTAGAGTTTTGTGAGAAAATTCCAAAACTAGGGTTTTCTTTACATTTATGCATATCTCAAACCCCAATACATGTGAATAATTTGTAATTAGGCAAAGTTGACCTTGGAAACAACAAGATTGGTGACAAGTGTTTCTGGAACTCTGTAAAGGTATGTTTGCATCCCCTATTATTCTTGATGAGCAATTCACCTATTTTCTTCCTTCTATTGGTCCTATGGACATTATCCTACACATTATCTTGTTGTTTTGGAAATTATGCTTCATGTGAAGTATCTTATTTGTTACTATTCTTGTGATCATGTTTGGACATTCTCTTGCTTATTTATTGTTCTTTGTTCATGTTGAAATCTATATGATGGCATGTGATGTCTTTTTCCCACTTATGAGGTGGATGTATATGTTGTTCACTTTTTGTGGTGACTATTTTTTATAATATGACTATAGTTTCTACTTGCCTCTACACTAAACATTCTATGTGATTCAGTATCAGTAGAGTAGTGTAATTGCATTAGTTTTTGTTATGTACCTTTATTATATTTTTGGGATGGAGGTTATGTGCCCCATACCCAGGTTTCAAATTTATGAGGTTTGGCCACTTTATATATATTCAGGAGTTTGGTTATGTATCATTCTTTATCTGGTTTCAAGTTTATGAGGCTTGGTCGCCATTGTCTTTATATTGTTCTAGGGCTATGTTTATCTCACATGCATGGAGGACAATGATACTTGATGATGGGTTGTGTGCCCTAATCTCATCATATGTTCTTATGTGGCAAAACTTTATTGTTTATTCATGGCAAGTAAATCTATTTGTTATCTCTTGTTACAAAGCATTTGTTTTATGCCTGATTGGGTAGCTCTTATCTTTTCTGTGGGAAGCCTTTTATATTTGTTGTCCTTTATTCCATATATTGCTAAATTTCCTATTTAGTATGCTCATACCAACCTTTGCTGATGTTTCCTTTTCTTCTCTTCTTGATGGGGTATGCTTCCAACCCTAGGTGTAGGACTTGGATGATACGACATGAAGACTTGGACTTAGTCTAAGGAGTTAAAGCTTAGAGACAAAGTTGTTATGGTTTAGATTTCCCTTTACTGAGATCCATAAGTTGTACCTTTTATGTAAACCCTTATGGGAGATGGTTATGATGTACTTCTATAATCTTTTATAAAATGTATATAGTCATGAAATTATATTTTGTTGCATTGTTTGTTGGTCTTTTATATACCATATATATAAAGATTTGAAAATTTTACACCCGTTTCAGCATACCTTTTGAGTATGTTTGGGATAGATGTTTTATTTTTCAAATTTTTAGTGAAGGGGTGATTTCTCTCTTTTACAATAAATCATTAGTTAAGGGATATATTATTAACCCTAAAAGTTATACTTTTACTATGACTTGATTTAGGTGGTAAAAACTACACCATTGGATAGATCTTATTTTTCTGTGTATTTTTGATCGATAAATGAATTACTAAAAAAATTCTAAGAAATCTCAAATTACTGAATTATTTAAAACAAAATATAAAATTCCAGCAAATTGGCCCCATGATGAAGTGGCCCAATCGTCGCCTGCAAAGGTCATAATGACTTGGTTGAAGACCAGGGGTTTGGGACCCACCCAAAAGGACTCCTTCGCCCACAATAAGCATGAATAAATCAAATCAAAAGCAAGGACACAAATGTAAAATTTTAGCAATCTTCTTCTCTGTGTTTCACAACCCACTCACCCATAAGGACAGTGAAGCTCAAATCCATGATCCTATATTTAAACTAGATGGAATCCCGACAAGGCATCTTCATGGGTGTGTTCATCAAAATTTGTCGACCCACAGAGAAGGCACTAAGTCAAATTGGAGATCTAACTCGCCCTTCTGCCATGGCCATATCATGGAGAGGGAAGCAAACCAAGAGAGAATTTGAGGCCCTCATAGTCACTAATTGAGAGCAAGGCACTAACAAAAACACTTTACATGAATCAGATGACTGAAACCATGGTGATAGTTCCCATCATATGTGAATGAAGCAACACGATCACCCTAAAACACTAAAACAACTACACACAAACCATGAAAGAGAGAAAAGAACCATGATACCTTAAATTTACCAGATTCAAGGATGCAAGTAGCTTCACACAAACTCCCTTGGGGATGCTGGAATCCCCATAAGGCTTGTGGTCGTCTTAAAGGAGACAACATTTTCAATAGGAAGTTGAGGCTAAAAGAAGGTGTGCATGACAAAGAGAGGTGTGTTTTGGGGAAACCAGGGATAATGAGGATACCAGACACACACACACACACACACACACACACATATATATATATATATATATATATATCAAAAGTCTAAAGATAGTTGGGTGCCTAACAAGAGAAGAAATTTGGGAACTGAAGGAGAAACCAGAGTGGAGGAGGACTCCCATGTTGACTGGGTTATCAGTGAGATGAAACCAAACCAAAATGGATATCCGTGGATTTGGTTCTCTACAAAGAACACAAAGAGGGGAAGATATAAAGATAATAAGGAGATAACAGAGAAAAAAAATCAAGTGACTGATGGAGGAAAAGGTATGTCACAAGCACTATGTAGAGTCTAGGGAGTTTGAGACTCAACATAGAGGAAAATATGATCACTGTTGGATCAAATCGCATACATGCACAAGTTGTCAGGTTATAAAATATCAACAGAGAATAGAAAATGAGTAGGAACTATAGGCAAACTGGAGAAATTAAGTGGCACATTTAAAATTGACTATATACTTCAAATGAAACAAAGTCCGACTCAAATTAGGATTGGTAGTTAGATAATTTAATCTCCACTTAAATTGAGATATCTAGGATTATTCAATTAGGTCAAAAATTGATACTTAAACTAATTAGGACCTAAAGAATTGTATTTTAGGATTAGCTTTAGGTTTTGAGATTATCTAGTATAAATTTTATTGCAATTAGGGTTTAAGTCAAATATCACATTATATATTATTATATATTACCACTATCCTCGATATTTAGGATTTAGAGTCCTATTATTATTATCTCACTACAAGCCAAGTTTCATGATATTATCTTGCACACGATACCTTATTTTATTAATCTCTCATTAATTCCATTCATGCCACATTAATTTAATAATGACACATTAATCATATCTATTTACTTGAAAAGTCTTATTCTTATCCCATTACATAAATTAAGAATGTTATAACCATTCCAAACATTTATGCACATTTATACACATCCAATCCTTATTAATCATATTCAGGTTATTATATGCGTATTAGTGAACAATGTGACATAAATTTTATATGCTCTTTCAAATCTTAGGTCATGGTTAGGTTATTAGGTAGATATGAGTGCATCATGCTATGTGATGTGATTACTTAGCCTAAAGTCACTTAATGCATCATGAATATCATCAAAGACACACATATATTAGGGTTAGTTATTAGTTCTGCATTACGGTACAATAATGTGAATTACTCATTATTTGCACATTATATGTTTATTAGGTCATGGCTGAGCATGTAAGGGTATAATACTAACCTTGTTTGGTAAAATATAAAGATCAAGCATACTGATATACTTTTGTAGGAGTTAGGGTTTCTAAAAACGAGGATAGCTAAAATTTGGTATGTTACACGACTCCACCCTTAAAAGGATTTCATCCTTGAAATCAACATATCAACCATCAAGTTATTACACTCCACCCCTTAAAAAGGTTTAACCTAATAATTCATACAAGACCAAGGCATAAAGACTATTCCATCTAAAATGATACCATGTGAATGTAGAAACATAACTATATAGGCAATCTGACTAATAAAATAAGGGTTACCTTCAACATGTTCTTCCACATCCGTCCATATAAAGCAAAGAGAGGTCTTGCACACCTCTCATCATGCTTTCCTCCATTTTTTTATGGTCATTGTTTATTTAAGGAGCTTGAGGTTGTTGTTGTTGAGCTGGTGCACATCCATCATGAAGCTCAGGGCATCTAGGTCTAATATTTCCAGGCTCCCCACAATGATGGCTTACAACCTGGCAATATAAATTTGGAGCAACCACATTCCTTATAGAGGGACACTTTCTGGGAGTATGATATTCACACTTGGCACACTTGTCCCTCATTTGTTGTTCACATGATAACTTCCTCTTCTTGCTATGATCTTGGGGTTGATAACCAGGGTAAGCATCAATTGTCATAGAGGAGACGTCTCAGGTCCTTGCGACACTGTCACACCAATGAAGAGTAGATCCATAAAAAATGTAAATAGAAAATCTAACCTTATGATGCTAAGGGAATGTCATACCATAAAAAGTACTCTCCATGTCAAGCACCCAATCGTCAACCTCATCCACCATGTTGAGATTGCTCTCACCTTTGAAATATGTGGGATGCATCTTCATGAACTCTACAAGAGAGTACTCCTTGGAATTCTCTTGAGTAGAACCTGCGGTATCCTTCCTTACTAGGGTTGTGGAAAGTAGCTGTCATAGGAAGGAAAACTCTTGCTCAAGAGATATGCCCAAAATTGAGTTGGTTGTTGCTGATTGTGGGGTAGGTTGGTTCACTACATGTTGACCACCAGTTGCCACCTGAGCTTGAGATGCTAAAGTAGTAAAAGGAGGATCCATCCTCGACATCTTGTACTTTGGGTTTTGGGGTGTCTCAAAACCATCTTAGTTATCAACATATGACTTGTCTCCAGCCATCAATGTAAGCCCACACAAGGCAAGGGGATATAGTATATAAGCAACCTATGGGAAAGGTAAATAGCCTAAGGGAGATAGTATTGGAATAGTTAGATCATTCGACTACCTTGGCTCTAATAAAATTCTTGTAAGGAGTGGGACCTTTCAGAGGAGGCACTCAACTTACTCAAAATAATAATAGAATATTATCCATGGCCAAATTTGAGAATAATTATTCACAAATAATAGAAGAATAAAATTCCATGTATGTAATATGTGAGACCCTAACCTTTCTTAAATAGTTAAACATGCTTAATTAGCATAATTGGGTTCTTAAAACCTTAACCAAATTTTATGAGGTGCTTTAATATCATTTGACAAGTTTAAGTTTCAAATTTGGTCCAATTTGGACATCATTTGAGCAAGTTATGCAATTTTATGTACATTTTGGACTTTTTTGCTATAAAGAGCTGGGATAATAACCCAACTCTCTACTAAAAGTATGGTAAACAAAAACACCAATGTGAAGTAGTGGAATTTTAAAATTTGACTATATTCAATTGTATAAAGAGTACTTTACAAAATTTTCTAAGAGGATGTACAACTTTATACAAAACAACATGATCTAGGTAGAGGAAGACTAAAACCAAATCAATATTATCTCCAAGGAAAAACAACTTAATATATAGGCATCTATGTCCAAGATACAAGGTTGAACTCCTTTCTATTAGCCTTAGGTTGGTTCACCATGCTTATAATGTGCACTCTGATCATATACCTGGGTGGTTGGGATCACCCAGCAAGAGAGAGATAAAAGTATGTGTTAATCAAAAGAAATAAGGACAAATGATAAAGCACAAAATTTCATAATAAAATGATTCACTATAATAAGAGATTTCAAGAATATGAGGCATATTAACAATTTGGATTTCTTTCAAGTAAACAATAAGTAAAGAGCAAGCATGATACATTTTGACAAAGTTGAACTAATATACGATTGAGGCACCTACCAAACCTTAACCTCTAGGTGAGGGAGAATTTACACATTCCCAAGCACCTGAAAATATATATAATGTGGGGAGAATTATCATGTTCCCCTAGGCGAATTTACACATGCCCACTATGGGTGGTTGTACAGATGTACCATATATTTGTTAATTAGTCATTTACATCATTACCATGCTTAAAAAATCAATGGAAGATAAAAGATGTGTGAACATTGCAGGTGGGGTCCATGGCCCAATGATTCATCAAAGTACTCAAAATAAGCAAGATATAGTGTAACAAGCATATGGGCTCAATTCTCAATAAGAAATTCATGGTTCAACAAATTAATAAATGGCTCATGCCTCAAATGGAAATTAGATTGGATTAAATAGATGCCCAACTGAGGTGTTAGAATGCACATACCTAATATAGGATCCCTAGATATGATTTACATCCTCAAGTAAAGCTCAAATTCTACATTGAGGCCAAAAAGGATACAAAAGATGGGGAAATTTAGGAAAATGGCCCAAAAGGACTTGAAAGCAAATAAAAGCTTGAAAGTGGGTAAATTGTAGGAAAGACCCTAGAATTCAGTCTGTTACAGCACTCCACCCATTAAAGAGGATTTTGTCCCCGAAATTACAACAAGAGGGAAGAGAGGGTGAGTGTGTAACATCCCAACATGAGGTAACTAGGTGTTACATCAAGTCTATGGAACTTCACAAGCTCTATACATAAGCCAAGTCTCACTAAGGTTTTCCACCATACATATAACATAATTCAAACTTTGGCTTATAAGCATAACCTCCATCATGAATTTCGCATCATCTTTATTATTCCATTACTTGTTCCTTATAATTCTCACATTGTTGTAACAAGGATTACACCTCAACATTAAGTACCAAAACATATGTATTTCCCTTATAAGGGTTTTAAGCACAATTAGGGTTCACAAAGAAATCTCGACATTAATAATGTATTAGGTCACAAACCTAAACAACTTAAATCAAATCTCCATTATCCTCATAGTAACATCATATATGATTATCACAGATTATTATGTAAGAAAAGGATAATATTATCCAACAAGTTATTAAGTCTACAACAATCCCAAATAATGTCACATTAATTTCTATATTACACATAGTCACATTAGCTTACATGCTCATATCCATGACATCATTAAGCCTATTCATGTGAATCCAATTACTCATAATTATATTGAGTCATTATATGCATTTTTGTGAGTAAGATGGAACACATTATATATATGAATTGATTCATATACCAAGTTATGATAAGGTGACTAATGAGATGTATATTAGAGAACAAGGTGATATGCCTCACATATGTTGATAACATGGTCTCAAATATAAATAGGTGAGCATAATCCACATATATGTTCCAAGTGTGTTAACTGATGATGACACCTAATGTCACTAAGGTATCAGAAAAGGCATTAAAGATGTTTATATGTATATGTTTTCAAGGCTAGATGATTACACATTAGGGTTTGGGTCAACATGACCATTATATGTGTTATGCATCTTTAGCATGAATTAGTTCCATAATCTTACTAACCATACTATTAGGGTGACATGGTCCACATTAAGTGTATTCACAATTAGAGATGAGGAACTTACTATATGAGTATCAAGAATATGTTATGGTTCAAGCATATGAACTATCCCTGAGATGACTTATTATGTATATTCATTTGTGTATAAACAAACAAGATGGATTATAATTATAATTTGTTTGTCCAACACTAACCATATGAACATGTTATCCTCTTATCTAAGGAGTTAGGGTTTCCCAAATATAGTAACTTGATTTCAAATGTATTAAGGGACTCCACCCCCTTAAATAGGATTTCATCCTCGAAATTAGAACTCCAAAATCTATCAAGGTATAAAAGCACTACTACTAAGGCCACTTTTCAAAAGGGTTGAGGTAAAACTATGTATGAGATCCAACACTTAGTTGTTTTACTAAACACCATTATAAACTTCAAGCCCAACATAGGGTAGACTACTCCCAAACATGAAATTCTAAGACTCCTAATAGAACTTATGGACACATAAGGGGGTTCTACATGATTAACCAAAACATCATGTGGTAGGTTCAAAAGGTTACTCAATAATAAGATAATTTGTCTAAAGGTATGCTATTTTGGGAAGTCAGTATTAGCTCAGGCCAGGTCGGCATCATATAGATATGGGAGTCCTCATAAGCCAAGCTGGTGGTGCGGAGGAAAATATTTCCAGCCCCCAGACCCAGACCCTTTCTAGACACCTTTGCTTTCAACTTATGTCCTAGTAGCAACCTAATAGACTAATCACCAACAAGTTGATCAAATTATATTTCTAATATGAAACTATTGTGATCCTAAATCAACTTCTCAACATAGGTCAAATCTAAAGTGAAACTCTTACTAAAGGGAAACTATATAAGGTAAGAGTTTCTAACTAGGAGACAAATTGAATTAGTCAAGACTCTAACTACCTTGATGCTCTGATACCATGCTGTAAAGAGCTGGGATAATAACCCAACTCTCTACTAAAAGTATGGTAAACAAAAACACCAATGTGAAGCAGCAGAATTTTAAACTTTGACTATATTCAATTGTATAAAGAGTACTTTACAAAATTTCCCGAAAGGGTGTACAACTTTATACAAAACAACATGATCTAGGTAGAGGAAGACTAAAACCAAATCAATATTATCTCCAAGGAAAAACAACTTATATATAGGCAGCTATGTCCAAGATACAAGGTTGAACTCCTTTCTATTAGCCTTAGGTTGGTTCACCAAGCACAAAATTTCATAATAAAATGATTCACTATATTAAGAGATTTCAAGAATATGAGGCATATTAACAATTTGGATTTCTTTCAAGTAAACAATAAGTAAAGAGAAACCATGACACATTTTGACTAAGTTGAACTAATATGGTTGAGGCACCTACCAAACCTCAACCTCTAGGTGAGGGAGAATTTACACATTCCCAAGCACCTGAATATATATATAATGTGGGGAGAATTATCACGTTCCCCTGGGCGAATTTACACATGCCCAATATGGATAGTTGTACAAATGTACCATATATTAGTTAATTAGTCATTTACATCATTACCATGCTTAAAAAAATCAATGGATGATAAAATATGTGTGAAACATTACAGGTGGGGTCCATGACCCAATGATTCATCAAAGTACTCAAAATAAGCAAGATATAGTGTAACAAGCATATGGGCTCAATTCTCAATAAGAAATTCATGGTTCAACAAATAAATGGCTCATGCCTCAAATGGAAATTAGGTTGGATTAAATAGATGCCCAACTGAGGTGTTGGAATGCACATACCTGATATATGATCCCTAGATATGATTTACATCCTCAAGTAAAGCTCAAATTCTACATTGAGGCCAAAAAGGATACAAAAGATGGGGAAATTTAGGAAAATGGCCCAAAAGGACTTGAAAGAAAATAAAAGCTTGAAAGTGGGTAAATTGCAGGAAAGACCCTAGAATTTAGTCGGTTACATCTGTAATTTATCCAATTGAGAGGTTTTCTTTGCAATTTTTCACATAAATTATGTTACTTATACGTTTTCTCATCATTATTGAGCTTTTGATCCATGGGTCACTCAATTATACCTTGGTTTGGTGGTGATTTGTTTCAAGGGTGATCTAGGGTTTACCCCCCGATGGATGAACCATATTCAAGTCCAACAAACGATGAGCATGATGTTAGGTGAGCAACGAGTGATCATCAGCCGATGGTAACAACCAATGGTGACCCCTATATGGTCAAGAGGTCAATGGTTTTGATCTTTGAACCCATTGGACTGGTGGTTCACTTAAAATGGATGATTGACCATGGTTCATGACCTTTTAAGATTGAACCTCAACAAATGATGGTTTGGGAGGGCCAACAAACAATGTCTAGCCTGGGAGACCAACAACCGATTTCCTAGCAGTCCCCAACAATCGGTTGACCTACTTCTTGCTCATCCATGGAAGATTTAAGCCATGTACAAATGGAGAGTTGCTTGTATACCTCATGCTTCTTCTCTTCCTTATCCATAGAGATTTATATACCTATCATTAAGTTCCCAAACAAAACTTTTGATCTTTATCACTTCCCTCCTAAGAGCTTCGTCTTCCGTCTATTTTTATATGGAGTGTCTGTCCAAGGAAGAAGAAGGTGGTCGACCTTCTTGTTGGAGCTTCTAGGGTTTCATTTTGCTTCCTTTTAGGGTTTACAAAGCTTCCTTTTAGTGATCTTGACCTAATTGAGTAAGTATCTCCTTCTTTCCTTCATTTCTTTGGCTATTCTTCTTCCTCCTACCTCTTTCCAGGTCATAACTTTGTTGTTCCATGCTAAAAGTTTCTTAAGATCTTAAAGAACCTACCTTTCTTGCTTCTCCTACCTAGGGTTTGCTTCTTGTGTGGAGAAAGGTGCTAGATGGCCAAGTTCAGAGTAAAAGCTAGCATTTTGCTACCTTCTTGGCTCGAGTTTCTTGCTGCTAGAACTCTTTTCATATTCTAGAGGTGAGTTTTATAACACTCTTAACTTTTATTGCTTACTACAAGCTTGCTTGCATAAGTTCTTACTCTAAAATGAAGATCTATGCTTGTAAAAGATAACCTTGCCTAGGGTTTTGATTTTTATGGTGTTTCTAGGTTAGTTTCCAGCTTTAAATTGATCTGAAACTCTATATACGACCTACCTAAATACGAATATAACTTGGATCATGTTGGATTGACAAACAATGGTGTTTACCACCTAACAATCAGTGGCTTATACTCAAGTGTTAAGGCTGATTTCCATTTTATGCATCAACCGATGGTAGTAACTTTGGAGCAACCGATGGTGTTAATTTCTTGAAAACCAATGGTGGTGACCAAGGGTGACAACCAGTAGTCACACCTTAGGTTAGGTTTTGGTTTCATTAGAATCTTAATGATAAATGATTAGTGCCCTAATGAAGATATCAGCCAATGGTGACATCAATGCAACACCCGATGGTGAAAGATGATAGTAGTGCTCTAATTGATGGTTTTAAAATATGAACCTAATCTAATGGTTAGGATCAACACTTCTTCATCTAATAGTTTTGAATAATGGACTTTATGCAATGGTTGATAACAGATGATTCAACATTAAATGGTTTGGATTGAAACCTATAGCATTAAATGTGATTCTTAGAATCTAAATTTGATGGTTTCCCTCATGTGGACAATTTAAGGAGCTTAATAGTTGATATGATGGCTTGCTTAAAATGTAAAACCAGTGATGGGTTTTAATCCAAAAACCTATAGCGCCCCTTTATATTATTAAATAAGGGATCTATAGGATTAAATGGTGACTCTTTTTAGATCACAATTCAATGAATTCATAGGTGGCATATTCAAGATGTTTACTTATGTAAATAACTAATGATCTTACCTTTTCAACATCCAATGGTTTTGGGTGACATTGTGGTATGGTGATATGGGTTGAATGATGTTGGAACCAATGGAGGTTTGACCTTATTAAGGTAGTCTTATTTTTCCCTCATATAAATAGAATGGATAATGACCATATTGTGTTGATATGTAACCCTAATGGGATATAGCTTGTTACACTTAATACTAATGAACTCAGATGATGGTGATTAATTATAATCAACCTTTCTTAGTGGAATAATAGAACAATGGAGTACTCTCTTATTGTTGTGGAATACTAGTATACTATAATCTAAAGGTAACATCTTGAGTTATGCATGGATCCATACTTGAGAATTGTATGGAATGTTATGATGATGTTGTGTTTTATGCATCCAAGATTATGTGGGGATGCTAAAGGTTAATGTTTGTGAATGAATGTTGAACTATAACTTCAATGTAACTCACCTTGATAAACCTAACCCTAATACAAATAGGGAATGGTGGTTAGTCATTATACCACCCTTGAATGAGTAATATAATGATGGAATGTCCTAATGATTGATTGAAACTCTAAGGAGTTGATTAGTGGTCATCATAGCTTATTGATTATGCTTTATGTTTTCACATGTTAAATGTGTAGACTATAACTGTGATGATGGGCTAATCATACTTAGATTCCTTATATGTTGATATAATAAAGGAATGCTCTCAATTTCTAAAATAATCCTTCAATGTTATCTTGTAAACATCTTTTAGTTCTTTAATGCAAACTATGCTGAGACTGTGTATAACATGTGCGGTGATGTTTATTGAGCCTTGTTATAAGGTATAGAAAGGTAATGATGAGCTTACAAGAAATGATATGACAGTTTTAATGACCTTTGGGCATGGTTGAACCCTGAATGAGGTATAATCCTCTTATGTTGACAAGGGTTGATACCCTGTAATAAGGATTTATATCTTGTGATAGTATGATGGCAAGTGTGGTCTCATGAATGGCAAGTGAATAATACCATGTGATGATGAGAAGAGAAACAATATGTCTCATGTGTTTTGTATCTTTAGAAGTTGTTATATAACAATGTTTGCTAGAGGTGAATTAGGGTTTGTATGTCGCCTTGTTTCATGAAGCCTTAATTCACCCAATGGACATAACTAATCAATTGAAACCCTATATCATGTAATTGCCATGTGCAGTAGATCCATTCCAGTGTTAGAACTTGCTGGATGGTGAAATGAGCAATTCCTTTGGGAAACTCGGAGTGCATATTTTTAAATATGTTGGGGCACAAGTCGAGAATATATTCTTGTTTCCACAAGTGCAGGTTATGGAGGATGGCTTCAGCCATGCCTCGGATAATGCAACATTGTGATGTGTGAAAGGTAGCAGTCTAATTGCATGATGCCTCTTATAGAACAGCCATGCGTGAGCTGTTCTCTAGCGACATGACACGTACCAAGGCGGGCTAGTTGTTTTCAATTGACTATATATCACTGTTGGCAGTGGACTTCTATGTCTCTACATTATCTCTCATACTGACCGGGAGTTAGTTGTAAGATGATGGAGTCTGGATCTTCTATAGATCTAATATGGCATTGATTTTGACTTACCAGTGGTTAGTTGGATTTGGGTGGTATGACTTAAATCCTTAAGACAGTAACAAAAGATGTAATATAGTTGTGTAGCATATTTGTTTAGGGTTATACACGACGCTTCACATTAGATGAACCCTTGTTTGTTCTCTTAACATAAAGATGATGATTAGTGGATTAAGAGATAATAGGTATGCTTATGCTGTAGGAATACTCATGATGCAGATGTGTACATACAGTATTCATGATATGTTAATAGATATACTACTATTGTTGATTATGCTAATGGTGATAGTTATTACATGTTGTTAGCTATGCTTATATTGCTAGCTATGTCTCTACTATTAGAGATGCTTAAACTGCTAATCATCCTTATGCATATAATTGTGTTTTGATGTTAGTTCTACTTATGATGTCGATATGTTCGACTTGATAGACATGCCAAACAATGTTAGCTATACTTATCCTGCTAGATATATTCATGATGTTAGAGATACTTATGCTACTAGATTGCTTATATTGTTAGCAAAGCATACGATGATGGTCAGGCTAGTGGTGAACTTTGTTAATTAATGCAATCTTACAAAATCCAAAATGACAGTCTACATATACTCTGATAATTATACTTGTTTCTAAGCTTATTTGCTTAACCTATTTAGTATGATTGAATTGCTCAATATGCTCATTTTTTTTATTAAAATACTCCAACTGCTAAGTTTATATACTATTTAATTTGTTGTAACCAATATTTGTTGGAGAGAGTTATATCTCTCACTGGGACTGGGTCTCATCTCGTAGGTCACAACATCTTTTTAGGTGACCGACAGTAGCGGTAGCAGAATCATAACAGCAAGGAGCGACTGAGGTGATGAACCCTAGAGATGGTTGTTGTTGTCTACTGTGTCCTAGAGTCATACTTGTACTCTTAGGTATGGGTGAAAAGTTTGTATATGATGTTTCAATTGAATCAAGCTTTTGATAGCATATTGATGCTTGTATATACTTGAATATGTAGATAGTGTTCCTTTGTAAAGTTTATGTTGTAGTTGAGGTTACAGAGCAGTTGTAAAGGATATTGAACATTATATGAAATAGATCAAGTTGTTGGGCTTTTGTGTAAATATTTCTGAGCAATTGAGAAATGTTGAAATCAGTTTTTATTTACCCAATTTTTTGGGTTTGTGTTTAATTAATGAGTAATTGTGTTTTATGTTTTGAGTAATCTTGTTTGGTATAACAGGTTCTCACAAATTGGTATCAGAGCTCTAGGTTCACTGAGTCTATAGGGACACTAGGACTTAGGATTAGGATGATGTCTAAGTTTGGAACATGACATAAAAACGTGGTGCATACTGCCTAATCTCAGTACTTGTATGCCTTAGCAAGGTATTCATGTATTGAAGAAAAGTATGTACGAAACTCTTAGATTATTATCTTTCTAATTACTCTGATCAAGTAGTCATTTTGAGACAATCCAAAGAGCATAATGAATAAGAAATCATGGTGCAGATATCTCAATCCTACCCTAAATAAGATGAAAATTACATTGTAACCCATTAAAACTTGAATGTTGGGTAACTACAAGAGAAAGTTATGAAACCTTGTAACCTAAATTTGAATACATATAAGCTAAAGAGAAATTCTTGAAGTTGTAATTCAAAAAGATAATGAAATAAAAGATAGATAAGTTTGTGTTATTAAAGTGATTCAAGATATGAAATCCACATAAAATGGAGAGAACTCATGTGATAAGTATAATATGAGAATATGAATGAGAACAATGACAGAAGAATAAAATGGAACCTGAGTTAATCTTAGATCAACCTATGTGATCAGGGAAGTGTTAATGTGAAATCTTCATAACATACGAATAAATTAAGGGAGATGGTCCCTGATCAATGAAGAAAATGTGGAATATGACGATCTGTCTCATGATAACTGGTTAAAAAATATGATAGCACAAAAAGAACATACAAAAGTATGGTAAGTAGTTAACAAGTAAGGAGCAATAATATACGTTAATCAAGATGATTCCTATGCTAATGGTAAGGAAGCAAGATGAAGAAGGGTAAAATGTTACATA
Organism: Alisma plantago-aquatica; assembly: GCA_963693085.1. Classification (NCBI taxonomy): domain Eukaryota; kingdom Viridiplantae; phylum Streptophyta; class Magnoliopsida; order Alismatales; family Alismataceae; genus Alisma; species Alisma plantago-aquatica. The sequence continues at coordinate 536,794,111 of OY856409.1, read as the reverse complement.
AAAGGAGTAACCTACATGATGAAGATAGAATCAGTTAACTCCTTTTGCTAGTGATCCTTGGATAATGCTTCTTTGATATGGGAAGTGTGTTTATCTTTGTGTTCCTTCTTTTTGAAGCATAGCCTTGAAGTGGATCTCATGCCACTTGGTACATGTGGATTTGTTGTAATCCTAGGATGGATATCTTGGTATGACGTGTGGTTGCATTGGACTATAGTTCCAAGATCTTTATGTTCTGTATGAGCATGCTTTTTGAGCCTTTTAATCGGTAGGAATACTCCTTCTATATGTTCTTAGATGGTTATGATGTTGAGATAGTGGATTAGACTAGGGTCTGAGTTCTTTATAGCACATGTAGTGGATACCAAGGTGACAAATCCTAGTATCCAGAGTGTATTAGTAGTATATGATTTAAAAATATCTTTTAGAAGAGTTGTCCAGTGTTCCTCTCCATTAGAGAGAGAGAGTTGATGTTGATTCTCCAAGTGTTGTTTGGGAAAAGAAGAGTGATTCTATAATGTTGTATATGGTCTGTTGATAGTTGGGCAAGACACTATCAAGGATAGATTATTTGTTGATCAGCAAACATGAGCTACTGTGTTCCTTTAAGATAAACCTAGGATCAGAATATCAATGGATAAGAGATAGAGTAGATGACATAAGTTACATGACCAGATGAGTTTAGGGTTATGTTATTCACTAACCAATGTACAAGTAATATTAAAAAATAAGAGGAACATAGTGCTCGGGTCATTTATCATATGTGCGACAAGCTTTGAATGATGACATCTCAAAATATTTTAGAGATGGTCTGTACCATGGTTAACCTATTTGCTATACCTTGAGAACGTTGAAGCAACTATACTTATGTGTGACAAGTTCAACAGGAGTGAATTGGAAGTTAACTAGAGTATCCTCTTGGAGTTATGATACATCTACTAAGTGTGTTGTGTGAATCCTGGTAAGATGAAGACAATGTCGTTGCTCTATCCCTAACAAAGTCGACCAGGAAGTTATATTTGAACAGTTGTGGACAAGCGTATGCTTCTTCAACTAGATAGATGGCTAGTCCAACATTGAGATGATTGAAGAATCTTCTAGGAACATGTGCCTTATAGTTCTTGACAATTAGGGGATGCTCACCTGATTGATTGAGTTGCTAGTTACAACAATCATTAAAGGAGCATAGAGACGAAACCTTATAGAATTACACATGATAAGAGATACATGATGTTCCATGTTTGGTAAGAGCCAACAAATATGGCCTCTAAGTTATGTGTGGTAGAATAGATAGAATAGTTCAAGATGAAATTTAGAGTCCCAAGTTGAAAGGTACTACCAGACCTATACAGGTGGCACAACAGTTCCTATGTTGAACTAAGGTGACACATGCAGGAGTTGAGGGAGAGGAATATGACTTCAATGAGAATGATGTGACATCACCATGAGATGAAAGTAACCATGTAAAATATTGGGAATGAGGTTCATGATAAGTATCCATCTTTGTTTACCTTGGATTCCGGGGGCAAAATCCATGTTAAGGGTTTATGGTTGTGAGATCCTAACCTTGCTTAAATGGTTGAACATGCTTAATTATCATAATTGGGTGCTTAAAATATTAACCAAATCTTATGAGGTGCTTTTATATCATGTGACAAGCTTAAGTTTCAAATTTGGTCCAATTTGGACACTATTTGAGCAAGTTATGTAGTTTTATGTACATTTTGGAATTTTATGCAATTTACCCAATTGAGAGGCTTGCTTTGCAATTTTTCACATAAATTATGTTTCTTAGATGTTTTCTCATCATTATTAAGATTTTTGAGCCATGGGACACTCAATTGTACCTTGGTTTGGTGGTGATTTGCTTCAAGGGTGATCTAGGGTTTACCCCCCCCTAATGGATGAGCCACCTTCAAGTCCAACAAACAATGATCCTTCTATTAGGTGATCAACCAGCCATCATCATCCAGTGGTGACAATTTTTGTTGACCCCTATATGGTCAGGAGGCTGATGGTTTTGATCTTTGAACCCATTGGACCGGTGGTTCACTTAAAATGAATGGTTGAACCATGATTCATGACCTTTTAAGATATAACCTCAACAAACAATGGTTTAGGAGGGACAGCAACCGGTGTATGTCCTAGGATACCAACAAACAATGGCCTAGAAATCCCCAATAGATGGTGGACCTGATGCTTGCTTGTCTGTGGAAGATTTAATCCATGGACACATGGAGAGCTGCTTGTACACCTCATGCTTCTTCTCTTCTTCTTTTTTGGTCGGTCAAAAATGCGTGGGACTTTTTTTGTATTTTTTTGGATAAGTGTCTATACATTACTTGCTATTTCTCAAAGAGAAGATAGATAAAAACTAAACTACTGAGCACAAAGCTCAAAAAATAAAGAATAGGGCTAAAATAGAAACACATATGACTATAAAACCTCATTACATAGATACCCAAAAAGCAAAAAGACATCATGACCATAACCAATCCATAACCAGCAGGTAGAATTAGACATCCAACACCAACACTTGCAGCACTCTTCTACCTCCAATAAATGATATATCCAGAGAAAGAAAACAGGAACCAGCTGAGAGAAAATTAGCAACCAGGACCATGGGATAGGGAAACGTCGACATCCAATATGGACAGGGCTCGACCATCACCAACAACCAAAAAATGGATGAAACCAAAGCCAAAAAAGGAGGAGACAGGGACCTTGCCACCAGAAAATGATTTTTAGAATCTTCAGATGTTGTTGGCTTTGGAAAGAGTCATTTGTTGTTGTTATCTTTGGTTCCTATTCTGATGAAGTCTATTCTTGGTGAGGAACAGCTCCAGAGCAAAAGCAGTCAACAACAAAATCAGACCCATCGCCAGGACAGAGAAGAGCTTCAACTGAACAAAAACATAGCAGAGGTGAGAGGGGAGCATCGACACCACTAGGGTGGGGACTCAACCATCACCAACCAGTCCAGGAAAAACCAAGCTACTAGCAACAAAAACTAAACCGTCAGCACCTCAAAAACCCTGCATCCTGCTGACTATCACCATCCAGGCGAGAGCCCAACCAAGATAAGGATGCCATCAGTAGAAGAAAGCCATCCAAAAAAAGGTGAGAGGGGAGCATCATCACCCAAAGGAAGATGGGGACTCGACCATCACCAGAAAGAACCAGAACAGGGAGCAGAAACTAAAAACACTTAATAAGAGAATAACTCCGCAAGCAGCAACCCTCAAGGATCCTACGATAAGATCAAATAAAATAGAACAAGAAGAGAGAATCACCAAGGTGAGAGGGGAGAAACAACTCAACCATCACTGGCCCCCAAACTAGAACACGTCTCTCTAGCCAAAGCATAGATAATATCTAACTAGAAAAGAGTCCTAGGAAGAGGGACACAGACACCTCGAATAAAAGGAGATATAACACCAAAACATAAACCCATTGACAAAAGACTGTGATAGACGTCAACGGATTCACTCTACAGATGTGCTTGTAAGATTATATCCTTCACATCACCTTCAGGCAAAAGCATGCAAAGTGAAGAACTCCGAAAGAGGATAAAGCTAGCAAAAACCAGGGAGAGGGGAGCGTCAACACTCGGAGATGGGAGCGTCAACACTCGGAGAGTGGAGACTCGACCTTCACCAGCACCAAACCATCAAACCCAGGGAGAAAGGAACATCAACACTCGAAGAGTGGAGACTCGACCTTCACCTGTACCATCCTCACAAGATCATAAAAACAAGAACCTCCACCCCTCAAAAAGGACCCAGGGAGAGAGGAGCATCGACACTCAATGAGTGGGGACTCGACCTTCACCTGCACCATCATAGAAGCCATAAGAGAGAGGGGAGAAAGCAACACAACTATCACCAAAGAACAGAGCATCACAAGAAGACCAAGCCTCAACAGGGAATATCAGAACAAACCAAAGAACCCCAAAACCTCAAAATAGGGAAACCATTAACAAAGAATAGCATATTCATTACTGATTAAATTCCAAAGACCCTCATCAGTAAGATATTTATTACAATGGACTCTCCTATTTCTTTCCATCCAGATATGATAAAGAATGAGGAGAGAGATAACAACTTCATTTTGGTTTGCATATTGAATCATATCCTCCCATTTACTAGGAATCATACCAATGAACCTTTGATTGGCAGCAATATTCCAAATATCCTTAGAGAAAGTACAATCAAAACAAATATGACAAGTACTTTCATAATCACTCATACACAGAAAGTAGATAGATACAGTAGTAATGCCTCTTCTTCTTGCATAATCCGACATGGGTAACTTATTATGGGCAACCTTCCAAGCATGGACTTTAGCGTTCATATGACATTTAGACTTACAAATCCATTTGAAGATATCCTTTTCACACCTTTTAGATCTAATGGCATTCCAAATGATTTTGAATTTGAATTTTTCATGGTCATCAAAAAGAAAAGAATCATCAATAGTTCTCATGATCTTAACATTCTCAAGGATACTCATAAGATCATCAGAACACCTAGAGGAATGGATAGACCAGGTTCTATTCTTGATCATAGTGCTAAGCTTTGAATCACTCGTGATACCAGCTCTCACAATGAAATTAGTGTCAACTCTGTCTTTGAGAAATCCTCCATTAAACTAAGGGTCAAGCCAAGTATAGATGCTATTACCAGAGCCAACCTTTATCTTAAAGTGAGGTAGAAGAAGATCCCTGGATCTAAGAATGTTGTTGAATAACCATGAGAAATTAGATGACTTTTGAATATTCCATGCTTCTTCTCTTCCTTATCCATACAACTTTATATACCTATCCTTAAGCTCCCAAATGAAACTTATGATCTTTATCACTTACCTCATGCTAATAGATTCGTTTTCCATTTGTTTCTCCATGGAGGAGTTGTCCAAGGAAAAAGAAGGTGGTCGACCTTCTTGCTGGAGCTTCTAGGGTTTCATTTTGCTTCCTTTTAGGGTTTACAAAGCTTCCATTTGATGATCTTGACCTAAACGAGTAATTACCTCCTTCTTTCCTCCATTTCTTTGGATTTTTTTTCTTCCTCCTACATATCTCCAAGTCGGACCTATTTTGTTCCATGGTAAAAGTTGCTTAAGAGCTTAAAAAAACTACCTTTCTTACTTCTCCTACCTAGGGTTTGCTTCTTGTATGGAGAAAAGTGCTAAATGGTTGAGTTTAGAGTTAAAACTAGGGTTTTCCTACCTTATTGGCTTGAGTTTCTTGCTTCTATAACTCTGTTCATCTTGCTAGAGGTGAGTTTTATAACCCTCTTCACTTTTATTGATTATTACAAGCTTTCTTGCATTGCATAAGTTCTTGCTCTAAAATGAATATCTATTCTTGTAAAAGATAACCTTGCCTAGGGTTTCGATTGTTATGGTGTTTCTTGCTTAGTTTCCAAATTTAAATGGATCTGAAACTCTATATACAACCTTCCTAAAGAAGAAGATGACTTGGATTAGGTTGGATTAACAACCTATGGGGCTTAGCACCTAACAACCAATGGCTTATACTTAGGTTTTAAGACTAATTTTCAACTGATGGTAGTACCTTTACAACAACTGATGGTGTTATTTTCTTAACAACTGATGGTGGTGAGCAAGGGTGACAACCGATGGTGTCAACTGATGGTCACACATTAGGTTAGGTTCTGGTTTCATTAGAAGCTTAATGATCAATGGTTAGTTCCCTAATGAAGATATCAACCAATGGCGACATTAATATAATGCCCGATGGTGAAAGATGATAGTAGTATTGACCCTGTCAAAAGATGGTGACACAATGTGTCACAATCGATGGTGGATCAGGTCACCACAACTGATGGTGAGTCAAGGATTTAAATGTAGCTTCAATTAAGCCCTAACCCAATAGTTTCTTGGGTCAAATGATTCAAGGGTTAGACCTATACTCTAATTGATGGTTTTGATATATGAACACGATCCAATGATTAGGATTTAACACTACCTCATCTAATAGTTTTTGATTATGGACTTTATCCAATGGTTGATATTGTATGCTTCAACATCCAATGATTTGGATTGAAACCTACAGTATTACATGTGATTCTAATAACCTGAATTTGATAGTTTCACTCATGTGGTCAATTTAAGGAGCTTGATGGTTGACATGATGGCTTGCTTATAATGTATAATTGTTGATGGGTTTTAACCCCACAACCTATGGTGCTCCTTTATATTATTAAATAAGGGATGTCTACGATTAAATAGTGACTCTTTTTAGATCATAATGCAATGAATTCATACAAGGCTTATTCAAGATGTTTACTTATGTAAATAACTAATGGTCTTACCTTTTCAACATCCAATGGTTCTTGGTGATGTTGTGGTATGGTGATATGTGTTGAATGATGTTGGAACCAATGGAGGTTTGACCTTATTAAGGTAGTCTTACCTTTCCCCTCATATGAATAGAATGGATAATGACCATATTGAGTTGATATGTAACCCTAATGGGATATAGCTTGTTACACTTAATACTAATGAACTCAGGTGATGGTGATTAATTATGATCAGTCTTAATTAGTGGAATAATAGAACAATAGAGTACTCTCTTATTGTTGTGAAATACTAGTATACTATAATCCAAAGGTAACATCTTGAGTTATGCATGAATACAAACTTGAGAATGGTATGGAATATGATGATGATGTTGTGTTTTATGCATCCAAGATTATATGGGGATGCTATGGGTTAAGGTTTGTGAATGAATGTTGAACTATAACTTCAACGTAACCTACCTTGCTTAACCTAACCCAAATGCAAATGGATAATGATGGTTAGTCATGATACCACCCTTGTATAAGTAATATAATGATGGAATGCCCTAATGATTGATTGAAACTCTAAGGAGTTGATTAGTGGTCATCATAGCTTATTGATTTATGTTTTATGTTTTCAAATGTTAAACTTGTACACTATAAGTGTGATGATGGCTAATCATACCTAGATTCCTTATATGTTCATATAATAAAGGAATGCTCTTTATTTCTAATATAATCCCGCAATGTTATCATGTGAACATCTTTTAGTTCTTTAATGCAAACTATGATGATCCTATGTATAACATGTGTGATGATGTTTGTTGAGCCTTGTTATAAGGCATAGAAAGATAATGATGAACTTGTTGGAGATGATATGATGTTCTTAATGACCTTTGGACGTGGTTGAGCCCTGAATGAAGTATAATCCTCTTATGTTGACAAGGGTTGATACCCTGTGATTTTGTGATAAGGATTTATATCATGTGATAGTATGATGACAAGTATAGTCTCATGAATGGGAAGTGAACAGTACCATTTGATGATGAGATGAGGAACATTATGTCTCATACATTTTATAACTTCTGAAGTTGTTATATAACAATGTTTGCTAGAGATGAATTAAGATTTGCATATCCACTTGTTTGATGAAGCCTTAATTCACCCAATGGACATAACTAATCAAGTGAAACCATAAATCATGTTGTTTCCCTATGCCATAGATCTATTCCAATCAGAATTTGATGGATGGTGAAATGGGCAATTCCTATAGGAAACCTAGAGAGCATATTTTTTAATATGTGGGGGCACAAGTCAAGAATATCTCCTTGTGTCCACAAGTGCATGTTATGGAGGATGGATGTGTCCATGCCTCAGATAATGCGACATTGTGATGTGTCAAAGGAAACAGTGTAACTGCAAGATGCCTCTTATAGAACATCCATTCATGAGCTATTCTCTAGCGTTGTAACCTGTACCAAGGCGAGCTAGTTGTTTTCAGTTGACTATATGTCATTGTTGGTAATTGACTGATATGTCTCTGCATTGTCTTTCATACTGATGGGGAGTTATTGGTGAGATCATGGAGTCTGACTCTTCCATATATCTAATATGGCACTGATTTTGAATTAGAAGTGGTCAATTGGATTTGGGTGGTATGACTCAAATCCTCATGGCAGTAATAAAAGATGTAATACAGTCGTGTAGCATATCTATTTAGGGTTATACACAATGCTTCATATTGGATGATAACCCTTGTTTATTCTATTTACATAAAGATGATGATTAGTGGATTAAGAGATAATCAATATGCTTATGTTGTAGAAATGCTCATGATGTATATGTGTACGTACATTAGTCATGCTATGTTAATGGATATATTGATACTGTTGATTATGCTAATGGTGATAGTTATCACATGTTGTTAGGTATGCTTATATTTCTAGATATTAGAGATGATTAAAATGCTAATCATGCTTATGTAGATAATTGTGCTTTAATGTTAGTTCTACTTATGATGTCGATATGTTCAACTAGATAGACATGCTAAACAATGTTAGCTATACTTTTGCTTAGACATATTCATGATGTTAGAGATACTTATGCTACTAGATTGATTATATTATTAGCAAAGCATAGGATGATATGATAAACAATGTTATCTAAACTTATGATGTTAGACATATTCATGATGTTAGAGATACTTATGCTACTAGATTGCTTATATCATTAGCCATAAGATGATAGTCAGGCTAGTGATGACCTTTTTTATTTAATACAATCTTACAAATCCAACACGACAGTCTGCATATACTCTGATAATTATACTTGTTGCTAACCTTATTTGCTTAACATGTTGAGCTTGCTCGAACTACACAATTTTCTCATTTGACTGCTTAGTTTATATATTTTTCAATCTATTGTAACCAATATCTGTTGGAGAGAGTTATATCGCTCAATGGGTCTGGGTCTCACCTCGCGGGTCACCACATCTTTTTAGATGATTGGCAGTTGCGGCAATAGAACCATAGCAGCAAGGAGAAATTGGGGTGATGAAACCTAGAGATGGTTGTTAGTTTTCTACTGTGTCCTAGAGTTGTCCATGTTCTCTCAATTCTAGGTGAAAAGTTTGTATACGATGTTTCAATTGAATCAAGCTTTTGGTAGCATATTGATGCTTGTATATACTTGAATATGTGGATAGTTTTCCTTTGTAACATTTATGTTTTAGATGAGGTTATGGAGCAGTTGTAAAGGATATTGAGCATTATATGAAATAGATCAAGTTGTTGGGCTTTTGTGTAAATATTTCTAAGCAATTGAGGAATTTTGAAATCAGTTTTAATTTACCATTTTTTTGGTTTTGTGTTTAACTAATGAGTAATCATGTTTTATGTTTTGAGTAATATCATTTAGTATAATGGGTTCTCAGATAATGTATCATTCACCATAAAGTGTAGCAGTGGAAGATAAAGATAAATTATTAGAATATTTCTTTTTTTCATTGTTCTTCATTGCACAGGGTGTTCATAAAAGACAACTATAGGAAATAATCCACAGAGGGTAAATTAGCTACTTTAATCTACCTCTCAGGAAATAGAATCTAACTTTTGGATAAGTCTTGGTCAACTCTGGTCAACTCCTCCTTTCTCTCTACCTAAGGGTTGGAAACATACCCCACATGAGAAGACAAAGTGGATGTTGTCAACATAAAATTTTGATATGTGCATATAAATAGTATGGAGAAATTATATGGGAAAAAGGGCATCAAATAAAGGATTCCCAAAAAAAAGGAAAGTACCATTCAAGTGGATATCAAAAGAAAACATTCCATTAAGATGAAAATAAATAGATGTACTTGACATGAATTAAAATAATGCATACCTCAAAAGTACAAAGCAATTAGGGTACATGATCCATCAACATTAATGAATAAATGACATGCAAGTGAGATAATTATAGCACTAGTGAACTATAATAAAACAATGGCGGCTAGAGCGCATAACCCTAAACTTGATAGAGCAAGGCACATAACCAAACTCCCAAATATATATAAATGGGCACAAAACCCAGCTATGGGGCACATGACCTCCACCCCAAAACATATAAGGCATACCACCCAAAAACCAAATTTATAAAACCCTAGTACTATTGAATAAAAAAGCATGCAATGTAGGGGCAAACAAAGTGTAGTCATGATATTGAAATAAGTTTGTCCAACTAAAAGTAGAACATCTGATCATAAAAATCCATCATGAGCAAATTAGGGTTCCAGTGCACAAATATCATGATATAGAGCAATTCCACCAATCTGGGTTCAACTAGAGATAACATGAACAAGATTAAAAATCTTAGATTCAAAAGTGTAAAATCTATTGAGCATAGTTAATATATATTGATTTTAATATCAAGAACTCAAAAGAAACCAAATTAACCTCAAATAAGAGATTTGCATATATCCTTCAGACCAGATCAAAAGAGATAGAAAGTAGAACAATTGCTTGATATAGACTTAGAGGGATGCAACATACCTCAATGATATGTGTAAAAAGTTAGGGTATAAACCCAAGAACAAGCTTCTGCACTTTCACCTAATAACATATTAGGTATAAAATTCATTAATCAAGGGGTATATTATAAACCCTAAAATTTTGACTTTAACTTTTCGGTGATAAAAACTACAACATTAGAGAAATCATGCTTTTTAAATTCATTATATATATACATATATATATATATACGACCTACAAATGAATAACTACACTTTTTCTAAGAATACTCAAATTACTCATTTATTAAAAAATTGTTGGCAAAGCGGCCCCACGATGAAATGGCCCAATCATCACCCGCCAAGGTCACACATACTTGGATGAAGACCAGGGGTAGGGCACCCACCCAAAATACGGTGAAAGGATGCCTTTTCCCCACAATAAGCGTGAAGAAATCAAATCAAAAGTGAGGGTACAGACATAAAATGGCAGAAGTCATCTTCTTCTCCATGTTGTACAATCCATGCACCCATAGAGAGTTAGCGATGCTTAGATCCCTGATCCTATCTTCAAACCAGAAGGAACCCGACAAGGCATCCTCATGGGCGAGTTCCTCAATTTTGGCTGAACTTTTTGACCCAAGGAGAAGAGGAAAACTAGATATCTAACTCACCCTTCTTCAATGCTCAAATCATGGAGAGGGGAAGCAAAACCAAGAGATAGTTTGAGGCCCTTACAGTCACCAATTGAGAGAGAGGCGCTAACAAAAACACTTTAGATGAATCAGACAATTGAAACTGTGGTGATAGATCCCATCACTCGGGACTGAAACCACATGATCATTGTCGAGCACTAAAATAACTGCACACAAACCATGATTGAGAGAAAAGAACCATGATACCTTAAATTGACCAGATGCAAGGATGCATGTAGCTTCACATAAACTCCCTTGGGGAGGTTGAAACCCTGCCTAGGCTTGTGCTGGTCTCAAAACAATTGTAGCTAGAAGTCGAGGCGGAAAGAAGGTGAGCAGGACAAAGAGAGGTATGTAGGGGGAAACCATGGATGACGAGGGATGCTAGATGATGGATGGTTACTTAGTGAGGTGCGCGCACACACACACACACACACACACACACACACACACACACACATATATATATATATATATATATGGAAAGTTTCAATATAGTTGGGTTCACAACACGAGAAGGAAACATGGAAACCGAAGGAGAAACTGGAGTGGAAGAGGACTCCCGCGTCGACGGGTTGTCGGCAATATGAAACCCAACCGAAGTGGGTATCCATGGATTTAGTTCTCCACAAGAATGCCAGGAGGGGAAGATGTGATCTAAGAATGACATAACAGAGAGAAAGCAAGTGACCAAGAGAAGAAAAGGTAAGTCATGAGTATTGTATAGAGTCTAAGGAGTCTGGGACTCGAGGTAGAAGAAAAGTCAATCACTAGTGGATCAAATCTTGGACATGTACAACCAGTCATATTATAACATATCAACAGAATGCATAGAGTGACCAAGAGCAATAGGCAACGTGATAAATTAAGTGTGACATTTAAAATTTATTGTATACTTCAAATGAAACAAAGTCCAACTCAAATTAGGTTGATAGTTAGATAATTTCTTCTCCATTTAGATTGAGATATATAGGATTGTCCAATTAGGTTGAAAATTGAAACCTAGATTAATTAGGACCTAAAGAATTTGATTTTGGTCTTAGGTTTATGTATTGATATTATCTAGCATGAGTTTTATTACAATTAGGGTTTAAGTCAATTATCTTATTATCTATTTTTATATATTACCATTATCCTCTATATTTAGGACTTAGAGTCATATTATCATTATTTTATTACAAATTGAGTTTCATGATATTATCTTGCACAAGACACCTTATTTTACTCAATTTCTCATAAACTTCATTATTGTCGTATTAAATTAAATAATTGCATATTAATCATTTCTATTTACTTGAAAAGTTTGGAGAGGAAAAATCAATTGCTATCATAGGCCTCTAATTCTTATCCCATTAGACATATCAAGTACACTAGATACCATTCCAACCATTTATGAATGTTTATACACATTCAATCCTTATTAACCATATTTAGATTATTATATGTGTATTTGTGAACAATGTGACATATATTTTATATACTCTTTCACATCTTTGATCATGGTTAGGTTATTCGGAAGATATGAGTGTATCATGATATGTGATGTGATTACCAAACCTAAAGCTATTTAATGTATCATGAATATCATCAAAGAGACATGTATATTTGGGTTAGTTATTAGTAATGAATTAGGGTACAACAATGTGAATTACTCATTATTTGCACATTATATGTTTTAGGGAACGATCAAGGATATCAGGTATAATAGTGATTTTGATTGGTAAAATCTAAAGATCAAGCATGCTAATTTCCTATTCTTGGAATTAGGGTTTCTAAAAGTCATCATAGCCAAAATCGGTATGTTACAACCCATCAAGGAGGGATTACAACTAATAGTTCACTTTTAAATTCCTAATTGTAAACCAGGCTTAACCTTTTTTACTCAACTATATAGTAACATCATCTAAACTAGCTAATAACATCTCGTAGAAATATAGCATTGAAGAATACAACTGAGTTTGACTTTTACATAGATGAAAGTGTTCTCATTTAATATACATAAAGTACAACTCATTACAAACTAATATCTTTTCTCACTCTATCATCACCAGGATCCAGAGGAAGGATAAGAGTCTGACTAGATAAAATAACTACTATTCATAAGGCCTCTTATTTAGTCTTGACACTGACTTTTGCCTCTTCTGTTGGAGTTGGCCCTTTACCTAAAAAATGTTTCAGTAGGTTGATATTCTACTGTTACAGTGCATAGAAATCTACAACCAAGATTAAGCAATATAGTAATATTTGCATATTAGGAAACTAAGAAGTTAAGCAAGTCAATCAAAATCTTGATAATCCAAGTCGATAGAATATATAAATAGCTAATCAAGTTAAATTTAGTAACTAACTATTCATTTCTTTAATCCAATTATTATATGCCAGTGGACCCACATGGGGTGTACCACAACATGTGAAATCATCACAACAAGCTACAATCTCACTATATAAGACTTAGAAGCATGTTTGAGTTCCTAAGTCTATAATCTCAATACCATGTCTACAACTAGCATCCCCACGCCTGGTGTGACGCCCGTCGCCACAAAGACAATGAGGTCACACAAAACCAAGTAGAAACTAACACGAAACCACAGATTACCGAAAAACACTGAAAATTAAAACTGATTTTACATAAAGCATCCACATCAGAAAACTTGTTGTATAAAGGTCCATAAAACTGCAAGCTATATAATATAACATGAGGCATTATTCATATAACAAAATCCATAAGCATCCATGTTGCATATGATATCTATTGCACTTATATAAACATGGACATCTGCCAACTATATGCAACCAGAGGGCACACTAGACAAAAACTCATATCGATATCACAACCACAGAACATACTGAACTATCCCCAAGGCCTGAGTGTACATGGACGACTCTAGGATTCTAACACCAAAAGACACACAAGAAACACACCCAACCTTATCATCTACTGTCCTTCTAGATGTTGCTTTTCCCCAGCTACACAATCTCTACCTCCTCATGAACATCCACCTAAAATATGTGGAGAACCCATGGGGTGAGATCCATATCTCAGCAGAAGATATAACTCTTCACCAACTATTATTAACACATATATAATAGTCAAAGAACAGAAGTAAAGCTATAGTTATGATTAACAGATTAAACTAATGATATAAGTGAGGTCGTTACTATCATCCAAATAGTTCAAGTAACTATAACCGAGCAGTAGAACATCTTATCATTTTAGAAGGAATACGAAGAACATGTGTATTAACTACCAACTATACTATACAAAAGCAAGGAAAGGCTTCACCCAATGTTTTGTATTTGATCCTATGCAAATATGATATACTGCTGATTGCATATTTTATTATGCCCCGAGGATTTGAGTCATACCACCCAAATCTAACTGGCCACTGCTAAGTCGAAATTAAAGCCATACAAGGTCAATGGAAGGGCCGAAATCCATGACCTTTCCACACTCGTGGTCAGTTCATGAGAACACTATAGAGACATATCAGTCAAATCCAAAAGTAACATATAATCAAACTAAGGGGTTGGCTCACTCCTGGACACCCACATATGTAACACCTAGCCCACCTTGATATAGGTAATGACACTAGAAGAACCGGCTCACGCATGGCCGTTCTAAAAAGAAGGACTGTCTCATGCATGACCATCCATATCACAAGGGGATCAGCTCACACATGGTTGTCTCACATAACCTGTAATTGTAGATGTAAGGAGATACTCAACTTATGCCCCTATAAATTCAAAAATATGCGCTCTGAGTTAAACTCATATCATCAATCCAAAAAATGAAACTGACACGGAAAAGGATCTATGACCAAGGCAAACTACATGATTGGTTTCACTTGATTAGTGAAGTCAATCAGAGTGTCTTTTAGCATAAAACAAGTTACAACATATAAAACATGGGCAAATATTATAAAAGAAAGAGCATATTACAAAATCAAAAGATTTTGTAACATTTAGAGCATATCTCGCCACATCATCACATTCACCATGGTATACCAATCTCTCAACTCATCATTGGGAATATCATCTCAAGCTAGGAAACATGCCTTTGCCAGGTCATAGGACCCATTCACATTATCCATGTATCACATGTGTCTCAACATGCCTCATGAAGGCTATTTCAATTTGTGTCACGTCATACTCATCATAGCATGCACTAGCCATGATATTCAATCACACATCACCTACATGGTTATGGGTCTATAAACATGATAGAGAAAGCATCCTAACATAGTAACCGATCCAAGAGCAAAGTGAATACATCATACATTCTCATATTAGGTTTAGAGTTCCATACTATAGCCGATTTAGGGTTTTGTATCATACAACATCACCAAACCCTAGGTATATAACTTCCCACTTTATTAGATCATATAAAGGTTAAGCATCATGTTTAGGGTCAAGCATTATGTTATCAAAATAGTACCATACATGTATCATCATGTGTTCAAGTATGTGTGCTAACCACGTATCATGTATATGTATTAACCCACACCATTCACATGTATATGACCCACTACCATCTAGGTCATAACCACTCAAGGAACAAAGGTGTAGTGACCTGCCTAACCCATGTGTCATGATCATAACACACCTCTAGTATCGACCTCAACCCCTTAGAGCATGTCATGATCGCAACAACCCATTAGGGTTAGGGTCAGGTCGAAACACAAGGCTAAAGCACCAGTTTCAACATGTAGCGACCTACCAACCAACTAGGGTTTTGACCCATGATAAAACCAGGCTGTTTCGACCACAACAAAGTAGGTCAAGAATGCCCAGGTCAAGAGGGTTATGACCGCTATAAAATTTGACCCATATACCCTTGTCACGACCGCTACTAAGGAAGAGTAGCGACCCCTCATCACCAAGGGTACACATGTCACGACCAAGCTAAAACAAGCTAAGGTAACGGCCGCAACACCCAAGGGTAGCGACCCCACATGGTCAATATCATCACCGAAACATAACCAAGGTCGAAATTGGAAAGAACAAGATCTAAAACATCAATAAACTCCATGGAATACCACCATCTTTAAGGTGGAAAACTCCACACAAGATGTTCACCACAAACCCCTAACCTGACCCATGTGAACTCCAAGAAAGGGCCACATGCAAGGGTGATAAACCACGATCCACACACCCAAATTAGAACCCCAAATAGAAAGATAGGTCAAGGTAAATGAGCCTAAAGGAAGATGATGAAGATCATGGTCAAGAGATAAGGAAAAGCCATCATATATCATAGTCACCAAGAACAATCAGGTATAAGGATTTAGGGTTTCAGATTTAAGCCAAGCAAAACATGATTTCCACTACCAATAAAGTTCTAGAGATTATCATCATCTACTAGCATGTTAGGGGATGCCTTAGAGAGAGAAAATAATAGCATGCATGTACATAAAAGAGTGCAATAATAGGGTAGGTTAAGCATTATATAACCCACCTTATGGAAGACCAACACTAAGGACTCAAGCTCTAAGATCAAAGCTCCAAGCACATGATCCAAAGGTTGAAGAAGAAGATCCACTTTTGGGCCACCACAACACCTTCAAGAGTATAATATGCCAAGGTCAAGATACCCCAAGAAAAAAGGAAATAAAGGAAACCCTAGCTGAACCAAGGAAGAAGAAGGAAAAAGAGAGAGAACTTCATCCCACCATGGCGTATAAACCAATAGATGAGTGTTTCTTCATCAAGAATAGCCTTCATACCAAGTCATGGTCCATGTCCAAGAGAAGGGAAGAAGATGGAGAAGAGAATTCAAGGGAAACGCCACAAAAGAAAGCACAACTTACCAAGGTGGAAGAGGAACAAAGAATGACCACAAGCTAAGGATCTGATCACCAAGGCTCCATGGACAACCACAAGAGAAGCAAGAACAAGAATGTCCAAAAGGGTTTACTTGTGTGGAGGTAAAAGAGGTTATATACTTGAGGGATGAGAGAGAAGGTCAAAGATGAGGTGTCAACACCTTAAGGCACCTAAGGGACACTTGTCCACCAAAGAGACCCACATGCAACCACTTAAACCATGCATGCATGAGATGGTGATAAAACCTATGTTGGGTATCGACCTACTAGGGTCCCCAACCCATGGTTTAGGTTGCAACACATCCTAGAGGTCAAAATAGGCCAAAATAGTTCAACTAGGTCGAAACAAACTCACCACCTTCAAAGAGGTCGAAACACATGAACCCAAACCTTCATGGTCGTAAAAACATCAAGCCTAGGCAGGTGTTTCGATTGAAATACACCCAAAATAGCCCCTAGGTCACTACCTAGGTCGCTACCATCATCAAGGTACATCAAGGTCGAAACAAGGCAACTCTAGAAAACCCTAATCATCACCAAAGATGCCACCACTCATCCAAGGCTCAAACAAGGCACCCACTTCTTTATCTCTCCTCTAGATGATGTCAAGGGATGAAATACATTCTTTAGAAGTGCCAAATTGCACATCAACCCCCTTCTTTGGGTAAATTGCAATTTGCACCAAAACTAGCACACAAAGCACAAACAACATCCAAACAAGCTCAAAATTGAAACCTAAGCTCTTCACAAGTCATAGTTACATATAAAAAGATTAGAGAAAGGTTATAAGAAACTAACTTAGGAAAAATAAATAGGGTTACCCCAAAACCCAGGTCAGGGGTCTTCCACTTTGCTCTTGGTGGATATTGGGAGTGACTAGATATTTGAATTCCTCTAAACCTAGGTACTCAGGTGGAGAGTCAAAGCACTCTGGCTTGTTGGGCATCAATGGTCCTACTAAAGATGACCACTAATCAACACAATTATGCATCAGTGGACCTACTGAAGATGTCCACTGACCAGTAACACATGCATCATCAGCATCCCCCATTTGTTTTGGGTACCAAAAAACTATAAGGAGTCTGCCCAAAATTTCCTAGACCCTCACACCCTACCAGTGCGCTCTGTTGTACCTCGATATGGAAAAAATACCTCCATTCATGAAGCACATTTCCTCCCTACAGTGCATGCCTCCTGTGAGGATTCTATAGTCTCTAGATCACCTATTGTCTAATGATATTTAATATATATGTAACATTTTTACTAATAATTACGCTATCTTTGTTGATTGAACATTTAGCATGAAACACATAATTCATATGATAGAATAGTAACTTCCATAATTCTCATAATATACAACTAGATCCTTTAGATATGGAATAGGGAAAATTCAACTTCTCTGGCACCTCTTAATCCACCTTCTCATTTATCATATTGCATGACAACTTGCACTACAACTGAACATATATCATCATGCCACAAAGTACACTGAATGATATATCTCTTCTGCTAAAATCTACTGAGCATATATAATAATTTCACAACAACAATCTCTAAATATGAACTAGTACATAAACAACATAATTTCAAGTTTATTTGATGTAAGTCAGGGTTGAAGGTGACTTTCCAATCACATGAATATGTTCTAGTTTACCAATCTCAGATTCTAATTTGCACGAGATGGACTTGAGATTTGGACCTAAAAAACCAACTCTATTGGTCCCATCAGAAGGTAGACAACCTCTAAAGAAATCTATTGGAGGTGGGAGACAAAGAACAAAAGTCAAGTAGAGTCTTCAGTTGCTGAAATAAAGATCTTCAAACAAGGAAACATGAAGGAAAGAGGAATTATGTAGATAATACTTCCTTACCTGGCTAGATCTATTAGAAACCGTTGATTTCTACCGTCAAACCTACTTCCACCTTGCCTTCATCTGTCGGATCACCTCCATGATAGCCTCATGTATTGCTGCTCAACGTATTCCAATGGATGAAAGATAGAAACACAACTATGTTTCTCATTCCATCAATTATCATCGCCTATTTATAGAGATCTAAGGATCTGGGGATTGGTGTGTTTGGGCAGAAGCAGGGAAACCATCGGAAGGCAAAGCCTTTAGTTGGTATTCCTTCAATCCTTGACTTTGGTAGACGAGACATCATGTATCATGCTCGACCATCAAGCCATCATTTTTTGGTCAAGACAACCATTATTTTCCAAACTTTGGTCTTCTCTCCCTTTGATTGATGCCTATCATCCCAACCATTGATTAATGTATGTCTTTCGAACCATTGGTAGACATCATCCTTCAATTCTTGCCTTTGGTTGGCTTTCAATAGTGACACCCATTAGAAGGCACTCAACCGACCATCTTCCGGTTGTCAACGTGTAACAAAACATTTGAAAGATAGTCCCCACAAAACCACTGGTAGATAACTACCCAACTAGACCATCAGAAGTGCTTCCCTACTGAACCATTCATAGGCATCTTTCAAGAAAAACTATCTATTGTAAAATCTCAGTAAAACCACTAGTTTTCCCACCCGTAAAACATTCATTAACTTGTGAAACATTTGATTCATAACCATAAATTTAAGGACTCCAAGAAACCATCGAGTTGGTATCTTAGGAAAACCTTCATTTTTCTACCATTGGTTTAGGAGTTCTATGAAACCACTGTTTTCTAAACTTCAACTAAACCTTTGGTTTCATCCGTTGTTGGTTAAATAATGGTAAATCTACTCAAGACTTAAAAAATCTATAACTTACTCAATTCAATTTCAATATGATCCATTTTTGTTTCCATGGTTTCATATTTAAATTCTCTTCAATTTTATACCAACATTTAACATATCAAAGATTACTTAATTCAAAAGATAATTAAATATAAAAAATCATCATTATCACTAGGTAATATTTAACTCTTTTATTACCTTTAACCCTCTTATTGCCAAGAATTTGAAGTGCGGGTTGTACCCTCTTGGCTCCCATGTTGTTGTAAGGAGAAAAAAAATGGGTCTTGCACACATATCTTAATTGTTTTGGTAGTATGGGCATGAGATAATGGACCTTAGTCATATATCTTGAATCTCTTTCTAGAAGAGGACATGTCTTATCCATAACCTATAGTTATGTGGGATGTGTTGGTCCTTACGAACTTTCAATTGAATAATGAAGGGGCATTGACTCTTATCTATATCTCTTTCTCGTGTTCATAGGTGATGGGCTTTGACACAACTTTGATTGTCATGGGTTAACATATCAATCTCAAAATGCATGCCAGAGCCATTAAGGAAATTATAGGAATGGAGAATGTTAAGGTGTCCATCCCTGAGTGTATCACACACAAATATAAAAAAAATGCACAAAATAACACATATTATCCATAAATAAACCAACATTTTCATAAAAAAGACCTTGAAAGAAACAACTTGTAAAGACATAGCTAACATGAGAAGACTACATATATTAAGAAAGGTAATTTCAACTAACAGTCTCAAATCGGGATTATGATCACCATAGAGTTCTAGTGACCTTGAGTTTATCATCACGACAT